>OY856413.1:18755000-20112500 GCA_963693085.1 Alisma plantago-aquatica
TAAGGTCATTATACCGTCTAGTTTTGAGTCCTACAATATGCACTATTACATTTTAATATGAATTATCTACTAAATCATAAAATTAATGGGTATATGGGTATACAAGGTATGGGTATATGCATAGCCATAACTTTACCCAGTGAGAGGCAGGTATGTGGGTATAAGGGTAAGCGGTTATATGGTTATAAAAATTTATACCCATGACGGGTTTAGAGGGTATGGGTTTGAGGGTAAGCGGATATACCCATATCCATTTACAACCCTAGCTCAACACCATCCCGTAAGGAGCGTAGCCCATTATGTTGTGCAGAGGCCGGCTGCACTACGGGAGAAACAATTCCGAATAGCACCACCAAGGGGATTTGAATCCAGGACCCTTCGTGAGGGGCCCCATGCAGCGACCACCTGAGCTACTGCTCGCCGGCAATATATATATATATATATATATATATATATATATATATATATATATATATATATATATATATATATATATATATATATATATATATATAATTATCAGTCCACTCTAATTCATTTTACATGCTGAAGAGATAATACATCATGAATAATAATATTGTAATTTTCTTGGACATACTTATAACTAATACAATCGCCATATCATTATATATATTTGTGTGTATCCACTCTAATTCTTTTTACATGCTAAAGAGATAATACATCATAAATAATAATATTGTAATTTTCTTGGACATACTTATTAATAATACAATCACCATATTTGACTATAACTATTACATTTTCTAGTTAATACTTTCAATTTTTTAAATCAATTATTCTTTTGTTTTGATTTAAAGTCTGATAAGGATCACAAAAAGTAAAAAAAATTCATATTTTAATTACTTTGTAGAAAAAGTAATGGTTTTCCAATTATGTATCCTTAGAGTAGGCAATTGGGTGGGTCGGTTCAGGTTTGGGTTGGGTCATTTCAGATTGGGTCAGAGATAATTAGAGTTATTTTATTCTTCCAAGTCAAGTCGGGTTAGTATTGGGATGGGACCCTTAGGGTCATTTTGTATTTTCGGGTCAACTCGGGCTCAAGTCAGATCAATATTGTTATAATTTTTTTGAGGTTACTTTATCTGGTCAGGTCAGGTTCAAGTCAAATCATTTCGAGTCATCTGAATATTGAGTCAAGTCAATTTTCACTATTTCCTTGGGCTAATTCGGTCTCATGTGGAGTTATTTGGGGTTGGGCAGTAATAAGATTGGGTCTTCTTAGATTGTATATCTGGTTAGGATCTAGTTGTTTTGGGTTGGGTCTCGGTCTGTTCAGGTTGGAGAGTTGGAAATCAGGTGGGTCATTTCGGGTTTGGCCAGGGTCATTATGGGTCAAAGATAATTGAGGTTATTTTATCCTTTCATGTCGAGTCGAGTTAGTATTGGTTTGGTCCACTTGGTTCATTTTAATTTTTGTGTTAACTCGTGCACGGGTTGGGTCAATTTTGGTACAAGTTTGTTTAGATCTATTTATTGAGTTGGTTTGGGTTCACATCAAATCACTTTAGATGTTTCAATTTACACTATTTCTTGAGTCTAACTCGAGTTCAAATTGAGTCTTTTTGAATTGGGTAGTTATCATGTTGTGGTTTCTTGGGTTGTATATTTGTATAATCAAGTTATTTTGAGTTGGAACGCATTCGGGTCACATTGTGACTTGTTATAATGAGTAATGAATAATATGTTGCATTAATTAAAAAATAAATTAAATATTTTTTACTTGTTATATTCTTCTTTTACTATCCATTATCCCATATATTTCTCCTTCCTTTTCCTTACTATCAAATTATCAACAAGCTATTTCTTGTTAAATAATATACTGATAAATCCATATCAAAATTTATTGTAAAACTAAATTTAATTTCTCGACTTCTCGCAAGTTGCTACTCGCTAGTACTCAGTCAGGTTGACATTGGGTTGGGTCGCTGTTGGGTTGGATTGATTTTGGGCTGGGTTGAGATTGGGTTGGTCGGTGTAGGGTCCATTTGACGTCAAGTTGGGTTGATATTGGGTCAGGTTGGTGTTGCAACAAGTTGAAATTGGGTTGGGTTATTGCTGGGTGGGTTGACGTCGGGTCGGGTTGATGTGTGGTCAGGTTGATATCTAGTCCAGTCAAGTCAGTTGTAATTTTTTCAGGTTGATTGGAGTCACACAATATCACTAGGTCAGGTGTGGGGTCAGATTTGAGTCTGACAATTCAGGATCATATTGAATTTTGGGTAAACATCAGGTTAGATTAGGTTGGGTTTGGGCTTGTATTCTCTTCGTGTTTAATTAGATCGGGTTGCGGGTAGGGTGGGTCAGATTTCTCAGGTCGGGTGAACTTTTTCCATCTCTATGTATCATTTATCCTTCATAGTAAATATGGTTTTACAACATCGTTTTTACATATATTAAGTTTAACCATATCTAAATACTTTTTCTAATACCAGGAAGAGAAAGTAAATATCAGTGCCAATGCAATACATCGGTCTCGTAGCAACTAACATTGTTTCTTATAATTGGCTTCTCAATGGTAAGATCTTTCACTTAATTAGTTTATTTCATGTGAGAATAAACAAATAAAATTGTTCATAATATCCTTTAAGTGCATATGACTATATCTTGAGATAATAACAATATATGTTGCGGTACTAGAAGAAATGGTATTTTCGCACTGTACTAATGGACTTTGGCTCTTACATATCATGCATTGTTTGTAATTATAATAATAATAGTAAGAAAGCCTAAACATTAAACTGACATTTACCCCAAAATTTTACTTTTTTATTTGACTCATTTTATATATTTTGATAAAAATAGATATAATTGTCAAAAGTTAATATTCTCTATGTCGATATATATATTTTGTAAGAATTAAATGGGCTAAAGGGTACATTTTTCAATAGTATTTCGACTGTTATATATGTTCTAGAATATAGTTCATGAACATGTATAAAACTACCTAATTATACTTCATTAGGACCACTGCATTCTTAACAGGAAATGTTTGCGATAAAAGTAGTATACTTTCTAAAATATAAACAAACCATCTTTTATGCTTCCCTAACATTTGATGAGTTTGTAACGGTTTTCCTTTTCCAATAGCTCTATTTGTGGTAGTTGTAGGAGTGTTTGGGAAAAGCATTCCACAGGTACTTCAAGTGACTAAGTTGTATCCATTAAATTTTTATTCATTATATTTTTATAGTCATACATTTATGTTCCTTTTAGGGAGCTGCAACAACATGTTATGTGGCATTACATCCCCAAGTGGAAGGTAAAAGTGGAAAATATTTTGTGGACTGCAATTTAGCTAATCCCGCTTTTTGGACGAAGGATGAAGCACTACAAAAGTCACTATGGAATTTTAGTATGCGCGTGATAAATGGAAAGTGTTTATGAGCATTATGAACAAATATTCATTTTTGTCACTTGATATATATATATATATATATATATATATATATATATATATATATATATATATATATATATATATATATTTGTGTAACAAAAGTTGATTCAATGAAACCCTCACTTATCGTATCAATAAAAAGTTTATTCAATAAATTGTGGTTTGTAGAGTTTATTAATAATAAAACTCCATTTGTGAAAGGTTTAATTGGGGATGTAACCATAAAATGTCTGACACCATTCAATATCTTATTTTTTGTGATGAACTCATAATATAGACCCATAAAATTAGTAAATGTTTGTCACTATTTTAAATTCGAATGTTTGTCTTCTAGGCGTGTCAAAAAATTGGGTTTGGGTCGGCTCCAGATTGGAAAGTCAATCCAAATTTTCTTACAATCATACCTAGACCAAGACCCAGATCCAAACCCAAAATTTTATCGGTCCTCCTAATCTGGAACCAACCTGGATTGAAATTTATAAATCTAGATTCAAACTTCAACCCAAATTTGTAGTTCATATTTATAGAAAAATCATTTTTACTGGACGTACCCAAATGATTGTAAAGAGTTTCATTGTACATAATCACAAAGTATGAATGAGTGCAAAAATATGAATCAAGTAAACAAATGTAATATTAAACGATTATCTTATGTCTTCACGAGAAGTAAAGGAGCATGGAATCTGACCATCGCCAAATGGTAGAAGAATATTTCTATAGTCTTTATGGATGGTTCCCAACAGGGAGAGGAAATAATGCCCCATCTACCATAATGAGTTGTGGTAAGTGAGGATGAGATTCATAGACTGTCTCAAATTTTGTAGGAGTCATGAGTCTCCATTCACCAGTCATTCGATGAGTCGTATTGTATTCCTCTGATTTTTACGCATGGGTTGATGGCTGCATAATTATTATGAGGCAAAATACCAATCGTGAGTGGAAGGAATACTAAGAGTTATTTCAATTAGTGATTAAGTTGTTCAATGAATAATAAAGTTGACGTACAAGAAGAATGACAGTGTATTTAATTTTTCATGCTTTGTTTCTTGTCGAAGTCATGGTTGCTTCTACTCTTGAATTTAAAGTTTGACCAAGTCAATAGTGACAGTTAACCGAGGGATTATGGAGGATACATTTCACAAAGAATCCTTATATCTAGATATATTTAGGACCTTTATTTCTCCTATTTGTAAACCCAAACCTGATCCAGTTTAGATTCAGACATGGAGCCTTAAACTTAAAACCGACCCAAATCATGTGAGAACAAATCTGAAGCCAACTTCTTTCAGGTCAGAAAAGAACGGGTTAACAGGTTTGGTCGACCAATTTGCAACCCTAATTTTATTATAATCATTATCATTCTCCCACTATATAATAAAGATACCATAAAGGTGATGTCCTATAGTGGACAAGTCATAAAAATATAAATTAGGAACCATAATTAATTAGAGTTATGAGGAACTTAGCCAATAAAATTGGTAACAAGGGAAGAAAAAAAGGGATGAGAAAAGCAACAACAACAGTCATAACATTGGTAACACATAATATCCATCTTGAAAGATTTTAATAATTGGAAATTCATGATAGATAGATAATTGATTAATAGAAATCTGAAATGTTTGATATAGTAGGAAATATTTTTTAAAAACCTAGAAAAAATTACAAAAAGACCTTCATAGGAGCACAGACAACAAAAGAAAATCTTATTTAGAGAACTATATACTTAGTGCTAAATGACAAATAATTAGGTTGAGATATGTTTGAAATCAATTGTCACATATGAAATGATTTGAGATATTCCACCTAACAAATCATGTTATTTTTATTTAAGTGTTGCTAAATTATTACATAAAGAATGAGACCATTACTCTACAACTATCATTTTGTTCTTCTTTATTCGCCCTACTATAGATATTTTTACTATGAGACTATACTTATCCTTTACGTTAGTTGTTCAACCCCAATTTTTGGGTTCATTTGGTGAGAAATGTAATTTCTCATAATAAAGATAAATGAACAAATAAAGATGTATTTTGATTGAATGTATGAATTTTGTTACAATAGCCTTGATGATTGTCGTGTGGGCTTTATTGGCTATTGGGCCCAATAACAAGGAAATTCAATTAATAAATGAATAATTGAGTTTTTGAGAAAAGAAAGATGTGGAAACCTATAGAAGGCAAAAGAATGTAATCCAAGGATGGATTTCGTGCCTCTTGGGTTCCTTGGGTTCCAAGGAGTCCAAAGTTGCAAAGAAAAGGCAATAAGAAAAGAAAATATTAATTAAGTATTTTTTTTATTAAGAAATAAATTGAAAACAATGATGGAATGTGGAAAATAAGTGAAAAGAGGTATAATGGAGTTATCCTTGGTGGAATTTTGTTTCCCAAGGATTCCTAATGATAAAAGGAATACCAATGAGGAAAACAAAAGAGAAATAAAAGAGATATTATCAAAAAGAGATATTTTAATAAGAAAAATAAGATAATAAGAAAAAGGATGAAAGATAAGGAAAGATGCTAAAGAAATATTCCCAAGAGGGGATTTCGAGCCATTAAGGTTCCTTGAGGTTCAAGGAACTCGAAATAATAATTTAATAGCAAAGGAAAGAGAAAATAGGTAAAAAAATATATATAATTAAGAGATATCTTGAAATTAAAGAAAAGGAACGTAGCCTATGAGATAATGAGCCCAATTTCGGTAGAGAGGTAGATTAAGTCATTATGGACTTTCCCTCCAAATTGGAGATTAATTCGACATTTGGTTTGGGAGTTATAGCTTTTACAAGATTCCCTAAAGTGTTGGGTTTATAATAAATGTCACAATTATGAATACAATTCCCTTGATCTGGCGCGTGCGTTTAGGGCCATCAGATCTAGATCTGGCGATGATGAGCTTGTCTTCCAGCTCACGTCTGGTTAGGAAAGCAAGGATAGAACTCCGAGTTTCCTTGATTGAATTTCTTGTCAATCAATGAGTGTGCAAACTCAGAAATATGCTAGATTTATTCGTGACTTTCTTGCGGACAGTTTAATCCTAGGTTTCATCGAGCTTGGGGGTCTCTAGAAGAATCCCCTAAAACCTACAGACCCCACCAGTTGTGCGCCATAGCCACAGGATATTTAAGGGGGTGGTTTTCCTCTTAGAGATGATGAACAGAACTGTGAGATGTTGTATGACCATCAGGGCAAGTATCTTCTACCAATTTCATCTCTCGAGCCCTCCTGTATCTCAGACCTCCTGGGCTTGCCGCCGGGAGAACCTCTGTTACGTCTCAGAGACTTTGGCCACGACTGGAGAAATTTGGACCACCTATGAGTTCGGTTGGGTCGGGCAGAGGTGGAGGACCAACTTTGAGCGGAGAAGGAGCCCTTCTGATGGAAGTCAACGTCAGAGTTGATCTTCCATTGCTCTGCGTCGACCAAGCAAGGGAGGAAGACGAGCAAGGGAGAAAAGACTCCCCTACCCTGTAATCCGTGAGAAGAGATCAAGGGTAGAAGAGTAATCGACCAATTTGCGTGGAAAATAAAGTAAGTCCCGCTTGCCGACGTGTCACTTTCTTATTGGCTTAAACGTATTTATCTTGCATAAATCACAACTAAAGATTGGTAGCCCTGATGAAAATAAGTTATACATGAAATTTGATCAGAAAAACGTGAGGAAGAAAATAAAAATATAATTGGGACGTGATATTGCTTGCAATTGAAAAAGTACCCCAAGTTATCACCTTTGATGCAGTAAATTATGATAAAACCCTAATTTGATATGGAACTCGATTTTAATGACTCTTTGAGGTTAATTTGATTTGGAACCCTAATTCTGAGAAATACTAACCTATTAAGAATAAAAGGGAGAGTTAATTTTGAAGAAGGCAGTTTCATTCTTGTTTTAGGGTTTATGCACATAATTATGTTTAGAAACCCTAATTTGAAAAAATATGGGTTTTAATGGGTTAAATATGAAAATATAATTATAGAACTGTGTTTTCATGATATAATACCCTCAAGTTGGTGATTAGGGTTTTCCAATGGATAAATGAGGAATTTATAGTAAATGGAATACAATTATTAATTAAATCCTGATAAAGTATGAGTTGTCAATTCGAAGGAAACTAAAGGTGGTAATTGAGTCTAATAATCTTGAAGCAACTTAAAAGAGATAAAGACGATAGTTTTAGTATAAAAGAGAAATGATGGACTTTAATTGGGCTTATGATGTTGAAATTTGGGTTTATGAACTAAGAGAGCATTAAATATGATAAAAGCATTATGGAGGCAAAAACCCTAATAAAACCCTAAAGTGATCTAGAAAGCCTAAGGTGGAATCCAAGTCTAGCTTTAGAATGTTCTGGATAAACTATAACACTTGGATCCCATGCATTAATTTCAGGATATTGTTGATTGCTTGTTCTTTATCCTTATTGCTTGGACAATCAAGTTTCTCTAGATCAGGTATGTGGTTAATTATGAATAACCGTTGATGCGATGATTTTGAGTCGCATTTATAGACTTGTTTTACTTGCATTTTATGTGTTTATTGGTCACATTGGTGGTTAATATTACATAATTCACTGACTTTAGTCTATGATCCTTCTCAGTGTCAAATCTCTCTTATTTTATCGTTTTGAGCATAAATGATTATAATTATAGGTTTTATCTCGGCTGATGTGGTTTTGTTTTGCAATTTTAGGAAAAACACATATCTACAGCTGTCGATACCATCGACAGTAGTCGATACTATCGACACAGCCACAGGCAGGTAGCCGCAAGGGGCAGTGCAGAGTCGATACCATCGACTAGGAAGTCGATGGTATCAAGTCACCATCAGGTTGCCAGCGACCAACCAATCGATACTATCGACCACAAAGTCGATACTATCAACACGTGTAGCTTCAGTGATGGAAAAGGGATAAAACTGACACCTACGAGTGTCGATACCATCGACCCGCATCGATGGTATCGAGTCAGCATCAGGCGCAACGACAGAAAAGAAAGAAGGCTTTCCGATATCACGAGGGGTCGATACCATCGACCCGCGTCGATGGTATCGACGCTGTCAGATTAAAGTTTGTTTCAGATCGACCCAAATCCGATGGCTGTGATATTTTTGTGACCTAACTCGGTGATTATACCTAATGACGGAGGCCAAGAGCAGGGTATCACGTCATTAGCCGCTGCACACATCTCGAGAAGGTGTGGAGAGAAGAACGGAGCCAAGAAGCACGCCCCAACCGTTCCGGAAGCTGAAGAAGTCGTTTTCCACTTCCGAAAGGCTGTAGATCATGCGCTCTACGCCGGGGAACGATTGGATCTTCTCCGTTCAGGGGTTTCATCACTTTTTCCACATTTTTCTCCATGTTTCCCCTTTCTTCAACCCTGTCTTGCTCTCAGATGAACATGCGGGGATAATCCCCTTTATCTTTAGGACCGAGAGTAGCCTAGGGAAGCATTGTATGACGTTTTTATCATAGTAATTCATATTTTGTCTCTTAAATCCGTGGCATGATTTTGTTTTCTCCATTCTATCATTATGATTGATCACCCTAATGATAATCTAATGCCTTTAATTGCTTTGAAAGAAGGAATTAATGGTTGAAAAGAGGCGAAATTCACATTAACTCATAAATTCCTTGAACCAGGTGATGTACGGTTAATGGTGGAAACCCAGAGGTCGATTCTAATGCACCTAGTTTAGGGTATAGGTTACTACGACGGTGGAACCAACCTAGACTTAGGTAGTGAATTGTACCACGACATTGGAGAATTCTGATTACAGGCCACTACCCGAATTGAGAGATAAATTCGTTTAATTATGTGGAAATTCATACAATGAAAACCCACGGTGAAACCGCAATCCTAAAGATCTCCATTTGAATTGATTAAACTAAACATTTAATCGATTGCTTTGTTTTGTTTTATTTCTTTCTTTTATTTTTCAACAACTCTCAAACCCTTTTGATCGATGTAGCTGATCGCAAACAGTTAGTAGTAGTCTACCGATAGTTCAGTGTCCCTGAGTTCGACTCGGGCCTCACAGGGCCTATACTACTTTGACGCGTGCACTTGCGTTATACGCACGGTAAAATCGCGTCAAGTTTTTGGCGCCGTTGCCGGGGACACAGCAATTGTCGGCACTACGAGTGCTGCAAGTGGCCACTCTAGGCCACATTTTTTGATACATAATCAGTTTTTTAAATTCGTCATTTATATTTCATATTTAGTAATCGTCTAGCATGGTATTGAACCTAAATTATCATTTCGCAGGTACTAGTGCATGGTGAGAACGCGTAGCACAGACTACACGTAGCCATCACCAGAGGTTCCACCGTTGGGACCAGACGATGAGGAGAACAATTTCCACGACCATCCTGAGGATACAGATTCAGACTTTGAAGCAGAAGCCATGGCGGAAGAACAGACAATCTGGGAAAATATTAAGGCGTCTTCTGCGTCTGCATCAAAAGGGCCAATCAAGAGGCAGGCAATCAACATCCCCAATTATAAAATTGACCCTGGCCTAATCAATTTAGTCAAATCCAATGCATTTCACGGGCTCAAGAATGAAGACTGGGTTACTCATATAAGCCAGTTTATGGAAAACTGTGACATGATCAAGATAGACAGGTTTCCACAGAAGATGCTCTACTTGAAGTTATTCCCTAGTTCTCTAGCGGGGAATGCTCGTGAATAGCTACACAATCTGGATGATGAGTATATGGAATCTTGGGACCACATGGTTGAAGTGTTCTTTGAAAGATTCTTTCCGCCCGAGAAGACGAATGATCTTATAAGAAAAATTCATAACTTCAGTCAGAAGGCCGGGGAGACTTACTCTGAGACTTGGGAGCGTTTCCAAATCATGTTGAGGAGGTGCCCACATCATGGTCTTGACAAGGAGAAACAAGTTAAAATCTTCTATTTTGCTCTTTTCGAACATGATAGAAGTAATCTGGATTCAGCAGGTTCAGGTTTCTTCTTGAACAGCACAGGCACAAGGTGTTGGGAAATTTTAAAGAACATGGCCAAAAAGCAATCTTGGGGCGACAGAGGCGCAGTGGAGCAGGTTCGAGCTACAGGGGAGTCAAAGGCCATCAAGGAGCTGAATGAGAAGATGGACCTTCTAGCCAAGAAACTACTTGCAAAAGAAGATGCAGAATCTGAGGATGAAGCTCAAGTGAAATTTATGCGACAACAGTAGGGGTACGGAAACAATGACTATTCTTGGAGGAAAGACAAGAAATTTTCATGGAAAGACCCAAATAATTTCTTATAAGACCCTGATGCAAAACCCCAACTGTCGCCTGAGGACAAGAGCAATGAGTTGCTCAACCAAGTAATCAAGCAGAATCAAGAACTCATGAGCACGTTTGGACAGCAGATTAAGAAACAAGGAGAATTTATGAATCAATTTGGGCAGACCTTACAAAGTCACGGGGCTCAGATGAGGACTATAGAGACATCTTTGGCGCAGATGGCAGCTGAGATAGCAAATCTGAAAAAGCCAGTGCAGCAAGGTTTTCCGGGAAATACAAACATTCTAGGAGGAAACTAACATGCTAAGGCAATTCTGCTACAGAGCGGTAAGAAGATTTTAAACCCCAGGGCCGATGAACCAAGCAAACCCCAGTCAGAAACCACAGGTGAGGCCGCATAGGAGGTTTTGAGTCCAATCACATATCCGATAGAGGATGTGGTAGAGGATGTCACAATAGAGCCCATCATTACTGAGGAGACATCGAAGAAGACACCATATGTGCCGCCACATCAAAGAGAACAGATGGTCCCGGTCCCATATCCAAATAGCGTGAAAGCCAAGAAAGTGGATGCTCAGTTCAAGAAGTTTCTGGATAGCTTTAGGAAGCTTTCTGTCAACATTCCATTGTTAGAGGCAATAGAGAAGATTCCCTCTTATGGCAAGTTTCTGAAAGACATAATCACAAAGAAGAGGAAAATCCCAGATACCGAGGTCGTGGTTCTTAAGGAACAGGTGAGTGCTTTCATCATGGGCACATTCCCACCTAAAAGGCAGGATCTGGGCTGCTTCAACATTTCATGTTACATTGGTAAAGTGAAATTTGGCGAAGCACTGTGTGATTCTGGGGCAAGTATAAATCTGATGCCTCTCTCTACGTTCAAGAAGCTGGGACTGAAAGAATCAAGGCCGAGCAATATGACAATTCAGTTAGCAGACAATTCCGTGGTGAAGCCATACGACATTTGTGAGGACGTGTTGGTGAAAGTTGATCGGTTTGTATTTCCAACAGACTTTGTTGTAATGGAAATGCAGGACGAGTAAGGAAATGAGTTACTCCTTGGGCGACCCTTCCAAGCCACTGCAGATATGATACTTGAGATGGGAAGAGGCTGTTTGACATTGGGTATCGCTGATGATCGGTTTGAAATGGTTATGCCCTCAAGCACAACGCAATCAAAAGCAAAGGAGCAATGCCGCATGGTGAAGCACTTTGATCAGAATATTTCTATTTGTCTAGGGAAGACATTTCTAGATATGTCTCATGTAATGACTAAGGTGGAGAAGGGGACACTGGCTGTAGACATTATGGAGCAGACCAAAGTTGTTTCTCTAAGCAAGGTTGTGGGTTTTCCAAATGATGAAGAGGAGGACATCCCTCCTTCTACTGAAGATGAGGCCATAGCAAGTTCTGTCTTCAATGCATATCCAGAACTACCTCTTGAAGCCTGCCTAGTTAATATAACGCATGACTGGATGAGAAGCAAGTCACTACAAGAGTGTGTCAAGATGCTTCAGGTGCTTCCGTGCTTTTATGCTAGGTACTATGAAGATCTTAGAGAACTACCACCACCACTTCAGTCATCCTTGATCGTTCCGCCAGAGTTAGAATTGAAGCCATTGCCACCTCACTTAAAATATGCATTTCTAGCTGAGGGTGAAAATCTACCAGTGATTATTTCGGCATATCTGAGTGTCGAGGAGAGGACCAACTGTTGATCGTGCTGAAGAACCACCGAGGTGCATTCGAGTGGTCGGTTGCGGACATCAAGGGGATCTCCCCTACACTGTGCCATCACAAGATCTGGCTTGAGGAGGGAGCCAAACCTATAATTCAGCCACAGTGTCGACTAAATCCAAGCATGATGGAGGTAGTCAAGAAGGAGGTGATCAAGCTCCTTTCTGCAGGTATTATCTATGCTATATCCGACTCGACGTGGGTGAGTCCTATACAGGTAGTCCCTAAAAAGGGGGGAATTACTGTTACTCATAATCTATTGAACGAGCCGGTCATGACCCGCCTAGTAACCGGGTGGCGTGTGTGTATAGATTACCGTAGATTGAATGCTGCTACATTGAAGGACCATTTTCCTCTTCCATTCATTGATCAGATTTTAGAGCGATTAGCAGGTCAATCTCATTTTTGTTTTTTAGATGGTTATTCGGGCTACAATCAGATTTCAATTGATCCTAAGGACCAAAAGAAGTCCACGTTCACTTGTCCTTATGGAACATTTGCATACCACTATATGCCCTTTGGTTTGTGCAACGCACCAGCAACCTTTCAGCGTTGCATGCTTGCCATTTTCTCCGATATGGTTGAGCGATGTTTGGAAGTCTTTATGGACGATTTCTCCATCTATGGTGTATGTTTTGATGAATGTTTATTCAATTTGGGTAAATTTTTGCAATGATGTGAGGACACACACTTAGTTCTCAATTGGGAGAAATTCCATATGATGGTTAGTGAAGGGATCGTGCTTGGACATAAAGTGTCTAGCAATGGGTTGGAGGTAGATCCGGTGAAGATTGAAGTTATTTCTAAATTACCCCCACCGAATTCGGTAAAAGGGGTACGAAGCTTTCTAGGTCACGCCGGTTTTTATCGCCGCTTTATAAAAGATTTCTCAAAAATTTCTAAACCATTATCTGAGCTGTTGGAGAAAGATGCAGTCTTTGATTTTAATGAAAAATGTTTGCATGCATTTAATGTGCTCAAAGAGAAATTAATTTATGCACCGGTTGTGCAAACACCGAACTGGACAAAGTCATTTGAATTGATGTGTGATGCATCCGATTTCATAGTAGGGGCCATTTTAGGACAACGTGTTGACAACAAACCCGCTGTGATTTTCTATGCATCCAAAAATTTAAATGAAGCACAACTGAATTACACGACAACTGAAAAAGATCTTCTCGTCGTTGTTTTTTCTTTTGAAAAATCCCAGCAATATCTTGTAGGATCTAAAGTCGTGGTATGGACGGACCACGCCACCATAAAGTACTTGATGGAAAAGAAAGACACCAAACCTAGACTGATTAGGTGGATCTTACTGTTACAAGAATTTGATATTGAAATTAAAGATAAGGCGGGCATAGAAAATGTGGTTGCGGACCATTTGTCTAGGTTGGAAAGGGTAGATGAGAAGGACATTCATATACCCATTACTGAAACATTCCCTGATGAGAAACTTCTATCTGTTAAATCTAAATATCCATGGTTCTCTTATATTGTTAATTATCTTGCCTGTAAAATTATCCTAGATGATTGGACATATCAAGAGAAAAAGAAAATTTTCCATTCTTTGCGATATTATTTCTAGGATGACCCCATTCTGTTGAAGCAATGCTGGCGTGTTGCGCAGGTGCGTACCGGAGGTTGAGTATGAGAGCGTACTTCGTCATTGTCATGCTTTACCAACGGGTGGCCATCATGCAAGTTCTAGAACTGCGGCCAAGGTACTTGAGAGCGGTCTTTACTGGCCTACATTGTTCTGGGACACATATGATTATGTGCGGCGATGCGATTCCTGCCAACGGGCAGGTAACATTTCAAAGCGATAGGAGATGCCCCTCAATGTATTTCAAGAGGTCGAGGTGTTTGATTTGTGGGATATTGATTTCATGGGACCCTTTGTGTCCTCAAACTCTAACTTGTACATTTTATTGGCTATTGACTATGTATTGAAGTGGGTAGAGGCAATACCCACTAGGACTAATGACGATGCTATAGTGTGTAGGTTTGTCAAGGACAATATTTTCTGCAGATTTGGCGTACCATGGATGATTATCAGTGATGGAGGTACCCATTTCAGAAATCAGAAGTTCGCTGCATTGTTGAGAAAGTACGTGGTAAGGCACAAAATTGGTACCCCGTACCACCCGCAGACACAGGGGCAAGTTGAAGTCTCCAATAGAGAGATTAAGAAAATCTTGGAGCGCACAATGGCTTCGACACGGAAGAATTGGAGTACTCTTCTACCAGACGCTTTATGGGCATATCGGACGGCATATAAGACACCTATAGGCACTACGCCTTTTAGGTTGGCTTATGGGCGGGCCTACCATTGTAGCTGATTGCAAATAGTTAGTAGTAGTCTACCGACAGTTCAGTGTCCCTGAGTTCGACTCGGGCCTCACCGGGCCTATACTACTTTGACGCGTGCACTTGCATTATACGCACGGTAAAATCGTGTCAACCGCCTTAGTTTCTCGAGGATTTTCCGGATGGTTAATCACATTGAATGCAATTTATCAGTTGGATGTTCATACTTGCAAAACTATAAAGTCACTATGGTTATCACAATTATAAAGAAGTGTGTATTCTTGCACCTACATGCCACCCTGATGGATGATGCCAAGAGAGTCAGGCCCAGATGGGTAGACCAATGGGCACCATGAGTGGTGACCCCAGGCACCAAGCTCGAGAATGAGAAGGTGGCCTATGATATTGCATGACTAGTGGGCACCATGAGTGGTGACCCCCAGGCACCAAGCTCAAGATTGAGAAGGTGGACTTAAGTCATTGGCAAAGGAAACCCTAAGGTGGGTATGCTAGGGTTAGGGCAAAAGCGGTGGAGAATGTCATACTAAAAAGTGTAAATTGGCTTGTTCATTAATTTGATTGTGATAATTAGATTGTTATCCTTATGTGCAAACTTTTGGTTGTCCCCACATACCATTATATTTCGATATACTGACCGATGCTTTATTTGTCAGCGTTTTAGGTACAACCCTGAAATGAACAAACGGTAAAGTGACACATTGTGAAAATAAAACATAAAGTGCAAGGAGGATTAGATAGAGTAGATTCAAGCTCTGGATAGATAGATTTCCAAAGTTTTTCAAAGGTAAGTAAAGTTTTAATTTTATACCCAATTCCAGTTTAGTTAGTAGAATTTCATAATTATAATTGATTATTTGTTGAACCTTTGATCCTGTTAATTGAATAACGGCTCTGTCCTTTGGGTCTTCCTTAATTGGGGGTTACTGGGAGGCGGGGACGTTACATTAGTGGTATGCAAATTGTTATAATCTAGGATTTTATTTCTCCTTGAGTATGTTCTATGTACTTCATCTTTATACTAACTACTCACTCTTTCCATCAACTTTATGATTTGAGTCATTTTGATATTTTTTTAGTCCATCTTGCATCCAAATGGCGAGTGGTGACACTCAATTTGATATAACTTGGGTTGCATGCAAATTATTCATCATCCTATCTCATCCCTTTTGTGTATCATCTTACTCTCAAATTATTCTAATTGTGTAGAGGACACTCTCAGATTGCAAAAAATCAAATATTGCTCAATTTTGAGCTAGAATGAGAGAGATATTCTTCTTGAAATCTCATTATTCTAACTTTGTATTATAACCTATTTAATTTGATTTAAATCTTAATGGGCTCAAATTTCTAGGTGCATGACCCTTTCACCTTGATTTACCCTTGGCTATCTACTCCTTGCTTAGCTGACAATCACGAGGCCCAAACCCATGAGAGAATGAATCGCGACCTTTGGATCCATCAATCATGGATTTTGGCCCAATCCAACAACCAAGGGCACCTTCTTCTCCATCCATATCATGGTCAAAGGCAATGCCATTGAGCCTCACCTAAATCCCCTTTTCTCCCCTATTTCATTCATAGTTGAACCACTCGCATGATTCCTTCTTCCCCATCACTTATATTCTATTTTTCTTCCATTTCACACCCCATAACCCTAAAATTCCTCTCTTTTGTTTTGCACCACCTAGGCGGAACAACGACATCACCATGCATGGGGGATTTATTCCCCAACTGCCTTCAGGCTTAGTTATGGAGACCACTATGATTGTGAGGTCACAACAGACCCGTGCGACCATGTTTTTAGCACCATAGTGACCTGGAGCACGTTCATGCATGAGTGCCAACCGGATGCACTTCTGTGGGATCGCCACAATGTGACCCTACATGAACTTTGACTGGATCATGTGCGAGAGTTGAACCCCTTAACAGTCATCAGATCAATGAGATTAGGGTGTTTCAAAGATCAAAGGGTTAGGGATGTGGACTTTGCAACTCCTTAGATCGTGGCAAGGTCCATGATATAACTTAGATTAACACCCCTATTGTTTTTGAATTAAAGGTTAAATATTCCCCTCCTTTGATAAATTCTATAAAAGTACCTAGTCTTAAAAAAGGATAAGTATATCATTTATCTAAAAATAGACTTCAAATATACTATTTTGACTAGAAAGAGTTTTCCATTACAAATGGTTTCACAACCCAAATCCATTTGGGGTTCTCCTGATTCGTTAAAATTGATACCTTGATTCTTATTTAATGATCCCATTGTCTGTTTATGATTTTATTTAGTCACCAATGATAGAATGTTTCCTTAAATCTCTAAATTAGTAACTCCATTCTACATTAGACCCTGACTATCTTTCCATAAATATAACCCTTTTATGCTAACGCATGTTGATACATAATCAAGACTTGAACTTTGAATCTATTAATCCTCAAACGTTTATCCCACTTTGAAATCAGTAAACCTGATGTATTTATGTGACATGTTAGACTAAGATCTTATTCCTTTTCTATAAAAAACTCATAATGATATAAAGATTCACGTTCGTACATGAAATTGATCTAATATGACTTGGTATGATCGTGCATGATTAAACCTTGATTATAATCTAAATCTCTTGCTTCCCCAAACTTATAAATCTTAAATTATCTTTATCCTATATCACTCATAATGTGTATGGTTCACCTAGGCCGAGGGCATAATGTGGATACTTAAATTATGTTATATTTGCATACATGTTTGCAACCTTGGTTCTGAGAATGAACTCAATGAACCTACAATAGGGGAGCAATGACATGACATATGTGATGTTTATCTTATTGAAATGCTACTTATCTAAGACCTCATGTTATATCCTTTTACATCACAGGTCCCCCTTTGTGTTGGGCCTTCTCTACAATCTTACTCATGGATTATGACTTGCTCATTACTCCCAAGTATGCTTAGTCTATTGACCCTACTATGATATTGTCTTGTTTGTATGCATGTTCTTTTGAATGCTTCTCTACTTAGTAACTTGTTTGAGATATTGTTCCTAAAAGTACTACATTTATGTTTGATTGTACTTTGTTAGCAAACCTTGACCATAATATATGTAAATTCATTACCTAACCTTGTGTACATGCCTGAATTCTAGGGGTATGGGCATAAGGCATTTAGAAATCGGGTTAGCTCATTGACTTTTATCTTAAGCTCCCTATCGAGAAATCGATGACATTAAGGCTTTTAGCCTCAAATGCCCCTCACTGATCATTTCCTTGGAAGTTAGCCAAAGGCCTAATTTTAATATAATGGATAGTTAAACCTAAAATAGACTATGTATAAATGAATTTCATTGAAAGTATTCTCACCTTGTTTCTCTTCTTGCTTAATATAAGGTTTGTAACCAAGAAAGTTTATATTACTCTTAAACTGTGCTCACATGCCCTTCAATAGCATACTCAATACACTTGCATTGATGTAGTTTTTTTTTATTAATTTTGTAGTTGTCGAATGACGATGCCCTACATTCAAGACTCTAAGATATGAAATGAAACATCAATGGGTTATATTTGAAATATAAATGGCTACATGAATCTCTTATCCTTTATATATATCTTATTCTCTCCTTAGTTTTGTTATTGCCTTTTTCATATATATTTGTGTGAAACTACTTTTCATTCTAGGGACAGATGCATGGGTCCTTTTGCTTTTGGTTGTCTAGATACTAGGAGTTAGGTTTTGGATAATAACCTGGATCTAGCATAAGGCATGTTGAAATAGTGTTAGATCATTGACTTTGGTCTTGAGGTCCCTCACAAAGAAACATGGCAACATTGAGGATTTTAGCCACAAATGCCCCTCGTAGATTCCTTTATATGTTGGTAAAAGCCCTAATGTAATTATAATGGATAATGAAGCCTAAAACATTCTTTGTATAAATGAATGTCTTTAAAAATGTTCTTGTTTTTTTTTACTTCTTTCTTAGTATAACGTTTCTAGCCAAGAAACATTTACATTACTCTTAAACTATGCTTACATGGCCATTCATAGCGTACTAAATTCACTTTCACTGATGTATTTTGTTTATTAAATTTTTAGTTTCCAAATAAAGGTCTGATGCACTCAAGACTCTAAGCTCTAAAATGAAATATAAATGGGATATCTTTGATATATAAATGGATTCATGAATCGCTTTTCGTTATTATAAATCTTGTTTCTCTTTAGTTTTGATATTTCCTTATCAATATATAATCTTTGTGTGAGACTATGTTCCATTCTAGGGATGGATGCTTGGGACTTCTCGCCTTTGGATATTTAGCCATTATGATTGAGGATTTGGGTAATAAATGGATACATGACAAATGGTATGAGATCCATACCTACAATCCTCTATGGATGTATAAGTCATAATACATCAAGATAAATTAGCAAGAACCAAAATCCATTATGGTGAAAATAAGGCAACATGTACTGCGTTAAACATGGAGCTTCTGGCTAGTAATTAGCTCCTATCTTCCATGTTATGGTGGTTGAAGTTCCTCTGCACACCTATCTACCCAAAGTGGATCCAAAATTCGATTTAGTTTCTTCCCTTAAAGCTTAGAGAGTCTTTCCACATCTCATCTATTTTTTAAGAAATCCTATAAGACACCCAAGTCGATGATGATTAGTTAGTTTTCTCATTGCCTCATGTGATCCTTCTCACATCACAACCAATCACATGATTTCTCAACTATGGGTAACTTATGCATTAGAAAACAAAAAATCATTTGAATTCATGTAAATTTATTAAGATGATAATTCCATGATCTGATCTTAAATTGAAAACCCAAAATTACTTCATTAAAGTACTCCTAGAAGTTTTGTACTCGTGTAATACCTCGTATCATGCACATACAATATTACCAAATCTAGAACCTATGTTTAGTATGTTTGAGGTAGAACTAAAAAATTTGTGATGTGGTGAATCACGGTGGAACTCATGTTTTATACCTCATGGTTTATGAGGTCACTATTTATTTAAAATATGTTCTTCTATTTTAATAGACCTCAAAAATTACTAAGAAAATCTCCCCCTATTGACATGTTTCATTCCCCACTCTTTGGTATGACTATGCCTTTAGACCCCTAGATAATGATGGCATGACTTGGTACAAGAAGTGAATACCATGTTCACTATTATGCTTCTTTGTTAAGGCTCATTTTGAATGATGGGAAATCATATTAAGTCTTGAATGTGTCCTTTGATGCTCTAACTCTTGGAGTGCCCTATTTTTACTTCTATTGTTTTATCTATAGTCCTTATCCTTGCTATATTAAAGAAAGGGAACAATATTATGAACTCATGTTTACAAATTTTTGAAACATGGTTGCCGTATAATAATATTAATCTTTGATCTCATGTCCTCATGAAATAGATTTGATAATTGATAATCCCCCTATTCTTTTATGATCGATGTTTCATGAATATAAGCACAAATGTACTAAACTAGGGTGGAAGTGTATGTACCCTAACCTAGTTCAAATTCCTATCATGATTGCCTGTAGTTTTTCACCTTGGTGATTATTTAAGTCTTGGAAAGGTTAACCCTTCCACATGATTTTGATTTCTTGACCTAAGTCTCTATTGGTCAAACTTATGATGTTATACTTGATCTTGAATAACAATCTGGTGATAAAATAGACCATGATAATGTTTCCTATATCTTGTAGATAGGGAAGCACCTAGGTCTAGGTCAGTCATCAACCTCAAAGACTAAAAAATGAAATTGATGTTAGAATCACGAAATGTTGTTGGATTGTCATTATGGATGAATGATTGAACTATGGTGTAGATAGGAACATGTGCCTAGCTTCAAAATTGTTTTACATTATGACTCTTGATATGCAAGTCTTGACTCTCAATATTGATTTATGAGTTATAGACTCACAATAATTGGTCTTCTATTGATTTGATTCCTATGATCACCCCTGATATTGTTGATGACTTTCTTGTTTGCAAATCTTTCCAGCACCTAGATTGTGATCCTTTTCTAGACACCTCCATCATTGGAAAATTCTTTAATAACTCCCTTGGGTTTTAAAGAATTTGTAAATTTTAATAATTATTAGAGATTAAAAGGAAAACCATCACTCTGATACCAATTGTAACGACCCCGCTTCCCGGTAACCCCCAATTAAGGAAGACTAAGAAGTCAGACGCGTTATCCCAAAAATAGGATCAATGGTTTTGCAATTAATAAAAAATAATTAATAAATTCTACCAAAGACTAACTGAAAACTGGAATAAAATTTTACTTATCACATACCTTTCATAGGAAACTGGAACTTCTATCCTCAATAGAATTCTAACTATCTAAATCCTCCTTTATGAATTGACTTAAATCTTCACAAGTTCCACTTTACTAGTTGTCCAATTTCAGATAATTCTAAAATGCTGAGAAACAAAACGTCGGTCATTATAAATGAATATACCGGTATGTGGTGACAACCAAAACATTGCACATATATTCTAACAACATAATCACATCAAATAGTTGTTAACAATGCAAGATTACGTTTTTCAATATGGTTATCAACCACTTTTACTCATCCTCTGGGATACCCTCTCTAGGGTTAAGTCCATGCAAAGGACTAAAGGCTACCTTCTCCATCCTGAGCTTGGTACCTTGGGTCACCTCTCTAGGTGTCCTATGGTCTTCCCTCTGGGGCTTAACCACCTTGACCTTCCCTCCAGGGCTTGGTCTCATATCTGACATCCATAGATGGTATGTAGGTTCGAGCAAGTCATATATATACTTAAAATTGTGATAGTCATATTCACATTAAAGATTTGAGAAATAAAATCATCCGAGCAGTTTATCTCCATTGCAATCAATAAATCATCAAGAAAACACCGTGGAACTAAAGTGTGTACTGATTAAAAAAATTCATAAGAAATAAGCATAGTCCAATCAACCAGGCAATCCAATCCAAGCAAACAAGTCAACCGCACAAAAGCATAGAATCTGAAAAGTATATGCAACCTATTTACTACACACTTCATCAAGAATCTACTTTATTGACTTGACATTACTTTCTACGGTTTCCAATCTGAATTAAGGTTTCATTAAGATTCTTTTTTTTATTTACCACTTTCCACTTTTATATCCACAAAACCCTAAAACAATAGTTCTAGGTTCAAAACCCTAATTACTAACTTATGCACATTGAAACCTTCTTTTCATCAAATAGGCTTAGGATTAATCTAATATCACTTTTATACAAAGGATTTCGAAGTTCATCTCATTAGAAACCATTAACACCTAGAATAGGGTTTCTAAGCCCATTAATGAATATTAACATATCAAACCCTAAGTAAATATATTAAGCATATGGAGTATCTATTTATATATCAAAACATATTTTTATTAAAAATAGGTTAATTTGCTCATAAATCATCCCTATTAATCTTCTCAATTTCATTAATCATCAAATTAGGGTTACCTACTCATGAAAGCATTAAAGATAGTTACTTTAGGTACTTTTTGAACTATAAGCAATTTTAGGCCTCAATTATAGTTTTATTGGGCTCTGTGGATTTTTGATCAATTTTCATATACAACATGCCTTAATCCGAGTTACCAATCATTAGCTATGATTTTTGCAACTTAATCACTTTTTAGACAAATAAGAAGATGACATGTTAGAATAGATGAGATATTACCTCGTTGCCATATAAGCTCGCCTCCTTCAATCCACTTCTTCCAATTTGGCGCCCACGCCTTGGTGGCTAAGGCAAGCTAAGTAGCTGCAAAGGACCACATTACCCTTCCGTTGCTGCATTGCACTCAAGGGTAGCACATAGTCCCCCCCCCTTTCATCCCATTCCTCGCCCTATACCTGGCTCAGCTGACGAACACCCCTGCACGGTCAACCATGGCATTGACTCTCGGATGCAGGGCCCCAAAGAACACAACAAAGGTCCTAACCTCTCTACCGGCTCCACCTGAATTCACCAAGAGCCCTGCTGGGGTTGGAGGAGGCAAGGTCCGTGATGACGCATAGCTCCATGTGGGTGGCGCACAGGGGACCAAAAGGAACCAAGAAAGGGTATCACGAGTGAAGTTAGAAAGCCATAGGATCGTTGGATGGGTTTGCCTTGTCTCCAGGGAGATCCTGGGAGAATCATAGCGCTTAAATAGGGGTTGTCTAGAGATAGGGTTGTGTCCATCCATCAATGGAGTCCTAAACCAACTAGGATTTGGGGAAAATCCCAAACTCACTCAAAACCAGGGAACACCAGGGATGGTTTGCTTCGTTCTAATCTCTCGGAATCAATGGAACAATCCCTACATTTACACATGGATTGTATGCAGAGGAATTCAATTGGGAAAATCCCATGCACTGTTCCTCTTTACTGATCCTTCTCAGAAAGAAGCCACCGTTGGATCAAAGATCCAACTGCTATCAAGCCTCTTATTAGAACAAAGTTAGAATTGAATTATGACATTTAATGTTATCCTTTACACTTTTGGAAACTTACAATATTCATATCTCCCAATCTGTTTATCCTTTTAATCCCAAATTTTAGTGCAAAGTCCATAATGACTTAAATTTCATGTGTGAAAAGTTTGGGACTCAAAGTTGAAAGTATGGGAGACGTTTCTTCATATGCAAGTTATTACTTAAAAAGACATATTTTATACATATTTTCTCTCTCTTACTCTTTTATATTTTTTATTTGGATTCCTTTTACCATTAGAAACCATGTGGACTCAAAAGATCATCCATGATGATTCCATTATCCATAATTCCACATATTTCTTATCTTTTCCTCATTATCTCAAATTTCCTTCTTAATAATGCATTA
Organism: Alisma plantago-aquatica; assembly: GCA_963693085.1. NCBI lineage: Eukaryota > Viridiplantae > Streptophyta > Magnoliopsida > Alismatales > Alismataceae > Alisma > Alisma plantago-aquatica. The sequence continues at coordinate 18,778,573 of OY856413.1, forward strand.
TTTGATTTCTTCTTTTTCTTTTAATCATATTGGACTTAACATATTATGATCCATGAAATCACATGTAAAAAGGAAATATTGCAAAGGAAATACATTCAATACACATAAATCATACAATTCCCTTAATCATACATTTATTGGAGAAATTTCATTTCCAACCATATGAACCCAAACATTGGGGTTGTAACATCCTTCCCCTCTTATAGAATTTTTTCCCTCAAAATTTCAGCAAACATACAACCAATTAAGGATAAGACTTTTCCATGTCCATCATTGGCTCCCATGTGGTTTCAACCTCTCCATGATGCTTCCAAAGAACCTTTATCATCTTATATTCTTACAGATGAGTTCTCTCTCACCTTGGTATCTCGTTCCCTCATAGGTGACTCAGGATATTTCATCCTCCCTTGAAGCTCAATAGGTTCATGGCTCAGCACATGGTTTGGATCCATCACATAATGCTCTAGATCGGACTCATGGAACACATCATAAATCATGTTATCCTGAGGGGTAAGGCTAAACATAAGAATCTCTACCATTCCATCTCAAATGGACCTATGTATTGGGGATTCAACTTTCTTAGATATAGCTCAGAGGGGTCGGGTTTTCATAACACATGTTCACCCACAATGTACTGCATCTCAGTCTGCTTCTCATCAGCTCATGACTCCTGTCGATCCTGGACTTTCTCAGCCATTGCTCAATCAAAGAAACTTCATCTGCATACACTGTGGTTTCTCTGACCTTCACAAGGTCCTCTCACTGACATCATCCTAATGAAGTAGTGATTGACACAGCCTCCCTTACAGAGCTTCTTACAACCTGATACTGGGTATGGTGGCTATCATGACAAGAAAACTCTACTAGGGGCAGGAATTGCTCCCATGTATCACCCTAAATGAGCACACATGCTCTCATCAGACCCTCTAAAGTCTAGATCATACTCTTTTGACTATCCATCAGTCAGGGGTGATATGTTGCACTCAATTTCAGTCTAACATCAAGTTCTTCATATACCTACTTCCACACATGGAAGTGAACTTGTAGTCATGCTCAAAACATTGAACTCGGGTCACGGTGTAGTTGAACTATCTCTCTCTCTCATATATATATATACATATATATATCTATACATTATATATATACATTATATATATATAGTTCAACTAGATCTGTCACATTGACGGTTCTCTCTCTTACAAAAGGGATTAGGTGAACTTGGTAAGGTGATCTACCATAACCCATATGGCATCATGACCTCTCTTGGTCTAGGGGAGACCCACCACAATGTCTATGGTGATCTACTCCCATTCCCTCTTGGGGACTCTTCATTATTCGTAGCAACTTACTGGGGTACTGGTGTTCAACCTTCACCCTCTAGCATGTATGGAAACTGGCCACATGCAACTCTATATACTTCTTCATCTCAGGTCTTCAAAGTACTACTGTAAACTTTAACTATCTAAGTAGTACCATGGTGTAAGTTGTACTTAAAATCGTGAGCTCCTGCATGTCATGATTCCTCAAGATTGACTCCTCAGAAACCCTAAAATAGTCTAGTAGTTGGTTTCACCATCTTCCTTTTCCTGAGAGGTGTATCTGAGGTTCCTACAACCATCCTTCTATCTCATCATGCTCTAGGATGGCTAACTGAGTATCCACCAAATTAACCAACGAGTCTGGTTGTATCTGGCTTTTAGCCATATAGGTCTCAACTTCTAACGAACTTAGGGTTTACCTAACAACCTCTTCTAGCTTCTCTACTGGCTAAATAGGACAATTGTATACCTAAATTGTGCCTCGACTAAGAGCATCTGTTACCAAATTAATTTCCTTATGTGCTAGGTGATGGTGAAAACATAACCCTTCATATACTCCACTCAACATCATCATCTTGGGTTTAGGTCTAACCGAGTCAAGAAAAGTTTGAGATCATCATCTCTCTTATAAAACCCAAACTTATAATTCATAGATTCCAAATTATCTTGGATAGGTACGTCCTCATATCACCCTTGTTCTCCTTATGCCTTTATATCACCTATCCAATATACTCTCAAAAGGATGTGGTACTTCCTCTATACTCAAACATCATAGAAATGTTTCAACTCATATCACCTTCATCCTTAGCATATGGCATGCATTTTTTCCTATCTCTCGCACCCATAATTAGAGGAAATAAGCATTTGGCTACAGTCCAAATACAGAGTTCATCCCGTTCCAAGAGTAGAGATGGTGCATCACACATCGCCAGTACACTTTCCAATCTATGTTGAAACTTACTTATCATGACTCCATACCATTAATACCTCATTCTATGCTTACATCCATGGAAAGGTTGTTCCCAACCACTCTTGGGTATTCACATTACTTATAGACACAATCATTAGTCATCCCCTCAAGGTCCCCAGGGTGTCAGTACCTTTGGGGTCATCCCTCTCCCCTTATGCATCCAGGGAGTGCCTCCCTCATTTACCCCTTGGTCCCATGAACTCATGAAGGTGGTCAACCTCCTAACTCATGGTCCTCAGGCAATGATAGATGTTACCTCCCGACCTTATGGTCTTGTGCATCTAAGAAATAGACAACTCCTACTCCCATCGGTCTTATCCCTACCTGACCTTAGTATCGACTTAGGATTCTATCATGATACAACTCAATCTTGAATCCTCACCCAAATCTCCATCATCTCTCTGGGCACTCTTGTCAACTTACCTCCCTTCATAGGAATCATGGTGACCTACCTATCTCGGTCTGGCCCCATATAGGTTACCTCCATGACAACATATCCCCATGGCCCTTAGAGATGGTCACACATGGGTCTGTAGATTCATGCTCATACTATGTTCTCTCCACTTAGCTCATCAAGCTCTAATAAGTGACCTCGTAAGGTTACCTTGAAGATAAACAAAAGATGGTACTCACCCTACATGAAGGGTCCCTTCCCAGGATAGAAGAAAACTATCTCTTGATAGTAAAAAAGGTCACAAACATCCTTACTTCCAGGGTTTACATCATCATGTTCCTGCTTAGCCCTACCATGCTACTTATACATGTAGCCAGCCAGAAGACAACCTACTAAACCATTCTGAGTTCATTGGTATGTCATACTTGTTTCCTATTCCTCAAAGTTGGCCAATCTCATACATATTCCACCAACATGTGTGAGGGGTTCATCAAACATATATCTCATTTCCAGTGGGGTTTCCTTTTCTCTAAAACATGGGGTGCCAGACTCAAATCCTATGAGCTCATACAGCCTTGTGAGCATCATGTGCACCAGGTACTGCTACTTCCCCTCTTTGGTCTAGGAACCCCAAGTTCACTTCCTATGCATCATCTGTCTAACTACATGCTCAACTATTCAACCACGAACCAAACATGTACAAGGTATGGCATACACTTCCTACCATTCTTCCACGTAAACAACACCTTAGAGTCCTACATAAAGACAACCAACTAGGTGTGAGGCCTCACAACTTGTTACCATACCTCTTTAGGGTCTAAGGAACTCTCCTTTCTACCTTTAATAGGTAGGTACCTATAACATCTGTACATCGGTTCAAGAAGCCTCTTTCCTTTTCTAGGGTTTGGTTCCTCAAAAGGTAACCAAGATACAACAAGCCTCTAAGGATTGTGCATGAGACGACTACATACATCTACTTAGGGTCATCCATTCTAGGCTATATCATACCCAATTTCTCATTAGTCCTCATGTCTTGGAGTCAAGGTCTCTAATTGTATTCATTGGGTCTCTCTCTCTCTTCTATCTCTGGAGCTAACCCTACAACTGGACCTACCATTTGAGGTTCTCTCACAGAAGATGGGTCAAGCTCTTAAGGATACACATCTATCCCTACTTGGGTGAAACATACTATTAAGACCTATGTCTGGCCAAGATCATCCAAAGCTTTGCATGCTCATGTCATAAACTATCAGACATAACCCTTCCGGTTTAAGTCTAAAACCAACTTCCATCCTCATTGCCACTCTCTTCTATGCATGTACGTGCCTCTTCCTATTTGTTATGCCCATAAGGGTCCCTATATGGTCACCTCTAACCTTCTCAATGAGGGACCTATCCCTCACCCTAACATGCACGATCCACCTAAGGTCGGGTCACCATAAGGCACCAGGGGTCAAACAACCACACATAGTTCATGCTTCTCATGTGTACTCACAACCTTTACATAAAGAGTGCATGTCCAACCTACGTACATACCATCACAATCAACTATGATATCCAACTCATCGTGTCTTCTCTTTCTCTATCCACCTCTTAAGGTTTTGGGTTGAGCATCGTCCTCAAAGGATGTGTTAGGTCTCTTCCTCATCCTGGAGGTTTCTCCCTCCAAGGCTAACTCTCTCCTCATCATCCTACAAGATGGTCTAACCTTAGCGTTCTCTTGAGAGGTCATCAAGGGCACAACAACATAGGCCATGCAACCTAAGCATGTAGCTTTGAACTCAGTCTAAGTTTCTATTTATCAAAACTTATGTCCATGACATCTTTCTTACATACTTTTTATTTTTTTTGTGGAGGATTCCTTAATCCTTATCATTCTTCACCCCAAAACTCAGGAGGGTGGTGGAGAGAGAGAGAAACCCTAATCTCTTAAACTTATCCAACGAATGGGGTAGAGAAGGGACGAAGACATATGAGAGAAGACCTAGTGGTATCTTATTATGAGTCAAATCCTCTAATTTCGGCCAGGCAGTCACACAAAATCCGAGAGTCCTCGTAGACCGACTAGCGGGTCAAAGAAAATTTTTTCCAGCCCCTAGATCGTGATCCTTTTCTAGACACCTCCATCATTGGAAAATCCTCTAATAACTCCCTTGGGTTTCAAAGAGTTTGTAAAATTTAATAATTATTAGAGATTAAATGGAAAACTATTGCTCTGTTACCAATTGTAATGACCCCGCTTCTTTGTAACCCCCAATTAAGGAAGACCAAGAAGTCAGAGGCATTATCCCAAAAATAGGATCAATGGTTTTGCAATTAATAAAAAATAATCAATAAATTCTACCAAAGACTAACTGAAAACTGGAATAAAATTTTACTTATCACATACCTTTCAAATATAGGAAACTAGAACTTCTACCCTCAATAGAATTCTAACTATCTAAATCCTCCTTTATGAATTAACTTTAATCTTCACAAGTTCCACTTTACTAGTAGTCCAATTTTAGATAATCCTAAAATGCTGACAAACAAAATGTCGGTTAGTATAAATGAATATACTAGTATGTGGTGACAACCAAAATATTGCACATATATTCTACCCACATAATCACATCAAATAGTTGTTAACAATGCAAGATTACATTTTTCAATATGACTTACCAACCACTTTTACTCATCCTCTGGGATACACTCTCTAGGGTTAAGTCCTTGCAAAGGACTGAAGGCTACCTTCTCCATCCTGAGCTTGGTGCATGGGATCACCTCTCTGGGTGCCCTGTGGTCTTCCCTCTGGGGCTTGATCACCTTGACCTTTTCTCTAGGGCTTGATCTCATATCTTACATCCAGAGATGGTATGTAGGTTCGAGCAAGTCATATATATACTTAAATTGTGATAATCATATTCACTTTAAAGATTGCAGAAATAAAATCATCCAAGCAATTTATTTCCATTACAATCGATAAATCATCGAGAAAATGTCATGAAACTAAAGTATGTACTCATAATTAACCACATACCTAATTAGAAGATTTCACAAGAAATAAGCACAGTCCAATCAATCAGGCAATCGAATCCAAGCAAGCAAGTCAACCACACAAAAGCACAAAATCCTAAAAAGTATATGCAACTTATTTACTACACACTTCATCAAGAATGTACTTTATTGACTTGACATTACTTTCTAGGGTTTCCAATCCGAATTAGGTTCTTTTCATCTATTTACCACTTTCCTCTTTTTTATCCACAAAACCCTAAAATAGCAGTTCTAGGTTCAAAACCCTAATTACTCACTTATGCACATTGAAACCTTCTTTTCATCAAATAGGCTTAGGATTAATCTAATATCACTTTTATACAAAGGATTTCAAATTTCATCTCATTAGAAACCATTAACACGTAGATTAGGGTTTCTAAACCCATTAATGCATATTAACATATCAAACCCTAAGTTAAGCTATTAAACATATGTATTATCTATTTAGACATAAAAATGTCTTTTTATTAACAACATGTTAATTTGCTCATAGATCATCCATATTAATCTCCTCAATTTCATTAATCATCAAATTAGGGTATCCTACTCATGAAAGCATTAAAGATAGTAACTTTAGGTACTTTTCAAACTGGTCTCAATTATATTTTTATTGGACTCCATGGATTTGTTTGATCAATTTTCATATACAACATGTCTTAATCTGAGTTACCAATCATTAGCTATGATTTGTCCAAGTTAATCACTTTTTAGACAAATAAGAAGATGACACATCATAATAGACGAGATATTATCTCATTTCCATGTAAGCTCGCCTCCTCCAATCTACATCTGCCAACTTGGCACCCGTGCCTCAGTGGCTAAGGTAAGCCAAGAAGCTGCAAAATACCACATTACCCTTCCTTGTGCTATGTGTGGCTCATCTCACGAACACCCCTACTTGGTCAACCGTGGCATTGACTTTCAGTTGTAGGGCCCCAAAGAATCCATCAAAGGTCCTTACCTCTCCGTCGGCTCCACCTGAATTCACTGAGAACCCCATAGATTTTGGAGGATTCAAGGTCAGCACCAACGCATAACTACGTGTGGGCGGCGCACAGGGGAACAAAAGGAACCAAGAAAGTGTATCGTCGGTGAAGGTAAAAATCCATAGGATCATAGGATGGGTTCGCCTTATCTCTAGGGAGATCTTGGGAGAAGCATAGTGCTTAAATAGGGGTTGTCTAGAGATAGGGTCGTGTCCAGCCGTCAATGGAGTCCTAAACCAACTGAGATTTGGGGAAAATCCCAAACTTACTCAAAACCAGGGAACACCAGGGATGGTTTGCTTCATTCTAATCTCCCAAAATCAATGGAACAATCCCCAGCTTCACACATGGATTGTATGCAGAGGAATTCAATCGAGAAAATCCCATACATTGTTCCCCTTTCTGATCCTTCTTCGAAAGAAGCCACCATTGGATCAAGGATCCAATGGCTATCAAGCCTCGTATTAGAACAAAGTTAGAATTGAATTGTGACATTTAATGCTCTCCTTTACACTTTAGGAAACTTAAAAAATTCATATCTCCCAATATGTTTATCCTTTTAATCCCAAGTTTTAGAGGAAAGTCCATAATGACTTAAACATCATGTGTGCAAAGCTTGCGACTCAAACTCAAAAGTACAGGAGAATTTTATTCATATGAAAGTTATTACTTAAAAAGGAATATTTTATACATCTTTTATATTCTTTATTTAGGATTCCTTTTACCATTAGAAACCATCTGGACTCGAAATCTCACCTAGGATGATTTCCATTATCCATAATTCCACATATTTCTTATCTTTTCCTCATTATCTTAAATTTCCTTCTTAATATTGCATTATTTGATTTCTTCTTTTTCTTTTAATCATATTGGACTCATTAACATATTATGATCCACAAAATCACATGCAAAAAGGAAATATTGCAAATGAAATCCATTCAGTACACTTAAATCATATAATTCCCATAATCATACATTTACTGGGGAAATTGCATTTCCAATCATATGAACCAAAAAATTGGGGTTGTAACATTATTCCTTACTAAAAGGCACTATTTGTTTAATGTGATATCTCCAAATTTGTGATATATAGGATAATCTCTCCAAATTTGTGATATATAGGATAATCTATCCAATTTTGTGATTAATACGTGAAAATTTCCAATTTGATGATCAATATGACTATGCTTGATTGCTCAATTCTAATATAGTGTTGAATTGAAGGTATACTGAGATGATTGTGAATCTAAAGATCCCAATTTTGATTGAAGGGTTGTATTAATTTTGGGGACAAATTCCATTTAATAAGGGAAGGATGTAATAACCTAGACTTTTCTCACTACTCATGTGTTCCATCCACTTTATCCTTGTACTAATTTCTCACTTTTCCATTCAATTTCATAATTTGATATTTTAGGTAATTTTGAGTTTATCTTATGTTCACATGGTTAGCAATGACACTCAATTTTATATAAAACTAGGCTTGTACCTAAATTATTCATCATCTCCCTCATCCCCCTTTTGATATCATATATGGGTATCTTCTTACCCTCAACTTATTTTAGTTGTATAGAGGACACTTTCATATTTCCAACACACCAATTTTGCTCAATTTTGAGTTAGGATGACAGAGCTATTCTCCTTTCAAATCTCATTATTCTAACTTTGTTTTATAGCCCATTTAATCATTTTCAAACCTAATGGGCTCAAAATTCAAGGTGTGTGACCCTTCCCCTCTCTTACCATTAGCTATCTGCCCCATCCTTGGCCTACCAACCATGAGTCCCAAACCAGTGAGTAATGAATCACGGCCTTCAAATCCATAAGACACAAATTACGACCAAATTCAACTGCTTAGGCAACCTTCTTCCGCATCCATACCATGGTCGGCGACCATGGTGTTGAGTGTCACCTAAACCCCCCTTTTCTTCCCTATTTCGTACACAATTGAACTACTCTTTTGATTCATTTATTTTTCCCCATCACTTTCTCTCTCTTTTTCTTCCATTTCTCACCATGCAACCCTATAATTACTCTCTTTAGTTTTCCACCACCTGGAGGTGCCTTGACATCACCATCCATGGGAGATTTCTTCACAAGTCGCCTTTAGACTCGTCTATGGTGGCCATTGTGCCTGCTATGTCAGACTGGACATGGGCAACCACATTATTAGCACCATGAAGAAACATAGCTTGTTTACCTTAAAATAAAATTCAAATATACCACTTTGACTGAAAAAATGAGGCTTTTCCATTAAAAATTGTTTCACAAGACAAACTAATTTGGTGTTCTTTAGATTTTGCTAAAGTGATACCTTTCAACTTATTTAGTGATCTTGATGTCCATTTATACTTTTATTTAATATCCAATTATCAAATGTTGCCCTAAAACTCTAAATCAATAAGTCTACTCTACATTGTACTTATTTAATTCTTTGCACCATCTTGATGTACACCTAATGACTATCTTTCATTAAAAGTAACCCTTTTATGCTAATGCATGTTGATACCTAATCAAAACATGAACTTTGAATCTATTAAACCTCATGCAATGTGTATCCCACTTCGAAAACATTAAACTATATGTTGTTATGTGACATGTTAGACTAAGATGTTATGCCTTTTTCCATAAGAAACACGTAATGATATAAAGATTCACCTTTGTACACTACTATTCTCTTAAATGTAATTTTGAGTACATGTAGGATTGGATCTTCAATCCTTATGAAAAAGTTGATCCTTGATGTTCTAACTTTTGTATTAATCCTCAATTAAGTCCTTATAATGACTTGTGGCATGTAATTCCATGCAATTGACTCATGCTATTGAGATTACAAATAACCTACATTTGACACCTAACATTCTCTAAATGTACATGTTAATTGTTGGAACTCAAATCTTGTAAGAATCATGCTTAAATGTTATCCATGATATCTTAGTTCATTTATGGCTATAGTTTTATCATAAAATAGCTCTAAATCCTAACATGATCTACCATGGATCTGAATGCTCCTATAATATGAAAGTATGACACAATTGCATGAAATTTGATGTATTAATACTAGTTATGATCTTGCATGATTAAACCTTGGTGATGATATAGATGTCATGCTTCCCCTACTTCTAAACCAAATATTATATTTACCTTGTATCACTCATAATGTTGATGGTTCACCTAGACCTAGGTCATACTGTTGATATTTAGATTGTGTTTAATATTTTCATGCATGTTTTGAGTCATTAGTCTATGAATGGGCTAATTGAAACATAGGCCTAGGAGAACATCCACATGACATATATGATTTTTATCTAATGAAAATCTTACTAATCTCAGATCCCATGATATCTCTTTTTACATCTTAGGTCCCCCTTTGTGTTAGACCTTCTCTAGAATCTTACTCCTCATAACTCACCAGGTACACAGTCTATTTATCCTACAATAATATTGTATTGTTTGTATGTATGGTCTTATGAATGCTTGTATACTTAGTAACTTATTTGACCTCTTATTCCTATGACTACTAATTTAATGTTTTACTATACTATGTTGGCAAACCTTGAACATAATATAGGTAAATCCACATGACATATATGATGTTTATATTATAAAAATCCAACTAATCTAAGATATCATGTTATATCTTTTTATGTCTTAGGCCACCCTTTGTGTTAGACCCTCTCTAGAATCTCACTCCTCATTACACACAAGGTATGCTTAGTCTATTTATCCTACTATGATATTGGATTGTTTATATGCATGCTATTATGAATGCCTGTATACTTAGTAACTTGTTTGAGATATTATCCAATGACCACTACTTTCATGTTTTATTGTACTATGTTGGCAAAACTTGACCATAATATATGTAAATCCATTATATAATATATGCTTGAATTCATGGGGTAAGGGCATAGGGCATGTTGAAACATGATTTTCTCATTGACTTTCATCTTGAGGTACCTCACCATAGAAACATGATGACATTAAGGCTTTTAGCCTCAAATGCCCCTCACATACTCTTTCTTTGGAAGGTGGTCAAAGGCCATATTTTGATATAATGGATAATGAAACCTAGAACATTCTTTTTATAAATGAATGTCATTTAAGTGTTCTCACCTTATTTCTACTTCTTGATTAGTATAATGATTATAACCAAGAAAATTTTCTGTACTCTTAAATTGTGCTTACATGCCCTTCAATAGTGTAGTTAATGCACTCACATTAATAATTTTTAATAGTTTTCTAGTTTCCAAATGAAGATCATTGAACTCAAGACTCTAAGTTTGGAAAGCAAACACCAATGGGATACATTTGATATAGAATTGGGTACATGAACCTCTTCAACTTTATATACATATTTCTTGAGTTTTGTTATTGCCTTTCTCATACATATAGTCCTTGTGTGAAACTATGTGCAATTCGAGGGACATGTGCTCGAGTCCTATCACCTTTGGATGTCAAGTCATCAAGAGTGAGGATTTTGGTAATATATAGATCCATGACTAAAATATACATTATTATCATAATGTAAAAGGATGGAAGAATTTTTTATCCACAAAATGTTATAACATTAAAAAAATATGACATGTTTTAGTTATTCCAAAAATATATAAAATCAGAAATTCTAATCAATTAGTAGCAAAACTATTTTTTTATCACATTACTATTTCGTAATGGAACATAGAATTTATATCTTACATGTGAATATTTGAGTTCTCCTATAAAAAATAACTTTTCTCAAACATAAAATGTTTTTTCTCCTTTGGTATCACATACTTCCAAAGAGAAGAAAACTTATTAAAATTCATACCTTGTCCCCAATTTAATCCCTTGTTGACAAAGTGAAGGGATGAATGTGATACATATCCACTCATCTGTAACATTGAAACAAACTTCACTCATAGTTTTTTATGTTAAGTAAGATCTTAAAATGTAGTATCCAAGAGGTAGTTGTTTCAATGATACACCACAATAGGAAAGGTAATGTATTTAGTCATAGTCCTTCAAGCGCTCCATTTTGATTTTAAGAGTTTTTATTGATGGAAACATTGAGTTCAACCATCGCTGACAACCCCAACTAGGAATATTTGACGTTTGAAAAACTAACAACCCACATATTGGCCATACTCGTGATTATCTTTAGCTCCCTGGTCATTGACAAATTCATTTCCAAAAGCAATGTTAAAAGTCAACAATAATAGCACATTAACACTCCCTATGATGCACTAACATGCTTTTGTGAGTTCTTATAAACTCATTGCAAATACTTTTTTAAATATAGTGATAACCATAAAACCAATTACATAACACAATATAGATATTTCAACTTGTCACCTATTTGTACCATATTTTTCGTTATTAGGTAAGTTTTCATTGGAAACAGATCTATGTGCAAGTCCTTTCATTTATGTGGTCAGCGTTAAGGATTTTAGATCAAAGTTTTGTATGTAAAACTACCAAAAATATTTATTAAAAAAAATCTTTTGGCACACATCATAAAAAGTTTTTTTTCATCAAGGTAATTACACTCTTACACTCTTTAAGGAAATTACATTATAGGACACTAAATACGTTTCGTCAAATTATTTTTATCTTGTGCCTTGTACAGAGTAGGAATTCACTATACCTGAATAAAATTCATTGCCTAAATATCCTATGTAGTTTCACCAAAATATAGGTGGGTTATAACTCATTTATTATTTAGCATGTAATTACAAAAATGAGGCTAAAATTCCAAACATCAATATTTTATTTCTTCTAGCCAACATGAAGTCCACTTTTCACCTTATAGGAAATTCCCACAACATGCATAAATCTTAAGGACGAATGAAAAACTAGAAATTAAACATTTTTAACTTTCAAATTAAATTTTGATTGACCCATCATTTACATTTACCCTTTACGAAACACAATGAGGAAAAGGAGTACGTCAGATGGTAGCATACTTTTTACAAGAGTCACTAATGTAGAACGCTTGAAGAACCTAAAATTATCAGCCAATACGAAGAAACATCAGGCCAAAGAATAAATATATCCAAGATAGAGGTGGCATTCAACAAAGGTATGCCCCATCTGAAGAGGAGGGAGTTGAAAAATCTTCTACAAGTGAAAATAGTGAACAAACATGCTAAATATCTGGGGCTCTTGAGAATAATAGGAAGATCAAAAAAGCAAGTTTCACATATGATTAAAGATAGAATCTGGAATAATGTTTATGAATAGAAGGAAAAACTACTATCTAAATTGGAATAGGAAATTCTCACAAAAGTAGTTGTCCAAACAATTCTGTCTTATGTTATGGACATTTTCCAAAGTGTAATGACAAGATTATAGTGGGGTGCAATAAGAGCGGAGAGAAAAATATCTTGGTTCAGTTGGAATAAATTGTGCAAATTGAAGAAACAAGGAGGAATGAGATTTCAGGATATACAAGCGTTTAACTAAGCTCTTCTGGCATGTCATGTCAACTCTGATGTCTGTATACAAAACAAGGGTCTATACACAAAGTTCTCAAAGCAAAATATTTTCTAAACACAAATGTATATAAAGCATGAAGGGGCCACAATCCTAGCTTCACAAAGAGAAGCATACCGATAGCTAAAGCAGTGTTCAATAAAGGGTTGAGGTGGACGGTGGGAAATGGACAAATTTTAAAAGTTTGGATGGACAAGTAGTTGTTTAACTTGCAATAGTTACTAGCTGACTTTCAGACATATAGTGGGGAGAAAGTGAGCACAGTCAACAAATTTATAGACTAGGAAACATCAAGCTGGAGAATGGAGAAGCTCATTTTAGTATTTCCTTGTGTCATTTGTAATTCTATTAGATCAACCCCCCTGAGTTTCCAATGGCCAGTGGACCATCAACATTGGTGTCTGAATACCAAGGGTGAGTACACCGCCCGTAGTACGTATTGGTTTGGTGCTCTTAATGTCCAAGAACATCAACATCTGATGATAACAGAAGTGACCATCTGTGATAGCTTGGAACTCCATACTTTGAATACAACTTCTAATTTTGACCTCACCCTCATTCTCACCATCAACTTCACGTTTGTATATGTTTGATGCGAATTGGGCCATCTAGTATGCTTGTATCACTTTGATGATACTCATTTTGGTAAAAGTAAAGTCTAAATTCATATCACCTTTCATCACCTTTTCCTTAGATTTTGATCATAAATTTGTAAACATTCATATTATATTCTCATGCTCATGTTGTAGAGAACTCTCTCTCTCTCTCTCCCTCTCTCTCTTAGTTCCAATACATCTTATTTTGCTCAATTTAGAATTGGGAGTATATGCTCATTTGAAGTTGTCTTGATGTAACCTTGTTTTAACCTATTTATTTGATTTTTTAACCCTTATTGGCCCAAAGGTGGGGCGTGCGACCCAACAAAGGGGGTTCCCTCCTTTGAAATGTCAGTGATGATCCTTCTAGTTTCTCTACGAGAGATCTCATCCCTCCATTCTTGTCCCACTGATCCTTTTCCCCGATCTAATGACTAGTAGGTCATCACCTAGCTTGGTCCATACTGTAGCAGTTGCTACAGTAGGGCCCCTCCTTGCGATGGCCAATAGGCTTCGAATGATGATAATTTTGATCAATTGTTTCTCCTCTCAAACCCCCCATGACACGATCTCTCTTTCTCATATATTATTCCTTCATTTCCCTAGCCCTAGAGCCTTTTTCCTCCTCCTCCTCCTTGCTTCCTAACCCTAGCCACCATGGACGGCTACCTCCTTGTTAGGCCCCTTTTCCTCCATGAAACGTTCCATTTCTAGCTCTATGGCTTCACCCTTCAGTGATGAGCACATGTAGCAACCTCCCCAGCCCCGAAGCCGACATGGACTCACCCCTTGTGAGGTGCCAACAAGTAACAAAATCATAGGCTACGGAGGCACTCCTCTGCATGTGCGAGCTAGGAAGACCAGCAAAGGGGGCGACTTTGGGCCATTAGATGCATGAGCCCACGATGTTCCATCCATCCAAGGGCCAGGAGTGGTCGCAACCACTCCCTCTCCCCCTTCCTTTCCATAGTGGGCACGCTCACTTGGGACCGTTGGATCAAAGCACGTTCACGGTGGACTCACAATCCACGGTCCTCCTTTTTCCCAGAAAAGGTAGTTTGATAGCTCTCTTACCAAACATCAAATAAAGGGTCTTATCTTGTAAAAAGCATAGTAAATAGCTCGTTTAGTGAAAATAGACTTTGAATATACCATTTTGATCAACAAACCGAGCCTTACATATTAAAAATGGTTTCAAAGGCTAGTTCACCTCATATTTCTCCTGTTTTGCTTCAATACACGTGCTTATGATCCTTGAAAACAAAAAATGCCCACTTGAATGCCCAACCTTGATACCATATGCTCCAAAGCTTGTTGACACTTTTAGGACAATATTTGTTCTTTAATTTTGACTTGAATAAGATCTTGGACCCCTTATATGTACCCTAGTGTCCTTTTGACCTATCATGACTTAAAGATGGTTCTTTTATGTGCATACATGATCTAGTAAACAAACTTGTCTTAATTTGTTATGATGCCATCCGTTAATCTTGAAATGAGTAAACTCATGACCCTTTTGCACCAATGGACCTACCTTGATCATGTTTAACTTGTTTGATGGCCTCATGTTGCACCACATGCTACATGTTGTAATTATTACGGACTTTGGTAACTATATCTTCTATCGTGTGCATATAGTGATCAATAAAGATTAGAAATCTATTATGACTTCAAAATTAGTAATCCTTGCTATGTTTTATGCCTAGATTCCATGTAGCATACTCATGTACTCCTATTGACAACATGTAATACTTAGTACGATCTATATGCACACATTGCTTGTTTGGGATCTAACCTTGCTAAGAACATGATCGAATGTTGTCCATGCTATACTAATGACTCTAAATCAGTAGAATCATCATGTTTTAGATCTACAACCTAACTTGTTCTTCTTAATGTTTCATTGACTTGTAATTAAGACCCTATTGCATGAAATGGATCTAACGTGACTAAGTATGATCTTTTTTGTCTAAACCTTGATGATAGTTTAAATATCATGCTACCCCTATTTCTAAATCAAACCTTATATCTATCTTGTGGTACTCAAAATGTGGTTGGTTCACCTAGACCTAAGGTTTAGCTTTAATGCTTATATCATGTTGAATCATGTATACATGTTTGACAAGATGGGACACCACTTGAACTATTTGATACCTAGGTCTAGGAGAACATCCACATGACATGTCTCATGCTTATATTTACTCAAACCCTAGTGAACTAAGACACCATGCTATATCTTTTCCTTGCGAGGTACCCTTGTTTTGGATAATTTCTAGGATCTGACTCATGAATCATAACTCGAAAGTTCCCAAATGAAGATCCGTTACATTCAAGACTCTAAGATCATAAATGAAACCCGAAGGGGTTACTCTTGAATATAGAATGGGTACACGTTTCTCTATCCCTTTTTAGTATCCTGCTATCTGTTGTTGTTATTATTTTTACATATATAGTGCCTGTGTGAAATATGTGATGAGAACCATTCTAAGGACGGACACCCCTGTCCACTCGTCTTTGACTGTGTAGTCATTAGAGGTGTAGACTTAGGATAAAAAATAGTTCCGTGACACCAACTGTGATGGCTTGTCTGGAATAACGATTGCTCATTTTCTCTAGAGCATAGGCACAGGAAGCCAGGCAACTAGAAGCAATTTGGCTACCACGATGCTGCCAGGACGATGTCTGTCAGATCTGTAGAAGGGAGCGTGAAACAATCAGCCATATGCTTTTCCACTATTCAAATGCGATTGAGGCGTGGCTGGGAGAAAGCTTAGAGCTTTTCCACTATTCAAACGCGATTGAGGCGGCTGGGAGAAAGCTTAGAGATTCAAAACATGATTCGGTCGACTTGGCATAAACAACTTCTTAAAGCACTCCGGCAAATTCTGGAAAATGTTAAGGGATTGTTCATGGTACATATTGGTGCAACAATGCAGGCAATATGGACCCAAAGAAACAGCCTGACTTTCAAGACAAAGGAAACAACGGTCCATCATTTAAAGCGAGTGTTCAGGTCCGAGCAACTACCAGCAGTCATAGAAGAACCGAGCGAGGAGCAATGAGATTGACCATGGAGACACCACAGAGCTCAGGTGGAAACCGCCGGAACCCAGTGTCATAAAAGTTAACTGTGAGGCATCTGTAGGGGTGGACAGAAAGACGGGAATAGGAGTTGTGCTGCCATCGAGATCATCAGGGTAGAGGTACTGTTGCGGGACAGGGAAATCTGAACTCAGAGAAAATGGTAATTGCGAAGGCACTAGCGGTGAGGCTGGGGATACAGACCGCACAAACTTCAAAACTTTTAGAACATAGTTGTGGAATCGGATTCACTGGAAATGATTCAGGCTACTGCATCAAAGGACACACGAAGGGATGCTTCCGGAATAGTCATAGCGGGCATAGTCATACCGGACGTTTAAGTTTTTTATTAGTGCTTTTAGTTCCTGTTCTTTTATTCGTGTATGTAGAATGGTAAATCCAGTAGCACATCACCTAGCTGTTAGCGTTAGGGCTGATAATAACAGCCATTTTATTTTCATGTCAAATTTCCCTTTCTCCATTGTTGATGTAGCATATAGTGATTGCGCTTAAAAAAAAGGAAAAGGGTCTCGTGAAATCAACCGTTCTCTATTCCATAATGGCTATATTATATTTTGTATGATCTCTGACTTATAAATATTAAATTATTAAGAAACAATATGATTCGTAATTAAATCTTGCGATCTTATTGTTATTATCTTTTCGTTTATATCTCATCATTTCTTTATAAAAAAGTTCAACATTTTGTGAGAAAAGCTACAATTATTATGGGTGATCGAGATGCTTTATCTCATTTACAATCGTAACCAAATGACTAGCAATGCTATATAATATATTTATCGTTATTCATTAATTTATGAATCCCTTTTGGGACTTCCAATGTTTTTGTAGAAATTAGCTTTGATTCTTTTCCTTCAATTTGATAATTTGACTTAATCTTGAGATAGATTGATTTCCTTTTAGGTTACATTATCAACAATAATTTGTATTTTAAACATTTAGATTAAAACCCATACCCCCCCCCCCCACAAACTCCATGGGGATGAGAGGGCAAACACACTTTTTGTGTATTATTAGTACCAGAGATCAAAGACAATCTAAAACTATATGCTGCACATGATCTTTCATAAAATTAATCAAACAATCTCAAATACACATATACGAAAAGGTTACATGATATTTTTAAAATCAGAATTTCATATTTACAATAAACATTGTAAAACCACATGTACATGATCAACTTGATTTACACGAGATTTACAATGTTCACCTCCTCACTTCACTCATCATCTATTTTGCATCCAACCTATCTCCAAACCTAAAATATAAAACTAAAAAAACCATTCTCATTAAGTGTGTGTGTGTGGGGGGGGAGGAGTTCTATAAAAATTGGAAAAGCAATTAGAATAGAGTATACAACTTGGTGGTAACAATAATACTACTTTTCAAGAAAAATAATAAACATAAAAAGATCCAAATATGTATTTCCAACATATTCGCTTTGTATATTATATATACATATATATGTGTGTGTGTATATATACATATATATATATATATATATATATATATATATATGATTGATATTTTCCTCCTAAGTTAAGGAACCTAAAAGATTATGTTGGTTAGATCATGTTACCTATAGAAACAACGATTATCATTTGTGTTATATAGAATTCAACTCTTGACACTTTTACTACCATTATTTATGTGAAAATCTATATTTGGTTTAATGGGTATCACTAATGAGTATGTATGTCTAACTCACTGTGTCTCACTCTCTTCATCTAGATATATATATATATATATATATATATATATATATATATATAATGTATAAATATACATACATACATACATGCATACATACATATATTTATCTCTTGATTTATCACCCTCCCGGACGCCCAGCCTCCGCCACGGGTTATGGGAGGGGGGAGAAATCTTTCTCTCTTAATCCCATATATTTATCTATCTGGATGACAAGGAGTGGCTCAAGTGGTCAAGCACGGTGTCTCCTCACGAAGGGACTCGGGTTCTAATCCCTGCTGCCGCCTTGGTTTACCACCCTCCCGGACGTTCGGCCTCCGTCACGGGCATGGGAGAGGGGGAGAGAATGCCTCTCTTTATCACATACATATATTTATCTATGGGGTTAGGTGTATCTGAAGCTTGCCTTGAAAGGATGCCCTAACCTTGAAGACTCCTTCCTGGACATAGCGACAAAGCCTAAAAGGATGCAAACCATCTCTCTATGGTGCATCACAACGTGCACACAAATGATCTGGCTTGTAAGGAATGTGAGAAGAGTATGTTCCAAACCCAAAGATGAACTCAACCTCTTTTAAAATATTGAAAAGGAATTCCAAAATATGTGTGGGGTGTATAAGGGGAAAATGAGGGACATTCCTATAATTGTTCATAGGAACTGGGGCTTATTGTAGATGGATACATCCTAGTTCTTTTTTTTTGTTTCATGTAGTCACATGTCATGTGTGTGACTAGACTTTTGTACCCTTTTGGGGATTCAAAATATATTTACTAGAGGATTCTGATATATACATATATTTATATACATATATAGGGAGAGTCACAATATAACACACTTGAGTGTAAAGTTGGGACATGATCCCAATAACCAAATACACTTTGATTGTTCAGACTATACTCTAAGTTTAGCATGACACTATCAACAGTTGATCGCATACAAAAAATGCATTTGACTGAAAAACATAGAATAGGAAAGATGATTAAGAAAATAAAAAACATAATAAAACATTTTCCTTCCAAGTATCAAAGGTTTCAAAGATGTGTTTTTAGGCTTTTCTGCACTAAAATTTATAATATTTACAACAAGGGTCATTAGATTTAGCATATAAACATAAATCTATACATACAAGATTCACCCTATGAACGAAAGAACAAACTACCCCAAAGAATCTATGATGACCCTATGCAAGAATATCTAGACACTAGGACATCAAAAAAACTACACCTAGTAGTGGTGAAATCATTCAGCTAGTTGAGATGGTTGGATGGCTGATGTCTCACGTCTAGGACATGAACTTTTGTTTGTTGATTCGTTAGCCAAATGTCTATGTGTAAAAAAAACATAAGAGAGAGAAGAGAAAAAAATAATAAGAGAGAGATAATTCTATATGATCACCCATCCTCTCTTTATATAGTTAATATGAGTTCAAGCATTTATTGAATCAACATATATCAAGTATGATTTTACTTAACATAAGAAGCATGTATTAACAAAATGGTATATATCTAAATAACAATATTAGTAAACTTGAACGACCAAATTTCATCACAAAAACAATTCATGGTTATAATTTAGCGACCTTCTACATATAAAATAAACATATATTAACCAAGCTCTACAAAATGACAACATCGACCAAAATTCAATCAGCTTGTCCACTTTATTTCATGCCATAATTTATTTGACTTGTACCAAGACAATTAGACATTCTCATGGTATGCTTACATGAATGACTCATCATCCATCCTCAGGGTTTAGCTGAATACCCCAAGATAAACAACAAAATCCAGGATCACATATGGGTAGATAGGGGTCTATGGTCTCCCTAACTTTCATTCTCACCTTTGTACAATGACCATTAATCTCAAGCCCAACAGATCACTTCCCATCACATAATGTTCACAATTGTACACCCAACCTTTTCAAGGATTATTCCTCACAAACCATGATTCAAATTATTTTGATTCGACATTAACCAAACAAATAAATCGCTACCATGATAATTGAATTATAAATTCAGCTTTCACCTTTAATGTTAGACATCAACATTATCAAGAGAAAATATAGCATATGAGAAAGTGAAATTATATTTTAATATAAATGATGAATAAAATTTAATTGTTGTAGGATATAATTATGTGGATCCAAAGATCTAGACCTTGTTAGGCCTCATGCAGGCTAAAAAACATTATCTAAACCAATCACATCACAACCAAAATTATATCATAACATACATGATCATATTAACACAAGGATTGTCGCGCCCCAATCTCACATTAACCGCAAACCACGAGATTAAGGCACGACAGGTGGGATTTCACATATAAGCCAACCGTGTATCACTTTTTAAAACGATTAACAACATTAATAGGAAAAACTGATCTATACCTTAAATGAAACTAAATAAGCTGCGGAAGCATTTCTATTAACTGACAAGAAATATAACAGAGTCTGCAGTACATTACATTGTTCAACATAAAATAAAGCATAACAGTTAATTTACATCTTTGTACATATCCTCTCTCTCTTACTCACACCTTGGCCCAAGGATCGAGGGGAATGGACTAAGAGACCTCTACTAGACTAACCACAAACCTTCTATCAACTAAGTGTTGGGATGAAACGATCCTTCTAACTCCTGTTGCTGATGCTGACCTGAAAAATGTTTGAGTAGAGGTATGAGCCTACTCGCTCAGTGAATAACATTTCACTTAGCTATCAATAAACAACTCGTCAGGTTTATTAACTGAAAATAAACAGATATACAGTTCAAGCAGAGCAGTTTAATTGACATAGCAGATGTACAGATAATAATCACATTTCTATGCGTCATCAGGTATTTCAGGTAAATAAATAGTTATATAAATTTACTGTGATCCTAAATGATTTCTTATTCATTTTATTTTTATGCCCTAAATATATGCAGTGTACTCTGCATATAAAGATCCGTAACAAATTCATGCTACGATCCCACCGTACAAGACTTAGCGACACACCCGGGAAATGCTAAGTCTGACTGCTGTCCTGGTCTGCGTCAGGACTCTCAGGCTCACACGGCCTCACTTCACTCTCAAAGAGTGTGCTCTAGACTCCTCCTTTAACCTAAGTACATCGGCGGAGGGTCACAGGGTTATCTTCGTGACGCTGCACGAATTGTGTTAGATAACCGTGTTTTCTTTTCTTTCCAGTGCCACCGTGACACACGCACGGATTATTGTTGAACACTGCCTTTCTGCCCTCGTGCCACCATGACACACGCATGGATTATTGTTGAACACGAGTCACCGACCATCTAGACACACGCTAGGTAGGTCGTTTCACCCCAAGGTGCAGACCTCACGAGGGGTTCTACGGCGTTAGGGCATCTAGGTCTATACTTGATTAACAAATAACAAAAATAACACATAATAACTGTAAAACACAGAATTTCCTCTTTCTCATCATTCTTATCACATATTTCAAGTTCCATGAACTTATCTTACTATTACTGAAGCAAATAGGCATTTAAAATGAGTTAAATAATGATTTCTAAATGAATTGCCACTCACAACTTGGAACTCGGCCGACCACCTTGGAACTCGGCCGAACGCCTCCCAGATTCTGAAACTCGGCCGACCAATCTCGGCCGACCAACTCACCGCTTGAAAAACCTACAAAGAAACTCGGCCGATCAGGACCCAAACTCGGCCGACAAAAACGCTGTTCGCTTATCTAATTCAGGAAACTCGACCGATCCAGACTGAAACTCGGCCGATCCGGAAAACGCTGTACAAAAGCCCTAAATAAGAACTCGACCGACCGAATTGGAAACTCGGCCGAACCGCGCACAGGCAGAACACAAAAACGGCCTGCAGAAGTCGATTTCTCTCGAATCGACGGGCAAACTTCGAGCAAACACCGCGAAACGATCACAAACGACCCATACAACTAAACCGTACCTTAAAGGAAGAAAGGAACAAGCTAGGGCTGCTCCGAGCACCCCAATTCCTTGACCACTTTTCTTGCAAACGCAGATCCAGCTGCAAAACTGATTCGATTCGATGAAGGTGATGATCTACGGAGGGAAGGGACGATCTACAGCAACTAATTGGAGCAAAACGACGCTCCAGAGCTTCTCCCTCCTCAGCTCCGTCTCTCTTTCTCTCTCTTTCTCTCTTTCTCTCACGCAAGGAACAGAACGTTTCCTGCGTTCTGCGTTTCTGTGAAATGAAATGAGAAAGGGAGAAAGGAAAGATAAGGAAGAAAACTTAGGGGCCAAATTGCAAATTTCGAAACTTTCGCAAAATTACAATCGGGTCCCTAGAAGCCCAAAAACTTGCAACTTTTGACTCGAAGGTCGGATTCGAACGATTTCTCTGGAAACGCTTCAAGTGTAAGATACTACACACTTTAGAAGCTAGAAAACACACTAAGCACATATCATGTCCATTTTAAACATTATTAACGGAAACAGGCTTATAACTTAACACATCAGCTAAACACATGATGAACAACTTACTTACGGGATAAGCTCGACGCGGGTCGTAACAAGGATAGTTCAACTTAGAATATCAGAGTCACCAAGTGCATATGTAAGCAAAGGATGGATTCACATTAACATTATATTATTTCTCGTTCATTGACATCACAAGAATAATACATCTCATGTTTCTTATTTATAAAACTAAGAATGAATAATTTTTTCCAGTCTTTATTTTTATAATTCATTATTCACATTAAAGTCATAGATGGGATCAAGGTAGAGAATCAAGATCCTAACTTTCAAGAATACATGAGCATGCTACTCACCAGCTAGGAAGGTTGCATGTAGATTTAGTTTCGCAAGAGATAGGCACAATTCTAGCTTTTAGATCAGATTGAGTATGATTTGAGCATTAAAGATCAAACATCAATGAAACTATAGATCTATATATTTCCAAGTAGTATCATAAAAAAACCAACATAGACCATCCATCTAATAACTTATTTCAAATCAACAAATCAACTTTAAGCCTTAAAGATTATTTGATATTCTTTAGATTGTGGTCAGAAAATTCAGAAAGGGAAAATATATTTACATGCTTTAGATATGTTTCTACTCATCTCGAAATGATGAAGAATTGATCAAGAAAAAATTATGGCTAGGCATGTTTTCCGCAAGGAAACCCGTCCAAGACCTTGGTTCACAAAATTTTTGTCCTAAAACACCTACTATCTATCATGCCGATCAAAGAAACCAAGATTGGAGACAAAGAGAAGAAGACAAAGCTTAGTTCAACACTTCTTCCTTCAAGATTGATCTAGAGGAAGAATATGAAGAAGAAAAATATAAATAAAATTAATTTCTATGAGAAACCAACATTCAAGTAGCAATTAGGGAAGAAGATCTTGTATTAATGCACTTGAATCTGGAAGAAAAGTCTTTGTTTTGACTTCAGATGTGAAGGATCGCCTCAAATCATTAAAGGAGTCACACTTTCAATAATTGATTATACCTTTTAGGGTTTGATTGGGTGGATAATTGAATCATGAATATAAAGACATTCATTTCATGAAAACCCAATATGTACATCACATTCTATGGTTTTTTCATGGCTAGATGCACTAGGTGGCAGTGCTACTTGTCAATCATTGGATGGCATATCACGTCGCACTCTGCATGCCTCGACGAGTGGCATGCTCCGATGGGAATACATGCCCAATGAGAGATGTCCATTCTTGACGAGGCCGCACTCCCTAATGGGCTTCATGCCTATTGGGGTTGAATGACCTCTGATGGGGCTGCAAGCCCTGATGGGAGATTCCCACACGGTCAAAGGGCTACTCTCACCCCCATTGTCAAAAATGTAGTAATATTCTCATCGAACTTTGATTGAATCCATTCTTTTTACACTAAATTCATAATTCAATTTTATATGAAAGTTATTCTAATATTTATATAAAAATTAAGATAATAATATTTAATTAATTTAATACTTAAGTCATTTAAATCCGAGCTCCTCCCCATCCAACATGTGCAAATTCATTTCACCTTCTTTAAGTCTTAACTTCAAAGTAATTATAAATCATACTTATTAGAAAATTTTACACTTCACAACTTATAAGATATGTACATATAGAGTTTAACAATCATATAGCATGCTTATGTGAGTTCATCACTCAACTTAGTGTGTAAGAATTACTAAATAAATTCATTCATTTTAATCACAAGAACTAGAGTGGAGAATCTTTCACTCGAACCAATTGAGATCTTAAAATTAATTATGAAAGAAGATATTATATTGATCAAGATGGATAATATAGATTTTAGGATTAACTTAGGTTTTGGTTGTTACAAATTATCACTACCTTAAGAGAGTTTCATCCATGAAACTCAATCGAGTTTAGGATGTTATGAGGAATAGATACAAAGGCCATCAAATAACATATACCCCTAACAAAAATTATTTATCATTCATTCTTAGTTAGTTTATCTCTTTATGCATCCATTTTTATACCAAATATTTATATTATTTATGCATTATACCAAATCCTTTCTATACTTCCTAACAATAATGTTGTTGGAACTCTAACAGTTTAGTTCATTTTTATCGACTTTTGAATAGTCATGTACTGCATCTGAGAAATTAGGAAGGAATTAGTGCTCTTTTGTCATAATTATGAATGCATATTATCTCATATCACACTGTCCTTGTTTTTAGAATACTATTGTCTCAATTTTCTTCTCTACATCATTTGTTTAAGATTTCACACACCATTACATAAAGCATGCATGATTTTCTGTACTTGATATATTTAGACCTTTATCAGTTTCTTTTTCATCTTAACCATTGTCTCAAAGTCAATTAGGTATTCCTACTATATTCTAATCATTCACAGTAACCAAAACACATGCCAAAAAGAGATATAGAGAAAAATTCATCATAGCTTTCATGCTAAATATGCTCCATTGTGAAAAACAACAAACACTATTATTCTTTTAAACATGAATTGTCACACATAGCACATTTTTCCCGTTCTCTTCCACCTTCTGCCCAAAACCCTAGTTTTCTAGTTTTTTTCTCATTCCACTCCCATTTTTTATGCCATTCCACTTGGATAAGGAAGCAGTTCATCCTTTCTGCTAATGGAGAAGAAGGATACAACATGTACTTCGAGATCCATGACCATTTCTACTAGTTTCATCCCCAATTTTCGATTTTCTCATATTATCCATAGTTAAGCCCCTTGGTGAGAAGTTTTGGAAAAAATGTGTAACTTTGATACCATATTCAAAAAGTATTAATGTGAACAATTTGATTTTGTTGGTTAATGATATTTTCTATCTTGATCTGTTCTCCTACCTCTTTATGTTAGAACAATGTATGAAAACACTTGAGGTATAGAGAAAAGAGGAAATAAGAGGCTAGAAATGGAAAAAAAATCCAATGTCCAACTATTGGATCATTAGCTATCTTCCCTCGTTTCCCACCTTTTCCTATACTCAACTAGCCCTAGGTGTAAGATCAAAGTATCTAGGGATTCTTCTCCAGGTGTGCTTAGAAAAGAACATTTTTGTTGTTAAATGCTGGTAATAGGAGGTGAAATACCCTTCTCCTACATCCCATATCAGTCATTGCCGCTAAATGTATTAGGATAATTACTCCTACAAACCTATACTAGGGTATCCTTTATTGGAGTTGTTCCCTAGTCAATTGAGCCTCATAAGTTTGGATAGGAGGTGGTAGGGACTAGTTCCCCTATTCACGCCCTAAGCCACCCACTGCCAACTAGTAGAATGGGACCCTCTAGCGTCATTACCCTTGGTTGTTTTGTTTGACGACACACTTTTTGTATGTGAATGCATTAATATGACTCATATTATAGTTGATAGTTACATACCTCTAAACAAACCACTACCCTTAATTTCTTCTTAAAAACCTAATTTCTCACTCATTATATAGTAATGGTTTAATTAGCTTCCTTTCTTTTTTCCTTAGTCCAATTGGCATCGTTAATTCTTTGTAGAATTAGTTACAGTTTCTTAACCTTAATTGTGATTATTTTAATTTTCTAGTTATAGTGCTTAGTGTAGCTTTTTCTTCCCATCTTAGGGTAGTTTCCAATGTACTATAACTAGTTTATCTTACTTTCCATGTTTGGATAGTTGTTTCTCTTAGTTGATAATTAGGATTTCTCTTGTTAGTATAGTGTCAAATTCTTGTCTTCAAGTATATTTGTTTAGTATACTTGGTCTTAGATTGTTATTTAGTCTTAATTGTGTAGTGATTTAGCCATATTTTAGGGCTCCATCTTGTGCCTTTTTGTACTTTTATCACATCTAAACAAGTTAGATTCCAAGTTAATTTCCCCAATATGTATTTTACTATCAAATGCACTTATGGACGTTCTTTGCATTACTTTCAGGTACTTGGACCATACTTTGGATGGATGAGAGAGAAGGAAGGAGTCCTAGGGTTCCCCCACTCATGGAGGGGTCCAAAGAAAGCCCCAAAAGCTCCCTCAACCTACCCCAATGGCCAAGATTTGACATCAACCAAAGAATTCTTTTGATAATGAAGTTTGAAGCTATTTTAGACCTTGAAGACCTCAACACTGCCGTGATGCCAAGTTACGGTCGTGCTGGTAATTGCACAAAGTGACAGGTTGAATTGCTAAATCTTGAAGTTTCAGCAACCCAGCCACCACGATCCTTCTACCCAGAACGGGTGTGCCATGAAGCCCCCAAAATGGACGTGCTACCCAGCACAGTCGTGCTAGCTGAAGAATAGAATGGGCGTGCTTTGGAGAACGACCTCCTCGCAACTCCACCACAACAGCCGTGTTGCCTTGCACGACCGTTCTATCTAGCCCCCACCACGGCTGTGCTACCCAGCACGGTCGTGCTACCAACCTTCACTTTGCCCCATCCAACCTGTGATTTCACACTTCACTAGAACGACCATTCTCACCTCCACCCACCATGGTCGTGCTTCCCAACACGGCCGTTCTACCACCTAAAACCTAACTACTTTTACACTGATTTTCCTATCCTACCCCTACTTACCCTAGTGCTTCCCCACCACCTATAAATACATAGGTGGCGGTTGGGGCACAAAGGTTAGCTTCCTTAGCTACTCCTATCCTCCATTACTCCTCTCCTCCAGCATTTAGTGCATTTCCATTGCATTTATGCTCTCCACCCACCATTTCCATCTCCATTTCACCTTATAAACCTAGTTTTCTAGGTTTTCCTCCATAATCCCCCATATCTTCATGCTCGTCTGCACCCTTGGAGGAGAGAGGACGTCCCCAACAACAATGAGGTGAAGAAGTAGGCTACTTCCACGAGTTCCATGGAGTTTCTTCCCCTTCTTCCCCTTTCTTTTTCCATTTCTTTGACTATGTATAGCTACGCCCCTAGTGGTGGGATGTTTGGGGATAAAATTTGACTTTGATACCATGTTGGGGGAAATTTGGCTTGTAATGAACTCATTTTTATCTATGATGATATGCTTGTGATTTATGCTAGCTTTTTGCAATGAATTGCTTGTTTGATAGTGCTTGATGATACCATGTCTCTAGGAGAATTGGGATGCATGTGGAAATCTTTGATATGACTCCTAGATCCCAATAGGGGATCCCTAGCTAGTCCCTTTTGTTCCGATATGCCTACCCCCTCTCCTACTACTTGGTATGAGACCTATATAAGTTACTAGTATGAGTGGGATTGATGTGATTTCCTAGGGTTTTCTAAAGTCTAGAATGGCTAGTGGCATGAGGTCAAATACCCTCATCTCTACTCCCATCTCTACCCTCAACCCTCAATTGCTCAATACCACTTATCCTAGAAACCTAGATTTGGCTAATCCTGTTAGAATTACACCTAACTCCAGTCTTCCACTAGTAGTATAGGGTACATTCTAATGGCATTTGCCTTATTATTTGGTTTGGTAATCTAGGTGTAAAATGAGAACCATGCTTGTCCATTAACTTCCCTCAACTAATATCAAAGTTACACCCCCAAACGGTCCACCTACCTTAATCAACTTGTTTAAAACTGAACTAGCTCTACTTGCTTGTTCATGCTAGTCTAGTTTAGTTGCTTTTGCTCAATCTAGTTAATTGCTTAGTTTTTCTCTTTAGTGTTAACTTAGGTTCTTGCTCATTCTAGTGGTTAACTTAGTCTCTAAATTTCTTCTTGCCTTATAAGAGTAGTGTAGTTCATCTCGCTCTCGCTTTGTTAATTACTTAACCTAGTTGCTTATATTCAACTTGCTTAGGGTAATCTAGCTTTTTGTTAACTTAGTTTCCATCTTGCCTTTTCTTGTTTGTTTGCTTAGTGTAATCACAACCAAACCCCTTTTCAAACCCTTAAACCCTAGACTTCACATTAGGAACATAGAAAACACTAGCCAAGCTCTAGTACCCCCTCTATCCCTAAGGACCGACCCCTATTCTTGCCAATCACCTATACTACAACAGTACCCCATACGCTTGCGGGCGACCTATTTGGTTCTGTGATCGACTTTATTAGGACCAATACAAATTTTGAAAGTTCCCTCCCGTGTGTTCGAGTCCCGTGGAGTGCATCTAGACACCCTTAGCTGGCTAGTGTGTACACCTCTGGCTTGACACACCAAGCTTTCTGGCGCCGTTGCCGGGGAACAGAGGCGCTCAGCCTAGCACGTTAGTGTAGCTTAGCCTTTCTTTTTACCCTCATCATTGCTATTCTTTATTCTTTGTTCACTTTTGCATATTGCCATTCTAACTTGGTTTCTTGTTGCTTGTTTGTGTATTGTGCAGGTGACAGTTGTGCATGCACCACACGCGTTCCACTTGTACTGACTTGGTGTTGTATGACCCTGAGATAGGTAGAAGGAGACGCCAAAGTCACTGTAACCAACACCAAGAAGCCGAGATGGAAGAAAACCACCCTCATGCGGATGCTCAACCACCTCCACTGCAGCACCGCCCACTCCACGAGTATTTAACCCCAGGGAACTACAATTCACCCATCACCACCCTAGTTGACCAAATGTTTGATCAATAGTTCTCCATTCCACCCACACTCCTTGGACTCCTCCCCACCTAATATGGTATGGAGAATAAAAATCCCTACCACCACATCGATGCATTCCTTGAGACATGCTCCACTTTCCGTACTCCCACCGCAACCGAAGACTCCATCCGAAGAACCCTCTTTCCGTTCTCCCTAAAAGAAAATGCTAAAGAGTGGTATGTGTCAAAGCCAAAACTGGTAGCCTAGAATGAAGTCAAGAATGAATTCCTCAAGAAGTTCTTCCCGATTTCTAAGATATCCTATATGAGAATATGCATCACTTCCTTTTCCTAGAAAGAGAATGAACCCTTCCACGAGGCATGGGAGAGATTCCAAAAAATTCTCCGCGACTGCCCTCACCATGAAGTGCCATTGTGGCAACTAGTTCAAGATTTCTACACCGGGCTTGAAGAACAGAGCCAAAATAACATCGACTCCTCATGTGGAGGTACTTTCATGGAAAAGCCACCCGAGGAATCGTGGCCTTTGTTCGAGCATCTTGCTAAAAACTCACACCATCGCATGTCTACAAAAGGGGAGCATTGCGGCCGAAGCTACATCCCTCCAAATTCTTCCGTGGCTCCAACCCGCAATCTTGTCGACTCCAATATGATTAAAATGATGGAGGATATGATGAAGATCATGAAGAACCAAGCTGGTGGCTTTCCTAGCCAACCCACCATGGTAGTCAATTCTGTTGATGAGGAAGTGAATGCTTTGCAATCCTTTGGCATCCGAAACAATCAAGGCCCCATGTCCAACACCTATACTCCCGAATGGAGGAACCATCCAAATTTCTCTTAGAAGCAACAAAATGAGGATGGACAAGGACAAGGGCAGTAGAGGCCATGCTATAGTTCAAAGTTTGAAGAGGAGGTGTTTGGAAGGTTAAGAAGTTTGGATGATGTGAAGAAGGATGTGACCTCACATGGGCAGTCCATCAACTGCCTCGAGCAAAGACTGGATCAGATCTCTCTCTCTCTTTCTAGGAGGGAAGAAGGAAGACGTCCATCTCAACCACTGCCCAACCCAAATAATGATGGTACTTTCCTAGGTAACACTCCAAGTTCATATGCTCCACCGTCATACCAAGCACCTCCAAACCCCTATGCTCCACCACCTCCTCAGGCACCTCTTAACTACCAATATGCTCCACCTCCACCTCATCCATACCAGTAGCCACCCCTACAATACCACCCCCATCCACAACAACAACAACAACCACAACCGCAGTTCATCCTCCAAAACCCAAATTCACCTCACCAAGGCCACCACCACCCCAACAGCCACAACCACCTCCACAAGCTTCTTCTTCCACTACCCACGAGCATTTGAAGGCAGTGACCATTCTAAGGAGTGTTCCGATGTTGGAGAACCCCCATGCTACAATTGTTGTTGACAGAGGTGATACATAGACTGCATGAGTTGATATTGTGATACAACCTGAGGATACTATGATGAGAGCCAGAGTTGATACTGTGATATCGGGTGATGATACTGTGATTCCTGTGATTCCCATTGAGGATACTACTGATCTGAACCATATGGGGTCCCAACTCCCCCTGTTTCTTGAGGCTCTTAAGGAGCCTTTTACTTAGAGGAGAAGAAAGAAGCATACTGAATACATCCTTGTGACTTTCAAATAGGTGAAAATCAACATTCCTTTGCTTGATGCAGTCAAGCAAGTGAGCTCGATTTTGCAACACACCATGCATTGGAAAAGAAAAGATCCCAGTTCTCCTATCATCTCATGCTACATTGGGGCACATCGCATAGACCAAGCTCTCTTAGACTTAGGTTCTAGCATCAACCTAATGTTGTACGATGTGTTTTCCAAGATACAAATGGGGAAATTGAGTCCAGCTCATTGTACTTTACAATTGGCTAACAGATCGGTAAAGACGCCTAGAGGGTGTGGATGACGTGCTTGTGAGGCTTGATGATGAGACGTCTGCTTTCTTCCCTGCCAATTTCATTATCTTAGACATGGAAAAAGATGCAAGGAGGGTTTCTATCATCTTAGGGAGGACTTTCCTAGCCACAACGGATGTGGTAATTCATGTGAGGACCGGTACAATGTATGTGACATTCATGCACATGAAGATCCAGTTGAACATCTTTAAATCTTCGGCCACAACCAAAGTAATAGGGGCCACTGAAGAAGATTGCTATCTCAATGAGTGCCTATATGAAATTGTAGCAGAATGCCTACCTACGTTGATTCAAACTGCCACTCAAGGTAGAGGTCTAGAGCTAATAGTTGAGTTCCCCGATGATGATGATGAAGATGATGAAGATAATGAGTGTGGGCTCTGATCTCCAAACCAGGACATAAACACGATTAAAACCAAGCGGAAGCGAATCGGTAATCAGCGGAAGACAAAAATCACGGGAAATTAAAACTTTTCGTGTCAAGAGCTTGAATCCATAAAAGCTTCTTTCATAAAGTGAGGTAAACTGTTTACATCTCAGGATAATTATTTTTTGAGTAATTATATACATCAGGATACAAAATCTCAATATCACTATACAAAAGACTCCAAGACCTGAGAGTACAGAGAACACATAGGACTGACTCTAACTACACTACATGGCAGGACAAATCTCCACCTGAGATTCTACTACTGCTCCTGGTGCTGCTGCTGCTGAGACTGGACACCTGTAGGCTGGTTCCTTCGTCTCCGACGTCCACCTAAAAAGTTGAAGCCTACGGGGTGAGACAATTATACATAATTGTCCCAGCGAGAGTTATAACTCTTCGCCAGAAGCTTTATTATAACATCAAAGAATATCTTAAACAGTAAAGCCTTCAAAGCATTCTGTAACAGTTGCAGGTATAACAAGATCTCAACCATTTAGGAGATATGAAGAATATAAACACTATTGCACTGTAACATCAATCAACTAACTTGAAGTTATCTCTAACAAGTTATACTACATGGTTGATTATGTTTTACAAACAACATTATGCCCTGTGGAGATGAGGCTTACCACTCATACTCCAACTGATCGCTGAGAAGCCGCATCAGTATCATACATAGGTCATTAAGAGAGCCGGATTCTCATGACCTTCACCTTCCTCAGTCAGTAAGAGGATCACTTGTAGGACATCTCGTGTCTCTACTTAATATAGCTCACCAGGGTAAACTGGTCCTTCGCTATTCTAGAGTCACAGTGGCGTTCTGTACTCTCTTTGTCATCAGGAGGTTTCATATTTACCTACCACTGATACGGATATCTGTGTTGTCTTCGTCACCAGGAGGTTTCATGTTTACCTACCACTGATACGGTATGGAATTATAGTGAAGGATGGATGGATTACACATCTACATCACTTTCCTACACTAGGATGTAAGGTTCTACACATCCATGTACCCCACATACTAAAAAGTATGTGCTCCAGGAGTTCCCTGAGGAAAACCTGTTTCACCATCATTTAATTTCTGACAATGATGGATCTATGATCAGGGCTCTACATTATACTTGATTAGTTAGGTACATTCAGTATTCTTTAACAGCATACATTGTTCTGCAAACAATAACAATAGCATAGCAGCTATAAAAGAAGAATACTAAATGTAACAGGCCTAACTCATATCAATCATCATTTCTCATTATCCTCATCACAAGTCATCTCTAAGGCATGACTTTGATGGTATTCATGGCTCTCGCAGCCCATTATCAGTATAGGATGCCACTGACAAGACATCAGATTATTTTACTTATTCATAAGGCTAACAATATGCCTTTAATGAATATAACTTCATCATCCATACCTGGATATGATTACCTTCATATCAGAACCTGCATGGTTAATACAACTGATAAAGGTAATAGAAAAATAAGGAATATCCTTCCTACTCTTGTCATAAGAGTTTAAATCTCTAATCCTTATCAAATAGAGTTTAATATTCAAAAGCATGCCATTACCCTTGAATTAGGGTTTACTATTCACGCTACATGTCATCACCCTTGAATTAGGGTTTACTATTCACATTAAGGTGAATTGAACTCATAACATCATCATGTATGAGTAACATCTTCATTGATGATCTTAGATTAGTTAAAAGTTCATCATTTATCATAATTACGGTTTCTATGATCTCACACAGGTGGATCATACCCTAATTATGCTCATTTATGTTTATTGGGGATGCTTCAATTGAGTTCCCACTTAAAAAGGGTACTTTCTCTCTCTAGAAGTAATTTCTCTCTCTAGAAGTACTTTCTCTCTCATCATAAGGTTAGGTTATGTCAACATCACCCTAGATCAGGTCGGATTAAGTCATCATAGGCTAACATAGCCAAAAACATCACCATTATATGATTTAGAGTTACTTTCTCTCTCTAGGGTACTTTCTCTCTCTAGAAGTACTTTCTCTTTCATCATACTAATGGTTGATGATAACATTAGACTAGATCAAGTTGGATATAGTCATTATGACTAAAAACATCATTCTCATGTAATTAGAGTTTGAATTGAGCAAGGTATAACTCAATTGACCCTTCAGGGGTATTTTGGTAATTCCCCCCCCCATTGATCATCATTATGGTCAAAAACCTTAGTCAAATAACCCCTTACTATCCTAGATTATCATTAGGGTTTGATTAATTTGGGCAACATTGGACCATTTATATTATGAATTGATTGAAAGAAGTCAACTTGGAATCACATTGATTGATTTCAATCATTAATCATCAATTGAGTTGAAATCGGTTGAAAGTATTGACCGTTTGCCCACTTTGACTTTCCAAGACCGCGATCCTCTTTCTAACTCCAAGACCGCGAGCCCCCTTAGGCTTCAAGACCGCGAGCCTCTTCAAGTGGTTCAAGACCGCGAAGCCCTATCATTGGTTCAATTGATGTTCAGACCGCGGAGATCAAATTGGGGTTGAGACCGCGAAGAGACGTTGACCGTTTAGCTAGTTTGACCTCAGGACCGCGAGGCCCTTCGCGGTCTTGAGACCGCGAGCCTCCTCTCGGTCTTGAGACCGTGAGCCCCCTCACGGTCTTGAGACCGCGAGCCCTCTCACGTTCTTGAGACCGCGAGGCTCACATGGTCTCAGCCGCTTGGTCCATCAACAAAAACAAAGATACAATCGATGATGTTAACCGATGTTGAAGGCCTCAAAAGGTCAAAGTTATGTTGACCACCTATGGATTGGGTCAACTAAGGTTATGCTTAACCAATTGGTCATTCAATTGACCCTCAATTGTTGACCAATTACGATTGAAATCGATTCAATTAGGGTCTATCAATGTTCACCCATCAATACTCAACAATGTGCATCAACACAAGGTTGAACCCTTCAATTGAGCTCCAATTGGGCTCAAACTTGTCCCAAACGGTCTTGAGGTCATGTGGGTGGACCCCACATGGTCTGGAGACCGTTTTCCCAAGATTTCATCAAAATCTAAGGTGATTTGATAGAGGTTGAACCATGATTGGGTCACCAATTCAATATTTTGATCAATTGATAACGTATTTGCAATTGGGTCCTCAATTGGTCAAATTACTCAACCCTAGACCTCCAAACGGTCTTGGGTGATTGTCCCCTCGGTCTTGAGACCGTTTGGATGAGTTCCAAACGGTCTTGAGACCGTTTGCCCATCCAATTTTGGATTCTAGTGCAGATTCATCAAGGTCTGACCCATTGAGTTGATGATCATGTCAATATTTAATTGCAATGTAATTTGGTGTAATTGTACCTTCAATTGGTCAACTATCCTTGACCCCAGACCTCCAAACGGTCTTGGTTGATTGCCCTCGCGGTCTTGAGACCGTTTGGTGACCCCCAAACGGTCTTGAGACCGTTTAGGTCAATCAACCCTAAAAACCCTAATTAGGTCACCATAATTTCAATACTGATTTCATCTAGGGTTAGCCCTAGTATACACCCTTCAACTCTTAGCCCGTTTGGAATTAGACCATCAAACTTGGTGAGTTGTTAATTAACATAATTTGAACAGTAATCTCATACGGTCAACGCTTAGTCAACGACCTTACACGGTCTTGAGACCGTTTGCCCAAAAAGGCAATTTCAGACCGTTTGAAAATCAGGAATAAATTCAAATAAAGTTGTTACTTAAAAAGGTCATATCTCCCGATTCCCTTGGAGTTAGCCTCCCATATTTTGAGGGTAATTAGCCTATATAATTAGGAACAGATTTCTTATACGGTACGCGCTCGGTCAACGGGGCCAAATGGTCTTGGAGACTGTTTGCCCTGTCTCGGTCTCGAGACCGTTTGCTCACCTCGCGGTCTTGAGACCGAGAGAGCAAACTTTTGAGACCGTTTAAGGAAGTGAAAAGCGGTGGGTTTTTCTTGGAAATCACGCCTTCATCTCCTAGATCAAGAACAGTACGAATATCCCATGGATTTACTTGCAAAATAGCAGGGAAAAGTAGGGAAACACTAAGAGCTATCATCCAACCGCATATAAAGATGCACATAATAAAGCATGGGTTTAGAGTTATAAAACCCGCCTAAAGCTTGATTCTTGAGCTCCAAGCTTTCAAGCTCCAAGCTCTAATGGCGTCCTTGAGTTCTTACATGTTGGCCAAGGCGAAAACTCCAAGGAAGGATGAAAAGAGACGGCTAGAAAGGTAGGGTTTCAAGAGTTAGCCATGAAGATGACCTTGAATTCGAGTTCTAACCATGGAATTAAGAAAGAAGAGGGGTTTAAACCTACCTTGCACCCCTTGGTCATCCTCCTTAGCTCCAAGGCATTCCTTGGTCGTCTTTGGTGAAATGAAACAGTAAGGGAACGAAGGGTGAGTTCCCTTGCAACTAAGGGAAGGAGAGCTTATATACATGGGGTAGGATTTTCAACATTAGTTCATAAGTTGTCCATAATTCCAACTAGGTCCCTCCTTCTTTACTTGATCGTCCCTTCATCTTTATTCTAAGGAAAAACCTTCTCTTAAGGTCTTAGGAAAAGAAGGTAAAGGAGAGCAAGCTAATAATGAGGTACATACATAAAGAAATATTGCACATATACCCTGATTATTCAATCACAAGGCATATCTCATAGCTTGATAATTCAATTGAGGTGACTTCCTCATCATTTCTTCTCTTAATGATGGCAAGAGTCTAAAAAGATACATTAGATGACATATTTAACAATTTGTATCCCTTAATTTGGGTAAATTGCATTTTACCCCAAACTAGGGTTTCAAGCACCGGGATTGCTTCCACAGCTGCACCTTGGTGCCTTAGCTTGGGAAATCCCTCAAACTTTGCTAAACAGATTTCTCATGATGTCTCAACATCAGAGGAACATCTCATCATGTGCAAATTTCAAGCTAACCCTTTTAACTGGGTAAATTGCACATAGGTCCCTGTATATCAAAACAATGCTACAACTTTAAATAAAAAGGAGCAAATACTGAAATATATGTTTCTGAGAAACTTAATTACATGCTCAGAGTTAATCACAAAGATTTAATTACATATTTAGGCAAAACACCTAGGGTTAACTCATAACCCAGGTCAGGGATATTACAAATTATCCACCCCTTACAAGGATTTCGTCCCCGAAATCGATAAAACATACTAAGAGAAAAGGGCAGGATACTTCCTTCTCATCTCATCCTCTAACTCCCAAGTGGCTTCTTCAATACCATGATGGTTCCAGAGGACTTTCACAAGACTTATATCTTTCTTCTTTAACTTTTTAATTTGTTTATCAAGGATTGACACTGGTCCCTCCTCATAGGATATGTCATCATTCAATTCTACCTCCATAGGTTGTAGAACTGACTCGGTGTCTGGGTGACATTTCTTCAACATAGAAATGTGAAACACAGGATGTAACCTCTGTAATTCTGGGGGAAGCTCTAGTTTATATGCTACCTTTCCAATCCGTTCAATGATTGGATAAGGCCCCATATATCTAGGAGCTAACTTCCCTTTCCTTCCAAAATGAAGGACCCCATTCCAAGGTGAGACCTTAAGATACACTTTGTCTCCAACCTGGAACTCTAAGGGTCTACGACGTTTGTCAGCATAAGATTTCTGCCTATCCTAAGCAGTCTTAATCTTATGTTGTATAACTTTAATCTTTTCTGTGGTTTGCTGCACCAGGTCAGGACCTAACAACTGGTGCTCACCAGTCTCAAACCAACACAAGGGTGATCTACAACGTCTACCATATAAGGCTTCATAAGGTGCCATACCAATACTATGTTGATAGCTATTGTTATAGGCAAACTCTATCAAGCTTAGGTGTAGATCCCAACTTCCGGTGAACTGGAGAACACATGCTCGCAACAGGTCTTCTAAGGTTTGTATGGTTCTTTCCGACTGTCCATCAGTCTGCGGATGAAAAGCCGTACTAAACCTTAGCTTAGTGCCTAAGGCTTTGTGCAACTATTCCCAAAAACGACTGGTAAACTAAGGACCTCTGTCAAAAACTATTGTGACAGGAACTCCGTGCAAACACACTATCTCTTGAACATACAACTCTGATAACCTTTCAGCAGAATAGGTTGTTTTGATAGGTAAGAAATGTGCTGTCTTAGTCAACCTATCAACAACTACCCAAATGGAATCATGTCCTTTGCTTGTCCTGGGTAGGCCAACAACAAATTCCATGGTCACATGGTCCCACTTCCACTATGGTATGGGTAAAGGTTGCATTGTTCCTGCAGGCTTCTGGTGTTCGGCTTTAACTTGCTGACACATAGGACACCTCAGAACAAACTCTGCAACGTCCTTCTTCATCCCAGGCCACCAATATAGATCTTTCAAATTCCAATACATCTTGGTGCTCCCTGGATGCATAGCATACATGGAAGAATGGGCTTCTTCCAGGACTAACTTTCTCAAGTTGTCCACATCTGGCACTATCATTCTTCCATTATAACAAGCTACTTGATCTTTTGAGTCATGAAAACCATCTTGCTTCTCATTTCCATACTCAGATCTTATATGTTGAACTGCAGCATCACCTAGCTGTGCCTCTTTAATCTGCTCCCTTAGGGTAGGTTTAATATGCATCTCAGCTAACAAACCGGCTAACAATGACACTTTCAACTGTACATTGTCTTGCCTTAATGATATAAACATATCTCTTCTAGAGCATACTAAAGAGTTTAGTTGTGCTCTATTCATGGTTGATGTTGCTGATTTCCTACTCAAGGCATCTGCAACAACATTGGCCTTGCCTGGATGGTAATCAATTATACAGTCGTAGTCCTTGATTAACTCCATCCAGCGACGTTGCCTCATGTTGAGCTCATGCTGAGAGAAGATATACTTAAGGTTTTTGTGGTCTGTGAAAATATGGAATGTTTCTTCGTAGAGATAATGCCTCCAGATCTTCAAGGCATGAACCATAGCAGCTAACTCCAAATTGTGTGTTGGATAATTCTCCTCGTGTTTCTTAAGCTGTCGAGAAGCAAAAGAAATTACTTGTTTATCCCGCATCAACACACATCCAAGTCCATTCTTGGAAGCATCACAGAAAACCACATATCCTTTTCCTTGTTCAGGTAGCACTAGCACAGGTGCACTTGTCAATCTCTCCTTCAACAACTGGAAAGATTGTTGACACTTATCACTCCAAGAAAAAAGAACATCTTTCCGGGTCAACTTGGTCAAAGGTAGGGCTATAGAACTAAAGTTCTTAATGAACCTTCGATAATAGCCAGCTAACCCCAAGAAACTTCGAATCTCCGTCGGTGTCTTCGGTTGTTCCCATTGTAGAACAGATTCTACCTTTGTAGGGTCAACACGAATTCCTGAGGCGGATATCACATGTCCAAGAAAAGATACCTCCAGCAGCCAGAACTCACACTTGCTAAACTTAGCGTACAGCTTATGTTCTCTTAGCAAGGTCAAAGCTTGGCGAAGATGCTGCTCATGCTGCTGGGCATCCTTACTATAAATCAGTATGTCATCTATGAAGACGACAACACACTGATCAAGGAAAGGTTGAAAAACTCTATTCATGAGTTCCATGAATGCAGCTGGTGCATTGGTTAGTCCAAACGACATAACCGTGAACTCATAGTGACCATATCTTGTCCTAAAGGCAGACTTGGATATGTCACTATCCTTAATACAGAGTTGATGATATCCAGACCTCAAGTCTATTTTTGAAAAGATGGTTGCACCACGCAACTGGTCAAAGAGATCATCAATCCTCGGTAGAGGGTACTTATTCTTTATTGTTACTTTATTGAGTTGTCTATAGTCGATGCACAACCGCATTGACCCATCTTTCTTTTTAACAAACAAGACCGGAGCACCCCAAGGTGAAGTACTCGGTTGGATAAAACCTCTCTCAAGTAGCTCTTGAAACTGTTTCTTGAGTTCTGCCATCTCGGCAGGCGCCATCCTATACGGAGTTTGAGCTATGGGTTTCGTATCTGGGATTAGATTGATTTCAAAATCAATCTCCCGAGGTGGTGGTATACCAGGAAGTTCTTCAGGAAACACATCCTCAAATTCCCTGACTATGGGAACTTCAGCAGGATTGGTCCTTTCCTTGGTAACATCTACCACATGGGCTAAGAATGCATAACATCCTTGCCTCAACAGCTTATCAGCAACCATAGCTGACACAAGACAGGTGGGCAGAATCTTTCTTTCACCTTGAAAGATCCATGTGTTGCTTTCATCAGCAAACACAGCCAACTTGGACTCACAATCCAAGACAACTCTATACCTTTCTAAGGTATCCA
Organism: Alisma plantago-aquatica; assembly: GCA_963693085.1. NCBI lineage: Eukaryota > Viridiplantae > Streptophyta > Magnoliopsida > Alismatales > Alismataceae > Alisma > Alisma plantago-aquatica. The sequence goes on from OY856413.1 coordinate 18,818,871, forward strand.
TCCCGAGGATTATATCAAATCCCTGCATATCAAGTGGTATAAGATCCACTTGAATGCGATGGTCAGAAAAGAAGAGGATGCAGGGAGAACATACCTCCTGCAAAACGACAGACCCACTCAATGGAGTTTCTAACAATAAACTATCTGCTCTATGACTAACAGTCACATTGCAGTTACGAATCACTTCACGAGTGATGAAAGAGTGCGTAGCACCCGGATCAATCAGAACAGATACATCACAGGATATAGACATATCAGAATATAAAAGTTTCACCTGACCTGCCACTACCTGTGGATTGACCACTGCCTCAGGTGGGTTCATAGCATAGAACCTCACAGTCGCCTGGTGTTGAGGTGGTGCTTATGATCCAGCTTGAGACGCTTGTCCACGTCCTCGAGCTGCTCCTTGATGTTGTCTATTCTGAGATTCCTGTTGATTCTGTCTCGGGGTTTGTTGTGTCACACCGACAGCCCTAGAACGGCAATCCTTCATCAAGTGTCCCACCTTACCACAGTTGTAGCAACTCTTCTCCTGTTGCTGTGGTCTGGGTGGTCCAGTAACTGACACTGATGCAGAACTGTGCGTCCCTTGAAGCGGTTGACTCTACCCTCTACCTCTGCTTGGTGTCCGTTGAGTTTGAAAACTCGATCTGGGTGGTGGAGGGTTAGGTGCAGAGAATCTAAGTTTCTTGGAATCCCTAGATGAAGAACCTTGGAACTGTGGATATCTTTTATGGGTTTGTCTTTTCTCAACCACAGATCTCTCTATCCTTCAGACTGACTCAACGAAGGTAGATAATCTCTCTCTGTTTTCTAAGGCAGACACAGGGGTTGACATATCAGAATTCAAACCCTTCTCGAATCTTCTGATTCTTTCCTCATCCGTAGCAGCCATGTGCGGACAGAACCGCAATAACTCCATGAACTTAGCTTCATACTCACTAATGTTCATCATACCCTGCCTTAGTTTCTCAAACTGAGAGATCTTCTCATCTAGGAAGGTCTTTGGAAAATATCTATTGATAAATTCCCGATGAAACACTTCCCATGAGAACTCTACTCCAGGTCTCTTCTGCTCTTCCATGTTCCACCAGTGACCAGCACTACCTTTGAGAAGATAGACAGCATGTCTAACCTTCTCAGCTTCCGGAATCATAAGAATCCTGAAAGCCTTCTCCAACTCTGTCAACCATAAGTCAGCATCTGCAGGGTCGGCAGTTCTGAAGTACTCGGTAGCTCCGACACGACGAATTCGTTCGAATGTCTTACTGATACCTTGTGCTTCAGGCTGGGCAGGTGCCCTAGGTGCAGGAATGGGCATCCTATCGGTTATATGTGTCATGGCAGTCATGAACTGCCCGAACATCGTCTGTACATCTGGATCACTCATGTCAGCTGGGTCGAACTGGGGTGGCTCTCTTGGCGACTCAGGTGCAGGTTGTTCTATTCTCGGAACTTTTGCACCGCCTCGAGGTGCACTAGCACTACTCTCTGCCACGTGCTCATCACAATGTTCTGACATTCTTATGTATCTTCTTCTCCTGAGGAGCAGAAGATTCTATTAGATGAGGAAGGAGTACTAAAGGTAGACTCGACATCCTAAGTCCTATGCCTCTGTAGACTCAACTGAACCTCGAGCTCTGATACCACTAATTGTGGGCTCTGATCTCCAAACCAGGACATAAACACGATTAAAACCTAGCGGAAGCGAATCGGTAATCAGCGGAAGACAAAAATCACGGGAAATTAAAACTTTTCGTGTCAAGAGCTTGAATCCATAAAAGCTTCTTTCATAAAGTGAGGTAAACTGTTTACATCTCAGTATAATTACTTTTTGAGTAATTATATACATCAGGATACAAAATCTCAAGATCACTATACAAAAGACTCCAAGACCTGAGAGTACAGAGGACACATAGGACTGACTCTAACTACACTACATGGCAGGACAAATCTCCACCTGAGATTCTACTACTTCTCCTGGTGCTGCTGCTGAGACTGGACACCTGTAGGCTGGTTCCTTCGTCTCCGACGTCCACCTAAAAAGTTGAAGCCTACGGGGTGAGACAATTATACATAATTGTCCCAGCGAGAGTTATAACTCTTCGCCAGAAGCTTTATTATAACATCAAAGAATATCTTAAACAGTAAAGCCTTCAAAGCATTCTGTAACAGTTGCAGGTATAAAAAGATCTCAACCATTTAGGAGATATGAAGAATATAAACACTATTGCACTGTAACATCAATCAACTAACTTGAAGTTATCTCTAACAAGTTATACTACATGGTTGATTATGTTTTACAAACAACATTATGCCCTGTGGAGATGAGGCTTACCACTCATACTCCAACTGATCGCTAAGAAGCCGCATCAGTATCATACATAGGTCATTAAGAGAGCCGGATTCTCATGACCTTCACCTTCCTCAGTCAGTAAGAGGATCACTTGTAGGACATCTCGTGTCTCTACTTAATATAGCTCACCAGGGTAAACTGGTCCTTCGCTATTCTAGAGTCACAGTGGTGTTCTGTACTCTCTTCATCATCATGAGGTTTCATATTTACCTACCACTGATACGGATATCTGTGTTGTCTTCGTCACCAGGAGGTTTCATGTTTACCTACCACTGATACGGTATGGAATTATAGTGAAGGATGGATGGATTACACATCTACATCACTTTCCTACACTAGGATGTAAGGTTCTACACATCCATGTACCCCACATACTCAAAAGTATGTGCTCCAGGAGTTCCCTGAGGAAAACCTGTTTCACCATCATTTAATTTCTGACAATGATGGATCTATGATCAGGGCTCTACATTATACTTGATTAGTTAGGTACATTCAGTATTCTTTAACAACATACATTGTTCTGCAAACAATAATAATAGCATAGAAGCTATAAAAGAAGAATACTAAATGTAACATGCCTAACTCATATCAATCATCATTTCTCATTATCCTCATCACAAGTCATCTCTAAGGCATGACTTTGATGGTATTCATGGCTCTCGCAGCCCATTATCAGTATAGGATGCCACTGACAAGACATCAGATTATTTTACTTATTCATAAGGCTAACAATATGCCTTTAATGAATATAACTTCATCATCCATACCTGGATATGATTACCTTCATATCAGAACTTGCATGGTTAATACAACTGATAAAGGTAATACAAAAATAAGGAATATTCTTCCTACTCTTGTCATAAGAGTTTAAATCTCTAATCCTTATCAAATAGAGTTTAATATTCAAAAGCATTCCATTACCCTTGAATTAGGGTTTACTATTCACGCTACATGTCATCACCCTTGAATTAGGGTTTACTATTCACATTAAGGTGAATTGAACTCATAACATCATCATGTATGAGTAACATCTTCATTGATGATCTTAGATTAGTTAAAAGTTCATCATTTATCATAATTAGGGTTTCTATGATCTCACACAGGTGGATCATACCCTAATTATGCTCATTTATGTGTATTGGGGATGCTTCAATTGAGTTCCCACTTAAAAAGGGTACTTTCTCTCTCTAGAAGTACTTTCTCTCTCTAGAAGTACTTTCTCTCTCATCATAAGGTTAGGTGATGTCAACATCACCCTAGATCAGGTCGGATTAAGTCATCATAGGCTAACATAGCCAAAAACATCACCATTATGTGATTTAGAGTACTTTCTCTCTCTAGGGTACTTTCTCTCTCTAGAAGTACTTTCTCTTTCATCATACTAATGGTTGATGAAAACATTATACTAGATCAAGTTGGATAGAGTCATTATGACTAAAAACATCATTCTCATGTAATTAGAGTTTGAATTGAGCAAGGTATAACTCAATTGACCCTTCAGGGGTATTTTGGTAATTCCCCCCATTGATCATCATTATGGTCAAAAACCTTAGTCAAATAACCCCTTACTATCCTAGATTATCATTAGGGTTTGATTTGGGCAACATTGGACCATTTATATTATGAATTGATTGAAAGAAGTCAACTTGGAATCACATTGAATGATTTCAATCATTAATCATCAATTGAGTTGAAATCAGTTGAAAGTATTGACCGTTTGCCCACTTTGACTTTCCAAGACCGCGAGCCTCTTTATAACTCCAAGACCGCGAGCCCCCTTAGGCTTCAAGACCGCGAGCCTCTTCAAGTGGTTCAAGACCACGAAGCCCTATCATTGGTTCAATTGATGTTGAGACCGCGAAGATCAAATTGGGGTTGAGACCGCGAAGAGACGTTGACCGTTTAGCTAGTTTGACCTCAGGACTGCGAGGCCCTTCGCGGTCTTGAGACCGCGAGCCTCCTCTCGGTCTTGAGACCGTGAGCCCCCTCACAGTCTTGAGACCGCGAGCCCTCTCACGGTCTTGAGACCGCGAGGCTCACATGGTCTCAGCCGCTTGGTCCATCAACAAAAACAAAGATACAATCGATGATGTTAACCGATGTTGAAGCCCTCAAAAGGTCAAAGTTATGTTGACCACCTATGGATTGGGTCAACTAAGGTTATGCTTAACCAATTGGTCATTCAATTGACCCTCAATTGTTGACCAATTAGGATTGAAATCGATTCAATTAGGGTCTATCAATGTTCACCCATCAATACTCAACAATGTGCATCAACACAAGGTTGAACCCTTCGATTGAGCTCCAATTGGGCTCAAACTTGGCACAAACGGTCTTGAGGTCATGTGGGTGGACCCCAAATGGTCTTGAGACCGTTTCCCAAGATTTCATCAAAATCTAAGGTGATTTGATAGAGGTTGAACCATGATTGGGTCACCAATTCAGTATTTTGATCAATTGATAACTTATTTGCAATTGGGTCCTCAATTGGTCAAATTACTCAACCCTAGACCTCCAAACGGTCTTGGGTGATTGTCCCCTCGGTCTTGAGACCGTTTGGATGAGTTCCAAACGGTCTTGAGACCGTTTGCCCATCCAATTTTGGATTCTAGTGCAGATTCATCAAGGTCTCACCCATTGAGTTGATGATCATGTCAATATTTAATTGCAATGTAATTTGGTGTAATTGTACCTTCAATTGGTCAACTATCCTTGACCCCAGACCTCCAAACGGTCTTGGTTGATTTCCCTCACGGTCTTGAGACCGTTTGGTGACCCCCAAAGGGTCTTGAGACCGTTTAGGTCAATCAACCCTAAAAACCCTAATTAGGTCACCATAATTTCAATACTGATTTCATCTAGGGTTAGCCCTAGTATACACCCTTCAACTCTTAGCCCGTTTGGAATTAGACCATCAAACTTGGTGAGTTGTTAATTAACATAATTTTAAACAGTAATCTCATACGGTCAACGCTTAGTCAACGACCTTACACGGTCTTGAGACCGGTTGCCCAAAAAGGCAATTTCAGACCGTTTGAAAATCAGGAATAAATTCAAATAACGTTGTTACTTAAAAAGGTCATATCTCCCGATTCCCTTGGAGTTAGCCTCCCAAATTTTGAGGGTAATTAGCCTATATAATTAGGAACAGATTTCATATACGGTCCACACTCGGTCAACGGGGCCAAACGGTCTTGGAGACCGTTTTCCCTGTCGCGGTCTCGAGACCGTTTGCTCACCTCGCGGTCTTGAGACCGAGAGAGCAAACTTTTGAGACCGTTTAAGGAAGTGAAAAGTGGTGGGTTTTTCTTGGAAATCACGCCTTCATCTCCTAGATCAAGAACAGTACGAATATCCCATGGATTTGCTTGCAAAATAGCAGGGAAAAGTAGGGAAACACTAAGAGCTATCATCCAACGGCATATAAAGATGCACATAATAAAGCATGGGTTTAGAGTTATAAAACCCGCCTAAAGCTTGCTTCTTGAGATCCAAGCTCTAATGGCTTCCTTGAGTTCTTACAGGTTGTCCAAGGAGAAAACTCCAAGGAAGGATGAAAAGAGACGGCTAGAAAGGTAGGGTTTCAAGAGTTAGCCATGAAGATGACCTTGAATTCGAGTTCTAACCATGGAATTAAGCAAGAAGAGGGGTTTAAACCTACCTTGCACCCCTTGGTCGTCCTCCTTAACTCCAAGGCAGTCCTTGGTCGTCTTTGGTGAAATGAAACAGTAAGGTAACGAAGGGTGAGTTCCCTTGCAACTAAGGGAAGGAGAGCTTATATACATGGGGTAGGATTTTCAACATTAGTTCATAAGTTGTCCATAATTCCAACTAGGTCCCTCCTTCTTTACTTGATCATCCCTTCCTCTTTATTCTAAGGACAAACCTTCTCTTAAGGTCTTAGGAAAAGAAGGTAAAGGAGAGCAAGCTAATAATGAGGTACATACATAAAGAAATATTGCACATATACCCTGATTATTCAATCACAAGGCATATCTCATAGCTTGATAATTCAATTGAGGTGACTTCCTCATCATTTCTTCTCTTAATGATGGCAAGAGTCTAAAAGATACATTAGATGACATATTTCACAATTTGTATCCCTTAATTTGGGTAAATTGCATTTTACCCCAAACTAGGGTTTCAAGCACCGGGATTGCTTCCACAGCTGCACCTTGGTGCCTTAGCTTGGGAAATCCCTCAAACTTTGCTAAAAAGATTTCTCATGATGTCTCAACATCAGAGGAACATATCATCATGTGCAAATTGCAAGCTAACCCTTTTAACTGGGTAAATTTCACATAGGTCCCTGCATATCAAAACAATGCTACAACTTTAAATAAAAAGGAGCAAATACTGAAATATATGTTTCTGAGAAACTTAATTACATGCTCAGAGTTAATCACAAAGATTTAATTACATATTTAGGCAAAACACCTAGGGTTAACTCATAACCCAGGTCAGGGATATTACAATGAGCTAGCCTTGGTGGCTGCAAGTGAAGACCTCACTTCTATTTCTGAACAATTAAAGAACTCTTTTGAAGAACCTCCCACTCTTGAGTTGAAGTCACTTCAAGAAGGATTGAAGTATGCTTTTCTAGGGGCAAATGACACCCTCCCGGTGATCATTTCCTCCATTCTCTCACCAGAACAAGAGGAATCATTGATGAAAGTCTTGAAGAAGAACATCCAAGCCATTGGATGGTCTATAGCTGACTTGAGGGGTATTGATCCCTCCATCTATGTATATAGGATCTATCTAGAAGATGATGCAAGGCTGACTCACCAAATGCAAAGGCAGTTAAATCCAAATCTGAAAGAGGTTGTGACCCAAGAGGTTGTGAAATTTCTTGATGCAGGGATAATCTATCCCATTTCTGATAGTACATGGGTGAGCCCCATCCAGGTTGTGCCTAAGAAAGGTGGAATCACTGTAGCAGAAAATGCAGATGGTGAGCTTATGCCAGTTAGAGAACAATAAAAGTGGAGAAGGTGTGTTGACTATCGAAAGCTAAATGAAAAGACCAAAAACGACCATTACCCTCTCCCATTCCTTGACCAGATTCTAGAGAGGCTAGCGGGACAAAGCTTATATTATTTCCTTGATGGGTATTTTGCATACTTCCAAATTGTCATGCATCCTGCAGATCATGAGAAGACAACATTCACATGTCCGAGTGGTACATTTGCCTACCGGATAATGCCATTTGGGTTGTGTAATGCCCCTTCTACATTTCAGAGATGTGTGACCTCGATTTTTGCAGATATGCTTGATTCGGCTTTGGAAGTGTTCATGGATGATTTCTCAGTTTTTGGTAAGACATTTGATGAGTGCTTGCTACATTTGGTTCTTGTTCTTGAGAGATGCGTGAAGGTTCGACTAGTTATATCTTGGGAAAAGAGTCACTTCATGGTACCCGAAGGCATAGTTTTAGGTCACTGGGTTTTAAAGGATGAAATTGAAGTTGACAAGGCCAAGGTGGGCCTCATTTCTACTCTCACCATTCCTTCCACCGTAAGACATGTTCTATCTTTGTTGGGACATGCAGGTTTCTACCGCCGCTTCATCAAGGATTTCAGTAAAATCTTAAGACCTCTATGTCATATTCTTGAGAAGGATGTTGAATTTCATTTTGATGATAAGTGTGTTGAAGCTTTCAACCACTTGAAGGAAAGACTAGTTTCTGCTCCTATCATGCAACCCCCATATTTCTCTTTTCCATTCGAGATTATGAATGATGCATCTGACATGGCAATGGGGGCTGTGCTGGGCCAAAGAGTTGGCCGAATTCCACATGCTATCTACTACGTGAGCAAGACTTTAGACGAAGCCCAAAGAAATTACACAATGACCGAGAAAGAGTTGCTTGCAGTCATCTTCGCTCTTGACAAATTCCAATCATATCTTCTGCAAAACAAAGTAGTGATATACACGGACCACGCTGCACTAAAGTACCTCATGTCAAAGAAAGATTCAAAGTGAGGGCTGATTAGATGGATCCTATTACTTCAAGAGTTCAATGTGGAGATTGTAGACAAGAAGGGAGTGGAAAATGGTGTTGCCGACCATCTCTCCTGAATGGATGAGCTCTTTGATGATACAAGTCGAATCAAGGAAACGATGCCACATGAACAAATCTTCCTACTTTCATCCTCTGAAAGGCCATGGTATCAACACATAGCCAATTTCTTGGCTAGTGGGAGGATACCTAGCACATGGACAAACGAGGAAAGTAAAAGGTTGTTTGCCATGGTCAAGAATTATGCTTGGGATGACCCTCACCTCTTCAAATATTGCCTCGATCAGTCATAAGGAGATGTGTTTCGGAAATAGAACAACAAGAAATCCTATCCATGTGCCATTCTGGAGTATGTGGAGGTCATTTTGGGGGAAAACACACAGATGCAAAGGTTCTCCAATGTGGGTTTTATTAGCCATCCTTGTTCAAAGATTCCCAGAAATTTTGCAAAAGCTGCTTGAAGTACCAAAAAGTGGGCACTATCTCCAAAAGGGACATGATGCCTCTATCACCCATTCTTGTGGTGGAGGTGTTTGATGTATGGGGATTTGACTTCATGGGTCCTTTCCCTCATTCCTTTGGGTATGTCTACATTTTGGTCATTGTGGACTATGTGTCAAAGTGGATCGAGGCTATTATAACCCGGACGAATGACCATAAGGTGGTGTGTGACTTTGTGAAATCAAACATTTTTAGCCATTTTGGCATCCCAAGGGCCATGATTAGCGACGGAGGGAGTCACTTCATTCACCGCATTTTTGAAGGGTTGCTCAAGAAGCATGGAGTAAACCATCGAGTAGCCATTCCATACCACCCTCAAACTAGTGGCAAAGTTGAGTTGGCCAATCGGGAGATAAAGCTCATCCTAGAGAAAATAGTGAGACCGGACGCAAGGATTGGTCACTCTATCTAAATGAAGCTTTATGGGCATATCTAACTGCATACAAAGCCCTGATTGTCACTACACCCCTCAAACTTGTCTATGGAAAAAGCTGCCATTTGTCGGTTGAAATGCAACACAAGGCATTATGGTCTTTGAAAACTATGGATCTTGATGGAGAAAATGTGGGAATGAAGAATAAGTTTCAACTGAATGAGTTGGAGGAAATGCGTCATGAGGCGTATGACATGTCCAAGAGCTATAAGGAGAGGACTAAGTTTCTTCATGATAAAATGATAAAAAAAAGGAATTTGAGCCCGACAAGTGGGTATGGCTGTACAATTCAAGAATGAAGTTCTTTCCCAGAAAAATCCGTTCTAGATGACAAGGACCTTATCTTATCAAGAAAGTGTACCCATTCGGGGCTGTTTTGATATGTGACAAAGAAGGATCAAAAGAGTTTTCCGTCAATGGACAAAGATTAAAGCCAATTGTGGAAGTAGGCCTGGGCGACAAGGCCAATCAAAGTTGTGACATTGTGATGCTTAAAGAAGACGAACAATCCGAGGAAGAGATGTGTTTGGAAGCAGATGAGAAAGAGATATACTATAAGGATGCCTTGAGGATCCCAAATAAGTGAAAGAAGTCAAGAATCAATTAGCCCAGTTGAAGGCATAAAATTTAGCGCTAGTGGGAGGCAACCCACGTGGTTTGAGATTCTTTGTTACAACCCATATTTTGGATTCATTTGGTGAGAAATGTAATTTCTCATATTAAAGATATTTGAACAACAAATGATATAATTTGTTTGGAATAAATGGATTTGGTTTACAATAGCCTTGATGATTGTGTTGTGGTCTTTATTGGCTATTGGGCCCAAATAATAAGAAAATTCAATTAGTTTTTGAGAAAAGAATAAGATAGAAACCTCTATAAGGCAAAATGATGTAATCCAAGGATGGATTTCGTGCCTCTTGGATTCCTTGGGTCCCAAGGAGTCCAAAGTTGCATAAAGAGTGCAATAAGAATAGAAAAGATCAATTAAATATTTCTTTATTAAGAAAGAAATTGAAAACAATGGTAAAATGTAGAAAATAAGCAAAAAGAGGTAAAATTGAGTTATCCTTAGTGGAATTTCGTATCCCAAGTATTCCTAATGATAAAAGGAATACCAATGAGGAAAATAAAAGAGAAATAAATAGAAATCCTCAAAAAGAGCTATTTTAATAAGAAATAAACAAGATAATGAGAAATAATAATGCATTTAGATGCATCTAGAAGGATAATGAGTATCCAATAAAAAGGATTTCGAAATAATAGAGTTTATTGGGATCCAAGGAGCCCCAATGGAGAAAAGGAAAGAGAAAATATATATTTTAATGCATAAAATATGCCTTATAAATCTTTGACTTGAATATGAAGAAATATGGGTTTTTCTTTCTCTTTTTGGACTCAAACTTCGTGCAATGGTAGATTAAGTCTTTATAGACTTTCCCTTAAAATTTGGGATTAATTGGATGAGTGGTTTGGGAGATACAATTTTTGTAAAAATCCCTAAAGTAGAGGGATTTCCATTATATGCCACGATTTCAGGAAATAAGAAAAATCTATTTAGTCATGCGAATAACCTGAGCCATCAGATCCTAGATCCAACAGATCCTGGTCTTTGTCCAGTTCTAGGAAGATTGGGAGACTGAGAGAATTTGTTTCTTCAATTTTCTCATTTTGTGGTTCACGAGAGATTTTGGAAACTCTCCCATTGAGATCGGGAGAAGATTGCGGATCAAACAAACCAAGGTTTGATAGGATTTTAGGAAACTTAGAAGTTTTGCCCAAACCTGCTCATAACGGCAACCTTATGCAATCTGATTCATATATATATACCCTATGTTTGCCTAGAAAGGCTACCGCAAGATGTGCGAGGTGCCGCAAGGCCTTTGGTCCCTTGCCCAGACCTTAATTCGACGTTGAAGGGATGAATTTCCCTTCTGTTCCATCTTCTCAGATGAGAGAGAAATCCCCACCTACCGACTGATTTGGGCATCTATGAGATAATGAAACCTCATGATCGAGTTCGGCGAGTAAAATCGGAGAGGATCGCTCTAAGACTTGCCTCCCAACGATCCAGATGCCCGAGGTCAACCTTGGAGTTGACCCAGCCAGCGGGCAGTTGCTGGTTTGTGAGCGGAAGCGCTGAAGGAAGGATCTGAAATCTGGGGTCTTGCGGTCGTCAAAGGTGGAGGCTCTCAGCCTCGGTACCCCACATAGGAGGAGGTGACGATGCCGCTCGAGCAGCCCAAGGTGGCGCCGCGGGTGGGCGAGGAGGCCGCCACCCAGCCGGATCCGCCGTCCCCTATTTTACAGAGTAAACAGAGGATGAGCCTCCCCGTTCCGTGAAGTCAATGAAGGGGTGCATGGGTCCGGGTTATCGGGTAACCGGATCAATGCGCAGGTCCGTGAGCTGAGGGACATATTTGCCAGAAAAAGGAACAAAAGGGACACGTGGTACTCTGCCATTGGTCAAGAGGTACTTTAATTTGCAAAATTCATAACTAATTACCAGAAGCTTGGATGGATATAAGTAATACATGGGTTTTTCTCAGAAAAATACAAGAAATCCAATAAAAATACTATTATAGACTAGTTTTGCTTCTAGTTCAAAAAGTACACAAAGATAGTAACTTTAATGCTTTAAGTGTAATCAAAACCCTAAATGTTGATTAGGGATGAGTTTAATTACTTAATATTGGTACTAAGAATCAAAATTTATCCTTTTGGCATAAAATGGATAATATGAATCTAATTTGAGTTTAAAAACCCATGATTTGCTTAATTAGGGTGCTATGACTAAGAAAGTGTAATAATGGGCCTAAAATCCCTAATGTTGAGTAATATGAATTTAATGACTTTTATTTCGAGAATATGAATATCATAAATAGAGACATATTGATCTGAAGTTTAATTAAGAAGCCTTGGAATAGATAACTTAAAGAGATGAAGTTTTAATATGTAAAAAGGGTGTTTTAAAGTCTCAAATGAGTGAAGATATACTTGAAAACCTAGAAACCCTAATATCGGTGTTTATGACTTTAATAAGCTATGTTTTGAAATCTTATGGATAAGATGAAGTTAGAACTAATCGTAAGCCAAATTGGTAATAAAGAGGCTTAGATATGAATGACTAAGTAATTTGGGTTTTGGAACATGGACACAATGTTTTAGGGTTTAGTTGACCTAAAAGGTAAAGGTTAAGAGACGACTATAAAGAACGTTAAGGAAAACCCTAATTCAACTTAGGCACACCGTAGGAGGGGATTCCAATTCAATAAAGTAAGTGCATGATGAACATATGAGTAATTAGATTGCACATGTTTTCCAGGTTTCTCGTTGTGCCTATTTGATTGGGGTGATTGGTTTCCTGGCTTGGTTGGCTGTTTGATTAAATGGATATTCTACTTACAATCCTTGAGACTTCCAAATTAGGTATGTGGTTAATTATAGTTAATCACATTAGTTTCCCAAGGGTTTTCTGGATGTTTCCTCATATTTAATGCAATCTAAATAGTTGGATGTTCATACTTGGAAAATTATAAAGTCACTATGGTTATCACAATTATAAAGAAGTGTGTATTCTCACACCTACATGCCACCCTGATGGAAGATGTCATAAAGGTCAGGCCCAAGAGGGTAGACCCATGGGCACCATGAGAGGTGACCCCAGACACCAAGCTCGGGAATGACAAGGTGGTCTATGATGCATGACTATGGAGCACCATGAGAGGTGACTCCCAGGCACCAAGCTCGGGATTGAGAAGGTGGCCTTAAGTCAATGGCAAAAGAGAAACCCTAGAGGGGTATGCCAGGGTTAGGGCAAAAGCGGTGGAGAATGACACATTGAAAATGTAAATTGTCTTGTTAAATAATTTGATTGTGATTATTAAATTATTAGCCATATCTGTGAAATTTTGGATGTCCCCACTTACTGGCATATTTCGATATGCTGACTGATGTTTTGTTTGTCAGCATTTTAGGTACAAGCTTGAAAAGGACAAACAGTAAAGTGGCATATGTGAAATTAATTAAGAGTTAAAGTACAAAGGAGGATTAGTTAGAGTAGACTCCTGATGCGGATAGATGTAGATATCCCCGTTTTGAAAAAGGTATGCAAAGTTTTATTTTGTACCAGTTTTCAGTTTAGTTAGTAAAATTTGTTAATTGTTATTGATTATTTGTCAAACCTTTGATCGGGGTTATTGGTTAACGACTCTGACCTTTTGGTCTCCCTTAATTGGGGGTTACCGGGAGACGGGGTCGTTACATTCTTGAACCTTACTTTTTGATACTTTTGTTTTATTTTACATAAACACACACACACGCACACTTGTGCTTGATAGTTTTTGTCTTCAATTTTGATGAAATGACATGTGAAACCAGATCAAGTTGAAAATTAAGGCACGTTCAATCAAAGTGGTGGATATAACACCAAGGAAGATCGTTCAAATGGATTAGATAATGAGTTTCTAAAAGATTTGATGAAACGTAGATAATTTGAACTGACAGAGGCTAGAACAGTCATGCTGGAGAGAAACGGCCGTGCTGGCTAAGTTAAAATCAACAGCGAAGATGATGTTTTTGGTAGCTGGCAGCACGACTATATTTACCAGAACGGTTGTGCTGGCATCCACCTAGAACAGCCATGCTGGTTAAATTAAAAACAATAGGGTTTTTCAAGTTTTGGCCGCTGGCAGCACGACCGTGCTGGCCAGAACGACCATGCCAGCTCGCCGCCAGAACGGCCATTCTAGACAGAATGGTCGTGCTGGCCCAGAAAAGTCACTTAAGTGGCCTGGTTCAACCCGACCCAGCACGACCCCAGGTTCATTTTTCCAACTGAGAACAGTCATTCCGCGACTCCAGGCATCTAGGGCAATTTCCCACCACCCCCAAATTGCCTCCCCTTGTTCCCAAACTTCAGATTGAGTTTCCCTTGGTCCCTAATCACTTTCCCTAACCTCTAACTTCGATTTCCACCGTCCATCACCACCTATTTCTCCACCTCTGAGCAGATTCCGCCCCACAGCCCAGATCTGCATTTTTCCAATTCTAGCACGGTTTTCCACCAAAGAACCTTGCAATAATGAAGAGCATGGGCAAGGCCATCAAGAGGGGAGTAGATAAGACTACAAACATCCTCACCGGTAGCAAAAGGTGATCCAAATGAGCACCCGGTTCACAATAGTCCGGCAGTGCCTCCTCACCGTCCAACTCCATTTCACGCTCCTTTAGACAATCGGCGTCGATGAGCGCATCCTGACTCCACTCTTCCTCCAATGAGCATGCCTCAGATCCAAACTATTGCAACCTGGGGGAAGAGGAGGAAGAAGAAGAAGAAGAAGAGTTGGAGAACATTGTAGATTTAATTGAAGTAAATGCACCGAGTCGTGAGAGGAGGACCAAGAAGTCTAATGAAGCATCTTGCTCACGCTTGCTGCCACGACTAACTCTAGTGAGGCATTCCACATCGTCGGCCTGACCTGGTGGAAGACATGAGAGAGTGCCTATGAAGAAGAAGAGGTAGAAGATACTGAGAGCGAGGAGTTGGAGGATGAACTAGTGGACATCGTGTCAAGGCTAGAGGAGGACATATTGACATGGGTGACAAAGCAACCAGAAGGAACCACATATGGTAGGGGAATAGCAAGAAAGGCAGAAGTGAAACTTCTCCACCCCGAATGCATGACAAGGAGGGTGATTCCCACCAGATACGCATGTATGCCTAAAATGCAAGCCCTAGGGGTCAACTTCATGTTTGAGAGTCATTTACAATGTTGTGGACTGTACAAGATTTTAACTGAGGCTGAAGAAACATATTTGGAGATTACTAATGAGTTCTTCGCAACCTTAGAGAAGGTACAATATCAAGGAGAGGATGTTATTAGGTTCAAGTTGAACTTCTCAACACATGTTCTTAAAGCTTCTTAGATCAATGCAATCTTTGCCCCCAATTCAAAAATGGCAAAGAACTTCAACGAGGGAAGATTTGACAAAAGTGGTAGAGCAGATTACTCCAGGATGTGGAAGACAATCACGGGCCAATCTACCTTTGTTGTAGGGAAATCCAAGACGAGCAAGATCTACAACCCTTTCATGAGATACTTGCAAAAGGTCCTAGAAAATACCTTCTTTGGCCTCTATGATAATCAAGGATGTAGTTCTCAGAAATACTTATTTGTTATGGCCACAATTGTAAGTAAGGGATTTGTGAACATAGGCTCCATGGTGATTGATCACTTGAAGACAATCCCATTCAAGAGTAAAAATCCATTCATCATGGGAGGGATTGTTACCACTTTGGCAAGGGCAGTGGGATGCACTATAGAGGAACTTACCAAGGTAGATGGAAGAAAATATGTGGATATAAACTATCTTTCTAGGTTCCAAATGACATCCCTCAAAAATAACAAAATCTTCTATGTTCTGAACCGCAGGTATCCTAGTATAAACATGGAACTCCCATACAACACCGGCCTCCTTCTCAGGGAGGTGGGGCCTTCAGATGACTTTTTAGAATTGTTATCACACTATCAGGAAGGGAACCCTAGAGAGTGGTACATAGCACCAAGTGTAGCCTTACCTGAAGAAGAGGGAGAGACAAATGTGCCAGAGAAGCAACGTTCACTTGAGTAGCCACTCCACACTAGACCTAGAGTAGAGGATTTTGATGCACAACCACCTCCGACAAATGCATACGACATGTCAGCCATTCATGTACAGTTGGAGGGGATTCAGAAGATGCAATAGGACATGTGGTTGGATCAGCAAAGAATGCATCATGAAATCAACCACATGTACCACTACCAACATGCACATGCACAGAGGAACCCCCAATGGGAGAGGATTTCTGGGAGCAATTTTTGGTTACCAGGAGACATACCCGCCTCCACAGGAGAACTACTGGGGTCATTACTACCAAAAACCACCACCACAGTCTAGCCCACCACAGGACCCCACACCACCAGAGCCATGACTTCTACCCTATCATCCCTAAGCTTTAGTTTCATGCTGAGGACAACATGGTTCAAAAGTTTGGGGTGGTAGGGCGGTAAGCCCTCAGTCTCAGCTTATTTTGACATTTGCCTATTCCACCTGATCATTGTTTTTTTTTTAAAGCCATC
The DNA here is from genome assembly GCA_963693085.1 of Alisma plantago-aquatica. Lineage (NCBI taxonomy): Eukaryota > Viridiplantae > Streptophyta > Magnoliopsida > Alismatales > Alismataceae > Alisma > Alisma plantago-aquatica. Next base: position 18,835,304 of record OY856413.1, read on the forward strand.
TAGTGTAGATTATCTTTTTCTTGCATTCATTCATACATGTAGTTTAATTTCATGCATTTTCTTGTAATTTTTCAAAAAAATTTCTCTTTTTGCTATTCCATATCATGCATTGCATTCTCATATAATTTTTGGTAATTTCTTGTGTATTTTAACTAGGATTTGCTGCTTTATGTTTTAAATTTCCCTAAAGTAGGTTTAGATGTGATTTAATGCAAATCAGCACCATTTTGGCCAATTTTGCCCAAACTTGAATGTTTTTGCCCAAAAAGCATGTTTTGACTTAATCTCCACTGTTTGAAATGAAATGTTTTAATCCTTTGACAAATGTGTGCTGCTTTCTTAGATCTTATTGCTATATGGTCTTATTTGTTGACTTTTTACATGTGCACCACCTCTCTTAAGTTTGTGAATGTTTTTGTTGAATCATGAATTGAGCAAGCTACAAACACTTAAAGCCTATGGAATCACTTCGTAAAAATGTGAATGTCATGTTGTTCTATCATGTGGTGTGATATTATTTGGTGAAGTGTTGGATTAGCTTTCATGCAGGAAATCTTATGTTGGAAACTACACTAATGACCCCTCTTTCATCCAACTATTCTTTCACCACATTCATACCTCTCTGCCTCATGAAAAGATGCCATAGTGCACATAGCATCCGTGGCCACCCCCAAAAATTTGGGGTGGCCACATCTCAACCTCCCCATTTCACTCTATCCATCATATGCCCTATCTACACCAAGAAAAAAGAAAAACAAAAGAAAAAATAAAATAAAAGGATGCTCCTATTTAAGAGCATTCAAATAAAGAAAACATGAGTGTGTAAAAGCACTGCAAAATCTTACCACAATCCTTTCTTCCTTTTTCATACCTATTGAGCTTGGAAGCATCAAATCTAGCTCACTTTACCCTTCTCTACAGCCAAGTGGGTCATCTAGTGTGGTTTAAGGCATAAGAGTGAATGCATGAAAGGGAAACAATACTCCTAGTCATCTTTGATTAACACCAACATGAAACGGTTTACCCAGAATGACATGAAGGACATATGGACAACTTGTGTTTCTATGCTTTATATTTGAAGTTTGTATGCTCAGTGCTCAGTTCATGAATGGTTTGCAAAAGAGGAGAGGAGAGAGGTGAAGCACATGCACTTAGTCACTCCCAAGACCATGTACTCAATAATTTTCTATTGCTATGCATTTATCATTCCTTTTTGTTGAAAGGAACCTGAAAAGAGAGATTAAATTGGAGCATACTTGAGGACAAGTATGTTTTACATTTGGGGTGGTGATGTAGACCTATTTTAGGGCTCCATCTTGTGCCTTTTTGTACTTTTATCACATCTAAACAGGTTAGATTGCAAGTTAATTTCCCCAATATGTGTTTTACTATCAAATGCACTTATGGACGTTCTTTGCATTACTTTCAGGTACTTGGACCATACTTTGGATGGACGAGAGAGAAGGAAGGAGTCCTAGTGTTCCTCCACTCATGGAGGGGTCCAAAGAAGGCCCTAAAAGCTCCCTCAACCTATCACAATGGCTAAGATTCGACATCAAGAAAAGAAGTCCTTTGATAATGAAGTTTGAAGCTATTTTAACCCTTGAAGACCCCACCACAGCTGTGGTGCCAAGGAACGGTCGTGCTGGTAATTGCACAAAGTTACAGGTTGAATTGCCAAGTCTTGAAGTTTCAGCAACTCAGCCACCATGGTCGTTCTATCCAGAACGGTCGTACCATGAAGCCCCCAAAATGGCCGTGCTACCCAGCACAATCGTGCTAGGTAAAGAATAGAATGGGTGTGCTCTGAGGAACGACCTCCTCGCAACTCCACCACCACGGCCATGCTGCCTAGCACGACCGTTCTATCTAGCCCCCACCACGGCCGTGCTACCAGCCTTACTTCGCCCCATCCAACCAGTGATTTCACACTTCACCAGAACGGCCGTTCTTCTCCACTACAGTCATTCTCACCTCCACCCACCATGGTCGTGCTGCCCAGCATGACCGTTCTGCCACCTAAAACCTAACTACTTTTACACTGATTTTCCTATCCTACCCCTACTTACCCTAGTGCTTCCTCACCACCTATATATACATAGGTGGCATTTGGGGCACAAAGGTTAGCTTCCTTAGCTGCTCCTAGCCTCCATTACTCATCTCTTTGAGCATTTAGTGCATTTCCCTTACATTTATGCTCTCCACCCACTATTTCCATCTCCATTTCACCTTGGAAACCTAGTTTTCTAGGTTTTCCTCCATAATCCGCCGTATCTTCATGCTCATATGCACCCTTGGAGGAGAGAGGATGTCCCCAACAGAAAGAAAGTGAAGAAGAAGGCTACTTCCCCGAGCTCCATGGGGTGTCTTTCCCTTTCTTTTGCCATTTCTTTGACTATATATAGCTAAGCCCCTAGTGGTAGGTTGTTTGGGGATAAAATGTGACTTTGATACCATGTTGGGGGAAATTTGGCTTGTAATGAACTCGTTCTTATCTACGATGATTACTCCATGCTTTTTTCTCTTATCCCATTGCCATGCTTGCGATTTATGCTTTTTGCAATGAATTGCTTGTTTGAGAGTGCTTGATGATACCATGTCTCTAGGGGAATTGGGATGCATGTGGCAATCTTTGGTATGACTCCTTGGTCCCAATAGGGGATCCCTAGCTAGTCCCCATTGTTCCTACATGCCTACTCCCTCTCCTAATACTTGGTATGAGACCAAAGTTACTAGTATAAGTGGGATTGATGTGATTGCCTAGGGTTTTTTAAAGGCTAGAATGGCTAGTGGCATGAGGTCAAATACCCTCATCTCTACTCCCATCTCTACCCTCGGTCCTCAATTGCTCAATACCACTTATCCTAGAAACCTAGATTTGGATAATCCTATTAGAATTCCACCTAACCCCAGTCTTCCACTAGTAGTATAGGGTACATTCTAATAGCATTTTCCTTATTGTTTGGTTTGGTAATCTAGATGTAAAATGAGAACCATGCTTGTCCATTAACTTCCCTCAACTATTATCAAAGTTACACACCAAATGGCCCACCTACCTTAATCAACTTGTTTAAAACTCAACTTGCTCTGCTTGCTTGTTCATTCTAGTCTAGTTTAGTTGCTTTTGCTCAATCTAGTTAATTTCTTAGTTTTTCTCTTTAGTGTTAACTTAGGTTCTTGCTCATTCTATTGGTTAACTTAATCTCTAAATTGCTTCTTGCCTTGCTAGTGTATTGTAGTTCATCTTTCTCTCGCTTAGTTAATTGCTTAACCTAGTTGCTTAGATTCAACTTGCTTAGGGTAATCTAGCTTTTTGTTAACTTAGTTTCCATCTTGCCTTTTCTTTTTTGTTTTCTTAGTGTAATCACAACCAAACCCCTTTTAAAACCCTTAAACCCTAGACTCTGCATTAGGAACATAGAAAACACTAACCTAGCTCTAGTGCCCCCACTATCCCTGAGAACCGACCCCTATTCTTGCCAATCACCTATACTACAACAGTACCATGTGCGCTTTTGGGCGACCTGTTTGGTTTTGTGATCGACTTGGTTAGAGCCAATACAAATTTCTAAAGTTCCCTCATGTGTGTTCAAGTCTCGTGGAGTGCATCTTGCCACCCTTAGTTGGCTAGTGTGTACACCTCTGGCTTGACACACCATGTAGCATTAATATAGATTTAACTCTTGTTTTCATTACTTGCATGCACCTTAGTCTAATCACCAGACCCCCACTTTAAACCCTAAAAAACCAACAATCTACTTTAGTAACCTAGTACGATAGACCTAACTCTAGTGATCCATCTCTACTTGTGAATTGACCATGAGTTTTCATTCCATTACTACTTTCTAGAGCCCTATGCTCGAGGATCTTGTAATGAGAGTGTGTCTAAATTGAACAATTATATGTTTATGTTAGTCTGGTGTGCCTTAGAAATATCAAGATTTCTATAATCACTTTCAGAGAGAGTGGCACCTAGCCTAGATAGTTTATTTTTCTTTGATTTTCCCATTGGACTTACTATTGGTATTATTTATTATTTATCTTGTTTTTGAAATTGAGATTGCTGACTCTTCTTGATTGTGGAATGTGTCACTGACTATGCATATTTGAAAGGGGATAGATCGATAATCCCATGGAGGACCACCACCCAATAATGAAGATCCCCTTAGACCTCTTCATGACTACTTCCTTTGGGAACATACATATCTCCCAATTCAATAAGAATTGACCAAGACTTCTCATTCCATGCAACCCTTATGCAAATGGTTTCGAACCTTTATTAATTGGATCATGAAAATCCTTATCAACATGGTCATTCTTTTCTAGAACATTCTCAAACTTTCCACGCTCCAGCCATAGAGAATGATTTCATCTATATGACCATGTTCTCCTTCTCTCTAAAGGACAAAGCCAAGGATTGGTACTCTTAAATAGTAGAGATAGAATTGGGAAGATATGAGCAATGCATTCTATTCTGTTAAAAATTGACATAAATGAGGTAAGTTATTGTGAATTTCAACCAAAGAACCATGAAAAATTCCATAACACTTGGGAAAGATTTCAAACGATGTTGAAGAGTTCCCTAATCATGAGATTCATATAGGGTAACTCATGTATTTCATTTAGTCAGGGTTAATTTAATTGAGCCAAGCCACAATGGATTCATCTTGTGGAGGTGCTATTATGTCCATACCCTTTGAAGAATGATAGACTTTGTTTGCACATTTGGTAGGGAATTCAAGTAATCAAACTTATAATGTGTTGAATGCTATGATTGGAATATTTACATGAGACCTCTTACAACTCCTTTACCTCTCAATGACTCAAACCCTCAATTGATGAAGATTCTAGATGAAATGATGAACTTGATGAAGAATCTAGGACAAAGTTCCTCAAGTAATGCTATGAGAGTTGGTGTTAGTTTAGAGGAGTTGAAGGCCCTTCAACCATAATTGACTAGGAACATGAAGGATACATGACACCACAATAATGACAAGGTCAAGAAAAATATGTCCAATTAAGATCAAAACTTTAGTAGACTTGAGCAAATATTAATTCAGTTGTCCTTGACTACTACCCTCCATGTGGATGGGAAAATGAGTTCCCAACCCATGGGGAGTCTTAATAATACTAATGGACCATTAGTTACTTCTCAAAATCCCTATGTTCCACCGCAGGTGCAAGTGCATTCCCTCCTTCAATATGAAGGTCCACCATATCCATATTCTTCTCCAACACCCAATTACCAATACCCTCCTCCATGATAAAAAAATTGGTCATGTAAAAAAACCCTACATTGGCCCTCCTCCATCACCTCAATGACATCCTCACCAAGGATACACCCATCAATATGTCCTAAAAAATACAATGCCTAATTCCTCCTCATTCCTCTCAAGAACGTGTGCAAGTTGTTGCTATTATGAGAAGTCAAAAAATACTTGACAGACCAAAGGAGATTTTTAATAGTGATAGTATGATGAATGACCATGTTGATATGTTACTCCCATGGTTGATCATACTATGATATTAGGTTGTGATACTGTGATAATAAAAGATACAATGCTACCTCTGACTCCTTATGTGATGCATAGAAATGATCCTATTTTGCTTGATTAAGACAATATGAAGGAATTACCCTTGTTGTATGCATTGGATGGGCCTTGTTCATCCAAGAGAAAGCAGAACCGTATGGAAGATATTCTTGAAAAAGTGAATCAAATGCACATCAATATACCACTCTTGGGTATAGTCAAACAAATACATACATATGAAAAGTTTCCCAAGTATATGTGCACATTAAGGACAAAGTCAGTGGTAAGAATGCCTCAATAAGTGAAACTCATTGAGCAAGTGAAATTAATTCAACAACATATGGTTCCTAAAAAGAGAAATATAAAGGATCTCCTATAAACCCTTGAAATATTGGTGGGAATCATATTGAGAAAGATCTTCTAGACTTGGGGTCAAGTGTGTATTTGATGTTGTATCATAAGCACAATTAAGTTGGATTCCATCAACTAAAACCAATTGATTATACTCTCCAATTAGTAGATTGATCTGTGAAACTTCAAGGGGGCAAGTAGAAGATGTAGTGGTGAAGATTGATGATGACATATCTTCCATCTTCCAAGATCATTTTACCATACTTGACATGCACCAAGACAATAGGATAATCCTTGTATAGGGAAAACATTCTTATCCACTACATACACCATATTCCATGTGAGGACCAATACTATATATGTATCATTCATTCACATGAAGATCAACACACATATCTTCAAGTCATCTTCTCAGCGTTACTAAAGAGGATTCCTATTTGATTGATTCTCTTGACTGAATCTATGGAGCATTTCCATCCTACATGGATTGAGACTATCACTAAAGGAAAATGGCTTTATTCAATAGTTAAACATCCTAAAGAATTAGTTAAATAGATCAAGGAAGTTAAGGTCGTGGCTTGTAGTGAAGATCTACCATCTGTCTTAGTTAAGTCTTTGAAAACATCCATTGAAGATTCTACAATCCTTCCTAAGGGCTTGAAGTATGATTTCCTTGGTCCAAATAGTACTATCTCAATGATCATTACCTATATCCTTTCCTTGAACCAAGAACATGCTTTTATTGATGTGTTAATGAAGAATTTTAAGGCCATTGGATGGTTTTTTTTAATTGGAAGGGAGTTGATTCCTCCATGGGTGTACACATGATCTATTTGGAGGATTATGTTCATTGATTTTGAGAGTACAAAGGAGTTTCAATATAAAGATAAAAGAAGTTGTGATTCATGAGGTCATGAAGTTACTTGATGTGGGGATATTCAATCCCAATTCTAATGGCGCATGGGTGAGTTCCATCCAGGTAGTGGCTAAGAAGGATGGAATCACAGTTATACCCAATCAATATCATGAATTAGCACCTGTGAGAGAACAATCAAAGTTCAGAATGTCCATTGATTATCAAAAATTGAATGCAAAGACCAAGAAGAACCAATTCTCATTGGTTTTCATTGATCAGATACTTGAGAGAATGCCATGGTAGAGTTCTATTGTTTTCCTGATGGATACCTGAAACTTTCAAGTGGAAATACATCCAAACATTTAGGAGAAAACATCTTTCATGTGTTTGCACTAGGTCATTTTCGTAATGAAGGATTCCTTACGATCTTTGCAATACTCCATATATCTTTCAGAGATGTGTGGCATAAATCATTCTAGATATGCTTTCCTTCTTTCTTGAAGTGTTTATGGATGATTTTTTAGCTTTTGGGGAAGTCATTTAATGAATGATTGGAACATCTCATTGGTGTCTTCAAAATATGTGTGAAAGTTTGCCTAGTTCTTTCTTGGACTAAAAGCCAAATTTATTGACCCTGAATGTATTATTTTGAAATACAAATTTTGTAAATCTACGATAGACAAGGAAAAAGTTGGTCCAATCTCTACATTGACCATTCCTTCCATAGTAAGGCATGTTTACTCTTTCTTGGGGGCATGCAAGTTTCTACCATCACTTTGTCAAAGACTTTTGTAAAATTTCAAAGCCATTGTGTCATTTTAAGGTGTTGACATCCTTATTGATGAAAGTTTCATCAAATCTTACAACCATTAAAAGTATAAGTTGATTTCTTCTCCTATCATACATTCCCCGACTTCTCTATGCCATTCCATATTACAGTTGATGCATCCTATATGGAAGTGGGGGATGATCTGGGCCAAAGGATCGAGTGGATCCAACATGCTATCTACTATGCAAGCAAGACTTTAGATGAGGCTAAAAGAAACTACACTACCACTAAAAAGAGTTTCATGCAATACTCTTTTCTTTTGACAATTGTTTCCATATATACTCCAAACCAAAAGTCATTATAACCTTGTAACCAAGAAAGATTACAAACCGACATGATTTGATTGATTCTTTTGCTTGAAGAATTTGATTGGAAATCATTTAGAATAAAGCAATAAAAAATTCTATAAGAGACCACCTTTCATGTATTGAGGCACCATATTACAACTTGAACAAAATCAAAGTGACAACACCTCATGAAAAACTCATGTTAGTTTGATCTACTCAAAATCCATGGTACAAGAAAATAGATAACTTCTTGGGTAGTGGGAGAGTACCAAACAGATGGTTAAGAGAGGAAATGAAGAGACTATATGATATTGTGAAAAAATGTGTGGGATGATCCATACCTCTCAAAGTACTAACTCGACCAATTCATTAGCATATGCCTTCCCAAAAGTGAACAACAAGATATGCTCTATGTCTATTACTATGACACATGTGAAGGTCATTTTAGAGGAAAGTAATGGCTACAAAAATTATTCAATATGGTTTCTTTTGGTTTACCCTATTCAAGGATTATCATTGTTATTGCAAATCTTGATTGAAATATCAAAAGGCCTAAACAATTTCAAGGAGGGACATGATGCCTCTATCCATGTGTTGATGTGTGGGGCATTGACTTCATGGGCCCACTACCCCCCTCCTTCAAATTTGTATAAAACTTAGTGTCTATTGATTACGTTTCCAAGTGGGTTGAAGCCATGGCTACAAAACAAATGACCACATGATGGTGGCAATTTTGTGAAATAATATACATTTAGCCATTTTGGACTGTCGAGCGCCATGACTAGTAATGGTGGTAACCACTTCATTCATATGATTTTTGAAATCTTGTCGAATAGACTTGGTGTGAACCATTGTGTGGCTACCCCATACCACCCTCAAATAAGTGGACAAGTGGATTTAAGCGAACAAGTGGAGATATCCATTAGGGAGATAAAGATAATTCTTGAGAAAAAAGAGACTGGACCTCAAGTATTGGTCACTCCACCTCAATGATGCATTATGGGCATACAAGAGTTCATATAAGGCCTTGATTGGCACCACCCCTTTTCAATTAAATATGGGAATATGCCACTTTCCAATTTAGTTGAAGTACAAATCTCTTTGGGTTGAAAGACAAGGAAATGTATGTTGACAGGGCTGGATTCAAAGAAATATGCAATTGAGTGAGTTTGAATAGTTGATGCATGAAGCCTATAAGTTGTCCAACAACTACAACGAAAGAAGAAAATTCTTGCATGATAAGGAGGAAAATATCCTAGAGCAGTTAATGGTTTGGATGTAAAATTATTCAATGAGTTTCTTTCCCATGAAGTTGAGATCAAGGTAGGAAGGACCCAACCATTTTATGCATGTATCCCCTTTGGATAAATTTTGATTTAAGAGAAGGAGGATCTAAGGAATTTGTGGTAAATGTCTAAAAAGTGAAAACCATTGTTGAGGTTGAGCCTGAACTAGCCAATTAGAGATTTGATGAAGTCATGTTGGTTGAAGAGATACCATTTAATGAAGATTTGTGTGCAAATGCACAAGACAAAGAGATATAATATGGAAGTGATGCCTCTAGGTTTTCTAGAGGATGATTGATTGAAAACCGCAAACGTTGATAAGGGCATTGAACTCAACATCCCTTATTAGGTTGCAAGATTTTGAACCTATATCTCACATTGTTTTTCATATATATTGTGTTTTTACACATTAATATATATATATATATATATATATATATATATATATATATATATATATATATATATATACATATATACATATACATATACATATATATACACACATAGATACATATATATACACACATAGATACATATATACATATACATATATATATATATATATATATATATATATATATATATATAGATATATATATATATATATATATATATAGATATATATATATATATATATATATATATACGGGAAAGGCACATCATTCTTCTCCGCCTCAGCCCTGGAAGCTGAGGTCTATGCTTCCCTTCTTGCAGGACAACAGGGATGAGAACTTGGTTTTTCAAAGATATTCTTGTTGACAGACTCCAATTTAACCACACAACTGCTCAGGGACAGCTAGCCCCCACCCTCAAAGCTCCAACCCCTTTGGAGGAAATTTCAAACCCTCAGTAATTCTTTTGCTCAAATTACTGTGCTGCATATACCACGTGATCTGAACAAGGTTGTTGATGGAATAACAAAACACTCTATGCATACTTTACTTTCATGTAACTTCAATATTCATAAACCTCCATGGCTCTGAGCTGATGTTAATATCAACTTGGACCAACTATGGCCTACGCTAGAGAGCGGGATGAATAAATAATTCTCTAGTCTTTCAATATATATATATATATATATGTATATATATATGTATATATATATATATATATATATATATATATATATATATATATGCACACACTTGGATTTAAATAGTTTTTTTTGGGTGTTCATGAAGAATAGGGACAAAGATTGATGGGAAGTACCCAAAAGGTGGCAACAATGCATTGAGATTTGATTTGAATCATAAATTGAATGACATGTGTAGGTTTAACTGAAATTGTGATGAAAACTTCGAAGAACATTTGTGGTCATAACCTTCACAATGGTTCCTTCACAAGTACTTGTTCTACTCAAAGAAAGTTCAAGAATTGAGGCACAACAGATGTCACTCAACATGACTATGTCACCATCAACCTAGACTGGCCATAGTATGTCGCCGTGGTTATGGTATCGGAGCCCAAACCACAAGGGAAATCGATGTGTTCTATGGCCACCACTACAACCGTAGTGAAAAAAACAACCATAGCATTGAGTCACCAACATGGCTGTGGTATCTTGGCCCCACAATTTTAAGTAAACATATTAGGGGGAGGTCACGACACCCCCTCATTTCTGAACTCCTACACAGTCGTTCCATTAGCAAGTTTCCCTCTGGTGACCTCGCAGTTTCTCAGAACGGCCAAATCTTCATCCCTAGCTCAAAGAAAGAGACCTTGACCTCCATTGATACCTACTCCATATCCAGTTGTTCATTACACCCCATTACCGCCTCCATTTTACCACCTACAAGCCCAAATCCGCCCAAACACCCAAAAACCTAGAATCCTCTATGCCACCTCAAATCTTGCAAGAAAGATGAAGGATTTTATGAAGAACATGAAAGAAGGGGTACAACGAATGACCCCTGCATCATCTGCACCAAGAGAGCCTATAAAATACCCCACATCTCACATACCTACCACATATCCCTCAAATTCAATTTTTGTCTCCCACAACCAATCCATCTATGAGAGTCATTCTCACCTCCTATCCTCCTATATCCATCACATATATGTTTTAGAAGTTTGCACGAAGAGGAGGATGTGACATCTGAAACAAAGTTGGACAACTTGGTCAACACAATTGAAGTGAAGGCCACAACCCAACCTTAGATTGGGAATAAGGTTGTAGTCCCATCTACTTTGTGTATGCACCTCACTCAACACCCACACATCATTCTAAATCCTCTCTTAAACCTTGGTCTATGCCACCACTGGATAGAATGAGGAGACCCCTAGAGGAAGAGGAATACAAACCCTTCTAGATACTACCCCTAAACATAGACACAAGTTTAGGGTCCACTACCTACAAAGAGGAGGAGAAATCCAAAATTAAATATGAGGAGATGTGGATGAGCATATGGATATGGTGTCTTAGTTAGAGGAGGACCAGATAAAGCAAATGGGAAAGAAGCTCGACGAAATCACATTTAGGAGGGGCACTAGGATGAAAATCATTGTGAAATGTCTCCTCCTCGAGGGGTTGATAAGGAGGGTGACCCCAAAAGGGTCTATCTACATGTCTAAAATGCAAACTTGGGGATCAACTTTGACTTCAAGGGGTTCTCAAATCTATGTGGTTTGCAAAAGGTTTTCACTAAAGCTCAAGAAACACATGTTAAGACCACACACCATTTTTTCAGCACTTAGGAGAAAGTCAAGTATAGATAAGAGGATGATAGTTGATTTAGGTTGTGTGATTCAATAGATGTCCTCAACATTCTCATTTGAATAAGATTATTGCAACCATAATCAAATTTTTATAAAAAAATTGAAATCGGGTGGATCAAAAAACTCAAGGATCAATTATTCAACTTTCTAGAAAAATGTTGACCGGTCGATATACTTTCTTAACGGGGAGCTCTAAGACAAGAAGGATTCAAAAGACCTCACATGAAGTGTCATCATAAGGTGCTTGCAAATACAATCTTTTTCTGGTATACCAACCAAGGGTGCTTCTCCCAAAAAGATCTTTTTGTAATTGACTAGATGATAAAAGACGAATATGCTAACCTAGGAGAAATGAGGATTGACCATCTAAAGACAACCCATAAAAGAGAAAAAAATCCATTTTTCATGGGAGGGAATGTTTCTACAATTAAATTGTTGGGGTGTGATTAAGAGGGCCTTATAAATGTTGAAGGGGCAACATGTATAAATTTGAAACCTAAACCTCTCCCACATGATATCCATGGTTAATGAAAAGATTACAAAATTTTTTTACCACAAGTATCTTGGTGTTACCCTTGAGATGCGCTAGCATTGAATTTCCCTTAGGATATGATTTGAAGGTCCTTACAAAAGTTGAAAGGGAGAAATTTGTAGATTTGAGTAACCTAGACTTCTCCCACATGATCTCCATGGTGAATGAAAAGATTGTGTATAATGTGAACACCAAATATCCTACTGTTATCCATGATCTACCCTATTATACTAGTGTTCTTATTGTTGAAATAGTACCAATACCAAATTTTAGGAATTTGATAAAAAAATAAGAACTTGAATGTAGAGAAGGAAATAAGGAACCACTAGTAGAATTTCCAAAGGGGAAGGAGAAATTGATGTGCCAGAGAAGAAAAAACACATTCAATAGTACATACTATGTACAAGAAGGTGAGAGGATAGTTGATAGACACAACAACCTTCATTGAATACCTATGATATGTCCACCATCTAGGAAGAATTGGAGAGCATTCAGAAATATCAACAAGACATGAGGTTGATCAACATCAAATGCATCACCAAGTAAACAACATGTACTTCTTCAATCATGCACATATGTTGAGAAACCCCAGTGGGGTAGGATTATTGGGGATCCGTTGTAGGATACACAGAGATAGACATGTCTCTACAAGTAGATTCCTAGGGAGACTATTACCAATTTACCATTACCACAAGGGGTAGAGATTTAGATCCAACACCCCTAGGAGGAGAACTAGGGCCACCACCATAATGACGACACCCTACAATTCCTAAGATTTTATTTCACTATAGAAAAATATGATTAGAAAACTTGGGGTGTGACGTTAGTATGCCTCTTTATTACTATTGGTCTCTATCCTATCTGTCCCAACAGATCTTAATGATCGATTGTTTGCATCACCCACATCTACTTCTTTGCTTTGATATCTACATGTTATATAGTTTAATTATTGCATTTTTTGTAGATTTTAAAATTATTTCATTTTTCTTTCCTTTCCACCTATTGGATTGCAATACATACAGTTTTAAAACTTTCTTGGGTGTGCTTAGATAGAATTTACTCTTATTTTGTTTAATACGTTGCAAAAGAAGTCTTAATGTGAGTATGGGTACTGAACACAATTTGGTAGATTCTTCCCAAACATGAAATTTCTTTCCTAGGGGTTGTTTTAGCTCAATCCCTACATGTTTTAATGAAAATTGTTTACATTTGAAAAATGCATATTATATTATAAGGAGTTATCGCTAAATGATCTCAATTCATGAATTTATACATGTGAAACATGTCTTTCATGATTGTTGAGTTGACTAGTTGAATTATAATCTAAGCGTGCCAAAAATGCTTAGGGTTTGTCAAAACGCATTATAAAAGTGTGGTTGTTATGCTTTCTCATTAATTATGATTTGTTGTTATAAATGAAGACTATTTAAGTAACCTATATGCATGGAATTTATATGAAAGTCTACAATTAGCGACTCCTCTCATAGTCTACTATTTGTTTATCACTACATACCCCTTTGCCTCATGGAAAGATGCCAAAATGAACAAAAAGGGTAAGCCTTGTCCACTTCCCAAAACTTGGGGTGGCCAACCCTTCCTCCCCTACAATTCACTCATACCAACCTCTATCCCTAGATATATCAAGGTCAATAAAAAATATATAAGAATGAAAAAAGAAACTATATGGTTTTTCTATGTAATAGAATCTCAAAGAAAATAAAAGGCGAGTGCTCCTATGTAATAACCCTACAACTTCCTTCCACTTCCCTTTATTATTTTTGAACTTACATTTGTATAGGGAAAAAGCAGTCCTAGTATTTCTATCCCGGTCACATAGACAACTGAGTCACTTAGGGTGGATTGGAATATGAAGTTGTGTGTATGCAGGTGAAATACCACTTTTAATCACTTTGGTCATAACCATTATGAAATATTTTATATAAAGATATATGAAGACCATGTGGATTGATTATTCATTTGATACCTTACATGGGAAGTTTGTGGGCTCCATTATTAATTACAATTGGTTTGTGAGAGTGGAGAGGAGAGTATTTGGATTCATGTCTATGGCCATGATTGAGCCCATAGTAAATAAAAATTCAATTGGATGCATTTATCATTTCCTACATGTTTAAAATTGAAGATGGATAAAGCCGGAGCATACTTTGAACAAGTATGTTTGAACTTTGGGTGGTGATGAATACCTTAATTGGTTATTCATCTTGTGTCATAATAAACATATATACATTTCATAAGTCATGTATATTCAAAGAGATGGTATTGTATCTGAATTTTACATATGGTTTCTTTTTGCATGCTAATTGATAGGAGGAGAGAGATGATGTAAACGAATTCAACACACGTGGAGGAGACCAAGGAGTCATTAGGATCCCAATGAGTCATCAAAGTGAACTACAACATACCTCAATTGTCCAAGGATTGAAGTTGAGCAAATGGCACCTTGGATAGACAACTCAAAGATCAAAGTGCACTGGAGGAAACTTGTGACAGACTAGATTTTGGCTTAATTTTTGAAGATGTAATGTCTTTTAAGGTGTGTGGGATGTGATGGAGTGAACTTTTGAGGCCTTCAAATGTATAGTGACATATTTGAATTTATGTGCTTGGTTTATATTAATTTTTTTAGGTGTTTTGATGGAGTTTGGAAGATGTTTGATATTGAACTTCTGCGTAATATGCCAATGTCTCCAACATTGTGAAATAATTTTTTATTTGTGAAACAAGTACTTTTTGGCATCAAAGTTGAATCATATGTAATTTGAGTTGTGAAAAATCTATGGTTAATATTTCATAAAGATTAGAGGATCCTATAGGAAGTTAGTTAGGCTTGAAATTTGTGATTTAATGTGCATATTTGATTATTTATAGACCTAGAATATAGTCTTAATCAATGTCACATGCCCCTTGGATTGGGTTGGGTATACGTGGATGAATTGCTATTACTCATAACTAATCTAGTGTATAGGATCATTGATGTATGAGAGCCAAGGATCCAACATGTGTGTGGGGCATTCCTAGTCCTTTGATGAAGATAGATGGCTATCAAGTTGTCTCCAACCTTGTGGTTAGATCAAGGTAGTGGAGCAGCTGACATTGTGACCATCCCCTCCACCACTTTCCCATATCATGGAATGAGGGATGTTGGCATCCAAGAAGTTCTCTTTTGCACATTGCCAAATATCTTATGGGCCACTACTTGTAGTGTGGGAGTGAAGAATGAGCGAGAACAGACATCCAAGAAGTTCTCCATTATGATGCACCGTACTACAAGAGGGAGAGGATGAGGGGGAAATGATGGTTGGAAAGGGATCTAAATAAAGGAGAAAAAGGATGAGGCTATAGGAGAAGGGTAGTCACACTTTATGGTATTTTTCATGGATGATGACCTCTAGTTTGCTATAAATGGCATTGAAGCTCGAAGATAGGTTGTGAGTCTTCCCCACTCCACATTGGGTGTGTGGACCAATTCTTGAAGGAAAAGTGCACTTGTAGAACCCTTAGATTCCACAAATAGTGTGACGAGGGACTTTGACCTTAGCCCATTTCCGTAATAGGTGTCAATAGTGGTGATCTCATTGAGACCGCCAGGGGGACGCTCCAAAGGAAATCAACCATGTCGACGGTGTGGAGAAGACACATAAAAATATTTTATGGAAGATGTTGGTGAGGAGGACATTGTGGTTAATCTCCCACTAGAGATCTTTCATGTGGTGGCAGATTTGGATGAAAGAGTAGAGCCCATTCATGTAGGGACTTGTGGTCCCTGGAGAATGAGTGAGAACAAGAGGCAGAGATGGTGAACTGCCCAGACCAAATTGAACCCACCTGAGCAAACCTTGAATCATGGCTCTATCAGGCGCAAGAGTGAGTGTGCCCCAAACTGGATGTGGCATCCATCCAGAGCATCTTGCACTAGAATCCAATGGCTATAGAGATCATAGTAAGGTAAATACATTTAAAGTCCCATAAAAATACCTAGATTTTGTATAATTCTTAGAAGTTAGCATGTTTGTTAAAAAATGCAATGAATTTTCTTAATTTTAAATAAAACACGAAGAATAAAGTGGAACTATAATAACATTCTCTCAATGTCTAAAATACTAGGAAATGTTATAAGTATGAATACATTTATTGCATGTATAATAAATAATAAATGATGGTCACGTGTTATAAGAGAAATCCAATAGCTTATCACATTGATATAGAATCTATACAATGTAATATAAGATCATTCATGAAAATGTAAACATGTAATTCGATTCATATGCCTAAATAGATTTAATAGCCCTAAATAAAATGAGGATAGTTTTATCTCTTACTTGGACTACTATACAATATGGTTAGTAGTATGTTTACCAAATACTTTTCATATGATATTGTATGAAATAACTACTCTTGTATGCTACCTTTCTTGATTTTCTATATATCTCTGAACACATGAAACATAATATACATGTTACATTATATGAAAATATTAAAATATTTGGAAGTATAGTGCTTGGAAGTGACTTAACTCTTTGGTATTCAATCACATATGATATAACTCTTTGGTAGGAGATCATAAAGGCCTTAATCTCAAACTCTTTGAGAGTCGACAGAATGCATCAAAATCTTTGGCGGTCAATGCATGGATATATAATGGAAAATGTGAATAAAATATGTCTTCTCTTCTACTAATAAATATCTTTGATATGTATGGTATTGTATTTGTTTATTACTATCAAGTCCCAATTTTATATTATTTCTAATTCATAGTATTTGATAAACATGTGAATCATTTAGAGTACTCAACACAATATTTTAGTATATTGTGTTGTTATGTATCACTTGTAATGTTTTCTTTAGGTAATGTAGACATGTGATCTTAAAGAATTAGAATAGGTGAGAGTTGTGTGGTGGGAAGATGTAAATGTGGACCTATTGTCTAAACACCTCATTTAGAATGTAGTACATCATATGTAAATGTTTATTGTTCAATGTATATTCTTGTAACAATTCATTTTGTAATTATATGTTTAATGGTGATCTTGTGTTGTTGTTGTTTGTTTATTGTTCATATGCATATGATTCTTTTATTTCCTTTGGCTTCCTCTAGTTTTCTCCTTCGGTGTTTGAATTGGGATCTTCACTAAGGTGAGGGATCCAATTTGTACATCACACATGTGAGAAAATCATTCAAAATTTGAGGTATCATAAAACCCTAAATAAACTTTGGTATCCAACTAAGACCGTGCTACCAAAGTAAAAATCACATACTATTTTGAAGTAGCAAAGCAAGCAATCCACGATGACCATGGTTATCAAAATGTTTGTGTCTTGTAGAACCCATAATGGAAGTTACTCAACAAAACCATGGTAGCAACTCCCCATGACATCCTCCCCTACGTCTGTGGTATCCTCTACAATTGTCCTACCCTCAATCCACCATGACCGTGGTGGCCATAATAGGTGTTCTACATCAGTTCCAAATTCCTATATTTTATTTGATTTTTCCCCATATACACCACATCCATTCTCCACCATCATGACCATTTCTACATCTAACCACAATGGCCACAATGACCACCACATGAGTGCTACCCACCTTATCCTAATGTTGCACACTAACATTTTAACACTTTACCCCACTTAACGCTAGGATTCCTAGTCTACTATATAATCATTAGTGGTTTATGGTTGTAAGAGGTTACACTACAACAAAATTTCCCATTAGTGGCATTTATTCAAGTGGATTTTATAAAAAAAGCCACTATCTATCTAATATATAGACATTTTAAATTAAAATGCCTCTAAACCACCTATTATAGAGTTTCTAAAAAGGATTTAACATTAAAGGCATTTTTATTTTTAATTAGTGGCCATTTAAAATTGCCAAACCAAATAAGGAAGTAATTGCTAATGCAATTTTCACTTCCCGCTCCAACAGTTTCCTTTCGTGCTCCAACGGATCGCGACTATTCAGTGTCCAATTGATCTAGCTCTCTTCTCTCTCCCTAATTCCTCGTGCGCTCACGAGCTAGACCAGCACGTGGAGCGTCCTGGCTGATCGTCGCCCTAGCTAGGTACTAGTGGATCGCGTGGAGACTGGTGGCAGCACGCTGTGTTCCAGTTGCCAGTGGTGGAGTGCCAACTTACCGGTCGCGCACGGAGTGCCAACCATCTGTCGTCGGGAACAACATAGGAATGCATCATTCGACCTTCCTCCGCTGCCTATTTGGACCGAGCCCAGCCGAAGCACCACGGCAGACTCAATCTGCCCTTTGGTGCTGGCGAGCTTGAGTGAGGGACTCTGATCACCTCAGTCCAATTCCTCTTCAGGCAACCATCCAAGCTTTGCAACTTTTTAAAGAGGTATTTTTTCGTCGATTGGTTGCATTTCGTCTATTTTTTGGTTTCATTTCATCAATTTAAATGTACTTCCTCCCTTTTTTTTACTAATCAGACCTGCCACATTTCCTTGTTTGCTTCTTTTGGTTGCATTTCATCAATTTAAATGTATTTCTTATTTTTTGGTGGATTCATTCATCATGAATGATGTATCCATGTTGATTCATTTGTAGTGGATGGTGTTTGTTGATTCGATGGTGTTTTTTGGCTCCTAATGTCGCATACGACTCGCAAAAACAAGATTAACTAATGCTGAAGCGTATTATTAGCAGCGGAATTACTGAAAATCACAAAAAAAATTAAAACTTTTTGCAATGAGATCCACAAACTGTAGAACTCTTTCATAAAGAACCAAAGTAAGTTATTTACATTCTAATTCACCAGTAAATCTCTGTATCATACATCTCGAGAGTCACAAACATTGACTGCTCTATTAAACTATACATAAGTAGCATACAAAAATCTCGAGGCATCAAGTCAAAAATCTCAGATCTATATCAAACCATCTACTGACTCCTAGGACCTAAGAGTACAGAGACGACATATAGGACTCTCTCTAATGACTTGACAAATAGTGTCTCCACCTGAGGATCGCTGCTGTCCTTGCTGTTGCTGCTACTGTTGTTCACCCTCTGTAGGGTTTCTACCTTTTCCTCAGCCTCTACCTAAAAATTTAATCTTACAGGGGTGAGACAATTGAAAATTGCCCCAGCGAGAGATATAACTCTCCGCCAGAAACATTGTTATTGCAGATAATAGAATAACACTGAGCAGAAGAATCATAATATTCAACAATAGGTAAATTATTGACTAAACTATATAGAGCAGTATTCTCTATTCAAGTCAATTCTGCTATATCTGTATAAAGCAGCATGTCATTTGTTCAATAAGGAATATGAAGAACATGTATATCATTTATCCAACTAGGATTTAACAAACAATGTATCGTCAATCATTGATTCTCGTAATTCAACCCTAAGCAAATATGCTACATGCCTGATTACATTTTTCAAACATACTTATGCCCTGAGGAGATGAGGTATACCGCTCATACTCCAACAGACCATTGCGAAATCGAAATCGGTACCATATATAGGTCAATAGAAGAGCCGGATTTCTAGGACCTCATCCTCCTCAGTCAGTGTGAGGAACAACTTGCAGGACATCTCGTGTCTCTGCCAAATAGCTTTCCATGGTATACTGGCAATTTCACTATTAGAGTTACAGTGGCATGATGTACTCTCTTCGCAATCGAGAGATTTCTTGTTTATCTCACATCAATTCGGCATTAACATCTGAAAACCTCTAGAGGGGGGGTGAATAGAGTTTTATAGAGATTTTAAAATAATTTAAACTCAAACAACCAAAGTAAAGATTGAGAAGAGGAACATAGGTGTTTAGAGTGGTTCCACCTTAGCAAATACTAAGGAGTCAGTCCACTACCCGGTTGCTTACCCAACCGGGATTTTGAAAGTACTAAATTTTATTACCTCTCAAGGATGTTACATAAAATTTACAATACTTTCTAAACACCCTTTGGACAGCCTTCACCCTGAAGTAGTCTTGCCAACCTCGAAGCAGCCTTCCTTGAAGTAACTTCAAGCTCCCCCTTGAAGTAGCCTTCCTCCTGAGGTAGCTTCCCGTCAAGACAGCCTTCCGAAGTAGTCCAAAGTCCTCCTCTTCACACGAAGAGCTTCAACCTCTCCAATCCGCAGCCTCCTACCTGGAGTAGCAAGGAGAGTACAAGTAATACAAAGGAACGAGAAAGGAATAAAAGAAAATACAACTTATCCTTGTAGCTCAAGGCTTGATTTCCCTAGATCAAGCGTTTGGATTTTCCTAGCCAATATGATGGACTTGTGATTGCTAGGGTTAGGAAAATCTAGCCTATAGGACGAGCTTGAGCAAAGGAGAAAATGGCCAATTGATCACACAGCTCAGTTCACACAGATTGCACAAGAGGGCTCAAGTATTTTCTCAAGTATATCAAGTGTAAGAAGTGTATATAGGTGTCCTATGGCTTGTCCTATTTATAGGAATGGCCTAAGTATGCTTAAGGACATTCTAGACAACTTCTAGGGGGTTCCTAGTGCTTAACTAGCCGTTAGGAATAAGTTAGGTGCATTAGCAACGGCTAGTTAATTAATTCTGCAGTTGCTGTCAGAGACCATCTCGGTCGAGGACTTGTCGACCGAGATGTCCAGTCGGTCGAGGATTTGTCGACCGACAGGCTCTCTGGATTAACGTTTATTTGCAACTGTTAACTGCTGTGTCTAACGGCTATTTTTGGTCAATCTCGGTCGAGAGGTTTGTCGACCGAGAGTGTCTCGGTCGAGGAGTGTGGTCGACCGAGATTGACTCTGTTTTCAATCTTTCAATTAAGATACTAAGTGTGTGCATAAGTGTGCATTATGTGATCCTATTGAATGGATGACTAAGGTGTTTAGCTAGGGAAAATCCAATGCTTGATTTACATGCGATTCTAAGTACTTGTACATTATAATTCTGTACAAGTTTTTACAATGATTACATTTGCATGAAAATATAAATACTTCACGTTGGATTTCCCTTATAGTTGTGCCATCCTGCACACTCAAAGTAGCTCGTTAGATAAATAGGAATGAAATGTTTGTCATCATCGAAACAAAGGGATTTTATAGATGTCCATTTAGCCAACAATCTCCCCCTTTTTGAAGATGACAAACATTTCCAAAATATGAATAAAGGAAATATAAAACATATAAATGCCATACCTTTAGATTGCCATTTGGAACTTTTCCTCTTATTTATAAAATGTGTGCTTAGTATCCCCAGTGAATTATGGAACATGAAATCCAGTTCATTTGGGAATATAGCAACTTTCAATGTAAAGCCAAGAGTATATTTATGAAACTCATTGATTGAGTTTGTCATAAGTATTGAGTTATAGTTTTATATATCTCTCCCCCTTTATCATCTCAAAAAGATAACCGTTTTATTTAAAAACTCCCCCTTAATTAGATATCCCATCAAAAATGAACGAAAAAAAGATGTCCATTGAATAGCCAAAATGTAAAGCAATGAGGTGTCTAGCCAAGAGGCAACAATTTGCAAATTACCAATTGAAACGTTCATATCAATATTGATACAAATCATAAAAGCATAAGTAGTCGTTTTTAAGAACCGCAGATATCAAAGAAAACATCCTCCAACGTAGTAATAAGTAGTTGCTTCCTAATGTTGTTGAATTGATCGAATGGAAGCGGTTTTGTAAAGATATCAACTAATTGATTTTCTGTATCAACATGATGAAGGGAAACATGATTCTTTGAGATGTGATCCCTTAAGAAGTGATGACGGATTTCAATATGTTTGGCCCGGCTGTGTAGAATAGGATTGTGTGCTAAGTTTATGGCGCTTGTGTTGTCACAAAAAATAGGTGTAGATGAAAGATGAAAACCATAATCGCTTAAAACCTGTTGCATATAGAGCACTTGAGCACAACAAGACCCAGCTGCCATATATTCAGCTTCGGTGGTAGATAGGGCAACCGTGTTTTGTTTCTTGCTAAACCAAGATACTAAGGCTCTACCTAATAAGAAACATCCACCACTAGTACTTTTGCGATCAAGTCGACAACCGGCATAATCCGCATCAGTATATGCTTTAAAATCCAATGATTGTCCTTTTGGATACCATAAACCAAAACAAGTAGTGCCGGCTAGATATCGAAGGATTCGTTTAACCGCAAGAAAATGAGATTGCATAGGCTGGGATTGAAATCGAGCACAAAGACCAACGGAAAACATAATGTCCGGTCGGGAAGCGGTTAAATATAGCAAACTACCAATCATGGCTCTATATAAGGAATCATCAATAGGTTCCCCATTTTCATCCTTATCAATTTTAATAGAAGTAGCCATAGGAGTAGTAGCATGTTTGCATTGATCCATCCCAAAGCGTTTTAACAGTTCTTTAGTGTATTTTTCTTGGCTTATAAAAATTCCGGCAGGTGTTTGCTTAATTTGAAAACCAAGAAAGAATGTTAGTTCACCCATAAGGCTCATTTCAAATTCTTTTTGCATAATGTCACTAAATTGTGTGCATAATGATTCATTTGAGGCACCAAAAATAATGTCATCAACATATATTTGTACAACTAAGAAATCAGATGCATATGTTTTGAAAAATAGAGTAGAATCTGAATTTCCAATAGAGAAACCATTATCAAAAAGATATGTCTTGAGCCGTTCATACCAAGTCCTAGGGGCTTGTTTTAGACCATAAAGTGCCTTTTTAAGTTTATAAACATGATCGTCCTTTTCTGGGATTTCGAAGCCAGGTGGTTGAGCAACATAAACTTCTTCTTGTATGATACCATTTAGAAATGCACTTTTGACATCCATTTGATATAGCTGAATGTTTTTATGGGCAGCAATAGCTAATAACATCCTAATAGCTTCAAGTCGAGCTACGGGTGCATATGTTTCATCAAAGTCAATTCCTTCTTGTTGATTATATCCTTGTGCAACTAACCGTGCTTTATTCCGTATGACTTCTCCTGCCTCATTAAGTTTGTTCCTAAAAACCCATTTAGTGCCTATGATAGTTTTATCTTGTGGTTTAGGAACTAAATCCCATACATCATTTTTAGTGAATTGATTTAATTCCTCTTGCATGGCTATTATCCAGTAATCATCCTTAAGAGCTTCGGATATTTTCTTAGGTTCAATGATAGAGACAAAAGCCATGTTTGCAACATCTTGGAAAGAGGACCTAGTTTTGACTTTATCATGTGGATCTCCAATAATTAGCTCTTGGGGATGATCCTTGATCAGCCTAGGTGTAGGTTGTGATTCGACCGGAGGATCGGATGTGGGAGTTTTCTCATTATCATTTGGAATGGTTATAGTTTCAAATTGATTTGTGAGATCAATGATATCTAAATTTGTAGATTTTGATTCCTCATGAAAAGAAACATGAATGGATTCCTCAACTTTTCTAGAGATAGTGTTATATACCCTAAACGCTTTGCTAGAAGTAGAATATCCCAAGAAGAATGCTTTTTGTGATTTAGAATCAAACTTGTCTCTATCATCCTTGGTGTTTAAAATATAACATGTAGAGCCAAAAGTATGAAAGTAGTCAACTCTAGGTTTCTTAGAGTGTATTATTTCATATGGAGTTTTCTTCAAGTGAGAGTGAACCGTGACTCTATTTAGCACATAACAAGCTGTGTTTACAGCTTCAGCCCAAAAGGTTTTAGGTGTGTTGTGTTCAAGCATCATGGTCCTAGCCATTTCTTGTAGAGATCGATTTTTCCGTTCCACAATACCATTTTGTTGTGGGGTACGTGGAGCAGAGAAATTGTGAGTATATCCCTGAGATGTACAAAAAGTTTCAAAAGTATGATTTTCAAATTCGCCACCGTGATCACTTCTAATGGTACATATTTTATGTTGTAAAAGATTTTCAATTTTAGAACAAAATTGCATAAAGACATGAATAGTGTCATCTTTTGTTGCAATAAAATGTACCCATGTAAATCTACTATAATCATCAACAATAACAAAACAATATCGTTTACCACCAATAGATTGTGTTCTCATTGGTCCAAATAAATCCATATGAATTAATTCTAAGGATCTACTGGTGCTAAGTACATGTTTTGATTTAAAAGATGTTTTGGTTTGCTTTCCCATTGTACAAGGTTCACAATTTGCAACTTGATCAAAAGACAAAATAGGTAATCCACGAACAAGATCATATTTTACTAACTTTTTAATAGCATGTGAACTAGCATGACCAAGCTTTTTATGCCATAGTTGTAAGGTGTTTTCATTTGCAAGTAAGCATTTACCTACTACTGATTTCATAGAGTTTGGTTTAAGGATATAAAGATTTCCAACTCTATTTCCTTCATAAACAACAGTTGTAGTATTTTCTATCAATAACTTGCAGCAGGTTTTGTTAAATAACACATCATAACCGCTATCACATAGTTGACTTACACTTATTAAGTTATGATGCAATCCATCAACTAGTAGAACATTTTTGATTTCAAGATTTGTTCCAACATTACCTATTCCAACGATTTTGCCC
The DNA here is from genome assembly GCA_963693085.1 of Alisma plantago-aquatica. Taxonomy (NCBI): domain Eukaryota; kingdom Viridiplantae; phylum Streptophyta; class Magnoliopsida; order Alismatales; family Alismataceae; genus Alisma; species Alisma plantago-aquatica. The sequence continues at coordinate 18,860,183 of OY856413.1, forward strand.
TTACCATTGTCTCCAAAGGTGACCGTCCCACTTTTCTTTTCTTCAAAAGTTGAAAATGCATCCTTGTTTCCGGTCATATGTTTGGAGCAACCACTGTCAACGACCCATTCCTCTTGAGATTCTTCATCTTCTCTTGCCATTAGACATTCTATCTTGTCTTCTCCGCTTTCACTTTCACTCGTTTCATCCCATGCTGCTTTATAAGCTTTTTCTTTCTTCTTATGTGAGCTTTTCTTTCCCTTCTTAGCTTTGGGACATTCATTTTTGAAATGTCCTTTCTTTCCACATTCGAAGCACCTGGGAGTGGAAGAAGAACTAGAAATTTTATTAGATTTAAACCTTCTATATTTCTTACCATTGACTATCAATGCTTCTTCTCCTTCTTCTTCACTAGATTCCTCACTTTCTTGTGAGAGAGCTTTTGATGCTTTGAGAGCCACGTCTTTCTTTGGCCCACGTTGATGTTCATGTTCTCTTCTCTCTTCCTCTTCTAGGTCTGCCTCATGAGCTTCTAAGTTTCCGATGAGCTGTTCCATTTTGAGGCGAGTGAGGTCGTTTGCTTCTGCAATAGCTGTCACCTTTGGTTTGTACTTTGGAGGAAGAGATCGAAGTATTTTTGATACCTGATCTTCCTCAAGAACAGGTTTCCCTAAAGCACTCAAACCATTGACAATAGTAGAAAATTTTGAATACATTTCACTAATAGTTTCGTTTGGATCCATACGAAAATGTTCAAATTTGGTTTTAAGCAAACTAACTTTAGAGTTTTTAACTTGAACCGTACCCTCATATGTTATAGATAATCTATGCCAAATGTCATATGCGGTATCACAGTTTGATACTCTATTAAATTCACCTACTGAAATGGAACAATATAAAATGCTTACCGCCTTTGCATTCATTTGTGCCATTTTTACCGTATTAGTGTCCCATACTTCGAACTCGTCTTGTGGAAGTGTGTATGGTGTAGATACCATTCTCCAAAGATCCCAATTGATTCCTTGGAAGTAAAATTGCATTCTTCTCTTCCAGTATTGATAGTTTGTCCCGTCAAATGCCGGAGGTCGAGCAACGAGCGTTCCTTCAATGTTGAGGTTGTTGAGCACTCCATCCCCCATCTTTTCTTCAAGACTTTGTTAGGGCTCCTTGAAGCCTGCTCTGATACCAATTGAAAACCTCTAGAGGGGGGGTGAATAGAGTTTTATAGAGATTTTAAAATAATTTAAACTCAAACAACCAAAGTAAAGATTGAGAAGAGGAACACAGGTGTTTAGAGTGGTTCCACCTTAGCAAATACTAAGGAGTCAGTCCACTACCCGGTTGCTTACCCAACCGGGATTTTGAAAGTACTAAATTTTATTACCTCTCAAGGATGTTACATAAAATTTACAATACTTTCTAAACACCCTTTGGACAGCCTTCACCCTGAAGTAGTCTTGCCAACCTCGAAGCAGCCTTCCTTGAAGTAACTTCAAGCTCCCCCTTGAAGTAGCCTTCCTCCTGAAGTAGCTTCCCGTCAAGACAGCCTTCCGAAGTAGTCCAAAGTCCTCCTCTTCACACGAAGAGCTTCAACCTCTCCAATCCGCAGCCTCCTACCTGGAGTAGCAAGGAGAGTACAAGTAATACAAAGGAACGAGAAAGGAATAAAAGAAAATACAACTTATCCTTGTAGCTCAAGGCTTGATTTCCCTAGATCAAGCGTTTGGATTTTCCTAGCCAATATGATGGACTTGTGATTGCTAGGGTTAGGAAAATCTAGCCTATAGGACGAGCTTGAGCAAAGGAGAAAATGGCCAATTGATCACACAGCTCAGTTCACACAGATTGCACAAGAGGGCTCAAGTATTTTCTCAAGTATATCAAGTGTAAGAAGTGTATATAGGTATCCTATGGCTTGTCCTATTTATAGGAATGGCCTAAGTATGCTTAAGGACATTCTAGACAACTTCTAGGGGGTTCCTAGTGCTTAACTAGCCGTTAGGAATAAGTTAGGTGCATTAGCAACGGCTAGTTAATTAATTCTGCAGTTGCTGTCAGAGACCATCTCGGTCGAGGACTTGTCGACCGAGATGTCCAGTCGGTCGAGGATTTGTCGACCGACAGGCTCTCTGGATTAACGTTTATTTGCAACTGTTAACTGCTGTGTCTAACGGCTATTTTTGGTCAATCTCGGTCGAGAGGTTTGTCGACCGAGAGTGTCTCGGTCGAGGAGTGTGGTCGACCGAGATTGACTCTGTTTTCAATCTTTCAATTAAGATACTAAGTGTGTGCATAAGTGTGCATTATGTGATCCTATTGAATGGATGACTAAGGTGTTTAGCTAGGGAAAATCCAATGCTTGATTTACATGCGATTCTAAGTACTTGTACATTATAATTCTGTACAAGTTTTTACAATGATTACATTTGCATGAAAATATAAATACTTCACGTTGGATTTCCCTTATAGTTGTGCCATCCTGCACACTCAAAGTAGCTCGTTAGATAAATAGGAATGAAATGTTTGTCATCATCGAAACAAAGGGATTTTATAGATGTCCATTTAGCCAACAACATCATCATCAGGAGATTAGTGATACATCCATCCCGGCATATACATATAATGAAGGATTGAGAGATTTAATGTTTATCTCAGATCAATTCCTCCATTAGGGAGTAAGGATATTCACGCCCATAACCCCCACATACTCAAAAGTATGCCCTCCAGGAGTTCCCTTAGGAAAACCTATTTCACCATCACCAAACTACTGACGATGATGGATCTATGGTCAGGGCTCTACATGAAATCATTTCACTTGATTATTTAAGTACATTACAGTATTCTTTTAGCATCAGGCATGTTTTCAAACATAAACCATTGTAACAATTGCTATAAATAATGAGTACTATTTCCATCAATATTAATGGGATCTCAGTCCCTTATCATCTCATCATCATGATTCAAGAATATGGGTGTTCAAACCCTTAGATCATCAAAACACTTGTTACCACTTTAACATGTAACTTAATTCCATCACGTCATCTGACAGTGTAAACATGATAATTGCAATGTAGGTATTTCACATGGCTCTTACAGCCTATCAATCTCTTTTTTTACCTCTCACTAGGCAACATAGCATATCATTCTTTACAAAGCTCATAAAGTACTTTCAATAAACAAAGCATCATAGCTCATACATGGCTATGTTCAATATCTCATGAAACCTGCAAGATTAGTTCAATTGATAACAGATACATCAATTTCATATCAACACAATGCAAAACAATTATATCATTACTATCCAAGGGTTACACCACTATGCCCTTGCCAGGGTTAGGGTTTCCCTTTTCATTTCAATTAGGGTTAATCATCCCCTTAGCTCAATTAGGACGAATGACTCATCATCTAATTGTCCAAGGTTAGAGTTTTATACTATATAGTATATCCCAGAGTTAGGGTTTCACATATACCTTCATCTTAATTGGAATTAGGGTTTACTATTCACATTGTATCACATCATCCTAGATTAGGGTTTACTATTCACATCACATCACATCGCATCACCCTAGATTAGGGTTTATGCTCAATAACCCACAATTAGGGTTTACTATTCACCCCAATTAGGATTAATCATCAAAATACCCTGAATTAGGGTTTCTCATATCATTTCCCTAAATTAGGATTATTCCATCATCATGGATTAGGGTTTCACCTATCATTGCTCTCAATTAGGGTTATGATTCATTAACCTTCATAATTAGGTTTTTATGATCTCACTATCAAGGATCATACCCTAGTTAGACATTCATCCATAATGAAAGTGTTAAGACTTAACCATTACATGGTTATCATTCATGCAGGAAGTCTTCTCTCTCTCATCTTCTATAAGATGATGCTTATTTCAGCCTTGATTAGACTAAGTCAACTCAACTTGAAAGAAGAATTGACACCATGAGTTATGTCATTACCACCATGATCATTAAAGCTTAATTATTCAAAAGGCAATAATCACCCTATCTCATTAAGGGTACCAGTAATATAATCACCCTTGGTTTGCATCATATAGTTGTTCAATTAAACAATTGAACTTTAACCACTTTAAGTGTTCATACGATTTGATTAATTATCTTCCAAATGATCTTGGTCACTTAGACCCCAAACGGTCTTGACCAATCAGACCTCAAACGGTTTTGCTTATAATACCTCCAAACGGTCTTGGTTGAATACTGGAAACTATTTAGTAAAGTAGGTGCTTGAAACCATTTGCTAAAGTGAAATTTTGAAACCGCATGAGACTCAACTGATTTGGGATCGTTTGGTCCCAAGCGGTCTTGAGACCGTTTGGTCCAAACCTCCTCAAAACCGAATGGACCAAATATGGTCTCAACCACTCAAATCGATTTAGGGTTCTCAATGTTGATTCCTTCAATGATTGAATTCATATAATCATCCATCAATTGAACCTATCACCATGCTTCAATTGAACTCAATAGGTCATCCTTCAACTGATTTAACCCTCAATTGATCATCAATTAGGGTTTGGATCAACTGGATTAGGGATTGAAATTGATGAACCTTCAATGTGGATCATTGTAGAACTAATTACTTTGAAATCATTGGATTACCATCCAAATTGGACATGACCTGACCTCAAACGGTCTTGAGGTCATTTGGATGACCTCCAAACGGTCTTGAGACCATTTTCCCATGACATCATCAAAATCCATGACATCGAATTAGGGTTTGGATCATAGGATTGATCACCAAATCAACATTTAATTGTAATTCAACTTGGTATCTTTAGATCTTCAAACACCTAACCATACTCAACCCTAAACCTCCAAACGGTATTGAGTGACCCTCAAACGGTCTTGAGACCGTTTGGGTGATCCTCAAACAGTTTTGAAACCGTTTGGGTCAATCAACCCAAGTTTCTAACTCAATCACTTATGAAATCAGCACTTAACCCGATTAGGGTTTGGTGATTGATGGACCTTCAACTCATGAACCAATTGAAACTAATCAATTATATTTAGTGGGTCATTAACCCTTGACATTATCAACAAATCTTCAAATGGTCAACCCTGGTCAACACCTCCAAACGGTTTGAAATCGTTTGCTCTCATTCGGTTTAGTGAAACCTTTTCCTCTCAAACGGTTTGAAACCATTTGCTCCCAAACGGTTTGGGAAACCGTTTGAGCAACTTCTTGAAACCATTTGGCCTAGTGATTTTCTTGGGAAACGTGTCCAAGATTTTTTCATCATCATCTTCCTTCGTGCATCCAAGAACAACAGCCATTTTTCATGGAAATTCAGCAATGAATCAAAAGAGTACCAAAAAGAAGAAAATAACCAACAAATCATAGAGAATTTGATATAATATCAATGTTTAAGGGTTAAAGTTATAAACCCACCTCAAAATCTGATTCCAAGCTCCAAGCTCCACGTCTGTAATGGTGGATGAAGTTCTAGCAACTTGCCAAGGTCCGTTCTTGAGCTTTTGGATGAACAAGTTGGCTAGGATTGGAAATCGAGTGAAGAAAACAAAGAATCAAGCATTGATTTTGAGTTTTCACCATGAATGCAAGGTGCAAGATGATCAAAAGCTTACCAAAAGGTTATGGTCGTCCTTCTCCTGCTCCTGAGTTCCCTCGTGGTTGGCCAAGGCAAAGTGAGAAAAGAAATCCAAGGAAAAGATCCTTAAGTATGTTGGAAAAGGATATGTATAAGGGATTTCAAGGAAAGAGAAAATGTAATTATTTTCATTAATTTCCGAAATAATTTCCACCAATTCCCCCTCCATTCCTTGGACACGAATCCACCTTCATTCTCTTGCAAACCTTCTTCATTATCCAAGAATTAATGGAAAAGAAATTAAGCACCTTAATGAATTTTATACTAATATCCAACTTTTAGTGGATAATACTTTTTATTATGATAATGTGAGTGGGCTTCCACTCAACCAAGATCTTTTCGTGCCATAGAAAGGAACAAGATCATCCAACACTTTTCTATTTCATCCCTCAACTTTTGGTTGAAGGGCTCCTCAAATAATTTATTTCTTTTTGCATTAAATTAAATTAAAGTTCCATTTATGCTTAAATCTTGATTATTTTAATATCAAGATTCTCTCTCCTCCAAGATAATTCAAATGAGGAGCCCCTCTCATTTTATTTGCTCTACATGATGCCAAGAAACATGAGGGACCCTCTAGAGGTAATATTTTGCATATTAAATCCTAGGTTTTGGGTAAATTGTACATTACACCAAAACTAGGTTATAATGCACAAGGATTGCTCTACAAGCTCTATCTTGGTGCCCAAGCTTGTGGAAACCATACCACTTCATCTTATTCATTATTATGATGTATAAACATCAGAGAAACATTTTTTCAAGTGCAATTTGCAAGTTAACCCCTCAACTTGGGTAATTTGCACATTAGTCCAAAATTAACAAAATAATGTTTCAACATTATTCAAGAAGGACTGAAATTGAAATATAAGTATCTCAAGAGCCTTAATTACCTTTCAAAAGATAAGTACAAGCATCTAATCAACTTTATTAAACAAAACACCTAGGGTTAAAACATAACCCAGGTCAGGGATGTTACAAATTATCCACCCCTTATAAGGATTTCATCCCCGAAATCATTAACAAGATATTAAGAGAAAAGAGTAGGGCATTCCCTCCTCATTTCTTCCTCTAGTTCCCATGTAGCTTCGTCAACGCCACGATGATTCCCGAGGAATTTTACAAGACTAATCTCTTTCTTTTTCAACTTCTTGATCCTTCTGTCAAGAATCAACATAGGTCCTTCAACATAAGATATATCATCGTTTAATTCTACTTCCAGGTAGTAACTCCAGTTTTTGCAGCTTTTGCAGCTCAGGTAGTAACTCCAGTTTATAAGCTACCTTTCCAATCCATTCAATGATTGGATAAGGCCCCATAAATCTTGGAGCTAACTTTCCTTTTCTTCCAAACCTAAGAACTCCCTTCCAAGGTGAGACCTTGAGGTACACTTTGTCTCCAACCTAGAATTATAAAGGTCTACGACGCTTATCAGTGTAAGATTTCTACCTATCCTGTGTAGTCTTTAACTGTTGTTGTATTATTTTAATCTTCTCGGTGGTCTACCGCACAAGATCAAGACCGAAAAGTTGATATTCACCAGTTTCATACCAACATAGGGGAGATCTACAACGTCTACCATACAAGGCTTCATAAGGTGTCATGTCGATACTGTGTTGATAGCTATTATTGTAGGCAAATTCTATTAGGCTTAGATGTAGATCCCAACTTCCTATAAACTGGAGGACACATGCCCTAAGCAAGTCCTCCAAGGTTTGTATAGTCCTTTCTGATTGTCCATCTGTCTGAGGATGAAAGGTTGTACTAAACCTTAACTGTGTGCCTAAGACTTTATGAAGTCGCTCCCAAAAATGACTGATAAACTGGGGACCTCTGTCAGAAACAATGGTAACTGGGATCCCATGCAGCCGCACTATCTCATCCACATATAACTGTGCTAGCTTCTCAGCAGAATAGGTTGTTTTGACAGGTAACAAATGTGTTGTCTTTTTCAACCTATCAACTATCACCCAAATAGAATCATGACCTTTGGCTGTTCTAGGAAAACCAACCACGAAGTCCATCGTTACATGATCCCATTTCCACTATGGTATAGGCAAAGGCTGCGGTGTTCCTGCAGGCTTCTGGTGTTCAACTTTAACTTGCTGACACATTGGACACCGCATAACAAACTCAGCAACATCCTTCTTCAAACCAGGCCACCAATACATATCCTTTAAATTATGATACATCTTGGTGCTTCCTGGATGCATAGCATACATTGAAGAATGAGCTTCTTCCAGGACTAACTTCCTTAAGTTATCAACATCAGGTACTATCATTCTATCATGATAACAGGCTACCTGATCATCTGAATCATGGAAACCATCTCGTTTCTCACTACCATATTCTGATCTAATCTGCTGAACTGCAGCATCAGCTTGTTGTGCCTCCTTAATCTGCTGTCTCAGAGTAGGTTTTATGTGCATCTTAGCTAACAACCCAGATAACAATGATACCATTAATTGTACATTGTCTTGCCTTAAAGAGATAAGCATATCCCTCCTAGAGCACACCAAAGAATTCAGTTGTGCTTTATCTAGGGCTGGTGTTGCTGATTTCCTACTCAAAGCATCAACAACTACATTGGCCTTTCCTGGATGATAATCAATTGTGCAATCGTAGTCCTTGATTAACTCCATCCAGCGGCATTGCCTCATGTTTAGCTCATGCTGTGAGAAGATGTACTTTAGGTTCTTATGGTCTGTGTAAATTTGAAATGCCTCTCCATAGAGATAATGTCTCCAGATCTTCAAAGCATGGACTACAACAACTAGCTCTAGATCGTGTGTCAGATAATTCTCCTCGTGTTTCTTAAGTTGTCGAGAAGCAAAAGAAATCACTTCCTTATCCTGCATCAACACATATCCTAGTCCATTCTTAGATGCATCACAGAAAACTATATACCCTTTCCCTTGTTCAAGTAACACCAATACAGATGCACTTGTCAACCTTTCTTTCAGCAATTGGAAAGATTGTTGACACTTGTCATTCCAGACAAAAGGAACATCCTTTCTAGTCAACTTGGTTAAGGGTAAAGCTATTGAGATGAAGTTCTTAATAAACCTCATGTAATAGCCTACCAACCCTAGGAAACTGTGGATCTCTGTCGGTGTCTTCGGATGTTCCCATAACAGAACAGATTTTACCTTTTTAGGGTCAACATGAATACCTGAAGTAGATATTACGTGTCCAAGAAAAGAAACTTCTGGTAACCAGAACTCACATTTGCTAAACTTAGCATACAACTTATGCTCTCTTAGTAAAGTTAGAGCTTGACGAAGATGCTGTTCATGCTGCTGAGCATCTCTACTGTAGATCAGGATGTCATCTATAAAGACAACTACACACTGATCAAGAAAAGGTCGAAAGATTCTATTCATGAGTTCCATGAATATAGCTGGTGCATTAGTTAGTCCAAACGACATAACTATGAACTCATAGTGACCATACCTTGTCCTGAAGGCAGACTTAGGTATGTCACCCTGCTTAATACGCAGCTGGTGATATCCCGACCTCAAATCTATCTTAGAAAAGATAGTTGCATCTCGCAACTGATCAAACAGGTCATCAATCCTTGGCAAAGGATACTTATTCTTTATAGTTACATTATTTAACTGTCTATAATCAATGCACAACCACATGGACCCATCCTTTTTCTTAACAAAGTGGACCGGAGCACCCCAGGGTGAAGTGCTTGGTCGGATGAAACCCTTATCAAGCAACTCTTGCAGTTGTTTCTTGAGTTCTGCCATCTCAGCAGGCGCCATCCTATACGGTGTTTGTGCTATGGGTTGCGTGCTCGGAATTAGATTAATCTCAAAATCAATCTCTCGGGGCGGAGGTACACCTGGAAGTTCTTCAGGAAACACATCTTCAAATTCCCTGACTATAGGAACTTTAGCAGGATTAGAACTCTCCATGGTGGTATCAACCACATGGGCCAAGAATGCAAAACATCCTTGCCTCATCAGCTTCTCAGCTACCATAGCTGACACAAGACAGGTTGGAAGAATCTTTCTATCTCCTTGAAAGATCCATGTGTCACTATCATCTATTAACACAGCTTGCTTGGACTCATAATCTAAGACAACCTTATATTTTTCTAAGGTATCCATTCCAAGAATTATATCAAACCCGTGCATCTCAAGGGGTATAAGATCCACTTGAATGCGATGTTCAGAAAAGAAAAGAATGCTGGGAGAACACACCTCCTGCAGCACAGCAGATCCCATCAAAAGAAGTTTCTAGTAACAGACTATCTACCCTATGACTGGTAGTCATGTTGCAGTCAAGAATCACTCTTTGAGTGATAAAGGAATGTGTAGCACCCGGATCAATTAAAATAGATACAACGTAGGATGTAGACATATCAGAATAAAATAGTTCCATCTGACTTGTCACAACCCGAGGGTTGATCACTGCATCAGGTGGATTCATCACATAGAATCTCGCTGTTGCCTGTGGTTGATTCAGTGCTCGATGACTAGGTGCTGATGATCCATCTTGGGATGCTTGTCCACGTCCTCTAGCGCCACCTGGAAACTGTCGCCTCTGGGAACCTTGCTGACTCTGTCTCTAAGGTTGAGTTAAACTTGCCTCTCTGGCTCTAAAATCCTTCATTAGATGCCCCATCTTTCCACATATGAAACAGCTTCTGATCCCTGGCTGTGGTCTGGATGGTCCTGTAACCGACACTGATGCTGAGCTATGGGCTCCTTCTGGTGGTAAACTTCATCCTCTACCCCTATTGGATGTCCATTGCATCTAGGTATTGAATCTAGGTGGTGCCATTGGTGCAGAAAACCTCGGTTTCTTGAAATTTTTGGATGAGGATCCTTGGAACTGGGGCTACACCTTCTTATTCTTAGTCTATCGCTTCTCCGTCATAGACCTCTCTATCTGTGTGACAGACTCCACAAAAGTAGCAAATCGTTCCACATTCTCCAGAGAAGACACATGGGTGGTCAACTCAGCGTTTAATCCCTTCTTAAAACGCCGAATCCTTTCTTCATATATAATTGCCATATGCGGACAGAACCGCAAGAGCTCCATGAACTTAGCCTCATACTTGCTAATGTTCATTGGTCCTTGTCTTAACCTCTCAAACTAAGAGATCTTCTCATCTAGGAACGTCTTAGGAAAGTATCTATTGACGAATTCTCATCGGAATACTTCCCATTCGATCTCCACACCAGGCCTATTCCCCTCCTCGATGGTCCACCAGTAACCATCACTCCCCTTAAGAAGGTACACTACATATCTAACTTTCTCAGCTTCTGGAATGTTAAGGATTCTAAAGGCCTTCTCTAGTTCAGTTAGCCACATGTCAACATCTGTTGGGTCAGCTGTCCCTGCATATTTTGTGGCTCCAACCTGACGTAGTCATTCAAACGTCTTGCTGGCTCCTTGTCTTTCATCATGGGCATGTTCCCTAGGTGCAAGTATGGGCATTCTATCAGTCATATGTGTCATGGCAGCCATAAACTGCCCAAACATGGCTTGGAAGGTTGGGTTCCCCATGTCAGTTTGATTGAACTGGGGTGGTTCAGGCACATGCTCCTCCCTTCCTTGGTCTCTTGCACCTCCTCCGGGTGCTGCAACACTACTTTCTGTAGAATGTTCATCATGTGATCCAGACATATTTAGTTTTATCTTCTCCTCCTATATGAGCAGAAGACACTATCAGATAGACTGGAAGACACTAGAACAGACTCAACAACCTTAGTCCTATGTCTCTGTAGACTCAGCGAACCTAGGGCTCTGATACCAACTTAACTGTCGCGTACGACTCACAAAAACAAGATTAACTAATTCAGAAGTGTATTATTAGCAACATAATTACTGAAAATCACTAATAAAATTAAAACTTTTTGCAATGAGATCCGCAAACTGTAGAACTCTTTCATAAAGAACCAAAGTAAGTTATTTACATTCTGATTCACCAGTACATCTCTGTATCATACATCTCGAGAGTCACAAACATTGAATGCTCTGTTAAACTATACATAAGCAACATACAAAAATCTTGAGGCATCAAGCCAAAAATTTCAGATCTATATCAAACCATCTACTGACTCCTAGGACCGGGGAGTACAGAGACGACACATAGGACTCTCTCTATATACAGGACTTGACAAACAATGTCTCCACCTGAAGATCATTGTTGTCCTTGCTGTTGCTGCTGCTGTTGTTCACCCTCTGTAGGGTTTCTACCTTTTCCTCGACGTCTACCTAAAAATTTAATCCCACGGGGGTGAGACAATTGAAAATTGCCCCAGTGAGAGATATAACTCTCTGCCAGAAACATTGTTATTGAAGATAATAGAATAACACTGAGCGGAAGAATCATAATATTCAATAGCAGGTAAATTATTGACTAAACTATATAGAGCAGTATTCTCTATTCAAGTCAATTCAGCTATATCTATATAAAGCAGCATGTCATTTGTTCAATAAGGAATATGAAGAACATGTATATCATTTATCCAACTAGGATTTAATAGACAATGTATCATCAATCATTGATTCTCATAATTCAATCCTAAGCAAAAATGATACACGGCTGATTACATTTTTCAAACATACTTATGCCCTAAGGAGATGAGGTATACCACTCATACTTCAAATGACCATTGCGAAATCGAAATCGGTACCATACATAGGTCAATAGAAGAGCTGGATTTCTAGGACCTCATCCTCCTCACTTAGTGTGAGGAACAACTTGCAGGACATCTCGTGTCTCTACCAAATAGCTTTCCAGGGTATACTGGCAACTTCGCTGCTAGAGTTACAATGGCATGATGTACTCTCTTTGCAATCAAGAGATTTCTTGTTTATCTCACATCGATTTGGCATTAACATCATCATCGGGAGATTAGTGATACATCCATCCTGACATATACATATAATGAAGGATTGAGAGATTTAATTTTTATCTCGTATCAATTCCTCCATTAGGGCATAAGGATATTCTCACCCATAACTCCCACATACTCAAAAGTATGCCCTCCAGGAGTTCCCTTAGGAAAACCTGTTTCATCATCACCAAACTACTGACGATGATGGATCTATGGTCAGGGCTCTACATGAAATCATTTCACTTGATTATTTAAGTACATTACAGTATTCTTTTAGCATCAGGCATGTTTTCAAACATAAACCATTGTAACAATTGCTATAAAGAATGAGTACTATTTCCATCAATATTAATGGGATCTCAGTCCCTTATCATCTCATCATCATGAGTCAAGAATATGGGTGTTCAAACCCTTAGATCATCAAAACACTTGTTACCACTTTAACATGTAACTTAATGCCATCAAATCATCTGACAGTGTAAACATGATAATTGCAATGCAGGTATTTCACATGGCTCTTATAGCCTATCAATCTCTTTTGTTACCTCTCACTAGGCAACATAGCATATCATTGCTTACAAAGCTCATAAAGTAATTTCAATAAACAAAGCATCATAGCTCATACATGGCTATGTTCAATATCTCATGAAACCTGCAAGATTAGTTCAGATGATAACAGATACATCAATTTCATATCAACACAATGCAAAACAATTATATCATTACTATCCAAGGGTTACACCACTATGCCCTTGCCAGGGTTAGGGTTTCCCTTTTCATTTCAATTAGGGTTAATCATCCCCTTCGCTCAATTAGGACCAATGACTTATCATCTCATTGTCCAAGGTTAGAGTTTTATACTATATAGTATATCCCAGAGTTAGGGTTTCACATATACCTTCATCTTAATTGGAATTAGGGTTTACTATTCACATTGTATCACATCACCTTAGATTAGGGTTTACTATTCACATCACATCACATCACATCACATCACATCACCCTAGATTAGGGTTTATGCTCAATAACCCACAATTAGAGTTTAATATTCACCCCAATTAGGATTAAACATCAAAATACCCTGAATTAGGGTTTCTCATGTCATTTCCCTAAATTAGGATTATTCCATCATTATGGATTAGGGTTTCACCTATCATTGATCTCAATTAGGGTTATGATTCATTAACCTTCATAATTAGGGTTTCATGATCTCACTATCAAGGATCATAACCTAGTTAGACATTCATCCATAATGAAAGTGTTAAGACTTAACCATTACATGGTTATCATTCATGTAGGAAGTCTTCTCTCTCTCATCTTCTATAAGATGATGCTTATTTCAGCCTTGATTAGACTAAGTCAACTCAACTTGAAAGAAGAACTGACACCATGAGTTATGTCATTACCACCATGATCATTAAAGCTTAATTATTCAAAAGGTAATAATCACCCTATCTCATTAAGGGTACCATTAATATAATCACCATTGGTTTGCATCATATAGTTGTTCAATTAAACAATTCACCTTTAACCACTTTAAGTGTTCATACGATTTGATTAATTATCTTCCAAATGATCTTGGTCACTTAGACCCCAAACGGTCTTGAGCAATCAGACCTCAAACGGTCTTGCTTATAATACCTCCAAACGATCTTGGTCGAATACTTGAAACCGTTTAGTAAAGTAGGTGCTTGAAACCGTTTGCTAAAGTGAAATTTTGAAACCGCATGAGACTCAACCGTTTTGGGATCGTTTGGTCCCAAATGGTCTTGAGACTGTTTGGTCCCAAACAGTCTTGAGACCGTTTGGTCCAAACCTCCTCAAAACCGAATGGACCAAATATGGTCTCAACCACTCAAATCGATTTAGGGTTCTCAATGTTGATTCCTTCAATGATTGAATTCATATAATCATCCATCAATTGAACCTATCACCATGCTTCAATTGAACTCAATAGGTCATCCTTCAACTGATTTAACCCTCAATTTATCATCGATTAGGGTTTGGATCAATTGGATTAGGGATTGAAATCGATGAACCTTCAATGTGGATCATTGTAGAACTAATTACTTTGAAATCATTGGATTACCATCCAAATTGGACATGACCTGACCTCAAACGGTCTTGAGGTCATTTGGATGACCTCCAAACGGTCTTGAGACCGTTTTCCCATGACATCATCAAAATCCATGACATCCAATTAGGGTTTGGATCATAGGATCGATCACCAAATCAACATTTAATTGCAATTCAACTTGGTATCTTTAGATCTTCAAACACCTAACCATACTCAACCCTAGACGTCCAAATGGTCTTTCATGACCCTCAAACGGTATTGAGACCGTTTGGGTGATCCCCAAACAGTTTTGAAACCGTTTGGGTCAATCAACCCAAGTTTCTAACTCAATCACTTATGAAATTAGCACTTAACCCGATTAGGGTTTGGTGATTGATGGACCTTCAACTCATGAACCAATTGGAACTAATCAATTATATTTAGTGGGTCATTAACCCTTGACATTATCAACAAATCTTCAAATGGTCAATCCTGGTCAATACCTCCAAACGGTTTGAAACCGTTTGCTCTCATTCGGTTGAGTGAAACCATTTCCTCTCAAACGGTTTGAAACCGTTTGCTCCCAAACGGTTTGGGAAACCGTTTGCTCCCAAACGGTTTGGGAAACCATTTGAGCAACTTCTTGAAACCGTTTGGCCTAGTGATTTTCTTGGGAAACGTGTCCAAGATGTTGTCATCATCATCTTCCTTCGTGCATCCAAGAACAACAACCATTTTTCATGGAAATTCAGCAATGAATCAAAAGAGTACCAAAAAGAAGAAAATAACCAACAAATCATAGAGAATTTGATGCAATATCAATGTTTTAGGGTTAAAGTTATAAAACCCACCTAAAAATCTGATTCCAAGCTCCAAGCTCCACTTCTCTAATGGTGGATGAAGTTCTAGCAACTTCCCAAGGTCCGTTCTTGAGCTTTTGGATGAACAAGTTGGCTAGGATTGGAAATTGAGTGAAGAAAACAAAGAATCAAGCATTAATTTTGAGTTTTCACCATGAATCCAAGGTACAAGATGATCAAAAGCTTACCAACAGGTTATGGTCGTCCTTCTCCTGCTCCTGAGTTCCCTCATGGTCGGCCAAGGCAAAGTGAGAAAAGAAATCCAAGGAAAAGATCCTTAAGTGTGTTGGAAAAGGATATGTATAAGGGATTTCAAGGAAAGAGAAAATGTAATTATTTTCTTTAATTTCCGAAATAATTTCCACCAATTCCCCCTCCATTCCTTGGCCACGAATCCACCTTCATTCTCTTGCAAACCTTCTTCATTATCCAAGAATTAATGGAAAAGAGATTAAGCACCTTAATGAATTTTATACTAATATCCAACTTTTAGTGGATAATACTTTTTATTATGATAATGTGAGTGGGCTTCCACTCAACCAAGATCTTTTCGTGCCATAGCAAGGCACAAGCTCGTCCAACACTTTGCTATTTCATCCCTCAACTTTTGGTTGAAGGGCTCCTCAATTAATTTATTTCTTTTTGCATTAAATTAAATTAAAGCTCCATTTATGCTTAAATCTTGATTATTTTAATATCAAGATTCTCTCTCCTCCAAGATAATTTAAATGAGGCGCCCCTCTCATTTTATTTGCTCTACATGATGCCAAGAAACATGAGGGACCCTCTAGAGGTGATATTTTGCATATTAAATCCTAGATTTTGGGTAAATTGCACATTACACCAAAACTAGGTTTTAATGCACAAGGATTGCTCCACAAGCTCTATCTTGGTGCCCAAGCTTGTGGAAACCATACCACTTCATCTTATTCATTCTTATGATGTCTCAACATCAGAGAAACATTTTATCAAGTGCAATTTTCAAGTTAACCCCTCAACTTGGGTAATTTGCACATTAGTCCAAAATTAACAAAATAATGTTTCAACATTATTCAAGAAGGACTGAAATTGAAATATAAGTTCCTCAAGAGCTTTAATTACCTTTCAAAAGATAAGTACAAGCATCTAATCAACTTTATTAAAAAAAACACCTAGGGTTAAAACATAACCCAGGTTAGGGATGTTACACCTAACCTCACTCATGTTCAGATATTTTGTCATTGTGAAAGCTTTCTTCCCTTGGATTGAGCCCTGTTAACTATGTTTCTCTAGTTTGTATTTGGATTATGGTTAAAATCACTCTTGCTTATTAGACAATGATCTCATTTTGATTTCATTGTGAACATGATGTTGGGGATAATTCATAACGTTGTTGTTTGCAAATAGATTTGCTTTTAGAATAGTCAGTCATGTTGATTTTTGATTTCACCCATCAGTAGATAATATAGAATATGCCCTATGCTCCACATTTGTCATTTTGTATAGTAAAATTGTCTAGTGTGGGTGTGAAATTATCCTATGTTTTTATTTACAAAATATCAACGACTAGACTTTAAAAATTCATGTTATTTTAGAAAACTAAGTTGATGTTGTGTTTTGAGCAAGGATAAGTGAAATTTTGGACACAAAATAGAAAATGCAATCGACATGATGGGAGTAATATATCTAGGTTCATTCAAAATAATAATAATAATTTATATAGAAATGAACCATCTATAATGATAACTAAATAAATGCAACACATAAAAACTAATTATGTCACATTTATTTGAAATTTCCATAGCTATGCAAACAACTCAATTTTCACCAATAGTTTTGGTGTTTTTTGGACCGATTAAAGTTAACAAACATATTGAGAAATATATACTAAACCAAAACCAAACAACGAAATCAAAGGATGTCTACATACATGATCGCCAACTAAACTAAGGATATGTGGTCCACCATTATAATACGGGGAACACTAATGTGTTCAAATTTCAACTTTCAAAAAAATGAATGATGAAATATAATCATACCATTTTGGAAAGTTTTTATGAATTAATACCAAAGATAAATAAAAAAACTCAATAAAACCTATATTTTGTTGTTTATCTAATTAAACTAATATTGGTGCCTTTTGGACCATGTCATGTAATGACCAACATGGTAATTCAGTCAACCATTCCCTATGCATTTAGGTCTATCTTTTTGATGTCTCAATAATAGGTTGCTTTTTATTAACAAATTATACTGATATGTGTTTATTTTTGTGTTTTGTACACAGTAGGTTGTTTTTCAAATGATGGGAACCCTTTTGGCATAAATATTACAAAATATTATACCAATTTGTGTCTGACTTTCCAAATAGTCTGAATTTCTTTTTGCCCATGCAATTGCACCTTGATGTTTAATGTTCTGAAATGCATTGTGATGATTTTTTAGATGGATTCGAACCATCACTTGGTTTGATTCCACATTTTCCTAAATCGTGGAGTCCTTTATATTTAACCCATGGTCAATATTATTTGACAAATTAAAGTTAGGTAAAACTAACCCAAATACATGGACTTATGACTCATTTATTTTCCAATATTTTAGGTTACTCTTTAGAGCATGGTTTACAATTGATTGGTATGCATTCCTTAAAGAAGAGAGTAGCTTGCAAAAACTCCAATGTTGATTGTGCTCTTGGCATTTGTTGAGTTAAGTATGAGGACGTGAATGACCCTTCAATATGAGTTAAGCACATCATGGCCCTACATTTAGATTCTAGATAAAAGCATCATGTTAGATTCAAAAGACATTAAATTGACATACTAAGCTATAGACTTGCACTAAGTTGTACTTCCAATGACATCATGAATGGTGGGTATCAATTAAGTACAATAACCATTCCTCTAAAGTTGATTACATCTCACCCCTGCAATTATAAATGCTAGAACATCATCAAAATCTTTAGAATAAGTTCTTATATTGAAAAGTAACCAAATAGCTTTATAAATGGCCGCCTCATGCCCATCATGGCCCTACAATGAAAAATTGGTGTATGTGCATAGACATGGCCATTGAAGGCTTCCTAAATATAATCAAGTCTTACCATTGAAGTGCCTCAAACGTGAACATGAGCCTACAAAACAATCATGACCCCCTCCCAATTAATGAAGCCCCATCATCAAGTATAATTGCAAGCAATAGAGAAACAATAAACACTAAAACATTTATATAAATGCATGCCTACTGCATAAAGTTAGAAAAAATTAACAACATATATCTCAATCTCACATGACACTCTATCTTTACCTCCAATATCTACAACTATGAATCCTCCAGCTCCATACCTTTTACATTTCCTTAGTCACCACCATGACAAACCATCAGAAGAAGCTCATGTGATGGTAACTGTAGTGAGCTAAAAAAATTTATCATTTAGATATGCAAAGATTATATAATTTTTACATAATAGATATGTTTCATCAATCATCATTTTTTGATAGATGGGGTACCTCCTCATCTGGTTGTTCCAACACAATGTGAATATGTAGTTCTTTTGTCACTACCAAACAATAGAAATAGAAGGGAAAAAAGCACGTAAGAACTTCACACTTGTAAATCTACATTGAATGATCCTAACTATATACTTTCCCTAGTTGTAAATCTAAACTTACCTGGTAAATGGTATTTTATCACACAAGTACCAATAGTGCTTGACACCATACTAGATCTCTGATGCGGCAATTGGCAATTGTTGCTTAATAATATGTGAAGGTGTTTAATCTGCTTGTGATCCTTGCAAAATGCTTGCCTAAATCCATTGAAGTGTGTTGAAATTGCACCTTACTTATCTTGAGTTGGAATAGGATGCAGATGGAAATGCTTCTAGTGTGAAACCATCTTCATTTCAATGTATTTGTGTGAACAGTGTGTCTCATCAGTATCATTGGTTTCATTACGAGTCTTATTTCAAAACATAATTTGCCAAATAAAAGTCACACAGTTCCTTTAATTGTACTAGCAACCTGTGATGAAGTTTAATCAACATGTGATCTTGTCAGGCGCCTGCTAACACTAGTAAACCTCATAAAAATTTGTTTCTAAATTTGTTGGAGTGTTCTGAAATTGCATCTTACTTATCTTGAGTTGGAATAGGATGCAAATGGAGATGTTCTCAGTGTAGAACCATCTTCATTTCAATGTATTTGTGTGAATAAAGTTCCGCATCAGTATCATTCATTTGATTATGTGTCTTATTTCAAGACACAATTTGTCAACTAAAAGATAAACCATTCCTTCAATTTCATTGTATCTCAGAAGATTATGCAAAGTTGTATGTTGTGCTTATCATTTTATTGAGTTGTACATGTTTGACTAGAGAACCTGTGATGGAGAAAACCTCATAAAATTGCTCTTGAATTCATTGGTGTGTGCTGAATTTACAGCATACTTATATTGAGTTGGAATAGGATGCAGTTGGAGATGCTTCCAATATAGGACCATCTTCATTTCAATGTATTTGTGTGAACAGAGTTCTGCATCAGTACCATGGGTTTGGTGATGGGTACCCAATCACCACTTTCTTTAGTCATCTAACTCTTACTAATAGGTTGTCCATCAATGTAGATTTTGATGGAAACTTCTTGGGTTTAGATGTTGAAAACTTGGTTATGATAACTAACAATATGGAATCCCATCAATTAGGGTGGGACTAAATAAGAGGAGTGGTTGGAAATAGATCTTCATTACCAATTGGTAATCACACAACAATGAAGGATTAGTGAACATTGGACCAATTGCAAAGATATAGGACATGATCTCCTCTCTTAGATTTCTTTTCAAGCTATCATGTCCACCACAATAAAGTTGGTTATGACAAGAAAAAAAAGGTTAACTGATGTTATACTACTTTTTTTGAAAATATATAACATCGTTATATATACTTATAATTGTTAGTACTTATATTTTTCAATCTTTGTCCACCCACAACAGTCACTATGAACTGGGCCTCTATGCCAACGTTAATGTTCCCTGATGAAAAACAATTGAACATCATCCTAGATGATCGTTCCTTAAACCAACTAACCATACCTAAACATTGGCATTTTCTAAATGGAAGACGCTACAGGCCTGGTGAATTGAACCTAAACTTTGGCAGTTCTTCACATGTTATAGAGGTTGAGTATGATTTGGTGGGAAATCTTGTATCAAAATCCAGTTGTCGCGATTGGATTAGAAAGATGCTAGTGGGCCGTAGCAACATGCTTTTTCTTTGTCCAGTTGGCAATAATACCATCAATGTTTGGATAACTAACATCAACAACGCGACCCCCGATCATCTATGGCGGTATGAGCACTCGATGGAGATATCCAGCTCAGACGAATCTAGTAGTGAAGGATGTTCTCCTATCTCACCACAGAAGTTGACACCCACAAAGCTTTATGAAGTCGGATACGTTCTAGAGGGAATCAGCTATAGGTCATCAAGGCTGAAAACAAACAAGTCATCTGGTTCAATGGGCTAAGGAAGGTATGTGTGCTTGGCAGTGCTTCAACAAAGATATGCTTTCTAATGTTGATGTAATTGTTTTTTGACAGATTAAGTTGATCTTTCTTGTTGTTATTCCTTGAGGAACAGATACACATTTTTAGAGGCATTCCTTGAGGGATAGATACACATTTTTGGAATGTTCTCTATTTACTCATGTTTGGTGGAGGAGGATATCATGTTCAAATCCCATTCAATAGTAGATTTTTTTATCAGCTCAATCGCAAGAATGAGGACATACCTGAAACAATTGAGTATGGTGTCCAAAAGCCATCCTCTCAAGTATAACTGCAATTTTGTGAATCTTTCATACATAATTGACTTGTGATGTGCAATGAGAACATCTTTTCCTCCTTTATTTTGGACATCAACCACCAAATTAGGAACATCAGATATGAAATATCCAAGAGGAATACCTAGCAAATTCTTTTGTGTTTCCTTATTTCTTTCCAATAAATTATATTATTACTAGTCTGAAATGATTAGAAAATTCTTTTCTGTTTCCTTATTTCTTCCTGAGAAAATAACAAGATATATATCCCTTTATGGAGGCATGTAACTCCAATTGTGAACGAACCAAATTAATTAAGCATTGAATATTGTTTAATCATCATTACGAAGTTTTTATCATCAGGTAGTTCTCCATTGAGTTTTACCAAGTTCAGGGCAGAATTCATTCTCGTCATCTTTTGGCAGGCATTAACTCCTTCAATGCATCAACCAGTCGCCCACATTTTTGCAGTTCATCCTTCATGATCCATCATATGTTTTCCTATTCATCATCTAGTTCATCATTCTCATTGACATTTCTGCTCACAAACCTCCTCTTCATCCCAGTCCATCATTCACATTGACAATTGTATTAATAAACCTGCGTCATTGCCTTCCTCCTTCCCACCTTGTACTTACTCATGCTTACTCTCAGCTACAAGCAAATATCAAACAAAGAAATGCCAAAGTACCCACTCATAATGCATCATCATTAGGTTATTGTATTCCCATGTGAATCTAGTTTTTGTACCAAAATCTTACAAAGCGTGTCTGAAAGAACAATAAGGATTAAGGACTAAATTTTCTTTGAAAAAAATTGATAAATAGTATGGTTAACATTAACAGTTCCAGGCAAGCAGTTCACCTAAAAAATAGGTTAAAAAGAGAAAGATACAAGCATAAAGTTTAGATATGCATGGAAAATTGTAGTTATATTCAAACTCATGCTTCTAGTTTTGATGATGGATATGAGCAATGTTTATGCTTCTTGTTTGTCAGATTTAGATATGAACAATGACTGAATGGACTGTATGTGAATTTAATGGTGTTTATTTTTGCATTTAACTAATTATTTTTAGCTAGATTCTATTGCTTTACCTAAGTTGGATTCAACATGTGTGTCATCCATGGATGGTCTAATACAAACATAGTTTTCATGTTTGCTGAAATGAGATGTTCATCATTTTCAAATCTGTCAAGGTATGTTTCAATAATGTTAACCATTATGGCTTTGCAAGATTCTTACTAATGTACTATATATGAACATAATATATGAACAAATAGTTTCTTGAAATTCTTCCAAAGTTTAGGATCACTCATGGAAGGATGTCCTCCTTGGTCTTTTGGTGAATCATGATTCATACATTATTCTACCAACTACATAAAATACTTACCCTAGATTCCTCCTCAACTTGTGACCTAACCAACTGGTACACCACCAAATTGTTTACTTGATGTTTGTTATTATTCCCTACCAATAATGCTTATGAGTTGCATATTATGGGTAACTGAGTTCCCCTTGTGCTATCTTCTAATGTAATATTTCCTTATTCTCTATCTACTTTCATACAGGTTCATGTGCCACCATCTTGCATGGTTGATGGTGTTCATTGTCAACATTTTTTTTGGAATTAGTGTTATTGTATACCATCCTGAAGCTATGTGTTTGGTGGTTGTTGATAGGAATATTGTTTCCGTATCTGTATCCGATGTTATGCTTTCATTTGATACCTTTCTGATTGAAATTCTTGGAGAGGTAATAAGTGCTCATTGTGCATTTTGATTGTAGCGTATATTGATTATTATGTCATCACAATTCATGAGATTGTATTCCTCCATCCTGTTCACAATTACACTCTTGTGGCTTATGATCCTTCTGCCCTAGGCCCTTTAGGTGCTTCTTATGTCCATTGAGATGAACGTATTCCAGGTTAGCCTATTTGATAACGATTTATTTATAAAAAAATAATCAATAGAATCTTGCATTTTCTCAAATTATTGAAAACTTCATGATTCAGATATATACTTTAAAACTGATTTACATTCAATTATATTTTTTAAATGGTAGCAAGCATTAATATATTTCAAGGTAACATGACAAGATCTGTTCTAATAATAATTACAGGGTAGCATTAGGCATGACTAAACTCTACTCTTTTCTAAGGACATGTGATCTAAAATAGATGGACCACGGAAAATCCATAGTGAACACTAAAAAGGACTCAGTTGAGTTATCATTCTATGCAGACGCTTCCTAGTGCATCTCAATGTGCTTACATAACTAGCCCATTACTCCAAAACATCCATTGGATTCTAAGTTCTAAAGATGCGCTGCAAGTTATTAAAAATATTTGTTGTCACTTACAGCAAAGCTATGGGCTAACTCAGTACTCATAGGCTTCCATGGAGTTTCAATATGACTTCAATTCTATGTTACACATTGTGATAAACATTATGTGCATCTTCACAACCCTCACCATAGAAGTCACCCTTGGGTCAATGTAATTTCTTTTTGCCTAGAAACAGGCTCATTGAAAAATAATATATCCTATTTAGCATTCATGTGCTTTGGAATGTCTGTATTTTAAATCATTTATATATATCAACAAAAACTTTTTACATGCCCAACAAAATGAAATTGGGTTTGCATTAGTATACATTCTATGTTGCTTCTTTTTTTACAAGTTTCATCTGTATATAAAGTGAAATGGTGACAAAAGTTCAATTACACTATCTAGAAATCTGCAATATTCTTATTTTCTACATTATATATGGAAATCTATGGTTAAATCTTGAATATTCCAAATATCAGTAGGCATCAAAATTAGTAATCTTGTACGTTACTTGATACATTCTTTCTTTGATGATAGAGCCATACCTACACCGAGGTGATTCTGTGTATCTTGTTGTCTTAAGCAAGAGTTTGCAAGAAACATATAGGAAGTTAATTATTACAAATCCTTGTTCTACTTTGAACATTGGATCAATAGATTGTCCATGATACCAAGCTATGAACATGGAGGTTATTGAGCTTAATACTGGTAATAGTTTTTTTAATTTCTATATTTACATCAAAGCCTAGTTTTGTGATCTCACTTGATATTCATCTAATTAGATTTTGTAAATACCTTCTATGGAGTACTAACTGATGAGAATGGAAGAGTACGGGCATTGCAGGCTAGCTCCTCGATAAAAGGTTTGATACCGACATTATTGAATGCCACGTGATTTCTGAAAATGTTTTGTAGTCGTGACAATTGTTACATGCACTTGAAGTATGGTTCTAGCTCAGTTGAAGACCATCAATTTGTTAGGGGTTTGCCAATCTATACGATTAGTTATGTCCTCAGAATGATAGTTGAAGGTATGGAGGGTCCGCTATTACTGATAAATGGGGTGAAACAACCTATGCCCCTAATTAGAAGTATGGAGGTAGAGCTTTATCCAACATTGCTCTCTAAAGCATTGAGTTTTGGGTTGAGCAATGAGTGGGTATAGGTAATTAGACTACCACTCTTTCATTATGCTTCTAAACTTGTTAGTTTACAACATTAGTTGCTGACTTGTTTCTATAATTCTTTGTAAGATTCTCCATCACAGTCATAGTTTCTTCATTTTCTATTTTTGAGGAATGTGTTTACTTGTGTAGTACATTGGGATATATTTGGTTAGAAGGGGCTCTGATTTATATTTTTTTCTTCTTGAATCATAGACTATATATTTGTAAACTACTCAGTGCCTAGGCTACTATATTATACTTCCAGTATATCTTATCATTACCCAAAGGAATAAGTATTGTATCACTACCCTTCTTGAATCATAGACTATATATTTGAACTGCACTTCTCAGACTCCACACATTTTAAATATGAAGTTTGATAATCTATGAAGTTATACCTTATTTTATCAAGTGTTGTTGAGTTTTGTAAGTAGTCTACATTGTTTGCAGGTGTTTAGACATTCAAACCTATATTGGCCTCTTCAAATTCTCAAGTGAAGAATCTTCAGATTCTTAAGCAAAGAATCTGAGTAGGCACCAAATTGATGACCTTTTAGGCTCTACTTTTAGATGTGTGAGGGTGAGTAATCTAACATTATTGTTAATCTATAACTAAAATTGTCTGTTTGTTTTGGTTTCTTTTGTTACTGCCTACTCATATGAACTTATGCATCTATTAGCATCCATTACCTCTTTTACTTGTCTATGGCATGACATTTACCTTTAATGTGGTAATCTATGATCTTTCTTACCAATATCTGACACACTATATATGAGGAGTATCCCTATCTCTCCATACTCCATCCCATGCTGACAATATCAATGAAGCCCTCATGATGGACCCCAACCTTTATGAAGGAGGAGGAGGGCGGCTCTCAAACCCAGACTGATCAAGGTGTATATGAAACAAGAGTGGTGTGTGATCTGAAACCTTGGTATTGAGAAGAAGTTTGATATTACACAAGAGTTTGGAAGGCCACGAGCTTACATTGAAACACATGTTAGGCATGCCTATTTTTTGGGTTTCCATCTTGTTTGTTGACCCAAGTCAAGGGGGAGCTTAAGAAGGGAACTTTAGATACACCTACTAAATTTATCCAAAAGTTTAATTCCTCCATGGACAAGGGGTTGGATTTTCCTCCTCCCACTTTGTCATGAGAAGACCTAATGGCATTGAAATCCCCCCCCCCACGAGACATTCATTGCCTAATGATGTTGACCCTACATCCTTCAAAGTGGACTGCAAAGTTCTATTCTTGATCCTATCATAAGAGGCATAAACTAGAGAAAACCAAAGGCAACAACCTCCTCCTTTTCTTGACAACAAGAATTAATAATGGGCTATCTGATGAGTTGGAAAATACCCAAATATGAGATCATGGCGGTGCATTTGAGTGTCCTAGTTGAACCCCAACATATCTAGATTGAAGTCCATCTGATCTCCCATCTGGAAAATTTTGAGGATTGCCACTCCATATGGATTCATTCTCATCCGTCTACAAAGTATTTTTCTAGTTCTCTAGTTGTGAACGCCCCTAGAATTCCATACTAAAAAGCTTTGAATTCATGGTAAACAACTACCTTTTATGCTTCACTCTACTTAGGTTTCCTATCCACTTTTGCTATTTGTGTCATCCTAACATCAAAGTCAGGTGGGATTGGTTATTTTGTTTGGTCATAGTCCTTTAGGACCTTTGGAAATGAATAGCGCAACCTATTATACCGAATGTTGACATTTTTGGTGATTTTTTATTTTCTTTTTATCATTTATAGAAAAATAATTTTAGTTATTCTAATTTGAGATGTCTATATTAAAGCCCATACCCATTAAATGAATTGGGATGTGTATAGGGTTCTCCTTTGCAAATCTAGCAATTACAGTATACACTAATTTCTATAAAAAATTATGGGATTTTATGAATCAATCTGAAACCATATCCTTTATATTTGACAGACATGCATCTTCCGGGACATACTTACTGAAATTTGTACTATTCCACTGCAAATTTGTATATTTGATATTATACATGCTATCTGATCCATGTGTCATCTATTTGCACTCCCGTTGATGGTTGTTTAATTTGATTTGAGATATTAGCTGATAATCGGCCGCCACTTCTTTTGATTGTGTCTGTTCAGCAGGGTGTTACAGACAATGCAAGCTTGTCCACTGTGTACACCCCATGTATATTTTTAACAACTTGTCTGGTTGGAATGAAGATTGAAAGATATAATACCATTTATTCTTCACTATCGTCCAACTCAATGTTTATTGTTGGAATCTAGTATAGTTGTTTCTAGCATCCATAGAAAAATTTCTTAAAATGACATCTAATTGAACTGAATTGAATTAGTTGTGTTCATTCCAACCACACCGCACTAAGTAGCCACTTAGTCAAATTGCCTCCATTCTACAGATAAAAAAATCACTTCTTGATTATTTTTTTGATAAAAATATACTACATTGAAGTTTATGTCATATGTGAAGTGAATCCGGTGGCTGAATTACATTTTACGCCTTCACTTTGATCATATAGTTAGCTTTCCAGTTGTCACTCATGACTTTGAATTTTCCTAGAATTTTTTTTGACTAATAAGTAACCTTCAATGTTAGTCATGTTGATTTTCTTTACAAAAAAATGTGACACTTGATAGTGATCACTGTATTTATTTTTTAGTATGACTTCCTAGCATTTTATTTGTTTTGAATTAATTGAGCTATTCATTTACTTAAAATATTCCTCTCATTTTCTTAGATATTCACCACTTCACAATGTGAGATGGTCGTAGGAACAAAAAGATGGTGAATCATGCCAATATCCATCTACCATGATTTTGATCGTTGATCACGATGATCATGTTGTGCCATTACATTCATTAAAACTACTGGAAGTAAGGCTATTTTCTCCTTCTAGTTTTTGGAAGACAACACACAATGAGGTTGTGGTTGTTATGGCAGACAACTCATATATGTGTAATGTTTCATAGACTATGCAATACATACTTTGCACAAGTTTAGAGAATAGCCCTCAGACCAATCCGATCATTGGTCACATTGACTAGAAATTTGGACATGGAGCTGGACGGTCTACTAAGAAAATGGTACATCTATTTTTTTATTCAACATAATACGATTGTGATACACTAGTCTAACATCGACTGTGTGTATTTCTTACTATTAGATCGATGAGGCTGCTGATAGATATTCATTTATGGCTAAAATGTTGGATACTAATTGATCGAGTCTTATCCCTTTACAACATCCTTAGGTCTGATAGCATCACAAACTTAGATGGCGGCTCACAAATAGAACCAAATACAAGAAAGTTCCTTGAACCAGATCATATCTCCAAGCTGAAGCAAAGGTTGGTTTTTTAATGACTACATTCAAAACACTCCAAATCATATATACAATTTGACAATTTCTTCATATTTGACTCTTTAGGGTTCCAATGGTGTTTACTATATCTTTTATGGTTGTATAGGTACGTGAATATGCTTCGGCTTTTAAAATCATATTGACGCACTCCAGGGAAGATCCCAACAACATATTGATCAATTGGTTAATGACATCTGACTCTTTAGGGTTCCAATGGTGTTTACTATATCTTTTATGTATGTATAGGTAAGTGAATATGCATTAGCTTTTAAAATCATATTGATGCACTCCAGGGAAGATCCCAGCAACATATTGATCAATTGGTTAATGACATCTAGAAATTCAGAAAGGAATTTTAGTCTTTGGAGAGGCCAGTATTGGACGTGGAAATTCCACCAGAATGTAAAGCTATTTCCTGAATGAGCTCTGAAGTCGGCATCCAAAAAAGTAGATAGTCATATCAGGGAAGAGATAGATCCAATGATGTAGAAGTTATTGTACTGAATAGAAAAATGGTGTATGAAAGTATATCATTGGTGTTGTATTCAATATAAGGGGCAAGGTAAAATGTCCTCCCCATGTAATTTTCAATTGATTATAAATAAAAAATATTCATACTTTCGAAAATTGAGTTCGTCTACAATTGACATTCATTTAGAAATCCTGATAATGAATTGAAAATTGAATGACCAAAAGCCATGAAAATATAGTAATATAGAACTAGTAGTCATTAGTGGCTTTTTTTATATGCCACTAAACTCAATAAGAACATTTTCATACAACAACATAATACAAAATAGTGGCATTTTTATAAAAGCCAATTGATGGATAGTAGCATTTTTATAATTGCCAAATGATATTTTAGGGGAATTTATTGGAAGCCACTAAATCCAAACGTTTAGTGGCATTTACAAATTATGCCACTATCTTTCTAGTGGCATTGGTACTAGAGGAATTTTTTTAAATGTTAAAAAATGCCACTAAATATGTTTAGTGGCTTTTATTTTTTTTCAGTGGCATTTCTAAAAGGCCACTGATGTGAATGTTTACTGTAGTGTTAGATATCACTAGCATATAAGGCTGCCACCTACCATATTTCTTTCATTTCCTTTCATCTTCCATCCCAAAGTCTTATTTCTCTAGGGTTTTGTCCATTCCACTCCCACTTTCTATGCCATTCCACTTTGTAGAAGGAAGGAGCTCATCCTTGTTGCTTCTAGAGAAGAAGAAGATAACCTCTAATTGAGATTCATGGCCACTTTCTCTCCTGTCCACCCCATTTTTGCATTTCCTAATACTATGAGTAGGGAGAATATATAATTTGATACCATGTTGAGAAAATATTTATGCAAACACTTTGATATCATTGGTTAGTTCTATATTCTTTCTTATTCTCTTTACCTACCCCTTTCTATGTAATTGATGTAGGAAAACTGCTAAGTTATAGAGAGAAGAGGAAATAGGAGGCTACAAGGGAAAAATTCTCCTAGGTTAAACCATTTGTTCGTTAGATAGCTTCCCTCTTTTCCAACCTATTCTTCTCATCAACAAACACTAGGTGTGAGATGTGACAGACCCACACCAACTGAGAAAAGTCAAAAGAAAAGTGCAAAATTAACAGCTAGCATCCCATTACCACTAAACAAGGTAAATTAAAATTGATCTCAGATTACCATATTAAGTGCAAACATATTCATCAAGGTTTACAACCTATCACCACATGTATCACATATTGCATCATAACAATATTCCATCAATGTACATTAGTTGTCCTACCACAAACATGTTACAGAAGATATCATGTTTACATATACAAGCCGTACATGTACAAACCATGACATACTGTCAAAACCTTGTATCGATGTAAAATCTATAAAACATAGGACTCTACTACAAAGAACTAGTAGCATATCCAACCGTCTACATTCACTGATCTCCTTGATGCTCTTCCTCAATCACACAATCTCTACCACGTCACGCATGACCACCTAAAAGATGTGGAAACCCACAGCGGGATACCAACGTCCCAGCAAGAGATATAACTCTTCACCAACAACTATTGTCAAAACCGATTATACTTGAACAAGAAAATAACATTATTCACATGATGAGCAGATTCAGCTAAATGAACAGTTAAAATTGATGACACATATTAGGTAGATTAACTAGCTACAACTGATAAGTAGAACATCACATACTTTTAGAAGGAATATGAACAACATGTATAATTGTTAATATCTAAGTAGTATAAGAAACAAGGCAAGGGTAAACTTCCAATGTGAGTCATGTTTAACCCTAAATTGATATACTACATGGCTATATTACGCCTTTTAAGCCCCGTGGAGATGAGGTATACCACTCATACTCCAACTAACCACTACTAAGTCAAAACTAGTGCGATATAATGGCTAGGAGAGTGAACTCCTATGATCTCCTCTGCCCTCAATCAGTGTGAGTCTGCTACAGTGACATATAGAGTCCAACTGCATAACAACCTAATCTGCCTTGCTATATAGGTCAGACACTAGTGAACAGGGTATACAACCCAAACATATAAGGTACAACCACAATTTTCCTCTATCACATCATATATACTGAGATACGACCACAGTCTTTCTCCTGCCAAGGCATGACTGCAACCATCCTCTAAATCATGGAATCAAGATGTCAAGGACACTTGGTCACTTGCACCTTGCATACTCAATAATATGAGATATGAGTTTCCCTTAGGAATACCTGTTTCACTATCTAGCAAGTTCTAACACTAGTATGGATCTATGGCATAGGGAACCTACATGATTAGGGTTTCACTTAATTAATTATTGCCAATTGGGTATCTTTAATGCACCAATCAAGTTACAATGTATAAACCCTAAATAGATTCTACAAAGGCAAGGGTATATTACGACTTCAGAGATATAAAATGTATAAACCATAAACTGATCAGATCACCACATGTCACTATTTCTCTACCATAGACAATGCTATCACCATTATCACATCACTATTGGATAACAAATCCCTCATCACATCACTATTGGATAACAAATCCCTTATCACATCACTATTGGATAACAAATCCCTCATCACATCACTAGCGGATAACACCTCAAATAGGAACAAAGCCTTTTCCATGTCATAAGACCTCATCACATAGTTCCTACACAACATCATTATCTCATCATGCCTCATCTAGGCTCATAATCACCATACATGTGTCACACATGATACCGAATCAATCATAAGTTATGATGCTCATTCAACCTAAAATTAAGGTTACAACATGCTAGGAGAGAGGAAATACTTCATTAATCATGATAATCACTCAAGAAAGTAAGCATTATCATCATGGACTCAAAATAGGGTTAGAGTTTCTTAATATTAACAAATTAGGATTTCCATAACAACATCTAATGTTCAACCCCAAAGATCATCACTTCCCACATTCTTGGAATTCATAAAGTTAATCTTCATTGCCATAACTAAATGATCATGTAATCAACAAAGTGTAGTGACCAAACAAGGTATAACCTCCTCTAGTGACCATCACAACATCAAAGTATAGCGACCACAACACATGATAAACATAGAGACTGCAACACATGCTAAACATAGCAACCACATGACCCCTCATAACGTAGCGACCATCTTAGCTCGACCAACATAGCGACCACAAAATATGTAACGACAATCACAAAAAATGACTCATGTGTAGCAACTGAAATAGAAACTTCATGTGTAGCGACTGCAACACATCACTTTGACCATCATAACACATCAACTATAGCAGTTATCATAAAACAACCATCAAGAAAGGGAAAGCACTATGACCATCTAGTTAAGGAAAACACAATGAATGTCATGCAAAGTATATCATCCAAGGGTGTTAGGGTTAGGGTTATGGTGACCAAACCAAATCCCAATCTCACCACTAACATGGTCATAGAAACCACATGGAACCAAGGATACATGTCAACCAAAATAGATGAGAAACGTCAAGAATTTGTAACATCACCAAGGTGAAAACCTCATGAAGATGATGATCATCAAAACCCTAACACGATCATCACAAGGATCAACATAAAAAACATGATTTATGAGAGAAAACTAAGCAATAATAACATGCATGTGAGAAGCAATACTACCATCTTGAATATGATATCCAAATCAAGATAAAGGTGACAAAACCTACGTTCAAGATGCATGTAAGAACCAACAACTCTACTATCCATATGTCTCGTGTAAAAGAATTATGGTTTAGGAAAAAGAGTTAATCTATGAAATGATCACCACATAATCATAAAGCCTAAATCAAAATATAATCACTAAGCAACTTAGAATCACATTTTGGAGATAGATAAACTTGCATGTAATATTATGTTCAACAACACTAGATGAGAGAGTTATATAACCTTCCTTGAAGTGAAGATCAAATCCCAAGACACAAAGCTCTAAGAGAGAGAAGAAAACCATGGCTTAGATCAACTCCATAGCTAATAAAGATCACCTCAAGAGAAGAAGAACAAACCAAGGTCAAAAGATGCACATGGAAGAGAGGGTACAAACCTTAGGCCGAAAAGAAAGGGGAAAGAGGAGATCTTCATCTCACTTAGGTACTACCATGGGATAAAAATTGATTCAACCTCTATTGGAGAGAAGTTCCTCAAGAAAGCCACCATAGAGAACCATAATCCAGTTGAGAGAAGAAAGAGAGGGTCGCATTTTATGAAAACAAGATCAAGAAGGATAAACCACTTACCAAGGTCAAAGATCACCGAGGATCAACAAAGGGGAGATGCTCCAACTGTAGATCACCACATGGAAGGGGGAAATGACCACCTTCTTCAATCGCAAGCACTTCCACTTGCACCACCAAAGGAAAGGGATAAATTCCAAGCAAGAAGGGAAACGGAAGAAAGAGCTAAAGGGGTTACTTGCATGTAAAAGAAGGGGTATAAATACCCAATGGTTGGAGAGAGGTGAGGAAGATGAGGTGTCAAGATACTAGAGACACTATTAATACTTGTCCCTCCCAAAGCTTGGCAATGCAAGCACTCAAGATATGCATGCTAGAAAGGGTGATAAAATGAAATCTAGGTAGCAACCACTAGGTCCACTACACCCATTGATAGAAACAAAACTAAGGTAACAATGTGGTAGAGACAACACTATACCATGTCTACCAAGACAAGTGGTCACCACAACATCAACACAAGCCAAAACATAGCAAACAAGATCAATGACAAACCATATAGGTCACTACAAATATAACCAAGAAAGAACACTAGTCGCAACACTTCAAAGGATCAACAAACATGGTCATCATCACCATCAACTCATGTATCCATTCAAACTCTAGCATCAACACATGATGCCACCTTATCAACCAAGGTCCAACAAGGCACCACTATGCATAATTCTCTCTCTCTCATGATGGAAATACATAGGAGAGACAACCAACATGTGACAAACTGTAAGATACACCCACAACATGGGTGAATTGCAACTTGGTCCAAAATAAGCACATATAGTATAACTAGCTCAAACATCATGCAAACTAGACCAAACTGAAAGCATAAGCATGTCACATGTTATTAAGGCATATCAAATGATTCGGTTAGTGTAACGACCCCACCTCCCGGTAACCCCCAATTAAGGGAGACCAAGAGGTCATAGACGTTATCCTAATTTCCGGATCAAAGGTTCCACAAATAATCAGTAATAATTATCAAATTCTACCATCTATACTGAAAAGCTGTAATAAAATTAAATTTTGTATACCTTTGAAAACATGAATTTCTAAACTTCTATCCACATATGAAATCTATTCTAACTAATCCTCCTGGCAGTTTAATTCATGTATTCACAATATGCAAATTTATTGTTTGTCCTTTTGGGTTTGTACCTAAAACATCGACAAACAAAATGGTAGTCAACACAAATGAATATGCCGGTATGTGGGGGAAACAATAATCCTGCAATTAACTATAACATCATATTGCAATCAAATATGATTTAACAACCCACATTATGTTTTAAACATAACTGCTCAATCCATACATACCCTAGCCTCTACGCTGTCTCTGCAGTGGACCTGGATGCTACCTTCCTTATGGTAGATCCACATTAGACCCCGCATGATCCTACATAATAGGTAGATCAATATCTAGGGTTGAGTCGCATGGCACTACCCATAAGTAGCCCAATCCCTAACTCATGGTGTGCTAAAGAGTCACATGGCACTACCCATAGGTAGCCCAATCCCAAACTCTTGATAACCTGATGGTCCCAAAAGTAGACCCTTTACTAGGTTACCCTTTCATTATTAGCAAAGCCACAGAGTAGGACCAGGATCTGAGCCAGTCTTGTATATCTATTTATGGTGATAATCATAGTCACTTTATAGTTGCATGAAATAAAAGGCATCCAAGCAGTTATTTTCAGGCAACCGATAAAACATCCAGGAATCTTCATGAAACTAAAGCAATTAACCATAAGCGTAACCACATACCTGCAACTGTAGATTTGGAGAAAAAATTAACTATGTAGAGAAAATCCAACCAAGCAAGCGAATATGCATAGAAATCCTAAAATAAATATACAAACTTTCTTTTATCAAGATTTATCCAAACTCGTCTTGTTTCTTAGGATTTCTATTCCAATTTTAGGGTTTCCTTTGAAATAAGGGTTTTGCCTCCACTTTTAGTATTGTGAATCCTAATTTATCAAAACAACATAAACACCCTAAATTTCTCATCTTACTACTCTTAACAGACTTAGGATCATTATTTAGTAATCTGTTTCCATAATCCGAAATAAACATGGTTTTTCTCCTTTTTCACCCTAAATTAGGGTTTCTATATGTATTATCCTACATACATAGATTAAAACCCTAAATTAGTCAACTTTTCATGCAAAACAGATTGAAACTCTATTTTAATATTCAACAGGTTAATACTTCTCAACTTAACCTATTAAACCACAAAGATTCTTTCTTTATACCCAATTAGGGTTTCTAATTACCTTTTAATACACTTTTGCAAAACTATACAGAACTAGGTTACCAAATCATTTTTATCTTGTTCTTCGTATTTTTCTGATAAACTTTCATATATAAAGTTTTCTCATCAGAGTTCTCTATCAACAGATATGATTTTTGCAAGAAAAAGCATTTTTCTGTAATTTTGATTAGAGAGGGTGAATTACCAGATTTTCACAGTCGTTCGATCGATGCACCACTGGTCCGTCCTTTAGATCTGACGCTCTGCATCACGTGCCTCCACTTCACGAGATAACTTAGCGCGCCGGCCCTGGGATCGTTAGATCTCCTTGTGAGTCCACGATGGTCCTTGATCGAATGGTACTGCTCGTCGTCCTCTCCTTTCCTTGTTGTTCGAACCGGGGCGGTGCTGAGGCGGAGCCCTTGCCAGAGAGAGAACAATCGAGTGAGAGAGAGAGAACTGGGGCTTGGAAAGTAGCCATCAGGGTTCGTGAGGGCGAGAGGAAGCGAGTGGGGGTCTTTATATAGGACTAGAGGGATCCCTTTAGGGTTTCTCATCTCCACCGTCACCGGCTCTCTAGCCCAATTGGGAATTTCCTCAAGACATGATAAAAGCTTGCCAACCTAGGGTCGAGAAGCTTCATTTCCTTCTCCCGAACTCAATGGAATACTTTCAATGAGTGCACATGCGCTGGTTTGAGAGATAATTGAGGGATAAAATCCCCCCTATAAATGGCCAGAGTCCCAGTTCTACTGGAACTCAACGATGCACAACGCTCGTTGGATCAAGATCCAACGACCCACATCTCACATGTTCAAACAAAAGGAAAAGATTTTCCTATTTTTCAAGATAAATCCTATTCTTTTTAGAATAATTTGTAAAAGCCATAACTCTCAATTCATAACTCCTTTTTATCTCAAATTTTAAGGGAACCTCGTTAATGATTTTATCTCCCATCATGCCAAAATTGGGATCATTATCTCAAGAAAACGAGTCCTTTTCTTCAGTTGCAAGGTAACACTTGAATACTTATATTTTCCACATATTTTCTCTTTCCCTAGCCATTATATGATTATTCTGAGTTCCTTGAACCTCAAGGAACCTTAATAGTTTGAAGTTCTATTTTGGGAAATATTCCTAATCCTTTTATTCTTCTTTTATCTATGTTCTTATTTATTCCTTTATCCAATTGAATTCCTTTTCCTTTTCTTTTTCTTTTTCTCTCGATTGGGCTCAATAGCGAATAAAGCCCATTAAGAAAACAAGCAAGGCTATTATGAACAAAAATCATTCAAATCAAACCATTAAATCAACCATTGATTTCGTTTATCTTTTAAAAGGAGATTTACACTTCTCATTACATGGTTTAGAAAAATGGGGTTACAACAGCCTCCCCTCCTTATACTAATTTTGCCCTCAAAATTCAACAATCAAATAAACAAATCAGGATATGCTTTTTCCATGTCCGTCTTCAGCTCCCCTGTGGCTTCATCCTCTCCATGGTGCTTCCAAAGAACCTTTACCATCTCTATATTCTTATTTCTGAGCTCTTTCACCTTGGTATCTAGAATCTGTAAGGTAACTTAGGATAAGTTAGCTTCCCTTAAAGCTCAATGGGTTCAATGCTCAGCACATGGCTCGGATCTTACACATATTGCTTCAGATTGGACACATGAAACACATCATGCATCATACTGTATTGAGGGGGTAACGCCAAATGATATGCAGCTTCACCAATCCATTCTAATACTTCAAACGGACCCACGTATCGGGGACTGAACTTTCCTCTATTCTTAGCTATAGATCGGAGCGGTCGGATTTTTAGAAAAACATGTTCTCCCATAGTGAAATGCACATCCGTCCGCCTCACATCAGCATACAACTTCTGTCGATCTTGGGCTCTCTTTAGCCTTTTCCTGATCAAAGTGACTTTATCAACATACACTTGGAGTTCATCTGACCTTAATAGGGTCCTTTCACCAACATCATCCCAGTGAAGTGGTGACTGACACTGTCTCCCATATAGAGCTTCATACGGAGGCATTCCAATATTGGCTTGATAACTATTGTTGTAGGCAAACTCATCTAATGGTAAGTACTTCTCCCATGATCCGCCCCAATCGAGCACACAAGCTCTCAGCAGATCCTCTAAGGTCTGGATTGTCCTTTCTGACTGACCATCTGTCTGGGGGTGGTATGCGGTACTGAATTTCAACCTTGTACCTAGTTCCTCTTAAACTTGCTTCCACATCTTGGAAGTAAACTTTGGGTCTCTATCGAAGATGATGGAAGTGGGTACGCCATGCATCCACACTATCTCTCTGATATACAACTCAACTAAGTTTGATACCTTGGTAGTGGTCTTCAGGGCAAGGAAGTGTGCTGACTTGGTAAGGCAATCTACCACAACCCATATAACATCATGACCTATCTTAGTCCAAGGTAGACCCACCACAAAATCCATGGTGATCTGCTCCCATTTTCATTCTGGAATTTCTATAGACTG
Source organism: Alisma plantago-aquatica (assembly GCA_963693085.1). Classification (NCBI taxonomy): domain Eukaryota; kingdom Viridiplantae; phylum Streptophyta; class Magnoliopsida; order Alismatales; family Alismataceae; genus Alisma; species Alisma plantago-aquatica. The sequence continues at coordinate 18,897,746 of OY856413.1, forward strand.
TAAAAGTCCACCGGGTCATTGGTGTTCAGCCGTCACCATTTGGCATGTAAGACAGCTGGCCACATATGCCGCAATGTCTCTCTTCATTCCTAGCCACCATAAAAACCTCTGCATGTCCTTAAACATCTTGGTAGTTCCCGGGTACACTGTGTACCTGGAACCATGAGCTTCTTGTAGCATACATTCCTTCAATGGTGAATCTTTAGGAACCCATATGAGATTCTCGAATCTGATCCCTCCGTCTATTCCCAAAGAAAGACAGGTATGTGGCTTCTTCATCAAGCCTTTCATCTTGTCAAGTTCCCCACTGGCCAACTGTGCTGCTACAATTTCACTCAACAACTCAAACTGTATTTAGATATTGGCCAATCAAACTCGATCCTCTAACAGTTGTGGAATCCACTCCACAAGCTCTTCTAAAATCTTCCACTGACTGGACAAAACAGCTACACAGCTGAGCTATTTTCGACTCAAAGCATCCGCTACGACATTCGCCTTTCCTGGATGATAAGTGATGGTGAAGTTGTAATCCTTCATGTACTCCATCAATCGTCGATGTTGTAGGTTTAAGTCTCTCTGTGTCAGCAGGTACTTCAAGCTCTTATGGTCGGTGAGGATCTCAAAAGTATCACCATACATGTAATGCCGCCAAATCTTCAATGCATGGATGATAGCAGCCAATTCTAAGCATGCGTCGGGTAATTTTACCTCGTTGGGCTTGAGTTTTCGGGAGGCATATGCAACGACATGTTGATTTTGTTCCAACACACAACCAAGTCCCATCTTGGAAGCATCAGTGAATATCATGAATCCCTCATTACCGGAAGGTAGAGTCAAAATTGGGGCAGTGGTCAGCTTCTCTTTCAGCTCCTGAAAATGAGCCTCACACACATTGAGCCACACAAACTTCACATCTTTCTGAGTCAACATGGTCAAAGGAAGGGTGGTCTTTGAAAAATCTTTGATGAAGCGCCGATAGTACCCAACCAACCCCAAGAAATTGTGAATTTCCAAGGGATTCTTCGGTGCAGGCCAATCTTGAACTGCCGACACTTTAGATGGATCTACGACGATCGTTCCTCCTGACATGATGTGTCCGAGGAACATGGCTTGCTCTATCCAAAACTCACATTTGGAGAATTTCCTATAGAACTTTTTCTTTCTCAAGATATCAAGGACTTTACTTAGGTTGTCACGGTGTTGATCTAAGTCATATGAATAAACCAGTATGTCATCTATGAACACTATGAAAAACAAGTCAAGGAAGGGTTGAAACACACTATTCATAAAGTTCATGAAACATTGGGTGCATTGTACAACCCAAAAGGCATAACTACAAACTCGTAGTGGCCATAACATGTTCTAAAAGCTATTTTCGGGATGTCCTCATTCTTGACTCTCAACTGGTGGTAACCTGATCTCAAGTCAATCTTGAAAAAGACTCGAGCAGACTTTAACTAGACAAACAAGTCATCTATCTGGGGTAAAGGGTATTTGTTCTTAACAGTAGCCTGGTTGATCATCTAGTAGTCTATGCACATTTGGAGTGAACCATCCTTTTTCTTTACAAAAAGAACCGGCATGGTGATGTTATAGGGCGGATAAAACCCTTGTATAGAAATTCCTACAATTGTTTTTTCAACTCGAGCAACTCCGCAGGGGCCATCCTATAAGCTGCTCGTGAAATAGGGCTTGTCTCGGGAGCTAGCTCTATGGAGAAATCTACCTCTCTCTCGGGAGGAATCCCAGGTAGATCATCTGGAAAAACATCTGCATATCTCCTAATCACCTCTATTTCTTCTAAGGGTTTCACCCTGGGTTCTGGCTAGGTGACTACTGCCATGAAAGCTCGACACCCTTTACTCATCATCTGCTCTGCTTTCAAGGATGACACATACAGGCTGGTGGTGGCACCTTTCCTACCCCTAATGACAAAAGGTGGGTGCCCTAGTTTCTTAATGATCACTTTCTTCTCCCTACAGTCAATATTGGCCCTATAAGTATAAATCTAGTCCATACCAATGATCACATCAAAGTCATTCATATCAAGAAGGATAAAGTCGGTAGGAAACTCATGATCTCAATATTTCACAGATATCACCGGAGTTTTCAAAAAAGATGTAAAGATCCGACCACTCAGGGTTGTAACATCTAAGACATACCCTAAATCCTTGATATCCAAACAAAGCATAGTTGCGAGATTTCTTGAAATGAAACTATTAGTAGATCCAGAGTCAAACAAAGCTTTTACATTAGGTCCCATGACTTCAAGCATGCGTACATTGTTTTTCACCATACATTAGACCATTACATGCTTATCTTAAAACATAAAAGAAAACTCTAAGGGTTATTACCCTCGATCAACCAATTAGCATTTGCTTGAGCCTCCTCATTGTTAATAGCAAACACTCGGGCTTGTCTTCTTTCTCTAGTAGGTGGGGCTACAGCTACAGGTGGGGCTACTACAGGTGGGGGTGCTACTGGCCCTGGTCCTCTTAAATCTGGTAGAGGACAAACAGTTTGGATGTGTCCTTCTTGTTGGCATCGATAGCATGTCTTCTTCTTGTAGCGACACTCACCATTGTGCCACCTCCCGCAAGTGTGACATTGAGGTCGGTTGTTCTCTTGACGGGGTTTACCTTTTCCTCCATGTTTTCCCTTGGCATGATTGCACCCTTGACCTTTCTTGTGGTTGTTCTTCTAGCCTTGGGTTCCTTCAGTGAAACCCAAATATCCCTTGGGTGGATGTTGAGTAGGCATCACTGTCCTCTCCATGTCCAAGGCAGTGTTGTAAGCTTCGGTGAAGTTTTTAGGTTTACTTGCCATCACATGTGGCTTGATGGCAGGGTGAAGACGCTCTATGAAGTGATCCACCCTTCTTTCCTCATCCATCATATGCCCAAAATGCTCCAGAATTCAAAACTTGTGCCCAAAATCTACCATAGATGAGTTTCCTTGAGTCATATTGGTGAACTCCCTTTCCTTTTCCTTCTTAGCTGAGACAGGGATGAATTTGGCAGTGAAGATTGTCTTGAAGTCAGCCCATGCCATTGGTTCCTCAGTCAAATCTCGGCCTATGATGTGTGTCTCCCACCATATCTTGGATGCTCCTTCCAAGAGGTGAGCAGCAAAGAGGACCTTCTTGCTTGGATGTACCTCAAGCATGCGAAATCCATTTTCGACTGCAAGCAGCCAATCCTCTACCTTGTCGACCACTTCAGACTTATCCTCTCCCCAGAACTTCTCGATGTTCAGCTTAACGAAGTCCAAGATAGTGGATCCCAGTCGAGGAAGAACAGGAAGTGGCTCACCATTCTCACCTCTAGCTATGTCTCTGAGGGCCAGGGCACAGATCACCTCAGTCAGATGTTTCTGCCGCTCCATCCATTTTGCATCCATAGTGTGAACCACCATAGTTGGTTTAGGACCACCATGCAGGTCCTCCTCCATCTGGGCCACCTCCTTGTACACTTGTTTCTCCTCATATCCTGGTCCCTCCTCTTGTTCAAGGTTGCTGAAAGGTATTGGTACAGTGTTGGGGGCCTCATAAGCAGTTTCTTCAGGTCTCTTTCTCTTCTTTGAGGATTCACCACCATGGTTCCTCTTCCTCTTCTCGGAAGACCCCTTCTCCTTGCGAGGAGGCCCACCACTATTGGCGGCAACCGGGATAGCAATGATCTTTGTACGAGCCATCTACAAAAGCATGCAAACCGACCTTTAGTCTATACTCAACCAATTATACTTATGCCAATGACATCTTGATTATGTATCTTTTATTAATTTGGTGGAGGATTCCTTAAACCTTATCAACCTTACCCATACCTCAAGAGGGTGAGGAAGAGAGAGGAAACCCTAACTCTTAAAATCCTTAATAGAATGTGTGATGAGAAGGGATGAACCAGATGACAGAGTCCTAAAGGTATCTTATTTCGAGTCAGATCCTAAGACATTGGCCAGGTAGTCACACAGATCTGGGAGTCCTCGTATTCTGATTAGCGGTGCAGAGGAAAATATTGCCAGCCTCCAGACGTGATCCTTTTCTAGACACCTCCATCTTTTAGATAATCCTCTAATAAATCCCTCGATTCTACGAAATTTGTAAAATTTAATAATTATTAAAGATTAAATGAGGAACCTAAGATTTGATACCAATTGTAATGACCCCGCCTCCCGGTAACCCCCAATTAAGGGAGACCAAGAGGTCAAAGCCATTATCCCAATTTCCGGATCAAAGGTTCGAAAAATAATCCGTAATAATTATCAAATTCTACCCTGTATACTAAAAAGCTATAATAAATATAAATTTTGCATACCTTTGAAAACTTGCATTTCTAAACTTCTATCCATATATGAAATCTATTCCAACTAATCCTCCTGGCACTTTAATTCATTATTCACAATATGCCAATTTATTGTTTGTCCTTTTGGGTTTGTACCTAAAACACCGACAAACAAAATGGCGGTCAGCATAAATGAATATGTCGATATGTGGGGGAAACAATAATCGTGCAATTAACTATAACATCATATTGCAGTCAAATATGATTTAACAAACCACATTACGTTTTAAACATAACTGCTACATCCATACATACCCTAGCCTCTGCGCTGTCCCTGTAGTGGACCTGGATGCTACCTTCCTTATGGTAGATCCCCATTAGACCCTGCATGATCCTACCTAATCGGTAGATGAATATCTAGGGTTGAGTCACATGGCACTACCCATAAGTAGCCCAATCCCTAACCCATGGTGTGCTAAAGAGTCGCATGGCATTACCCATAGGTAGCCCAATCCCTAACTCTTGATAACCTGATGGTCCCACAAGTAGACCCTCTACTAGGTTACCCTTTCATTATTAGCAAAGCCACAGAGGAGGACCAGGATCTGTGCTAGTCATGTATATCTATTTATGGTGATAATCATAGTCACTTTATAGTTGCATGAAATAAAAGTCATTCAAGCAGTTATTTTCAGGCAACAGATAAAACATCCGGGAATCGCCGTGAAACTAAAGCGATTAACCATAAGACTAACCACATACCTACAACTGTATATTTGGAGATAGAATCAACTATGTATAGAAAATCCAACCAAGCAAGTGAATATGCACAGAAATCCTAAAAAAAATATACAAACTTTCCTTTTATCAAGATTTATCCAAACTCATCTTATTTCTTAGGATTTATATTCCAATTTTAGCATTTCCTTTGAAATTAGGGTTTTGCCTCCACTTTTAGTATTGTGAATCCTAATTTAGTAAAACTACATAAAAACCCTAAATTTCTCATCTTACTACTCTTAATAGACTTAGGATCATTATTTAGTAATCTATTTCCATAATCCGAAATAAACATGGTTTTTCTCCTTTTTCACCCTAAATTAGGGTTTCTATATGTATTATCCTACATACATATATTAAAACCCTAAATTAGTTGAATTTGAATGAAAAATGGATTGAAGCTCTATTTTAATATTCAGCAGGTTAATACTTCTTAACTTAACCTATTAAACCACAAAGATTCTTTCTTTATACTCAATTAGGGTTTCTAATTACCTTTTAATACACTTTTGCAAAACAAGACAGAACTAGATTACCAAATCATTTTTATCTTGTTCCTTGTATTTTTTTGATAAACTTTCATATATAAAGTTTTCTCATCGGAGTTCTCTATCAACAGATATGATTTTTGCAAGAAAAAGCATTTTTCTATAATTTTGATTAGAGAGGGTGAATTACCAAATTTTCGCAGCCGATCGATCGATGTGACGCTGGTCCTCCCTTTAGATATGACACTTTGTGTCACGTTCCTCCACTTCACGAGATAACTTAGCGCGCCGACCCTAGGATCATTGGATCTCCTTGCGAGTCCATGATGGTCCTTGATCGAACGGTATCTGCTCGTCGTCCTCTCCTTTCCTTGTTGTTCGTACCACGGCGGTGCCGAGGTGGAGCCCTCGCCAGAGAGAGAACAATCGAGCGAGAGAGAGAGAGAGAGAGAGTTGGGGCTTGGGAAGTAGCCATCAGGGTTCGTGAGGGCGAGAGGAAGCGAGTGGGGGTCTTTATATAGGACTAGGGGGATCCCTTTAGGGTTTCTCATCCCCGCTGTCACCTTCTTTCTATCCCAATTGGGTGTTTCCTCAAGACGCGATAAAAGCTTGCCAACCCAGGGTCGAGAAGCTTTGTTTCCTTCTCCCAAACTCAATGGAATAATTTCCATTAGTGCACATGTGCTAGTTTGAGAGATAATCGAGGGATAAAATCCCCCTATAAATGGCCTAAGTCCCAGTTCTACTGGAACTCAACGATGCGCGGCGCTTGTTGGATCAAGATCCAACGGCCCACATCTCACGCGTTCAAACAAAAGGAAAAGATTTTCCTATTTTCAAGATAAATCCTATTTTTTAAGAATAATTTGAAAAAGCCATAACTCTCAATTCATAACTCCTTTTTATCTTAAATTTTAAGGGAACCTAGTTAATGATTTTATCTGTCATCATGCTAAAATTGGGATCATTATCTCAAGAAAACGAGTCCTTTTCTTCAGTTTCAAGTTAACACTTGAATACTTATATTTTCCACATATTTTCTCTTTCCCTAGCCATTATATTATTATTCTGAGTTCCTTGAACCCAAAGGAACCTTAATAGTTCGAAATTCCATCTTCGGAAATATTCTTTAGCCTTTTATTCTTCTTTTATCTATTTTCTTATTTATTCCTTTATCCAATTGAATTCCTTTTCCTTTTCTTTTTCTTTTTCTCTCCATTGGGCTCAATAGCCAATAAAGCCCATTAAGAAAACAAACAAGGCTATTATGCACAAAAATCATTCAAATCTAACCATTAAATCAACCATTGATTTTGTTAATCTTTTAAAAGGAGATTTACACATCTCATTATATGGTTTAGAAAAATGGGGTTATAACAGTTAGAGTTTTAAGCATCTAATTATTCTAAGTAAGAAATATCAGCAAGAAATATAGGTCAGGGGTCTTACAACCATTAACCCTTAACAAGGATTTTTTCGCCAAAATCCTACATGAAAAGAGATGGGTACTTCCTACGCATCTCGTCCTCCAACTCCCACGTGGCTTCCTCCTCACCACTATGAAGCCACAAAAACTTGACCATCACTATATCCTTCTTCTTCAACTTCTTGACCCTCCTATCAAGGATCAACACAGGACCCTCCACATACAGCATGTCCTCCTCCAACTCAACCTCCACTAGATGTAGCATCAACTTGCTATCTGGATGACACTTATTCATTATTGATACAGGGAAGACAAGATGCAATTTGTGCAACTCAGGAGGAAACTCCAACCTATAAGCTACCTTCCCAACACGTGCTGATATTGGGTATGGTCCAATAAACCTGGGAGCCAACGTACCCTTCTTCCTAAACCTCAGCACACCTTTCAAAGGAGAGACTTTGAGATACACCTTGTCCCCCACTTGGAGTTCCAAAGCCCTCCGACAATTATCAGTGTAAGACTTATACCTTTCCTAGGCTGCCTTCAGCTGGTGTTGTATCAACTTAATCTTCTCTATTGTTTTCTACACAAGATCATGCCCCAAAATTTGATGCTCATCCCATCTCATACCAACACAATGGAGAATGACAATGTCTCTCATACAAAGCCTCATAAGGTGCCATGTCGATACTCTACCGATAATTGTTGTTGTAGGCAAATCTATCAAACTGAGGTGCACATCCCAACTGCTCAAAATCTGTAGAACATAAGCTCTCAATAGATCCTCCAAGGTCTATATAGTCCTATTAGATTGTCCATCTGTCTACGGGTGAAACACTATATTGAACCTCAAGCATGTACCCACCACTACATGCAAATGCACCCAAAAATGACTAGTAAACTGAGGACCTCTATCAGACACTATCGTCACTGGGATACCATGCAAACAGACTATCTCATCTACATACTCTTGTGCAAGCTTCTTCGTTGTAAATGTTGTCTTCATCGAAAGGAAGTCTATAGACTTGGTCAAACTGTCCACTATCACCCAGATGGAATCATGACCTTTGGCTATCATAGGAAGACCAACCATAACGTCCGTAGTAATATGATCCCATTTCCACTACGGTATAGGCAACGGTTGCAACATTCCTGTAGGATTCTGATGTTCTTCCTTAACATGTTGACATAGATGACACCTTGCCACAAACTCAACAATGTGATGCTTCAAGCCAGGCCACCAATATAGATCCTTTAAGTTGTGATACATCTTGGTGCTGCTTGGATGCATAGCATACATTGAAGAGTGAGCCTCTTTCAAAACCAACTTCCTCGGATCTTTAACATCTAGCACCACTACCTTGCCATGGTAACACACTATCCCATCTCCAGTCTCATGGAAGCTATCATGCTTCTTGTTTCCTAACTCTATCGGATCTGATGTATTACAATATCACCCAACTGTGCATTTATGATCTGTTGTCTCAACATGGGCTTCACCTGTAACTGAGCTAGCAAGCCTTCAACAAGGATACTTCCATCTTTGCATTCATATGGTGAAGAGAAACCAACGTGTCTCACCGATGGAACACCTAGGAACACAATTTTGCCTTCTCAGTAGATGATGAAGAAGAAGACTTGCTGCTCAAGGCATCAACCACCATGTTTGCCTTCCTTGAATGGTAGTCTATGGTGCAATCATAATCCTTGATCAACTCCATTCAACACCACTGCCACATGTTCAGTTCTTGGTTCGAGAAGATGTACTGAAGGTTCTTGTGGTCGGTGAAGATATAAAACTTCACGCCATAAAGGTAGTGTCTCCATATCTTCAAAGCAAGGACCACAACTACAAGTTCCAGATCATGTGTTAGGTAGTTCTCCTCATGTTTCTTAAGATGTCATGAAGAAAAAGAAATAACGTTCTTATCCTACGTTAGCACACAACCCAAACCATTCCTTGATGCATCACAGTAGATGATGTAGACTTTCCCTTGCTCTAGAAACATTAACACTAGTGCAATGGTCATATTCTCTTTCAAAATATGGAAAGAACACTAGCCCCTGTCATCCCAGACAAATGACACACCTTTCCTTGTCAACTTCGTTATGGGTAACGCCATGGCACTGAAGTTCTTGATAGACATCTTGTAGTAGCATGCCAAGCCCCGGAAATTGCAAACCTCGATCGGTGCCTTAGGTTGCTCCCATTCTAGCACTGAATCCACTTTCGTCAGGTCCACACATACGCCTCTGGCAGATATCATGTTCCCAAGGAAAGACACGTCCTTCGACGAAAACTCACACTTGATGAACTTGGCGTACAACTTATTCTACCTCAACAACGTCAAAGCTTGTCATACATGTTTCTCATGTTGCTAGCGGCCTCTGGAGTATATTAGGTTGTCGTTGATGAACACCCTACAAACTAATAAAGATAAGGCCAAACACCCTATTCATTATGTCCATGAATGTTTCTGGTGCATTGGTTAGCCCAAATAGCATCAACATAGATGTATAGTGACCATACCTAGTCCTAAAAGCTGACTTGGGTATGTCATCTTCCTTGATCAATAACTAATGACTGCATATCTATCATAGAGAACACAACAACACCTCTGAACTGATCAAACAAATCATCTATCTGTGGTAAAGGGTACTTGTTCTTTATAGTCACCTCATTCAACTATCGGTAGTCAATGCATAACCTCATAGATTCGTCCTTCTTCTTCATAAACAACACGGGAGCACCCCAAGGGGAAGTGCTCGGTCTGATAATGCCCTTCTCTACCATCTTCTATAATTGCTTCTTCAACTCTTGCATCTCATCTGCTGCCATCTTGTACAACGACTGCGCTATCTGTTGTGTACCAGGAACTAGATTGATCTCAAAGTCAATCTCTAGGGGTGGGGGAACACCAAGAAAGTCATTAGGAAACACATCCTCAAACTCACATACCACTATCACTTCCTGGATACTAGGACTCCTCAACTTGGTATCCACCACATCTGCTAAGAAAGCATTGCACCCATGTCTCATCAGTCTCTCCGTTGTCATTTCTGACACCAAGCACGCCGGGAGAATCTTCCTATGTCTTTGGAAGACGCATGAAACATCACCATAAGAGAATGTCGCTACCTTGGAACTACAATCCAAGACTACTCAATACTTCTCCAAGGTATCCATCCTAATGATCACATCGAATCTGTACATGTCAAGTGGTATAAGATCTACTTGAATGTTGCATTGTGAGAAAGAAAGAACACGGGATGGATACACCTCCCACAACTCAACATAACCAAACAATGGAATTTCTAAGCGAAGACTATCACCTCTATGACTAACAAGCAAAAAGAAACTATCCATCGCCTCTCTGGTGAAAATAGAGTGTGTCACAGCCAGGTCAACCAAAGCAGATATAAAGTAGGAAGAAGATAAATTAGAATGAAATAACTCCATCTGATCTATCATGACTCATGGATTGACCACTCCCTCTGGTTGACTCATGGCGTAAAATTGAGTTGTCTCCTATTGTGACCCCCATCCTCTGTTGGCCTACCTAGAAGATCCTGCCTACGATACCTAACCGCGTTGTCAACCTCCACCACTATTGAACTGTCACTGTTGTGACTCTATCTCGGCTGTTGTGTCACCTCCTCGTAGATCATACGGAAAGACCATATGATGTGCCCCACCTGTCCATACTTGTTCCAAGTTCTTGAGTCATATTGTGGCCTGGATGGCCCTGTCATTGATATTAATGCCGCACTATGAGCTCCTGTATGTGGAAAGCTATGCCCTCTACCTTTGCTTGATGACCACTCAGACTGAACCACCGACCTCTATTGTGATTGAGCTGACAAAAACTTAGGCTTCTTGAATCCACCAGAAGACTGCCCATGAAACTATGTCGGTCTCTCTTAGTGTTAGCCTCATTCTTCTCTATCGTCAAGCGCTCTATCCATCTCATAGACTCCACAAACGTTGCAAACCACTCTCGATTCTCTAAAGCTGACACTGTTGTCATCAAAACTATGCTCAAAACCTTCTCAAAATGTTGGATCCTCTCATTGTCTGTTACAACCATGTGAGGATAGAACCTCAACAACTCCATAAAATTGACCTCATACTCATTGATCGTCACAGATCCCTGCCAGATCTTCTCAAACTATAAGATCTTCTCATCCATGTATATCTCTGGGATGTATCGGCTCACACACGCCTTCCAAATGTCTTCCTAATTGATCACTACACCACGCCTCTTCTCCTCCTTAATGGATCACCTTATCCTCCTTAGGGATATTGAGGATCTTAAAGACCTTTTCCAACTCTGTCAGCCATATATATGTGTCTTCTGGGTCTGTCGTACCCACATACTCCAATGCTCCAACGTGTCACAACCTCTCAAAGGTCTTCCCAGAACCCTGGGATTCTACATTGGGAACAACAACCCTTAATTGTGATGTCGACACTCTATCCTCCCTATGCAAAATCGTTTCCATCAGTTTTCCAAACATGGACTAAAAGGTAGGATTGGCTATAGTTTTTGGGTCCAACTGAGGCTCTTCAAGTAGCCCATCTACTCTTTCCTGCCTCCTGGCACCACCTCTTGGTTCATCAACACTACTCTCAACATTTTCTTCGTGTTCACTAGACATATCTTCTTCTTCTTCTGCAAAAGCAGAAACTACAATCAGACATACTAGATAATGCAAGAATAGACACAATCCTACATCTATGTCCCAGTAGACTCAACGAAGCTAGTTCTTTGATAATAACCAAATGGTGACACACCCATCACAACAATTGAGATAACTCAAACAAAAGTGAACCATTAACAACTAACAACCACATTGTTACAACCCCAAATTTTGGGTTCTTTTGGTGAGAAATGTAATATCTCCTATTAAAGATATTTGAACAAATAATGATATAATTTGTTTTGACTAAATGGAATTCATTTACAATAGCCTTGTTGGTTGTTTTGTGGGCTTTATTGTCTATTGGGCCCAATAACAAGGATAAGACAAAAGAAACTCCATTATTAATAAGAAATGGAGAAAAGAAAGATGTAGAAACCTCTAGAAGGCAAAAGTATATAATCCAAAAAGTGGATTTCGTGCCTCTTGGGTTCCTTGGGTTCCAAGGAGTCCAAAGTTGCAAAGATAATGCAACAAGAAAAGAAAAGATCAAATAAATATTTCTTTATTAAGAAAGAAATTGAAAACAATGATAAAATGTGGAAAATGAGTGGAAAGAGGTATAATTGAGTCATCCTTGATGGATTTTGGTATCCATAAGGTTCCTAATGTTAAAAGGAATTCCAATAAGGAAAATAAAAAGAGAGATAAAGAGAAATCCTCAAAAGAGATATTTTAATCAAGAAATAAAAAGGGTAATGAGAAATAATGGATATAGATGCATTTAGAAGGATAATAAGTATCCACTAAAAAGGATTTCGAAATATTAGAGTTTCTTGGGGTCCAAGGAGCCCCAATGGAGAAAATGAAAGAGAAAATTTCAAATAATGCAAAATAAGAGGACAATGTGATGAATAATGAATGAATATTGTGGTATTTTTAAAAGGAAGTATTTTCTACTAAAGGAAAATATAATTTTCGTGACCAATGAATTAAAATCCAAGAACAAGAAGATAAAAGAAATGATTTTTGAATTCCTTAATAGCCAAGGATCATAGATAATCAAGGAATTATTTAAAAAGAAAATCTTATACTTGTTTAAGGAAAGTAGGTTTCCTTTTGAGAGGGGGGCCTTGTTTCTTCGTGGGTAAGCACCCTAGGGCGTTGCTATCTATCCCTATATAAGGGACGAACCCAATAGCCTCGAGTTGCCTTGTCTTCCACTCATCTCCAACCATGCACCCACTCAAAAACCCTAACTAAAGAGAAACATCATGATCTTTGAACCACAAGGAGGCAAGATGGAGTTGCGAGGGAAGCCTGATGCTCCATGATACCAGGAAGCAGGTTCGCCATTGTGGCCATGCCCTAACCCCGACACAGTAGCAGCCGCATGGTTGCAACACTGACCGTAGGTTGCAGACCTGGCCAACGCAAACCAGCTGCTTTGGCCACAAGTTAATGGCACCCCTGAGTGTGCGGAGGAGCATCGAAGGCAAGGGAGCCCCTCCTGGTGGCTGTCGGGGTCAGGGAAGAGGAGAAGGAGCTGTGCAAGTCGCGGCTAGGGCGATGCAGTAGGGTTGCGCGAGGTTGAAGAAGACGGAAGTCACGTTGGACCGTTTTGCCCCTCCATGGGCTGAAGCGTTGATAACTTAACCGAGGGCAAAAACATAAAATCATTATGTTTCCCAAAACAAGCGACGTTACATGGGTTTGGCGACGTGGCGTCCTACCATTTGCTCAAGTAAGTTTATAATGCAAAAATTGTATCTTTTTATTCGTAGCTCGGATGAATGTGTATAAAATATGAAAGTTGCTCAAAAAAATGAGAGGAATCCAATAAAAATAGATTTGAAGCTAATTTCTCTTGAAATTCGAAAAGTAGTGGAATCTATCAACTTTAATGCTTTAATGATTAAGAAACCCTAATTTGAGATGATTAATGATTTTAGAAGGTGTTTATGAATGATTAAAGTTGATATTAACATGTTAATTATAAAAAGATGCATTAAGACCAAAAAGGATGAACTTGGCACGTAATTAGTTTAATTTAGAGTTTCATGTACATAAATGAGTTTTAATGGGCCTTGAAACCCTAATGTTAGTAATTGTGACTCTTAATGAATTTAGTTGTTCAAATTCATGAATAAAGCTGAGATATGATGGTTCTAAGCTATTTTGAGTATAAAAGTTCCTAATAGTGGATAAATACCCTTAATATAGTAATTAGGGTTTTCTACTGGATAAAGGTGGAATTAATGTTGAATAGAGTTCATATGTGAATTAGATCGTAATGAACTATGAATTGTTAATTTGAAAGGAACCCAAGATGATAATTGGGCCTAACGATCTTGTCATGAATTAAAAGGATAAAAATGGTAGTTTTAATGTAAAAGAGGATTAATGGACATTTAAATGTGCCTTTAATCCAAAATTAAGGATATATATTGTTAAACGGTAACCTTAATATCTTTCGTGAAGAATAGATGAGATAATTAGGGTTTGTGGGAAATTGTATAAAATTAGGGTTTAAAATAGTAAAAATGAAGAGAAACCCTAATTGCAATGGAAACCCTAAAAGAGGACTAGAAACCCTAGTAAGCGAGCTTGGTTTAATAGACCTTGATGGCCTGATCAATGATAGGAAAATTGGATGTTTATTTTAGGATCAACTTGTGTGCTTGATTGGTTTCTTGCTTGGTTGAATTATTTCTGCACTCAAGTCAACTTGACAGGTATGTGGTTAATTATGGTTAATCACATTAGTTTTCGAAGAGTTTCCCGGATGATTCATTGCATTGAATGCAACTTATCAGTTTGGATGTTCATACTTGCAAAATCATAAAGTCACTATGATTATCACAATAATAATAGAAGTGTGTGTTCTCGCACCTACATGCCACCCTGATGGATGATGCCAAAGGTCAAGCCCAGGAGGGAAGACTAATGGGCACCATGAGTGGTGACCCCATACACCAAGCTCGGGAATGAGAAGGTGGTCTATGTTGCATGACTAATGGGCACCATGAGAGGTGACCCCAGGCACCAAGCTCGGGATTGAGAAGGTGGCCTTAAGTCAATGGAAAAAGAGAAACCCTAGAGGGGGTATTCCAGGGTTAGGGAAAAAGTGGTGGAGAATGACACACTGAAAGCATAATTTGGCTTGTTAATTAACTTGATTGTGATATTTAGATTGTTAGCCATATTTGTGAAATTTTGGTTGTCCCCACATATCGGCATATTTCGATATGCTGACCGATGTTTTGTTTGTCGGCATTTTAGGTGCAAGATTGAAAAGGACAAACAGTAAAGTGGCATATGTGGAATTAAATAAGAATTAAAGTGCAAAGGAGGATTAGTTAGAATAGACTCCAGATATGGAAAGAAGTTAGATATCCAAGTTTTTGAAAAAGGTATGCAAAGTTTTATTTTATTCCAGCTTTTAGTTTAGTTTGATAGAATTTTATAATTATTACTGATTATTTGTCAAACCTTTGATCATGTCAATTGGGATAACGGCTCTGACCTTTGGGTCTCCCTTAATTGGGGGTTACTGGGAGGCGGGGTCATTACATTTGGTATCAGAGCATAGGTTCCTCATTTACTCTTTAACAATTATTAAATTTTACAAACTCTGTAGAACCCAAGGGAGTTATTAGAGGATTTTCCGAAAGATAGAGGTGTCTAGAAAAGGATCATGTCTGGGGGCTGGAAAGATTTTCCTCCGCACCACTAGTCAGAATACGAGGACTCCCAGATCCGTGTGACTGCCTGGCCAATGTCTCAGGATTTGACTCGAAATAAGATACATTTAGGACTCTCTCATCTTGTTCATCCCTTCTCAACTCAAATGCTATTAAGGACCATAAGGATTAGGGTTTTCTCTCTTTTCCTCACCCTCTTGAGGTACAGGTAAGGTTGATAGGGTTTAAGGAATCCTCCACCAAATTAGTGAAAAGCATGTAAATAAGATGTCATGGACAGATGCTTAATAGATTAATCATAAATAAAAGAATAGATACATGCTTAGGTCGTATGACATATGTTGTCATGCCCTCAGGAGAGACCTGAGGCTAGACCTCCTTGTTAGGAGGATGAGTGGAGAAAGTTTGTCTTGGAGGTAGAGACCTCCATTATAAGTAGAGACCTGGCACATCCTATGAGGATGATGCTAACCCTAACCCTAAGTGGTGGTTAGAGAGAGAGAGATGGCATGATGAGTTAGATGTCATGATAGACTAGGTGTGTGGACATGCTTTTGGATGCCATGACATTTTGAACCATGTGAGGTTGGATGAGTTAGTTCCTTGGTGACCCAACCCTAGGAAGGGTCGTGCATGTTAGAGTGAAGGATAGCTCCTTCAACGATGAGGATAGTGAAGAACCCATGGAAACCTTATGGGTTTATGCAAGTAGGGCATAAACATGCACCCAGAGTACGTCAGTAGTGTGGTCAATAGGTTGAAACCCTGGTCAGTAGAGTATGTTGGATAGCTTATGAGATAAGCAGAAAAGGCTATGGATAATCTTGAGCAAACATAAGTTTGAACATAGGTATCACCCATGTAGGGGTATGCTTGTGAGCTTGTTACTTCATGGAGAGAGGACCTCTAGTAGTAAGGCTATTTGTAGGGTTAGCTCTAGAGAAAGAGAGCAGGACCCAAGCAAGAAGGTTGGAATCCTAGACTTAGAGATATGAGGAACAATAGGGAGTTGAAGATGATGCAACCTAAGTGGATGGTTGTGGTTTCCTCAGGCACGATCCCTGGAGGCTGAGGATATCTTGGTTGCCTTTAGAGGAACCAAACCCTAGAGAGAGGATAAGGCTGCTGGTAGCTATGTGCCTATGGTATAGGTGCTTACCTTCTAGTGATAGGAAGAAGAGTTCCTTAGACCTGGAGGAGGTTTAAGTAACCAGTAGTGAGGCCTTATACCTAGATGGTTGTTCCTGAGGAGGACTCCACTCAGAAATGTTGTTCAAGTGGAAGGATCATGGGAAGTGCATGTCATACCCTGTACATGCTTGGCTAGTGGTTAAAGAGTTGAGTAGATAGTGAACATCAGAAAAGTGAACATAGGGGAAGTAGTGTACCTGATGCTCATGATGAGATTTGAGTTTCTATAGATTCAAGCATGGTACTCCTCATGTTTAGAGGAAAGGGAAACCCCTTAAGTTTAAGGTATGTTTGATGAATCCCTCACAGCCAAGGTGGAGACATGAGAAGGTTTGTTATTGGTCCAGTGTTGAGGAATGAGAACAAGTGTGACCTAGCATGGTTTAGTAGGTGGTCTGCTTGTGCCTTAGTATCTTTCTAGGGTTAAGCATGCTCATGTGTATGTAAACCCTTGACATAAGGACATTTGTGACCTTTGTAGTCCCCCCCCCATCCTAGGAGAGGGACCCTTTGGTAGGGTGTATACCAGTTTTGTTGGTTTTGAGGTAACCTAAAGAGGTCTCATAGGATCTTGAGAAGCTAAGTACTGAAAAGTACATGGTATGAGAATGAAACTGTAGACCCATAGATAACCATCTCTAAGTGCATGTGGATGTGTTACCATGGAGGTAACCGGTATGGGGCCTGACCAAGGTAGGTCAGTCACCATGACCCCTATGAAAGGATGAAAGACAACCCATGAATGTAGAGAGAGATGATGAAGGCTTGGGTAAGGTTCTAAGTTGGACATGTACTGTAATAGAATCCTAAGTCTATCCTAGGGTCAGGTAGGGATAAGACCGATGGAAGTGGGAGTTGCCTAATTCCCTAGTTGCACATGACCATAGGGTCGGGAGGTAACAACTATCATTGTTTGAGGGCCATGGATTAGGAGATTGATCACCTTCATGAACTCATGGGACCCAAAGGGCAGATGAGTAGGGCACTCTCTGGATGCATAAGGGAAGAGGAATGACCCCAAAAGTGCCGGCACCCTATAGACCTAGAGGAGATGACCAAGGAATGTGTGTGGACCCTAGTAGGTTTGAGACCAATTTTCAATGGAACTAAATTTGATATCAAGATGATTGTGATGTAGAGACATAAGTTGCACGTTTCAACATAGATTTAAAAGTGTATTGGCAATGTGGGATGTACCATCTCTACTCCTGGAACAGGAACAACTTTGTTTTTGGACGGCCACCAAATGCTTATTTCCTCTTATTATGGGAGTGAGAGATAGGACAGTATGCATGCCATACACCAAGGATAAAGATGATGTGAGTTGGAACGTTGCTATGAGGTATGAGGACAGAGATGATAACATACCCTTATGTGGTGAACGATAGGTAGATGGTTTACAAACATCAAGAGAACTAAGGTAGTCATCTTGTGAGGATGTTTTATCATGAGCTATGTGGAATTTGCATGTTATACAAGGTTGAGTTCAAAAACCAAGAGGATGAGCTCAAAGTTTTCTTGATGAAGATAGACTTAGAGTTTGAGATGAGATGATAAGTGGAATACATGGAGGTGTAGGTCTTCAACATTACCTACCACCTAAGGATGTGAAGTGGTAATGGATGAGATGTAGCTGCCTAGTTTAGCTAGAGGCTAGAAGAGGTTGTTAGGATAACCCTAAGTTTGAAAAAGAAGATATGTTTGGATAACACTCAGATGTAACGAGACCTGTTGAACAAGTTAGTAGTTGTTTGGTTAGCCATCCCAGGCCTTGATGCAATAAAAGGATGGTTGTAGAGTCTCAGATACTCTCTTTGGAAAGGAAGGTGATGAAACCCCAATTAGAATGGTTTAGAGTTTCTGAGAAATCAGTCTTGAGGAATCATGACATATAGAAGATCATGATTTTAAGATTGCCATACATCATGGTACTGCTAAGATAATAAGTGGTAGTAGTACTTTGATGCCTAAGATGAAAAGTGTACAAAGATGCATGTCGCTCATCGCCATGCATGTCAAGAGGTGAAGGACGAACACTAGTAACCCACTGAGTTGGTATAGAGGATAAAGAGTCCCTGAGAGGGAATGGGAGCTCATCACTATGGATGTTGTAAGTCTCCCCTAGACCAAGGAAGGTCGAGATGCGATATGGGTTATGGTGGATCGCCTTACCTAGATAACGAAAGAAAGAAACAGTATTGTCTAGGGACAGATCCGGTTGAACTACTTCTAAGAGAGAGAGATGGTTCAACTACCCCATGATCCGAGTTCAAAAGTTGTTGAGTATAACCTAAAGATTCACTTCCATGCGGTGGAAGTAGGTACATGAAGAACTCGATATAAGTACAGTTTATCACCCCCCTAACTAACGGTTAGAATGATCCAGACTAGAGGGTCTGATGAGAGCATGTGTGCTCATTCAGGGTGATACATGGAGACAGTTCTTGTCTTCTGTAAAATGTGATGATAACCACCATATCCAGTATTGGGATGTAAAGAAGCTCTATAAGGGAGGTTGTATCGGTCACCACTTCATTAAGATGATGTTGGTGAAGGGACGTCACAAAGGTCAGAAAAGGATCACAGTGGGTGCAGATGAAGTCACTTTGATCGTGCTATGGCTGAAAGAGAGCCCAGGGGTGACATGAGTCGTGAGCTGATGCAAAGAAGACTGACATGTAGTTCACTATGGGAGAGTATGTGATGTGAAAATCCGAACCCTCTAAGTTATAGCTAAGAGAGAGTTGAATCTCGGCTGTACGGTCCATTTGAGATGGATTAGTGGAGATGGTTGTGTTTAGCCTTACCCCTCAGGATAACATGATGTATAATGTGTTCCATGAGTCTGATCTAGGGAACTATGTGAGGTACCCAAGCCATGTGCTGAGCCCTGAACCTATTCGGCTTTATGAGAGATGGAAATGTCCTGAGTCACCTATGAGGGTACGATATACCAAGGTAAGAAAGAACTCATATGGAAGAATATGAGATGATGAAGGTTCTTGAGAAGCACCATGGAAAGGGTGAGGCCACATGGGAGCCATGATGGACAGAAGAAAAGCTTATCATGTTTTTTGTGTGCTTGGTGGAATTTTGAGGGAAAAATTCCTATAAGAGGGGAAGGATGTTACAACCCCAAATTTTGGGCACCTTTGGTGAGAAATGTAATTTCTCCTATTAAAGATATTTGAACAAATAATGATATAATTTGTTTTGAATAAATGGAATTCGTTTACAATAGCCTTGTTGGTTATTTTGTGGGCTTTATTGGCTATTGGGCCCAATAACAAGGATAAGACAAAAGAAACTCCATTATTAATAAGAAATGGAGAAAAGAAAGATGTAGACACCTCTAGAAGCCAAAAGTATATAATCCAAAAAGTTGATTTCGTGCCTCTTAGGTTCCTTGGGTTCCAAGGAATCCAAAGTTGCAAAGATAATGCAACAAGAAAAGAAAAGATCAATTAAATATTTCATTATTAAGAAAGAAATTGAAAACAATGATAAAATGTGAAAAATGAGTAGAAAGAGGTATAATTGAGTCATCCTTGATGGATTTTCATATCCATAAGGTTCCTAATGTTAAAAGGAATTCCAATAAGGAAAATTAAAAGAGAGATAAAGAGAAATCCTCAAAAGAGATATTTTAATCAAGAAATAAAAAGGGTAATGAGAAATAATGGATATAGATTCATTTAGAAGGATAATAAGTATCCACTAAAAAGGATTTCGAAATACTAGAGTTTCTTGGGGTCCAAGGAGCCCCAATGGAGAAAAAGAAAGAGAAAATACCAAATAATACAAAATAAGAGGACAATGTGATGCATAATGAATGAATATTGTGGTATTGTTAAAAAGGAAGTATTTTCTACTAAAGGAAAATATAATTTTCGTGGCCAATGAATTAAAAGCCCAGAATAAGAAGATAAAAGAAATGATTTTCGAAATCCTTAATAGCCAAGGATCATAGATAATCAAGGAATTATTTAAAAAGAAAATCTTATACTTGTTTAAGGAAAGTAGGTTTCCTTTTGAGAGGGGGGCCTTGTTTCTTCATGGGTAAGCACCCTAGGGCGTTTCTATCTATCCCTATATAAGGGACGAACCCAATAGCCTCAAGTTGCCTTGTCTTCCACTCATCTCCAACCATGCACCCACTCAAAAACCCTAAGTAAAGAGAAACAACATGATATTTGAGCCACAAGGTGACAAAATGGAGCTGCGAGGGAAGCCTGATGCTCCATGATACCAGGAAGCAGGTTCGCCATCGTAGCCATGCCCTAACCCAGGCACAGCAGCAGCCGTATGGCTGCAACACTGGCCGTAGGTTGCAGACCTGGCCAGTGCAAGCCAGCCACCTTGGCTGCAAGTTAATGGCACCCCTGAGTGTGTGGAGGAGCATCGAAGGCAAGGGAGCCGCTCCTGGTGGCTGACGGGGTCAGGGAAGAGGAGAAGGAGCTGCGCAAGTCACGGCTAGGGAGATGCAGTAGGGATGCACAAGGTTGAAGAAGACGGAAGTCACGTTGGACCGTTTTGTCCCTCCTTGGGCTGAAGCGCTAATCACTTAACGGAGGGAAAAAATGTAAAATCATTTTGTTTCCCAAAACAAGTGACGTTGCATGGGTTTGGCGACGTGGCGGCCTACCATTGGCTCAAGTAAGTTTATAATGCAAAAATCGTATCTTTTTATTCGTAGCTCAAATGAATGTGTATAAAGTATGAAAGTTGCTCAGAAACATGAGAGGAATCCATTAATAATAGTTTTAGAAGATAATTCATCTTGCCATTCGAAAAGTAGTGGAAGCTATTAACTTTAATGCTTTAATGATTAAGAAACCCTAATTTGAGATGATTAATGATTTTAGAAGGGGTTTATGAATGATTAAAGTTGATATTAACATGTTAATTATAAAAAGGTACATTAAGAACAAAAAGGATGAACTTGGCACGTAATTAGTTTAATTTTGAGTTTTGTGTACATAAATGAGTTTTAATGGGCCTTGAAACCCTAATGTTAGTAATTGTGACTCTTAATGACTTTAGTTATTCAAATTCATGAATAAAGCTGAGATATGATGGTTCTAAGCTATTTTGATTATAAAAGTTCCTAATAGTGGATAAATACCCTTAATATAGTAATTAGGGTTTTCTAGTGGATAAAGGTGGAATTAATGATGAATAGAGTTCATATGTGAATTAGATCGTAATGAAGTATTAATTGTTAATTTGAAAGGAACCAAAGATGGTAATTGGGCCTAACGATCTTGTCACGAATTAAAAGGAT
Organism: Alisma plantago-aquatica; assembly: GCA_963693085.1. Taxonomy (NCBI): domain Eukaryota; kingdom Viridiplantae; phylum Streptophyta; class Magnoliopsida; order Alismatales; family Alismataceae; genus Alisma; species Alisma plantago-aquatica. The sequence goes on from OY856413.1 coordinate 18,919,540, forward strand.
AAAAATGGTAGTTTTAATGTAAATGAGGCTTAATGGACATTTAATTGTGCCTTTAATCTGAAATTAAGGATATATATTGTTACACGGTAACCTTAATATCTTTCTTGAAGAATAGTTAAGATAATTAGGGTTTGCGGGAAATTGTATAAAATTAGGGTTTAAAATAGTAAAAATGAAGAGAAACCCTAATTGCAATGGAAACCCTAAAAGAGGACTAGAAGCCCTAGGAAGCGAGCTAGATTTAATAGACCTTGATGGTCTGATCAATGATAGTAAAATTGGATGCATATTTCAGGATCAACGTGTGTGCTTGATTGGTTTCTTGCTTGGTTGAATTATTTCTACACTCAAGTCAGCTTGACAGGTATGTGGTTAATTATGGTTAATCGCATTAGTTTCCTAAAGAGTTTCCCAGATGATTCATCTCATTGAATGCAACTTATCAGTTTGGATGTTCATACTTGCAAAATCATAAAGTCACTATGATTATCACAATAATAATAGAAGTGTGTATTCTCGCACCTACATGCCACCCTGATGGATGATGCCAAAGGTCAAGCCCAGGAGGGAAGACCAATGGGCACCATGAGTGGTGACCCCAGACACCAAGCTCGAGAATGAGAAGGTGGTCTATGTTGCATGACTAATGGGTACCATGAGAGGTGATCCCAGGCACCAAGCTCGGGATTGAAAAGGTGGCCTTAAGTCAATGGCAAAAGAGAAACCCTAGAGGGGGTATTCCAGGGTTAGGGAAAAACCGGTGGAGAATGACACACTGAAAGTGAAATTTTGCTTGTTAATTAACTTGATTGTGATATTTAGATTGTTAGCCATATTTGTGAAATTTTGGTTGTCCCCACATAAAGTCATATTTTGATATGCTGACCGACGTTTTGTTTGTCGGCGTTTTATGTGCAAGATTCAAAAGGACAAACAGTAAAGTGGCATATGTGGAATTAAATAAGAATTGAAGTACAAAGGAGGATTAGTTAGAATAGACTCCAGATATGGATAGAAGTTAGATATCCATGTTTTTGAAAAAGGTATGCAAAGTTTTATTTTATTCTAGCTTTTAGTTTAGTTTGGTAGAATTTTATAATGATTACTGATTATTTGTCGAACCTTTGAACATGTTAATTGGGATAACAACTCTGACCTTCGAGTCTCCCTTAATTGGGGGTTACCGGGAGGTGGGTCGTTACACACATTATCACAAAACAAGGTAATTTAAAACCAATCTCAAAAATGCATCTTAAGAATAAATGTTATAACCACAATTTTTGGGTTCATATGGGTGGAAATATAATTTCCCCAATAAATGTATGATTATGGGAATTGTATGATTTATGTGTATTGAATGGATTTCCTTTACAATACTTTCTTTATGCATGTGATTTCGTAGATGATAATATATTAATGTGTCCAATATGATTAAAAGAAAAAGAAGAAATCAAATAATGCATTATTAAGAAGGAATTTGAGATAATGAGGAAAAGATAAGAAATATGTGGAAATAAGGATAATGGAATCATCATGGATGAGATTTTGAGTCCACATGATTTCTAATGGTAAAAGGAATCCAAATAAATAATATAAAAGAAGAGGAGAGAGAAAATGTGCATAAAATATGCTTTAATAAGTAATGACTTGCATAGGAAGAAATGTCTCTCACACTTTTGATTTTGAGTCCCAAACTTGTCACACAAGTAGTTTAAGTACTTATGGACTTTCCCTTAAAAGTTGGTATTAATTGGACATGTTGTTTGGGAGATATGGTTTTTTACAAGATTTACTAAAGTGAGTGGATAATCCTTTAATTCTATTTAATATCACAATGTGAATAGGATTAAATCTCATTTTATCAAGAACCCAGGTAACGTGGACCATTGGATCTGAGATCCAACGGCTCAGGTCTGATCCAAGTCACGAGGAGAGGCTTAGACCAGATAACAATCTAAGCAAGTTTGGTTTCCGATAACCAATGTCTGGGTATCAGATGTGTGGAGGAATGGAGTCAAGCAGGGCTCACGAGGCTTATCTGGGACATTTCTAATAGTAATAACAACTTATGGGTAAGGTGGATTCACAGTAGATACCTGGAACATCACTCTGTGTGGTCATACAACCCAAAACAATCTGATAGCTGGATGTGGAAAGCACTTCTAAAGCATAGAACTAGACTGACGCCTTTGGTGAAGTTTGAGATTGGAGATTGGTAGTCCATCTCTATCTGGAATGACCCATGGGTGGATGGTGCTTTCCTAGCCTCATGGAATGATGAAGCTCTAAAAATGAGGACAGGGCTGGGTACTAATGCAAAAATCAGTAACATTATAAAAAATGGTTAATGGGACCTTTCGAAGTTTAGAGGGAGTGAGGTTCTCCAAAGCATTTGCAGATCCAAGACTTTAAAGTCAAGAGACATGTGCTACTTCGAAGGTATGACAAGATATTCGCTTAGAAGTGCCTGACATCTTATTCAAGTTCATTACCCAGATGTTAATTGGGATTCTTGGTTATGGAAGTCAAAGATTCCTAACAGAATGAAATTATTCGGGTGGAAGTTCCTACAATAGAATATGGTGACTGAGAAGTTCCTAAAAGGCAGAGGTATCTGCCTTGCTTCACGATGTGCCTTGTGTTGCCAAGCAAGTGAAGATCGGACCCATATGTTCTGGACCTACAATTTCACTAAACAAGTGTGGGGAAGAGCTTTCTCTCATTTTAGTCATCTACCAACAAATGAAAACAACCTTATTCAGGTCCAAAACAAAAAAGAGAAGCAGATGGCATTGATCATCCTATACCACATATGGGGTGCTTAGAATTCAACCATTTTGAAGAAGAAAGACATAATTTGATTGATATCTGGCAGAGAGGTCATTCTGACCGGAGCTGTCTGCATAGATAGAGAGTATACATAGATAGTTTTACTTTTCTGTCTAGTTTTACACTCTGACTCATACCACTGTAAATTCTAGTTTTTTTTCCTTTGAAAGTAATAGAGTAACATGCTTATTGATTAAAAAAATGTTTGGTTTCCAAATTGATCTTGGATGAGGAGACGAACGGATCTGGGATTAGTCCCATTGTCTTTGGGAGGCTTTTCTGAATCCATCCATCCCAGGATTTGTGGGGTTTCGTGATGGAACCACAGAGTCCCCAAATCTCAGGGAATCGATGGCTACCCTATATATAGTGGGGGAACTCCGTTGCACCCACGCATCTACAAACAATCTTCACAAATCCAGAGCGATATGATGATCTCTTTGCTACCATCAATTGAAGTTTTCATCTTGACCTTCACCTTTACCTCAGAGCCATTGTCGTCGGTGAGTTCTTGGTATAGTCCCGATGGCGGAGAGCAGAGAGCAAGTAATTGACCTGGCCATCGAGTTCAAAAGGTCAAGGAGGTACACCAGGTGGTCTTAGTTTGCGCACGGAGGGAGTAGAGCCCAAAGTCAATGAACCAGTTGACTGTGGAGGGGCATTGCTCACAAGAGACAAGCCTCGTGAGGTAGAAGATGAGCAGGAGGGAAAGACCTCCTTGCCCCCGGCCTTGCACACAAGAAGGAAGGGCAGAAAAGTCCTTCTGCCGTGTCCGCGTGTGAGCAGGATGCACCCAGTGTGGCGCTAGGTGGCACACAGCTGTTGGTCCAGTCACATCAGTTTGGACCCAATGATTTCTAGGTAAGTGTGTCGACATGGCGTTTCCTTATTGGTCAATAAGGATTTCTTTGCGAAAATCATAATAAATTATTGGTAACTCAGATGGAAGAAAATTATATATGAAAATTGATTAGGAGAATGCAAGGAATTAATAAAAATATAATTGAGGTCTAAATACGCTTGCAATTTGAAAATTATACAAAGATGCCATCTTTAATGGTTTTATTATTTAAAAACCCTAATAAGTTGTACATGCTTTTTAGGATTTTGTTCTTTTGTGTGATTGGCTTGATTTCTAGCTTGGATTGGATTGCCTGATTGATTGGACTTGCTTATTTCTTGTGAAATCTCCTAATCAGGTATGTGATTATTTAGGAGTACACGCTTTAGTTTCCCGACATGTTCCCAATGATTTATCGATTGCATGGAAATAAACTTCTTGGATGATTTTATTTCTATAATCTTTAAAGTGAATATGACTATCACAATCTAAGTATATATATGACTTGCCCGAACCTACATACCATCTCTGGATGTAAGATGAGAGACCAAGCCTTGGAGGGAAGGTCAAGGTGGTCAAGCCCCAGAGGGAAGACCACAGGGCACCCAGAGAGGTGACCCCAGGTACCAAGCTCAGGATGGAGAAGGTAGTCTTAAAGTCCCTTACAAGGACTAAACCCTAAGAGAGGGTATCCTAGAGTATGAGTAAAAGTAGTTGGGAAGTCATATTGGAAAATGTAAAATTGCATTGCTAAACAACTATTTGATGTGGTTATGTTATTAGATAATATGTGCAATGATTCGGTTGTCTCCACATACCAGTATAGAAATATACTGACTGATATTTTGTTTGTCACTGTTTTAGGAACCATCTGAAATTGGACAAACCATAAAAAAAATTTTGTGAAGATAAAGTTAATTATTCAAAGGAGGATTAGCTATTTAGATTTCTATTTTGGATAGAAGTCTTAGTACCTATTTTTGCAAGGTATGTAAAAGTTAATTTTTATTCCAGCTTTCAAGTTTAGTTTTCGTATAATTTTTGAAAGATTTCTGATTAATTGTTAAACCATTGATCCTATATTTGAGATAACACCTCTGACCTCTTGATCTCCCTTTTATTGGGGGTTACTGGGAAGCAGGGTCATTACAATTGGTACCAGAGTGATGGTTTTCCATTTAGTCTCTAATAATTATTTCATTTTGCACACTCTTTAGAACCCAAGGGAGTTACTAGAGAATTTTCCAATGATGGAGGTGTCTAGAAAAGGATCACAATCCATGGGCTGGAAAGATTTTCCTCCGCCCTACTAGTCGATTTATGAGGACTCCCGAATATTGTGTGACTACCTGACCAAAATCAGAGGTTTTGACTGAAAGTAAGATACCTCTAGGACTCTCTCATCTATCTTCTTCACTTCTCAACCCTAATTCATATAGGATTCTAAGTGCTTAGGGTTTCTCTCTCTCCACACCCCTTTTGTGTTTGGGATAAGAGTGATAAGGATTTAGGAATCCTCCACCAAATAATGAAAAGCATGTAAACAAGATGTCATGGACATAAGTTTAGTAGTTTAACCACAAACTAAAGATTTAGTTACATGGTTAGGTTGCATGGTGTGTGCTTTCATACCCTCAGGAGAGCTCTGAGGATAGACCTTCTGGTAGGAGGATGAGGAGAGAGTTAGACTTAGAGGAAGAGGCCCCCAGGAAGAGGTAGAGACCAGACACATCCTCTGAGGATGATGCTAACCCTAACCCTAAGTGGAAGTTAGAGAAAGAGATGACAAGATGAGTTGGATATCATAGTTCACCATGCATGTATGTATGTGGGTTGATATGCATAGAGGTTTTGTGTACCCATGAGAAGCATGAGCTATGTTTGACCTAGTGCTTCTTGGTGACCCGACCTTGGGAAGTCGTGCTTGTTGAGGGTGAGGAATAGCTCCCTCTTTGTGGAGAATGGTGGTGACTAGATAGAAACCCTTAGGGGCATGTAGGAGCAGAGAAGAGGCATGCACCTACGTAGAGTTGGATAGAAACAATGCTAACAACAAATTGAGACCTAGTCCAGAAGGGTATGGCAGATAGCTTATGAGATGAGCATGACGAGCTCTAGATGATTTGGGTCGGACATAGGTTTTGGATCATATGTTTCACCCAGGTAGGTGCAGACATGTATCCTTAATAGAGTAACTTATCCTCTAAGAAAGAACCTTCAGTGATAAGATCTGTTGGAGGGTTAGCTCCAGTGAGAGTGAGCAAGACCAATGGGGAAGGGTGGTGACCTTGACTCTGAGACATGAGGAATCATGAGAGGTTGGGTATTATATGACCCAGAATGGATGACCCTAAGTGGATGTATGTGGTTGCCTCATGCATGATCCTTGGAGGCTTATCGTACCTTGGATGCCTTAGAGGAACCAAACCCTAGAAGAGAGAAAGAGGCTTTAAGAAAGTGCCTACCTTTTAGGTGTAGGAAGGAGAGTTCCATAGACCCTGAAGGGGTATAGTAAAAAGTTATGAGACATCACACCTAGTCGGTTGTCCGGGTGTAGGACTCGAAAGGTTTTTCATGTGAAAAAGTGTTAAGAAGTACATGCCCTATCTGGTATGGGTTTGATTCATTGTGGATCAGATGAGCCTGCAGTTAGACAGTTGATGCATATGAGGTGAACCTGGGGTTCCTAGACCAAAGAGGGGAAGTAGTGGTACCTAGTGCACATGATGCTCACAAGGATGTATGAGTTCATGGAAATCAACTATAGGACCCCCTTCACATTTAGAGGAAAAGGAAACCCCTTGGACTAAGGTATATGTTTGATGAACCCCTCACACAAGTTGGTGACGTATGTGATATTGGTCCAACCTTGAGGAATGATGAATACATATGACATACCAAGGAACTTAGCATGGTTTAGTATAATGCCTTCTTGCTAGCTACATGTATAAATTGCATGATAGGGCTAAGCTTGCACACGATGATGTAAACCTTGGAAGTAAGGATGTGTGACCTTTTTTACTATCAAGAGATAGTTTTATCCCATCTTGGGAAGAGATCCTTCTGTAGGGTGAGTAGCAACTTTTGAGTTAGGTTCAAGGTAACTTAAAGAGGTCTCTCATAGGATCTTGATGAGCTAAATGTAAAAGCACGTAGTATGATCATGAATCTATAGACCCATGTGTGGCCATCCCTAAGGGGCATGATGATTTGTTGCCATGGAGGTAACCTGTATGGGGCAAACCGAGGTAGGTAGGTCACCATGATCCCTATGAAAGGATGTAAGTTTGACCATGAATGCCCATAGAGAGGATGGAGATTCGGGTGAGGATTCAAGGATGAGATGTGCTTGAGTATCAACACAGAAACCACGAGCTACAGTAGAATCCTAAGTCAACACTAAGGTCAAGTAGGGATAAGACCGATGGATGTAGGAATTGTCTGTTCCCTGGATGCATGAGACCATAGGGTTGGGAGGTAACAACTATCTTTTCCTGAGGACCATGGGTTAGGAGGTTTACCACCTTCATGAGTTCATGGGGCCCAAAGGGTAAATGAGGAGGCACTCCCTGGATGCATAAGGGAAGAGAGATGACCCCAAAAGTATCGACACCCTAGGGACCTCGAGAAGACGACTAAGGAATGTGTATATGAGTGATATGATGACCCAAGAGTGTTTGGGAACATCCATTCCATGGATACAAACATGGAGTTGAGATTTTCATCGTGTGGAGACATGTTATGTATGTTTCAACTTAGACTGAAAGTGTAATGGCGATGTGTGGTGTACCATCTCTACTCTTGGAATGTGATGAACTGTGTATTTGGACTATAGCCAAATTCTTATTTCATCTTGTTATGGGTGTGAGTGACAGGACAAAATGCATGCCATATACAAAGGATCAAGGTGATATGAGTTGAAACATTTCTATGATGCTTGAGGATATTGGAAATATGACACCCTTTTGGAAGTACTTTGGATGGATGGTATAAAAGCATAGATGAACTAAAGTAACCATCATATGATAATGTACTTGTCAAGAGTAGTTTGGAGTCTATGAGTTATAAGTTTGGGTTTGATAACTGAGATAATGAGCTCAAAGTTTTCTTGACTCAGTTAGGCCTAAGCCCGAAATGAGGATGATGAGTGGAGTATATGAAGGTTTATGTTTTCACCATCACCTAGCACGACAGGGAACTAATGTGAGAGTAGATACTCTTAGCTGAGACACAACTTAGGTATATAGGTGTCTTGTTTGATTAATAAAGAGGTTGGTAGAGGTTGCTAGGTGAATCATACCATCGTTAGAAAATGAGACATGTTTGGCTAACATCTAGAAGATACAATAAGACATGTTGGTCGATTGGTGGATGCTTAGTTAGCAAGCATAGATCTTGATGAGATAGAAGGATGGTTGTAAGAACCTCAAATACACTTCTCAGGAAAAGAAGGTGGCAAAACCCACTACTAGAGTATTAGGGCATTTGAGGAGTCACCCTTAAGGAAGCATGTCATGCCAGGAGCTCATGATTTTAAGTACACCGTACACCGTGGTACTACCAAGATGGTTAAGGTTTGTATGTGGTACCTTGAGGACCTGGGATGAAGACGGATATAGTGTTGCATGTTCCCAGTTTTTGTACATGCCGAGGGTGAAGGCCGAACACTAGTAACCCAATGAGTTGCTACAGATAATGAAGAGTCCCTGAGAGAGGAATGGGAGTAAATCACCATAGATGTTGTGGTGGGTCTCCCCTGGACCAAGAGAGGTCATGAAGCAATATGGGTTATGGTAGATCGCCTTACCAAGTTGACCTAATCCCTTGCCTAAGAGAGAATATTGTCAGTATGACAGTTTTGGTTGAACTATATATAAAGTGAGAGAGAGAGATAGTTCAACTACAATGTGATCTGAGTTCAATATCATGAGACCCTAAGTTCACTTCCATGTAATGGAAGTAGGTGCATGAATAGCTCGATGCTAGATTGAAGTTGAGTACAACATATCACCCCTGACTGATGGATAGTCAGGAGAGTATAATCCAGACTATAAGAGGGTCTGATGAGAGCATGTGTGCTCATTCAGGGTGATACATGGGGACAATTCCTGCCCCTAGAATAGTTTGCTTGTGATGATAGCCACCATAGCCAGTATCGGGATATAAGAGTCTCTGTAAAGGTGGTCGTGTCGATCATCGCTTCATTAGGATGATGTTAGTGAGAGGACCTTGTGAAGGTCAGAGAGACCACATTATGTGTAGATGAAGTCACTTTGATCGAGCAATGGCTAAGAAAGCCCAGGGGTGACAGGAGTCATGAGCTAATGCAAAGTAGACTGACATGCAGTTCATTGTGGGAGAACATGTGTTATGAAAATCCGACCCCTCTGAGCTATAGCTGAGAAAGATGAGTCCCCGATACATAGGTCCATTTGAGATGGATTGGTGGAATTTCTTCTGTTTACCCCCCCCCCCCAGGATAATATGATGTATGATGTGTTCCATGAGTCTGATCTAGAGCACTATGTGATGTACCCAACCCATGTGCTGAGCATTAAACCTATTGAGCTTCAAAGGAGGCTGACATATCCTGAGTCACCTATGAGCGTACAAGATACCAAGGTGAGAGAGAACTTAGATGTAAGAATATAAGATGATAAAGGTTCTTTTGGAAGCACCATGGAGAGGATGAAGACACATGGGAGCCAATGATGGACATGAGAAAGTCTTATCCTTTTTGTTTGTATGTTGGTGGAATTTTTTGATGGCAAAATTCTTATAAGAGGGTAAGGATGTTACAACCCCAATTTTTGGGTTCATATGGGTGGAAATGCAATTTCCCCAATAAATATATGATTATGGGAATTATATGGTTTATGTGTATTAAATGGATTTCCTTTACAATACTTCCTTTGTGCATGTGATTTCATAGATCATAATATATTAATGAGTCCAATATGATTAAAAGAAAAAGAAGAAATTGAATAATGCATTATTAAGAAGGAATTTGAGATAATGAGGAAAAGATAAGAAATATGTAGAAATAAGGATAATGGAATCATTCAATGATACTTCGAGTCCACATAGTTTCTAATGGTAAATAGAATCCAAATAAATAATATAAAAGAAGAGCAGAGAGAAAATGTGCATAAAATATGCTTTAATAAGTAATAACTTGCATAGGAAGAAAAGACTCTCATACTTTCCCATTTGAGTCCCAAACTTGGCACACAAGTAGTTTAATTCCTTATGGACTTCCCCTTAAAATTTGGTATTAATTGGACATGTGGTTTGGGAGATATGGTTTTTACAAGATTTACTAAAGTGAGCGGATAATCCATTAATTGTATTTAATATCACAATGTGAATAGGATTAAATCTCATTTTATCAAGAACCCAGGCAACACGGACCGTTATATCTGAGATCTCATGACTCAGGTCTGATCTGAGTCGCAAGGAGAGACTAAGACCAAAGAACAGTCTAAGCAAGTTTGGTTTCTAATTTGATCTTAGATGAGGACACGACCATATCTGGGATTAGTCCCATTGTCTTCGGGAGGCTTTCCCGAATCCATCCATCTCAGGATTTGTGGAGTTTCGTGATGAAACCAGAGAGTCCCCAAATCTAAGGGAATCGATGGCTACCCTATATATAGGGGGGAACTCTGCAGCATCTGCGCATCTAAAAATGATCTTCACAAATCCAGAGCAAGACGATGATCTCTTTGTTGTCGTCAATTGAAGTTTTCGTCCTGACCTTCACCTTTACCTCAGAGCCATTGTCGTCAGTGAGGTCTTTGTGTAGTCCCGATGGCAGAGAGCAGAGAGTGAGTAATTGACTTGGCCATCGAGTTCGGAAGGTCAAGGAGGTACACCAGGTGGTCTTGGTTTGCGAGTGGAGGGAGCAGAGCCCAAAGTCAACGGTCCAATTGACCGTGGCAGGGCATTTCTTGCAGGAGACAAGCCTCGCGAGGTAGAAGATGAGCAGGATGGAAAGACCTCCTTGCCCCCGGCCTTGAGCACAAGAGGGAAGGGTAGAAAAGACCCTCTTCCATGTCTGTGGGTGAGCGGGCCGTGCCCAACGTGGTTCTAGGTGGCACGCAGCCATTGGTCCAGTCGGATCAGTGTGGACCCAATAATTTTGAGGTAAGTGTGCCGACGTGACGTTACCTTGTTGGTCAATAAGGAATTTCTTTGTGAAAATCATAATAAATTATTGGTAACTCATATGGAACAATGTTATATATCAAAATTGATTAGGATAATGCAAGGAATCCAATAAAATTATAATTGAGGCCTAAATACGCTTGCAACTTGAAAAGTATAAGAAAGATGTCATCTTTAATGATTTTATTAATGAAAAACCCTAAGATTTGATGATAATTAGATCTAATAACGTTCTTGGGATATTTTGAGCAAATATTAACCTGTTGCTAATAAAAAGGATGATATAGATCTAAAAGAATGATCTTTGTACATAATTGGCTCAATTTGGGGTTCCATGTACATGATTATGCATTAATGGGCCTAGAAACCCTAATTTTGATAATTATGACTTTTAATGGTTTTAATTGTGCAAATCCATGAATAAGACAGAGATATGTTGTTACAAAGCCAATTTGAGTATAAAAGATCCTTATTGTGGATAATTTGAATAATTAGGGTTTTATGAGTAGAAAAAGTATTTTAGGGTTTGTTAACCTAAAAAGGATAAAGTTTGAGAAATTGATCTAAGAAACCCTAATGAAATCCTAATTCGGATTAGGAACCCTAGAAAGTGAGTTCAAGTCTATAAAATAACTTCTTGATGAGTATGTAGTACATAGGTTGTACATGCTTTTCAGGATTATGTTCTTTCGTGTGATTGGCTTGATTGCTATCTTGGATTGGATTTCCTGATTGATTGGACTTGCTTATTTCTTGTGAAATCTCCTAATCAGGTATGTGGTTATTTAGGAGTACACGCTTTAGTTTCCTGACATTTTCCTGATGATTTATCGATTGCATGGAAATAAACTGCTTGGATGATTTTATTTTTGCAATCTTTAAAGTGAATATGTCTATCACAATCTAAGTATATATATGACTTTCCCGAACCTACATACCATCTCTAGATCTAAGATGAGAGACCAAGCCCTGGAGGGAAGGTCAAGGTGGTCGATACTCAGAGGGAAGACCACAGGGCACCCAGAGAGGTGACCCCAGGTACCAAGCTCAAGATGGAGAAGTTAGCCTTAAAGTCCCTTGCAAGGACTAAACCCTGAGAGAGGGTATCCCAGAGTATGAGTAAAAGTGGTTGGGAAGTCATATTGGAAAACGTAAAATTGCATTGCTAAACAACTATTTGATGTGGTTATGTTGTTAGATAATATGTGCAATGTTTGAGTTGTCCCCACATACCAGTATAGAAATATACTGACTGACATTTTGTTTGTCAGCATTTTAGGAACCATCTAAAATTGGACAAATAGTAAAACAGAATCTGTGAAGATAAAGTTAATTATTCAAAGGAGGATTAGCTAGTTAGATTTCTACTGTGGATAGAAGTCTTAGTACCTATTTTTGCAAGGTATGTAAAAGTTAATTTTTATTCCAGCTTTCAAGTTTAGTTTTCTTAGAATTTAATAATTATTTCTAATTAATTGTTAAACCATTGGTCCTATATTTGGGATAACGCCTCCGACCTCTTAGTCTCCCTTGATTGGGGGTTACCAGGAAGCGGGGTCGTTACAATAAACATATACATCATAGTTCACAATTTGTCACCACATGTATCACATATCGTATCATAATAGTATTACAACACTGTATAGTGTCCATCCTGCCACAAACCTATTATAGAAGATATCTTGTTCACATATACAAGCCATACATGTACAAACCATGGCATACTGCCAAAGCTTCATTTTGATGTAACATCTACAAAACTCCCTCAATGACCTGGGAGTATAGGGATGACACATAGGACTCTACTACAAAACACTAGCAGCATATCCAACCTTTTATGTTCACTGATCTCCTTGTTGCACTTCCTCAACCGCACGATCTCTACAACATCGCGCATGGCCACCTAAAATATGTGGAAATATACAGGGTGAGACCAACATCCCAGTGAGAGATATAACTCTCTGCCAACAACTATTTTTAACACCAATTATACTTGAACAATAGAGTAACATTATTAATAGGATGAGAAGATTCAACTAAATGAATAATTAAAACTAATAACACATATTGGGCAGATTAAGAAGCTACAACTAATTAGTCGAACATGACATACTTTTAGAAGGAATGTGAAGAACATGTATAACCATTAACAACTAAGTAGTATAAGAAACAAGGCAAGGGTAACATTTAATGTGAGTTGTGTTTAACCCTAAACAGATATACTACATAGATGTATTATATCTTTTAAGCACCGTGGAGATGAGATATACAACTCATATTCCAACTGACCATTGAAAAGTTGAAATTAGTGTCATACAAGATCTATGAGGGTCAGACTCCTATGATCTCCTCTACCCTCAGTCATTACGAGTCCTCTGCAGTGGCATATAGAGTCCAACTACACCACACCTTAGTTTGTGTTGGTATATAGGTCACGACACTAGTGAATAGGGTATACAACCAAAACATCTGAGGTAAAACCACAACTATCCTTTATCACATCATATATATTTTGATACGAATGCAGTCCATCTCCTGCTAAGGCATGACCATAGGCATCCTCTAAATCATGGAATCAAGATGTCAAGGGCACTTGGTCACTTGCACCTCGCATACTCAACAATATGCACTCTGAGTTATCCTTAGGAATACTCGTTTCACCATCCAACAAGTTCTTACACTGGAATGGATCTATGGTACAGGGCATCTGCATTATTAGGGTTTCACTTGATTAATTATTTCCAATTGGGTATCTTTTAATGCATCAATAAAGTTACAATGTATAAGCCTAAACAAATTATACACAAATAATGGTAGATAACAACTTCAAAAGATATTAAACATATAAAGCATAAACTGATCACATCACCACATTTCACTCTTTCACTGCCATTCACAAGGCTATCACCATTATCACATCGCTATGGGATAACAATCCCTCATCACATCACTAGAGGATATCACCTCAAATAGACACAAACCCTCTTTCAGGTCATAAGGCCTAATCGCATAGTCCCTGCACAACAACATTATCTCATCATGCCTCATCTAGGCTTATAATCACCATACACATGTCACACATGATACAACATCAATCACAAGTTATGATGCTAATTCAACCTGCAATTAGGGTTACAACATGCTAGGAGAGAGGAAATACTTCATTGATCATGCTAATCACTTAAGCAAGTAAGCATTATCATCATGGACTCAAATTAGGGTTAGGTTTTGTTACGATTAAACAATTAGTATTTCCATAACATCATCTAACGTTGAACCCTAAAGATCATCACTTCCCACATTCTCGGAATTCATTAAGTTAAGCATCATTACCATAACAAAACGACCATGTAACCAGCAATGTGTAGTGACCAAACAAGGCATAACCTCCTCTAGAGACCCACACAACATCAAGGTATAGTAACCACAACACATGCTAAACATAGCAACCATGTGACCCCTCAAAACATAGTGACCATCTCAGCTCAACCAACGCAGAGACCACAACACAGGTAGCAACCATCACCAAAAACAACTCATGTGTAGAGACAACAACAACAACTTCATGCATAGCGACTGCAACAAATCACTTCAACCATCATAACACATCAACTATTGCAGTCATCACAAAATGGCCATCAAGATAGGGAAAGCGCCACAACCATCTAGGTAAGGAAAACACAATGACTGTCACAGAATGAATAGCATCAAGGGTGTTAGGGTTAGGGTTATGGTGACCAAATAAAAACCCAAGCTCACCACTACCATGGTTATTGTGACCACATGGAGCCAAAGATACATGTCGACCAAAACAAATAAGAAATGTTAGGAATCTAAAACATCACCAAGGTGAAAACCTCATGAAGATGATGTTCATCAAAACCCTAAAACGATCATAATAAGGATCAACATAAAAATAATGCTCTAAGAGAGAAAACCAAGCATTAAGAACATGCATGCGAGAAACAAAACTACCATCTTCAACAAAATAGATGATCCAAGATCAAGGTGATAAAACCTATGTTCAAGATGCATGTAAGAACCAATAACTCCACTATAATTATGGTTTAGAAAAAAGAGTTAATCTATACAAAGATCGCCACATTATTATAAACACTAAATCAGAATATCATCACTAAGCAACTTAGAATCACATTTTAGTTATAGAGAAACTTGCATGTAGAATTGTGTGCAACAATAGTAGAGGAGAGAGTCATATAACCCACCTTGAGTTGAAGATCAACTCCCAAGCCACAAAGCTCCATGATAGAGAAGAAATTCACAACTTGGATCAACTCCACGGACAAGTAATATCACCTCGAGAGAAGAAGAACAAACCAAGTTCAAAAGATGCACAAGGACGAGAGGGTACAAAACCCTAGGCTAAAAAGAAAGGGGGAAAGAGGAGATCTTTATCTCACTTAGGTACTACCATGGGATAACCATGGATTCAACCTATATTGGAGAGAAGTTCCTCAAGAAATACACCATGGAGAGCCATAGTCCGGATAAAACAAGTAAGAGAGGGTAGGGTTTTAAGAAAATGAGATCAAGAAGCATACACCACTTACTAAGGTCAAAGGTAACCAATGATCAACAAATGGGAGATGCTACAACCCTAGATCACCACATGCAAGGGGGAAACAACCACCTTCTTCAAGATCAAGCACCTCCACTTGCACCACAAAACAAAAGGGCCAAACTCCAAACAAGAATGGAAAAGAAATAAATAACTACAGGGGTCACTTGTAGTTAAAAGAAGGGGTATAAATACCTAAGGATAGGAGAGAGGTGAGGGAGATGAGATGTCAAAATACTAGAGCCACTAGTGACACTTGTCCCTCCCAAAGATCGACCATGCAAGAACTCAAGATATGAATGCAAGAAAGGGTGATAAAAACAAAGTTAGGTAGTGACCACTGGGTCCACTAAACCCATTGGTCAAAGCAAAACCAAGGTAACAAGATGGTAGCAACCACTATACCATGCCTACCAAGAAAAACGACCGCCAAAACATCAACACAAGCCAAAACATAGTGACAAAGATCAAGGAAAAAGCATATAGGTTGCTACAAACACAACCATGAAAGGACTTCAGTCACAACACTGCAAAGGATCAAAAAATAAGGTCGACATAACCATCAACTCAAGCATCCATGCAAACCCTAGCATCAACGCATGATACCACCTCATCAACCAAGGTCCAACAAGGAGACACTAAGCATCATTCTCTCTCTCATGATGCCAAAATATAGTAGGCACAACCAACATGTGACAAATTGCAAGATGTACCCTAACATGGGTAAATTTCAACTTGGTCCAAAATAAGCACATATAGTATAACTAGCTCAAACATCATGCAAACATGACCAAACTGAAATCATAAGCACATCACATGTTATTAAGGCACATCACATTATTCGGTTAGGGTTTTAAGCATATAATTATGCTAAGCAAGAAAGATCAGCAAGAAAGCTAGGAGTCTTATAGGAGATCTAAGTCTCTAAGGATGTTTATCCATATGAACTTAGAAAAGGGTGCTCTTAATGGTTGGATGTTGGGTAATATGTGGTGAAATACCCTTCGCCTACACCACATACAACCTATTTCCACAAAGTATATTATGTGGATCACTTTTGATTACATTTATTCTTATATACATACTAAATATAATCATATATATGTAGTATGAATGTATGTAACTTCTTACATACATTAATGTTGATATTAAAGTATTTATAATATAGGTAGGTGAAATTTGGATTAAATGACATTAAATAATTATATGATATATTGTTGAACAATATCATACCATAAAATATTTAGGGTTAAATTAAAAAAAATGTGACATATTAAACATATAATTCATTCACTAAATGACTAGGTAATGCAAAAATCCAAATATACAACATATTTCTATGATATATGTTTAAGACACTAAAATAATGTTTTTCCTTGATTTAGATGATTCATATCATAAAAGTTGTGTACCATTGTTTACTCATTTTATACCCAAAATAGCCTAAGGAGGTTTCAAGAAAAAGTAAACTATTAAATGACATATGTTGTGATCAAGACCTATATTGAGGTAATATATATCAAATATGATCATTATGATCTTTCTGATATATTTAGCCATTAACATATATTTTTAGCCATGAAGGTGACCACTTGGACTATTTGTACTTACACAAAGATAAAGCTAATTGATTGAAATATGTACAATTATGATATTCTTGTTAAAAAAGGTTAGATATATACCACCCTCTATCTTGATTTTTTACTACAAACTTAAGTTATATTGAAATTGAAAAATAATACCCTTTTTAAGGTTTTTAACTGTTATATCTATATCTAATGGTTGATAGGATATCGCCAAATTTGTGTCTTATTTCCTCGTGCACAACATTTCCTAATCAATTCCACTTTGTGTCCTCATTGATGGCATAGAATTAAATCCTTTATACAATGCTCAGTAAAAATCTCAATAGGATATATGAGACATAAATATGTTTCTATAGAAACACATTCCTCTCTAGTTCACACCATCAAAGGTTATAGAGAACTTTGTATTTTGATTTCTCAAATGGAATATTAAATCTACTTCTAATAATTCCTGTGATCTCCTTCAAACAACATCTGTTTACATATCTGATAACACCCACTTTATGGCTGCTAGAACATAATTTTTACTATCAGAATAGCCTCCAAACTTAACTTCCTCTTTGTTTTATTCTATTTATTATGAAGAACCATGCCCACTATGCCCCTAACAATATTTCCCATCTTTTGTAGGGCTTTCCCTATTTTTCCACAAGAAAAGGAGCACCAATGGGCCCGTCAAGCCCATTAGTAATGAAGTCCATGTTCCATCCCAGTAGCTTTCCAGAATCTGAGGCCGACACACCCCTCTTACTCGTCATGGTCGCTAGCCACTACGATAGCAACCCGACACGGGCGTGTCGTGTAGGAGTCTCAACCCGATGCGGCTCTTTACCTAATATGGTGCCCAACTCGTCACGGTTCACAAACCGATGAGGTCGTTACCTGACATGGCCACCCCTCGGTGCCGCAACTCGACAAGGCTCCAACCCGCCATAACTATACATGATACGCTTGCTGCCCGACACTCTCCCAGCTTAAAATGCATGACGAGCGACAGTCGTATCGACCCTTCTGAAGCCTTGAGAAGGGAGCCATGGATGAATGACACGTGGGCCAATAAAAGCTACAACTACCATTAGCTCGTTGCCTATAAATAGCATCTACAAGTCTATAATGGGGCGGGCCAGACCCTATAAGAGATAGTCCCTAGAGTAAAGGAGCTAGAGTATCGAGTCCCAAGGAGCCTTTCGGGTGCTAACTAGGTGAGCACACCCCCATCCCAAGAGGGATGGGAGGAGTTCACTTAGAGACCATTCTGGTAGAAGCAAGCAACATGATATGATCCTCAAGGCCACTTCAAGCATGTTGGGTTCCTATCTGGGCTTCAACCTAAGACGGCTTGCCCACCTATACCCGACACAAAGAACCCGAGAGCCTTAAGATAATGTTAACCCGATATGTATCCTAACCTGATATAGTACCCAACCCGATACGGCCTATACCCACATTGGTTGCAGCACGACACGACCAGCAACCTGACATGACCGTATCAGGCGGAGGTCCTGTCCCGATATGAGCTTTACCCATCACGGTCCATGACCCGACATGGTTAGTGACTCGACATGGTCGTATCCCGATATGGCCTCTACCTAGTACCGGGTTAACACCATCTTAGGCATCAGTTGATGTGCACTTCGATCTCCTAAATCAAGGAGACTGATACTTATCTTCCCTTTGCATCATTTACTTTCATTTAATTACAACATTGTAACTAAACCATTATGCTTCTTTATGATTATTGGAAGATGTGGAGTTTATCTCACATCATTCTATGTATGAATTTATTTCGTTGGATGATTTCTTTCTGACATCTGAGTTCTAGTTTCTTCTTTCTGATTCACACTTTTAACTAGATATTGAATCATGTTTCTTGTTTTGACTCCTTCATGAGAGGGATGTTGTAAACTTCTCGAGCTTGATCTGATTCAGGTGTACGAGAGTACCCGGAACTAGAGCTACGCCTGGTTTATCTTTCCACGTGAGCCCACACTTGGTACCTTTGAGAGGAGGAACCCAGTACATGGTTCGATGGGGTTTTCTTTGCGAGAAGAAGACATTGGATGTAGGCTATTGCTGCTTGTTATGACTAAGTTTTCTTTCTTCGTGCTATACTCCGAAGATAGTTATGTCTCCTCGGTTTCCTATATGCAAAAACTACCATAAAAACTACTAAAACCCAAAATACCCAAAGCTTTAATCTTTCTGGTAACTCCCCTTGGAGATAGGTTTTAGTTTAATTCTTTGTGATTCTTTTTCTCTACAACAAGCCTTAATCCCTCGACTCTCTAATGTGCTTAGACAAGTAAAACTTGGGTTCCGAAGTGCTAGTCTCCTAGTCCCTGTGTTGGACCCCAAACTACTCCGACCCTGTGCTAGTTGCAGGAGTCTTAAACATTCGGGTATTATAAATTATTAAAGTCCGATGACCTAGACATATCTCCATTTTTTGGAGACTTATCAATATCTTACAAGTTTCTAACTAGTGCAAGAAAAGGTTGTATTTCCATCGAAATACTTTTAAAATATCAAATGTTCTAGTGGCATTTAAAGATCAAGGATTACATCAAATGTAATGTTATACTAAAAGGTACCTCAATTAGATCTTTTTTGCAAGATATTCCCACAACACCACACTTTTTGACAATCCTCAATACAACAAGATCATCCCAATCAAAAACTATATCATATATACTTTCATTCCCATAACCAAAAAACTCCAAATATTTTTTAAAATCTAGTGATTGATTCCTTATCCAACAAACATACCCTACAACAAATTACATAATTTTTATATCCAAATATTACTTAATAATTTAACATATAATTATCTAGGTATATTCCTTTTAATTTGACCTACATGTATTTGCTAAGTTTTTATCATCAAACAAAATGATTTTCATGAATTTGATTCATATCTGTATTTCACATTCATTCGGCTAAATTTAATGTTTACAACTACATTTTAAATGAATGAAATGTTATACATTGAGTTTTTAACAATAACATTTCTGACATTCTCCCTCCATTTAAGAAATTTCTTCTCAAAGTTTAAGTTGATCGGATACCCTCCATTGTCTAGTGCAAATTCTAAGACATAGTAATTATGTAATTGTCATTTAATAAGAACACAAAGCATCACAAAAAAAAACCCAAATACTATACAAGATCTACAAAAGATCCCACCTCTGAGCTATAAGGGTATTGACCCCTTTAAAGAGTCCAGGCTTGGTTCTAACCAGCCAACTTAGTCTATTTACAATAGTATCAAAACCCAAAAGATTGTCACAGGCTTTTTTTGTGAGCTCCCGTATACGCTTTTTTGTTGATTAATGATATTTTACCTTATCCAAAAAAAAAAGCATCATGATAGGTTCACATGTTATCATTAAACTCTAATTTGGTGATACGAACATCATCATAATCTTTTTCTAGTGATCTAAAGGAAAATCATCAGTCATTATATAAAGGGATTAACAATATCTATGGATTATTTTTATAGATAGAAATGTACATATAGTAAGTGATCTCCCTTGGAAAACAAGTACAAAATATGACTATAATGAACATGGTCCCTTAAGGATCAGACTTTAAAATTATAACTCAAAACATTGGGACACCCATAATGATATACAAGGTTGAAGTAGTGTGATGGGACAAGAAAAGGGAAATGAAGAAATTTTTCACCTAATATTTGATTTTTACTTAGATAATAAAAAGTAACATGTTTATATATGCATAACAATAAAATAAGGGTAAGAAAACAAAACTATGTAAAAAAAAGAAAGGCGATTCCATCAAATCCTACTAAACAAGAGAAGGAGTTCTAGGTTATCAACCACAAATGAGACTCTCTATTTACTCCATTCTTGGGAGTAGTCAACCTCGAGCACACTAGATAGAAACTAAAATCCTAACTAAACATGTACCATGGTAGCTTCTCATGTGGGGGTCATCTTACTCTCTCTCACATAGCATGACTAGAACCTCATAAACTACCCATTACCTCTCATGTGGACTCATTTACAAGAACCCCTAACTGTACCTAATTACTTCTCAGGTCAAGGTTAGTTACCGGCATTAGGAGTGACATAGATAAGACAAGAATGTAGATTATAGGAAATTGGGTTGGGTGGGATGAACCCTGGTCAGTTTTCCATTGTTGGGTCAGACTACTCTCATCCTGAATTTTGGGAAGATCCTCCCTTGGACCTTATCATCTTATAGTTCGGTCCAAACTACCATTTTTACCCATTTTACCACTAATCTTTTTAGGTTAGTAAGAACAGAAGTTCATGCAAGGAAAAGATCAGGAAATCCGACAATCATTACCAAATAGTAGGTAAAATAGTAATATTCTAGATCAGTATGTTTACCACTTGGTAAGAGTATAAGTACATAAACATGCCCAAAACATGCCACATATCCAGGAAGGATTCCAACCAGCCATAGACAAGCATAGTTGGAACCTAACAGCAATTTAAATACATTGTTTGTATAAGAACAAGGAAGAACAGTAGAAAAATGGTGGAAGAAGAAGAATATAGCCCAAGGAGAGCACGAGCTTGGTCTTAATCCTCTATTGTGGCTATTCATGGTCCTTTGCATCATTTTTCTTGATCTTTATCCTTCTTTGCATCCTTCCTAAAATCATCGTCAAATGACAATGAGAATGATGGATGTGGTGGATCTTTAAATGGATGGTAGGATGGGAGGAAATATCTAAGAGAGGGTGAATTTAGATGAATGGAGCATTGGAGATCATCGAGGAGGTGGTGCAGATAGATGGGGTGATATAGTTAATATCGTCTAGATCTCCCAAGTAGGGGAGCTCGTCAACAGATCTGGGAACAGATGAACAATGGAACCCCCGACGAGGAGCTCTATCAATGGAATTGGAACCTCATGAGAGGAACCCAGAATTAGGAACCCTTATCTTGGTGGACAAGGATGGGTACCTATAGTGTGGTGGCCACAATGTACATTTATTGCTAAGTGGGATCAGTTGTGCCATCAGTTGATGAGTTTACAACCTAATCATTTGTTGTTGGTTGTAGCTTCACTAGTAGATAAATGTGACAGACAATTCAACAATAGACATACTTGTGACTCTATTGGTAAAAAAGTTCATCATGTTTATAAATTGATGTAACCATAACTTCATAGGTATATAGAATATCTTGCTTCATTGGTGGGAACCTTATAGCTTCATCTACGAGATAATGTTTCGAGTTCTAGTAATGGATGACTCCTTGAACTCCATCATTTGGTTTCCCATGAGTTTCATTGGTGGTTCTCTCTATTCACTTAATAAGTGAATGACTCCACTTGTTTCACCTATAGATGAAGGTTTGGTTTGCCATCAGTTGAAAATCCAATGGTTTTGATCGATTGATGGCCCAAAATGTCATTGGTTGATGAAGCTATAGCTTCACTGTTTGATGTTCTCAAGCACTTCATTAGTTTCTGACCAATAATTTCATTAGTAAACGTTTGATGACTTCTCTAGGTGGATGATTGATGATTTATCTAGGTAGATGAAGCTAAGGATTTCATCAATTGTCGACCTATGATAGAAGTTTGGAGTTTCATTGGACTAGATATTTTGTTAGTAAGTGATTCTCTTTCATCCACATGGTCAGAGCATGTACAATGGAAATACCGAGTGGACTGATTCTGACATTTCTAGGGATTGGGGTCTAAGAAATGACTTCTTTGTCCTTGTGGGATTAATAAAATACATTTTGGGCCATGGAACTACCCTGGATCTTGTGAGAGGCATCCTCCCCTTGACTCCCTTCCATTGAAAGGCAAAAAGACCCCCATGCTATGTTGATATATATGGATTAATCTCAAGATGAGACTCAAGGAAGTGATGTCATACAAGTTTGATGCCAACATGTACTAAAATAGGCTAGTTGAGCAACTATATCTTCAAAAAGCGATAAATCACCAAAAGTTAAGTAACTTGAATTATTTGGGCATATCAATGCTATTATAGGAATGAAGCTATAGTTAAATATTTAACATCATCTCCTAAATTTTGGTATTATCAACAATGCTAAGATTTATCATTTTCTTTTCCTTAAGAATAACTCAAACTCAGTGAACAAAAGATATCACCCAAAATTGGTTGGTGATAGATTTTGAGGTCAGGAAAAATAGTTTAAATTTTGAGTCTCGTGAGACATGTTACTTCAAGACAAATCCCCACCATTCAAACAGAACCCTCTAGTGTAAGATCATGGAAATACCAAGCACGTTTAAGAGGGCTAACTATAATCCAACATGATTAATGGATACTTGAACTATATATGTGAGCATTAAGGTGAAATCACTTAGGGAATCATGTTGGTGATAATGGTGAGCAATGAGTTTTCATCATATATTCATATAAACAAATCAAGAACAACATTACTCTCACTTACTCAGGTCTTAATGCAGAAGAAAAAGAATATCAAATTCTAATGACTTCTAAGGATCTAGATATGTGTTAGGATGGTCCATATAATGAGCAAAAATCCTCCTAGTCTGAGCTTAGCAGGCCCAAAGTTGTGAGATGAACTTCTTGTGTCGTAATTGAACCAACACTGCCATTTGGAAGATTTGAAAGGTATTCTGGGCTTTCCTAAAGACTCTCCAATGAGCTTTTGGGTTAGCCCTACGAAGAATGACATACCCACATTTGTGAAAATAGTCATACACCAGTCAGGAACCATCCTCAACTTTACTAAAATAGAATGTAAAAGCTCGTGTTTTTATTATTACTTGAGATTTTGAAATTGAATTATAACTTATAGGCATGCGTGTTATATATTTTTATATTTCTTTTCTCTTGAAACTATATATATTTTTCTTGGGATTCTTGGACCCCAAGCCTATTTGGCTATTTTTAAATCTTTATTTTTGAATGAATTTAATGTGAGTAGGAATGGAGACCGTCAAAGGAAAATTTCTAACTCTATTAAACTGATTACTGATCAATCTTAACTTAATACTCAAACAAAAATCTTTGATATGTTTCAAGGAATCATAGTTATATAGTTGAATCTGTGAAAACACAGCTCAGAGTTTGATCATACAATATCTCCAACCAATCATATTCAAACCTTGGGTTCATCATTCACAACATAAAAATAGGTGAAAAAGTGATTTCAAACATGAGATGTCACATAACCCTCTAATCCATCACTGAAATCATAGAAAGAAGTCAATGAGATGAATGAAGTTGAAGTTCAAGAAAACAAAATTATGATTGGGTGGCTAGGTGCTGATGCAACCCTATTTTAGGGATTCATCAGGTGCCATTTTTTACTTTAATCACATCTAAACATAGTATAATGCAAGTTAAATTCCCCAATATGAATATTATTGTCAAATGCACTTATGGACGTTCTTTGCATACTTTTCAAGTACTTGGACCATGATTTTGATGGATGAGAGGGAAGGAAGGAGTTCTAGGGTTCCTCCACTCATGGAGGGATTCAAAGAAGACCCCAAAAGATCCCTCAACCTACCCCTAATGGCCAAGGGTCAGCATCAAGCAAAGAATTTCATTTACAATGAAGATTCAAGATGTTTTTGCTACTGAAGACCCTAGCACGACCATGGTGCCAAGGAACGGGTGTGCTGGCCAATGTACAAGTTACAGACAAAATCTCAAATTTGCAAGCTACAACAACTCAGTCACCATGGTCATGCTACCCAACACGTCCATGCCATGAAGCCCCCAAAATGGTCGTGCTACCCAGCATGACCATGCCAACTAAAGACAAAATGGGTGTGCTGAAGGGAGCGACCTCATCTCCAACTCCACCACCATGGTTGTGCTACCCAACACGGTCATTCTACATATCCTCCACCATGGTTGTGCTTCCCAACACGACCATGCTACCAGCCTCCATTTCACCACTTTAACATGTGATACTTCCACTTTTTTAGAAAAATCATTCCACACCACTACGACCATTCCTATATCTACCCACCATGGTCGTGCTACCCAGCACGGTTGTGCTACCACCTAAACCCTAGTATTTTCTACACTATTTTTCCAACAATGCCCCTACTTACCCTAGTGCTTCCACCACCACCTATGCAATCCCCTTCCATTTATCCTCTCCACCCACCATTTCCACCTCATTTCCACTATAGAAACCTAGTTTTCTAGGTTTTTTTTGAGGTTAAAAATATCTACTATTTAAAGCAAGCCCATAAGGCTCAATCCAGTTTGCAACAGGGAAAGGGAAATGCGAGAACAAAAGAAAAGGAGAAGATCTACTGGTAGCTTCACGAGCTAGCAGATGTGCTAGTTCGTTTGCTTGCCTTCTACAAGACACAAACAAAATATTTTGAAAAGCATTTTTTAGATTATAAATGTCTGC
The DNA here is from genome assembly GCA_963693085.1 of Alisma plantago-aquatica. Classification (NCBI taxonomy): domain Eukaryota; kingdom Viridiplantae; phylum Streptophyta; class Magnoliopsida; order Alismatales; family Alismataceae; genus Alisma; species Alisma plantago-aquatica. Next base: position 18,944,920 of record OY856413.1, read on the forward strand.
AAGGATGGTCCCCAACAGGTCCGCTCTCTTTGAATTGGCATTGATGTAGTTGATGATAACTTCCGCATCTGATTCAACCACAAGCCGCTCCAGCTTCAGCTCCTTCGAACGTAATAGACATTCATGTATTGCCCACGCTTTCAGATGTTGGACATCTATTAGTGATGGGCGTCGTTTTCCTACCGTAGTGATTATCTTTCCGTTGTGGTCTCTCCATGCTAGCCCAGCTCCGTCGCTGCCATGTACGTTTACAGCAACATCGCAATTCAATTTAATTACTCCCCTCTCCGGCGGTTGCCAAGGATGTGGCTTATCTGCCTGTGCGTGCCTGCAGCTCAGCGCCTGGGCGTTGCGGTGGTCTCTGATCAAAGATAGCAGATTCCTTTGAATGGTGAGCGGTGGTCGTGACTTTTCCCTGAAGATGATGTCATTTCTTCTTGTCCAAATAGTCCATTGCGACACTATCATGATCTCATTATCCTCCTCATTAGGTGCAGACATAAGGGATAGAATTGCCTGGTCTGACCTCCCTTGCCCTGCCGCTCTAATCTTGTCTTGCACCGATCCCGGACTCTCCTTCCATAAATCCCATGCTTGGGGACACCTGAATAGCATATGGATGATGTCTTCTTTCTCTCCTACGCAAATACTACAGAGCCCATTGGCGTGGAAGTGCCTGTCGAACAGCCTTCCCATGGTACTCAACGCTCCTGTCATGCATCGCCAGAGAAAATGCGCAGATTTCGGAATGAGACCCTTGCGCCAAATAGCTCTCCATGTTCTAGCTTCCTCTACTCTTCTCCGTTCTTCCAACACAGCTGAATTTTGCGTTGCCATCTAGTATGCATATTTTACAGTATATTCCCTTTTCTGTCAGGCTTCCAATAGATCCCGTCTTCCTGTCTTGTTAAATCCAGTGGTGTCGCTATCACCTTGCACGCAATATCCTACGTGAATAGATTAAAAATGAGATCCTCGTTCCACTCTTTTTCATCCCCAACCAATAGTTCACTCACCCATTGTATTGTAGTACTTGAGACCCCGTACACCTTTTCCAGGCTTCCTCCGAGCTGCGGAATCCATGAATCAGTCCAAATGTTAATGTTGGACCCATCCCCCACTCTCCACTGCATACCTTCTAAAATGATGTTTTTTGCATTCCAAATACTTCTCCAAGTGAAGCTAGGATCATGTCCCCTCCTTGCATTGAGAACGGACCCCCTTGGAAAGTATCTTGCTTGGAGCACTCGGTAGACTAGTGTGTCCCGTCTATGGAAAAGCCTCCATATTGGTTTTGCCAACAGTGCTTGATTAAATATGTTTATGTTTCTGAACCCCATGCCACCTTGACTCTTGGGCTTGCACATGTTGTCCCAGCTGACCCATGCAATCTTCCGCTCTGTATCCTTTGCTCCCCACCAAAATCTTGAAATTGTGCTATTGATAGAATCAAGGAGGTACTTCGGCAGTCTAAAAATGCTCATTATGTAGGAAGGTATAGCCTGTGGTACTTCTTTGATGAGGACTTCTTTCCCTTCCTTAGACAACAGTTTCTCTTTCCATCCTTATAGTTTCCTCCATATGCACTCCTGAATATAAGCAAACACCTGTTTCTTGGATCTGCCCACTGCCGTAGGCAACCCAAGGTACTTGCCATGCCTATCCACTTCTTTAACCTACAACAACTCGGTCAATTCTCTTCTTCTGTTGCTATCCACTCCTTTACTAAAAGCAACCTCAGTTTTGGATAAATTTATTTTCTGTCCGGATGCCTGCTCGTAGTGGCTGATAATCTCAGCTAATTTCAGGCATTCTTCTTTGGTTTCTCTTATAAAAAGGATGGAATCATCTGCAAAGAAAAGATGAGAAATCTGCGGGCCATGACGGCTAGCTTGGATTCCCTGAATGACATTTTGTTGTGTTGCAAGGGATAAAGATGTAGAAAAAGCTTCAACACATAAAATAAAAAGATATGGAGAGAGAGGGTCACCCTACTGTAGTCCTCTGGTTGGTTTAATCCTCCTGGTCTGTTCCCCGTTAATAGAAAAAGAGTGGGTTACAGTTGACATGCAATCCAGAATTTTCCTCCTCCATTTTTCCCCAAATCCCATTTTTCCTTGGACATAATCAACAAAACTCCATTCAACCCTCTCATAGGCCTTTGACATATCCAACTTGAGAGCAATGTGTCCCTTTTTCACGTGTTTTCCTTTTTTCATGGCATGGAAAATCTCGTAGGCGATGAGGGCATTATCAGTAATGAGTCTTCCTGGAATAAAAGCACTTTGATTTTCAGAAATAATTTTATCCATAAGGGGCCGTAATCTATTTGCCATGACTTTAGAAGCAATTTTGTGGATGACATTGCAAAGACTAATAGGTCTATAGTCACCAACCTCTATTGGTTTATGAATTTTTGGAATCATCACCACTAGAGTTGAATTTAGATCTGCAATACTCCTCTCAGATTTCCACCATCCTTTTATATAATTAGAGACATCCTCTCCTACAATATGCCAGTAATTATGAAAAAACATAGCCTTCATGCCGTCTGGGCCCGGTTCCTTGTTAGGATGCATTCCCTTTATAGTTGTGTGAATTTCCGCAGACATGAAGTCCTCCTCCAATTCATTCCTCTCCACGGTTGTCACTTTTTTAGAGATGCACTGGGTCACCTCCTCCCATTCCGATGGGTTTGAAGTTTGGAAAAGACTTTGGAAGAAAGACACCACGATTTTTTCTATCTCCTCATATTCCATTTTCCATTGTCCCTCATCATTTTTCAGCCCTTCAATATTATTTCTTTTCCTTCTTTGTGATGCTTTATAGTGAAAATTGGCAGTATTTCTATCACCCGATTTCATTTCATTGACCCTTGCACTTGCATGCCAATATGTCTCATCTCTCATGTGCCATTCTTGTAGTTCAGCGGTAATGTGTGTACATCTAGTAAGGTTCTATCTATCTTGAGGTAGATGTTGGATCTCACTTAGTGTATTTTCAAGCCCCTTGATCTTCTTCTTCCTTTCTCCAAATTTTTTTGACGCCCATTCCTTCAACTTGTTGCCACATTGTTCCATCTTTCCTTGCAGGCTTGAGAGATGACTTTCCTCCCAAACTGATTTGATAATTTGCTCACACGCTTCATCCCCCACCCACATAGGTTCGAAGAAAAAATACTGCTGTCTTTTATGGATCTTTTTCTTCCTATGTTCAGTGTTGATGATGATTGGGACATGATTAGACTCATACTTTGTGAGATGTATAACTCTAGCATGTGGAAATTTAGCTACCCAGGATGGGCTGCCCAAAGCTCTGTCTAGACGTTCCCGTACAAGTGTTTCCGGCGTGAGGCCTCTCTGCCACGTGAAGATGCTTCCACTGTATCCCAGGTCCGTAAGGTCACAGTCATCAACCACACTTCTGAACTCCTAAATATACCTGAGTGGTTTGGGTGGGCCTCCGTCTTTTTCAGTGTTAGACAGGATTTCATTAAAGTCACCAAAGAAGAGTGTGGGCTTGTCTACATTCATCATCAATTCCCTCATTAATTCCCAAGTTCTGAATTTTTGTTGTTGTGCCACCCATCCGTATATGCCAATGGCTCTCCAAGCCACCCCTGTAATGCCATCTAGGATATTGCAGCTGCAGTGATGCTATGAATAGGATGTTATAGAAAGATCAACATCCTTCCACCACAAACCTACTCCCCCTGGTCTGCCGACACTAGCTAAGCAAATCCCTTGTGTAAAGTCGCACTTTCTCATCACTACTTCCAGGTCTGCACTAGATATCATAGTTTCCATGAGGAAGACTATGCTCGGACCCTCCCTCCAACACCACGATCGGAGAGCATTAACTGTATCAGGATGGGCCAGTCCCTGACAGTTCCAACTCATGATTTTCATTGCTCTTCACGGGGCTGGTACACTCCAGCCTCCGCTACTTGGGACGTGTTAGTTCCCTTTCTTTGTGCTACAGATTCCGTGTTCCGTGCCTTCTTTTTTGTATCAGTCATAGTATCAATCACATCGAGTTCCATGTCACATATCTCAGATTGTCTATCCCTTTTTCCTACAATGTTGTTCCATTCCACTTCATTCTCTGGTACCCCAAGCCGCTGGCTCGTGCTCAACTTATATACCCACAGAACTGCTTTCTTCTTCCTTTGGTCTGCTTTCCCCAACCTCCCTGTTTTCTTCCGGTATTCCTTCTCCTTTTGTGCTCTGGTTCTTGCTGTTGATGGTGCTTGTTCTGGAATGGACTTTGCGTCTTTATCTTTGAGCCTGTTGCCTGGTTCGTGGTGTGGGTGTGTCTTCCTTGTGTCTGTTGTTTCGGCCAGAACGGCTTTTTTCCCTCCTTCTATTCGTGCTTCTCTTGGCTTAATGGTGACAACCTCCTCTCTGGTATACTAGATTCCTTTCTTCCTCCCCGTTACTTGTGTCTCTGCATCGTTCCTTTGGGTTCCCGTCGTCTTGTTAGTTCCGTTCGTATGTCCGTCTTCCTCCTCCTGTCGGGGATTCCTTTCTGTTGCCGCCAACTCTGGAAAAAGTGCTTCCAGGTCGATCTCTGCCTCTTCAGTGCCCCCCTCTTCACTCGATGAGTATTGCTCTGATGTCTCTTCTTGCCCCTTCTCATCTTGACTCCTACCCGCCTCTATATGCCACCCTTGCATGGATTCTCTTATGGCTTCATTCGACATGGAAGATGACGTCGTTGTCATTGGTTCATACTTAAAACGGATTTCCTTTCGTGCTCTAACATTGCCGAATATCTCCTCCTACAGGGATTGTCTTGGCTTCTTTGGTGAAGCTTTGAGCCACGCCCCCCACTGTGGGCCTTGATCGTCTCCTTCCTCCGGACTGGTACAATCCCTTATAGCATGCCCTAGCCGGCCGCATCTGTAGCAGAAATTGGATAACCTTTCGTATTTTATTTCTATCTCCATGATCTTGTTATTTCTTCCCTTCATGCGTAGGATTCTCCTTAATGGTTTTGAAACATCCAGGTTGATCCAGACTCTCATAGAGGAGTCCCATCCTTGTTCATCCAGGTCTGCAGACATCACGCTTCCTAGCCTGGCTGTGATTTCTTCTACCGCTTATCTGGTTTGAAGCCCCAACGGAATCTCATATAGTCAGACCCAGAAAGGACTATGATTAATCACAATGGCACCCGGATGCTCTTCTGCCTCTATGTTCTTGATTTGTAGCAATTTATTATCAAAATTCCATGGAGCTCCATCTTCAACCTTCTTTTTGTCACGCCAGTCAAGAAACTGTATTATGAACTGGTCACCTTCTACCTGCTTAAAGACCACCTTCCCATGGAGCCCCCACGCCTGTGTTAGTGTGCACTTCATAGCCCAGAAATTTGTTGGTCTATCTGATAGAATCCTTGCTATTAATGCTATCTTGAGATGCCCTTGACCTTCGTCATCCGCAGGCTGTATAATCTCTATTAGTTCCTCTTCTTCCTGTGTCAACTGCAACCTCGCACAACGGTCTGCCAGGTCTTTTGCCATCGCTGGAGTAGGACCAGAGAGATTGCTCCAATCTTGGACCTGCAAGAGAAAACCATGAGTGGAGAAAGGTGCGCCCACGCTCCTAACCCTAATCGCCAGAGCGAAGGGGGCGACCACGGGGAGGGTTTTGATTACATATACCTAGTTTTCTAGGTTTTCTACCATAATCCCCTTCATTTTCATGCCCATCATCCACCTTGGAGGAGGGAGGTTGCCCTACAACAACTAGGAGGTTAAGGAGAAGGATCGACTTCAAGCTCCATGGAGTCCTATCCCCTCCTTCCCCTTTCTTTTATCTTTTCTTTGATCATGTCTAGCTAAGCCCTTAGTGGTGGGCAGTTTGGGGTTAAAATGTGACTTTGATACCATGTTGGGGGGAAATAACTTGTAATGAACATAATTTCATTCTATGTTGATTGCCTTTGCTTCTATCTCATTTCCCATTATCTTGCATGTGGTTTGTAGTCTTGGACATAAATTGGTTGCTTTGTGATGCTTGATGACACTTAGCTTCTAGGAAGAATTGGAATGGCTCCTAGGTCCAATTAGTGGATCCCTAGCTAGCTCCCTTTGTTCCTACACACATCTCCCTTCTTCTACAAGTGAGTGTGAGATATAAGTAGCTAGTGTAAGTGTGATTAGTGCAATTTCCTAGAGCTTCCTAAAGTCTAGATGACAAGTAACATGAGGTGAAAAACCCCTCATCTCTACTCCCATTCCTACCCTTGGCTCTCAATTTCACTAATACCACTTACCCTAGAAACCTAGACTTGACAAGTCCTACTAGAATTACACCTATCCCTAGTTCTCCAACTAGTAGTATAAGGTACATTCTAATAGCAGTAGCCTTGTTGTTTGGTTTGGTAATCTAGATTGAAATGTGAGTTTTACATGCCATGTTGACACCCCCCAACTAATATCAAATCACATTCCGAAACGTCCCACCTATCCAATCCATTGCTTGAAGCCCACCTTAGTTTTCTTTCTTGTTAATGTTGGTTTAGATTAATTGCATTTGTTCATTCTAGTCAATTGCTTAGTCTTGCTAGTTAGGGTTAACCTAGATTCTTGTATGTTCTAGTGTTTAGCTTAGTTCTTAGTAGTTGATTACCTTTCTATAGTAGTTTAGATCATCTTTCTCATATTTAGTTAATTTCTTAATCTAGTCTCTTAGACTTAACTTGCTTAGGACAACCTAGTTTGGGTAATCTAATTTTCATATTGCCTTTACTTGCCTTCTTGCTTAGTGTAATTAAACCAAACCCACTTTTAAATCCTTCAACCCTAGTCTCCATTTTAGGAACATAGACAACACAAACCTAGCTCTAGTGCCCCTCTATACCTATGGTTTAACCCCCATTACTTGCCTCTCACCTATATTATAACATGATCCCGTGCACTTGCGGGATCATATTTTAGTGTTATGAGTAAATCTAGTTTGGGGACCTATAAATTCGAAAGATCACACGTGCGTGCAACAACACACTAAGCTTTTTGGAACTGTTGCCAGGGACAGAGGCACTCGGCCTAGCTAGTTAGTGTAGCTTGGCTTTTCCTATTGCCCTCATCATTGCTATATGTTATTCTTTGTTCACTTTTGCATATTGTCATTCTAACTTGGTTTTTTTTTGTTTGTTTTTGTATTGTGCATGTGATAGCTATGCATGCATCATACACATTCTACATGTAATGACTTGGTGTTATACGACCATGTGATAGGTAGAAGGAGACGCCAAAGCTACCACAACCAACACCGATAAACTAAAATGGGTGACCACGAAGATGAAATACCTCATGGAAATGCTCAACCATAGCCCAACCACCCCCTCCACGAGTATTTCACCCTGGGGAACTATAACTCTCCCATTGCCACCCTTGTTGACCAAATGATGGGTCAACAATTCTCCATTCCACCCACACTTCTTAGACTCCTACCTACCTACTATGGGATGGAGAATGAAAACCCCTACCATCATATTGATGCCTTCCTTGAGACTTGTTCCACCTTCCGCACACCCGGTGCCACTGATGATTCCATCTAGAGGACTCTCTTCCCATTCTCTCTAAAAGAAAAGGAAAATGAATGGTACATGGTCAAGCTCGATTTGTTGACATAGAATGCGGTGAAGAATGAGTTTCTCAAGAAGTTCTACCCGATCTTCAAGTTGACCTAGATGTGAAGATGAATCACTTCCTTCATGTAAAAAGAGAGTGAATGATGTGGCAAATCTCGCACTAACAAACTCACTCGGGGTTGAAATCCCCGAGCTTTTACCAAAACTAATGTGCAATAATACCACCCGCAAGAGAATGGGTCTTATCGCAGTATAGTTAAGGATCGAATCTCAAAGTACAAAATTTTTAAGAATCTTGGTCAATCGAATCTAGCTCAAGTAAGACTAATATTTAGAACGATTGATTTGGTTGAGGTTAATTAAACTAAATGCAAGAAAGTAAAGGAGTTGAATTAAAGTTTGTTCTAGATTAAATGATATGGAATCGCTGGGATGGTATCGGGTTTCACCACCACTGCACATGCATACACATCCAAACACATAACATCCAGGCAAGCATCTAACTATCCAAATGGAACTACTGTGAACCCTTTTACAGGGATGTTTAGGCCCACGTAAGCATCCCCTTAGGCATCAAATTTCTTGTCACCATTCGGATCATGCACTTACAGTTCCAAAGATACAACATCCAACTAAGGTTGTGGTCCTCCCTGAGGGATGTTTAGACCACAGAAGTGTCACTGTGGGCTAGACGGCTCGTCCCCTCATAGATCATACACTTATGACCTCAAGGAACCCCATTCTATTTCTAGTCTGGGAGTCAACCGTGCTAATCAACATACATGTAGGCGACTAGTTTGCAAGAAAACATCGACGAATAACAAGAAGATACAACATCCAACTAAGATTGTGGTCCTCCCTAAGGGATGTTTAGACCACAGAAGTGTCATCGTAGGCTAGATGGCTCGTCCCCTCATGGATCATACACTTACGACCTCAAGGAACCCTATCAGATTTCTCGTCAAGGAGTCTACCTCATTAATCGACATTCTATACTACAAAGAACAAGATGAAAGCAAGAAGGTAATCAACTACAAGCATATCAATTAGTAATGAAATGAAAAGTTATATACATTGCCATGGAATGTTAAATGAAAAGACATGGTTGCATGGGCAGTGGGGCTAGTCCCCGCACCCCAGCAAAAAGGAACTACTCGCTCATGATGCGAGAAACAAGAAGAATAAGAAAGAGAGAGTAATCCGCCACGAGCATGATGTAGAAGGTAGTCACAACTCGGTGAATATGATGTGGTCTCCTACGTCGTGTCGGAGCAGATTTGGATGAAGAACGAGGGATGCCAAGACAGATCAGGCAGTCTTTCTCATTCCTCCTTCCTTCTCTTCTCAGTCTCCTTGAGTTGCAGCAGGAACGACAGGTGAAGTGACAGTGGTTGAAGATGGTGGAGGGCGGTGTGTAGGATGAAGATTGATCGAACCTTACACTTAGGCAGCTTGTCGGCGTCCCTCAAATGATGCCAAATGAGGACCCTTGCGGTCCTATTTATAGGCTCAGATGGGGTCTTAACGTTTCTCCATGAACCTTTTCAAATGGTTTGGAGAAAACAGTCTGGTTGAATGGCCTGGAGAAAATGGTCTTGGAGACCATTTGACATCCAAATGGTCTTCGAGACCGTTTGACATCCAAACGGTCTTGGGAATCCGCCTTCAAACGGTCTTGCAGATCGATCGAATGACCAAACGGTCTTGGATGGTAGCTGGCCAAATGGTTTGGACACCGTTTGGATGGCCAAACGGTCAGAGTTCTTCTGTCATTCAATCGGTCGTTGCTCATCATTCAAATGGTTTCAAGTGACCATACGGTCTTAGTAGTCAGCAGGTCCAAACGGTCATGTACATGTACTGACCAATCGGTTTGACAGTCCTATGGTTCGGTCGGTCTTGGAGACCATTGCCCAAACGGTTTGGAATACTAAGATCTTCAAACGGTTTTGGAAGTAATGCTCTATCGGTCTGCTACTCACGACTCCAAACAGTCTCTAGCAAACGGTCTCTTAGCCCTACCAGTTTGGCAATGCTTCTCTTCCAAACAGTCTCATGCGATAGTGACCAAATGGTCTTGGTATACAACAGACCAAACGGTCTTGGACTCTCCCTTGCTCAAACGGTTTGGCCGTAGTGGATCATTCGGTCTTGGAATGAATTCCTTCAGTCGGTCTGCTACTTTGGCTCTATTCGGTTTGAAAACCGATTGAATAGCCCAATCGTTCTTCGTGATGAGATCATTTGGCTTTGCTCTATTGGTATTGGAGTGCTTAGCGATCAAATGACCTTGGATCAATCAGTCTGCTGGTGAGTCCAAGCGGTCATCGCTCTTTTAGTCTTGCAAGCGGTGCTGCAGCAGGCTCAAGAGGAGTTTCGATGTTGCTGCTGCTTGCAGCGGAGGTGCTAGGCGATGCTGGTAGCAGGCAGTTCTAGGGTAACAGAGGTTGAAGACGATGGAAGTGAGGGGTCCTTCATTCGGTCTTCAACAGATCGCTCAAACGGTCTTGAAGAACGATTGATATGAAACGGTTTTGAGGTGAAGCTGTCCATACGGTCTTGAGACCGAATGGATGAAACCGATTAGTCAAGACCGAGTGGTGAGACCGAATGGTGAGACCATTTGGTCAGGCCGATTGGTCAGAACCAAGGGTGAGTGAATGGTGGGTCCCAGCTTATTGTTCAACCTCATCAAGACCTGCATCAAATCAAAATAAATTCAATTAAAATCATAATAATTGGACCAATTAAGTAATTTTGCACATTTTGATATTTAGTAAATGAAATTAGATGTATTGAAACAAAAAGAGCCCAAGAAGGCGACTAAAAATCATGATGAATATGCATTCATCAAAACACCCTGAACTTAAACTTTGCTCATCCTCGAGTAACACAAATTCTGAAACAGTCGCCAAATGAATACTTTCTGGTCTTGTGATTGCCTCATCTTCACATCACGATTATTTTCTTTCTGCTCAGTATGACTCAATATCTCAACCTCCTGAGACCACTAAACATATCTTACCATATCTTCATTCCTGAGTTTGCTTTCCAATATCACTTCTTCCTCACTTTTTCCAACAACAAGCATGTCAAAGAGTTTTCTAAGAGTCTAGAGATACCTGCAGAATGACAAGTGTGTGTCTGGTCTGACACTGGTGTTTTTCAGGGCATTGAAGGCTTTTATTGTGCCTTTAGGTAAAAAAGGGAGTAAGGGGTGGTATGGAAGGAAGAAGTAAATCGCTCCTCTATTCAACTTAAGATTTTTATTATATTATTTGCAAATTCATTTATTGCATTTTTTTGCGAATCTCTTCTCTATTCAACTCGAGATTGCATTTCTTTTTGTGTGCCCTTTAGCATCTTTTCTTGGTGGTACGCCCCTATTTATTTGTGAGGGGTATGGAAGAAGCGGATATATAGGGATGTGGCATGCCACCCCGAACTTAGTGTTTGGCACTATTTTGGCTATTTTTGTTTCTTTATGATGGATTGAGGGGTATGAAGATGATAGAAGAAGTGTAGAAGAGAGTTCAGATCAAAATGCAACTTGATTAACAATTTTGTGCATCGGGTCATTCTCTTTATCGTACTCTGCTCAGATAATGACTTGATGAGGATCTGGTGGGGATTCCATGTTGTTGTTCCACTAGTCAGTTAGGAAGCATGATGTGTTTGATCCCTATCAGTTCGACAGACACTTGCTATTTTTGCATAAAGATCATGATGTTAGGATTCATAAGCTTCACAAGATGATTTCAATCAAAAGGCTAGTTTTCAGAAGAAGGTCCTTTTGAGGGCCTGCTTCGAAAAAGGAGGGTATAATGATTCAAAAAGCATAGAGATTTAAAAAGTGTCAAAACTTCATCTGGTATATGTTCAAATTTCTTTTGAAAACTTTAAATTTGAAAAATTTATTTGAGAATTTTGAAAATTTAGGTCAAAAATGCGACAATGAAATCTTAAGTCAGATTTAGATGGGTGAAGGTGGAAAGTAAGATACGTACCACCCACCCTCCACCCCAAACTTAGAAGTTTTCTTGTCCCGAGCAAACTCTAAATCCGAGATGGAGGGGAATTTTTATGCCATTTGGACCACTTGATGTGGTTGCGTTCTAATTAGCGTGTTTCCTCCATCTGAAATTCTCAAACAAAAAGACCATTCAAAACTCAAAATAGCATCTCGTGATGCAATTTTATTTAGTGTAAAATTATCTAAAAGGTAAAAACAAAATGAAAGAAAAATCCTAATTCAAAATTAAAACAAAATACACATTTTATTTATCAGGTTGCCTCCCGACAAGCGCCTTTGTTTTATGTCGATGGCTCGACTAGATTCCTTTAACTTCTATGGTGGATATGTTGGATTGGTGAGATCCATCATCATTTCAGAGCCTGTATCAGTAGAGGTGAGATATCTCTTCAATCGTTGATCATTTGCCACAAACTCACCTGTCTTTTCACTCCATAAAGAGAAATCATCATGTGGGTAGATGCTCTTGACAATATAAGGCCCCGACCAACGAGAACGGAGTTCCCTAGGAATAATTTCAATATGGAATTGAACAGAAGGACTTGGTCACCCACTTGTATGTCCTTTCTTTTTAGATGTCCGTCATGCCAAAGTTTCGTACATTCTTTATAGATTCGTGCATTCTCGTACGTTGTCATCCTGAGTTCTTCCAGCTCTTGGAGTTGCAAAATCTTGGCTTGGCCTGCTTGTTTCATATCAAAATTTAGTTGTTTTGTTGCCCACCATGCCTTGTGTTCTAGTTCTACCGGAATGTGGCATGCCTTTCCATAGATTAGTCGAAAAGGTGTAGTCCCAAGGGGAGTTTTATAAGCAGTTCGATAGGCCCATAATGCATCATTGATTTTTTACTGCCCAATCATTCCGATTGCGGCCTACAGTCTTTTCCAAAATAGCTTTCAATTGACGGTTAGAAACCTCTACCTGTCCACTTATTTGTGGATGGTAGGGTGAGGCTACCTTGTGTGTTACACTATATTTTCTCAGTAAAGCTTCAAAGCTTCTTTCAAGGAAATGAGACCCTCCATCAGATATCACAGTACGTGGGAATCCGAATCGGGGGAAAATGATATCTTTGAACAATTTGATGACAAGTTTGGAGTCGCTAGTGATGGTTGGTATGGCTTCAACCCATTTTGAGACATAATCCACCACCACTAGGATGTAGGAAAATCCATGAGAAGATGGGAATGGACCCATGTAGTCTACACCCCACACATCAAATATCTCGACTTCTTGCCACAAGTTCAGTGGAATTTCATCTCTCTTTGTTATATTACCTGATCTTTGACATTTTTCACATGATAAGACAAATTCTAGGAATCTTTGGATATGGTTGGCCAAAAGAATCCGCATTGCAAAACCTTCAAGGCAGTCTTCTTAGAGCTCATGTGTCCTCCAACTGGTCCTAAGTGACATTGCTCCAAGATAAGTTGAGCTTCTTCTTCGGCGATACATCGTCTGTATAGACCATCAACACATAGTTTGAAAAGGTATGGCTCATCCCAGTAGTATTGTTTCACATCGTGCATAAATTTCTTCAGTGCATTTCCAGTGCATTGAGGATGGATAACCTCAGAAGCAAGGTAGTTCACATAATCAAAATACCACAGTGTATCTTCTGAGACCTTCATTAGTTGATCATCTGGAAGGAAATCATTAATCGAGATCTTCTATGTATCCAGAGTGTGGATGTGACTGAGGTGGTCTGCTACCACATTCTCTGTACCCTTTTTATCTTGTATTTCTAGATTAAATTCCTGCAATAGGAGAATCCGTTGAATTAGCCTGGGTTTTACATCTTTCTTAGCCAGAAGGTAACAGATGGCAGTGTGGTCCGTGTAGACAATGACTTTTGAACCAATCAGGTAGGATCTGAATTAGTCAAAGGCATACACAACTGCCAGAAGTTCTTTTTCGGTAGTTGCATAATTCCTCTGAGCTTCATCGAGGGTTTTTGATGCATAATAGATCACATGATGTTTCTTTTCTATGCATTGGCCCAAGACAACACCCACAACATAATCACTCGCATCACACATAATTTCAAAAGGATGGTCCCAATCGGGAGCTCTGATGATGGGAGTGGTTGTAAGGGAATGCTTTAGTTTTTTGAAGCTTTTAACACATTCATCGTCAAAATTAAATTCATCATCCTTTAGTAACAAGTTTGTCATAGGCTTGGTTATCTTTGAGAAGTCCTTTATAAACCGTATGTAGAAGCATGCATGACCAAGGAATGCTCAAACTTCCTTTACATTGATAGGGATGGAGAGCTTGGATATCACTTCAATCTTGGCTTTATCTACTTCAATTCCTCGATTACTGACCCTATGGCCGATGACAATGCCTTCCCTTACCATAAAGTGACACTTCTCCCAATTTAGCACGAGATGTGCTTCTTCACAAAATTTGAGAACGAGGGAGAGGTGTTTTAGACATGAGTCGAAAGAATATTCGTATATAGAAAAATCATCCATGAATACTCCATAATGGTTTCGGTGAGACCGGCGAATATGGTAGCCATGCAACCCTGGAAAGTTGCAGGTGCATTACACAGGCCAAACGATATTCTTCTAAATGCGTATGTTCCGAATGGGCAGGTGAAAGTAGTTTTCTCCTGGTCATCTGGATGTATAGGTATTTGATAGAATCCAGAGTAACCATAGAGATAACAGAAATATTCTCTATGTGAGATAACCATAGAATCCCATCTCAACCCATGTCCAATCCCAACAATGATGGAAGTTATGTGAGCATCACTCAAGGTGTTTATGTCCCACCACAAGGCCAAGTTCCCCCACTTCACCATTACCAAGGACCACCACATCCATATGTTCCTCCACCTCACCAACCCACTTTCAACTATCAATATCCCCTACCACCATCACACGCCTATCAACCACCACCTCCACAACAACCTCCCCAACAACCAACTTGCATACTCCAAAATCCTAACCCAACTCATCAAAGACCGCCACCACCTTCATCTTCACAAGCCCCTCCTTCTTCCCATGAATAGGTGAATATGGTGTCTATCATATGGGGAAGGAAAACTACTCAAGAGCTTGAAAGAGGGGAGGATGAAATGATTAAGGTTCATGATAAGGATTTGGTGCTAGAAGAGTCTAGTAGAGATCACAAAAGAACAAAAGAGTTTGTTGCTCAGTTGTTACTTGAAAATACCAAGCGCACCCAAGCTCCCGTTGCTCCCTTTGTGTATGAAGAAGCATCCTCAACTATCCCACCCTTTCTTGGAAGTAATGAATGTGCTAGAGATTCGATGCTTCCTTCCTTCTATAACAAGATCATGTTTGCTACCCCACATGCCATTGACATGGTAACACTTGATGAAATACCTTGTTGGGAGCCAAAACCTCCCCATAAGACAAGAATCACCATCATACCTCCTCAAGGACCACAATTTTTTACAAAATGTTTGATGCAATTGGTGAGCAATTGCATGAGGATTTAGAAGGCCCCTTTCTCCAAGAGAAGAATAGTTGTATCATGAATCTCTTTGGGACCTTGAAGCAAGGAACAACGGGCGTAAAAACATTCCTTTCATTGGTAAAGGATGTTTGCACAGAGAGGACAAAACTAGTGTTATTGCCACCCAAGGAAATCATTGCAACAAGATCTGTGAATTTCATCTTGGACATTGGTTTCCTAGAAAAAAGGGATGATATGGGAGTTCCTCTTATCACATGATACATCGGAGCATGACCTATTGAGCATTCTCTCGTAGATCTAGGCTTAGGAACAAGAATTATGTCGTTGACATTTACTTATGGCTTGGCCTCAAGAAAATGGAACCGGTGGATTGTGTCCTTGTCTTAGGTGACAAAACTAAGAGGACACCCATAGGCATATTTCTAAATGAAATACTACTAATGGATCAAAGGATAAGCATTACATACTTGATCGATTTTCTGATCGTGGGTTCTGGACCTATTGATGGAAAAGATTACCTCATATTAGGGAGACATTTCTTGACCACCAAGGGTGCGGATATTAATGTGCATACAGGCACTCTAACGGTCATGCATAGAAGGAGAAAGTATGAATTCTTTATATTCACTGAGGAAGAAAGGTACTAGTTGGGTGAAGAAGATTTTGGCGACAGTCTAGGCTACTACGACCCTCTAGAATAGTGGATATCAAGTCCTTACTTCCTATCGATGTACAATGCTTAGGATGAAGCCCATGTCGTCAAAACTCTAGAAAGGATCACCATGGAAGAGAAAGGAGACACCGTGGGTGTCAAAACTTAGTGAAGAAGGCAACAAGCCTGGATGAAGGCTATACATTTAGCTCTAGTGGGAGGCAACCCACGTGGTTTGAGATTCTTGAACCTTGTTGTTTTGTCACACTTTCATTTTTTCCATGAAACACACACACACTATACTTGATGGTTTTTCTATTTGTGAATCATGTTAGAACGTGTACAAGGAAGAAAAGGTGATGCAAAAAGGGTCTAGCCAAGGAGAAGATCAAAAATATAGATAACATTGCAAAATAGTAGAAAGGCTACATGAAGGAGTCCAGAACAGTCGTGCCACATAGCACTGCCGTGTAGCTGGTAAGCCAGAATGGCCGAGTTGCTCAGCACGGCTGTCGTAGTCCTACCCTACTAACCTGGTGCTACATTGATCACTCCATCTCTTGGTGGTTGTCTTATGTGACTCCATGCCATTTACCCTACCATTCTAAACTTCTATATCATCATGAGTACATCATGATTTCAAAGTTTGGGGTGGTAGGGGCGGTAAACCCCTCTTTCACCACATTCTTATCTATGTACCCTGTGCTAAATTTTTGCAAGAAGATTCAAATAGTTTGACTAAATTCCATACTTATTTATCCTAACCTTGTGTGTTTGGTTGCATCCATACATACATGTAGTTCAATTTCATGCATTTTGAGTAATTTTTCTAAAAAAATTCTCTTTTTGCTCCTCCTTGTCATGCATTGCATTCTCATGTAGATTTTGGTAATTTTTGTGTGTTTTTAGGTAGTATTTTCTGCTTTATGTTTTAATTTCCCTAAAATTAGGTTTAGATGTGATTGAATGCAAATTGGCACCATTTTGGCCAATTTTGTCCAAATCTGAATGTTCTTGCCCAAAAGCATGTTTTAACTTAATCTCCACTGTTTGAAATGAAAATTTTGGTCTTTGACAAATGCATGTCATTGTCTTAGAGTTTATTGCTATATGGTCTTGATTGTTGACATTTTACATGTGCATCACCTCTCTCAAGTTTGTGAATGTTTTGGTTGAATTGTGAATTGAGCAAGCTATGAACGCTTAGAGCCTATGGAATTACTTGATATAATGTGAATCTCGTGTTGTTCAATCATGTGGTGTGATATCATTTGATGAAATATTGGATTAGTTTTCATGCAGGAAATTTTATGTTAAGGACTATACTAATGACTTTTAATTAACATAATTTCATTCTATGACGATTGCATTTGCTTCTATCTCATTTCTTATCTTGCATGTGATTTTTGCTCTTAAACAAAAATTGCTTGCTTTGTGGTGCTTGATGACACTTAGCTTGTAGGAGGAATTCAAATGTATATAACAATCTTAGGAATGGGTCCTAGGTCCAATTAGTGGATCCTTAGCTATCTCCCTTTGTTCCTATATACATCTCCCTTCTTCTACAAGTGATTGTGAGATCTAAGTAGCTAGTGTAAGTGTGATTAGTGCAATTTCCTAGAGCTTCATAAAGACTAGATGGAAACTAACATGAGGTGAAAAAACCCTCATCTCTACTTCCATTCCTACCCTTGTCTCTCAATTGCCCTAATACCACTTACCCTAGAAACCTATACTTGACAAGTCCTACTAGAATTACACCTAACCCTAGTTCTGCAACTAGTAGTATAGGGTACATTTGAATAGCACTTTCCTTGTTGGTTGGTTTGGTAGTCTAGATTGAAATGTGAGTTTTGCATGCCATGTTGACACCCCCAACTAATATCAAATCACATTCCCAAATGGCCCACCTACCCAATCCATTGCTTGAAACCCACCTTAGTCTTCTTGCTTGTTAATGCTAGTTTATATTAATTTCCTTTGTTCATTCTAGTCAAATGCTTAGTCTTGCTAGTTAGGGTTAACCTAGATTCTTGCATGCTCTAGTATTTACCTTAGTTCTTAGTTTCTAATTTCCTTTCTAGAGTAGTGTAGAACATCTCACTCTTGTTTAGTTGATTGCTTAATCTAGTCTCTTAGACTTAACTTGATTAGGACAATCTAGTTTTTGGTGATCTAGTTTTCATATTTCCTTTACTTACCTTCTTGCTTAGTGTAAATAAACCAAACCCCACTTTTAAACCCTTCAACCCTAATCTTCGCTTTAGGAACGTAACCAACACAAACCTAGCTCTAGTTCCCCATCTATCCCCTGTGGTTTGACCCCCATTACTTGCCTCTCACCTATACTATAACATGACCTCGTGCACTTGCGGGCGCATATTTTAGTGTTGTGAGTAAACCTAGTTTGGGGACCTATAAATTCAAAAGATCACACGTGTATGAAAGAATGGACTGGCTGCATATACTCAACATTAAATATTGGATTCAAAGTATCATTGACTTGGTTTCCAAATGGTATGATTAATAAATAAGGTCCTAATAGATAATATTAGATAGAGTCCAGTAAAAGACCAATCATGCTAGTGGATGATGTGATAAATTTCGAAACATAAACACTAAATGAAAAAAAAAAGTAAAAGTGTAAGGACACAAACATGCATGCTTGTTAATAAAAGAAAATAAGGTGAAAGGATAGAATGGAAAAATTCCCTACCACTCCAATATGAATAATAGAAAAGAAATGTCTAAACTTAGGGAAGACATTCATTGATGTATTGGAAAGAAATCTATAAAATTTCTAGAATGATAATGTATGAAAAATATATTTAAGAAACTAGAGGAAATAAACTATTTAAGAAATAAACATGAATAATAAAAAAAATTGAAAAGTAGGGAGAAGAAAGTATATGGTAAGAGAAAGGAGGTGGTTCCGCGCAATGTCAACATTGGGATTAGAAATCACATGTTTAAGAGCAATGTTGCTCGTGTCTTGCTAATGACGTCCACCATCTGATAGGAATAGAACATGCAAGGATGTGGGACCTATTTAGTTTGAAGAAGTGCAACATAATTCTGTGACTCAGAGAATTCATATTTGTTCTTATAATAGCTTCTATTGCACTAAAATGAACTCATTGACATGTCATCCTCAAGCTCCCTTTCAAGTTATAGGTCTGAATAGGTGATCTCTAAGAAAGTGACGCATGATATGATGGAGGGAGGAGGCTAAAAGTTTTCTAGAAGATTTCTCTCTTCCCTCTGCACCTCCAGATATAAGATTGGATGCCTAACAGAGTCTCCAATATGAATATGGCTATCTAATCATAATTTGAGCATGGGGAAGCGCTAAGTGAATCTAGTTGTAAACCCTTCATCCCAAAGAGATCTTGAAAGATGGGGGATAGGGTGTCCTCATGTGTAACAACCATGTTGCCAAAGTCTTCAATATTTGCACCTTCTCCTTTACAATAACCTTTGAAGAAGTTCACCAAAAAAAAACCTTCGAAGAATGATGAAGTAGATGTAGAATCATGAGAAGTCAGCTCATCATCTCCATCAATAGGATCACTCCCCTAGGGCTTGAGATCATCATATAATGAAAAGTTTCAATCCAAGGTAGATGTAGTATCTATTATAAAGTGGCAGGACTCAACTTGCATTGTGTCACTTTGGACAGGCAAAGCAAATATGTTGGACCATCAAAGCAGACCCTCTATCTAATATATAGTTGATGTAGAGGCTACTTGGTTGTCTTATGGAACATGAAGATTTTCATCATATTCCCTGGTGTAAGGGTATTGTAACTCCTCCATTAATTTCGCAACTGGATCGATTGGGTGGAACGAATGACTTCTGTAGTAGGCGAGTCTTCACTAAAAATCAAGGTGAGTCCAATTGTCTATATGAATAGTATGCTGAAATGAATTCCTCTTTGGATCTAGTGGAGTGGATGTGATGTCGAAAATCCTCATGGGTGTACACTAGCACCTACAAGGGTGGTGGAACTAATTCACATAGCCTTTGAAGGAATACACAATGCCTTCTCCTAGATGTTGCAGACTTCATTCTTCTCATGGGATTTTTTATACTTAGCAATAGATTCTACTAGGCTTGGTTGTATTTTCGTTTGACTATTTGTGGTTCTGTTGTATTATTTTTATGTGTGTTATCCAAGTTTATTTCCCCATCACTAAGAACAAGCATAGTGCGGGCCTCAAGCTATGCCCCGGCATGCGACTAGTGATCTTACTACTTGAACATGGCTTGAAACACACATGCAATTTCATTAGGAGGGACACCTCTAAAGAAAGGAGCACACTAGTA
This sequence comes from Alisma plantago-aquatica, assembly GCA_963693085.1. Classification (NCBI taxonomy): domain Eukaryota; kingdom Viridiplantae; phylum Streptophyta; class Magnoliopsida; order Alismatales; family Alismataceae; genus Alisma; species Alisma plantago-aquatica. The sequence goes on from OY856413.1 coordinate 18,964,980, forward strand.
CTCTCTCTTTGACATGTCAATGCTCTCATTATCTCTTGGGTTTGGGATGAGATGGTATACAATAGAGCATCAATATTTTCTCTCACGTGAACCATTTCTATTGTGTACTGATATGAGCAAACTACACATCAAATGCAAGTATACATATCAATGTAATATAGGCCGCAAGATGCTCGGATGTCAATTAGGGAAATGCTCTCCCAAAACTACTACTAACTGTAATGAGATCGGCTAGACCAATGAAAACTTTGAGTGAATATTTAATTAACTAAGATGCATAAAATAAATCTATGATTAGTGGTTGGTTTGATCTCAAATGGAGTGAATTCCTTAGGATTACAGTTTCACCATAGTTAAAATTGTAGTTAACATCATAACATTACTAGTTAATTTTTCCTAACCCTGCGAAAAGAGACCTATAGCAATAATTACCTGCTCTCACAACATATTCACTACCTAATTACATCTATCCCACTCAAGTAGCAATTGAGTTATTAGTTAGGTGCTTTACAGAAAACCCTGAGTAATCTCTTCGATTCATAAGCCTCCTTTCTCAAGGTGCGATATAAAACATATAATTCTATGAATTTCCAACCCCTGATCTCAGTTTTGAAGTAATTAACGGTCTAATTAACTATCTATGGTGATCAAACATGGATAGTTTATTATACTTTCATAGAATTATGTCTAGAAATTTTAGAAAAATGATATATTAATGCATAAAAGTCAATTACAATGCATAACTGGGCTACACTTAGGTCCTAAGGGAAAAGGGGTTTAGCCCCTCATGATTTCCATTGTTAAGAACATGGGAGAAGAGAATAAAAATGTGGGGAACACTAGTGAACTAAAAGAACCCCCTAGAGAAGCTCTTCTAAATGATTCCCTCTGACGAACGTGGCGATTTTCTACCTTTTGGCTCTAGATCTACCCACTGGAGGTGCCTGAATATCCTAGAATGTGGTTGTCTCCTCTATTTTTTCCTCTACTTGCTCTCAGTTGTCGTTTAATGGAATATAATGAGATAATTAGGTTTGGATGAAGTCCCATTAAGTCATATAAGTAACTTAGTGCACCATTAATTGCCAACCATCAAATTATACACAATTTTTAGATCTGCCTGATCCCGCCATGTTGGTGCTCTAGACTAGGTGTCAGTACTACTGACTCAATCGATAGATGTGGTCGTCAGCGTAATCATCAGTACTACCGAGTTGATTTCGGTAGTACCGAGATCTCTTAAAGAAATTTTGAATCCATGTTGTGATGTTGTCAGTAGTATTGACTTCTTTTGATCATTACTACTGAGTCTTCTTGATCTCATCATGTCTTTTCCTGAGCAAGTGTCGAGACCACTGAAAACAAAGTCGGTAATACCAAGCTTTTTAGTTTCTTGTAAATTCACCTAAAATTCACAAAAAATGAACACAAGCTCTCAAATAATAATAAATCTAACAGGAACATTAAAAATTCATTGATTTGATGTAATAAAGTGTCACATGATAATGAAAATAAATAATGCACAAATTAATTATGAAAATGGATAATAAGTGCACAGAAATAAATAATATATAGCCTCTAAAAATGACAATTATCTGGTACATAAAACTCCCCTAAGCCAAAATGTTGCTTGTCCTCGAGCAAGATACCCTTAGATTTATTAGAGACAAGTCAGTAAAAGGACATAAAATATGAATTTTGTTTCTCAACTATCCCCATCGGGTAGTCCCAGATTGGCCTTCCTTTACCATTGAACAATCAACTACTCTAAAGTGGCCAAAAATATCCATAAAAAATGTCCATCCTTAGACCAGTGAAACAATATCAATAGAGCAGTTAATATCATAGTCAATCAGGCATTCACTAGATGCATCATGTGATTCCCTATCTACATTCCTCTTTCCTAACTACCAACTACTTGGAAACAGTTCTCTTTATAAGAATGAATGAAGATAAATCATCATTTATGTGGACTACCTATAAGAGAAATGAATGGAATGAATTAGAATGCTTATGAAAAATCACAAGTATCATCTAAATTATTTATGAAAAAATAAAGCATGATGAACCTATATCGTGAAGATAATGAGAAATGCATGAATCCCAGTGCCTAATATTCCTCATGTAAACTACAACCACTTTTAATGTTTATCATTAATTTAATCCCATTTCATTTCCTTATACTTGGTTGTAACATTAGTTAAGGTTCATCCTTATATTAGACAATTATTTCAAATTAACATAACACATGCATATGGATAGACAATTATAGATAGATAACTATTGGACTATTTCTATGTATTCCGTAATGTCTCACCCATATATAACATCTCAAGGTTAGATCATTTTCATACATATGTTATATTATGGTTGTGCTAAACAAACACATATGAGTGGTTTGTCAAACATATATCAAAAGTCCATTTGAGTCTCCCTTGACCCATTACCTGAGGGTGATGAATTGCTCAATCTCTATGAGCCCACTCAACTCTATGAGTATTATAAGCCATGGCTCTATCTTCCCTCTTTGGTCTAGGGTTCTTAGGTCCATATTAAATTCATAGGATCTAGCCACTCAAGAACAAATTAAAATAAAACATGACATGACATTCTCTTCATAGATCTCTACTCATGAGGTATTCTTAAGAAATTCCCTCTTTCTCCTAAACAACCACTAGATTCCTATGCAAGGAACCCCTAACCCAAGCATGAGGCTTCACAACATTCCTTACCTCTTTAGGATCTTGGGACTCTCTCTCCCTCACCTAGATGGTAGGTACTCATTTGATATACACATATATGTAGCAGCCTCTTTCTCTATCTCTAGGGTTTGGTCCTTCCAAGGACAAATAGGGTACAACAAGCCTCTAGGAATCATGCATAAAGCAATTTGTATCATTTACTCAGGGGTAGTCTAGTTTAGGTCATATCACAACAAATATTCCTCATAATTTCTCATATCTTGGAGTTTATGTTTCTAACCTTTTCCCTTTGGGTCTTATATTAATGGAAATAACCCTATAATTGTTCCTAACACTAGGGTCCCCTTTATAGAGGAGATTGGGGCTCTTATTGATTCACACCTTCACTTATCTTATCTTATCAAAATTTATGTCAAATCCTAAAAAATAAAGTCAAATCTCATATCTGTTTGAGATCATCATAAACCAAATTATCTCATTACATAAAACTAGGATCATCTCATCTACACTTATGTCATATAAGCCATTTATCACATATTCTAATAAGGCTTTAGGATTCTAATCGAGAACTAATTCCCCTTCTAGCCTGATGTCACTCACTTTCACTTAGGTGTAGGACTACCTCTTACTTGAACATGTGTGGGGACACTTTATCTGTCAGGGTGCCTAATAGAAGGAGGTTAGTCTTTCTAGACACCATATGACCTCACATGATTTGGGTTTTTCCTTCCTCATAGACCTTTTTCCATCCTTAGGTGGCCCACTCTAGGTCAGGACGCCAACCCTAAACATTAAATTTAGAGTTTCAAATTTTCATTTTTTTAACCATTGATTACTTATGGCTTATCTTTACATATTCCAAAACCCCTCGCATACATCATGTTTGTATTACTCCACATATCAAGCATAGGGACACTAGAGTATTTAACTCATTGTATTTCTCTTTCCTCTTTCCATTTCTTATGGTTATATGGCTAGGGTTATTTTTTATCCATGTAACTCACCACTCAAGATTAGGTTTTACAATAAGCTTAAGGAGTACACTCTACATCTTAGCATTTCTATATCTCTTGACAACTTAGGGTTTTCCTAGACCAACCCTAGTTCGATATAAGGTCTATCCCTAAATGGACAAACCCATAAAGCATTTTTTTCTAAACTTAACATTATTCTAAAATTGTGTGTACATTAATTGGCAGAGGATGCCTTAATCCTACTTCTTCTCAAAGACCCTAAAATGTGATGAGGAGGGAAGTTCATTTTTAGGGTTTATTTTAGCAAGGAGATGAAAACTGGATGAACATAGAGATGAGTACCTTATAGGAAAAATTACTTTAGAAAAACCCTAGGTTTTGGCTAGGCATGTATCACATTGGCTAAGGGAGTCCTCATATCCCAACTTAATGGTGCAGAGGAAAATATTGTGCAATAAACTAGAAATTTAAACTTTGAATACAATGTCTATTTTGGTCTCTCTCTTTTCCCCACATTCAATTTCATGTTTGGATGTGTTTTGATGAACAATTAGTACATCTAGTATGCACATTTCACATTGATGATGCTCAAATTGACAAAAATCAATTTTGAATTCATATCATGCATCATCACTTTTTCCTTTTAACTTTGATCATATGCTTGTGAACCTTTGTACATTATTCTTTTACTCACTTTGTAGATCCCTCTCTCATGATTCCAATACATGTTTTTTTATCCCAATCAGATCAATGATGAGCAAGTTGTGTGAAGTTGAAGTTCCCAATCCCAAATTTCTTTTAACCCTTTCTTTTCCACCTTTATGGGCCTTATTTTTCCTTTTTGGCCCAAAACCCTAGCGCCTACGGCCCATGACCCTGGCATCCTTTCCCCCGTTGCCCCAACTGAACTCCGCATGAGCCATTTGATCTGTGGACCACTGGTCTGGAGGTACATCTGACGGTAGGGGGACTCTCACCGACCTTGTGTCAGCTACCTATGACAAAGCTACTGGTAGTAGCACCTTCCCCACAACCGATCCCCTTACTCTCCGTCTCTCATGCCTAGACTCTCCTTTTTCCCACCTAACATATGCCTGGAGCCAATGGGAATCCAAAGAAACACGGTGGGGCAGGGGATATGCTGATGTTCCCCCTCTTTCACCCTAGGGTAGTTGTTCTCAAACCCTATGCACCACCACGCCCATCCCCAACACCTATAAAACCCACCCCCTTATACACTAGCTGCCACTCTTCTCATCTTGTCTCGCATCCCAACCCTAATTTCCCCTCCGACTTTCCCTTGGACTGACATCGTCACCCGCTTAGGATTGGAAACACTAGAGGTGGGGTTGAAGATGACACTCTAGGCGTTGGATCTGGGATGGTCGGCTGGGATTCTTCCCCTCTGTTTGTCCCACTCCCTCTCTTTCACTCTCTCAGCCTCTCTCTCTCTATCCTCACCACATAGGAATGCCTAGGGCCAACTCCCTCATGCCAGCTCCCCCAATTGGACCCACACCAGTGCACACTACTTTCCTCGCTCTCTCCCCTGCATCAACCCTGTATGTGTCTCATCCACTCGTGGTGTGACACGTAGCCCTTCAGCCCGTAGTTAGTGACGCATAGAGCACCATGCCCGATCACCCATGATTGCTCCACCCCACGCTAGGATGCCTAGTGATTCCCTCAGCCACTCACAAGCGACATAGACCGCTCTGGGTTTGGTCTACAGTCGTGAGCCATAGAGCAGGCACCGTAGATCAACCGGGGAGCAGCCCTATTGCACCTCAAGCTTGGCGCAATTAGGGTAAATCCCTTCTAAAATCCAAATTTAATGGGGCTTATATCCAGACGTTGTATTTCCAGTGTTCCTAAACCAAAAATCATGATGAAATATACCATTTTGATCAAACAAACATTACCTTTCTAGTGATCCAATTATTCCCTCCTAGTTTAGCACAAGTACTCATTGTTTTTATAAAATGTATCCCTTATGATATTTTAAGTTTTAATCACCTTCTATTATTCATAACATGATCTTTTGCATTCATTTATGGAAGATCATTAGCATTGAATCATTGCGAACGTTGGAAAATTCCTTGGATTTATTAAATGTACCCTAATGTTCATCTTAACCTAGCATGACTAACTTTGCTCTAAAAATGGCCCTTTTGTATATTTATTTGATGCACTTGGATATATATGAGGTTTTGTCCTATATTAGAATCATACAATGATTTAACTTCTAATTTAGTAAATTATTGTACCTTTCTGAACCAATGGATCTACTTTGATCGTGTTTAACTTGATTGATGGCCTCATGTTGTACCACATGGTACACATTGTGACTTTTATGGACTTCAGTAACCACATCTTCAAACTTTTGAAAGTATTAATTAATAAATATTAGAAATCTATTTATGACCTCAAATCAGTAGAATCATCATGATATAACTCTACATCTTAACTTGATCTATCCTATGCTCTTAATGTTTCTATGACTTGGATATATGACTCTCTTTCATGGAAGGAATCTAATATGGCTATTATGATCATGCCTGAATGAACAATGATTACTATCAAAAATATCATGTTTTCCCTACATCTAGATCAGACCTTATGTTTATATAAGTATCACTCATAATGTAGATGGTTCATCTAGACCTAGGGCATAATGTTGATATTGGACTATGATGAATAATTACATGCACGTTTGGAACTTTAGAACTAAGTTTGATCTATTTGGAACCTAAGTCTAAGGGAACATCAACATGACATATATATTGCTTACCTCATCAAAACCCTACTGATCTAAGACCCCATGTTGTGTCTTTTGCATCTTAGGTCCCCTTGGGTTGGACCATCATTAGAGATCTTATCATATCAGGATCACTACTCATAAGGTACAATTAATGTATTCAACCTACTATGTTATTGGTTTGTTTGTGTGTATGCTTATATGAATTCTTGGCTAGACAATTACTTGTTTGAGCTACTTTTCCTATGATTACTACTTTCATGTTGATTATACTACATTGACAAACCTTTAACATAATTTAGAGGAATCCATTATATATCCTTGTGCTCCTGCCTGAAGTTTTGGGGTAAGGACACAAGGTTGGGCATCTTACTTGAGATGTCAATATAAGGTGGACCATTATGATACAAGGGTTAGCTCTTAGTGATGTCCTTGAGGTCCCTTGTGGATAGGCTTAGATAATCTTGAGCACCCTTGTAGACTCTTCAAATGGGAAGTTAGTCAAAAGGCCTACAGTTTATATAATGGATAAATAAACCTAAAACATGATTTGTATAAAACAATGTCATTAAGTGTTCTTGCCTAGTTTCTACTTCTTGCTTAATATGATATTTCTAGCCAAGCAACTTTTTATTACTCTTAAATTGTGGTAACATGTTTTTCATAGCGTACTCAATGCACTCACATCAATATGTTTAGTTTATCTAATTTATAGTTTCCAAATGAAGATCCACTGCACTCAAGACTCTAAGCTCTAAAAGTAATCATTAATGGGTATGGTGGAATATAAAATGGGTACATATATCTTACCACCATGTTCAGTATCTTGTTATCTCTTCAGTCTTATTATTATTGTGTCATATATATATTTTTGTGTGAAACTATGTTCCATTCTGGGGATGGATTCCCAAGTCCACTCGCCTTTGGATATATAGCCATTAGGAGTATGGACTTAGGGTAATAAATTGTTCCATAACAAATGGTATCATAGCCACACACACATGCCTCTATATATGTGTAAGGAATAACACATCTTCCCCTAAATCTTAGAGAGTCTGATAGCATCTCACCTCTTCTTTCAAGACTACCTAAGACACTCAAGTAGATGATGAATAGTTACTCTTCTCATCTCCTCATGTGATTCTTCTCTCATCACTATTAATCACATGATTTCTCAACTATGGGTAGCTTGTGCTTGCCAAAACTAAAATCAATTTGAACTCATGAAAGTTGGTTTCGATGATAATGCCATGATTTGGTCTTAAATGAAAAACCATATTTGATAAATACTAGTACTCCTAAAAGTGATGTACGCATGTGTATAGTTCATGAAAACTCAAAATTACCAATTAGATAAAAGTGATTTCTATGTTTTAGGTAAATCCTTGATGTTGGTGATATAAGGTGGAACTTATGTTCTATATTCAGGGTCCCTATTGATTAAACCTATGTTGTCCTTATTTTGATCAAACCTCAAATATATATAAGAAAAACTTACCCTATTGATATGTATAACGTCACATACTCTAATATGACTATGTCTTTGGACCCCTAGATCAAGATGTGAAGACTTAGATACATGAGGCATTTCCCTATTGACTTCCATGCCTCTTTGTAAGCTAAATTTTGAATAAACATAATGGACATGGATCTGAATCTGGAACCATTATGCTCAAACTCTTGAGTTCTGAATTTGACTTCTCGATTTATAATATCTACCCTTACATTGACCATGAAAGGGAGGGGATGTAATCAATCTCACAAAATCTTGAAATATGGTTGCCCTATAATGATCTTGATGTTTTACGCATGATCTTGGGAAATATGATTTGATATTTAATACTTTCTCTAATTGGATATGATTGATGACTCATGATTAATGTAGACTAATGTGCGAGATTAGGGTGGTAGTTGACTTACGACTCCCCAAACCTAGGTCACATCTCTATTTTGATTGCCTCTAAATTTTTCATCTCTGATTCATTTAGAGTTTGGAAAGGTAACCCTTTTCATACTAATATGATTTCTTGACCTAAGTCCCTAATAGGTCAAATCTAAGATAATATTGATACTCGATATTGAACCTCAAGTTGATGATGATCTTGAAGTGTGATGATGTTGTCTATAGCTTGTGGTTAAGTTTCTAGAAATACCTAGGTCTAGATCATTTCTCAACCATGAATACCATGAAAATTGAACTGAATATTGATACCATGAAATGTTGAAAATGCTCAAATTGTTGCTCATTTGTTGCTCGATTGTTGTATATGCATGAATGATCGCCCCAAAGGTCTACATAGGAATATAGATCCTAGTTTTGAAATGTTTGGACGTATTACTTGGATGTCCAAACATGACTCTCTAGATTGCATAATGAAAGCTTGACTCATGATTAATGATCTTGATATTGATTTGACTCCTATGATCCCTCTATTTGGATCTTGAGATCACCCTCAATATATGACTGATGACTTTCATGTTCCCAAATCCCAAAAATTTAAAATGATGACTATTTTGAATCACTCCATTTATGACTACGAGATAAGTTCTCGGGACTAAACCTTCCATTGATCTTGAACACGAAATCACTATATTGAAAAATGATGTATGTCCCAAATTGTTGAAATACAGAATCTAGATCATGGATGTATAGCCCCACCTAGTCCAGTGAAGAAGCTACAACCCTAAATGTTGGGATTAAAAGTCATGTTGTACTCTTCATTCAAGATCTCTATTTGTTTGACCTTAGAAATGTGATCTCTCCAAATTTCTAATCTATAGGATAACCTCTCTAGATTTGTAACTCACATGACGATCTCCCCAATTTGATGATCAATGTGACTTTTCCTTGACCATGATACACAATTTTTGAAATTTCTTGATACTAAATAAATATCAAGATGATTATGATATGGATTATGAAATCTCAATCTTGATCGGTAGTTTGATTTAATTTTGAGGACAAAATTTATTTTAAGGTGAGGAGGATGTGATGACATGGAAATTCAAACTTTGAATATGACTTCTATTTTGGTCCTCTCTCTTTTCATCACCTTCAGTTTCATGTTTGGATGTGTTTTGATGCACTATTCGTACATCTAGTATTCACATATCACATTGGTAATGTGATGCTCAAATTGAAAAAAAATCATTTTACATTCATGTCATGCATCATAACTTTTTCCTTTTAACTTTGATCATATCCTTCTGAACTTTTGTAACTTATTCTTGTACTTACTTTGTAGATCTCTCTATCACGATTCAAATACATCTTTTGTTGTCCCAATCGGAACACTAATGAGCAAGATGTGTGAAGTTGAAGTTCCCAATCACAAATTTCTTTTAACCTTTTCATTTCCACCATTTTGCGCCTTATTTTGTCTTTTTTGGCCTAAAACCCCAGTGCCTATGACCCATGATGCTAGCCTCCTTTCCCTGGTTGCTCCAACCAGACTCCTCATGAGCCATCCAATCTGTGGATTGCTGGTCTACAAGTATATCTGACGGCAGGGGGACTTTCACCCACCTTGCGTCAACTACCTACAAAAAGGCTACTGGCAGCAACATCTTCCCTACTACCAGTCCCCTTTGCTCTCCTTATCTCATGCCTTGACCCTCCTTTTTACCATCTAACCCATGTTCGATGCTAATTGGAACCATAGAAACATTGAGGGGAAGGGGTTGTGCTGATTCCCCCCATCTTTCACCCTCTCTAATGGCGACAGTTGTTCTCAAACCCTATCTTCCACCACATCCATTCCTAATGCCTATAAAACCCACCCCCTTATGTTCCATGTTCCACTCTTCTCCTCTTGTTCTCTTCACAACCCTAGTTTCTCCTCTAAATTTCCCCTAGAGTGTCATCATCACCCGCTTAGGATTGGGAACTCTAGGGGTTGGGTTGAAAATGATGCCCTAGGAGTTGGATCCATGATGGTCAGCTGAGCTTCTTCCCCTCTCTTACCCTGCTCCCTCTCTTTCTCCTTATCGACCTCTCTCTCACTCTCCTCACCACACATGCACTCTCAAGACCAAATGCCTAATAACAACTCCCTCAGTTGGACCCGCACCAGCATGCTCTACTTTGCTCCCTCTCTCCCTCGTGTCGACCCACAATCAGCGACATGCAAAGCATCATGGCCGGTCTCCCATGATCACTTCACCCCACTCTAGGATGATTGAAGGCACCCTCAGCCACTTGCCAGTGACACGCACCGCTCTGGGTCTAGTCCACAACCACAATCCAGGGAGAGGGTGTCGCAGATCAATCATGGGTTGGCCCTGTTGCACCTCAAGCTCGATCCTATTACGGTAAATCCCTTCTAAAATCCCAATTTAATGATGCTAATTTCCAAACCTTGTATCTCATATGTTCCTAAACCAAATAGCATGATGTAATATACCATTTTGATCAAAAAATGTCACCTTTCTAGTGATGCTATTATCCCCTATTGGTTTTGCAAAAGTACTCATTTTTTTGTTGAAAATGTATCCCTTATGATATATTAAGTTGTACTCACCTTCTATCATGCATACCATGATATTTTGCATTCATTTATGGAAGATCAGTAGCTTTTACTCATTGGGAATGTGGGAAAATGCCTTGGATATATTAAATGTACCCTAAACGTTCACCTTGACCTAGCATGACAAACTTTGTTCTAAAACTGACCCTTTTATGTATTTATTTGATGCAATTGGATATATATGAATTTTTGCTCCAACTTATCATCATACAATGATTGAACTTCTAAATCTATAAACTCTTTTACCTTTTTGAACCAATGGATCTATTTTGATCATGTTTAACTTGATTGATGGCCTCATGTTGTACCACATGCTACATATTATGACTTTTATGGACTTTAGTAACTACATCTTCAATCATGTGAAAGTATTTATCAATAAAGATTAGAAATCTATTTATGACCTCAAATCAGTAGAATCATCATGATATAGCTCTACATCTTAACTTGATCTATCCTATGCTCTTAATGCTTCTATGACTTAGATATATGACTTTCTTTCATGAAACTAATATGGCTAATTATGATCTTGCATGAATAGACCAAGATAATTATCAAAATTTCATGCTTTCTCTACATCTAAATTAGACCTTAGGTTTATCTAAGTATAACTGATAATGTAGATGGTTCACCTAGACCTAGGGCTTCATGTTGATTTTTGGACTATCATGAATAAATACATGAACTTTTTGGAACTTTGGAACTAAGTTTGATCTATTTTGAACCTAGGTCTGAGGGAACATCAACATGACATATATGATTCTTATATAATGCAAACCTATTGATCTAAGACCCCATGTTATATCTTCTGCATCTTAGGTCCCATTGGGTTGGACCATCTTTAGATATCTTATCATATTATGCTCACTACTCATAAGGTACACTTAATCTCTTGGCCCTTCTATGTTGTTGGGTTGTTTGTATGTATGTTTGTATGAACTCTTGGATAGATAATTACTTGTTTCAGCTACTGTTCCTACGATCACTACTTTCATTTCGATTATACTATGTTGACAAACATTGAACAAAATTGAGAGAAATCCATTATATATCCTTGTGCACCTACCTGAAGTTCTGGGGTAAGGACACAAAGTTGGACGTCTTACTTGATATGTCAAGATAAGGTGGACCATTACGATACAATGGTTAGCTCTTAGCAATGACCTTGAGGTCCCTTATGGACATGGTTAGCTAATCTTAAGCACCCTTATAGACTCTTCCAATGGGAAGTTTGTCAAAAGGCCTACGGTTGATATGATGGATAAACAAACCTAAAACATGCTTGGTATAAAACAATTTCATTAAGTGTTCTCACCTTGTTTCTACTTATGATCTTTCTAGACAAGAAACTTTTTATTACTCTTAAAATATGGTTACATGGTTTTCATAGAATACTCAACGCACTCGCATTAATACATTTTGTTTATCAAATTTATAGTTGTCAAATTAAGATCTATTTTACTCAAGGCTCTAAACTATGAAATGAATCACCAATGGGTATACTTAAATATAGCAATGGTTGCATATGTCTTACCTCCATGTTCAATATCTTGTTACCTCTTTAATATTGTTATTTCCTTTTTATATATATTTTTTATGTGAAAATGTGTGCCATTCTAGGGATGGACACCCAAGTCCACTCGCCTCTGGCTATGTAGCCATTAGGAGTATGGACTTAGGGTAATAAATGGTTCCATGATAGATCGCCAGCCCCCAAAACCGTGATCCTTTGTAGACACAATTACCTTCATGATATGACCTAAGAATTTTTCTTATTTTCTAAATATTACTTGAAATTATAAACTATTAAATATTATTTGAAAATTTTGGGTCTTTGATACCAAATGTAACAATCTCACTTTTTAGCATCCCCCCGATCAAGGAAGGACCTTAAAGATGAGAACGGTAACCTAAAATTCCCAAGATCCAGATTTAACAAATAATAAATTAAAGCAAATAATTTTCATTATTTCACAAATACTTTTTACATGATGTAGATTGGTTCTATTCTAATGAGTTGCATAAACCTTCATTATGAGAACTACTACATATGCTAAGGAGTATCTAACTAATCCTCCTTTACTTAGCTTTAATGTCTTTTGTTGTTTTCATCTGGTTCATCATGTCTTGATATCTTCACATATGGCATTTACCTAAAATGATGTGAAACAAAATACAGATCAATATATTGATATACGATGTATGTGGGGTGCAAACAAAATATGTGCATGTAGGTGTAACATCATAAACAACCATAGTAGCAGTTATCATTACATAATCGAACATGTGTTTTCTTTTTTAACTTCTCGACCCATATTTTCTCACTCTTTAAGGTATACACTCTCTTTAGGGGAGCCTTTATGTGGGATCCTCTCTTTAGGGTTTGGTTCCAACAGTGGACTCCTAAAACATCCTTTCCGGGGTTGGTTTTATATCAGACTTCCTTTCTGGGATTGGCTTGTAGTGATCTTCCTATCCAGTCTTGATTAACAATCATTCCTACATTGACTCCTTTCTTCCACAAGCTCATTCAACTTACCATATATTGCAATTTGGGTTCTGAGAAAGTTATATTAATATAAGATGATACCCATAGGGGCCTTATAGATTATAGGAAGTAAATAAACAACCACGCAATATAATTTCAATCCATTTGGAAAACTTGGAAAACCTCTGAAGTTGATAAGGTAAGTATGCATAGACATAACCATGTATATCATTTCCATGCAGAAATATGCAACATGTACTTTAAGCATATATCCAAACATCCAAGCTTTCAACGTAATCATCCATCATTATCTACGTATATGTATATCCTAAAGTGTCACCATCATATGTGAAACATATAAATCTAATGTATGTCCTAATCTAGGGTTTAGGGTTGTCTCAGGTTCAAATAAGGAATAAGGGTGCAAACCCTAATTCCAACAGACCATATTTTATCATAGTTATTGACCAATATTGTTATATCTATCATATCATTGTGTTAATAACACTTGTATTCAATTATGTGTATTACTAACATTGTAATTTATGATCTTTGGTTTCAAAAGCCTAATTCATCATATATATGATTATTCACTTTAGAAACCCTAATTACTCATCATTGTTATCATGATCATCTTTGATTACCATCACCTTTAACAATATTACATTAAATGACAAAATAATAGTTTTCCATATATTCAACCTCTTAATACCAATTAATCAGGTATTAGTACCACTTTTGGAATTGGGATTAGAATCAGGACTCAATTGTATTTTTTTTGTATTCCTCTCATCTTCCTGATCAATCTGGTATATATATTTACTGTGATCCGATCTAGGTCCTAATTGCTACATTTAATTCAAGTTTATTATCACTGAACTGATTATATCATAACACGTCAACCAAAAAACATTTTCCTATTTTTTCTTGAGCCCACGTGGTTTTATGGGGAAAAGACACTCATGCGCCTTGAATTAGCACACACCACAAGGGACTCTCAGGTCATTTTATTTGGATTCATCCTCTTCCTCGCTGAGACGGTTCAGCTTTCGTCTAAGCGAATCAACCGTTGAACTAGGTGGCATAGGTCTTGGGCTCTAAAGTCCTAGAGAAGGCCGAAGCACCTATGTAGGTCCTCGCTAGTCCTTGTTAGGCACTTGGTGAAGCCGGAGGTTATCAAAGTTAGGGTAAAAATAGGGTCATGGTTTGAAGTAGTGCGGTAGGTCTACAATGGAGGAAAGATGATTAATGGTAATATTATACCTAGACATCTCGTGCGTGTTCTTGAAGGTACAACAACCTTGCCAGAGTCATTTTCCTTCATCCCTCTCCCTAGGATCAACCAAGTAGTTCTACTAGACTCTTCCTCACCATGAAGATGGATGAGACAAAGAACAATGCTCCTGGTAGCTTCCAGAGCGTCAGACCCTGTAGAGGAGGCTTAGTTTATGTTTGTAGTTGTAACATCCCAGGATTTGAGGCCTCGGATATCATGATCTTAAAAGGAATGATTGGACTACCCATATCACCAAGGTGCACCTCCTTTTCCAGGAGCCCATCTCTAAAGAACTCCATAGTTAAGCGTGCTCAACTTGGAGTAGTACTAGGATGGGTGACCAGTCGGGAAGTTGCTCCTGGCTTGCACGTGAGAGGACAAAAAGCATGCAGTTAAGGCTAGTGGTGGTTTGTGGGGCCAGTCGTCATTCCTGAAACTCTATTAGAGCCATGGGTAGTGGGCCCAGACGTTACAGTAGCTACCCTTCCTTTGTCATGGGTCCTTAGAGCCTTATATAGCTCATGGTTGTAGAAGAAGAGACTAAAGGGTTGATGAGAAGGTGGGAACCCTACCTTTTTAAGACCCTATTCTTGGGTTCTTTCATTTTATTTCCTTTTTTGATAAAATCATAGAATAGAAAAGTAAGTATATCTTTATTTATAACTTCTTTTACTATAAAATCTTAGGGAAGCCTTCCCTTTGGTCTTAACCATGTTTAGGAAAAATATTGAATCCAAACCAATAGATCCATTACTCCAAACTTGCCTCTTTAGAAAATTCTATATATTTTTAGAATTAATTATATGGATCAAATAATATACTAGAATATTTTGGATTTTATTCCATATCTTAGATTTGGATTGTCTATCATTTAAAATTATCTTGGGTATTTATTGTAGGAACAAAATACCATTTTTTCCTACTTTGTATCACTGGGACCCATATGTAAACCTTGATTATTGAAAACTTAAGTAAAGCATACCTCTCTCTCATCTTTATTCCAATTGGTCGCATAATTGGATATTTTCTTTATTCTCCTAAAACATCATATTAAGCAAAGTTTGGTGACAAAATATTGCATCTAGATACACTTTTTTCTTTCTTCAAATAAGGGAACTATGCCTATGTTTTCATATTTTCTGTAAATGTAGCTAGTCCCAAGCCCGGGTAAAGGAGGAGGGTTAGTGGTAGGTTGACAGCCAGCCTATATAAAACTTTGTCACTCTTTCTATGACATGGATCCTTATAAGAATATCGTTGGAGCGTCCCTACCTAGCGATGCACTGCATTGGCACCTAGGTGCAGTGATAAATATGCAAGGGGTTTCGACATAGTGACACCCGGTTGTGATGAAGAACAAACAAGGGTTTCCACATCTTGGACGAGTGTGGATAAAGAAGCTAGTCACGCTGCATCATCGCCCGGATGTAGTGAAAAATGTGCAAGGGTTTCCACATCTTAGACGACCGTGGGTAAAGAAGCTAGTCCTACCGCATCATTGCCCAGATGCAGTGAAAAATGTGCAGGGGTAACATTTTTGACGAAACCAAGTAAAGAAGCAAGTTCAACAAAAAAGGATTAGAGTTGGATCTTGGAATATTTACTCTTTGACAGGGAAATCTTTGGAGATAGTGGATACCCTGAGTGAGAAGAAAAGTGAATATAGCTTTCTTACAAGAAACCAAGTGGACAGGGGAACGCTGTAGAGAGAATGGAGACACATGATACAAAATCTTGTATACATGTATTGATAAACATATAAATGGTGTAGGTATTATTGTTGATAAGATGTTGAAGGATGACATCGTCAAGATTACAAGTATGGGTGATAGAATCATAGCTATCAAAGTTGTTCTTGGGGGAAATATTTTTAACATTATTAGCACTTATGCCCCCCAAGTTGGCCTTAGCGAGGATGTGAAGAAGGATTTTTGGGATGACATGGATGAATTGATGCAAGGAATACCGATCGAGGAGAAGATTATTATTGGGAGTTATTTAAATGGCCATGTGGGGAGTAGCAATGCCGAATATGAGAGAGTTCGTGGTTGTTTTAGATATGGCAGCATGAACGGAGAAGGAGAGAGGATATTAGATTTTGTAGTTACATATGATATGATTTTGGAAAACACCCATTTCAAGAAAAGAGAATCTCATTAGATTACTTTCAAGAGTGGACACAACTGTAGCCAAATTGATTACCTCCTTGCAAGGCGGGTGGATCGTAACATATGTAAGGATTGTAAAGTGATTCCTGGCGAAGAACTCACGACCCAACATAGGTTGGTGGTTTTGGATATTAACATGAAGATCAATAAAGGCAAGCATAACAGAAACCAAGATAGTAGGATCAAGTGGTGGAATCCTAAAGGAGAAAAGAAATTGACTTTTCATGATAAACTCATCAAGGAGGTAACTTGAAATTTGGAGTCTGATGTTAACACTATGTGGCATAACATGAGCTCCTTCATAAACAAAATTTCCAAAGAGATTTTGGAGGAGTCTAAAGGTTGTGGGCCTCCACAGAAGGAGTCTTGGTGGTGGAATGATGAAGTACAGAAGGCTATTAAACTGAAAAGGGAGATCTATAGGATCTTGCCCAAATCTGGACATGATGCAATGTTCCAAAGATACAAGCAAGCAAAGAAAGAAGCTAAAAAGGTTGTTCGGGAGGCAAGATCTAGATACTTTGATGATATGTACAAGAAGCTAGACACTAGGTAAGGGGAAAAAGATATATATAAAATGGCTCATATAAAAGAAAGGAAAGGAAGAAACTTGAGTCAAGTAAAATGCATAAAGAATGAACATGGTAGAGTATTGGTGAAGGATGATGATATCAAGAACCAGTGGAGAAATTACTTCCATAATCTTTTCAATGGAGATACTACATATAATGTTAGCGACTCGTGTGACATGAATACAAGAGATATCATTTACACACGATGAGTTTCACCATTTGAGGTCAAGAATGCTTTGAAAAAGATGAAAATGAGAAAGGCATGTAGACCAGATAGTATTCCCATTGATGTATGGAAGAGTATGGGGGATGAGGGAGTTACATGGTTAACAAATTTCTTTAACAAGATCATGAAGACCAAGAAGATGCCAGATGAGTGGAGAAATAGTACTATAGTCCCAATCTACAAGAACAAAGGTGACATTCAGAGCTGTAAAAACTATAGAGGTATCAAGTTGATGAGTCACATGATGAAGCTTTGGGAGAGGATTATTGAGCAGAGGTTAAGATCTATAACGCAGGTATCAGACAACCAATTTGGTATATGTGGTAAACAACTCATAAAATCATAATTAACTAATGCGGAAGCGTTCACTAAGAAACGGATTACCAAAAATCACTAAAAATTAAAACCTTTTTATCAAAAGATCCATCAAAGGAAAACTTTCTCACATAGAACCAAAGTAACACATTTACATTTTGGTTCAAAGGTACATGTCATGCATCATCTCTTTTTGAGAGTTACAAGCATCAACTGCACTGGTAAGCTAAACACAGGTAGTATAAAATCTCAAGGCATTGAGCCAAAATCTCGAAAGCACTAACTACTACTCCGAGGACCTGAGAGTACAGAGACAACACATTGGACTTTATCTACATCTATACAAGGTACAACATCCAGTGTCTCCACCTGAGACTTCACTGTTGTCCCTGCTGCTGTACTTCACCTACTGAAGGGTTCCTGCCTCCTCGTCTGCATCCACCTAAAAATGTGGTTCCCACGGGGGTGAGACAATTGTAAATTGCCCCAGCGAGAGATATAACTCTCCACCAGTAACATTATTATTGCAGCTTAAGAAGATAAATATGCACATAGGAATCATATTTGTTTTTGGCAGCAGTTAATTCATTGTCTACCAGATTAGAATATTATTCTTATCTAAAACATTGCAACTATAACTTGAAAGAGCAACATGTCACTTATCCATTAATGAATATGAAGAACATGTATAACATTTATTCACTACAGAATCATTACCACAGCATTAACTTTCTTCAGGCTTAAATCATATATCTAAAGTCTGGCATTGTCATTATGGAGTCATGGTCTGTAGCCATACTCTTTTCACAAAGCGTTGGGATCTTAATCCCTCAACTCACCAAGTACATTTCCTCTTTTAACAAGTTCATGATCATGATTATAGCATCTGGGTATTTGAACCCAAAACTCACCATAGGATACTTATTACCACTTATTAGGTAACTTAATACCTTCAGATCATCTGACCAAGGACATCATAATTCTTACTTCACAATGTATTGCACATAGTACACAAAGGTCATTGATTCATACTACACAAAGCATATCAAGGCTTATAAAGCCTATAAAACATTCTCAATAACAAAGCATCATAGCCCATACCTGGCTATGCTCATCTTCACAACATATCTGCATGATTAGTAATCATGACATAATTACATATCAATATCATGCAATACGAGGGTTATCTTATTACATTCATAACCCATTAGTCTGTATTTAAGCTTCACATAGGATTGCTTTGTGTTAGAACCTCACATAGAATCACCTTGTATTAGGGTTTCACATAGCGATACCCCGTGTTAGGGTTTCACATAGCATTGTCATGTACTAGGGTTCACAAAGTATGGAATCAATATGAATAACATAAGTATTCAATCATACTTATTTATTCTCATAATTCATCATTAAATGAATTATTAACACATAGCATGAGTTTCTCTCTCATCTTTTCCAGAATATGATTACATCATGGTTTATAGGTTTGGATTAACCTTTTCATAAGGCATATTAGCCTACATTCAACAGAGTACATTACATCTCAATGTAACCATTGACATGACACACCCATGTGTCATTCATCCAATTATATTGAACTTATAACACATCAAGGTATATCTGTATTGGGGTGTTGGATGTGATATCTATCATATCTTAATGTATCACTTCCATCAACATCATTATCTTACTTGGGTTTATACACAACTTGTATTAGGGTATTCCCCATCCTAATACTTTATGCACCAGTTCATCACATTTATCATGTAAAGTATTTGTCATTAGTCACTCACTTAGGATATGTAGCCATTGACAATGATATAGACTCACTCTTTTAGTCAGGGACTATTAGTATAAGGATACCCATTATCAACCTCTCTAGGTGTTACATTTGTCATAACATTAATCACTATTCCACTATTAGGAATAGCATTATCCATACTTATAGTTTGAGGATTCACATAGCATATTCCATCCATCTGTGGATTTCACATAGTATTACTCTTCAATAGAGTTTCATATAATCATCCTTCTATATCAGGGTTTCACCTAGTATTATGTGAATTTAGGATTTCACAACACATCACCCAGTGATAGAACTTCACATAGAATTAGTAGCACAACCCTATATCAGGGTTTCATATACCTTTATCCCATTTTAGGGATTAGGGTTTACCATTCACATCCAAGAGGGGTTTCTCTTTCCTCATACCCAAATTAGGGTGAGGATATACAATTCCCATTAAATTAGGGTTTCCTTCATTGTTACACTAAGTTAGGGTTACATCATCACCCTGGATTTATAATAACACTCAGCTTTGCCCTAGATTAGGGTTTCCCACATAGCTTTACTCTAATTAGCGTTTCAAACATAGCTTTACTCTAATTAGGGTTTCATGATCTCATTATTATGGATCAAACCCTTATCACATAGTTTACTCATAAAGAGAGAATTAGGGCTTAATTATATAAGCATTCATCCCTCTCATTCTCTCTCTCATCCTCTTTAGGATGTTAACTACTCCAAGATTAATCTAGGTTAACTCTTCACTTGAGTACACATAGCTAGGGTTAACCTGCACAATCATCGTGGTTCTACATCTTTAATAATCATATAGCTGATTGACCTTTGATCATATTAGATGTCCAAATGGTCTATCAATTAAACCATCACTTATATAAGGAATTCATAAGAATTGACCATTTAAACTTTCAATTCCATAAAGTGATCAATTGGGTTAACCATTGAAATCTTCAAATGAATTATCTAAATAGGTTCACCACATTGAACCTTCAATCACATGAGATATTCAAATGGATTAACAATGTTGATCTTCACAAAGTTAATTACTTAGACCCTCAATGGTCTTGGTTCTCATACATCATTTGGTTGAAAACCATTTAAACAAGTTGTACTTGAAATCGATTAGACAAAGTAGGTATTGAAATCGTTTGCACTTTGGGTCTCCAAATGGTTTGAGATCGTTTGGACTCAAACGGTCTTGAGACCATTTGGTCCAAACCTCCTCAAAACAGCATGGACCAAATATGGTTTTAACCAATTGAATTAGATTAGGATTTCCAATGTTGATTCCTTCAATCATTGAATTCATGGAACCAATCATCAATTGGACTTATCCTCATTCTTCAATTGAGTTTAACAGGTCAACCTTCAACTTATTTGACCCTCAATTGACCCTCAATTGATCATCAATTGGGGTTTGAATCAATTAGATTAGGGTTTGGAATCGATGATCCTTCAACATTAATCAATGTGAGATTGGTTACTTTGAAACCATTGAACCTTCATCCAAATTGGGCATGACCGGACCCCAAACGGTCTTGAGGTCATTTGGATGACCTCTAAATGGTCTTCAGACCGTTTTCCCATGTCAACATCAAAATCCAAGTCAATCAATCAAAGTTTGGATCATTTGATTGAACACCAAATCAGCATTTGATTGCACTTCAACTTAGTACCTTTAGATCTTCAAACACCTAACCATACATGTCCCTAGACCTCCAAACGGTCTTGAGTGACAACCAAACGGTCTTGAGACCGTTTGGATGAGCTCCAAATGGTCTTTAGACCATTTGGCTCATCCAACCCTTTTACTTTAGTGGAAAATCATAAGGGTTTGAGCTATTGAGTTGATCATCAAATCATCACTTAATTGCAAAGTGATTTGGTACCTTTGGACCTTCAATTGGTCAACCATACTTAACCCCAGACCACCAAATGGTCTTGGGTAGTCCCCAAACGGTTTTAAAACCGTTTGGGTGATCCCCAAACGGTTTTGAAACTGTTTGGGCTAATCCACCCAAAATCTCAAATCAACTCATTAGAATTTCAGCACAAATTTCAATTAGGGTTTGCCCAATTGATTATCCTTCAACTCATGATTCCTTTGGAATTAATCCATCAAATTTGGTGAGTCATTAACCAACATGAATAGGAACAGGAAAATCAAACGGTAAACCCTTGGTCAACCCTCTCAAATGGTTTTGAAACCGTTTTCCCAAAAAGTTAAAATACTCAAGTTGAAAATCAGCACTTAATCCAATTAGGTTTGCCTAATTGATTAGCCTTCAACTCATGATTCCTTTGGAATTAATCCATAAAATTTGCTGGGTTATCAACCAACATAATTAGGAACAGGAATCTCAAACGGTAAACCCTTGGTCAACCCTCTCAAATGGTTTTGAGTCCATTACCCATTCGGTTTTGGACTAAATTACCCAATCGATCTTGAAGTTGAAACCCATTCGGTTTTGAGGTGAATTATCCATTGGATCTTGGGTAACATTACCCATGCGGTCTTGAGTAATTACCCATGCGGTCTTGGGTGTATTACCCATACGTTTTTGAGTGAATTACCCATGCTTTCTTGGAGTTCAAATACTCTAAACGGTTTTGAACTCAAAAGTGTCCATTCGGTTTTGCAACTAACTAAATCATGCGGTTTTGAAAACCGTTTTCTCATTCCCTTGGATAAGGTGTGTACTTGTGATGATGTCATCATCATCAACCTTTAAACCTTAGAAATATACTGCCATCTTCATGGAAATTGCATCAACTAATCAAGGGTATTACAAAAAGAGCAATTGAATCAATTGAATTGAGAAATTGAGTTCAATAACAATGAATATGAGTTCAAGTTATAAAACCCACCTCCAATTGAGCTCCAAAGTTCCAAGATCACGGCAACAATGGTGGATGCAACTCCTTTCACTATTCCAAGGGTCGTCCTCAATCTTTGAGTGAAATATTTGGTTAGAATTGAAGAGGGGATCGAGATATGAAGAATTCATGCATTGATTTTCGATTTTCACCATGGATTCAAGGTGAAAGGTGGTCAAGAACCTTAACATCAGGTTGGGGGTCGTCCTCCTGCTCCTCCACATCTCCTTGGTCGTTTTCCAAGCAAGAGTAAAGAAAGGAATCCGAAAAAGCCTTTGTTTTGGCTTGGAAAAGGTACTTTTATAAGAAAATTGATGAGAGAGAAAATTCTTTATAAAAGTCTTTTAATTTCAAAATTGTTGCCACCACTTCCCCCTTGGTTTCTTGCATGCAAGGGAATCTCTATCCCCACCGAGATCCCTTCCAGTATCCATGAATTAAGGGAAAAGAAAATAAGCACCTTAACCCTTATAATAAGAATATCCATATTTGAGTGGAAATTCTTTTTCTTATAATAATGGTGAGTGGAATTTCACCTCCTTAGGATATGCTCGTGCATTTTCAAGGATTTAAGCTCATCCACACACATCTGAATCCAACCATTTTAATTTTGGTTGAAGACCCTTTAATTAATACATTCATTTTTGCCCTAAATTGAATTAGGGTTTCACTTAGGATTAAATCTTGATTATTTTAATATCAAGATTCTCTCTCCTCCAAATTAATTCAAATGAGGTGCCCCTCTCATTTAATTTTCTCTACATGATGACAAGAAACATTATGGACCTTATTGAAGTGGTAATTTGCAAATTGAACCCTAGGTTTTGGGTAAACTGCACATTACAACAAAACTAGGTTTTAATGCACAAGGATTGCTTTACAAGCTTGTGAAAACCATACCACTACATCATATTCATTCTTATGATGTCTCAACATCATAGGAACATCTTATCATGCAACATTTGCAATTTAACTCCTCAACTTGGGTAATTTGCACTTTAGTCCAAAATAAGTAAACATTGCTTCAACATTGTTCAAACAGGACCAAAATTGAAACATAAGTTTCTCATGAGCCCTAATTACTTTTCCCAAGATAAGATTAAGTATCTACTCAACCTTATTAGGAAAAACATATAGGGTTAACACATAACCCAGGTCAGGGGTGTTACAAATTATAAACCCCTAACAAGGATTTCGTCCCCGAAATCTCAGGAAAAAGGAGAGACAGATTATTCAGTTGCCATACCCTCAAGTCTCCACATAATATCATAATATCATGGAGATATCATGGATTCTATAATCCACACAAAGTTCCTTTCATTGATTCAACCTTATCAATGTTTATGTTTATGCAGAGCATAAACCCCTAACATATGATGTCCATATTATTGAAAGGAAAAAGCATAAAAGAGCATACTTCTATCATCACCCAAGAATATTTATCAAAAGGAAAAACATATATATCTAACAGAGATAATTCACTCAGCAATCCTTTATTAATTTAGGAAAGTTCACTTAGCAAACTCTATGTAATTGGGAATGTTAACATAGCTTTTCCTTTTTATTAGGAATGTCCACATAGCTTTTCTTTTTTGTTAGGAATGTCCACATAGCTCTTCCTTTTTAGTTGGGAATGTCCACATAGCTTTTCCCTTTAAGTTGGGGATGTCCACATAGCTCTCCCCTATTAGTTGGGAATGTCCACATAGCTTTTCCTTTTAAGTTGGGGATGTCCACATAGCTCTCCCCTATTAGTTGGGAATGTCCACATAGCTTTTCCCTATTAGTTAGGGATGTACACATAGCTCTCCCCTATTACTTGGGAATGTCCACATAGCTTTTCCCTATTAGTTGGGGATGTCCACATAGCTCTCCCCTATTAGTTGGGAATGCCCACATAGCTTTTTCCTTTAAGTTGGGCATGTCCACATAGCTCTCCCCTATTAGTTGGGAATGTCCACATAGCTTTTCCCTATTAGCTGGGGATGTACACATAGCTCTCCCCTATTAGTTGGGAATGTCCACATAGTATTTCCCTATTAGTTGGGGATGTACACATAGCTCTCCCATATTAGTTGGGAATGTCCACATAGCTTTTCCCTTTAAGTTGGGGATGTCCACATAGCTCTCCCCTATTAGTTGGGAATGTCCACATAGCTTTTCCCTATTAGTTGGGGATGTCCACATAGCTCTCCCCTATTAGTTGGGAATGTCCACATATCTTTTCCCTTTAAGTTGGGGATGTCCACATAGCTCTCCCCTATTAGTTGGGAATGTCCACATAGCTTTTCCCTATTAGTTGGGGATGTACACATAGCTCTCCCCTATTAGTTGGGAATGTCCACATAGCTTTTCCCTATTAGTTGGGGATGTACACATAGCTCTCCCCTATTAGTTGGGAATGTCCACATAGCTTTTCCCTTTAACTTGGGGATGTCCACATAGCTCTCCCATATTAGTTGGGAATGTCCACGTAGCTTTTCCCTATTAGTTGGGGATGTACACATAGCTCTCCCCTATTAGTTGGGAATGTCCACATAGCTTTTCCCTATTAGTTGGGGATGTACACATAGCTCTCCCCTTTAAGTTTCTTTATACTCTCTAGATTGTTTCAAAATGACTACTTGATCAGAGTAATCAGAAAGATAACAATCTAAGAGTTCCATACTTGCCTTATCTTCAATAACCATATACCTGGCTAGGGTATAGAAGTATTGAAATTAGGTAGTATGCACTTTATTTACTATTATATTCCTCACTTTTCATACCATTATACACACAGGATTTTCCATTCCTATATTTCCTCCAGGCATCATTTCTAAATCTCATCTTTCAAAACATAGATAAGGGAGATTATAAAACATTTTAAGGAACACTAAGTAAGATATAAGTCCTCATCTCCCTTGTGTCCTTATAGGACTAGTCAAAGAAATTCAAAAACAACTATTTTCATATCTTTAACACATAGAATCATGAAATGAAGTATCAGGATGAATATATTTTATTTAAGTATTACCCCTCAAGGTCACCTATCACATTAGGTTGTTTTCAACACATTGTGTCTAGTTATCTCAGGTTGCTACTTTTGCCTTCTCTTAGTGGCTACTGTCCTGGTGCACTAGGCATCTATTGCACTGGTGACACCAAAAACTTTGGCTTTTCAGAATATCTAGGCAAATGTCTCTAGAATTGTAGAGACCTTACCTTAATTCATAGCTTATGGCCCCTCCTATGGCACTATCATCACAGATGTACTGTTTGTCCAGACTTATGGCAGAGTCTACTTTCTTGCCATTTATTAATCTTTCCCACATTTCCACTGTTCTAACATGACCATGTCACTCAGGAATCCTTTCAAAGCCCAAAGTTTATGCATTAAAGACTGGTAACGTAGCTTGTAATACTAGTATCTAGTCTTCTATATGCATTACTGTTGTCCTATCCTGCCCTTCAAGAGCATAACGTAGGATTCTCTATCCTGATTAGGTCAAGGTGTGAATTCTCAGGCACTTGTTCTCCTCTTTCCTCGTCCCATGCACCCTCTCCTGGTGCAACAACATTGCCCTTAGCAATGCGTTCCTCATGTTCTCCAGTCATTTTCAAGTTCTTCTTCTCCTATGTGAGCAGAAGATACTATCAGATAAACTGGAAGACACTTAGAACAGACTCTACAACCTTAGTCCTATGTCTCTGTAGACTCAGCAAACCTAGAGCTCTAATACCACTTAATTGTGGCAAACGACTCATAAAATCATAATTAACTAATGCGGAAGCGTTCACTAAGCAACGGATTACCAAAAATCACTAAAAATTAAAACCTTTTTATCGAAAGATCCATCAAAGGAAAACTTTCTCACATAGAACCAAAGTAACACATTTACATTTTGGTTCAAAGGTACATGTCATGCATCATATCTTTCTTAGAGTTACAAGCATCAACTGCACTGGTAAGCTAAACACATGCAGTATAAAATCTCGAGGCATTGAGCCAAAATCTCGAAAGCCCTAACTACTACTCTGAGGACCTGAGAGTACAGAGACGACACATAGGACTTTATCTACATCTATACAAGGTACAACATCCAGTGTCTCCATCTGAGACTTCACTGTTGTCCCTGCTGCTGTTGCTGCTGTCCTTCACATACTGAAGGGTTCCTGCCTCCTCGTCCGCATCCACCTAAAAATGTGGTTCCCACAGGGGTGAGACAATTTTAAATTGCCCCAGCGAGAGATATAACTCTCCTCCAGTAACATTATTATTGCAACTTAAGAAGATAAATATGCACATAGGAATCATATTTGTTTGGCAGCAGTTAATTCATTATCTAACTGATTAGAATATTATTCTTATATAAAACATTGCAACTATAACTTGAAAGAGCAACATGTCACTTATCCATTAATGAATATGAAGAACATGTATAACATTCATTCACTACAGAATCATTACCACAGCATTAACTTTCTTTAGGCTTAGATCATATATCTAAAGTCTGGCATTGTCATTATGGAGTCATGATTTGTAGCCATACTCTTTTCACAAAGTGTTGGGATCTTAATCCCTCAACTCACCAAGTACATTTCCTCTTTTAACAAGTTCATCATCATGATTATAGAATATGGGTATTTGAACCCAAAACTCACCATAGGATACTTATTACCACTTATTAGGTAACTTAATACCTTCAGATCATCTGACCAAGGACATCATAATTCTTGCTTCACAATGTATTGCACATAGTACACAAAGGTCATTGATTCATACTACACAAAGCATATGAAGGCTTATAAAGCCTATAAAACATTCTCAATAACAAAGCATCATAGCCCATACCTGGCTATGCTCATCTTCACAACATATCTGCATGATTAGTAATCATGACATAATTACTTATCAATATCATGTGATACGAGGGTTATCTTATTACATTCATAACCCATTAGTCTGTATTTGAGCTTCACATAGGATTGCTTTATGTTAGAACCTCACATAGAATCACCTTGTATTAGGGTTTCACATAGCAGTACCATGTGTTAGGGTTTCACATAGCATTGTCCTGTACTAGGGTTCACATAGTAAGGAATCAATATGAATAACATAAGTATTCAATCATACTTATATATTCTCATAATTCATCATTAAATGAATTATTAACACATAGCATGAGTTTCTCTCTCATCTTTTCCAGAATATGATTACATCATGGTTTATAGGTTTGAATTAACATTTTCATAAGGCATATTAGCCTACATTCAACAGAGTGCATTACATCTCAATGTAACCATTGACATGACACACCCCATGTGTCATTCATCCAATTATATTGAACTTATAACACATCAAGGTATATCTGTATTGGGGTGTTGGATGTGATATCTATCATATCTTAATGTATCACTTCCCTCAACACCATTATCTTACTTGGGTTTATACACTTAACTTGTATTAGGGTATTCCCCATCCCAATACTTTATGCACTAGTTCATCACATTTATCATGTAAAGTATTGGTCATTAGTCACTCACTTAGGATATGTAGCCATTGCCAATGATATAGACTCACTCTTTTAGTCAGGGACTATTAGTATAAGGATACCCATTATCAACCTCTCTAGGTGTTACATTTGTCATAACATTAATCACTATTCCACTATTAGGAATAGCATTATCCATACTTATAATTTGAGGATTCACATAGCATATTCCATCCATCTGTGGATTTCTCATAGTATTACTCTTCAATAGAGTTTCATATAATCATCCTTCTATATCAGGGTTTCACCTAGTATTATGTGAATTTAGGATTTCACAACACATCACCCAGTGATAGAACTTCACATAGAATTAGTAGCACATCCCTATATTAGGGTTTCATATACCTTTATCCCATTTTAGGGATTAGGGTTTACCATTCACATCCAAGAGGGGTTTCTCTTTCCTCATACCCAAATTAGGGTTAGGATATACAATTCCCATTAAATTAGGGTTTCCTTCATTGTTACACTAAGTTAGGGTTACATCATCACCCTGGATTTATAATAACACTCAGCTTTGCCCTAGATTAGGGTTTTCCACATAGCTTTACTCTAATTAGAGTTTCACACATAGCTTTACTCTAATTAGGGTTTCATGATCTCATTATTATGGATCAAACCCTTATCACATAGTTTACTCATAAAGAGAGAATTAGGGCTTAATTATATAAGCATTCATCCCTCTCATTCTCTCTCTCATCCCCTTTAGGATGTTAACTACTCCAAGATTAATCTAGGTTAACTCTTCACTTGAGTACACATAGCTAGGGTTAACCTTCACAATCATCATGGTTCTACATATTTAATAATCACATAGCTGATTGACCTTTGATCATATTAGATGTCCAAATGGTCTATCAATTAAACCATCACTTATATAAGGAATTCATAAGAATTGACCATTTAAACTTTCAATTTTATAAAGTGATCAATCGGGTTAACCATTAAAATCTTCAAATGAATTAAGCATCTAAATAGGTTCACCATATTGAACCTTCAATGACATGAGATATTCAAATGGATTAACCATGTTGATCTTCACAAAGTTAATTACTTAGACCCTCAATGGTCTTGGTTCTCATACATCATTTGGTTGAAAACCATTTAAACAAGTTGTACTTGAAATCGATTAGACAAAGTAGGTATTGAAACCGTTTGCACTTTGGGTCTCCAAACAGTTTGAGATCTTTTGATCCCAAACGGTCTTGAGACCATTTGGTCCAAACCTCCTCAAAACTGCATGGACCAAATATGGTCTCCACCAATTGAATTAGATTAGGATTTCCAATGTTGATTCCTTCAATCATTGAATTCATGGAACCAATCATCAATTGGACCTATCCTCATTCTTCAATTGAGTTTAATAGGTCAAACTTCAACTGATTTGACCCTTAATTGACCCTCAATTGATCATCAATTGGGGTTTGAATCAATTAGATTAGGGTTTGGAATCGATGATCCTTCAACATTAATCAATGTGAGATTGGTTACTTTGAAACCATTGAACCTTCATCCAAATTGGGCATGACCTGACCCCAAATGGTCTTGAGGTCGTTTGGATGACCTCCAAACGATCTTCAGACCGTTTGCCCATGTCAACATCAAAATCCAAGTCAATCAATCAAAGTTTGGATCATTGGATTGAACACCAAATCAGCATTTGATTGCACTTCAACTTAGTACCTTTAGATCTTCAAACACCTAACCATACATGTCCCTAGACCTCCAAACGGTCTTGAGTGACAACCAAACGGTCTTGAGACCATTTGGATGAGCTCCAAACGGTATTGAGACCGTTTGGCTCATCCCACCCTTGGACTTTAGTGGAAAATCATAAGGGTTTGAGCTATTGAGTTGATCATCAAATCATCACTTAATTGCAAAGTGATTTGGTACCTTTGGAACTTCAATTGGTCAACCATACTTAACCGCAGACCTCCAAACGGTCTTGGGTAGTCCCCAAACGGTTTTTAAACCGTTTGGGTGATCCCCAAATGGTTTTGAAACCGTTTGGGCTAATCCACCCAAAATCTCAAATCAACTCATTAGAAATTTCAGCACAAATTTCAATTAGGGTTTGCCCAATTGATTAGCCTTCAACTCATGATTCCTTGGGAATTAATCCATCGAATTTGGTGAGTCATTAACCAACATGAATAGAAACAGTAATCTTAAATGGTCAACACTCTCAAACGGTTTTGAAACCATTTGCCCAAAAAGTTAAAATACTCAAGTTGAAAATCAGCACTTAATCCAATTAGGTTTGCCTAATTGATTAGCCTTCAACTTATGATTCCCTTGGAATTAATCCATCAAATTTGGTGGGTTATCAACCAACATAATTAGGAACAGGAATATCAAACGGTAAACCCTTGGTCAACCCTCTCAAATGGTTTTGAGTCCATTACCCATTCGGTTTTGGACTAAATTACCCAATCGATCTTGAAGTTGAAACCCATTCGGTTTTGAGGTGAATTATCCATTGGATCTTGGGTAAAATTACCCATGTGGTCTTGATTAATTACCCATGCGGTCTTGGGTGTATTACCCATACGTTTTTGAGTGAATTACCCATGCGTTCTTGGAGTCCAAATACTCCAAACGGTTTTGAACTCAAAAGTGTCCATTCGGTTTTGCAACTAACTAAATCACACGGTTTTGAAAACCGTTTGCTCATTCCCTTGGATAAGGTGTGTACTTGTGATGATGTCATCATAATCAACCTTCAAACCTTAGAAATCTACTGCCATCTTCATGGCAATTGCATCAACTAATCAAGGGTATTACAAAAAGAGCAACTGAATCAATTGAATTGAGAAATTGAGTTCAATAACAATGAATATGGGTTCAAGTTATAAAACCCACCTCCAATTGAGCTCCAAATCTCCAAGCTCATGGCAACAATGGTGGATGGAACTCCTTTCACTATTCCAAGGGTCGTCCTCAAGCTTTGAGTGAAAAGATTTGGTTAGAATTGAAAAGGGGATCGAGATATGAAGAATTCATGCATTGATTTTCGATTTTCACCATGGATTCAAGGTGAAAGGAGGTCAAGAACCTTACCAAAAGGTTGGGGGTCGTCCTCCTGCTCCTCCACATCTCCTTGGTCGTTTTCAAAGCAAGAGGAAAGAAAGGAATCCGAAAAAGCCTTTGTTTTGGCTTGGAAAAGGTACTTTTATAAGAAAATTGATGAGAGAGAAAATTCTTTATAAAAGTCTTTTAATTCCAAAATTGTTTCCACCACTTCCCCCTTGGTTTCTTGCATGCAAGGGAATCTCTATCCCCACCGAGATAACTTCCATTATCCATAAATTAAGGGAAAAGAAAATAAGCACATTAACCCTTATAATAAGAATATCCATATTTGAGTGGAAATTCTTTTTCTTATAATAATGGTGAGTGGAATTTCACCTCCTTAGGATATGCTCGTGCCTTTGCAAGGCTTTAAGCTCATCCACACACATATGAATCCAACCATTTTAATTTTGGTTGAAGACCCTTTAATTAATACATTCATTTTTGCCCTAAATTGAATTAGGGTTTCACTTAGGATTAAATCTTGATTATTTTAATATCAAGATTCTCTCTCGTCCAACTTAATTCAAATGAGGTGCCCCTCTCATTTTCTTTTCTCTACATGATGACAAGAAACATTATGGACCTTATTGAAGTGGTAATTTGCAAATTGAACCCTAGTTTTTGGGTAAACTGCACATTACACCAAAACTAGGTTTTAATGCACAAGGATTTCTTTACAAGCTTAATCTTGGTGCCCAAGCTTGTGAAAACCATACCACTACATCATATTCATTATTATGATGTCTCAACATCCGAGGAATATCTTATCATGCAACATTTGCAATTTAACCCCTCAACTTGGGTAATTTGCACTTTAGTCCAAAATAAGTAAACATTGCTTCAACATTGTTCAAACAAGACCAAAATTGAAACATAAGTTTCTCATGAGCCCTAATTACTTTTCCCAAGATAAGATTAAGTATCTACTCAACCTTATTAGGCAAAACATCTAGGGTTAACACATAACCCAGGTCAGGGGAGTTACAGTATCATGCCTGGAAGATCAACAACAAATGCTTTTTTTATAAGGAGGCTTATGGAGAAGTATAGACAAAGAAAAATAGATCTTCGTATGGTGTTTATTGATCTAGATAAGACTTATTATCGAGTACCCAGAGAAGTGTTATGGATGGTTTTGAAGAAAAAGGGTGTGCCTATCCAATACATTGACTTGATCAAAGACATGTATGATAGCTCTACTGCAAGTATCAAGACTCCTGGAGGAGAGACACCAACTTTTCCTATCACAGTTGGGGTACACCAAGGATCCACACTCAACCCATATCTATTCGTTCTTATTATGAATGAGTTGACAAAGAATGTTCAAGATGATATTCCTTGGTGTATGTTATTTGCTGATGATATTGTTTTGATTGACGAAACTAAAGATGGATTAAATGATAAAGTTGAACATTAGATAAAGGCATTAGAATCAAATGGATTGATGATTAGTAGGAGCAAAACTGAGTATATGCATTGCAATTTTAGTCAATTTCGCAGTGTGAATGATGGAGCCAAGTTGGACGGAGTAGATATACCAAAATGTGATAAATTTCGTTACTTGGGTTCTATTATTCAAATAGATGGGGATGTCCAAAATGATGTTTGTCACCGGATAACTGCAGGATGGTTGAAATGGAGGAGTGCAACTAGAGTATTATGCGATTAGAAGAACCCTCTCAGGTTAAAAAGTAAGTTTTATAGAACAGCTATACGACCAGCTATGGTATATGGGAGTGAATGTTGGGTGGTGAAGAAACAAGGTCTCAACAAGATGAACGTGGCTAAAATGTGTATGCTGAGATGGATGTGTGGGAAGACAAGAAAAGATCACTTGATAAATGACTATATCAAGAATAAAGTGGGGGTGGCGAGCATTGAGGACAAGTTGCGTGAGGGCCGACTCAGATGGTACGGACATGTGCAACGCAAACCTACTAGCGTGTCTATACGAAGCAATGCTATTGAGCCAAACATAATAAATAGAAGAAGAGGAAGGCCTAAATTAACATGAGATGAGCTTATAAAGAGAGATTTTGAATCTCTACATCTCAATCAGAATATGGCCCATGATAGAGCTGAATGGAAACGAAGGATCCATGTAGCTGACCCTAACATAGTTGGGATTGAGGCTTAGATGATGATGATGATGATGATGATGATGTAGATCCCGCATCCTTAATGGTTTTCTATAGGCTTCTAGAAGCATCCTTTCACTAATAAATTTAGAGAGAGACTCATTCATATCTTTGCCAATGTATATCTAATTTTTGGGATTTATTGGGATAACGTTTATAAGCAGAACTTGCTCTTTAAGCATTTATTTAAAACAATTACACACATCAAAAGGAAATCCCTTTTTATCTCCAAACAATTACACACATCAAAAGGAAATCCCTTTTTATCTCCAATTGTAGAATAGTCTTTGTTTCCTCATTACCTTTAATTATTCCAAAAGCCAGATAGAAATATGCTTATTTGATGCCTCAAACTTGTGTTGTAAGAGAGGATTAGATAATTACTCCTTTAATTATCTAAATTATAAATCACTTTAAAATATTTTGGCAACTTGTTTATTATTCCACATTTACTTATGTGACAAATTCAAAAGAAAATATCATTTACTTGTGCACAAAATCTTCTATTTCTTAAGCTTGTTCCACCAAGATCTATTTGCAAAGCAAATAGTCTAATGGTCCTCACTTGGGCCATGGGGTTAACATTATCATTATATCAATTAATAAACTAAAATAAAGAATTAAAATTCAGCAAAATTGAGGATCCAACAAGGAGGCTTTGTGACCTCCAAATGACATTTGAGATCCCCACATGCTCCAAGTTGTTTTTGTTGTTGCCATGGAACCACCACAATGAAGTAGGAAGAGAAAAAATAGGTTCCATACCACTTGAATACATTGAATGCATTAGACTAGATTCTAGTACCTCTAGAAACTCCCCCTGAATTCACTATGGAGCCTCCCTTATTCTCTTGAGCTCCTGATGCTGCTACTAGAAATGGCCTCTTCTACCATGGATCAAAGGCATGGAAGTCGGAACTGAGCATTGGAATTAGATGAACTGAGGTTCAAGGAGGTTCCTTAAACTTATAATGAACCTAACCTGGTGAATAGGTGATCCTAAATATCTAATGTTCATTTTGGCTACCACATGTGAGAGATTATAGAGAAGGGTTGGGAGGGAAGGCTATTGTTTCTTTAAAGTATGGGTGTCCAATTTTGAGTGAGAGTTCATTCATGTACTCAATTTCTGTGGATCTAAAGGCTAAGTTGGGACCATGTTTATCACTCAAATATGTTGCTAATCTTAGATGGTAGATTTGGAACTCATTCATCCCTTATGCTCTTTGAGATTCAGAGGTAGGAAACAAAGTTCCCACCACCAAATCACAAGTAATGACTTAGACTAAGCCACACCTCCGCTATATCTTCCTTGCCTAACAAAAATCCTGCCTCTCTGACTTAAGTGTGTGCATTCCACATATAAGATTCATCCTCCTATAGTTCTCAACCTCAATTCATTAAATAATTCCTTATCCTAAAAGTTGATAAACATTGCGTAGGAATCTCAATTAGACCTAAAACTTCTAACATAAGTTCACAATAACCAAATGAAGCTTTCATCCAAGTTTGAGGCTTAGAATACAACATAGAACTAGCATATTTGATATAAATCACTTAACCTATAAGGGTGTTATGGCCAAATACAATTATCATTTGAAATCCAATTGTGACCAAACAACCTCAATAAACTTATCATAACTGTATTAAAATATAGGGCTCATTATTCAACCATGTGGATTCATGGCGATTGCTAATGGATGTTTAGTGACATAAATGCTCAATTTGTAGTGAATCCTTCTATAGAGTCTCTACCAATTAATTCAAGTGAAACAATACATCAGTGAATAAAATATCTACAGCCAAAGAATGACCATATGATGAAGGTTAATGAAACTCAAGCATTATCTTGGTTATCAAACTCCAAAAATTCAAGGTAATCACACAAAGTTTCAATAGTGTGGAGATTTAGGTGGTCCATGATTGTTTTTTGTCTACATGGGTTGAGTGGGTACTAATGATGTGACTGTGAAGATGACCATGGTTGACAATTCTAGTCTATGGGCCACAAAATGACTTATTTGTTCTCTTAGGCTTAGAAAAATCCATTTCAGACTGAGGCACCACCCCACACCTAATGAGAGGAGGTTTCCTCTTCACTCTGACATAGTGAAGGGTAGAAATTCCCCCTATTTTGTGTTGGTTTCTATGAATCAAGATCGAGTTGAGTGTTGAGGAAGCTATGTCTTTCTAGTTCGATGCATGCACAACATGGTATTGCTAATTGAGTAAATATATTTTCAAAAAGGAATATGTTATAATGTCTAATTATCTAGTGTTATTTGGGCATGTCATGCTAATATGTGCACAAAATAAAGTTATATATGCCTAAATTTGGGTGTTATTAGGGGGAAACCATATTTTTTCACATGTATGATAAGAATGTGATAATATGATTAAATGTCTTATTAAATGACAAAGATGAGTTGAAATGCAAGCTAAATTTATGATAGATATAGACTAACTAATAAATGAAGAGGAATCCATAAAATTATATTTAGCAAGCGTTTAGAATCTTCATGTATAGTTCAAACATGACTTGACCTTTCGCAAGGATTGGTCAATAAGTCAACCAATATTCACAAAAGTTGGTTGACCAATAAGTTTGACTAACTTTCATCTTTTCAACCAAGTCAAGTCAACCTTCCAAAAATGGGTGAAGAGTGAACTGAGTATTGATGATTCGGCTTGCATTGTTAGGGTTGCCATGGAGGCCCATGGTAGAGAGAATTAGATTATTGACATTTTTTTGGTGATGAACAATTCTAACCCATTAGTTTGTCAAATTAATGGAAAGTCATATGACAATTTGAGTTGAATAGTATTCTTTGATAATGACCTTCTTATTTATATAGAGATTTTTCAATGATTTATTTCACTATTTACGATGGATAATGGGAGGTCAGCTTCTTAATGTTTCAGTCAAGGTTGGGTGGTTTGTGAAGTTTTTTATGCATTAGAACCCATATCAAGTACTAGATGATTCCTTTCCATTCTTCAATTCCTAGAATGAATTCCCCCATAGTACTTGTTTCTGGGGGAGTTTGCAAGGAAACCCCTAGATTCAAAATTAATTTCAAGTGTAGAGCTGAATTGGAACTCTAATATAAAGCAGGTTTAGGTTTTTGTAGGTTGATATATCTTATTGGAGGAGAACTTAAGAATTTTCTTAACCTAGCCTAATAGAAAGACAAAATGAAGTTTCCGTACTACACTAAGAAGATGAGTAGTTGCATTATTAATTTTGAAGAACGAAGCATAATCACCCATATTTAAACTAAAGCCTCTTTTTTACTATAGTTGATGAATTGTGGACAAATTCATAAAATATACAAGGAACATGGGTAGTTTTTATCTTTTGAATTCTTATTATCACGTTATGCTATGATATGATATTTTAAATTCATTATTCTTTCAAATATCAAATTCTAGAATTTTTCTAGCTTTTAGTAAATGAGGAACTTTTTAAAGGAATCAAATTAGGAAAGGAACAAGGGAAACATGTGGCATGAGTTTATCAAGAAAGTATGGAATGATTTTCTAACACTTATAAACATCATGAGATGAATATTATTGTTCCATGCTGCAACTAAATCATGTTTTTCTTGGTTTCCTTATACATTGAACATGTGTATAAGTGCTAATATGAAGAACTACACTCACATTTTTATTTAATTGACATGATTTAAGGTGAGTAATACATATAAGTAATAGTGAAAAAGGCTGAGTTCAAATAGATAGGGACTCTAAACACTATAATATTCCCTTAGTTTCCTTGCAAACTATTTATAAATTGTATATTCAGACCATAGAAGAATTTTCACAAATAACCCTCATTCCAACTATTAGACTCATATGGGGAAAAAGAAAGTAGAGGGAAAATATGCCATTCTTTGAGTATCTCCAAGACACAAAAAATCTATGCAATTTAGAAACAAAGAATTGATTCAATGAATTATCCAATAGTGTTTATAGCCGAATGATGACAAGTAAGATGATACATGGTTCTTGCAAGAAAGGAAAGAAATACATAAAGAAGAGAAACTCCATTCCTTAATTAATAATTAGTTGTCATGGAGTTTTGATGTAATACAGTTTGTTCTTAATTCAACAATATAGAGCATCATTGTCTTTCAGCGTGATCTAAAATCTTGAAAATAAAGAAAATATAATGCAATAACACTACTTCATTATAAAATGACACAAAGAATACATGTTAAGATGAGTACAATGCTTTTTTAGAAAAATTTCATATAGTATTGAGATGAAAAGTGATTATCAAAATTGTTTGTTAGAAAGAGAAAGCAATTTAATACAATTTAACATTATAAATTTCATTATTGGTATTGCAACTGTGGTCAATACATTGGCCACCTTCTAGCCACTCAAAGGTAAAAGGAAAGGATCAATGTTATACACATTTAGAAGGTGTATAAACCATGCACTTCAGTATACATGGGTCCAACACACTAAGAGCCAAGAACCTCACCATTACCATGCCCTTTCTTTATCAGAAAGTAAACCAACATTTATAAAATAGAATTCTCATTGATGTTCAAATTTTGAAACCCAAGTGCATTAAAAAGGAAATATTAGTCGATAAGGAACACAAAATTCAAACAAATATATATCCAAGAAGACCATGAAGTAAACTCCAAAATGATGATCATTCAATAATCATAGTCTGGCTGATAGGAGATGAAGCATACATTTTGGAGTCAAGAGTAACATGATTTAGTAGAATTTATAGTGGTCTAGTTGGGTCCTCTTTGATCAATTCTTTGTAGCTAGATCTATTAATTGCATTTTATTTTGCATAGGTGTGGTTTTTTTATATTAGTAATGCGCTTAGGTGAAGTAATGAAATTCATGATTAAGAATTGTGGGTTAAATTCTTGGGATGTGAGGGTGATTGGGGTTTCTTGATCATGCTCCATTCAACATGGTGGAATATAATTATGCACAACATAACCTATTTTACCAAATTTGGAAAATAATGTAGAAAAGACGTAATTTTAGATAATTAGACCTAAATCATACACATTTTTTCATAAAGAAAACTAAATAATACCAAACAAGACTTGTTTTGACCCGCATTAATCCTATATGACCTAAAGTGACAAAATATCAACCTAAACTAAGTAAAACAAATTTTAAATTGGCTTAGATGGGCATTAAAGGCCCTAAACCTGCTAATTCAACCAAGAAAGAATGCATTTGAGCAACATACTTCTATTCACTCTCTAAATAACATTTTTGTATTATTACATTATATATTTTATAGACATAGCATTTTTTATATATCAAAGATCTATAATGCAAAGTAAATCTTAAATAAACATTTCTTTGTAGCTGGAATTATAGACTACATTTGATCTACATAGTATTTATTTTTTTATATTAGTAATAGGATTTAGTGAGGTACTTCAATTCATGATGGAGTTGAACTCAACATGTATTTTTCAAAAGTTTAAAAATAATAATAAAACCGAAAATTTTCAAGCAAGGTGATTTGTCCTCCAAATCCAAACAACATCTAAGTTGGATCCCTTGCATCCCAATGAAGTTTCATATATATACTTAAAAATTGCATATTTGTAGTATTATCCAAGTTTGATTAATCATAAATGGTAAGCATTCACACCTAATGTGGACTAAACCAAACCTAGTTGGCCCTAGTTTACCTAATTTCATCTAGTTTAGCTAACTTGACCTAAGTCTAACCCAACTTTCTCCTAATATACTCAAATAAGATCTTATTTGGTATAACATGTTCTAAGGAACCCTAATTTTGCCTTCTAACTTGATTAGCCCAAATCACATCAAGAATGCGCAAACCAAACCTGATTGGGCATAAATAAGACCCATTTCAAAGATAAAATGAATAAATTTGAACTACTTTAGAAAAAAGTCAAACAAATTACATGCTAATCTATCCATATATAACTTATATCCGTCCTAAAAATACCTAGGCACCTGCAATGGTCACCTAAGGGATTTGGTTCCTAGTTTAGGCCCATTGGTCACCGCTTATTTCCTAATAAGCTTCCTTGATAGGTATGGTACCAGTAAACATTCAGCCTACCTAGTTATATGAGTCACTTTTTTATGAAATATTCAACAATTGAATACATAAAGATTGTTGGATCAAGGGCTCTAGAGGGGGGTGAATAGAGCTTCACAAATCTCACAAGACAAATTAGACCACCAAAATATATTAAGTACATAATCTTAAACATTCAACCAATTTGAGATCCTAA
Source organism: Alisma plantago-aquatica (assembly GCA_963693085.1). Taxonomy (NCBI): domain Eukaryota; kingdom Viridiplantae; phylum Streptophyta; class Magnoliopsida; order Alismatales; family Alismataceae; genus Alisma; species Alisma plantago-aquatica. The sequence goes on from OY856413.1 coordinate 19,004,673, forward strand.
CTAACACACACAGCAATGGTGAGAGACAAGGAAGAACATACACTTGGACAAAGTGGTTTAGAGTGGTTCCTCATTTCAAACTTGAAGTGATTCAGTCCACTACCTAGAGGTGGTTAGGCTCTAGGACTTTGCAATCTTGGTACTCTTATATTCCATCATAAGATTACAAGACAAAACCACATTCACCCAAGGGCTTAGTACCTCAAGCAAGGATCTTTAACCTATAGTAGGAGCTTACCCACTTGAACCATGGAGTCTTCACCCATGAACATGGACTTACCCACTCCTTCCTCAATTCTTTGTCCTTCAAGGAATTACTTATCCTTCTTGAGCGTCTGCCTTGCCTATATCCTTTACTTGGAGATATGGAACACCATGCTTTCTTCAACCTTGAAGAACAACAACTCCTTCTCCTTCACTCAGAGAAGATCTTCAGCCTTTTCTTCAATAGGAAAGGGGGTAGGAAGATAGGTGGAGGGCTTTACATCAATATAGGGAGTAGCTCTCATACAAGGGAACCTATCTCACTCATACTCACAAATTTGACTTGAAGGTAGAGAGAGAAAGGGGCTCAAAGGGTTAGAACACTCTCAACTAAGCTAGGACCAAGCATGTAGTGAATGAGAAACCTTAGAATGAACTCCAAGAGGTCTTGTTTATAGATGAGGGTGCCCCTTTGTGTTGCGGTACACTTTGGCCTGAAATATAGCCATTTTTGTTCAAAGTAAAGACTCTATTTTTGATCAAATAACACACCAACGGTCATAATCACTTTTTCTACAAATTGTATACAGTGCAATCGATCGAGTTTCAATAAAGGTAACTCGACCAATCGACTAAAAGACAAAGTCAATATTCAAACCATCGATCGAGTTTGTCCTAGAAATATCGACCGAACAATGAAAATCGAATTGGTTAGTTACTCGATCGGTCGACTTCTGTGCAAACACAACTCGACCGATACACTCTTTAGAGAATTGATCCAAGAGGATCGGTCGAGATCAGAACTTGACCAATTGACTGCCTGTGATCAATTTTCTAAAGTGCATCAAAAGTGATTAAAATTTTGTGTTAAGTGTCCCAATCAATTTTCTCATCTTAGTTACAAGACAATACGTCAATAGAAGTGATTACAAAAATCTTCTAAGGTCGTTTACATGGATTTCCAAAATTACACACTTGTATAGCTTTTGACTTGAACTTGTGCAAATTAGGGCTTTTGATTTTTGATCCTTTTCATGTACCTAACACCTGAAATGAATCTTGAATACATATAAATGGAATGGTTAAGTCATTATTAAAATATGGACAATGTATAACCTCTAGGTCAACATTCTCCCCCTTTTCGACAATGACAAACCATTCCTCGAGCAAATTGAAAAGGATATAGAGATTATACCTTTTCCTTGTGAATTAAGGGGATTCAAGATGTGAACAATGTGAATTGCTCCCCCTCAACCTATGCTTCCTCTAACCTGCATAGTTAGTCTATCTACACAAATCAATTATAGCATACATGTACTATATGGTCCTTTGCAAGTCAAATGATAAAATATTAAATGAACAAGAATAGGATCTCATAAGCAATGAACAACAATATAACAAGGAATAGAAATGTGATTGAGTTTCAAGACATTGAAATTTCTCTCCCCCTTTTGACATTATCAAAAAGTAGGGGGGTAGACGAGCATATATCCAGGTCTTCTCCAAAATTCAATCAAGCAGATAATCATACATGCAATCTCATACTATATGGAAAATAGAGACAAAAGAAACATACACTCTCAGTCATAATCAAAATATTGTGAAAAAGTGGCACCAACTCATAAGATATAATAGAGCAAAGAGCAAGAGTGCACATCACATATATTATAACTCAGAAGCATGTTCTCATGAAAGCAACTACAAGCAAGATGTGATGAAAAATAGAAGATAAAATAGTACAACTCAGATAATGTGCCCAGATGTTTCTTATACAAAAATAGCCTAGAAAGATGTATATGATCAGCATACTAGACTAAAAACTAAGAAAACAACTAGACATCTAGACTATCTATATCCAAAGCATCATCATCATTGGCTCCAGGCTCATAGTCCTCGTCTCCATCTGAAGGTGCAGTTGTTGTGCCTTCATCACCAAAATTAGCACCAGAACCATCACCATCATCAGAAGCATCATCGCCATCACCATCGTCAACATCAGTAGCCTCAGCATCATCTGCCTGGTCAGGCATCTCCTCGTCTACAGGAGGACTGAAACCACGACCGGGCCAACGAGCATTCTGCTCATCCTAAGTCATACCAAGAGAATAGAGCTCATTGGCCTGAGGAAAGGATGGAGCAGAATCGCCAAGGCTGGCAAGCAAGGTGGCCAAGGGGCCAATCGGCAGTAGTAGATAGGCGGGATCAGAATCCCCAGCAACAAAGGGTGGAGGAGTAGCAGTAGAAAAAGGCCCAGGGGTAGGATAGTAATGATTGTATGCATATGAAGCATAATCACTACCGGGGAAAGGCAAGTAGATGGGGTAGAGGTGTGTACAAGATATGTTCATGGTAGACAAGATGGAACATAGATCCTGATACAGGTGCTCCTAGACCTGTTGGTTGTATGCTTGTTGGTACATCATGTAGCCCATAAGGGTTTCATTGGATACATGGAATGAAGCACAGCTAGGTCGAGGAGGAGGCTGAGGAGGTGGAGCTCAGGAAGACAAGGAAGGGTATATAGAGGTAGAGGTAGAGGGAGAAGCACCAGGGGTGGTAGAGGCAAACACGGGCACAAACTTCTAAATTGTGGTTTCACTGATACATACACCCTTCCTGGCTAACTTGTAATGAAAGTCAGAAAAGAGTGATTTCTCAGTAGCAAACTGAAACAAACCACATATCAGGGTTGGGTATGGGGGATGGGTGCCTCGGGTGTTCTTACCAGTGTCAAAGTAAGTCATGTGGTGTAGAATGTATCTGACCCACTTGACACTGATATTCCCGAGGATGCAGTACATGTTGACAACAATGTTCTCTGCAATATCTATTTGATTTTTCTTCGGATAGATGTTGCAGTTGATCACTAAATCCCGGATGCACTTCCTAAGAATGAGGGAGGAAGAAGGTAGGGTGCTCTTCTTCTTATATAGAATGTCAAGTTTCTTTAAGTAGCGATGAATGTCCGAGAGAGTAAGTTCATTCTGCTTGTAGAAACCTTTGGGATCTAAAAGATTGAAGTACTCTCCATAATCCTTGCGGTAGGTATCGTTTTGCTCATCTCTAGAAAAGAAGACATTTAAAATATCCTCGGAGATTTGAAAATGCTTACCGATGATCATAGAAGTTAGGATTACTTGAGTATTCGGTGGGGGGACGAGGGTGTCGTAGTTCCAACACAAGTTAACGAAGAACTCGTGAACTTCTTTTGTGCTTGACATCGAATTGAAAAAGTAGTCACGATCGACAACCAAGGTGGAGAGGTGGTGAACGGCTAGCAACCTAGCAACTTGATCTATAACCGCTTGACGCCTAGGGCTAGGCTCAAACAAGGCGTGAAAAGGGAAAGGAATTCTAGGATGAAGGTCCTTATACCTATTAACAACCTCTATTGAGACAAAGGAGGTATCATCAAAAAGAATCAAGCAATTAGATAATGAAGACGAAGGAGCATTGCTAGGGGTGGGTTGTTTTCTCCTATGAGAGGCCATGGAGGCAAAAAAAGAAGAGGAGAAACAAACAAACACACCAAACAAACCGCAAAAACCTTTCAAACACCTCCAAGGAGCAACCGGGGAGGTCTAGGTCGACCTATCTAGGTCGGGAAAGGGCTAGGAAAGGGAAGGTTAGGGCAAGGGTAGAGATCTTAGGGCTAGAAGAAGAGGAATCGGTCGGCTATTCTCTAGTTGAGAGGGAGAATAGTCGGCCGAACCAAACTTAAGTTGGCTTCAGCCCACGGATCGGTCAAGTTTTGAGAGTTAGAAACTCGACCGATTGGTCCATATTAGAATAGCTCTCAGCCATGGATCGGTCAAGTTTGTCCTGGGGGAAACTCGACCGATGGTCAACCTGACCTAAAACCATCAAACTTAATTTCTAGCCATATGAATTCTAATAAAATTCATTTTTTGAGTCTATTATGTATTTTGAACATACTTAGGAAGATATCACTCATCATTGGGTATTATTTAGTGATAAAACCAAGAAATTAGAGAAAAACCCAAAAACAAGTGAAACTAAGCATGTCAACAAGCCAAAACTAAGCAACTTTATCAATTTTAGGCAAGCAAAGTGAGTAAAGCATGAGCAAGACATATAGGATATAAACAACTAGCAAGATAACATGTCAATATCATCCAAAGCAACAATGAGCAGTTTAGATATAATAAAGTTAAATTGCTCTCTAGCTAGAGGTTTAGTGAAAATATATGCCAACTGATTTTTCGTGTCCACATGCATGATATAAATATCCTTTTTGGTAATGGGATCACAAAGAAAATGATGGAGAACCTCTATATGTTTAGATCTACCATGCAATGTAGGATTATAAGAAAGATTGATTGCACTAGTATTATCACAAAAGATAGGAGAAGCATCAAAATGTATGTTAAATTCTTGGAGCATTTGCCTCATTCATAGGACCTGGGCACAATAACTCCCGGCTGCAATGTTATCAGCCTCGGTAGTTGATAATTCCATGATGCTCTATTTCTTGGAAAACTAAGATACCAAGCATGGTCCTAGAAGGAAGAAAGTGCCACTTGTGCACTTTCTATCAACCAAACATCACGCCTATTCCACATCACTATATGCTACAAGAGTAAAGTCCATTGACTTAGGGTACCACAGACTAAAGTTTTGAGTTTTGGCTAAGTACCTCAAAATCCTCTTAACAGTAATAGGATGTGATTTCCTAGGACTTAATTGAAAGCAAGCACACAATCCAACACTAAACATAATATCAGATCTAGAGGCAGTTAAATAAAGTAAACTTCCAATCATACCTCTATAGAGCTTCTCATTTACCTTCTCACCTTCTTCATCTCTATCAAGTTTGGCAGTGTTGGACATGGGTGTATCCATCGACTTCATATTCTCCATCCCAAAGCATTTGAGTAGCTCACTAGTGTACTTTCCTTGGTTGACGAAGTTTCCATCTTTGGTTTGCTTTATTCGGAAGCCGAGGAAGAAAGTCATCTCACCCATCATGCTCATCTCAAACTCACTCTGCATAAGAGAACTAAACTCCTTGCAAAGATCAAGATCAGTTTCGCAAAATATGATATCATCAACATAAATATGAATGATAAGAAAATTGCTAGAAGTGTGTTTTAGAAATAAATTAGAATTGATTTTGCCCATGACATAGCCATTGTCTAACAAAAAGTTCTTTAATTTCTCATACCAAGCTCTAGGTGCTTGTTTGAGTCCATAGAGAGCTTTTTGTAGCAAGTAAACATGGTTATGTAGCTTGTCATTTTCAAAGCCCGGAGGTTGAGCAAAAAATACTTCCTCCTTGATTGTACCATTCAAAAATGCACTTTTAACATCCATTTTATATAGCAAGAAATTTTTATAACTAGCAAAGGCAAGTAGAATTCTAATAGATTCAAGTCTAGCAATAGGAGCATAAGTTTCACCAAAATCAATACCTTTCTGCTGATTGTAAACATGTGCCACTAACCTTGCTTTGTTCCTTACCACTTTGCCTTTTTCATCAAGCTTGTTGTGGTAAACCCACTTGGTGCCAATGATTTTTTTGTCACTTGGTCTTGGCACTAGAGTCCACACACGATTCTTCTCAAATTGCTCTAGTTCCTCCTACATGGCTAGGATCCACTCGTCATCTCCAAGAGCTTCCTTGATGTTCTTTGGCTCCAGCTATGAGATGAAGGCACTGTCTTCTTATTCTTTGTTATAGGCAGCTCGTGTCTTCACTCTCTCAAATGGGTTGCCAATGATTAGCTCTTTGGGATGATTCTTTGCAAAGTGAGGAGTGGGATCCTTCTTCTCTTCATCTTCTGCTTCAACCACCTGCTTACCTTTGTTGTAGATGTTGAGATCTTTTAAGATAGGAATTAAGTCATCTGCAACATCATTATCAACAACATTCTTGCCAACAACAGGGTTAGTTTCAATAAACTTGACATTAATAGATTCTTCAATTTTAGACAGTTCAATATTGAAAACTCTATAAGCCCTGCTTGTAGTGTTATATCCTAGGAAGAAAGTCTTGTATGATTTCAGATCAAACTTGTTGAGAGAATCCTTTGTGTTCAAAACAAAACAAGTACATCCGAAAACGTGAAAGAAATTGATAGGGGGTTTCTTCAAAGAAGGATGTGTAAAAACTCGGTTCTACACAATACAAGCGGTGCTAACGAATTCGGCCCAAAACTTCTTAGGAATGTCATATTCAAGAAGCATGGTCCTAGACATCTCCTGTAGTGACCTATTCTTTCTCTCTACTACCCCATTTTGTTGAGGTGTGCGAGGAGAAGAGAAATTGTGTGAGTAACCAGATTTTTCACAAAAACACTCAAAAAGATCATTTTCAAACTCTCCCCCATGGTCACTACGGATAGAAACAATCCGGCAAGAAGCTTCATTTTCAACTCGTTTATAAAAGCTCAAGAAAACATCAAGAGTATCACTTTTAGAAACCAGAAAGAAGGTCCAAGTATAGTGAGAGAAATCATCGACAATCACAAGACAATACTTAGAACCGCAAAGCATTTGAGTTCTCATGGGTCCGAATAGATCAATATGAAGAAGCTCAAGAGCTCTTTTGGTACTAAGGACTCCTTTGGATTTGGAGGAGGACTTGGTTTGCTTGCCTTGTGTACAAAGTTGGCATTCCTTATTTTTTTCAAAATCCAATTTGGAAAGTCCCCGAACCAATTCCTTTGTGCTTAATTTCTTCATTTGATGCATATTCACATGACCCAACCGGTGATGCCAAAGAGAAATATTATTTTTATCCACAACCAAGCATCTATCAAGTACGGGCTTTAAAGCATCAAGCACAATAATATAAAGATTACAATTTCTAGTTCCCTTATATATGACATTGTAAGTGAGGGAATCTAGAAGCAAATATTCTAAAGAAGTAAACAACATAAGATATCCATTATCACAAAGTTGGCTTACACTTATCAAGTTTTGATGTAGGCCATCAACAAGCAAAACATTTTTGATACTTAGATCATTGCCTACATCACCCTCACCTATTACCTTACCCTTTTTGTTGTCCCCGAAGGTCACCAATCCTACTTTCTTTTAGAGTGGTTCCTCACTTCAAACTTGAAGTGAGTCAGTCCACTACCTAGAGGTGGTTAGGCTCTAGGACTTTGCAATCTTGGTACTCTTATATTCCATCATAAGATTACAAGACAAAACCATATTCATCCAAGGTCTTAGTACCTCAAGTAAGGATCTTCAACCTATAGAAGGATCTTACTCACTTAAAACATGGAGTCTTCAACCATCAACATGGACTTACCCACTCCTTATTCAAGTCTTTGGTCTTCAAGGAATTACCTATCCTTCTTGAGCACCCACCTTGCCTATCTTCTTCAGTTGGATATATGGAACACCATGCTTTCTTCAACCTTGGAGAACAAAAACTCCTTCTCCTTCACTCGGAGAAGATCTTCAGCCTTTTCTTCAATATGAAAGGGGGTAGGAAGATAGAGGTGGAGAGCTTTACATCAATACAGGGAGTAGCTCTCATACAAGGGAACCCATCTCACTCATACTCACGAATTTGACTTGAAGGTAGAGAGAGAAAGGGGCTCAAAGGGTTAGAAAACTCTCAACTAAGCTAGGACCAAGCATGTAGTGAATGAGCAATCTTGGAGAGAACTCCAAGAGGTCCTATTTATAGCTGAGGGTACTCCTTTGAGTTGGGGTACACTTTGGGCTGAAATATAGCCGTTTTTGTTTAAAGCAACGACGCTATTTTCGATCAAATAACACACCAACGGTCACAATCACTTTTTCTGCAAGTTCCGTACAGTGCAATCGGTCGAGTTTCAATAAAGGTAACTCGACTGATCGACTAAAAGATAAAGCCGATATTCAAACCATCGGTCGAGTTTGTCCTAGAAAACTTGACCGACCAATGAAAATCGAATTGGTCCGTTACTCGATCGATCGAGTTCTGTGAAAACACAACTCGACCGATACACTCTTCAGAGAATTTATCCAAGAGGATCGGTCGAGATCAGAACTCGACCGATTAACTGCATGTGATCAATTTTCTAAAGTGCATCAAAAGTGATTCAAACTTGGTGTTAAGTGTCCCAATCAATTTTCTCATCTTAGTTACAAGCCAATACGTCAATACAAGTGATTACAAAAATATTCTAAGGTCATTTACATGGATTTCCAAAATTACACACTTGTATAGCTTTTGACTTGAACTTGAGCACATTAGGGCTTTTTATTTTTTATCCTTTTCATGTACCTAACACCTGAAATCAATCTTGTATACACATATTAGATACATATAAATGTAATGGTTAAGTCATTATCAAAATATGGCCAATGTATAACCTTTAGGTCAACATTCTCCCCCTTTTTGACAATGACAAACCATTCCTCAACATATTGAAAAGGATATAGAGATTATACCTTTGCCTTGTGAATTAAGGGGATTCAAGATGTAAACAATGTGAATTGATCCCCCTCAATCTATGCTTCCTCTAACCTGCATAGTTAGTCTATCTACACAGCAATTATAGCATATATGTACTATATGGTCCTTTACAAGTCACATGATAAAACATTAAATGAACAAGAAAAGGATCTCATAAGCAATAAACAACAATATAACAAGGAATAGCAATATGATTGAGTTTCAAGACATTGAAATTTCTCTCCCCCTTTTTACATTATCAAAAAGTAGGGGGGTAGAAGAGCATATATCCAGGTCTTCTCCAAAACACAATCAAGTAGATAATCATACATGCAATCTCATATTATATGGCAAACAGAGACAAAAGAAACATACAATCTCAGTCATAATCAAAATATGGTGAAAAAGTGGCACCAACTCATAAGATATAACAAAGCAAAGAGCAAGAGTGCACATCACATATATTATAACTCAGAAGCATGTTCTCATGAAAGCAACTACAAGCAAGATGCGATGAAAAATAGAAGATCAAATAGTACAACTCAGATAATGTGCCCAGATGTTTCTTATGCAAAAATAGCCTAGAAAGATGTATATGATTAGCATACTAGACTAAAAACTGAGAAACAAACTAGAAATCTAGACTATCTATATCCATAGTGTCATCATCATCGGCTCCAAGCTCGTAGTCCTCGTCTCCATCTAAAGGTGCAGCTGTAGTGCCTTCATCACCAGAATCAGCACCAGAACCATCACTATCATCAGAAGCATCCTCGCCATTACCATCGTCGTCACCAGCAACCTCAGCATCATCAGCCTGGTCAGGCATCTCCTCGTCTGTAGGAGGACCATGACCACGACCGGGCCAACGAGCATTCTAATCATCCCAAGTCATACCAAGAGCATAGAGCTCATTGGCCTGAGGAATGGATGGAGTAGAATCGCCAAGACTGGCAAGAAAGGTGGCCAAGGGGCCAGTCGGTAGCGGTAGATAGGCAGGAGTAGAACCACCAGCAGAAAAGGAAGGAGGAGCAGCAGTAGTAGAAGGCTCAGCGGTAGACTACCGGGGAAAGGCTGGTAGATGGGGTAGAGGTGTTCATAGGATATGTTTATGGGAGACAAGATGGAACATAGATCCTAATGCAAGTGCTCCTAGACCTATTGGTTGTATGCTGGTTGGTACATCATGTAGCCCATAAGGGTTTCATTGGATACACAGAACGAAGCACGGCTAGGTCAAGGAGGAGGCTGGGGAGGTGGAGCTCGGGAAGAGGAGGAAGGGGCTACAGAGGTAGAGGTAGAGGGAGAAGCACCAAGGGTGGTAGAGGCAAACATGGACACATACTTCTGAATTGTGGTTTCACTGATACATACACCCTTTCGGGCTGACTTGTAATGAAAGTTAGAAAAGAGTGATTTCTCATTAGCAAACTGAAACAAACCATAGATCAGGGTTGGGTACGGGGGATGGGTGCCTCGGGTGTTCTTACTAGTGTGAAAGCAAGTCATGTGGTGTAGAATGTATCTGACCCACTTGACACTGATATTCTCGAGGATGCAGTATATGATGACAACAATGTTCTCTACAATATCCATTTGATTTTTCTTCGGATGGATGTTGCAGTTGATCACTAAAGCAAAGATGAGTTTCCTAAGATCAAGGGAGGAGTAAGGTAGGGTGCTCTTCTTCTTATATGGAATTCCAAGTTTCTTTAATTAGCGATGAATGCCAGGGAGAGTAAGTTCATTCTGTTTGGAGAAACCTTTGGGATCCAAAGGATGATCCACTAAAAAAGAGACATATACATTGATTCTAAAAGTAATTAGCAATGTTCGATCGGAATCTAATGAGGAAAAGATCAATAATCCTTCCTTCTAAAGAAAATACCTGCTTTCTTTATGAATAAATCAAATATGATTATTATCAAATGAGGATGTCTAACCATATCATTCAAGGATGAAAGGATGATTCACTACCAAAGAGTCATATTCATTGATTCTAAAAATAAGTATAAATGTCTGATTCAAATCAAATTAGACAAAGACCTCCAGGAAGGAATAAGACTTCTTGCTGAAGACTAACCCAACTTTATGACGTGTAGGGTGTCTAGGGTTTAGGAGGGATTGGCGGCGGCGGCGATTGAGCATGTTGAGGATGAAGAGGATGAGATGGGTTTGTTGGTGTAAAAGGGAGAGGGGCGGAGTATGTTCCCTTCACTAAGGGGAATTAATGGAAGGATTTAGATAAATCGGTAAAGTTGACAGGGTTACCTCCTAATGGAGTTAGGGTTTTAATACCTAGTACCATCATCGACTTTCAATTCATAGGTATGAGAGGAAGCCCTCATGGCGATGACCTATCAACTAAGGAGTGGAGAACTCTAACCTCTCATCTGAGGACCCCTTTCTTCCTTTATGAGGTTCAAACAAATAAAAAGTTGTTAGCCCTAAGGGAACAGGGGAAAGTCAAGTTGTGAAGCAGAAGAAGGAAACCAGACATATACAAAAAGCAGATTAGAATTCACACTATTGTTCAGCAATGCCACGAATCAATACAAAACACCTCTTGATCAAGAGTTCTTCCTAGAGAACTTGTATGAATGTAATTTTGCATTGTTCGAAGTCACCCTGAATGTCCTCAAAGGAAAACCGGTGTTAAGATAAACTTGTTGGAAGAGGAGGATCTTGCTAGGACATGAAAGTACACAGTGTTAGCTAAACTCATCGGTTGGGACATCGGCTATATGATGATGAGGGATCTATTGAAGTCTCTCTGGAACCCAATTGGACACTTCAATATGTTTGAGGTCGATTTGGGATATTACGTCATTCATTGTTCGTGCAGAAAAAGATTTTGATACCATCCTTACATCCGGACCTTGGAAGTTGTTTGGATGTTTCTTGGTCGTGTGGCAACGATAACCTATATTTCACCCATCAATGGAACTTCCAAAATACCTGGTTAGATGGGTTAGGGTTCTTGACTTGGCTCTACATCTTTATGTCCCAACAATCTTTGACTAAATAGGATTAGCATTGGGATGCCTGGTGAAGGTAGGTTCCCACACCAATTCCAGAACAAGAAGTAAATTTGACAAATTGGCCGTAGAGGCAGATACGTCTCAACAACTCATGCATACCATCCTTATTAATAAATTATTTACCAAGTGGAACATGAAGTCTTAATAAGAAGATATTGTAGCAGAAAGAGTAGAAAAGTAAATGGACAAAGTAGGCAACCACAAAAGACACAAGATGTAAAGTGGTTCTATCCTAAAGAAGTCAATTTGCTACCTAGTTATTTCCAACCTAGATTTTCAACCAATATATATTTCTTTTCTATATCGATACACCATACACAATTTGCTTTTGTATTTTATGACTCCAAACTAACCTCCTTTTTAGCTCAAAGATAGCTATGATCTTTTTTGCAGGATGCTAGAATATCACTTGTTTTAGAAAAGATTGCAATCTACCTCCACCACCTTTGGACACAACCTTCTCTCAATATGTAGCTCCAAAGAAACTATATTGCAATTTTCTCGCAAGAAGTAGCAAAAAGTACCAAACTAAACTATAAACAAGAAGGGAAAAAAGAAAGTATGACTTCTTCTCACAAAGATTTCACCATTAAAAGAGTAGAGAACAAGTGATGATCAACTCCAAAAAGGTTAGGCAAGACTATATTTTGGTGGAGTAGGACACTAGTGTTGAGCAAAAACTTAGGCTAGCTTGAAGGCAACTGGGGATGGGGATATCATAATCTAAGCTGATGAGGATAACATATAGTTGGCTTGTTCAAGTGTGTTTTAATTGTCCATAAGTCACTCCTATATATAGGAAACACTTAGGAATAGCTAACATAGATTTTAAGAGTGTTTAGAATGATTTTAGTGAGAAACTAGCCATTATAAGATAGCTATTAGGATTGAAGTGACTAACTGTGTATTTGCTGAATTTTGCTGCAGATTGCCAGTGACTTGAAGTGAAGTTTGTTCGGAACACTACTGAGACAATCTTTGGTCTGACGGCAATGTCTCAATCGATCTAAATTTTGGACTAGACGTATTTTGGTTGAAGATAAACTCGACTGAAAATATTCTATCCCAATATGTCCTAAATTTTGAGAAATAACTAAAAATGAATATGAAAAATTTATCTATCTATCCTAAAGGGTGTATACAAGTATATAACTAGATTTGGGATATTTTTGAGTTGATTATCACTTGTTCTTACATCATTCCTACTCATTTGTACAATTTGTACCTATACAAAGCACATCTAGATACAACTTGATGTACAAGTATCCAAACGCGCATGTAATTAAACATTCTTTGTTATTGGATCTTCTCTAAGTTCCTTGACACCTGAAACACATAATTTACATATTATTAGCATAAATAAAAAATATTTGTATCATCAAAATTACATGTGACATATCTAAAAAGTCAACAACTTCTCTCTTCTTACAAAAACCCTCCCTTCCCCTAATGCCCAATGGTCTCGTTCCTGGCCGCCGCCTGTGAACAACTCACCAATTGCGGCTAACCTCGTCTTATGGCTGCACGGTGGGCACCTGATCAAGTTAGTCACCTGTGGAAACCATCGTTTCCACATATTCCGGCTGAACAACAAGAGTTGGGTTCTCCAAAATATTCCTCTCCCTATCAGATCTAGGACCTTCCGTCGGCTTTTTCTTCCTCCGTTATTGTTTGGATTGCTAGACACAACTTTGCTATTTGTGCTGATCATAAAATAAATCTATCTCTAGGATGCGTAATTCGTTTAATCTACATTTGGCTGGAACATACGTGTTTCCCAACAGTACCTTTGACAAAATGATGCCTTGTTGCAAATGTGCTTTGCAGTGAGAACAATATGTATGATGGACTTCACATTAACAATAATTATAACTTTGCTTAAGTTCGACAAAAAAAGTCGTTCTTTGCCAAAATCAATATGTATAATTACTTGGATTCTTTCTAATATGTCGTAGAGGCAGGTTTCACGACCTTTTCCTTTTAGTTTTCTAGGTTCTCAAGATTAACTAGGTAGATTAGTTAAGCATTTCCCCCCTTTTCCACCATCCATATCACGGTTTTCATGTTATATTCCTTAGGTCTCTTGTTCCCACCTACTTTCTTCCCTTCTTTTATTAACAATTTGCCCTCTATGAAGGTGCTTAAACGTAATGCACACAATCAAGTTTGTGTCTATCACTTGCTACAGTTCACTCAAGGTGTAGTCCAGAGCAGATGGGTAATGCTTAAAATGAATGTGTACCTAGGGGTAAATTTGTGGTATTGATTCAACCAGTGCAACAACTTCCATATATATTTAGTTACATAATTGTATGTCGTGAAGAGAGGAATAATGTGTTCGATGAAAAAAGATTTGAAGATGGAGAAGTGAGGAAATACTAAATTCTGTTGCATGGAGCGTTGTCTTCAAATAAATAAATCATTTTTTAAGGAATTAGAGCATTTGTAAGAAAACATCAAGAACTGGTTAGAATATTACATTTGTGTATATATATTTATGTTTCTCTATTTTTTTTTAGCAATCCAAACATCTTCATTACTGAAAAGCCATACGGAATCTACACATAGGAAAAGTGATTCTGGAAGTACATACAACCACCAAGAGCAGGGCTATCCGATCACCAAAACTCATATTGGAATGATAATAAAATGCTTCTGCATTGATCTCTTTTCCACGAGACTGTCATAAGCAGCTTTTCATTAGAGATTCTTTCAAACTGAGCATAGATCGGTGGTGACAAACCTACAAATGAAAAATATTCAGACCAGTATTTTCCGCCACAAGAAGAGCCATAGACCCAGTAGTGAATCCGAACTAAACAAAATCGAGGCCAACAAGAGCAAAGACTCGTAGCTCCCAAACAGAGAGAACAACATCGCCGACAAGCAGCGACAACAACGCCGACGAGCGGAGAGAAACGGGCAGAGCAAAGCAAAATAAGAAAAAGACTAAAAAGAAGAAAACTTAGAAACCGTTACGAAAGGAAAAGAGAAGAAGAAAGCAGCCTGATGTCGTGGAGATCAAGAAAGGAGGTTTTCACGTTGTTGTCTGAAGGGCTCCGAAACCACAAGATAGTGATGGCACTAGCCCTGCCCCTTCGTCGTGGTCACCACGCCGGTCCACCACCGAAAGCCCCAAATCCAGACTCAAAATCTAGAAACGAGACCTTCAATGTAGAAGGGGCCGCAGAGAGAACAACGTCGAAGCACCACCACAGCTAGTTCCCGTTGGCACCTGGCGATTAAGAGCCCAGGGGGAGCAGGCCAACGCACACCGGCGGCCATCGCCCCTCCCCCAAGCTGCCGCTGCGCTCCTGAGCTTATGTTTCTCTATATTGTTGTATGTGCTTCAACTAAATTTTCTGGAAGTGTATGGGTGCTAGGAAGGAGGTTAATTTCTCTTCATAAGGAAAGGAATTGGAGCATCATATCACTCTCATATGATTGAAATAATATTGTCGTCCTAAAACTCATGACGTGTGTAGAAATCTATTTTCTATATTTTGCCATATGATCAAGTTTAAAAATAGATTTTTATACGGTTAATTTCAGGAACAAATTAAGGAGCAATACGAATCTAAAAGAAGCAAATTACAAGATGAATGATCTGAAATTATTACTGAACATCCAGTGATCGAATCTATTATTCATATGATAAAGCCTATCAAAATCAAGCACGCTCGGTTAGTTGGTATTATCCAGGATTAGATCGAAGAATGGGGTGTATCAATATGTGTTAGAAACCAAATGACAAGAGGAAAATAAAAACTACAAGGTGAATTTTTTTAACTATAAAGTTTAACCGTAAGGTTGTCTTTTTTAATAACTATATTACGCATCAATAGTAATTTATTTAGATTGTATAAAGGGATATTCAAGAATCAAGAAAAGAAACAACATAGATGATCCATAAGATGTCCTAAAAGATGTTGAGTGAAATGTCCTAAAAAATAATAGGTGCAATAACTTCATTCATTTCCACGATACAAGTTATATATAATAGCTATTGATAGTATTATATCCATAAGATTTTTCTAAACGCATGTAATTAATATTCTAGAGAACAAGAAACCCAACAGTAACCAATGGGATCAATCTCCAGCGGCATCTAGTATGCAAGTAGGTTTGTATATTTTTCATTTTTGGTAAATATCTTAGAAATTGAAATATTCACACATTATATTAACTAATAGGAACAATAAAATATGTGTTCCTCATGTTGCTTGGTTCTCATATATGTGTATATGACGAACAGAGTCACTGCAACCTCCTCACATTTGAGATTTAACTAGTTTGTACTTTTAATAAGGATCTCAATAAATATATCAATTATTCCTTGACTATGAATAATATAGTTACTTAGAGTTTCACAACGCACTCCTTTTGGATTCATGTAAAATGGATACACGTATTCATATGAAGGTATTAAGCCTTTTTGTAATTCGGTATGTCAGTTATTTATTAACCCATTAGTTATGCTAATATTTACATGTTCCAACCAGTGGTGTTTGATTAACCAATTTCTATGTTTGTTCATTTAGGATATTTGAGATAGTTCTCTCAGTTCTAGAAATGATGGAAAGAGAGACAACCCTCACTGTGGAAGAAACAACATATAAAGTCATCAACCATAGATTCTATGAGAAGACATATAATAGAGGATATTTCGAGCTTGCAATTTTGATCTTATTTGTATTTTTTATAAACAAAATGAAACTTTGATATGGTGTGGCATAGTTTAACATGCATGTTCAAAACATATATTTTTGATGGAACAAGGATCATTTGTGTATTCTTTCAATTGTCCATAAAAAAGCTTTGTATCAGAAAATGAATATTTATAGTTTGGAAATTGACGTCTACTTTTAGTTTAAATTTCTTCATTGTACATTAGCAATATTAAATGTAATGGTATAAAATATATGTACATGGAAATTTACATTTTATTCTAAAGGCATTGAATTTGAGTTAACACTTGTCCCAGGGTCATACTCAATTATAGTTTGGGTGAAAGGTTCAAGCATTTCACATATTTGTGAACACAGATACCACTGACTAGAACCTTATTCTCATCAAGCCTCTACTGGTGAGGGATGGGCCTTGACCAACAAGTTGGTGTCTAGGATTTAGACATTCTAGTTAGGGATTCAACTCTGGTCCTTACCATATTTTGTTTTAAAGAAATATCATCACCCTAATCATACATTTCACCTAAAATATTTATAAAATGGTTATGTAATCACATATGTTGTAATTTAGAGAACTACTACAATAGAAGATAAGTAATAATTTAGATAATTCTAAGAGCATATATTTGAAACCATAAGGTCTAGAGTAAGTCATATATGACATTGTGATTAAACCTTTAGTAATAGAGTGTGATAATGCATCTTGTAAGATTAATGCATGACTAAATACTAATTGAATATCTCATTTATAACATAATTATGATGAATGTGTTAATTGGATGAAGTTCTAAATTATGATCCTTGGAACCAAATTGAAAACAATGTTAGCAAACAAACTCCAAGACATATGTTTAAAATTTTATGAACCTAATATAGCATTACTTTAATATTATTCAAAAGTACAAATAATTATTATCCTAAAAGACTTGGGATCAATTTGGGATCAATTTTATTGGACCATAACATGACTAGAAGTGAAATGAGACAAGTAATTCTATGTGCATATCTAACATAGATATGCTTATAAATTTGATAATCTGTTCTTTGACCTAGTTGGTTTTAGTACATGTAATGCATGTCTATTTGAAATATGTTCTTTTCATATATTCTTTTAAAATTGTATGAATGATACATGATTTTTTTATTCCAATTGTCTACCTATTGATCTCTTCATTTATTTTGGAGATTTGGAAGTTCTTTATCTATTAATGCATGACTCTCATTCTGAATAGATGAACAATAACTTTAAGCATAGCTAGAAAGCAGTACACGAGGTCATGATGCTTGGTAATCCCAAAAGAAAGGTATTGAGTTTGACGCATAGTAAGGGATCTCTTTGGAATCATTAAATAACCTAAATTTTAACCCTACACTTCTCTTCAAATAGTTCTTGGTTTTTTGGAAATCTTAGGACCCAAGGGTTTACACTAGTAGGGTGGATCACTTAGTGGTCATACTTGACAATAAACCTAACACAAATAGTGGAAGAGAAACCTTGAACACAGTCATAGTTCCTTCTATGGAACTCCATGGGAGTTTGAGGACCTTAAAAGTTACTACTTTGAAATATGGAGCCAACATGCATAGTAGCAACAAGAAAATATTATTTGTTTAAAAAACAATGGTGTATCTAGAAGGAGGGTTGTGAGATATACCTTGTTGTGGAGTATATCTGACACAATTTCTCACAAAGAAATATTTGGCTCACACATAGATGTTTATGGCATCCTCCCAGCACATATACAAAGGAATACACATCTCTATATATTCCATGCCAATGACAAGAAACTCTAGGTCACATTGAAGAGCTAATAGAGAAAGAGCAACCTTGCATTGGAAACCTATTATATTTACGTTATATCACCTTCTCTCCCTTCCTTGTATGTAATTATGGCTAGGGTTCACATGCAAGAGCATGTGTGTCAAAATGTGTAGCCTAAACCTTGTCCATCATGTCCCTTTAAACATGATAGATAAGAAGCATGATTTTCAAACCCAAAAAAAAAGCAACAATGGCTGAAATTAAGTTTCCTATTGTGGCCAATTGATCAATTAATTTGATTCAAAAAAATTTAAAATTGATCGACCAATTTACTAATTCATTTTAGTCTAACGACTGGACTTTCCAATCAATTGTATGGATGATTTTTTCATCCATTGAGTGGATTATCCATTAGACCATTATTGACTGTTTGGTCTAGTCTCAGCTCAATTGACCAAATTGACTTTCAAGTTTATTGATAGACATGTTCAACCAATAGATTAGACTTTCCATTTGATTGAGTGGGCTTCCAAATATTCTACAAGTGTTATAATTTAATACTTAAACCTTTTAGTAACTACTTTCACTTAAGTCCATGATTTTTCTCATCTTCCATGTGCATCCTATATGTTTGAACTTATAGGATCCAAATTACATTGGAAATGATGTATATAATCATATTTTGAATTTAAAGTAATGATTAGTATCTAGAAAAACTTCATTGCCACCTAAGTAATTTGATAACTAGGAGAACAATTTGAGGCTAGTGTTGTTAGAAATGGGCTAGTATTGTTACAAGTGTTACAATGACTGTATAGTCCCTTTGTCTCAAATAACTAGATTGAACACTAGACATGGAAACCTCATCCGCTTAATTTTCTATCTATGTTTCTTGATCCAAAATAGAATGTTGAAATGTGAGCTGAATACCAAATACTAACTCAAGCATGGCCATCTAACTCATAGTCTCACTTATCAAGTGACCAGATTATCACTCCCATAATAGGGATAAATTCCATATATGTCACTCACAATAATCCACACGTGTCTCGATGCACCCAAGCACTACTTGTATGGAAACCATGTAATGACCTGCACTTTTGAGTGTCCCTTGGTTAAGAGAAGACCTTAAAGTCGAGGACCATTACCTAAAATTTCTAGGATCAAATATAGTAAATAATAAACAATAGTAAATAATTTCCATTTACTTGAACATGTAATGGTTAAATGATTGTATAATAAGTTTCTCCAAGGAAATACATGGATATTTCAACATGAGAACTACGATATAAAATGAGAAGAAATACTATCTAGCTATTCCTCCTTGATTTATCTTTAATATATTCAATATATCTTGATTATTCATGTCTTCAATGAATGGATGCATGTTAACTTAAACACTGACAAACAAAATGGATCAGTATATTGCTATGTTGTGTACGCAGGGTGCATAAAAAAGTGAGCATACATGATAACAACATATATTCGTAACCATCAAACAAATGCACATATAAAATGGTATTTTTGTTAAGATAATCTAACCCATGCTTGTCAAACAACCTTGGTTGTAATCACCTTTTTCTATCCATCATTGGACTTAGGTGAACTACCCCATGGTAGGTCAACCATGGGTTCATTTTATCAAAGATTAATTTATGTGATACTCATATGGGCCTTATAGTTTGTGTGAAATAAATAAAGACCCAACTTATTGCATCAACATTCGAGAAACCTCAGTAAACTTTGGAATTTGATAATATGAGTATTCATAAGCATAACCGCATACCTGATGTAGAACCATGAAGTATTCTTCAAGTATGCACAAGCAATACAATCAATAGATCCAAGAAATAAATCATTCAATCAGTGTAATCTACATATATGTGTAGTACACATGTGTCATCATGTATTCACATTATTCATATTAAACCTAACCTAGGTCATGATCTAGGGTTTAAGATTGTCTTAGAGTTCATATAAGGAATAAGGTTCACAAACCCTAATTTTTATCATAGGAGGCCTCTAAGGGTTACAAACCCTAATTGAGAATTAGGAGAACTCTAATTGTGATTGCAGGATGATTATCTCATTATGAATCCATTAAACCAAATCATGAGGTTTAAGACCTATATATCAAGAGTATCATCTTGAAACCGTAATTATCTCATTTATGACTTAGTAATATTAATTGGCCATTGTCATCAACAGTAACATGTATTATAAAAAAATAAATGTATTCCATATATTCACCATGTTAATCTTCCAATCTAGAGTTTATACATGTTAATCACATTATAATCAAGTGCTATCTACAACTTTGGAATAGGAATTATAATCATGTTTTGATTCTATTTTATTCATGTTCTACTTTTTCTTCTAATCAAAATCATATATAGTTTCACTACCATTGGACCTACCCATTAATTACTACAATTAATACAACATTATCATTCCTAAACCAATAGTAGAGCATCATCTTAGTAAATATTACATTATTTGTATATCTAAGTGGCCCTGTCCAACCAATTTGATCATGCCCTACCGGTACCTCGTGCCACATGGCGGGGTAAAAAAAGGAGCAAAAGACCAATGTGGCCCTTACCTCATTACTACGAGTCGGGGTAAGGAGGTAAATCTCTGCAACGATCCTTCTTCCTCATAGATCTTCATCACGCAAATCTAGGTGGTCAACCACTAGGTTGACTTAAATCATTTGAACTTGGTTGCAGATTTTGGGGCAAGAAGACCCTTTTCTTGGATCAAGAAGACGCAACAAGACCTTTAGGGCTATCTAGGATGGTTGAACTTTCCATTGGCAGCCAAAAGCATATTAGGACCATGGCGCAATAGGGGAAAGAAGATGGAGGGGCAACTAGCGATAGATAAGATGAAATTAGCAGTTGTGTTGGGTTTTTGTGGTCTCTTCAAGGTTGTTTATGGGCTTATATAGGTGTTGGGTGCAAGGGATTGACAGTCCCAACATTCCCTGAAGGACTAGAGACTAGTGTATTTGAGTGTTATGTAGGTCTCCCATGATAATGTTGACTTTGTGTTTGCTGAGTTCAAAATTATATCCAAAAAGTGATACTATTGTTATCTAGTTATGATGGGGTCAAGAAAGGTATCAGAGTGTTAAAAGAGCTCACCTCATGGGGTAATAGATGACCGAGTGAGAGATATGATCACTATGTGTGGTTCCCAGTTTGGATCCATGAGTCCAAGTCCATTTAGACTTCAAGCGCATCTAGGATTAAAAGCCAAATCCCATGACACTAGACCTTATGTGATGGGAATAAATTTGATGTAAATCAAAACTAAGGTCATATTGTAGGTTAATTATCAAAAGCTTCTAAAAATCATTTGGGTCACTAGATGTGCCTAATTAAACCCAAATTTAGGTATTATCTTGTAATTAACATAAACTCAGATTAGGGAAATATTGAGATCTAAATGGACATGGTAAATCCCATTATCTCATTTGTCAAGTATTTCCTTAATTTAACTACCTACGTCACATTTATCCATAGAATTAGTTTAAATCTTGGATTTAGCTTTCATTGATCATTATCCTCTATTGCACCAGGATAATGTTAAGCTCTTTTGATATCTGAATCTTGGAATCCAAGGAAAGACCATATAATATCTCCATTAATTATCTAGATCACTAATCAGTTTAGAATTACCTAGAATCTTGAAACTTATCTCCAAATTTATTTATCAACCAATTGATAATACTATTAGTACAACAATTAGGCACAAAATACTAATTTCTCTAATGTGTAACCCATGGACCTACTTGCATCTCTAAATAGACAAATAGGGCCTTACTTGAGCCATGGGTCGAACCCATTCCTTATAATGGATCCAAGTGATTCATTAACCTCATAATATCATAATTAGGGCTCAACCATAATTATTAATTCAACAATAGGTTGATTCAGCATTAAAGCCTACTAACCCTAGTGAAGCCATATTAGGTTAGATTAAAAGGCTTAATCATTGTCTTCTGCATTGAAACTCATCCTTTTAGGCTTGTTATTGCTTGACTGATTTAATATAAATCTCAATCCAATATTCTTGAATAAATTATAAAATTTGAGGATCTTACATTCACCCCTCCTTAAAAGGAATTTTGTCCCCAAAATTCAAACCTAACTAGATCAGGGTGAATGACAATCCATATTAGCCTCAAACATTTGGGATATCAACCCTTCTTGAATAGGTTTTAGCTAGATTATCTTTGATAACTTCTATGGATGCAACAATTTCTCATATTACTAAGCATGGAATCTAGATTCAATCAAAAAGTATTTTTATATCATCTATCATCACCTGATATTATCACTTGGTGATTACATTTTCACATTGATCTCAAACCTACTAATGATTAGTCAACTATGTCATGTAAGGGTGAGGTAACAACTCAAAACCAAATATTATGTCATTAAATTCATCTTAGGATATTCATCTTCATGTGTCAATTTCATGTACCATACCTAACTACCCAAACTCTACACCCATAAAAAAATGAAATACACATTTGATGTAGTACAAATACAAAGTTCATCTCATTCCAAGAGTAGAGATGTTGTATTCACACATTATCTTCTGATTTCTAATTTTTGGTTGAGTCACTCTCACTATTGACATCCAAACCATGAATAATTTTATTTCCATGAAATTTTCTTAAATATATTAAACTAATAGTTCTTTTCTCACCCTTGAGTTCGTGTGTGAATCCCTTTAATTTCTACTTAAACCATCAATACATATGTTCTGGTATTCCTTATGTTCACATCTTATTAGCATTAATTATTCCCTTAAGGTGTCTATTGGTATAGGTACCTTTTGAGTGATTTTACTCTAACCCCAAGGGCCTCATGTACATGCTTTCCATTTTGGGCCTTATGCATTTATGGAGTTCCATTTTCACTTGACCCCTTGGGCCTTAGGTGCACATGGAGTGGCCAACTCTTGACCCCTTATGCCTTGTGTGCATGTGGATAGTAACCTCTGACCACTTGGGCCTTATATACTTAGAAAGTGATCAACTCTTAACCCTGGGGTTTTATGTACCTTTAAACATTCCTACATGACCTTAGGGTTGAATCAAGACTCTACCTTACCTAGGGTTCATTGAGATGTTATCATTGTATAAATTTTCTTCATTATATAGACCTCATTTTAGGACAAGGGTCTCCAATAATATTATGTTTCTACATCTTATTACTCATGCTTCCCCAGGAGAGTATATGACTTAGATGTCCTCCATAGGATATTATTTCAATGTGTTAATTGTGAATATTACACATTTTACTTTATATTTCTCAAACTCAAGTTTTCAATCTTATATATTTACTCATCTAGGGCATTAATCGAAACACATACCTTTCTTTTTGATACTTGGTGGCCATAGGGATTATATAGCTCAGATGCATTATTTCCTTCAATATAAATTCGTTGCCACTATATGTTTGCCCAAGGATTTCTCTAACCAAAGTTTTCATATTTACATACATGTGAATTATATTTCCCATTTGACAACTTATTTGGATTAGGTAGGGGCAGAGGCTTCCATGCCTTGTGGCCATACCATCCCATCACATTCATAACCTTTAGGGTTAGGTCCTTGGAGAATGTCATAAGTTTCCTTAATTCTTTACATGAAATTTTTCAACTCACCTTCTAGGGAAGTTCCTACCCTGGGGTGTCTTCTTGACCTTTAGGAGGAGGTTAGGCTTTTCAATCTTGGATTGACCCACCTTAGGTCGGGACACCAACCCTAAAAGTGAACTGAGGGTATCTTATTCTCCCTGTGATTAATGACTCACATATTTCATTTGCATATGCTAAACTTATCATGCACACCATGCATGCATGACTATTGTACTCCATGTACCTGCATGCATGTGAATGTGGATATCAAAACTAGGGTACCAAAATGAAATAACCTGATCTCATTTGGGTTTTCCTCTTTCCTTCACTCCTAATTAGGGTTTGATTGGGTAGGGTCATCATTTCATCGACACTACTCCCATTACCCAAGATTAGGGTTTAGGGTCAGAGTTAAGGACTACACCCTACATCTTAGGGTTTTATGATTCCCTTTATCTATTAGCATTTGAAACACTACTGGGATACCCTACTCATGTCCTTATATGGATGACTGGGTTTTCCTACCCTTACCTAGGTAGCTCTAGGGTTTACCCTCACTAGAGAAAACCCAAACAACATAGAATAGTTTTTCATATCCATGTCATTATTTTAACATTATGTGTGCATTAATTGGGGAGGATGCCTTAATCCTACATATTCTCAAAACCCTAACTTAAGATAAGGAGGGAAGTGCATTTTAGGGTTTATTAAGTAGAGGGATGAGAAGTGCACCAAATTCATAGATTATAAAACATAGAGGAAGCACTTTTTCAAGAAAACCCTAGGTTCTGGCTAGATAGGTATCACATTGGCTAAGGGAGTCCCCTTATACCAACATAATGGTGTGGAGGAAAATATTTCCAGCCCCAAACTCATGATCCTTTTTAGACACCATGACCCTTAAAGTTATGCCCAAATAATTTTCCTAATATATCTAAGGATTATTTGAAATTATAAACTATGATATATTTATTTCTAAATCTAGAGTCTGATACCTAATGTAACGAACCAAAATTTTGAGTGTCCCTCACTTAAGACAAGACCTTAAAGCCGAGGATCATTACCTAAATTTCTAGGAATATATTTAATCAGTAAATTAAAAAGTGGGTCAAGAGGCCGCTTAAGCGGGTAAATCAATTTAAAAAGTAATAAATAATAGTAAATAATTACAATTTTTTGTACATATAATGTTTATATGATTGAATAATCATCTCCTCCAAGGAATTACATGGATATTTTTACATGAGAACTAACATTTACAATGAGAAAAAATATTACTTAGATAATCCTCCTTGACTTATCCTTAATATCTTCAAAGATTGTTGATTTTTCATATATTCAACTAGTAGATGCAGGTTAACCTAAAATGTTGACAAATAAAATAGATCATTATATTTATATACTATGTATACTGGGTGTATTTGAACACTTCTCTATATGCACACTTTTCTATGCATCCAACATACACAGTGTATAAATAGGTGCACATATAATCTGGTATTTTCATTAACATAATGTAATTCATGTTTGTCAAACCACCTTGGGCGTAATATCCTTTCCCTATCCATCATTGGAATTAGGTGAACTACCCCATGTTAGGTCTAACCCTGGTTTCATATTATCAAAGACTAATTTATTCGATACTCATATGGGGCTTATAATTTGCATGAAATAAATGAGCACCCAACTTATCTTCATCAACATTCGAGAAACCTCAGTGAACTTTGGAATTTGATAATATGAGTATTCATAAGCATAACCATGTACCTGATGTAGAACCATGTTGTATGCTTCAAGTATGCACAAGAAATCCAATCAACAGATCCTAGTAATCAATCATTCAATGAAAGTTATCTGCATTTATGTGCACTACATATGTGTCACCTTGTACTCACATTATTTAGATTAAACCTAACATAGGTCATGATCTAGGGCTTAAGGTTGCCTCAGGGTTACGATAGGGAATAAGGGTCACAAACCCAAATTTCATCATGTTGAGGCCTGTAAGGGTTACAAATCCTAATTGAGCATTAGGAGAACTCTAATAATCACTGTAGGATGATTATCTCATTATGATTCCATTAAATCGAATTATAACGTTTAAGATCTAAATATCGAGATATATCATCTTTAAACTATAATTATCTCATTTATGACTTAAAAAACCTAATTGGTCATTATCATCAATCATAATATGTATTTTCACAAAATAAATGTATTCTATATATTCAACATGTCAATCATCCAATCTAGGGTTTATACATGTTAATCACCTTATAATAAAGTATTAACTACAATTTTGGATCAGGAAGCATAATAAAGTTTTGACCCTACTTTATTCATGTTAAACTCATTTTTGTAAACTCATTTTTTTTATCAAAATCACATACTTGGTTCACTATTATTGGACCTACCAGTTAATTACTACAATTAATACAAGATTAAAATTCCTAAACTAATCGTAGAGTGCAATGTCTATAAATATTACATTACTTGTATTATCTAGGTGGCCCAGTCGAGCTAATGAGATCATGCCCTATCGACACAATATGTCGGGTGGTTGGGTAAAGAAAAGGAGCAAAAGACCAATGTGCCCCTTACCTCATTACGACGAGTCATGGATATGGAAATAAATATTCACAATGATCCTTATTCCTCATGAAGATTCATCACATAGACATGAGCCATCAACCACTACATTAACTTCGGTCATCTGATCCTGGATGCATATTTTAAGGCAACAAGGCCTTCTGTATGGATCAAGCAAACTCAGCAAGACATTCAGGGCTTCCTGGGATGGTCAGACACGCCAATAGCAGCCATAAGCATATTAGGACCATGGAGTAGTTGGGTAAAGAAGATGGAGGGGATACTTGAGATAGATCAAATGGAATTAGGAGTAATGCGGAGTTTTTTGAGGTCTCTTCAAGGCTGTTTATGAGCTTATATAGGCATTGGGTGTAGGGGAGCGACAACACTAACCTTCTCTAAAATACTTAAGATGGGTGGATTTGTGTGTTATCTAGCTTTCCCACAATAATGATAATTTTAGGGTTTTTTAGTTTGGAATTATCTGTAGAACGTGACACTATTGTTATCCAAGTGTGATGGGGTCAAGCATGGTATTCAAAGAGATTGATTCTCTTGAGCTCATCAGGTAATAGGTGATTGGGCAAGAGAGATGATCTCTCTATGCAGTTCCTAGTCCAGATCTGTGAGTCTAGGTCCATCTAGACTTTAGGCGCGGTCGTCCAATTGACTGATAGTGGTAAGTATTAAAATCCAAATCCCATGACACCAGACTTTAGGAGAGACAGAAATAAATGTGATGCAAATTGAAATCAAGGCCTCACTTTAGGATGATTATCAAAAGCTTATGAAAATGGTGTGGGTCAATAAAATTACCCAATTCATTCCAAATTTGGTTATTATTATGTAATTAGCATAAAGTCAGATCAGACAAATATTGAGATCAAATGGGACACGATAAATCCCATTTTCTCATTCCTCAAGTATTTCATTATTTAACTACATGTATCACATTTATCTATGGAATTAGTTCAAATCTTGGATTTAGATTTCAATGACCATTATCCTATAGTGGAACAAGTTTTGGATAATGTTAAGCTTTTTTGATATCCCAAATCTTGGAATCCAAGGAAAGACTAGATAATATCTACATTAATTATCTAAAGGACTAATCTATTTAGAATTATCTTGAATCTTGCAAATTATCTTTAAATTTATTTACTAATTAATTGATAATATTCTTAGTACCACAATTAGGCACGAAGTATTAATTTCTATAATATGTAACCTATGGACCTACTTGATACTCTAAATAGTACAATTGGTCCTTGCTTGGGCTATGGATCGAACCCATGACTTATAATGTATCCAAGCGATCCACTAACCTCCTAATTTCATAACTAGGGATCAACCATAAATATTAATTCAGAAATAGGTTGATTCCAGAGTAAAGGCCCACTAACCCTAATGAAGTAATATTAGGTTAGATTAAAGACTTAATCGTAGTCTTATGCATTCAAACTCATCCTATTAGGATTATTATTCTTCAATTGACTTAATATAAATCTCAATCCAATATTCTTGAATAAATTATAAAATTTGAGGATATTACAAACCCTCATTCTAGGTCATTTTGAGTAGTGTTGAAGTATACTAAACAATGTGTGACCATTGTAGTGACTTTATATATACGAACAACAATCACCATTGCCACATTGGGACATGATTTTATCTACCATTTTTGGCTTTTGTTTGTCCTACTCAAGTTGGGTCTATCTAGTACACTTGTTAACAATAAGTACCTATGTATTTGCCATGATATTTGGTATCATGACTAATGAAACCTAGTAATATGTCAACAAACACACACTAGTCTTTTTTTAATTTTTGTTGTAAATTCAACAATAATATCCAACTAGGGAATTAGACAAGATTGAATACTCTTAGAATACACGTGATTTGATTTGAAGGTCCTCAGATGAAATCACATGACACTAGTTCATACATTCTCATGGAATTATTATATCCATTTATTATATCATATTAAACAAAATAATAAATGTAATTGACTTTGTTAGTTTCTGAATCAGGTCAATGTGTTCCATTACAGTCATCATATGAATCAATCTCAGGCTTAAAACCAATAGTTACTCCCCTCTATCTTTTGATTTATATCGCCCATATATGTTGACAATATCAATTTTGATTGGACTTTGTTCAAGTGGCCCTAACATGCACTAGGCACATGATATGTTCTCATGTATGACTATGGTTATATCAGATAAAATATGATACATAATATATAACAAGATGAACTTATATGATCCAAAGAGGGTCAACCCTATGATAGTGAGGAAATTTTACTAGTTATAACATGGTGTCAAATGAAGGAACAATACAAGTTAATGAATGATGTTTTGTTCTAGTTATTTCTATTGACGAAATCTTACTATTTATGTTATACTTCCATCTATGCTCTTATATAAGATATACTATATGTTATCCTTTTGTTCCCACATACCTACCATTAAAAATATTCATACACTTTAATTTAAACATTTTAGGAACTAAGAAGAAGCAAGGATTTTATGGAGTGAGATGACTTGTTAGGTGGATCATTCTTTAGATTCTGACTTGGACAATGACATGTTGAAGTAACTATGTTTTTCTTTACAATGTTATTGCAATTATTCCTATAATTTCACAAAATGTTATTATATACTTTGATGATTGTTATAAATTTTTTCCCATGTTGCAATATTCCATTTTGTATTTTCATAAATAACGTATTGATTTTGGAGTTTTCATTCTTAGCACCTTAAGATTGGGAAGAAATAATATAGGTTCATGAAAAGTTATAGCAATGCATGAACCGAATCACTAAACCTACATGCTTCTCATAACAAAAGTTTTAAGATTAATGTGTATTGTATAACCGTAGATGTCTTGGTGTTTGTCTATATGGACTAGAAGAAGACATGCTCTTTCAGTTTGAATCAACATTCAAGAACTAAGCACACACTAGAGTGATGTTTCTAGTATCCACTCTCCTTCTCTGATGTCATGTGACATGGGATAGAACATCACTATAGTAAGGTGCGGATTGATAACAATTTGTATGGTGAAATAATCTGTGTACTTTGGTAGCATGGGATATTACATTATAGGGTTCATGAGACTAATTCAAGTGAGAATAAATCACTAGATGTGTACACTATAATGACTCTGAAATATAGGGTGTTGGTACCCACTGTGACATTAGAGGTCCATGAACACTCCTAGTTAGTTAGCACCAAGTTGAGGTGGCATTTATTCTAGCATGAATTTCATTGACATGCATGTATATTACAATGACATTGAAGGACCAATAATATATATCTAGGACCATATATGTGCATTCAAAGATGGTTACTACTGCACTTGCCAACTAGCTCAGTTGGTCAAGCCTGCTACTTGTGAAGTGTAGGTTGCGGGTTCAAATCTTAGCGAATCCGTTGGGGCACTACAGGAAGGGATTAAAGCCCTCAGAGTATGTTGATGGTGTTCTCTCTCTCTCTTGCTATCTTAGACAGGGGTGAAATTCCCCATTTCCAAAAAAAAAAGATGGTTACTATTAGTTATTAGTCAATTTTTAGCACTGATGAAGTTATGTATCTAAAAGAAGTATACATGAATTACAATTATGGACGTTGATGTGTATAATGATCATTAATTACTAAATTTATTTAATGAAAATAATTTGAGGTGTTTTTGACAATTACCTTGAATTGTATTGTTATTAGATTGAGCCCTTTGAGGAAATTATAAAAGTGGTCAAACTGCACTGGTTTTTTTCTCAATATTAGTTAGGAGCTAACTATAGTGGTTATTGATCTAGTCTTAAACATTACATGACATTTGCACCACCAATTTGAGATATATAAGAATTAGAATAAGAAAATTATTGAGTTGAATGATCATGTCAAATTTTGGTCTTAGGAATAAAAGACTTAGTAGGATGTGACACAATGTCATGTGGTCATCATGACTTTGGGTCCTTCAAGGACTCTTGCTAGGTGGTGTATGTGTGGCCTTTTCCATCCAGCAATGCACCAGTTGGATGAGTGGCTGTGAGGGTCTTAACAGCCATGAGATTAGCATCTAGTGATGATTTGTATCATCTTCTATCTTCAAATTCCTAAGGGACAAAGATGAAGTCATGCCCTTACCCACTAGTGTGTTGATCATGGGGAGTTATAGGAGAGTGAGCGACAAGTTTCGATCTACCATCCCTGGTGCTATGTAATGACTCTTAGATCACACTAAATAACTCAGTGTGAATGGAGAATGGGCCACCTGCTCCCCATTGTTCTCTAATGCATATTGCAAGCTAGAGGATGAAGGAGAAATAGAGGGGTCCTGAGAGGAAGTATGTTATCATTGTGGTCTTTCAAGTGCATTAGGTAAAACAAAACTAAAGAAGAGAGCTCCCTAGTGTCATTCAAGTCCCACCATAGTTGGACATCTTGAAGCCATGGCTAGGAGAAGAAGATGTCAGTGACATTGATTTGGCCTTCACCCCGTGATGAGGGCTCCTCCATAGGGTTCCTCGAGGAGAGGCGACCATATTCATGTCTTCCATGGGGTAAAGGGATGCACAAGGAGAAAAACCCCACATCCAACATTTTGACCTACCCTTGAAGCTTCACCCAGACACCTATTTATAGGAGGAGGCCTTTCCTAACAATGATTATGATTTGATGTGATCTTACTACCAACCATGAGCCTTTAGCCCCCCTTAGCATCCTGTAGGGAGTCCAAGATCTTATCGTTCCCCTTATCAGATTCTTCGGACACAGTGACGCCCCTGTTTGCTTACTGGAGGATCTAATAAAGAAGGAGACAACACATACACAAGGAAGTGTAATTAAGGGAAACCGGGTGTCTCAGGAAATCAACCAAGTTAACCTGACAGATTAGAAAGGAAATAAATCATCCCAGTGAGCCATCACAAGGGGAGCGCTCACCCTATGAAGGCCGTCATGACAAGATCCAAAGTCATTTCCCTATGATATGACAACCTTAGAAATTTGAAATAAGGTAAATCTCTTTAGTATCTAGAAATACATCTCATTTTATAAAATGGACTATAAATAGCTCCTCTGTCCTAAAATGCCCAAAAAATATCCCTAGACTCAAAAGACTGTTATCTTTAATCTAGTTCCCTAGATTAGGATTTTGAAGAGAACTAATTGAATAATTTTAATACAAATGATACTATTTATTTAGCATCCATTTAAATGATATAATTAGCAAATGATGTATACAAAATTTATGAAAATTCATATTGAACCACAATGTCATATAGTTCTTAATATCTAGACTATGATTCTAGTGATATTGTTAAATATACTGAATTTAGCATTATAAAGTAAATACATGCTTTAAACCTAATTGCAATTCTAGAAAATAGCCAAAGCATTAGAAAAAAATGAAAAATTGGCCACCCTTAATAATGACCCCCTAATTACTAGAAAAATATTGGAACCATATTTAATATCAGTAGAATTTATATTTGTCCTAAAATCTTAATTTTGACCTAAATATCATTAATAATGGTGAACGTTGTTTCAATGACAATTAATTATTATTAATCAGGTGATGGCTAGTGATCTAGATTGTCCAAGATAAGTCAGGCTTTAATATCTGAATCAGGTACATGCTTTAATAATTATATGACTATGGTTTTCTTGCTTGAAATGTGATACATGTATTTGCTTGTTTACTTGCTCAAGTATTCCATGTAGTATTCTAGAATTTTACTTGATGTTTGTTTCGTTATCGTTGTTTTATAACTTGAAACATAAAATAGAAACTCCATTATAAAAATGTTGTATACCTTCATGTATTCTAGTGTTAAGGACATGAGGTTGACATCCTAATTGATTTGTTAAGATGGGACGGACCATGACAATACAAGGGTTAGCATTTGGCAATGGCCTTGAGGTCCCTCTAATAGAAAAGGGTTAGCTAATCTTGAGCACCATTATGGACCATTCTGATGGGAATTTTGTCAAATGCCTTATGATATATGATGTTGTTGGTATAATTGGAGTAAAATGACATAAAATTACATGTTATCTATTTTCTAAATACATAACTTGTTTATTCTTGTTCGTTACTTATGAAGCTCTTTTCAAATTATGCAAAGCTTATATATATGTATCTTTCTACCCTGTATTCAATGCCTCATGTGTTGGCCCAATTATTTCACATATTTTATAGGTTCAAAGATGGATAGAGAGTTGATGGCTTGGTGCGCTATGTCCGATGCACTTGTTGTAAGTCCCTAGTGTGCATGAATAGACTTGTACAATTTGAATCTTGAATATGTGATTGAAATTTTTAATAAAGTAATGTTTCATAATATATTTAGTTTAATGTTGAGATTATGTCGGTACTTTTGTCTCATTATATGCTCATGTATGCTATGATTTTATGCTTCTGCATTTTCTCTTTAATGATACCATTCTAGGGGTGGACCTCTAGGTTCTATCACCCTTGACTTTTATAGTCATTTATGTTGTATTCCTGTTCCAGAATTCCATTTTCCAGCCAAGTCTTTTATCCCATATTGCCTACAGCAGAAACCACACAACTCCTTATATAAGATTGTGGTCCCCTAAAGGTTAGGACCTCTCAAGGGCATGGGAATTTAAGGTTGTTTGGTTTGTCTTATGTATTTCTCTGTATAAAATATAAAACACACACACGCGCGCGTGTTCGTTTGTTCATTCGTTCGCTCGCTCGCCCGCCCCGCCCCGCCCCGCCTGGCTCGACTCAGCTCAGTTCGGTTTGGTTCGGTTCGGTGCGTGCGTGTATGGATTTATCTTTTTACAAAATATTTTATTTTATTTTTTTTCCCAAAATGATGTTTTGTTTTATGTGTTGCGTCATTTGGAGTTCAGTCGACAGCGTTTAAGACGCAGCAATAAACCTCTCTTGACTACCCGTTAAAGTCGACCATAAAGTGATGTTAATGATGCATGTTGGAGAGTCTAATAGGTGTGGGCAGTTACTGCGGCAGTTGAGACGCGCTCCATATAAGGAGGAGTCCGATCTCATATGAGAACAGATCAACAGACAACAAACCGAGATACAAAGAGATAGAGAGATATCTACATCAGTTCCTTTCCTGATATACACCGGTTCCTTTACTGGTGTATCGCGGTTCCTTTGCTGCTGTACCGTGGTTACTTTAGTGTTGTACTGTGGTTCCTTTCCTCTAGTACAAAGTTGCGGTTACTTTACTGTTGTACGATGGTTCCTTCACTATTGTACACCTGTTCCTTTCCTGCTGTACGGAGTTTACCTTCATACTCCTTTGTTCCTTTATCCACCACAACAAGCCTATTCTCCTGAACACCAACACACCTTGATGTTGTCTTGCGCCTGTGACTACTTCGCAATGTCCGTTTTTGCTGTTTGCGACCAAAGGCTAAGGAACGAGTTCAACACAGCACTCTCGCTTGCACTGAGCAGTTGTACCAGAGTTGAGATGGCTGAATCTTGGAGATAGACCGCCAGAGACGGTCGTACTAGGAGCGGCGGAATCTGTCTTGAAGATAGTATTTCACACGCCTTCATCTTCAAGCTCCGGTGTTTGATTTCTAAACTCATTTGCCATTTTCTCCGAATCCGATTTACAGTTAATATTACTGCTATATTTTGGTGGTTAACTGCTTGCAATATCTAATTAACATCTGTCTACAGCTTATGGAAAACTACATATTTTCTAACATTTTTAAGGCAGATTCATCCGTTTACTGCTCTATTTTAGATTGTATAAACAATTGCATAGACATACCAGTTCGTTCCTAGATAGTTCTTAATTAGATATACATCTTACTTCCTGTTTGAGTTATATGGATTCGAAAACTATGCTATCACTTGACGATGTAGCCTCTCTTCGTCCAGAATGCTTTTCTGGTTTGCACTTCCATCGTTGGCAACAGAAAATGCAGTTTTGGCTCACATCCCTTGGACTTGTATCCGCCATCTTACCACCCGAAGGCTCTGTTCCTGCTATGCCTACACCACAACCTGAAAACCTCCTTCTTGGAGAAGATCAACCGGAACCCATTATTCCTGAACTGGTTGTCCCCACTCCTGTTTCTAAGGAAACCAATTACCTTTGTCATGGTAGGATACTTTCAACCTTATCGGATGAATTGTATGATATATACCATAGGATTCCAACTGCTCTTGTACTATGGACAGCCTTATACTCTAAATTTGGCCTAGAAGACACTGGTCTTGAGCGTTACGCCTTTGTTGAATGGCTAACATATAATATGATTGATGATAAACTTGTTTTGGCTCAAGTCCTAGAATACTAAAATTTAGTTTCTAAATCCATGGCTAAAGGTTACATCTATGATGAAAATGTTCAAGTAGCAACCCTCATAGAGAAGCTCCCTCCTTCTTGGAAGGATTTCACCAGGACCCTTAGACATAGAAAAGGGAACATGTCCATGGCATCCTTAGTCAAATCCCTACAAACTGAGGATAGACATAGGGAACAAGACATGAAGTCTAATCCGTCTATCAATATGGTTATAGGTGATAAAACTAAGAAGAAACCCAACCAATTCCATCCCCATAAGAAATCTAAACCTTCCTTTAAGGGTCGCAAGCACCACCAAAATTAGATTAATAATAATCGTGATCAAGGAGAAAAATGCGTCTGCTTTGTGTGTGATAAACCTGGCCACTTAGCGAATGTGTACATATTTCGCAAAGGTCGGAGAAAGCAGAATGTCCAGGCTCCTAAAAATTGAAGTAAATATGATCACTGTGGGGGTGGTCCCTTCCTCTTCTATAGAAAGGCCGAATCGGGCAGAGTGATCAAGTGGGGAGATCATTCATCTACCATCCCGATTGCTGGCTTTGGACGTGTTGACATAAAGCATACTTCTGGGAATATCCTTAGATTACATGATGTCCAACATCTACCTTCTTTCCGTAGAAATCTGATTAGTCAAGTTGTTTTACAACATTCTGGTTATACCTTGTTATGTCAAGGCAATAGAGTTGTAATTTCAAAGAATGGTTCTTATATTGGTCTTGCATGCACTTGTCGTGGCCTGATTAAACTATCTTCTATTTCATACAATCCTTCTTATAGTAATGAAATATCTTCTACTGTTTTAGTTTCTGAAACTAGTGATGTTTGGCATGCACGCCTTGGTCATGTGAATAAAAATTTGATGAAACACATGATTCATTTAGATCTGATTCCCAAGACGCATATTGATATTTCTGATAGATGCCAAGTTTGTGTGCAAGCTAAGCTTCCTAAGAAGCCATTTAAATCAGTAGTAGATCATAATACATCCTTGCTTGAGTTAATTCATACTGATGTTTGTGATTTAAATCATGTTCTTACTCGTGATGGAATGAGATACTTTGTTACCTTTATAGATGATTTTTCAAAATATTGTTCCATTTTCTTGCTAAAAACTAAGGATGAAAAATTTGAAAAATTCAGAATCTATAAAACCCAAGTAGAGAAACAATTAGAGAAGAACATTAAGAGAGTGAGGTCTGATAGAGGTGATGAGTACACTTCTAATGAACTTAACAAGTTCTATGAGGACCATGGCCATATTCATGAAACCACTGCCGCATATGATCCTCAATCTAATGGAGTTGCTGAGAGGAAGAATAGAACATTGATTGACATGGTCAGCTCAATGCTAGCTGAATCTAGACTTAGTCACAGACTGTGGGGGGAAGCCCTTCATACAGCCAACTACCTTCTTAATCGTATCCCTTTTAAGCACCTTGACAAAACACCCTATGAACTTTGGCTTAACAAGAAACCCTATTTTAAATACCTCAAAGTGTGGGGGTGTTTGGCCAAGGTTAAGATCCCTAAGAATAAGAAGAGAAAACTAGGACCTAAAATTGTTGATACTGTCTTTATAGGATATGTTGAAAACAGTAATGCCAATAGATTCCTAGTAATAAAATCTAAAATCTCAGACATTAGAGTTAACTCTATACTTGAGATTAGACATGTAGATTTTGTCTATTATGAAACCATCTTTCCTCTTAAGGAAAAGGTTCCTAGACAAGTTAGTGAAGATCCTTCTTCTTCTTCTCCTGCTGAACCTCTTGTAGTTCCACCTTCTTATGAAGTAGAACATGAACTCCCAGTAGATGAACCTCCGAGTGATCTAGGTAGGGGTAAAAGGAATAAAATTGATAAGAATTATGGTACTGATTTCTACACCTTCATAGTAGAAGAAGACCTGCGTACCTATAAGGATGCCATGAAATCCATAGACTCTAGCTTTTGGAAGGAAGCTATTGATAATGAAATAGAATCAATTATGAGCAATCATA
Source organism: Alisma plantago-aquatica (assembly GCA_963693085.1). Lineage (NCBI taxonomy): Eukaryota > Viridiplantae > Streptophyta > Magnoliopsida > Alismatales > Alismataceae > Alisma > Alisma plantago-aquatica. The sequence goes on from OY856413.1 coordinate 19,041,360, forward strand.
CTTGGATTCTAACTGAGCTTCCTCCAGGATGCAAGACTATTGGATGTAAATGGGTGTTTAGAAAGAAGATGAGGGCAGATGGTTCCATTGATAAGTTTAAGGACAAACTAGTAGCCAAAGGCTTTAGTCAAAAGGAAGGATTTGATTACTTTGATACATATGCACCTGTAACTAAAATCTCTTCCATTTGTGTCCTAGTTGCTTTAGTTGTGATCCATAAGCTTGAAATCCATCAAATGGATGTCAAGACAGCCTTCTTGAATGGAGATCTTGAAGAAGAGATATGCATGGATCAGCCCGAAGGCTTTGTAGCACCTGGACAAGAACCCAAAGTCTGTAGACTTGTCAAGTCCTTGTATGGATTGAAAGAAGAACCTAAACAGTGGAATGATAAGTTCGATAAAATTGTTTTATCTACTGGATTTATTACGAATGAATCTCATCATTGTATTTATTCTAAAATTGTTAATGATTCCTGCATAATAATGTGTTTATATGTAGATGATATATTGTTGTTTGGATCTATATCTGAAATTATATCTGAAACTAAATCTTTTCTTGCTAGCAATTTTGATATGAAAGATTTAGGACTTGCTGATGTAATACTTGGTATTAAATTGAGTAGATCTATTTCTGGTTATGTACTTAATCAAACTCATTATGTTGATAAGATCTTGCATAGATTTGATACGTTTGATTGTACTCCTATTAATACACCTTATGATGCTAGTTTACATCTTGTTGTACATAAGGGCACTCCTGTGGATCAACATAGATATGCTCAAGTTATAGGAAGCTTAATGTACCTTGCTAATTTCACTAGACCCGATATTTCTTATGCTATAAGCAAGTTGAGCAGGTACCCTAGCTATCCTAATGAGGACCACTGGAAAGCTTTGGTAAGAGTGTTTAAGTACCTTAAAGGTACAACTACATATAGCCTTCATTATACTGGTTTTCCACCTATATTAGAAGGATATATCGATGCTAACTGGATTGCAGATTCTGATGAAACCAAATCTACCAGTGGGTATGTATTTTGCCTTGGAGGAGGTGTAGTTTCTTGGAAATCATCCAAGAAAACTGTGAGAGCTAGATCCACAATGGAGGGTGAGTTTATTGCTTTAGATTTAGCTTGTTGTCAGGCTGAATGTCTTAGAAATTTACTTATTGATCCGCCTATTATCACTAAACCATTTCCTCCTATTTGCTTATTATGTGATAATAAAGCAGCCATAGACAAAGCTAAGCAATCTAAAGGCAACCCGAGAAAGCACTTTATGAGATTAAGGAATGAAGATTTGAGAGATCACATCACTCGAGGGGTCATATCTATAGAGTATATGAAATCTGCTAGTAACATTGTGGATCCACTTACTAAGGGTCTAGCTAGAAAGTTAGTACTTAGTTCGTCGAGGGAGATGGGTCTTCTGTCCAGAGAATAAACATTACAGTGGTAACCCTACCTTTCTAAAACTGGAGATCCCATGAGGAATTGTTCAAAGGGACAACTAAGCTATCGTGTTATGTGGAAGAACACTTAGGAGTTTTACTCCATGACCCTTCTTATGGCGTTTGTTCTTCGACTCTGTCTGATATAGGAAGAGATTTTCTCTGAATTGGTTCAAGGCCATTTATTGGCAGGGTATGTACCGGACAGGATACCTTTGGAGATCCCTACTATTTGAGTGTAACCCAAGAGCCGGGGTTTATGTGAGTTGGGCATACTCACTAGAGCGCTCAAGAAACAAGATCTTGCGAAGGCCATTTATGCGCAACACCGATACGAACTCGTTCTAGTGCCCACACTATGGTTGTTTGATTTACTAAGGTCCGAATCAGGGAGTCTGGTTCAAGACGTAGTTCACCACATCTCTTCGGATTGAAGTGAGTCACTGTAGGCAATGGTTCAAAGCCAAAAGCTACCAATGCTGAAAAACATAGTAATGTCGCAAATTTTAAATTTTTATTATTTATTGAATTTCTGAAAAGAATTATGGAACATGTGGGGGAATGTTGTATTCCTGTTCCAAAATTCCATTTTCCAGCCAAGTCTTTTGTCCCATATTGCCTACATCAGAAAACACACAACTCCTTATATGAGCTTGTGGTCCCCTAGAGGTTAGGACCTCTCAAGGGCATGGGGATTTAAGGTTGTTTGCTTTGTCTTGTATATTTCTCTCTATAAAATAAAAAAAAAACACACACACGCGTACGCGCGTTCGTTCATTCGTACGCTCGCTCGCCCGGCCCAGACAGGCTCGGTTTGGTTCGGTGCGTGTGTGGATTTATCTTTTTACGAAATATTTTATTTTGTTTTATTTCCCGAAACGACGCTTTGTTTTCTGTGTTTCTTCGTTTGGAGTTCAGTCGACAGCATTTAAGACGCAACAATAAACCTCTCTTGACTACCCATTAAAGCTGACCATTAAAGCAATGTTAATGACGCACATTGGAGAGTCCAATAGGTGTGGGAAATTACCGCGGCAGCTGAGACGCGCTCCATATAAGGAGGCATCCGATCTCATTTGAGAACAGATCAACAGAGAACAAACTGAGATACAAAGAGATAGAGAGAGATCTAAAGAAGTTCATTTCCTGATATACACTAGTTCCTTTACTGGTGTATCATGGTTCCTTTATTGTTGTACCATGGTTACTTTAGTGTTGTATTGTGGTTCCTTTCCTCCAGTACAAAGTTGCAGTTACTTTACTATTGTATGTTGGTTCCTTCACTGTTGTACACCCATTCCTTTCCTATTGTACTGAGGTTACCTTCATGCTCCTTTGTTCCTTTCTCCACCACAACAAGCCTATTCTCCCGAACACCACCACGCCTTACTGTTGTCTTGCGCTGACGACTACTTTGCGACGTCCGTTTTTGCTGTTTGCGACCAAGGGCTAAGGAACGAGTTCAACACAGCACTCTCGCTTGCACCGAGTGGCTGTACCAGAGTTGTGATGGCTGAATCTTGGAGATAGACCACCGGAGACGCTCATGCTAGGAGCGGCGGAATCTGTCTTGAAGATAGTGTTTCACACGCCTTCATCTTCAAGCTCTGGTGTTTGATTTCTAAATTCATTCGCTGTTTTCTCCAAATCCGATTTACAGTTAATATTACTACTGCATTTTGGTGGTAAACTGCTTGCAATATCTAATTAACATTTGTCTACAGCTTACGACAAACTACATGTTTTCTAAAAATTTAGAGTTAGTATTTGGGCAATAAATGATTTTGTGACTTTTTCATACATATGTCTTATGTTTTCAAAAAAGTATTTATCTTGTTATGAGTATTACTCTATGGGTCATGGAATAAAGTTGCCTTAGTGGGTGGTTAATATAGTTCTTTGCTTTTAGTTTTTGTTCAAGTAAAAGCTTGATTATTTATACAAATGCATGTTTGAATTGATGAAGAAAACTATTTTCATGTCTGTATAGATCTATGTATGAAAAGTGTAACCATACACCATAGGAAAGAAAGTGTTTAAGTGATCTTATAAAAGACAAAGGCCCCCCATCCCAATGAGAGATGAATTATAATGCCGAGTAATCTGTCATCTATTAAAGTTTTTGAGTAATACATGACATGTTTGTATATTGTGAAAAAAAGACAATATAAGAGAATATACAACCATGAAAAGCCTTGATATGGTAACACAACATATGTGTTGATTGACAAGCCTCAGATTAGCTTCCCATTCAAAGTTGGTGGGTTGCAAGCTTGGAAGTATGTACACTTCATGTGGTAGACCAAGTTGGAGAAATATTATGAACAACATGAACTTTAGAATCTCTTAATTGGATATATCTAGGGCCATGACATACCATTGGTGGAAATATTTCCTTCTACTTGTGAACAAAAATAAATAAAAAATTCAAGAAATTGGGTATTGCATGATAATGGCACATAGATCTCATGTTGACAAATCATAGTAGGTGATTATGTCTAATTTTTTTATTTTGGTACCAATAAGATCTACCCTAGGATTCTTTGGACAATATCCAATTTGATAGGAGTCTACTCAATGTACATGTATATTTAACTTACATGTAGGTGAGGCTTGCTCCAAACATCACTAGGTTGGTAGTAGAGAATTGTTCTCAATAAAAGCTCCTTAATGAAATCATTTCTCCATTTTTTGGAATCTAGTGACAGATATACGATAGTATGTATATATGTAGAGAAAAATCCATTCTTGTGACATTAAAAGATTTTATTTGGTGTGACAAGATCAGGTGAATCTCATGCTTCTTTTCATTTTGAGGAAATCAATAAAACCCTTTGTTTGAGAGGAAGTTGTATTAGTATTTAACTACCTAAGGACCCAAATTATATACTACCCTCAAGATAAGGTTTGTGATGCAGACTCACCTCAGGTAAGCATGACCCAAAATAATCATATACGATATATAATATACATGTTTTCAAGGACATGCTTGAGTAAAGGGACTACTTGTGTTTGACTTTCATGATCAAGAGATTTATATGATCAACCATAAAAAACTAATGAAATATTAATCAATCAAAATTTTTTTGGTCAAAACATAATATTTATATATTTTAAGTATAATCACCCAAAAATAAATATTATGAATGGTACAATTTATGGCATATATTTTCAATTATAAATATGAGTAATTTAATAAGTAGTTATATCAAATCATGGGCTCTCCATTAATTGGTTAGAAGGAAAAATGATAAACTACTATTAACACCCCCCTTGAAGAATTAATAAATGTGAATAATACCCTTGTTCATGTAGTAATTTTTGTTTTAATATCAAATTGAAAATAAGGCCTTTAAAGATTAATTTTTATTCTTATGTATCTAAAACTTTTTTGAATTGCGGCATGAGCCCCTATATTTTTTTTAAAACTTATGTGAGACAAGAATAAAGAGAGGAATCATATAAATTGAAATGTGACACATCTAGTTGTTGTGGAGTTTGACAAACCTTTCTTTCATAATCAATATAACTTGTCCATGATTAATAGGAAAAAAGTCAGATACAATTTTTGTGAATGTAATATTATATAAGTTATGGCTTTACTTATTTTAGGTCATGCATATAGATAAAGATTGTTTATTGAGTCCAAGATGGATATGAATATAATGACCTTACAAGTCAAGTGTTAGGACTAGATCTTAATACTTCTAATAATGTCCTTTGACTACTTCTCATGTGTGTCACATGAATTTTAGGACGAATTAGATCAACAATATATTGTTCTTTAGATTGTTAATGATTAACACAAGATGTATATGCATGATTATAAAGAAAATAATGGAGGTATTCAGAAGCATCAAATGCAATGATTTTGGTCTACCGGTAAATTTTGACTAAAACCTAAGAATGAAGTTTAAACTTTTAGAGCATATTTGGTATTAACTTTGTTCTTGAATTCACTTATGGATATTGAATTACGTGGCTATACCTTTGAATCTTGGAATGCTTTTGCTATAAAATTGATTTCATATAATGATGAAGCATCAAATAGATTTGAGTTATTTTGGATACAGAAATTGGAATATATTGATTAGAAGATAGTGATTATATTAATAATTATCTTAGTTTATTTATCTTCATTCTACATAGGTGTTGGATTATAGTCCATCATTTGTATGAATAATTTTTCCATTCACATAATCTAAGAGAGAATCATGACATTCAGTTACCTAAATCATTAGGATTGAAGAATTGAAATCCTGAACCCTCTAGAATCTGTATATTGATGAACATAAATGAGGGTTTTACTTTGCCAATGTTTAGCTTAATTATAATTTTTGTTTTTGTGATTTTTTTAGTGATATTAATTAAATCCAAGTGAGGCCAAACCATGTCTTAAAGAGTGAAGTTCAACATTCTCCTCTACATTCCTTTACATAAGGAATTACAAAGGGTCAAGGCAAGGTCGAGTCTGAAGGAAAAAGAAAGTAGGGGATTATTCGTTTGGAGGAAGTTTGCCATATAAGATATTTATGGGAAGGGCAAATGGTATTTGAGTTCACATGTTTGTTTCAGAGTAGATTTCAAGAGTGACCACTTTTTCATCCACACCACAACATGAGAATGTCATTAGGTTTGTGGAGGCTCCATGATGAACTTCTGATCTCTAGGTCATATGGAGTGGAAAATGAGATCTGTGATGACATATTTAGAAACTACACATACACCATATGTTACCAAAGTATGTGTTCGTCAACAAAATAAAATCTCAAACAAAATCCGACAAAAATCTTAAGGTATAATGTCTTGTCCTCATTAGGGACTACAAAGTATATGGTGAGAAGAAAAAACATAAGTAGGATCACAAAGAACACCCAACCAATGACCCTTGGTTGCCAATCCTTGATATTTGGAAATAGAAGTCTTCAAGTGGTATAGTCTATTTATCCATGGACATTTCAAAGGAAGAAACCAAAAATGGACCAAAAGATAAAACTAAATGAATAATAGTTGTTACCAATTAAAATTATTACCCTATCAAAATATGAAACAAAGATTCAAGATGAAATTCATCAAAATGTAAGAACTATTTGGTGAGCTATTTATATATAAGAAGAATTCACATATCAAGTATTAATCAACATTGTCAAAGTAGTTTTAGTAAATCTGAATTTCAAGGTGGTGACTAGTATGATGAAAAGATTGGCAAAATATATAATATTAATATGTGAAAACATAAATAAACCAAAAATGTCAATTGGAACATTGAGATAATACCTTTGATGGTTAACTAGTTCAATGTATTATCATATCTATGATAAAACAATATTCATGGTTATCATTTACCAAAAAATTGTGGACAACTACTCCATTATCCATTGAACAAAGTTTTGTAACATGATCTTCTAGAATAGGAGGCAAAGCTTCCTTCAATTATATGTATATTTTAACAAGTAATGAAATCAGTTCAAGTTGTCACACAATATAGTAGTGACCTTCAAAAGTGCAACCTAGAGTTGAAATTCAATTTAGGGTTGACGACAGGCAATCATTTTATGCAGGCTTGTCAAGAGAAAAAAATGAAGAACAATATATAAAAAGAAGGTTTAGTAGCTTATTTGGATAATACTCCAAGGTTTTAACAATCAAGATTCAAAAGAGGTCAAAAGTCTCATGATCTAGCAAGAAAAGATATTTCAAGTCACTATAGGGTCGTTGTCCCTAAAAATTCTTATTACATGTTATAAAATTGAATATTGCAATTCTTGATCTAGTGATTATTAATATATTTTTTTGAATATAATATTTTTATATTATGACAATAATATTATTAGATTCAACTCAGGTTGTTAAGCTCATGATAATACTACTTATGGCACCATAGGGTTATCCTTCTTTAATTGAAATATATATCTTACATACATGTACTTGTACAAAAAAATATATTAGAATATGCATGTAGTAGAGAGAGGGTCTATTCCATTAGTTCATAATGTTCAAACACCAAGGATGGATAATAATAATATATACATTAAACATGTCATAAACATATATATTTCAATTCTTCCCAATTTTATTACTAAAAGAGTACATTATTCATCAACTTCATTCACTTAAGATCTTAATACAAAAACTTGAACTAATGACAAATTGAGTCAAAATAGTTTGATTACACTATAATATAACTCAAACCATTACTTTCAAACAACTAAAGTTTTCCCCCTTTTCTTTAATTCATAGATGTTTATCTCCATTAGCTACCTGAAATGAAGTAGATTTACAAATTAGGCATTTTATTAAAATGCATGTGCATACTTTTACAATTACTTATTTAGGAACTAATTTGAGGGAGGAGGCCTCCATGAACTACCCTTATAATTTTTTAAATTTTCTTAAGTTACTTTGCATTTATCTTTATCAAACCTTAAATTAATTAGTACTTTAACTTTTAAGACAAGAATAATAGAAGAAGAAAGGGAGGAATACTTCCTCACCATAACTAGGGGAAGTTTCTATAAAGGGTATCTATACAATCCTACATGATATTGAAGCTTGAGGAAAGGGTCACTGAGGTTTCTTGTGGCCTCCAGATTCAATGGTAGTGTCATATGTTGTTATAATGGCAATTGGAGATAGAAGCACCTCACCATTGTCCTATCGAGGTTGGAAGAGGGTGTGGGCGTAGGATCAGGGAGCGAGAGGCTCGAGAGGGAAATGGCAAGGGGGCTAAATATATGTCTCGATGGATGAGGATTTCAATGGTGCTCATTGCAAGGCTCACCAATGCTTAAATCTAACTTGAATGTGTTGGATATGTGGGGAGGAAGTATAGTTAGGGAAAAGCTATTCAAACCAATTCACAGCCTGGTTATAGGGGGAAATAAATTGTGGAAGAAAGAATAAGATATTGGCATGTTTTAATTAACGAGATAAGGTTTAGGTGATGCAGAACAAGTCCATGGTGGGTATAAAAGTGGTAGTCCTCATAAGGGCATCTAGGATTTCTGTATGATCTGTGGAATATATATTAAATGGTTCATAAAACTATTTTCTTGATTCTATTCAATTAATTAGAAAATCATTACTTTACTCATCTTTTCACATTCTTAAGCTCTTAAATCCCAACACATGGACTGATATAAGAAAATAATCAAATAAGTCAAATTCATTAGAATTTAACATACATTAGTAGTTTAAGGAAATTACAATAAATTTCTAAGCTCTCTCTGTATAGCGATGTATTAAATCCTTCAAGTAATTACTGAAAATAAATGTCATTAACAAGTTAGTGATATATAAAAAATGACTGATCAAAGTTTATAGACATAACTAATTTATACTTTGACTAGTTTATTTTGCAATTTCTAAATTATTCATAATAATTTTCATTTCTTTTATATACATAGTACTTATTAATTATTTAAATATTTATATTTTAATAGTAGAATAGGAGGAAGAGGATTAATACCTTGCCAAAGTAGGGGAGGCTTATCAGAGTGGCCAACTCCTAGAGATAGGGGTTGTTGATTCTTGGCGTAGAAGTTTTTGAGGTTGCTTGGGCATGTCAGCATTGGTATTAGCAATCATGATTGCTAATGTAGTGACTAGAGATAACTACTCTTTGGTGTTGTTCTATTGAGAATTGCATAGGGCTTTGAGGTTGTAATAGGGATTTATAGGCTCAATTGGCAAAAAAATGGGATAGAAAGATTGTCAGATCGGAGAGGTTGAATGTGATGGTAGTGGAAAGGCACAACAGATCTTGAAAATTGTTCAACATGTCTTGGTGGTCACTAAAGGAGCCTAGGTATGCTACACCAATCTGGGCTATTTTATCAAAAATTAGTTTAGTTAAATAAATTATAGGAGAGAGGGGGAGATTTTTTCATGCCTGACTTAATGGTCAAAGGCTTCAAAGATGTGGAATGAGCTCATTGTGGCTATTGGAATGGTAGTTCCTATTTTTTGTATCATGGGTGCATATAAGATCTCTAGGTATTAGGGTTTCACTTCTAGGGGTGAAGGCAAAACTAATGTGGTATTTGGTGTTACGTGTGGCGGTCTAACGCTCCCTATGGATCTTCCATGATGTCATATGAACTAGGTCATCATCCTTCATGGAACATGATCTTGGCTATCATTCATCACCTGAGATAAATGCTTGTTGAAGGAGATAGATGGTTGGCATGGGTGAAGGATCAATAAGGAGGGTTTGAGGTAGAGGGACTCAAAAAAGAGCATAGTACTTTGATGGTCATGGATACATGTTGATTCAAAGGTGATCACCACCATGACAATCAAGGAAGTGGATGTTTATGACATAGATCCATGTGGCCAATTAAATATCACTTAAAATTTCATAGCATGAGGAGGTTTATAACTAGAAAATGAAAAATTAAACATGATTTAGAGAAGAGAAAGGGGAGGTGCATTCTTGTCGCAATTGTATTTTTTAGAGTTCATGGCATCATCCAATATGTGGGTCGAGATGTGGATCACATATTGTCTAAGATTCTACCACTTATCTTAGGAAACATTATTTTGTCTAGTCCACATAAACATTTACATTTTTATTGTTAATATCCTATTTCCTATTAGATTTTCAATCTTAAGATATTCTATGAATAACTAAAAAATATATTTCTTAATATCACACTAAATAAGGTACTTCTTCAAAACATTGAGGAGAATAACATTATCAACTATCTTTGTCTTAAATATTTGATATGAATAAATACTAATAATAGATAATGCATGAATTCAAATGATGTGTAGTTGTATAAGTATTGTCAAATTGATTCTCAAAAATCATTATTGAATTTGAATATGCTAATATAAATTATTTAGAGCATACGACTGATTATTTTACATTAATAATTTAAGAAAAATCATCTCTTGATATCAAAATTTATAAGGGAGAAAAATAGAAAATTGACAATAACTAATCATGATGGATAAGTTCAAACCATGGATTGATAACCTTCATGCCATCAATAATTTGTATATTATGAGATTATCAGAGCTCAATTCATGCAATATGGAAAGATATATAAGAATGTAGATACATGTGGAAAAGTCCACGTAGGTTTCAACCTTGAACTAAATATTTATATATGATTTAATGACGCAAAATTCTAAATTATGGCCTTTAGGTCCAATCAAATGTTCATCTCATTAGATGAACTACGAGACATGGTTCCTTTTATAACATTTCACAATAGTTTGAGGACTACAGAGGGGAGGATCCTCTTCCCTAGGAGTTATACTTCCCATGTATGATGAAAATATAGATCTAAAATAACTAGAATAAACTTGATTTAGTTTAAGGGACCTAACATGCATAGAGGTAAGGATATGAAATCATGTAGTACTTTGTGATATGTTGTGTGTATGTGAAATATAACTATAATAATTAATGTAATACTGAGAGGGGTGATGCTACAAAATGAGAAAATCATTTTACTTATCATATGGTTCCCTATGAAGGAACGATACATGTGAAATATATATTCATATCATGTTAATTGATTGCTAAATGTGTGTCAACCTATTCATGTCATATTTCCATCTTTTATACCATATAATACCTAGATATATTTGTGTTATGTTTACATTCCCACTACTCAACATGCTTTTCATAATGGGTAGGACACAAGACGGACACCATCCAATATTTAATCACATATGTGTAATCATATGCATGCTAAAATCTATTGTATTATCTTCCAAGGGATAAATACACCATCATTCAATAGTAAATATATTCTCAATGAAAGAACAAATTATAAACTCAAGCTAAAACAAATATAACTAGCATAGTTTCTCAAGTTAAATAAGTCCAACATCCACATTGATGAATACATTAAGGAAACTAGTAAACTAATATGATCTCTAACAAATGGAAACCCAACCTCCCAATTCATCTTCAAACATGTTGTGCCTCTTGTTCAAGTCAGGGACTACAAAGGTCAAATATTCTATTTGTTTCACTTAAGTGGTTAAAATTAAAGTACAAAACATAAGAAAATCTATATTTTCATATAAATCAATTAAGTGGGAAATATTAAGACATAAGGAAAAAGGAAAAATAGTAAATTAACAAGGATTCCATTAACAAAGAAAAATGCAATGGCCAGACTAAATGTCAAAAGAGGCTTCAAATAGGATGTTCATGTGTAAATAAAAAGTTATAAGTCTTATATTTTATTATAATATTGTTCACATCTATGATAAGCATGCAAACTAATATGTAAACTAGACTTAAATAAAGGGTCTATGGAATCCCCACCATAAACTAATGGGCATCACCACCTCAACCCAAAATAAATGAGTGAGAGGCATCACCATCCAATTACTCAAGAACATTAATTTGTACATCATTTCCTATATAAACATTCATGAGTAACATGCATAACCTCACACTTCTACAAAAACATGCATAACCACTTAATTCCAATATTAATAAAAAAAAGACAATCTATATCACCACCTAAAGTGTATCTAGTTCTTACATTATGATAATTGTAATTATTGACATACCCATTAAGAGAGAGAGGAAAAAGTATATTTGGTTTAGTTTCATAACAAAAAAATGATAATTAGGGTTACACTCGAAAGAGGGATAATTTTTTTCAAAACTATAAATAAGATGCAGTTTGTGAGATTATGATATGATCAAATATATCAATTACACAAGTAGGGTGCAGACTGATATTGAAATTTTGTGTTCAGTGTGTGGTTCCAATAGTTTAATGACAATATAATAAATGTCCAAAACATAACAATCAAATGAGTGAATAAGATATTATAGAGGAACTTTTAGGATAAAAACATTGATTATGTCAAGTGATAGAAAACATGTTAACTTCCTAATATAACTAATAAAATAAATGTAACATAACTAACATGAAGTATTGACTAATTATTATAATATAGTCCAAACCTATGGTAACCACTAACACAAATCTCATATTAATTGAATTGTATTCCATAATCCTAAATCCACCTTTTTCATTTTTAGTAAATTAGGTTATAAAGTTATACCATCATGTATAGAATATCTAAGAATTTTCAGAACTTGTATTATATTTTTTGACAAACAAATGATCAGGTACCAATTTTCTAAGTTTATAATATTTTCTTGATTTTTTGATCAAAAAGATAGTTTAAAAGACTGAGATACCCCAACACTGAGTTTGGAAATCTTAAGAGGGAGACATACTAATTAGTAATTTTATTCAGTTAACAAACTTGTGGGATAGTAAACAAAATGCGAGAGAAACACTTCTAGACACATATAAGGTATGACATTATGAATGTTCAAACATGGTAGATCTATAATTTAACATGGAAAATTGTTCTCAAATGAACATTATGTGAGAAATCAACCCAAACTTCAATCTATGGATCATAACTTTCTATCTACCGCTTCATAGCATCTGACAATGATGCCATCAAGCTTGTGCAACCATGTCGAGCTCCATAGCCCAAGGGATGAGGCTTCCTACTAGAAATTTCATAGTGTTCCACAATGTGTTTTGGTAGAGAAGAAAGTCAAAACCCACACATCGAGTAGGGAAATTCAAAATAGAACTCCATCCATTTTTTAGAGTCGAGGAATCCTTTCTGAGTAGGGAAACATTGGACCCACCTCAACAAAGTAAACCCCATGACCAGATATGTGGTGGACCCTCATGCCACACCTAGTAGTGTGAAATACCTTCACAAAGCTAGCCCCTGGCCTGTGTGTGCAACATACTCTTTTTCTAAAATTCATCCCCATATGGATTTGAACCCAAGACCTCATGTCTAATGGACCACCTTGTGAGCCATTCTTGGCTTGCAGAAACCCCTCATCATCATTGCAAATGTAGAGGAATTGAAGTGAGTTGTAGAAAAAAACACAAAGGTAACATAAAAAAGGATAAATGACAATTACTATGGTGTAGGAAAAATTAGAGGTGTAGTTTTCTTCACAGGGATTTGAGGATTTGTTCTTGATGTTGTCACAAATTTGTAAAAGTCAAATTTCATTCACATGAGCGTGAAGTAACAACAGAGGCATGGGTTTGAAGGAGATGTTTGAGGTCAATTGAAGGCAATGAAAAAGTGGGGAAAGCTTGAAGGGTGGAAGTTTGTTTTTAAAGTTATATACTTGAACAGGAAGGCTTGGAGTAGTATCTACAATCAACAAAGGTTAAAAATAGAAATAAAGGGATGTTCCGTTCATTAAAGAGATATGGGTCAAGAGGAATAATAAAAATAGGAATTAATCTTTTAGTTTGTGAGGGACAAAGAGAAATGATAAATATAGTAGAAAAAGGACAGGAGGAGACATAGATATAGTGATAGAGGAAAATAAGTAGACTATTGTTGCATGGAGAAGGAGAGGAAATAAATAGAGATGAGAGAGAAGCATCAAATCTACCTAGGGAAGCTAAGTGGCAATTTGAGATAGAGAGAGAAATGAATGGCATGCATGACATAGAAAATGCACATACTATGTGAATTTATGAAATAACTAATAAGGACCTAGTTTTATTAGTTAACTAATGTTTTCTTCTTTAATATCATTGAACAAGCAAACAAGGTACAATTGAGTTGAAACTTGACCCCTATACTAATTTGGATGTGCTAATTATGATATTAACATCATTTTCCAATTTTCTATGCTTATCCTATCTAACATATTAGTGTCCACTGATATTATTATTATATTTATTGCCTAATTGACATTCTTTGTAATATTTTGGAGTTATATTTATTTTTGGATTATTTTACCTTTATAGAGTTTTTTGGTACTTATATTTCATATCTATATATTATTTTACTAAGTTCACTTTTTAATTAATATAATTTTTTTATAATCTAATTAAGCTTAAACTAGTCTTGATTATATGAATTATTTCTTTTTATGCTTGTTAAATAATTTCACATCACCATTACTATTTTGAATATGTTCAAGTTGTGTTAGGCTTTATTAGACTTGCTAATTGAATAATTGTTATATTAGCATACATGAATAAATACTTCTAGTTACGTAACATGTCATAAATCACTAGATGAGTTTCTAAAATTCATATATCACTACATGGGTCTCTAAATTATATCTTACATTTTATTCTTTCATTCGTTAGCTTAGGTCTATTCAATTTGTTATATAATGTGAGCTAGGGCTTATAATTCCCATGTCCAATTATTATTTATACATTAATATAAGCTATCTAAAAAATACCTAACTTAAATCTTATTATCATTGTACTAATGTCAAGGTTGTTTACAAATGAATTATATAACTTATAGTCCTCAATTATATACACACTAGTATATATCCTTGAGTGATATGAGAGTAATGAGGTTATAAAGGCGTTGGTTCCTCATATGTTTTTGTCAGGGATACCTTACTCCTTATTTGGGGTTTTCTTGTAAGCTAAGGTTGTTGGCATTTGATTCATGGAGTTATGCTTCTATGGTTAGGATGCTAGCTTTTAGTATGTTATGTTTTGTGTGTTACACTTGATTTATATACATTTAAGAATGAATATGATTCATGGATGTTGTGGTGGGATTTGAAATTGTATATGGAACATTTTGTAGATCACGCCATTGATAACCTAATAGTTGCATTCTAGGTGTAATTGTAAAAGATGTAATGCATTATCGTTTCAATGTATTCTATTGATGATTCATGGTGATTATAATAAATGTTCATTCAATTTAATTTATTCCTCTTGTACGTATTTTTATAAAATGGATCATTTTTTGGATATTTCACTCTTATCCTTTTGACATTGTGAAGACAAAACATGGAAATCATTATAGTGAAAGTACCAATGCATCAATGACTTGCTAGGAGATACATGTCATCCCATAGGAAACATCTTATCATTATGTTTCCAACTTGTGATATTTTATAAAAATGTGAAAAATAAAAGAAGAATTGTCCTAGAATATTGTCACTAGAGGTATACCCGAGTCCATGATCAGATCAAACTAGCGATAGGCAGTCTTGCGTGTAAATTAAACAATAATGTAATCAGGGTTTCAACAGTATCCTTACGTAGCTTCATATATGGTCTAGGGTGGACTGGATAATATGAACTACAGTTGACTTGAGAATTTATATTGGGCTAGATAACATTCATTTATTCCAAACATTAAATTAGCTAACATCAAGGGAATACAAAAAGGGGATTTATGGAATAAGAATTGCATCTAATAAGATATTAAATAAACACAAAAGATGATGTGATGTGGTGTGAGGATATTTAGTGAAGCCATGAGACACCAACATATGTAAACTATTTATTTCTATTTTTAGTTTTCAACCAAAAATTGAAAACTAACAACCAATTGATGTAGTAGTTGCAAACACAAGAACCAAATTCGAACATGTAAAATGTCAAAATAGGTTGTGTCTACATATCATTGCTATATTTTATTCATTTTGCAGAGCACATATTAATTTGGAACTTCTGATTGTCTTAGTTGCACCACTAGGATGATGTGAAGGTTGTTGAACCTACATGGTAGTCTCCCTTCTCCACATAGTACCTCATTAATTCCATGGTTTAGCATTCATTTATATTCATTGATCGATTGGGATGTTTAGCTATAAAGACACCAACCTCCCTTGAAATGCTAGGCATACTATTTTCTTTTTTCAATACAACATGCCACTATTTTTTCCCTTATTGATTAATGTCCTTGTATTCTTTGTTATGGACACGCAATACATATATGATATGTTAGATATATGAACTAACCTTGTAACGAACAATTTCAACATCTTGCATTGCTTTCTTTAGCGACCAACATGGTGCAGTTGTGTTCATAGTTGCCGTTGAGAATGTCATTCTCTTAATTGACAACAACAATATGCAAGCACTTGTAGGTGAAGCCCCATTACAACCCAAGTCATCAACGTCTTTAGTGCAAACCCACCCCACCTAACACACATACATCCCAAAAAATAAAATGAAGACAGGCTCCACAAAGGTGTTGTCTTTGTTTGACTAGAGGACGAACTGAATATGTAGAAAATGATGGAGAAGGTATGCAATCGGTAAAATGTCAAATTATCTCTTCAAGAAAATTGTCGTGTCTGTAAAGTATACTACGCGTGTCTTTGAAAACAATCGGCACTCTGTAATATAAGGGAAAAAAATTGGGCCTTCTCATAATATTATTCCATCAATGGATACGGATAATAACGCTCCTATGAGGAAGTGTGCCACCATGGTGCATGAACCACGGCCCAAAAATTTAATAAGCCCTGACGCACTGGGCCAATTCGTACTATGCAGCTGCCAGTGTTACTGTATTACAGCAGGAGACGAGAAAGTTCCAATTATTACACTCGATCCATGCGAATAGTTGGGCTTTTATATTTTTGTCGTCTTTGATGCCAGCATGATTTGTAATCTCCAACAACCTATATTCACGAACGCCTCCCGTGAGTGTCCGAAATAGGATAGGGTCGTACCTTTTGGGTGGGGATGTGGGTGAAAGTTATCAGATTTAAAACGGGTCAACAAGTTTTCCAATTATTACACTCGATCCATGCGAATAGTCTGTTAAACGAATGGTACCTACCTGATAATAAGTGACCACAAAATCCTTAGTAACTTTTTACGTAAATATTCTCTCTAATTCCATTATGATCATTCTAAAAAATTATAATATCTTTCAAAGAAATTAGGGAGGCTATTACACATCATGGCTCCCTATCTAGATAAAAAATGGAAGTGATTCTCCCCCATACATGTGATCTCCCACATGGATCATGAAACCAAAACCTATCTCTATATGTGTTTAACACGTATGATATCACTATGCCCATGTTTGTCACTAAGAGAAATACCCCTAATCAGTGGGGGCAGAAGAGCTAAGGAATTAAAAAATAGTTGTCTTGTAAGTCTCCCCCATATGCAGTGTGAGTTTTGGTTTCCCCAAGTTCCTCTCCTTCGCTACCTTGGATTCGTTGATGCCAAGGGAATCTTGAATGGCCTTAATCACCTTCCTGCTCCTCCATTGTGTATCATAGGCTCATGTGACGACATCCACAGCCAGATGGAGTCAATCAACACAAAAAATCAGATTCTCGAACGGAGATCCATGTTAACATAGTCCGCATACCCCAAGTGCTTGATTTGATGCTTAGAATCGGGCCTCCAAGTGTGCGTCAAATTTAGCACTTGCAATCCCAGTGGACATGACGCTCAAAAAGAACATCTCAATTAGAGTCTCGCGTAACGCGTCCAACTACCATTTGTCATGTCCGCTCTCCTTTATTCTTCAAGAGCTTGGTCGTGACGTCGATTTTGGTAAAGGATCACGCCCAAGCTTTTTTGGTATATATATATATATATATAAATATATATATATATATATATATATATATATATATATATATATATATATATATATATATATATATAGTCAGGCTAGAACACACTCGAGTGTACGGATCACACAAATACACTTAAGTGTGTTTACATATCAATACTAATTTTTTGCAAAATGTAAATCATTGATCTTCACCATCATACTATAACTAGGCTACAGACAAATTTTGACCCATTTAGATGAGTGTAAGTCACTCATCCAAGGGCAACAAAATCGACGCGTGAAACTAATTTGAAATGTATAATTTTTGCGGACTTCAAAACATGAGCTATACATATCCAAATGTTCTCAAATTTTGTGTGAGTTGTTCACGAGATGTTTAAGAAGATCAACGGATTAGATTTTCAAAAAAAATATTGCATCATGAAAAACTACTTGAGTGTATTCCGCTCCGGATACACTCGAGTGTATTCTAGCCTGATATATATATATATATATCTTATGCAAACACACTTGAGTGTATTCGTACGATCTGTACATTCGAGTGTATTCTAGCCTGACTCTCTCTCTCTCTCTCTCTCTCTATATATATATATATATATATATATATATATATATATATATATATATATACCTATATATAGACCTATACATATATATACCTATATATCTGTGTGTGTGTGTATATATATATATATATATATATATATATATATATATATATATATATATATATATATATAGTCAGGCTAGAATACACTCGAGTGTACATATCGCACGAATACACTCAAGTGTGTTTGCATATCAAGACTATTTTTTGCAAAATGTAAACCGTTGATCTTCACCGGCATACTATAACTAGGCTACATACAAATTTTGAGCCCATTTGGATTAGTGTAAGTCACTCATCCAAGGTCAACAAAATCGACGCGCGAAACTAATTTGAAATGTATAATTTTTGCGGTCTTCATAACATGAGCTATACATATCCAAATGTGCTCAAATTTTGCGTATGAGTTGTTCACGAGATGTTTAAGAAGATCAACGGATTAGATTTTAAAAAAAAATATTGCATCATGAAAACCTACTTGAGTGTATTCCGCTCCGGATACACTCGAGTGTATTCTAGCCTGACTCATATATAGTCAGGCTAGAATACACTCGAGTGTATTCAGAGGAGAATACACTTAAGTACTTATTCATGATGCAATATTTTTTTCAAAAATCTAACTTGTTGATCTTCTTAAACATCTTGTGAATAGCTCGTACGCAAAATTTGAGCACATGTGGACATTTATAGGTCACGTTATAAACACCGCAAAAATTATGCATTTCAAATTAGTTTCATGCATCGATTTTGTTGCCCTTGGATGAATGACTTACACTCATCCAAATGGGCTCAAATTTTGTATGTAGCCTGGTTATAGTATGACGGTGAAGATCAATGGTTTATATTTTGCAAAAAATAGTCTTGATATGCAAATACACTTGAGTGTATTCGTACGATCTGTACACTCCAGTGTATTCTAACCTGACTCATATATATATATATATGTATGTATATATATGTATATGTATTTATAAATGTGTATATATATGTATATATAGGTATATATATATATGTATATATATATATATATATATATATATATATATAATGAGTCAGGCTAGAATACACTCGAGTGTGTTCAGAGCAGAATACACTTAAGTAGTTTTTCGTGATGCAATTTGTTTTTTCAAAAATCTAATCCATTGATCTTCTTAATCATCTTGTGAATATCTCATAAAACAAATTTGAGCGCATTTGGATGTTTATAGGTCATGTTATAAAGACCGCAAAAATTATACATTTCAAATTAGTTTCGTGCGTCGATTTCATTGCCCTCGGATGAGTGACTTACACTCATCCAAATGGGATCAAAATTTGTATGTTGCCTAATTATAGTATGACAATGAAGATCAATGGTTTACATCTTGCAAAAAATAGTCTTGATATGAAAACACACTTGAGTGTATCCATGCGATCTGTACACTCGAGAGTATCCTAATCTCTCTCTCTCTCTCTCTCTCTATATATATATATATATATATATATATATATATATATATATATATATATATATATATATATATAGTTTATTTTACCACGTGGGGAGTTGAGTTAAAAAAATTGTAACCATCGGGAGTTGATCCCACGCCACTAAGTTGGGTAAACAAGTCTTCTATAGCTCTAGTAAATTACTATTCTTCTCAATAATTATACAATCTATGGATCTATACATACATTAAAGTTTGTTTAATACCAAACATATCTATTTGAGACTATATTTGGGGTAGTGGGGCTTCAACCCCAATAGTTCCCCTGACTACCCAATATTTGTAGCCCTCCCATCTCCTTCATTAACATCTTATCAGTTATCAGGTTTAAGACACAAATGGCTTGCCTCTACATCAAGGATGGTGTCAAGATGGATCACACAATTTTCCTTCCAAAGAAGCCAAAGAACAACTAGGGGAAGGTGGCATCACATTATTCCTATGAAAGTGTGTTATGATGCCTTACCCCAACATTGCTTTAGAATTCCCTGCGTTGATAGGCTAATCTATAAAAGGGGGAGCTAAAACACTTTTTCTAGTAGACCCAAAGGATATATGCCACATTCCCTTTGAGAAAAAGATGGTCTATGTTGTGACAACCCAATGCCACCACACAAAAGAGATTACTCAAAATCAAACACATGATCAATAGATAAACAAACATATTACCATAAAAGTAGGTAAATTAAAAGGTGATATGATATTATCATCATGTGCGGAAACATATTACCAAAAGATCCATCAACTTATGTCATACCACATACCATATCAGGTATTTACGTCTCTCTAGTGGCTTCAACCACAACCTGTATACAAAAGATCATGTTCACATATTCAAGCCATATATACAACACAGGCAAACTACCAAAACTACATATTGTTATACCGATCATCTACAAAACACACCCCTTCCCGGACTTTAGAGTACATGGATGACATTAGGACTCTGCTACATACTAGCAACTTTCTAACCTTCTGAGGCTACTAATCTCCAAGATTCTCTTCCAGAACAACACGATTCTGTCCACGCCGCTGACGACCACCTAAAAAGATGTGGTAATCCAACAGGTGAGACCAACATCCCAATAAGAGATACAACTCTCAGCCCACGAATATAGTTACATCAGGATATATCTTTATTAAAAAAAATGAGTAGATTCCTCTCAATGAATAATTTAAACTGATTTCACAGGTTAAGTAGGTTGAGAAACTACAGTAGATAAGTAAAGCTTTATACATGATTAGAAGGAATATAGAGAACATGTATAAATAGTTAATTTCTCTTACCACATTACATAACAAATGAGCAGTAAAAGAAATATGATAAGGGTAAACATCCGATGTGAACCTGATTTAACCCTAATAAGTTATACTACGCGACTATATTATGTCTCTAAAGCCCTGAGGAGTTTGAGGTATACCACACAAACTCCAGTTATCCACTACAAAGTAAAAAATAGTGCCATACAACATCTAGGAGATCCAGAATCCTAGGATCTCCCACACCCTGGTCAGTATGAGTCCGCCACAGTGACATATAAAGTAAAATTGCAAAACACCTACCCTGCTTTGGTATATAGGTCATGACACTAGACACTAAGGTACGAAGCTCTGCCACCAAGGTACAATCGTCATTTCCCTCAAAATATCACATATATAAATATCCAAGACACGAACACAACCGTTCTCACTTTGAGGCATGACTATAGTCATCCTGTATATATCTTGGGATCAAGATGTCAAGGACACACAGTCACTTGCACCTCGCATAATCAATAGTATATGCTCTGAATTTCTCTCAGGAATACTTGTTTCACCATCCAACAAGTTCTGACACTGGAATGGATCTATGGCACATGGTACTACATGATTAGGGTTTCACTTGATTAGTTAAAGCAAATTGTGTATCTTTTAAGTGCATCAATCAAGTTACATACAAACTATAGAAAGATTCTATAAGGTAAAATTATGTTGCAACTTCATAAGATATAAAATGTAAGAAATGTAAAACTTGCCACATCACCAAATGTAACTATCCCATTTCCACTCATGAGACCATCACCATTATCAGATCACCATGGGATACCAATCCCTTATCACATGACTAGAAGAAATCATCTCAATTTGGGCACAAAACCACTGCCAAGGTCATAAGACCATTCATATTGTTCCCTATAAGAATGTCATTATCTCTCCATGCCTCATCAAGGCTCATCACCATAACCACACATGTATTATAAAAGATCAGCATAACCATGCATTTAAGAACTATGAAGCTCATAAGATAACAAATTAGCATTACAATAGTTTAGGAGAGAGAAAGTATTCCATCATCATGCCATTTACTCAAGAAATTTAAGCATCTTTAGTAGGCACTTGAAATTAGGGTTAGGTTTCAACATGTTACAAATTTAGGCTTTTCAAATCAGTAACAAAAGCTAAACCCTAGTTACAACTATTTCCAACATTCTTGAAAACAAGCAAGTGAAACACCATCACCATAGGGTCAACCACATAGACAACATAGAGTCCATGAATCTTCATCGACCAAAGAGAATAGGTCTCACCATATTCATCGACCGAAGAGGTGAACCACCCTCCGTGACTACCTAGTTCAAGACATCAGTAACCAAAGAAAGAGTTTATGTAGTGGTGACCGAAGAAAAATCACAAGACTTAATCGACTGTAGAGACCCAAGCATCAACGACCATCAGGGTATAAGGTTCAATGACCACTTATAACCATAAAGATCTCATCGACCGAAGAGAGTCCATAATCAATCACCCACAAGAAAGGAACCTTGGAGACCGAAGAACATGAGTAAAACTCATCGACTAAAGAAGATAGTCACCACAACAACCACTCAAGAAGATCCATTCTTAGCAACCTAAAAGATATCAGGACTCATCGATTGCATAAACGATATCTTGACAAACATCGAGTGAGAGAAAATAGGTTGTTCATCATTATGAAACCAAAAACCTCCAAGGTACAAACCACAAGAAGGAAAACAACTCCAAAATCCTAAATCAACCATCATTGTGACAGGAAAAAACCATGATTTAAGAGAGAGAAAATCAACGTTCCAACACACATGGATGTATCAAAAACTCCATCATTAAGAAAACAAAACCTTGATAATGATAAAGAAACCAACATTTAGGACATGCATGCAAGGATCACAACCTCCATCATCAAACAAGATTTTGGGTAAAAGGATTAGGATTTCAATCAAGGGAAGATAATTGCTCAAGATCACCATATGAACATAAACCCTAGATTATAGATATCATATTTCAACTAGAAACTACGTTTTTAGGGTAGATTACTTTGCATTCAAGGTGAAGTGCAATAATAATCTAGCAGAAAGTTATATAACTCACCTTGGTTATGAAGAACAACTCCACAAACAAGGAAACTCCAAGAGAAGAGAGAAAACCCTAGCTTGATCACCATTTTCAACCAAGCTAGCTCCACCTCAAAGAGAGAGAAGCAAAACCCTAGGTTAAACAAGCAATATGGAGAGAAAATATCTAGGCCAAAAGACAAGAAAGGAAGCTCTTCAACTCAACTCAAACACTACCATGGAGAACCATTGATTGAGCTAATAAGAGAGAAATTCTTCAAGCTCAGCTCAAGCCCCACCATGGAAACTCCATGGGTTGGCCAAGAAGAGAAAGAAGAAGAGGGTACATTGTAAGACAAATAAGATCAATAGAGGTAGATCACTTACTAAGGTCAAGCAACACTAAAACAACACCAAGGAAGGGTTTCTCCAAACCCTAGATCACTAAGTAAGAGGTTTGGTCAATTCCACCACCAAGAACAAGGGGGGAGCTCCAAGGGAAATCAAGGGAATATCAGAAGAGAGACTAGGTGTGTAAAGAGGGTATTGCATGCAAGGAGAGAGGTATATATAACCAAGGGTAAGAGAGAGAAAAGGGAGGCTACGTGTCATGCAAACACATGCCATGTGTCCACTATATCTTGTCCATGCTAGAACTAGGCTCAACCATGCAATAAGGTGATAAAAACACAAAAAACCAGCAACCTCACTTGTCTAGGAAAGCATAAGAGACCAAACAAGGTCCAAACATAGCGACCACATAGAACTCTTCGATCTTCAATACATCTAAAAGTTGACAACCAAAGAGAAGTGCCAAACCTCATCGACCGCCAACCCAAGGTATCCCTAAGAAAACACCATCGACTGAGGGACCAAGGACCACATAAAACTTAGTGTTCGCCAAACCCTAGGTGACTCATCAATCAAGGTCAACATCAACTAGGGCATCCAAGCAAACCCTAGAACTTCAACACATGATGTCACCACATCAAACCAAGGTAAAACAAAGCTTTGGGGTACCACTATCTCCAACACAATGTTAAAACATGTGAGGCACAACAAACATCTGACAAATTGCAAGAAAACATCAGATGTTGGTAATTTGAAATTTTATCCAATACAGACACACATGTAGAATAACTTATTCAAACAATATCGAAACTAGACCAAACTTGAAACCTAATCTTGTCACATGTTATCAAAGAACATCATGAAATTAGATTAAGTTTTTAAGCATTTAATTATTCTAAACAAGAAATATCAACTAGAAATCTATGTCAGGGTTCTTACATATGTCTTTGTAAGCCCCTTTGTAGCAACATTCACTTTGCAAAACAAAAGGGATGATGCAAGATAAAGTTGTTATCATCCACTATGAAGGCATCATGGATAAGCATCCAAATGTTTTTTTCCACTTTCAACGGTTTGTTCAGTGACTAGATCCATCCACAACCACTCATAGGTTGTTGATCTGGACATTAGGATTTCCTTAGTTGGGGCAATCAAGAAGCAACTAGAATCTATAGGCATCGAAAGAGGTTTGTCCATGTGTGCCTAAGTAAATGGTTGATGGACTAAGATGAAAGTAGACACATTCCTTCATGGATGAGGTGTTGGTGCATTGAAGGTGACATCTCAACCTATGTGATTGTGCCACATGTCCTTTGCTTTCTCTATCAGATTCAATGCCCTATTCGTTCATCTATAAGTGAGAACATGTTAGGGAAATTTATCTAGTTAGAGAACTCAAAAAATGTGTTGTGGTTGCCCAAATTCCAATGCAAGTCTAAAACAATAGGTGGAAAATATTTCTAGATGCATTTCCAGTAGTTAGATACAGTAGAACTCAGCTTTAGGAAACAAGGGTGATCTATGTCTTCTCTTCAAACTTCCTTCTTAGACTTCATTTTACAAAAAAGTTTTCCATATGGAATATCCTTCTAGGATTTATAAGTTTCATTCAAGTGGAAAGATTGTTTCTAAGCCAGAGGCATTGGATTCCTAGCCTTTCCTAGTCTTGTGGGGTATAGACTAGTTGAGCCAAGTCCTCCTTTTCGATCCACCTCAAACTTCTTATAGGAAGTCTTTAATGAGGTACACTCCATCTTCTTCTATGTTTTCTATGGAAACCATTTAGATAGAAGAGAGTAGATAGGAATACAATTGATGACGTCTTGATGAGAGTATGTCTACCAACAAAATTGATGATTTGGTCGTGCCGTGTCTCGATATTTTTACTTAAATGGTCAAGAAGATATTTGTAGTGTAGTATCCTTAATATCCCTATGATAAAAGTAATCCCAAGATAGGTGATGTGGTCCCTATTGCTATTGCATCCAAGAAACCTGTTAAGTGCATGAAAACATTTAGGTGAGTAATTTCTCATCATGAACAACTATACATAATTCACATGTTTACTCAATCCTTTAGTGTAGAGTCGGGATGCCTCGTAGAAGGTTATGAATGGAGTGCCTTTTGGTGTTGAGGGAAAAATGATATCATCAGTAGATATTATGTGAGTATATTGTTGTGTGTGGCACCTATTATGAAAATGTTGCATGAGGCCAACTTTCCCATTTGAGATCTAAATTTTTTTGGGGCTTTCTCCATCAAGATGAAGAGTGAAGATGATGGGGGACCACCTTGCTGCAATCCCATTGTAATTGTGAAGAATTCTCCTTTATTCCCGTTGATACAGACCATGAACTAGGATCCTTCTAAGATTATTTGAGATTAGCCTCATGACTTAAACATTGAAGACAAACTTAGAATAAACCAAGGTAGGAACCTCCATTCTATGCAATAAAAATATTTAGACATATCATCATCGATTATTTTGTTCTCACCATTCTGCCCCGCCCAATCATAATTCAGGGTAGTGCTTTTGTGCCAGAAAAATATTGCGCCCTATTTATCTTTTATTGATGAAGGTGTTGTACTCCAAGTAAATGAGTATGGAAAGGATAGAGGTGAGTGTTAGGGCCATAACTTTGGATGCATCATGGCTAATAGGACTGTAGTCCCCAAAACTCTTAGGATTGTCCAACTTAGGAATAAGAACTAACTTCTCACACTTGAGACCCCTGAGGAATACCCCACCCCTCTCACTAAGAAATGGTCTACAAGGTCAATTATGTATGGTTTAACCACCTATCAAGTATAATGGTAGAAACTCCTTGTGAATCCATCTGGTCCTAGTGTGTTATTTGGGTTGTAATCCATGATGTATATGTGGATCGCAAGATTTTATGGATCTAACTTGATTTCTTAAATGTGACATCCCCATGACTATGATAATATCATGGGAAAGGAGAGTACATTAGTCATTGACACCATAGAGAAAAAGGATAGAAAAGTAGAAAGAAACCTCTACAAGGATAACATTTGTGCCCTTCTATAGGAACCATCGCTATCATCAATCTTTTCACCACATTATTATTTTGATATTAATTCAACAAGGAGTGGAAATACTACATGTCATGATCTCCCTCTCTAACCCACTTGTCTTCTTACATCTTCTAATATAATTTCTCCATGCATAAATCCAAATCTAACTCCATCTCTACCTTTGGAAACTCCATGTTGACTAGTTCATCCTCTCTTTCACCCCGTCTATCTTGTGAATTCTTCATCTGAAATGCATAGGATAGAACCTTCAAAATTGTTACTTAACCCTTTCTTAATACATGCACTGACATCTAATTTAGAAAAATTATTAGAGTAGAGCATATAGGGTGCATAATATCAATCGTTCATGCTCCAATCCCTAGTTACTGCTTCAATGAACCCATCATGCTTGGTCCACATATTTGTGAAGGAGAATGATGGGTGTCTAGAGATCATTACATAACTAGATCAAACATGGAAGAGGATAGGACTGTGGTCATAGACCGTAGTGTGTACGTGGTGTACTAGGTTACAAGAAAGATTAGTTGGTTACAAGATACCCATAAAGTCCGTATCTCAGTGTGCACACGTCGCAAGGTTCCCCTCCTAATCGTTGACCCATGTAAAAGGAATGCTTGATAAAGGCACCCCCAATAGACTAAAGTTAGTCAATCCATGACCTATAATCGCCTATGGCCAGTGCCTTAGGGTTACCTCCCCCACCTTCTCTTAGGAAGATTAGTGGAATTGAGTCACCTTTTATGAGACATTGTAACCCCAAGGAGGTCAATCTTATGTCCACTAGGTAGGACCAAAGCATTATCCTCTTGGTGTGGTAACATAAAGAATTGACTATGGAGATCCAAAGGGCTCCATGCCCATTATACATTTTAATTATAAGGGTTTAATCTCCAGTAAGTACCTTGAAAAGGAGGTTGGAAGAATCATATAAGAACCATATATACAACAAGGTTTCTTTATAGGAGTCCCAACTAAAAACCTAATAGGTCACAGATGTAACCCATTTGATCTTCCAACAAAAAAGTCTCTAGTATTCCTTATTCATGTAGTTGCAACTTCAATACCCATCAAAGGTGTCTTCTAGTTTCCAAGCTTCCAAGGACTCTGGATTTCCAATCTCGGAGCTTGTAGTCCATTGAAGATTCATGACTCGTGTACTTCATACTAGTAGGAAACTTTAGACTCATTTTATAGTCACATCCTCCTCAAAGAGGTCATGGAGAAGGACTAATGGTTCTTCTTAGTAGGGAATCATTCTCTGTCAGTAGAATCAAATTAGAGGTATACAACATCATGCTCTAGTTTCTTAAAGAAGTTATTACACGTTGGACATAATTAAGATCCTCATTCCGTGCACTCTGCTATTCTCAGAAAAACACTTTAGGGTGACTCATTGGAAAGCATGACCACCTCTCACACAACCTATCCATCATGAAATTTTATAAACACCATATGTTGCCTTCTACATTGGACACTCAATTCAAATACTAAAGCTTAGAGTTAACCTACTTGCCTACATAGTTTACATTGGGAAATCTGTGATAACCAATTTTATCATCAAGTTCTCACCTCCTATCCATTTATCCTTGACCCCGAAACCAATACTTTACCATACATGGTCTTGTTAATTCTTTATTGAACTAGGAGTACCGCTATATACTTTTCAAAATCATCCATATTTTATATTCCTTTTATCTCACAAACTTCGATTCTGGTATCATGTCAAATAGTAGGAGTGAAAAACATCATTATTCTTTTTATGAGATTGAATGACCTGAATTTTTCTTAGACTTGTTGAAAAACTCCATCATAGTCTCTATTTCCCTTGGTGTATCTTTTTCAAATATTATCATATCATCTACAACAACTGCATACCATAGTAAAGTGCCTTTGTTTGTTAGTTTTAGAGGTCTGCATTGCATTTGTTCATTGTAATCTTCAATGAGTTGGCTGAGGTGCTCAAAACACAATACAGACAAATACAATGAAAATGGGTTGTATCTTTCTCATCCCTTTAAACCTATCAAGCTTGTCTCCATTCCACAATACATTCATTCATCTGCCTTCTATTGAGCTCATGATATATGAAACAATGCTTACTAGTAGACATGATGTGACAATGTGAATTTTGACAGTATAATGGCCTAATTACTCTATTACCTCCACAATTACTTATTTTTCAATCCTAATAATTCCATGACCTATGACTCTACGATGATCTCAAAGACAAAAATCCACTTTTTGAGTCACATATATACACATATTTACTTAAAACCCTAGTTTTAAAATACTCTAATATTTGGATTTATATCTTTAGCACCTTTATTTTTATGAACTTCAAACTATTTAAACATATTCCAACCCTCTATCATGAACCCATTGTCCAAATTTGAGCTTAATTGGATCTTCCTACACCTAGTTATGACTTCCCTAACCTTTTATTCTTTAATTAACCAAGAATCCCCCTCTTTGTGCTTACTGGGATCGCCCCACTGATCATTTTGTAAACCTTAAGGCTTGGCCCCGCTATGACACTCTTGAAACTGGGTATCAATCCCAGTAACTTGTCAATTCAGGTGTTAAACCGGACTCTTGGCCTTGACCTAGTTGGATCAGATCTAGTAGTGCTCGTGTAACACTTGAGTCCATTGCCACTTTTAGCTTTAATACCATTTGTAATACCTGAGCCCACTGCCCAAGGCTCTAGTAGAGCCCACTGCCCAAGGCTTAAGGCTTGGCCCCACTATGACACTCTTAAAACTGGGTATCAATCCCAGTAACTTGTCAATTCAGGTGTTAAACCAGACTCTTGGCCTTGACCTAGTTGGATCAGATCTAGTAGTGCTCGTGTAACACTTGAGCCCACTGCCACTTTTAACTCTAATACCATTTGTAATACCTGAGCCCACTACCCAAGGCTGTAGTAGAGTTTCAAGAATGATGAATGGATCTACTGATCGACACAACCTTAACTCCACACTTTATCCTCACTCACACGTAAGCCAGTTGAAACTTCCCGACTGGTCACCCATCCTAGTACTACTCAGGGAGGGCACACTTAACCACAAAGTTCTTTAGTGATGGGATCCTTGAAAAGGTGGTTCACCTTGGTGATATGGGTAGTCCAACCATTACTTTTAAGATAATTTAATTGTAGGCTCAAATCTTGAGACGTTACAGCTTGGGTCATCTCATACCTTGGGTAGGAGGTTGGTAGGTGGGCCATGAGTTGGATAACCCTAGACACAGACCAAGCTCTCGAGATGCCTTCTTGGCTCCAAATTTTTTTTCTCTCATTATCCCCTCTCACACTATATTCTTATACAATATTCCTTCACCCAAAATCACATCTTGTGCTCTAAGAAAACTAGTATCAAC
Source organism: Alisma plantago-aquatica (assembly GCA_963693085.1). Lineage (NCBI taxonomy): Eukaryota > Viridiplantae > Streptophyta > Magnoliopsida > Alismatales > Alismataceae > Alisma > Alisma plantago-aquatica. The sequence continues at coordinate 19,071,389 of OY856413.1, forward strand.
CTTGTTAAACACTATCATGGAAAACCCTTATCACAACCCTTTTGTACAATAAAACCCCCACTACCCACTTCATTTTCACCCTATGAGTCCATCTGCCACTCTATCTTTCTCCCTCTCTATCTTTCTGTTTGGCACTTTTTTGCCTTTTATGTTCGCATGACCAACCATTCATGACACCACCTCTTGTGCGAGTGGGATGGTCAATCATAGAGACAAGCTCCCCATCCCTTGATCTCAATCAATAGCCAATGGATTGAGGCTAATCCAACAACTTATCTATAAAGACCTAACTTTTTAGTGTCCCCCAACTAAGGAAGGAACCTAATGTTGAGGGTCATTACCTAAATTCTCAAGATCTAGATTAGAATATAATAAATAATAGCCAATAATTTCCATTATTTTATAAATATTCTTTACAAAATTATAAAGATGCTCCTCTGATGAGTTACATAAACATTCAAAATGAGAACTATTACATATGAGAAGAAGAATTTAAGTAGTCCTCCTTAGATTTAATATCTTGAATTTATCTCATATCATTCACCATGTCCTTGTATATTCATAATAGTAGTTACCTAAAATGCCAACAATTCAAAATGCAGTCAACATATTTCTAAATTGTGTATCTGTTGCAACCAAAATATGTGCATGTAGGTGTAATAACATAACAACCATATCAACAATTATTAACAATATTCAAACTAGCATTTTCTATTATAACTTGTCAACCCATAAATGCTCAATCTCTATGGTATACCCTCTAATTGAGGGTAATCTCTATGGAATACATGTAGCATCCTTTTTGGCTACATTTATAGCACCTTGGAGTAGAGGAGGAGGACTTTCCCTTGAAGTGTTTCCCCTTAGAGTAGTTAAAGAAGTCCTACCACAAGAGCAGCTCCAAGAAGAAAGAGGACTACAAGAAGGATGGCAATCACAAGAAGAAGGATAAGAAAGAAAGAAGAAGCAAATATGTAGCCCATGCCGCATGGGTGGAATCTTTTTCTAGTGATTCCAATTCCAATGAGGGAGAATGCACCTTGCTCTCCTGGACTCCACTAGAAAATGCATAGGTAAGGTAAGTGAGGTAAGCTTGAATGAGTTATCTAAAGAAGCCCTCATTGATATGCTTAATGCTTCCCTTTCTTCTTATTCTGAATGCAAATATAAGAAGAGGTTAGGGAAAATTATTGATGATTTGTATTTTAAAATTGAGCTTCATGAGGAAAATTAAAAATTTCATCTTCATAATATTGATTATTTGAAAAGGAAATTTCTTGATCTTGAACTCCAACACAATGGACTTGAGGTAGAGAATGGTGCCTATCATAAGAGCATAGAGAGACTCAAAGTTGAAAACCAAAATCTCCTCAATGAGATTGTTTTGATTAGAAGAAAACATTATAAGCTTGCTACTAAATGTAATGATCTTAGACATGCTTGCTTCTAGATTCCCTCTCCTACAATGTTATATATAAGGGAACTAGAAATGGAAATATTTATGTTATTCTTCTTGATTCTCTTAAGCATGTTCTTGATAAATTCCTTGTTGGGATAAGAGTGAAACATCTTTGGGGCATCGTATGCTTGGTCATGTAAATATGCATCAATTTAAGAAGTTGAACATAAAGGAATTGGTCAAAGGAATTCCTAAATTGGGCTTTGAGAAGGATGGGGAATTCAACCTAGTACCCAAGGAAAGCAAACCAAATCCTCCTTAAATCCAAAGGAGTCCTTAGCAACAAGAGAGATCTTGAACTTCTTCACATTGATCTATTCGGACCAATGAGAGATGAATCACTTTGTGGTAGAAAGTATTGCCTCGTGATTGTCAATGACTTTTCTCGCTATACTTGGACCTCATTTCTTGTTTCAAAAAGGGATACTCCGTATGTTTTCTCAGATTTTTTGCAAACGGGTTGAAAATGAGGCTTCTCACTGCATTGTCTCTATCTGTAGTGACCATGGGTGAGAATTTGAAAATGACTTATTTGAACATTTTTGTGAGGAATTTGGGTATGCAAATTACTTTTCTTCACATCAAATACCTCAACAAAATGAGGTTGTAGATAGAAGAATAGGTCACTATAGGAAATGGCTAGGACCTTGCTTTTAGAGTATGATACTCCAAAAACGTTTTGGGCTGAAGTCGTTAGTACCTCATGTTTTGTGCAAAACAAGGTTTTTACCCATCCATCTTTAAAGAAATCCCCAATGAGTTATGGAATGGTCGAAATCCTTCCATCAATAACTTTCATTTTTTGGTTATCCTTGTTTTGTTTTAAACACAAATGATTCCCTCGACAAGTTTGATGAAAAATCTTACAAGGCTTTCTTTCTTGGCTGTAGCACTACTAGTAGAGCGTATAAAGTATTTAACATTGAATTGTATAAAGTTGAAGAATCCATCAATGTTAATTCTTTTGAAACTAACCACTCTGTTTCATATAATATTGTGAATGCTGATGTTGTAGATAAAGTCAATCCTAGATTGAAAGAGCTCAAAATCACTGACAAAGGAAAAGAGGCAGTAGTAGATGAAGAAGAAAAAGAAGAAGAACATAAGGATCCAACTCCCCAATTTTCCAAACATAACCCTAAAGAGCTCATAATAGGAAATCCTTTTGAAAGGGTGGAGACGCAGGCTACATTCAACAAAGAACAAGCTGACAACACATTTATATAACAACTTGAGACAAAGAATGTATAAGAAGCTCTTGGGGATGATGAATGGATCATGTCTATGCATGAGGAGCTAGAGGAATTTGAGAAGAACAAGGTGTGGACCTTAGTGCCAAGACAAAATGATAGGAAGATCATTGGCACCAAGTGGGTCTACTGTAGCACACTAGATGAACGTAGGAAAGTGGTAAGAAACAAAGCATGGTTAGTAGCTCAACATTACAACCAATAGAAAGGTATTGATTTTGGTGAAACATATGCACCTATTGCAAGACTTGAATCTATTAGAATGGTACTTGCCTTTTCTAGTCACAAGAATTACCTACTTTAACAAATGGATGTTAAAAGTGTGTTTCTAAATGGTAGAATAGAGGAGGAAGTCTATGTAGCTCAACCTTACAACTTTGAATATGATAAGCTGCCTAACCATGATTATTTACTACAAAAATCTCCCTATGGACTCAAACGAGCCCCTAGAGCTTGGTATGAGAATTTATAGAACTTTTTGATAGACAATGGCTATATCATGAGCAAAGTTTATTCTACTCTATTGCTTAAAAACACTTATAGAAACTTCTTGATCATTCAAATTTATGTTGATGATATCATTTTTGGCGGAAGTAATATTGATCTGTGCAAGGAGTTTAATTATCTTATACAGAGTGAGTTTGAGATGAGTATGATGGGGGAGCTTACTTTATTCCTTAGATTTCAAATCAAGCAAACAAAGGAAGTACACAAGTGAATTCTTTAAGCCTTTTGTGATGGAGAACACTAAGCCGATGAGTACCCCATGTCAAATACCACCAAACTTGAAAGTGATGAGGAAGGTGAGAATGTAGATGAGAATCTCTATAGAGGTATTATTGGTATATTACTTTATTTAACTACCTCTAGACCCGATATCATGTTTAGTGTTGTCTTGTGTTCTATATTTCAATCACATCCTAAAAATCTTATCTTGTAGCATCTAAGAAGATTCTAAGGTACCTAGCCAAAACCCAAAATTTTGGACTATGGTATCCCAAGTCAAGGGACTGTACTCTTACTTCTTATAGTGGTGCAGATTATGTAGGGTGCTTGATTTATAGAAAGTGCATAGGTGGCACTTGCTTCCTCCTAGGACCATGCTTAGTTTCTTAGTTCTCTAAGAAACAAGTCACATTGTCTCTTTCAACTACGAAGGTTCAATACATTGCAACAGGGAGTTGGTGCCCATGTCCTATGGATGAAGCAAATGCCCAAGACTTTAATTTTCATCCATGATGATTCTCCTATCTTTTGTGATAATGCTAGTGCAATCAATCTTTCTTATAATACTATAGTGTGTAGCAGAGCAAAACATATAGAGGTTTGCAATCACTTCCTTCATGACCAAATTTCCAAAAAGGATATCTATATCATGTATATGGACACAAAAAATCAACTTGCAAACATTTTGATAAAACCACTAGCTAGAGAGAAATATACTTTTATTAGATAAAAATTTCTTATTACTTCTCTTCATGATAATGATATTCCTTCTAGCTAGACATTCTCATACCTATATGTTCTTGCTCAATATTTGCTCATCTTATGCTTGTTTAGTGCTACATATGCCTAGTTTTAAATGCCTTTTTGCTTGTTTTTGGCTATTTTTTGCAAACACATGTTTATCAAAAAAGTATAGCCCATTATGAGTATATGTTCCTCAATATGTTCAAATTGCATGAAAAGCTAGAAAAATAAATTTATATATCACTCTAGTGGTCTAGAATTGAATTTCTTATCTTTTAGACAAACTGACCTATCGGTCGAGTTTATTCTGGGAGAAACTCGACCAAGAATAAGACAAGGAATGAACAAAACCATAGTGTCGGTTGAGTTTTCCAAACCCAAAACACAACTAACAACATTGTTGGGCGGAAAATATATAGGCACTCAGATGACTTTACTCCCTATCAACTAGAGAAAAGTCAACTGATAACCCCTTGTTTTTATTTGTCCTTAAACCCTAGGGCTACCCAAACCAATCCTCTACCCTCTCTTGCCACAAATCACCTATCTAGAACATGTGTACCTTGACCTTACACCTTAGGCGGCTTGTAGCTTGTGCCGTCTTCTTCAGTTTGTGTTCATTCCATCTCCTTCGACCTCCATGGCCTCAAACTGATGAAAATGGATAGGACCATCTGGATTACCTTCATCGTCCACTGCTTCAAGGCACGTTTCCTTTCATGGAACTTCGTTCATTTCCACTCAAGTTGTGAATAGGTATAAGAAACAATTTCTTAGAAATTTGTTTCCCTTTCATACATTGATTTAATCACGTAGTATCTTGATGAAGGAAGTTGTTGTTGTTTTCAAAGCTCACCACATTAGCTCTTTGTGCGTAGAGTGATCGTACTACACTAATTCCATGTCTAGCACAAAAGCAGTCTACAAATTCTATGCAAACCTCATGTGGAACTAAACTACCTTTGTTCCACCACCTAACACCCAAGTTATCTTGATCTCCATGATTGCGGGTACCAAGATTACCATCTCTAAAGATTCCTTGAATTCCTACTTCAATGATACTCACTTTTCAAATACATGGATGACTTCCTATCACAAGTATCTTGACATGCATGACCCCAAGAAATTCAGCAAAAGTTTTCATTCTGAGCTTACCCTACGTGACACCCACAAGTTTTTGAGGAAACCCGATGTTCCATATAGGAAGAAATCCATCCTTCCTTATTCTTCCCTCGATATCAAGACTCACCTCATTGCACTAGTAGTCAACTGTAATATCCACCCAAAGAAAAACCAAACAGATATTGTAGAGAACACTGATGTGTTAATGTATAGTATCTAAACGATGTCAGAGTCAAATGGGCTCATTACATTCTTCACCACATGACCTATTTTTACTCAAGAAAGAACATGAGGAACCCACCCACCTTATCCCAACTTGATATATCATTTGTTTGCTCATCATGCTGAGAAATCCCTTTTCCATGACCTTGGTTACAAAACAAGTAGGAAAGGTGTTTACATCAGTGAAACCACTATTAAGAAATTCTTTCACCCCACCTCCTCTACCACACCCGATGCTTTCACCTCCACCCATGCCCCTCCACCTCCTCCTAGATCTGATCATTCCTCTTTATCAATGTCAAATGAAACCCTGATGGGCTACATGATACACCAATAGGCATACAACCTCTAGGTTCATGACCACATCCACCATGATTTAGTTCAGATCATGTCAAACATGAATATCTTGCACCCATCCCTACCCCACCTACCAACCCACCCAAATGCTGACTATGCTTCCTATGCATATAGTTAGTTATACCCTAACCACCGCCCTACTACTTCTATTGTACCCTCTATCTCTGATGGTAGACCTATCCCTACTTCCTCTTACCCTCTTGCTCTTCCAATTGGACCTGCTTCCACCCTACTTTTTGGTGTTGACAAGGTTTCTAAACCTAGCTTTGAGAAAGAAAATGCATTACATGCATGCGGTATGTCTTGGACTATACAACATGCCAAATGTCCCGCCACGCGTTCTTTTGAACTTCTGAGGACAACAAGATGGTAGATTAGGATGCTGAGGAGGATGCTATATGGTGAAGATGGTGATTATAGCTCTGATGATGGAGATGGTGGTGATGACACACCCGCTTCCCTTGATGTGCCTTCTGATGGAGATGAGGACTAGCATCCAGAGGATGACGAAGACATCCCTTACCACATAGATGCCTTAGATGTTCAGTTATTAGTCTATAGTATTCTTATCTAGATCTCTTGTAGACTTTTTATGTACTAAACATTTGGGCACTATATCTAAGGCGTATAATTTTCATATCTCATTTTTTTGTTTTATAGTTTTCATCTTGAGAGGACATATCCTTTGTTGTAATCTGATCATATGTACCTTAACTCTTTGCTTGGTTATATCTCATGAGTTATTAGTATGCGCTTCCATATTTTGATTATGACTCCAGTATGTTTATTGTCTCTGGTTTTTTGGTTGGTGCTTATATACAGTGTTTGCTTGTGTCGTTTGTGACTATGGATAAGACCTATGTTTTTTAGCTCTTCTAGCCCCTGCCTTTTTAAAATAACAATGGGGGAGAGAAAATGAGAGACCATGTACTACATGTACTAGAAAGGAAAAATGAGCTAAAGTACATATTGAATTTTGATCCTTTTCTAGTTGATTCTTTAATATATCATGTGGCTATGTAAGAGCACTCAATAGTATATGTGTGCTATGGTTATATTATTTTTGGATGACACTAACCATAAAGGTGAAGTAAAGGATAAATTGAGGAAAGCATGATTTGAGGGGGAGAAAATTTCTATTGTTCATTCATGTATCCTCTTACAATTTCCAAGGTAAAAGATTAAATTCTAAATCCTTTTCAATATGTTTAGGATGGATTGTCATCTTCAAAAAGGGGGAGAATGTTGACCCGAGAATTATACATTGCCCATATTTTGATGATGACTTAACTTTTCCATTCATATGTATCTAATATGTCTATTTGATATTGATTTCAGGTATTAGGTACATGAAAAGGATCAATTCAATCAAGCCCTAGCTTGATCAAGTTCAAGTCAAAAGCAATGCAAATGCACTTTTGTGGAAACACAGTAAATCACTTAGGAATTTTTTTGTAATCATTTGTATTGGTGCTATGACTTGTAAATAAGGTGTGAAAACATCAAGATCACTTAATTTGAACATTTAATCATTTAAATGGCATTTTCTAAAATGCATCACAGGTTGTTTGATCGGTCGAGTTTCCCTCTCAGAAACTCGACCAACGCCTAGGATGGGTCTTAGAAATGTTCAGGTTCAGATGAGTTTACCTCAGGATAAACTCGATCGATAGCCTGCACTGGAAAACTAATTTTAAGCCATTAGTTGAGTTTTGTCCTGGATAAACTCGACTGACAATTCAAAATTAGCTTGTCAGATAGTGCTATCTGTGGAGTTACCTTTATGGAAACTTGATCGAATGCATTGTACAGAGTGTGCAGGAAAAGTGATTCTAGTCGTTGGAGTGTTGAAAACATCAAAAATAGATCCGTTGCAACTCCCCAAATGAAAAGATTTTTCCCAAGTGCTTCTAGTGTCTAGTGGACATCCTCAACTATAAATAGGGCCCCTTGGACTTCATTCCATGTTTGGTCCTTCATGCTATTCAAGATCCTAGCTATATTTTAGTGCATTTTTCCACTAGAGCCCCTTTTCTCTCTTACTTACAAATCCAAATGTCCATATTAGTGAGATAGGATATGTATGAGAGAGTTACTCCATTCTACTCTTGTAAAGCTCACAAATCTTCCCTTTCCCAACCCCTCTCTCAAGAGAAAAGTTGGTGAAATCTTTTCCAAGGTGAAGGAGAAGGAGAAAAGCTTCTCCAGGTTGAAGGAGAAGGCGAAGGCCGAAGATCCATGAGAAGAGTGGGTAATTATTTCAAGGAAAAAGACTTGTGGCAAGAAGGGGAGCTCCTTGATGAAGGTGTCCAACTCCTTAAAAAAGTAGATAAGACCTTGTAGAGGTTGAAGATAAAAAAACACTAGAGGGGGGTGAATAGGGTTTTATAATAATTTTTAAAATAATTCAACTAACAAACAACCACAAGGTTGTTGTAGAAGGAGATAAGGGTTTAGAGTGGTTCCACCCATAGCAAAAACTAAGGGAGTCATTCCACTACCCAATTGTTTCCAATTGGGATTTTGAAAGTATTTGAATTTTATTACCTTCTCAAGGATGTTACACAAAATTACAAATATCTTCCCAAACCCTTTGGATAGCCTTCACCCGAAGTCGTCTCACCAACCTTGAAGCAGCCTTCACTTGAAGTAACTTCAAGCTCCCCCTTGAAGTAGCCTTCCTCCTTGAAGTAGCTTCCCATTGAGACCTTCTAGAAGTAGTCCAAAGTCCTCCTTCTCCACCTGAGAAGATTTCACCCTCTCCACTCCGTAGCCTTCAACCTAGGAGTAGCAAGGAGAGTACAATGCAATAAGAAAGAATAAGAAAGGAAAAAGGAAATTACAATTACCACTTAAGCACAAGGCTTGAATCCTATATCAAGCGTTTTGATCCCCTATCCAATGTGTATGGAAGTGGACGTATAGTGGGTAGGAGATTCTAGTCTATAGGACATGAAATGCCAACAATGGAAAGGATTAGCAAGTGTTGAAGTTGCTAAATTGCTCACAAGAATTGATTCTCAATTGCAAGTATGTGTACTCAAGTGATTTTAGGTGTCCTAAGGTATGTCCTATTTATAGGAATGGCCTACTAGTACTTAGGGATGTTCTAGACATTTTCTAGGGGATTCTTAGTGCTCAACTAGCTATTAGATATCCACTAATTGCATTTGTAATGACTAGTTAATTAATTCTGAAAAGTGCAGACAGAAACCTTCTCGGTCGAGTGATGAATGCATATTCATCGTAGTTCAATCATCTCGTTTAGCCTAGTTTTGGTTACATTATTGCTTTTATTGGCCGTATCTTCCCATATGCAACATATATTGGGCTTAATTGAATTATCACAAATTTTTATTAAATTTTTGCACTTTTATGCAGGTCAAATTTGGGAACTTGGGCCTAAACCTCTCTCGGCCCACCAACAGATCGCAGCCTCCTTTTCTCTTCTCTCCCTTTGCTGATCCGTCTCTTTCCCTGCAAAGTGTGATTAACCCTACACTCGCGATTAAGGCAACAACCATGATCACGATCCCTGACACCGGACCACAGCATCCAAAGCCCACGACTGTGGAAAAACTAAGCCGCGTCCGCAACATCTAAAGCCCGCGACCGTGGCAAAACTCAGCCGCGACCGCGGCATCCAAAGCCCGCGACCTGTTGCCTCTTTGTCGCGACCATGGCGAAATGGAGCCGCGACCGTGACATCAGTCCAAAGAAGCCGCGACCATGACATCAGGCAAAAAGACTGCGACCTGCAGAGATGCCGCGACCACGGACTCCAAAGATCGCGACCAAGCCAGATGATCGTGAAAACCTGTCCGAGGTCCTATTCTATTAGCCGCGATCATCCCTCCACCCGCGATTGGGAACTACAACTAACCGCAACATCACCAACTCTCTGCTCCTACCCGTAGCTCCCTCAATACTGCGACCACAGTTGCAAAGACCGTGACCGCGATAATAGCCGCGACCTGCAGCTAAGGCACGACCGAGCCAAAAAGTCACGACCACGGCATTCAAAAAGCCACGACCGCGGCATTCCAAAGGCCATGACCGTGCAAATATCCACGACCGCGACATCATTCAAAAGGCCACGACTGTGCAAATAGCTGCGACCGCGACATCATTCAAAAGGTCGCGACCTGCTGCAGAATTACTAAGGTTGTGATTTTAAGTCGGCGCCAGCCTGTCTATAAATAGAACACGACTGCAGTCAGTCAAATCATCATCTCCAGATGCCGTTAGGCTGCAGGGACTGTCCTGGGCCTGAGGAGACGATCTCCATAGCCAAGAACCTGCCACCCGTGGTGGTTTTATAGCCTATCCACCCAGATCTGGAGTGTAAACTCTAGATTTGCAAGCCACTTCGCCCGGATCTAGATCTAGATATACGCCCAGGTCTAGATCTGCTGCGTCTACGCCATTTCTACACCGCCATCTCATCCACGAGCTGCTACTTCTACTGCGAGCAAGGTCCATGAGAAGAAAGAGAAGGTGGATAGAGATGATCTGCCCCATCTTCCATGGTGTTCTTCCCTCCTCGTCCAGATCTGCCTCGACCTTGTATAGAAGATCGTTCCTCCGCAGAGATGCGATCATCTTCTTCACCATGCTCATGGCGGAAACTTCTCTCTCTCTTGTTATCCTTGTTTCTCTCACCATGAGCGAGTAGTTTACTTTCGCTGGGGTGCAGGGACTAGCCCCGCTGCCCATGCCTTCATATCTTATTGTTAAACATTCCATGGCATGTATATAATCTTTCATTTCATTTCTAATCATCGATGTGTGCTTGTGGATTGATCACCTACTTGCATATATCTTGTTCGTTTCCTATGTTGCGAGAACTTCAATGCGTAGGTTTTGAATGTCGATTAATGCGGTTGACTCCCAAACTAGAAATAGAATGGGATTCCTTGAGGTCGTAAGTGTATGATCCGTGTAGTGATGAGCCATCTAGCCCACAGTGATGCTTCTGTGTGCCTGACGCCTGTATAGGGGGCCCACAACTTCATTTGGTTTTCTGTATCTTTAGAGCTGTAAGTATGTGATCTGGATGGTGACGAGACATCTGATACCTAAGGTGATGCTTACGCGAACCTGACGCCCGTATGGGGGGTTTTGCAGTAGCTCTATTTGAATGGTTATATCTTGCCTGGATGTTTGATGTTTGGATGTGATTGCATGAGTAGTGGTGGTGAAACCCAGGACCATCCCAGCGATCTCCATCATTAATCTTTAATCAACCTTTAATCCTGCTCTTTTACTTTCCTCACATTTAGTTTAATTAAACTCAAATCAACCAACCTTGTTCTAAATATTAGTCTTGATTCAACTAGATTTGACTAGAGAAAGATTCTTAAAAACGTTGTCCCTTGGGATTCGATCCTCAACTATACTGCGATAAGACCCGTCCACTTGCAGGTGGTATTATTGCACGTTGTTTTGGATAAAAATTTAGGTATTTCATCCCTAAGTGTGTTTGTTAGTGCGATAATATAAGTCACGCCAAATTCTGGCGCCGTTGCCGGGGACAACAGAATCATCTAGTTAAATCTAGTTCTTTTGAGACTAATTAGGTTTTTCTTTTACTTTTGATACTATCGATCATATATACTTGAATTCAGTTCTACTCTGTCCATCTTACTAGTGAGAGATCTTTTCATCCTAGGTACCTACAAAGTCTAGTGTATGCGCCGCTCAGACAGTCCCAGACTCTTTGCTAGCTTTGACCCTCAGATAGACAGAACCTTTCGCCATCAGTACAGAGAAAACCAAGCAAGAATGGCTCAAGAGGAGGAAATTGCTCGAAGGGTAGCTCAAGCCCTTAATGCACAAAGAGATAGGCTTATGCAAGAAGCCCGAGCCGCAGTTCAAGAAGAAATCCAAGCAGCCCAAGCAGCAGCTCAACAAGCGGAGTTACAAAAAGACCTTAGGGAGTTCGCAATCCCTAAAGCTGCTGACGTTCATCACCTAGTGCAACCTCCTTATCCGAATTTCGAGATAAGAGCACATTGGGTTACGTTGCTTCAAAACAGTCCTTTCTATGGTAAGCAAGGAGAAGATAGTCAAGAACATCTTCTGAGGTTTATAGATCTATGTGCCATGACAAAGCAAAATGGAGTCACAGATGATGCCATCAGACTCTGTCTCTTCAAATACTCTCTTGCCAATAGAGCCATGAGTTGGTATAACTCCTTGCAATGCGAACCCAGCACCACTTGGGAACAACTTCAAAATGTTTTCCTGGAAAAATTTTACCTTCCTTCTCTCACCTATGAAATCAGGGGCCGAATAACGCAATTCACCCAGGTCCCTGGAGAATCCCTAGCTGAAGCATGGGAAAGATACAAAGAGCTTCTACACAAGTGTCCACATCATGGCATTCCAAAGAATCAACTCATTGAAATCTTTTATAGAGGTGTGGACGATGATATCAAGAGGTTTTTGGATTCCTCGTCTGGAGGAAACTTCATGCGTCAGAGTTATGATAGCGCATGGAAGGTTGTCACCCTTGGAGCTAAAAACCAAGCCAAGTGGGTAGACCTGTTGGCAAAGGAGTGCTGAAGGTAGCTATGGCCAAAGCAACACCCGAGTACAAGTCTATCGCTGAATCTCTCAACCTCCTAGTTGCAAAGAAAGACCATCTAGAATCGTCTCTTGCAGCTTATGAAAGAAGATGTCCGCCCCCTCGACAACAAGAGCAAGTTAAGTCAGTTTCACTCTTCTGTGAAGCATGCAAAGATACTAATCATTCTACTCTAGCCTATAACATTCTCTATGATGTTGTTTTGAGCAATACATGTGCCCAAGGAGATAGTGGTCAAATGGAAAATCTGAATGTTGTCAACACTATCCCTGGTCAAGGGTACTATAATCCGAATCAGAATAGGAACCATCCAGGTTTTCAATATGGAAATCCTTCTGGAGCGGAAAACTCACAACAACTTGGTTCAAATACTCAACAACGAGGCCCGCCAGGATTCCAATATAACCAACAATAGAATTTTGGGAATCAAGGGAACTTCAGAGGTAACTTCCAGAATATAAACTACAACAATTATCAGAACAATCCTCAGTTTCAGAACCCCAACCAAGTCCCCTATCAACAGCAACAACAAGGGAAACAACCCGGTCCCATCCCTCCTCATGACAAATTGTCAGCTATTGAGAAGATGCTGCAGTCGCAGCAGACTATGATAGCTAACCAGCAAGCCCATCATAAGGCTATTGAATCTCAACTAGCTCAACTTGCGGCTAGCATGAAGCCACCTGCTGGAGTCTTTGCTGGACAACCTGAAAACAATCCTAAACATCCTAAGCAACTGAAGGCTGTCACCACCAGGTCTGGAAAAGACTATTCTGACCCCCTGCTAAGATACCAATAGTGGCAACAAACGATGATGACCTTGTGAATGTCCAAGACTCTATAATACCTGAGTCTCAACCGAAGGAACAACCAACCGCTGAAAAGACAGACAAAGCAAGATTAGAGGAACCATTAGCTGTAGAGACAGAAGACACACCTGAGCTGGATGTGCCAGTATACAAGCCCCGTCCTCCCTTCCTATCTCGTTTGAAGCAGACAAAGCTCGATACTCGATTCAACAACTTCAAAGAAGCTATGAAGAAGCTCCATGTAGATATACCCTTTCTAGATGCACTAGCTGAGATACCAGCCTGGACTAAGTACTTAAAGTCTCTCCTCACAAGGAAGTACATAACTAAAGAATACGAGACTGTTAAGCTAGCAACAACCACTTCCGATATCATCCAGAGCAAGATGCCCAAGAAGCAGAAAGACCCGGGATCCTTTGGGATTTCATGCCATATCGGCGACTCTTCATGTAAGAAGGGATTGGCCGATCTCGGTGCTAGCATCTCTATCATGCAACTTAGCCTTTGCAAGAGGCTATGGTTTGCAGAATTACTACCAACTGGAATGACCATTCAACTTGCAGATAACTCTATGACCCTTCCTTTGGGAATCATTGAAGATGTCCCTGTCAAGGTTGGAAAAGACTCTTATGTCCCATGTGACTTTGTCATCATGGACATAAAGGAAGACGCTAGATACCCTCTCATCTTTGGCCGTCTGTTCCTCGCCACTGCAAGAGCTTTGATTGACATTGAAGCAGGGACCTTGTTGCTCAGACTAGGGAAAGAAACCCTCGAGTTCGAAGTTTTTGAAAGCATGCGAAGACCGAGCATGCAGGAAGAAGTCTATTTGATTGATTGCATTGAGAAAATGTCTCTCCTCACACAAGAGGAATATGAACAAGACGATCCTTTAGAAGTGGCTCTAACAAACCCATCTGTTGAAAATTTCACCAACGAACAAGTTAAGGATTGTGTCCTTCACCTTGACTCTGTAGAGGAAGATCCTGAAGCTAGGTTCGAGGAACTCAAAGCTGTGAATGTAACTGAAGAGCCATGTGAGAATCCAAAAGCACTCGAAATGAAGCCCTTGCCTGAGGGACTTAAGTACGTGTTTTTGGATGATCTCAAGGTTTCTCCAGTTATTATAAATTCTGATCTAACGACCGAACAAGAAGATAAACTCCTAAAAGAATTAAAGGAAAGAAAGAAAGCTATCGGCTACAAGATGAGCAATCTCACTGGGGTCAGTCAAGCGCTTTGTATGCATAAAATCCCTATGGTGGAAGACCACAAGCCGACTGTTGAGCATCAATGGAAGTTGAATCCTAATATGAAGGAAGTAGTCCACTGCGAAGTTATCAAGTTGCTCACTACTGGAATCATCTATCCGATATCTGATTCACCGTGGGTGAGTCCTGTGCATGTCGTTCCAAAGAAGGGTGGCACTACTGTGATACAGAACGAAGAAAATGAACTCATCCCCACTCGAACAGTCACCGGGTGGAGGATGTGCATCGACTACAAGAAGTTAAACAAGGCAACACGTAAAGATCATTTCCCGATGCCTTTTCTAGATCAAGTCTTAGAGAGATTGGCTCACCAGGAATATTTTTGCTATCTCGATGGTTACTCTGGATTCTACCAAATTCCTATACATCCAGATGACCAAGAGAAAACTACTTTTACTTGCCCCTTCGGAACCTATGCCTTCAGAAGGATGCCATTCAGACTCTGTAATGCGCCTGCAACCTTCCAACGTTGCATGGCAGCCATATTTTCCGGTTGAACTGAAACTATCATGGAAGTTTTTATGAATGATTTCTGTGTATATGGAGATTCATATGATTCATGCCTAAGACACCTCTCCCTTTTCCTGAAACGATGCGAAGAAACACACCTAGTGCTTAATTGGGAGAAATGTCACTTTATGGTAAAAGAAGGTATTGTCCTCAGCCATAGGGTCAGTAATCGAGGAATCGAAGTTGACAAGGCCAACATCGAAGTGATCTCCAACTATCTATCCCTACCAATGTAAGAGAAGTCCACGCATTCCTTGGTCATGCAGGCTTCTACAGAAGGTTCATCAAGGATTTCTCCAAGATAACCATGCCCATGACAAACTTGTTGCTGAAGGACGCTGACTTCTATTTTTATGAAGAATGTATCAAGAGTTTCAACAATCTAAAGCATGCCCTTACAACAAAACCCATCATTCGATCCCCAGATTGGGATCACCCATTCAAAATTATGTGTGATGCCAGTGATTATGATGTGGGTGTCGTTCTGGGCCAATGTATAGAGAAGAAACATCATGTCATCTATTATCCATCGAAGACCCTTGACGAAGCTCAGAGGAACTACACAACTACCGAGAAGGAACTCCTAGCAGTCGTATATGCCTTTGATAAGTTTAGATCCTACCTCATAGGTTCAAAGGTTATTGTCTACATCGATCACGCTGCTATTCGTTATCTTCTAAAAAAGAAAGATGTAAAACCAAGGCTAATAAGATGGATTCTCCTATTGCAAGAATTTGATCTTGAGATTAGAGATAAGAGAGGCACAGAAAATGTTGTAGCGGACCACTTGAGTCATATCCACACTCTGGAAACTGAGAAGATCCCAATTAATGACTCTCTTCCAGATGACCATCTTATGAAAGTCTCAGAAGCTACTCCTTGGTACTCGGACTATGTGAACTACCTTGCCGCTGGTGTCATCCACCCTGAGTGTACTGGCAATACTCTAAAGAAATTCATGCATGACGTGAGGCAATACCACTGGGATGAACCGTACCTCTTAAAGCTTTGTGATGATGGTCTCTACAGACGTTATATCACTGAGGAAGAAGCCCAACTTATTTTAGAACAATGCCACTCAGGCCCAGTCGGAGGCCATATGAGTTCAAAGAAAACTTCTTTGAAGGTTTTGCAATGTGGTTTCTTTTGGCCAACCATATCCAGAGATGCTTATAACTTTGTGTTGTCATGTGACAAGTGTCAGAGAATGGGAAACATTATGAAAAGAGATGAGATGCCACTTAAGCTATGGCAAGAAGTCGAGATTTTTGATGTTTGGGGAGTGGACTACATGGGCCCATTCCCATCCTCACATGGATTTTACTACATCCTAGTCACGGTTGATTATGTCTCCAAATGGGTAGAAGTAATACCAATGGTTACTAGCGATTCAAAACCCGTCATTAAAATGTTCAAAGATATCATTTTTCCCTGTTTTGGAGTTCCACGCACTGTGATATCCGACGGAGGTTCTCATTTTCTGGAAAGAAGCTTTGAAGCGTTGTTGAGAAGATATGGTGTAACACACAAGGTAGCTTCCCCCTACCACCCACAAACAAGTGGGCAGGTAGAGGTTTCGAACTGTCAACTCAAGGCTATCCTGGAAAAGACAATAGGACGCAACCGAAAGGATTGGTCAGTGAAAATCAATGACACCTTATGGGCCTACCAAACTGCGTTCAAAACTTCTCTTGGAACAACACCCTTCAGACTCATCTATGGAAAATTATGTCACCTGCCCGTGGAACTAGAACATAAAGCATGGTGGGCAATCAAACATCTGAATTTTGACATGAAGAAAGCAAGCGAAGCCAGGATTCTACAACTTCAAGAGTTGGATGAACTCCGAACAACAGCTTATGAGAATGCACGAATCTACAAGGAACGCACAAAACTTTGGCATGATGGTCATCTGAAGAGGAAGGACATTCAAGTGGGAGACCAAGTTCTGCTGTTCAACTCAAGACTGAAGTCATTCCCAGGAAAACTTCGTTCTCGATGGTCTGGGCCATACATTGTCAAAAGCATCTATCCACATGGTGCATTTACCTTATGGAGTGAGAAGTCAGGTGATTTTGTGGCAAATGGCCAATGCTTGAAGAAATATTTCACCACAGCCGATACCAGCACTGATGAATTGATGAAAATGTCCAAACCAACATATCTTCCCATAAACTAAAGAAATCACGTCGAGCCATCGACGTAAAACAAAGGCGCTTGTTGGGAGGCAACCCGATCTTTAACTTAGCTTTTATTTTTAGTCTTGTTTTTAGAAAATTTTGCACCTGGTAGACAATGCATCGCAAGATGCAGTCTTAAGTTATGATAGTTTCCATTTTTGAGATTTCAGATGGAGGACGCGTCGCCGAAAGGAATGCAACCACATCTGGTGGACCAACCGGCACGAGTTTACCCCTCCATCTCAGATTTAGAGTTTGCTCGGGACGAGAACATTTCTAAGTTTGGGGTGGAGGGTGGGTGGTACGTACTTTACTTTCCACCCTCTCCTATCCATTTCAGACTTAAGATTTCATCGTTGAAATTTTGAACAAATTTTTCAAAAATTTTCAAAATTTTCAAAAGTTTTCATAGCTCTTTGTATAGAATCTTGATGAAGTTTTGACGCTTTTGTTTCAATCAAAGCCTTTACCTATCCGGCTATCCTGTTTTTCCATGCAATTTTGAATCATTATACCCTCCTTATTCGAAACGAAGCCTCAAGGAGAACAATTTTTGAAACTAGCCGATGATTAGAAATCACCTTGTGAAGCTTATGAATCCTAACATCATGATTAGTAGATATGGCAAGTATCTGTCGAACTGAGAGGGATCAAACACGTTGTGCTTCCTATCTGACTAGTGGAACAATAGCATGGAATATCCACCGGATCCTCATCAAGTCATTATTTGAGCAGAGTATGATAAGGAGAACGACCCGGTTCATTGAATTGTAAATCAAGTTGCACTCTGATCTGAACTCTCTTCTACACTTCTTCCATCATCTTCTTACCCCTTCATCATCAAAAACAAACAAAAATAGCCAATTTAGTGCCAAACCCTAAGTTCGGGGTGGCACACTCTATCTCTCTTTACGCTTCTTCCATACCCCTCGCTAAGAAATAGGGGTGTATCACCAAGAAAAGATGCCAAAGTGCACACAAAAAGAAATGCAATCTCGAGTCGAATAGAGGAGAGATTCGCACAAAAAAATTTGCAATCAATGAAATTGCAAATCATATAATAAAATATCGAGTCGAATAGAGGAGAGATTTGTTTCTTCCTTCCATACCACCATTCACTCCCTTTTCCACCTACTGGCACAATGAATGCCTACGCTCACCAACATCCTAAAAACACCAGTGTCAGATCAGGTGCACACTTGTTGTTCTGCGGGTATCTCTGGACCCTTACGAAACTCTCTGACATGCTTGATTTTGGAAAAAGTGGAGAGGAAGTGATGTTGGGAAATGAACTCGGAAACGAAGATATGGTAAAATGTGTTCTGTGATCTCAGGATGTTGAGACACTTAGTCATACCGAGCAGAAAAGAAACAATCGTGATGTGAAGATGAAGCGATCGCACGAGTTGAAAGTATTCATCCGATGAGTGTTTTAGATTTTGTGTTACTCGAGGACGAGCAACGTTTAAGTTCGGGGTATTTTGATTCATGCATATTCATTGTAGTTCAATCATCTCGTTTAGCCCAGTTTTGGTTACATTATTGCTTTTATTGGCCGTATCTCCCTATATGCAACATATATTGGGCTTAATTGAATTATCACGAATTTTTATTAAAATTTTGCACTTTTGTGCAGGTCAAATTTGGGAACTTGGGCCCAAACCTCTCTCGGCCCACCAACAAATCGCAACCTCCTTTTCTCTTCTCTCCCTTTGCTGATCCGTCTCATTCCCTGCAAACCGCGATTAACCCTACACTCACGATTAAGACAACAACCACGATCGCGATCCCTGACACCTGACCGCGGCATCCAAAGCCCACGACCGTGGCAAAACTCAGCCGCAACCGCAGCATCCAAAGCCCGTGACCTGTTGCCTCTTTGCCGCGACCGTGGCGAAATGGAGCCGTGACCGCGACATTAGTCCAAAGAAGCTGCGACCGCAGCATCAGGCAAAAAGACCGTGACCTGCAGATAAGCCGCGACTGTGGTCTCCAAAGATCGCGACCAAGCCAGATGATCGCAGACACCTGTCCGAGGTCCTGTTCTGTTAGCTGCGATCAGGTCCTACAACTAATCGCGACATCACCAACTCTTTGCTCCTACCTGCGGCTCCCTCCTCAATACCGCGACCATGGTTGCAAAGACTGCGACCGCGGTAATAGCCGCGACCTGCAGCTAAGGCACGACCGAGCCAAAAAGTTGCGACCGCGGCATTCAAAAAGCCACGACCGTGGCATCCCAAAGGCCACGACCGTGCAAATAGCCGCGACCGTGGCATCATTCAAAAGGCCACGACTGATCAAATAGCCGTGACCGCGACATCATTCAAAAGGCCGCGACCTGCTGCAGAATTACTAAGGTTGCGATTTTAAGTCGGCGCCAGCCTGCCTATAAATAGAACACGACTCCAGTCAGTCAAATCATCATCTCCAGATGCCATTAGGCTATAGGGACTGTCCTGGGCCTCAGGAGACGATCTTCATAGCCAAGAACCTGCCCCTCATGGTGGTTTTACGGCATGTCCACCCAGATCTGCAGTGTAAACTCTAGATCTGCAAGCCACTTCGCCTGGATCTAGATCTAGATCTACGCCCAAGTCTAGATCTGCTGCGTCTACGCCATTTCTATGCCGCCATCTCGTCTACGAGCTGCTCCTCCTACTACGAGCAAGGTCCACGAGAAGAAAGAGAAGGTGGATAGAGAAGATCTGCCCCGTCTACCGTGGTGTTCTTCCCTCCTCATCCAGATCTGCCTCAACCTTGTATAGAAGACCATTCCTCCGTAGAGCTGCGATCATCTTCTTCACCATGCTCATGGCGGAAACTTCTCTCTCTCTTGTTATCCTTATTTCTCTCACCATGAGCGAGTAGTTTACTTTTGCTGGGGTGCAGGGACTAGCCCCACTGCCGATGCCTTCATATCTTATTGTTAAACATTCCATGGCATGAATATAATCTTTCATTTCATTGCTAATCGTCGATGTGTGCTTGTGGATTGATCACCTGCTTGCATATATCTTATTCGTTTCCTATGTTGCAAGAACTTCAATGCGTAGGTTTTGAATGTCGATTAACACGGTTGACTCCCAAACTAGAAATAGAATGGGATTCCTTGAGGTCATAAGTGTATGATCCGTGTGGTGATGAGCCATCTAGCCCACGGTGACGCTTCTGTGTGCTTGACGCCTGTATAGGGGGCCCAGAAGTTCATTTGGATTTCTATATCTTCAGAGCTGTAAGTATGTGATCTGGATGGTGACGAGACATCGGATACCTAAGGTGATGCTTACGCGAACCTGACGTCCGTATGGGGGGTTTTGCAGCAACTCTATTTGAATGGTTATATCTTGCCTGGATGTTTGATGTTTGGATGCGATTGCATGAGTAGTGGTGGTGAAACCCGGGACCATCCCATCGATATCCATCATTAATCTTTAATCAACCTTTAATCCTGCTCTTTTACTTTCCTCACATTTACTTTAATGAAACTCAAATCAATCAACCTTGTTCTAAATATTAGTCTTGATTCAACTAGATTCGACTAGAGAAAGATTCTTAAAAACGTTGTCCCTTGGGATTCGATCCTCAACTATACTGTGATAAGACCCGTCCTCTTGCGGGTGGTATTATTGCACGTTGTTTTGGTTAAAAACTTAGGGATTTCAACCCTAAGTGAGTTTGTTAGTGCGATAATATAAGCCACCACTAAAGAAGGTGGGATCCTTCATCAGTTCCTACTCTATTGGCCTCCATATTCATCAACCATAGAGGGGATATATGCATTGAATAAGAGTAATTAGAATATCAAAAATTAGGTAAAGTTAGGTCATGAGCTCGGTCGGGAAAGGGAAGGCGAAGGAGGGGGCGACGGAGGGGGCGACGACGGCGTCTGACCCTCCAGATCTAGGCCGTGATAGACTGCAGTCGAAGTTGATTGGCGCTCATGGGGTGATCTCAGTTGCTAAGGAATCGTTGGATTGGTCAGGACTATTCAAGAAAAACAATGCTGGTGGCCCAGTCAATCTCAGTAAGACAGAGTTCCAGATGCTTGATGGCAAACTTCTCTACCCTAAGTCGATTGATGAATGGAACCTAGATCGGTGGAGCAAGACAGCTGCGGGGTACGTTGTGGGTCTTAAACCTCATTGGCCATCTTTGGTTCGCCACCTTGCCCATGTCTGGAGAGTCAAGGTTCTATAGAAATCAGATCCCGCGGCAGGGGTTTCTTCATTGTCATGTTTTCCAATGACGAGGACCTAGTCACAGCAGTGGACGAAGGACCCTAGTTTGTTGCAGGTAAACCACTCATTATCAAATGCTGGGAAAGGGGTGAGCCTCTGGAGAAGATTAAACTCTCTGAAATCCCTATCTAGTTAAGGATACATAATCTCCCTCTTGAGTTGTGGGACGTGGAGATGTTCAATCATATAGGATCTGTCCTGGGTCATCCTATAAGGCCAGACAAATGGATCTATGAATTCTATAGGCTTGAATACGCGAGAATCCAGGTCGTGGTCCCAGCTGATTTCTCTTTTCGAAGGATCTTCAAATCATGAGTGATGATGGGCAAGTTGATGTTATTGAGTTTGAATACGAATGGCAGCCTGTGAAGTGCTCAACCTGTGGTCTCTTTAGCCATGAACCTGCTTTGTGTGAAGAACTCAAGAAGTTTGAAGGCAGAGGACCAAAGAAGAGAACGATGAAGAATTGGGTTCCCAAAGTTGCTACGCTTGTTGAGGAAATTTAAGGAGAGGTTTTTAGTGATGATGTTGAAGAGGTTGCTGATCTTGATCCACCCTTAACTTCTCAAATGGACCTTAATAGGACCATGATTCCTATTGAGATCATCACTTCCCCTGTTGTGGAGGATGCAGTCATCACTCCTACTGTGTCTTCGGAGCTAGGTTGGGAAATATATAAAAAGAATACCAAGTCCATTCCTAAAGGTGTTCCTAAAAACGCTTCTCGTTCTTTACCTGATTCCCTGAACAAGTTCTCCCCCCTATCTAATTTCGGTGGAGTGGATGATTCTCAAGAGAATGTTAGTGCTGATGCGCCTGTAGGGGAGGTGTCCCGGGCCATTTCCCTTCTTCCTAATGGTTGATTCCTTATCTGTGCTTTCTTGGAATGTGAGGGGAGTGGAAAATAAAATTCCTCACATTCAGAGTGAGATGATTAAGAATAAAGCTAGTGTTTATATTATTTTGGAATCCAGATTACAAGGCAGAGATATTCCTAGTTTTATTGATAGTATTTGTCTGGGTGCCTCCTTCTTGGATAACTCCAATTTTTACTCTTATACACATATTCTTGTCATTTGAGTTGGTAGTGATATTGATGTTACGATGTCCTTCTGTAATGAACAAGTTATTCATTGTGTTGTTACCAAAGGCTTGGTGAGCATTCAGTTGTCTGCTATCTATGGAGCAAATCGTGATGATGATAGAAGCACTCTCTGGGATTCCTTATCTTTCATCAGAACTTTAAATCCTGTGTTGTGGTGTGTCATTGGCGACTTCAATGCGGTTAGACAGTTGAGAGAGAAGCTGGACAAACAACCCCCTTCTAATAGAAGTATGCTTGACTTCAATAACTCTATTGCCACTACTGAGCTTCTTAAGCTGGAAACTAAAGGTTTGTTCTTTACTTGGGTTAGTCATAGAAAGAATGGGAAGAGCACTTTTTCAAAAATTGATAGGGTCTTCACGAATATGAATTTTCTCTCTGAATTCCCTCATTGTTGGGGGGAGGTTATTCCAGCTGTGGTTAGTGACCACAAAATTCTGATGCTTAGATTATTTTTTGGGAAAAGAGGTGCTGCCCCCTTTTGTTTTATTAATTCTTGGGTTAAGAAGGAGTCTTACAAGAACACTGTTTCTCAAGCTTGGCGTGATACCAAACCTTCCGGCACTCCTATGTATCGATTGTACCAAAAGCTTCATTCTGTGACTTCTGCCTTGAGAAAATGGAATAGGGAAGTTGTGGGAAATTTCTGTTCTAAAGCTAGAGAGCTTGAGGTTAAGTTGTTGGCCTGTCAGAGAGAGGTGGATGATGACCCCTTGAACAAGAATAAGCAAATCCAATTATCCTTGCTCCGAGAAAGCACTGCTAAAGCGCTTAATGATGAGGAATGTTTCTTTAAGCAGAAGAGTCGCGTGCAGTGGTTGAAGCTGGGGGATAGGAATACTACTTTTTTCTATGCTTCCTTGAAAACTAGGAGGATTAGAAATAGTATTAATGTTTTGGAGGATGACCAAGGTGTTTTGCTGTATGATAGAGATACTATCAGCGAGAACATCAGGAAATTTTTTGTCAATCTTTTTAATAGTTCTCCTAATGACTTGGTTCTCTAGAAAGAAGAGTGGTCCCTTCCTAAAATCACTAAAGTTCAGTTTGACAAATTAAGAATGGTTGTTATGAGGAAAGAAGTTGAGGAAGTCTTTATGAGCATGAAAGATGATAAAGCTCCTGGTCTGGATGGTTTCAATTCCCTTTTCTATAAATATGTGTGGGATATCGTTGGAGAGGATGTTATATCAGCCATACTGAGCTTCTTTAGTTCTGGCAGATTATTAAAGGAATGTAATAGTACTCTGATTACTCTCATTCCTAAGATTTCTGGTGCTATTTGTCTAAAGGATTTTAGACCCATCTCTTTATGCAACACCATCTATAAAGTTATCATGAAGATCTTAGCCAATAGAATGAAGACTGTTCTCCCTGATCTCATTGACCTTAATCAAATTGCCTTTATCCAAGGCAGGAAAATTGGAGATGCTATTTTTCTTGCGAATGAGGTTCTCAGTACATTCACTGGTTCTCAGAAAAATATGTGTGTGAAGGTGGATTTGGCGAAAGCCTATGAAACTGTAAGAAGAGACTATATCCTTTTTCTTTTATCCAAGATGGGTTTTCCTCCGTGTTGGTTGAACTGGATCCAAGAATCATTTGATACGGCTTCCTATAGTGTTCTTCTTAATGGCTCGCCCTCGGATATGTTCCTGGCTTCAAATGGAGTTAGACAAGGGGACCCTCTCTCCCCCTATTTGTTTGTTATTGCCATGCAGGGTCTAACGTCGATGATTAATGCTGAAGTTAAGGCTGGGAATTTGTCCCCTATTAAAGCTAGAAATGCTAGTATTTCGCATATCATCTTTGCGGACGATCTTCTGTTGTTTTCTAAAGCTGATGAGGAAGATGCTCATTGCTGGAAGGAAATCCTTTGTTTCTTCTGTTCAGCCTCGGGTTTAAGACTTAATAATGATAAGAGTCAACTTTTTTTGAGTAGGAGAGCTGATGGGGGAAATATCTCAAATATCTTGAATATTTCCTGTTCGGACCTCCCTGTGAGGTATCTTGGTATTCCTCTCTTCACTGGGAGACTGTCCAAAAAGATGTGTAGCCCAATCATTGATAAGTTTAGCTCTAAACTTGATTCATGGAAAGGGAATTTACTATCTCAGGGTGCGAGATTGGAGCTGGTTATCTCAACCTTATCAACTTATAACATCTTCTGGACTTCCGCTTTTCCCTTACCCAAATCTGTTATTAAGAAGCTGGAGAAGATGATGCGAGACTTTCTTTGGAAAGATTATGAAGAGAAGAAGCATTTGCACACCGTGTCTTGGAATCTTATCTGCAGACCTAAAATGGAGGGAGGTCTTGGTATTAGACGGATTGATGACTGGGTTTGAGCTGGCTTGCTTAAAAATTTATGGTGCCTTGCTGCTGAAAAAGAATCTTTATGGGTTAGATGGTTACATGGCAGATATATTAAACATGAATTTTTTTGGGTAGTTAAAGCCAGAGCCAATTCTTCTTGGCTGTGGAGAAGATTGCTTGAAACAAGAAACATTCTTTTAGGAGAAATTGATATGTGCTTGGGCAATGGCAGGAACTTTCTTTTTTGGAGAGATCCTTGGATCTCGGGTGGCAGGAAGCTGATTGATATCCTTGATTCAAATTTGATCTTTAGGATGGGGAAAGGCCTCAATTGCAAAGCTGAGGTCTGCATTACAAATGGAAATTGGTCATTGCCTTGCTTTAGGGGAGTATAGAAACTTTAGGAGCTTTTAAGTACTCAGAGGCCGCCTTCTTGCATGGATGACTGTGTCCAGTTCCTTGGCGGTAAGGATTTGAATATGAAAATATGTTGGGAGATAGTGAGAAAGAAAGGTTGTAAAGTCATTTGGGGATCTTGGATTTGGTCTGACATTCCCAGGAAATGGTCTTTTCTGTTATGGAAATGCTTTTTGGGCAGAGTTACTACGTGCAATTTTCTGAAAAAGATCAGGTGGCAGCTGGCTTCAAGATGTCCTATGTGTGAGAAAGAGGAGGAGGACTCCTACCATCTATTCTTCTCTTATTCATTCGCCTCTTCTATTTGGAAGTTATGGAAATTGAACCAAAATAGCAGCGTTGTGCCCTTTGTTTTGACGAACTTCTTATTTTGAGGAAAGGGAAAAAGGTTTCTGCATGCTTCGTCATCTTCCTTCTTTGGCAAGAAAGAAACATAAGAACTTTCGGAGGTTACTGCAGAAGTCTGGAAGTTTTTTGGGATTTCTTTGTGAAGGATCTGCCTTTACTTTGTACATAGTTTTTTCTTCCTTGTTCGTTTTTACAGCTTCTTGTTTCTGAGATTATGCTCTGTAATCTCTGAACTTTCTTCATAGCAATGGAAAAGGCACAACACCCTTAGTTCACCAAAAAAAATATAAGCCACGTCATCGAGAAGTTTGTTGACCGAATGTCTCTCGGTCGAGGAATTTGTCGACCGAGGGAGAGTCTTGGGAAAGTGTATTGCAACGTTCAACTCAACTCCAAGCAACTTTTTCCCACTAAGTCTAACGGCTATAGAACCTGCTCGAGACACAGTCTCGGTCGAAGTAAAGTTCGACCGAGCCTTTCTTAGTGATGGCTTTTAGAAGGTTATGCAAAGGTGTTCGTGCTTTAGACTTGGGAGTTTCTCGGTCAAGAAAATGTTCGACTGAGAGTATCTCGGTCGAGAAGTGTGTCGACCGAGATGAACTCTATTTCAAAACTTTAACTCATATACTAAGTGTAAGAAATGAATGTGCAATTGTGATGCTCACTTAGGGATGACTTGTCTAAGTGTTGTGTGTGGATAGGGAAGATCTAAACTCTTGATTTACATGATATATAAGTACTTGTACGTTATATACTTGTATAAGTTTGTACATTTGATTATAATCATTAAAATAAAGCAATTTAAGCATATAGATCTTCCAAAGCTTTGTCATCCACCACACCGTATTCTTGTTCCTGAAATAGTCAAGTAGCACCTTAGATCCATAAGAATGAAATGTTTGTCATCATCAAAACAAAAGGATTTTAATAATGTCCAATTAATCCAACAATCTCCCCCTTTTTGAAGATTACAAACATTTTCAAAATATAAATAAAGGAAATTTAAACAATGTAAATTTCATACCTGAATTTTACCTTTATAGATATGCCCTTGCTTGCTTATGAAAGTTGGACATCTTAACAATGACTTTTTATTAGTCCCTTATTATTATTTATATTTGTTTCTCCCCCTTTGTCATTTCAAAAAGATAACCATTTTAATCATGACATATATTACTCCCACTTAATTATATGATTTTTTTATGCCCCCCTTAATATAATACTCTTATTTAACAAGGATATGTCCAATTGAAGCCATAGGAAACACTTTTATTCATGATAGCTCAATACTCATACAAGCTCATAAGATATATCCATTACATGCATTTCATAAAGATAACCATTACGTTCATCATAGAGATGGCCATCACATGATCTCACTAAAAATAATTAAGAATTACATCAATTTCTGGATCTTTCCCAGGAAAAGGCTCAACTCCATAGTATTTGACCAGCGTCTGCCACTCCAAGGCACCTGTCTTGGTCAAAGAATAAGCCTCCAAGAAGGTGGGAACACGATCGAATCGAAAGTGGGCAACAATGCCTTGGAGTTGCATTGGGGAAAATTGAGTGTGGCTGAGGTCATGAGATGGTGGCGGTGGGATTTGAGTGTAGTTGTAGGATGGGTTGTAGGGGTAGAGCATGCCTGGATTAAGTGAATAAGGATATGCGTCAGGTGTATCAGGAGAAAGAGCTTGCATCCTTTGATTCAAGTAAGACATGGCAGGATGATTTTAGTCTAATTTCCTACTTAAGTGATATTGAGAACCAGCAATGTATGTTAATGTATTAGTGATAGGATCATAAGGTAGGCTAGGAGGAGGAGGTGGTGGAGGTGTATCATGGGTGGATGGATGATGAATGCATATTCATCATGGAATTCAATTATCACTTTGGAACAAATTCAACTCTATACATATTATTTCACTCAATATGAATCATAATGTGCAAAACTACTTAGTTGATTCGATTATCAAGGTTGTAGCTAAATATTGTTCATTTAATGCAGGTTTTGACAAAGCTGAACAAGTAGCCAAGGTCCACCTTCATCTCTGGTTCCGATCAAGAAATCTAACCAAGCAATTCCACCCATGCGGTCTCAAGACCGTTTGAGCCCATTCGGTCTCAAGACTGTTTGAGCCGATTCGATCTCAAGACCGTTTGAGCGCATTCAGTCTCAAGACCGTTTGAGCCCATGCGGTCTTAGGACCATTTGAGCCCATGCGGTCTCAAGACCGTTTGAGCAGCATAGACCGATTTGAAGCACCACTCAGCCGCAAGGGATCGAGTAGCTAGTGCATGAACTCAAGGTCATGAAGCAGAGTCCTAACCACGACAGTGGTGGACCAAAATGGCCATGGTCTGCTGTCATCACCACGACCGTGTGGTGTGGCCACGACCATGGTGGATCATCGTCTACCTCTGAACCTCCGCCCATCATCACCTATTTTTCTTCAATTCCGGAGGCGCCTCGTTCCTAGAGTTCCACCCTGTCAAGCAATGACTACGACTCTGTCGCACATACTGCTGCAGCAGCCGCCGTACTCCTATCGTCCTCAGATTCATCTTGACCTACCCTCCACCGTATTATGCTACTCACGCAGACCGTTTGGTCTTTTAGCTCACCTGCATATTTTTTGCCAAGTGAGATAGCGGACCGTGTGAAGGCCAGGGATGCAAGATAGTTTGCCCCTTCTGTGAAGACCGAATGGTCAGTCAACCCTGCAAGACCGTTTGATAGCAAACGGTCTACAGACCGTTTGATAGCAAACAATCTACAGACCGTTTGGAGAGTGTAGGGCTGGAAATTGTTTGGTACCAGTATCAGCAAGACCGTTTGATACTCCTGCCCCAGGATCGTTTGCTCAAGACCGCCCGGAGGATCGTTTGCCCAAAACCGTTTGGAGCATCGTTTGATAGCAAACGATCTCCAGACCATTTAGAGGGGATATTTCAAGACCATTTGGTCTGATTCTACAGACCGTTTGGTCTGATTCTACAGACCGTTTGGGCTATTTTAAGTGAAACCATTTGGACAAAAATATCTGCAGACCGTTTGATCCAAGACTGTTTGGGGTCAGTCTTGTGCCAATAAATAGGACCCCAAGGGTCCTCAATTGGACATCGGTTCCGGGACGCCGACAGGCTACCTGTACACAGGTCCGATCCAAATCCAGTGCCGTCCGCGCCAGTTTCATTCCACCTATTGCCCGTGTTGCAACCAAGGAGGCTGAGGAGAGAAGGAAGACGGAGCGAGGGAGACTGTCCGGTCTGTCTTGGCAACTCCCGTTCACATCCAGATCTACTCTAACACGACGTAGAAGGTCATATCTTCTTCACCGGGCTGCAACTACCTTATGCACCGAGTTCATGGCAGATTTCTCTCTCTTTCTCATTCTTCTTGTTTCTCGCATCATGAGCGAGTAGTACCTTTTCGCTGGGGTGCGAGGACTAGCCCCGCTGCCCATGCAAATCATGTTCTTTTGTTAAACTCTCCATGGCAATGTATATAACTGTTCATTTCGTCGTTAACCGTTATGTTCGTAGTTTGATTAATTGCTTGCTTTCATCTTTGTTTTTCCTATGTTGTGAGAACATCTATATGTAGGATTGAATGTCGTTTAACAAGTTGACTCCCAAACTAGAAATAGAATGGGATTCCTTGAGGTCGTAAGTGTATGATCTGCGAGGGGACGAACCATCTAGCCTTCGGTGACGCTTCTGTGCACCTAACGCCTATATAGGGGGTTCACAACCTTAGTTGGATTTTATATCTTCTTGTTAATCGTCGATGTTTGCTCATATATTAACCGACTGCTTGCTTATCGCTTAATGCGGCTGACTCCCAAACTAGAAATAGGATGGGATTTCATCGAGGTCGTAAGTGTATGATCCGTGAGGGGACGAGTCATCTAGCCTTCGGTGACGCTTCTATGTGCCTAACGTCTGTATAGGGGGCCCATAACCTTCGTTGGATTTCTGTATCTTCAGAGCCGTAAGTAAGTGATCCGGATGGTGACGAGACATCTGATGCCTAAGGTGATGCTTACGCGAACCTAACGCCCGTATGGGGGGTTTTGTAACAGCTCTATTTGGATTGTTACATCTTGCCTGGATTGTTTGCGATTGAATGTGCTTGCATGTGTAGTGATGGCGAAACCTGATACCGTCCCAGCGATTCCATATCATTGATCTTAATCTAACTTTAATTCAGTTTTTACTTTCCTGCAATTAGTTTAATTAACCTCAAATCAACCAATCGTTTTAAATATTAGTTTTACTTGAGCTAGATTTGACTGACAAGGATTCTTAAAAATGTTGTCCTTTGGGTTCGATCCTCATCTATACTGTGATAAGACTTGTCTGCTTGCAGGTGGTATTATTGCACTTTGGTTTAGGTAAAAGCTCGGGGATTTCAACCCCGAGTGAGTTTGTTAGTGCGTTCAAAATGCCACGTCAAATTGTGGCGCCGTTGCCGGGGACAACGGAATCAGTCAGTAAAATCTAGTTCTTTTAAGACTAATCTAGGATTTTGCTTTTTCTTTGGAAACAATCGATCATCTACTTGAATTTGACTCTACTTTGTGGATCTCATTTTCAAAATCTTTCTATTTTTAGGTACAACCCAAGGCATAGTGTATGCACCGTTCAGACTGCCCCAGACTCACGGTGAGCTTTGATCCCGAGATAGACAGAACTTTCCATCGTCAGATCAGAGAGAATCAAGCAAGGATGGATCAAGAAGAAGAGGTAGCCCGAAGGGTGGCTCAAGCCATCAATGCATAAAGAGAGAGGCTCATTCAAGAAGCCAGGGATGCGGTTCAGTAGTAAATCCTAGCAGCACAAGTAGTAGCGCAAGCATCTGAACTACAAAAGGATCTTAGGGAGTTCTCAATCCCGAATGCTACGAATGTTCATCATCCAGTACAGCCTCCCCCATTAATGCTTCCAATTTTGAGATTCGGGCACATTAGATCACATTGCTTCAAAACAACCCTTTCTATGGCAAACAAGAAGAGGACAACCAAGAACATCTTCTGAGATTCATCGATCTATGTGCTATGACAAAGCAACATGGAGTCACTGATGATGCCATTAGACTCCGTCTCTTCAAGTATTCCCTTGCTGATAGAGCCATGAGTTGGTACAATTCATTGCAAAGTGAAATACCCATCACCACCTGGGAACAAATCCAAAATGTGTTTCTGGAAAAGTTCTACCCTCCATCGCTTACTTATGAAATTAGAGGGACAATAACAAATTTCACTCAAGTTCTTGGAGAAACCCTTGTTGAAGCTTGGGATAGATACAAAGAGCTTCTATGCAAGTGTCCATACCACGGGATTCCTATGAATCAAGTCATTGAGATATTCTATAGGGGTGTGGATGATGATATTAAGAGATTCCTAGATTCCTCATATGGAGGAAACTTCATGCATCAAAGTTATGACAGCGCATGGAGAGTCGTCACCCTGGGAGCAGAAAATCAAGCCAATTGGGGTAGATCTGTAGGTAAAGGAGTCTTGAAAGTAGCTATGGCCGAAGCTACTTCTGAGTACAAGTCTATCGCTAAAACCTTGAAGATCTTAGTTGCCAAGCAAGACCATATTGAATCATCTCTAGATGTTATTGGAAGAGGACGTTCACACACTCGGAAACCAGAATAGGTCATGTCCACTTCCCTGTTCTGTGAAGCATGTAAGTGCACCGATCATTCCACTTTATCATGCAATGTTCTCTATGACATTGTACTGAGCAATGTATGTGGACAAGGAGATAATGGTCAGATGGAAAATCTTAATGCTATCAACACTATTCCTGGGCAAAGTTATTACAATCCAAATCAGAATAGGAATCACCCAGGTTTTCAATATGGAAACCCCTCTGGAGCAGTAAACTCGTATCAATTTGGTTCAAACAATCAACCAAGAGGCCCAACAGGATTCCAGTATAATCAACAACAGAATTTTGGAAATCAAGGAAATTTCAAGGGGAACTTTCAGAATAGGAACTACAATAATTATCAAAACAACTCTCAGTATCAGAATCTTAATCAACAGCAAGGACAGCAAGTAGGACCCGTCTCTTCTGATGACAAGCTATCAGCCATTGAAAAAATGTTGCAAACTCAGCAAACTATGATAGCCAACCAATAAGCTCATCAGAAGGCTATTGAATCTCAACTAGTTGAACTTGCAACTAGCATAAAGCCACCCGCTGGAGTCTTTGCTGGCCAACCCGAGAACAATCCCAAGCATCCTGAACAGTTGAAGGCAGTCACCACCAGGTCAGGAAAAGACTATTCGGATCCCCCAGTAAAGACACCTATGGTTATTACAGACGAAGATGAACCTATGATTGTTCAAAACTCAACAACACTATAGTCTCAATCAAAAGATGATAAGACAGATAAGGGAAGCCCTGAGAAATCTACTGACAAAGAAACTGAAACACCAGAACCTGATATTCCTATATATAAGCCTCGTATACCCTTCCCAGCCCGTCTAAGGCAAACCAAGCTCGATACTAGATTCAATAAGTTTAAAGAGGCTATGAAGAAACTTCATGTTGATATACCCTTCTTAGACGCTCTGGCTGAGATACCAGCCTGGACTAAGTACCTAAAGTCACTCCTAACCAGGAAGTATATAACTGAGGAATATGAGACAGTAAAACTGGCAACAACTACATCAGATATTATATTGAGCAAGATGCCCAAGAAACAAAAAGACCCGGGATCCTTTGGAATCTCATGTCATATTGGCGATTCATCATGCAAGAAAGGATTGACAGATCTCAGTGCAAGCATCTCTATTATGCCACTTAGCCCGTGAAAAAGACTAGGGTTTGCAGAATTTCTTCCTACTAGCATGACTATACAGCTTGCAGACAATTCGATAAAACATCCATTAGGAATCCTCGAAGATGTCCCGGTCAAGGTAGGCAAGGACACATATGTTCCATGCGACTTCGTCGTTATGGATATAAAAGAAGATGCCAGATATCCTCTCATTTTTGTCGTCCATTCCTCGCCACTGCAAGAGCCCTGATTGATGTTGAAGCTGGTACCTTACTGCTCAGATTAGGCAAAGAAACTCTCGAATTTAAAGTTTTTGAAAGTATGAGAAGACCAAGTATGCAGGAAGAAGTCTATTTGATTGACTGCATTGAAGAAATGTCACTTCTGACTCAAGAGCATTACGAATCAAATGATCCCTTGGAAATTGCTCTAACAAAGCCATCAGTGGATGAACCAATCGACGAACGAGTAAAGGATTGCATCGAATCCCTCGACTCTGCTAAAGAAGATATTGGAGCCAATAGTGAAGAACTCAAGGCTATGGAAACTACAGAAGAAACCATCAAAAAACCAGAAGCTCCCGAAATGAAACCCCTGCCTGAAGGACTGAAGTACGTGTTTTTAGACGATCTCAAGGTTTGTCCAGTTATTATAAATTCCGATCTAACAGCTGAAAAAGAAGAGAAACTTTTGAAGAAATTGAGGGAAAGAAAGAAAGCCATCGGTTATAAAATGAGGTCACTGGGGTCAGTCAAGCGCTGTGTATGCACAAGATCCCTATGATGGAAGATCACAAACCTACTATTGAGCATCAACGAAAATTGAACCCAAATATGAAGGAAGTGGTCCATAGCGAGGTCATTAAATTGCTCACAGCTGGAATAATCTATCTGATATCTGATTCGCCATGGGTGAGCCCGATGCATGTAGTCCTGAAGAAAGGTGGAACAACTGTTATACGGAATGAAAACAATGAACTCATCCCCACTCAAACAGTCACAGGGTGGAGGATGTGCATAGATTATAGAAAATTGAACAAGGCAACTCAAAAAGATCATTTTCCAATGCCCTTCCTTGATCAAGTCCTAGAAAGGTTGGCTCATCAAGAATATTTCTATTATCTTGATGGTTACGCTGAATTCTATCAAATACCCATACATTCAGATGACCAAGAGAAAACAACCTTTACCTGCCCATTCGAAACATACGCGTTCAAAAGAATGCCGTTTGGTCTGTGTAATGTGCCCACAACTTTCCAACGTTGCATGGCCGCCATATTCGCTGGTCTTACTGAAACAATTATGGAGGTTTTCATGGATGATTTTTCTGTTTACGGAGATTCATTCGATTCATGCCTAAAGAACCTCTCCCTGGTCCTCAAACGTTGTGAAGAAGTGTATCTTGTGCTAAATTGGGAAAAATGCCATTTTATGGTAAAAGAAGGCATTGTCTTGGGCCTTAGGGTTAGCAATAGAGGAATTGAAGTAGATAAAGCCAAGATTGAATTGATTTCTAAATTGGCTATCCCTGCAAATGTAAAAGAAGTTCGTGCTTTCCTTGGTCATGTCGGATTTTATAGAAGATTCATAAAGGATTTTTCCAAGATAACAAAGCAAATGATGAACCTATTACTAAAGGATACTGATTTCAATTTCAATGAAGAATGTGGAAAAATCTTCAACACACTGAAGCAGACCCTTACAACCACCCCCATCATTAGAGCTCCTGACTGGGACCATCCTTTTGAAATTATGTGCAATGCCAGTGATTATGCTGTGGGCACTATTTTAAGGAAATATATAGAGAAGAAATACTATGTGATCTATTATGGATCAAAAACTCTCGAGGAAGCCCAGAGGAATTACACAACTACTGAGAAAGAACTTCTAGCAGTCGTGTATGCCTTTGACAAGTTCAGATCCTACCTAATTGGTTCGAAGGCCATTGTCTACACAGACCACACTGCCATTCGTTACCTTCTGAAAAAAAAAGATGCAAAACCCAGGTTAATTAGATGCATTCTCCTATTGCAAGAATTTGATTTGGAGATAAGAGATAAACAGGGTACAGAGAATGTTGTAGCACACCACCTCAGCCGCATCCACACTTTGGATACTAAGAAGATTCCGATCAATGATTCCCTGCTAGATGATCAACTAATGAAAGTCTCAGAAGTTGTACCGTGGTACTCAGATTTTGTGAACTACCTTGCTGCTAGGGTTATCCATCCTCAATGCATTGGAAATGCACTAAAGAAATTTATGCATGATGTGAAACAATATCACTGGGATGAGCCATATCTTTTTAAACTATGTGCTGATGGTCTGTATAGACGATGTATCTCCGAAGAAGAAGCTCAACTTATTTTGGAACAATGTCACTCAGGACCAGTGGGAGGACATATGAGCTCTAAAAAGACTGCTTTGAAGGTTTTGCAATGTGGATTATTCTGGCCAGCCATATCCAAAGATTCCTATGACTTTGTCCTGTTATGTGACAAATGTCAAAGATCAGGCAATATAACAAAGAGAGATGAGATGCCGCTGAATCTCTGGCAAGAAGTAGAGATATTCAATGTATGGGGGTGGACTACATGGGTCTATTCCCATCTTCTCATGGATTTTCATACATCCTAGTGGCGGTAGACTACATATCAAAATGGGTTGAAGCTATACCAACCGTCACTAGTGATTCCAAACCCATCATCAAATTATTCAAAGATATTATCTTCCCATGATTTGGAGTGCCACAAACTGTGATATCTAACGGAGGGTCCCACTTCCTTGAAAGAAGCATTGAAGCTTTACTGAGAAAATACAGTGTAACACATAAGGTAGCCTCGCCTTACCATCCAAAAACAAGTGGACAGGTAGAGGTCTCTAACCTTCAACTAAAGGCTATTCTGGAAAAAACTATAGGACGCAATCGAAAGGATTGGTCAACAAAAATCAACGACGCCTTATGCGCCTATCGTACTGCTTATAAAACTCCCATTGGGACTACACCTTTTCGATTAATATATGGAAAGGCTTGCCACCTGCCAATCGAACTGGAACACAAGACATGGTGGGAAATTAAACAACTGAACTTTGATATGAAAGAAGCTGGCCAAGCTAGGATTCTGCAACTCCAAGAGTTGGATGAACTCAAGATGACAGCTTATGAGAATGCACGAATCTACAAAGAACGCACAAAACTTTGGCACGATGAATATCTAAAAAGGAAAGACATACAAGTGGGAGACCAAGTTCTTCTATTCAACTCAAGGTTGAAGTTATTCCCAGGAAAACTCCGTTCTCACTGGTCTGGACCTTACATTGTCAAAAGCATCTCCCCACATGGTGCTTTCTCTTTATGGAGTGAAAAGTCAGGTGAATTTATGGCAAATGGTCACCGCTTAAAGAGATATTTCACCTCGATTGACATAGGCACTAAAACAATGCTGGAACTCACCGGTCCTAAGGATCCACCATGAAGCTGAAAAATTCAGTCGAGCCATCGAAATAAAACAACGACGCTTGTCGGGAGGCAACCCGATCAATAATTTGTTTTACTTTTCTTTTCAAATTAGAATATTTCTTCAATTTTTTTTTACATTCTAGTTATTCATTAAATAAAATTCGCATCGCAAGATGCTATTTTAAGATCTAATTGTCCTTCACCTTTGAGATTTTCAGATAAGAGGATGCGTGCTGATCGGATTGCAACCACACCTGGTGGTCATTCTGGCATGATTTTTCCCCTCCATCTTGGATTTAGGGTTTGCTCGGGATGAGCAAATCTCTAAGTTCGGGGTGGAGGGTGGGTGGTACGTACCTCACTTTCCACCTGCACCCATCCTTTTCATACTTAAGTTTTCACTATCACATTCTTGATAAAAATTTTCAAAATTCTTTAATGTTTTTCAAAGAGATTGAATAGATACTTGATGAATTTTTGACACTTCCTGGTTTCATTAAAAGTCATAACTAAATTTCTATGCATTTTCAATCATTATATCCACCTTATTCGAAGTAAATCGTCAAAAGGACAAATTTTTGAAACAAGCCTTTTTCTTGAAATCATCTTGTGAAGCTTATGATTCCTAACATCATGATACTTTTTGCAAAAATGATAAGTGTCTATCAAAATGATAGGGATCAAACACGTCGTTCTTCCTAACTGACTAGTGGAACAATAACATGGAATCTCCACTGGATCCTCATCAAGTCATTATTTGAGCAAAGTACGATAAAGAGAACAACCCGGTACATTGAATTGTAAATCAAGTTGCATTCTGATCTAAACTCTCTTCTACACCTCTTCTATCATCTTCGTATCCCTCCATTCATCAAAAAGAAAGAAAAATATCCGGATATGTGCCAAACCCTATGTTCGGGGTGGCACACCACTTCCCTCTTTATCCGCTTCTT
The DNA here is from genome assembly GCA_963693085.1 of Alisma plantago-aquatica. Classification (NCBI taxonomy): domain Eukaryota; kingdom Viridiplantae; phylum Streptophyta; class Magnoliopsida; order Alismatales; family Alismataceae; genus Alisma; species Alisma plantago-aquatica. The sequence continues at coordinate 19,108,266 of OY856413.1, forward strand.
CCATACCCCTCACAAATAAATAGGGGCATACCACCAAAAATGCAATCTCGAGTCGAATAGAGGAGAGATTTGCAAACAAAAAGATGCCAAAGTGCACACAAAAAGAAATGCAATCTTGAGTCGAATAGAGGAGAGATTCGCTCAAAAAAATGCAATAAATAAAATTTCAAAGCAAATAAAAATCTCAAGTCGAATAGAGGAGAGATTTACTTCTTCCTTCCATACCACCTTTCACTCCCTTTTCTACCTAAATGGCACAATGATTGCCTACCCTATCCTGGAAAACACCAATGTCAGATCAAATGCACACTTCTTGTTCTGCGGGTGTCTCTGAACTCTTACAAAACTCTTTGACATGCTTGTTGTTGGAAAAGGTGAGGAGGAAGTGATTTTGGAAAATGAACTCAGGAACGAAGATATGGTAAGATGTGTTTCGTGGTCTCAGGAGGTTGAAATACTAAGTCATATTGAGCAAAAAGAAAACATTCGTGATGTGAAGATGAAGCAATCACATGAATTGAAAATATTCATTTGGCGACTGTTTCAGATTTTGTGTTACTCGAGGATGAGCAACGTTTAAGTTTGGGGTATTTTGATGAATGCATATTCATCATGAAATTCAATTATCACTTTGGAACAAATTTAACTCTATACATACTATTTTACTCAATATGAATCATAATATGCAAAACTACTTAGTTGATTCAATTATCAAGGTTGTAGCTAAATATTGTTCATTTAATGCAGGTTTTGACAAAGCTAAACAAGTAGTCAAGGTCCACCTTCATCTCTTGTTCCGATCAAGAAATCTAACCAAGCAATTCCACCCATGCAGTCTCAAGACCGTTTGAGGCCATGCGATCTCAAGACCGTTTGAGCCCATGCGATCTCAAGACCGTTTGAGCCCATTTGGTCTCAAGACCGTTTGAGTCCATGCGGTCTCAAGACCGTTTGAGCCCATTCGGTCTCAAGACCGTTTGAGCCCATACGGTCTCAGGACCATTTGAGCCCATGCGGTCTCAAGACCGTTTGAGCAGTAGAGACCGATTCGAAGCACCACTCAGCCGCAAGGGATCGAGCAGTGCATGAACTCAAGGTCGCGAAGCAAAGTCCTAACCACGGCCGTGGTGGACCAAAACGGTCGTGGTTTGTTGTCATCACCACGACCGTCTGGTGCGGCCACGACCATGGTGGATCATCGTCTACCTCTGAACCTCCGCCTAACATCACCTATTTTTCTTCGATTCCGGCAGCGCCTCGTTCCTAGAGCTCCGCCCTATCAAGAAACGACTATGACTCTGTCGCACATACTGCTGCAGGAGCTGCTGTACTCCTGCCATCCTCAGATTCACCTTGACCTACCCTCCACCATATTGTGCTAATCACACAGACCGTTTGGTCTTTTATCTCACCTGCAGATTGTTTGCCAAGCAAGCTAGCGGACCGTGTGAAGGCCAGGGATGCAAGATCATTTGCCCCTTCTGTGAAGACCGAATGGTCAGTCAACCCTGCAAGACCGTTTGATAGAAAACAATCTACAGACCATTTGGAGAGTGTAGGGATGGAAACAATTTAGTACCACTATCAACAAAACCGTTTGATACTCCTGCCCCAGGATCGTTTGCTCAAGACCGCACGGAGGATCGTTTGCCCAAAACCATTTGGAGCGATCGTTTGATAGCAAACGGTCTCCAAACTGTTTGGTAGCAAATAGTCTCCAGACCGTTTGGTAGAAAATGGTCTCCAGACCGTTTAGAGGGGATATTTCAAGACCGTTTGGTCTGATTCTACAGACCGTTTGGGCTATTTTAAGTGAAACCGTTTGGAAAAAAAATATCTGCAGACTATTTGATCCAAGACCGTTTGGGGTCAGTCCTGTGCCTATAAATAGGACCCCAAGGGTCCTCACTTGGACATCGGTTCCGAGACGTCGACAGGCTGCCTGTACACAGGTTCGATCCAAATCCAGTGCCGTCCGTGCCAGTTTCATTCCACCTACTGCCGGTGTTGCAACCAAGGAGACTGAGGAGAGAAGGAAGATGGAGTGAGGGAGACTGTCTGGTCTGTCTTGGCAACTCCCGTTCGCGTCCAGATCTTCTCCGACATGACGTAGAAGGCCGTATCTTCTTCACCGGGCTACGACTGCCTTCTGCACCGAGTTCATGGTGGATTTCTCTCTCTTTCTCATTCTTCTTGTTTCTCACATCATGAGCGAGTAGTACCTTTTCGCTGGGGTGCGGGGACTAGCCCCGCTGCCCATGCAAATCATGTTCTTTTGTTAAACTCTTCATGGCAATGTATATAACTCTTCATTTCGTCGTTAACCGTTATGTTCATAGTTGGATTAATTGCTTGTTTTCATCTTTGTTCTTCCTATGTTGCGAGAACATCTATATGTAGGATTGAATGTCGTTCAACAAGTTGACTCCCAAACTAGAAATAGAATGGGATTCCTTGAGGTTGTAAGTGTATGATCCGCGAGGGGACGCGCCATCTAGCCTTCGGTGACGCTTCTGTGCGCCTAACGCCTGTGTAGGGGGTTCACAACCTTAGTTGGATTTTGTATCTTCTTGTTAATTGTCGATGTTTGCTTGTATATTACCTGCCCGCTTGCTTATCGGTTAATGCGGCTGACTCCCAAACTAGAAATAGGATGGGATTTCATCGAGGTCGTAAGTGTATGATCCGCGAGGGGATGAGCCATCTAGCCTTCAGTGACGCTTCTGTGTGCCTAACGTCTGTATAGGGGGCCCACAACCTTCGTTGGATTTCTGTATCTTCAGAGCTGTAAGTAAGTGATCCAGATGGTGACGAGACATGTGATGCCTAAGGTGATGCTTACGCGAACCTAACACCCATATGGGGGGTTTTGCTGCAGCTCAATTTGGATTGTTACATCTTGCCTGGATTGTTTGCGATTGAATGTGCTTGCATGTGTAGTGGTGGTGAAACCTGATACCGTCCCAGTGATTCCATATCATTGATCTTAATCTAACTTTAATTCAGTTTTTACTTTCCTGTAATTAGTTTAATTAACCTCAAATCAACCAATCGTTTTAAATATTAGTTTTACTTGAGCTAGATTCGACTGAAAAGGATTCTTAAAAACATTGTCCTTTGGGTTCGATCCTCAACTATACTGTGATAAGACTTGTCCGCTTGCGGGTGGTATTATTGCACTTTGGTTTAGGTAAAAGCTCAGGGATTTCAACCCTGAGTGAGTTTGTTAGTGTGTTCAAAATACCACATCAATGGCTCCCCTTCAGTCCTAGCCCTCTTGTGTCCAAAATCAATCCCCATCTTCTCTATTGTATTTCTAGTGATCTTTTGGGGTTTCCTATCACATTTGAAACCTAGGTCCTCAATGCTTTTCTTAAGATAATGTTGCGTAATTTGGCAAACAAAATCAGCATAGGGTGGATTGCCAGAAAACTCAACCATGTTCTTAAGAATAAGACGAATAAAATTGATGATTATTCTATTTAGGATGGCATAAATAAGATACATGCGAAAGGTGGGTACTTCGGATTTGTTTTCTCTAGGATAGATATTTGTGGCAACAATTAGATTGACTATCCTAGCTTCAGGTTTTAAATTGATGCCATAATAGGTACCCCTTTCTTCATGGAAAGTTGTATTGGATAGAAAAATGGCTTTCTTAATATCACTCAAACTAGTGGTAGTGTCATCTTGGGATAGCTTATTGAGAGAATTTCAAGTGGTGAGATCAATAAACCCCTTATATTCGTCTACATTAATGTTGAGCATAGTAAGAACATCCTCCTCAGAAAAGTGAAATCCATACCCACTAACCATAGAAGAGAATGAATGGTCATGGTCAGGATGTGTGGCTAGATTGGCATAGAATTCATTTACGGTTTGGGAGGAGTAGGAATGAAAGGATGGATTTTGGAATTCAGAAAGATGTTTCACCTCAAAGAGTTCTTCGAGATAAACAATGTTGACGAAGTCCATGACGTCCACTGGTCGTCGAGGAAGAGGAGTCATTGAGGACAACATGAGGTAGCGATCTTCGGCAACTACGATGTTGAATGGAATCTAGTTGATGATCGTCAGCACCAGGGAGACCCTCCTTCCCTTCCTACCCGCAACATGCTTCTTTCCACACAAGGATGAGGAAGCCATCTTAAAGATTTGAGGTGGAGAATAAGCAAGACAAGATTGGGGCGGAGAAGAGCTAAAAATTCACACAAGAAGGCACTAGAGAAGAGCTAGAGAAGTTAGAATGTGAATTGGTGAAGAATGGGGAACGGTCGATTCGGTCAGGGTTTTGAAAAATAGCCGTTGCGATTTTTTTTAAATGCTTTTTAAATCACTCGAACGAGGGGTCCACCAAGATGGTCTCGGTCGAACATTTTGTCAACCGAGGCTATTTCTGGGTTCAAATGTTCAACATGTACTTGGTGAGTGTCGGTCGAGAAAGGTGATCAAATGAGTGACTCTCGGTCGACAAACTTGTCGACCGAGGTTTCCTCGGTCGAGATTTTTGTAGACCAACGGGATTACTGTGAGTGATTATTGTGAAGGATATTCGAGCTTATTTTTAATAACAGTTATGAAAAGAAAGTAAGAGACTGTAAAATTTTAAGAGTGTGGAGCACATTCTTTAAGAGTATTTTCCAATGTATAATTTGCATATTTAGGGGAGTATATTTTGGGGAGTAGCATGTAATTTCATTCATACTATAGTATTAACCATTAGAAATAATAGAATTTATTCAATGATTGACTTTCATATATTTCTCATTTATTATGGATAATAATTTTTCATATTTATTTCTCAATCATTTACGAGGAATGTTAAGCCTGAAAATGATATGTGATCTTTTAAGATCATGAAATGTATGTATTTGTTTCTCCCTCATTTGCAAAGAGTGTTAAGCCTTGAAATGATAAGAGATTCCTTTTGAGAACATATTAGAATCAAGAAAGATATATCATTCAATGATGAGCAAGTTTAGAACCAATATACTAATATTGAGTGCAAAGAAATTATTTACATTTAAGAATTTTGTCAAGCTTATTTTAGGTCGACCTTGACTTTGACCTTGGCGCCCCTCGGTCAAACTTGATTTCGACTGAGAGGCAATTTCTACAAATCTCCAGTTTAAGCATTCACAATGATCCACTTGATTGAATATAAATCCTTTATGTATCTTAAATAGGTGGATATCAATTTAAAATTATGTACCTTAAAAAACATGTTTGATTCTTATAGTATTTAATGACTTGAAACAAGATTTTTAATTCATATGAGTTGTAATATTTTTTTCTCTTAGAACAAACAATTAGATAAACCATTAATATTCTTGTTTAAAGCAAGATATTAAAATCAAACACTTTCTCTTGCCTTTTTCTTCATGGAAGATTTTATGTGCAAAACATAAAACTTGAAGTCCATCATGAAAATATTCATACATCACAAAGATGATATTGTTTTCCATAAGCTAAGCACATGTTAATCATTAACCAATATGACATAGCATCATCTATATATGCAATGAGCTGAATCATTTCGATGATAATAGCAATCCATTCAATTTCATAAGTTTCAATAGAATTTCAAAGCACATGGTTTATTTATATATATAGACCAGGGATTATTTTTAACAAACCATGTGAAATATGAAACACAGTTAATGCATATTCATAATTTCTTTGATTAAGTTTTCTCAAATCAACATGCTTTTTGGATTTAAGATAGGAAAAGTAGAGAATCAAGGCAATCATGGTTCATCAATTTTCAAATTTAAATGAACATGTTTAATAAACTTTTTCAAAAATATGAATCTTCAATCAATGTAGAAAGCATGTCCAATATCAATTTGTATATAGTATTTTTGCAATATGTTTATCAAATCATGATGCAAAAGATCAATATGTCTTGATTTAAAAGATGGTCTCCAAGAGTTGTGATTCATTCTCAATTAAATCAATTTTTATTGTTGGTGAATTGATAGCAAATTGAAAACAGTTAAACAGGTTTTCCAGACCCTTGATTGGTCGAACTCTTTCTCGACCGAATTATTTTCGGTCAAAGTATTTGTCGACCGAGAGTGTCTCTGTAGATTTTATTCAGCAATTTTTTTTTGTTCAAGTTATGAGTTGAATTACTTTGATTAATTTTGTTATTCTATTATGTTAAGTTGAGATAGACATAAGTATGTTCAAATCACGATTATTGTTCATATCTCAACTTGATTAATTCATATTTATTTAGTTTGAGGGTTTTGGAACCCATAACAACTCAACATCCTTTTTCTTGTAAGGACATGAAAAAGAATAGGGTCCAAGACACAGGCAACAGTGACAACAAATGGAATCAACTTCATTTCTCTTTCTAGGACTTTGAGTTGAGTTGTTCTTGGGTACATACATGATCTTGGTCTTGGGTGCTTGTGTTCTCCTAGGTTTAGGTTGATAGAAATTTTCTTTTGGAACATATCCTAAACCTCTTCTTCCAATATGACCGTAAGAATTCTTTAGGATCTTATCAAGAACATCATTATTTCTCAAGCTACTAATTTCTTTTTATAATTTTGCAATCTCATCCATTCTCTTTTTAACATTTAAATTTTCTTTCTCTAGATTAGACAAAAAATCATCTCTTTCTTTCATAATATTATCATAATCTAAATGAGTACACAAAACAGGTTGTTTTTGAAGATCATTTACTTGAGCTTGCAAGTTTATCTTTTCTTGAGAAAGGAGATTGCAACTTGCTTCTATTGATTTTAGCTTAATATCATGGTCTTTGATGGTTAAATTCAATGTGTTTTTAAGATTTTCATTTTTAGATGTAAGAACAAGAAGTTTAGCATGTAGATCATCATTTACTTTAGTAGATTTCTTTAATTTCTTCTTACAATCAATATACTTATCATGTGTTTCTTGAAGGCTAGCAATTAAATCTTCTTTTGATAAATCAAAAAGACTTACCTCTTGTTCTTCTTCATTTGTAGTAGTAACGAAGCATTGTACCTCTTTATGCATCTCTTCTTTCTTTGACTTCCTTGGACAACTAAGTGTTGTGTGTCCCATTGCTAAACACCAGCTACAGCTTATTGAAGGTCGATCCAAGTTTCTCCTTTGCTTGAGGTTGTAGACAACACTACCCTTCATCTTCAATACTCGATTGGAGCTCCTTGAAGGCTTCTCTGATACCAAATGAAAAAAACTAGAGGGGAGTGAAAAGGGTTTTATAATAATTTTTAAAATAATTCAACTAATAAACAACCACAAGGTGAAAACTACTAGAGGGGGGGGTGAATAGAGTTTTATAGATAATTTAACAATTATTGAAATCAAACAACCACAATGAAAATATTTGACAAGGAGACACAAGGTTTAGAGTGGTTCCAACTATAGCAAATACTATAGCCGTCAATCCACTACCCGGTTGCTTACCCAACCGGGATTTGAAAAGAAATTTATTTTATTACCTCTTCAAGGAATTTACATAAAATACAATCTCTTTTCCTAAACCCTTCAAGCAGCCTTCACCTAGAAGTAATCGCCAACCTTGAAGCAGCCTTCCCTTGAAGTAGATGCACCAACTCCCGTTGCACCAGCCTTCTGAAGTAGCTTCCCTTGCGATAGCCTTCTTGAAGTAGCTTGAAGTCCCCTTCTCCACCTGAGAAGTCAACCCTCTCCAATCCGCAGCCTCCAACCCTAGGAGTAGCAAGGAGAGTACAAAAGATAAACAGGAACAAGAAAGGAAAAGGAAATTACAACTTATCCTTTAAGCCCGAGGCTTGATATGCCTAGATCAAGCGTAAGATCTCCTAGCCAAGTATGTGAACTTGTGATTGCTGTGGGTAGGAGAATCTAGCCTATAGGACACGAGATTGAGCTAAGGAGAATGTAGGCCAATGATCACAGTGCTCAAATTGCTTGCAAAAGATTGCTCAAGTATGCTTATGTGTATTCTCAAGTGTAACAAGTGAATTCTAATGTCCTATGGCTTGTCCTATTTATAGGAATGGCCTAAGTATGCTTAAGGACGTTCTAGACAACTTCTAGGGGTTTCTAAGTGCTTAACTAGCCGTTAGGTACAAAGTTGTTGCTTTAACAACGGCTAATTAATTTATTCTGCAGTTGCTGTCAGAGACCATCTCGGTCGACAAATGGTCGACCGAGACACCTGCTCGGTCGAACTTTTGTCGACCGAGAGGCTCTCTGGAACAAGTGATTTGCAACGTCTTTCTTCAACTACCAACTAACTTGTTTGTTGTGTCTAACGGCTACTTTGGATCTTTCTCGGTCGAGAGGTTTGTTGACCGAGAGTGTCTCGGTCGAGGAGTTTGTCGACCGAGAATGATCCTGTTTCAAGGTTTCAATTTAAGCATTAATTACATGTGTGAGTGTGCAAAGGTGATTCTATTCAAATGGGATGACATGTCTAACTATGGTGTTTGGCTAGGGAAAATCTAACGCTTGATTTACATGCAAATCTAAGTACTTGTACATTATATATTTGTACAAGTTTTACAACATTGATTACATTGCATGAAAATATAACTAAGTAAGCTCTTGGATTTTCCCTTGTTGCTTTGCCATCCATCTTAGTCCTCCACACTCAAGTAGCTCGTTAGATTAATAAGAATGAAATGTTTGTCATCATCGAAACAAAGGGATTTTTAGATGTCCATTTAGCCAACAATCTCCCCCTTTTTGAAGATGACAAACATTTCCAAAATAAATATAAAACATATGAATTTCATACCTTTAAATTGCCTTATGTATCTTTTCCTCTTGTTTATAAAATGTGTGCTTATTATTCCCAATGAATTATGGAACATAAAGTCCAGTTCATTTGGGAATGTAGCAACTTTCAATGTAAAGCCAAGAGTATATTTATGAAACTCTTTGATTGAGTTTTTCATAAATACTAAGTGATAGTTTTATATATCTCTCCCCCTTTGTCATTTCAAAAAGATAACCGTTTTAATAAAAACTCCCCCTTAATTAGATATCCGTTTTGATAAAAACTCCCCCTTAATTAGATATCCCGTCAAATCTAAAAGATGTCCATTGAAAAGCCAAAACGAAACAAGTAAACATATTTGTTTTAAGAACCGCAGATATCAAAGAAAACATCTTCCAAAGGAGTAATAAGCAATTGCTTCCTAATGTTGTTGAACTGATCTAGTGGAAGTGGTTTTGTAAAAATATCAGCCAATTGATTTTCCGTATCAACATGATGAAGGGAAACATGATTCTTTGAGATGTGATCCCTTAAGAAGTGATGACGGATTTCAATGTGTTTTACCCGGCTGTGTAAAATTGGATTGTGTGCTAAGTTTATGGCGCTCGTGTTGTCACAAAAAATAGGTGTGCATGAAAGATTAAAACCATAATCGCTTAATACTTGTTGCATATAAAGCACTTGAGCACAACAAGACCCGGCTGCCATATATTCAGCTTCAGTTGTAGATAGGGCAACCATATTTTGTTTCTTGCTAAACCAAGATACTAAGGCTCTCCCTAATAAGAAACAGCCACCACTAGTGCTTTTGCGATCAAGTCGACAACCAGCATAATCTGCATCAGTATATGCTTTAAAATCCAAGGATTGTCCTTTTGGATACCATAAACCGAAACAAGTAGTACCAGCTAGATATCGAAGAATTCGTTTAACCGCTAGAAAATGAGATTGCATAGGTTGGGATTGAAATCGAGCACAAAGACCAACGGAAAACATAATGTCCGGTCGAGAAGCAGTTAAGTATAGCAAACTACCAATCATGGCTCTATATAAGGAATCATCAATAGGTTCCCCATTTTCATCCTTATCAATTTTGATAGAGGTAGCCATATGAGTAGTAGCATGTTTGCATTGATCCATCCCAAAACATTTTAAAAGTTCTTTAGTATATTTTTCTTGGCTTATGAAAATTCCTGTAGGTGATTGCTTAATTTGAAAACCAAGAAAGAATGTTAGTTCACCCATGAGGCTCATTTCGAATTCTTTTTGCATAATGTCACTGAATTGTGTGCATAATGAATCATTAGAAGCTCCAAAAATAATGTCATCAACATATATTTGCACAACTAAGAAATCAGATGCATATGTTTTGAAGAATAAAGTAGAATCTGAATTTCCAATAGAAAAACCATTATCAAAAAGATATGTCTTGAGCCGTTCATACCAATTCCTAGGTGCTTGTTTTAGACCATAAAGTGCCTTTTTAAGTTTATAAACATGGTCACATTTTTCTGGTATTTCAAAGCCAGGTGGTTGAGCAACAAAAACTTCTTCTTGTATGATGCCATTGAGAAATGCACTTTTGACATCCATTTGATATAGCTTAATGTTTTTATGGGCAGCAATAGCTAGTAACATCCTAATAGCTTCAAGTCTAGCTACGGGTGCATATGTTTCATCAAAATCTATTCCTTCTTGTTGATTATATCCTTGTGCTACTAATCGAGCTTTATTCCTTATGACCTCTCCTGCCTCATTGAGCTTATTCCTAAAAACCCATTTAGTTCCTATGATAGTTTTGTCTTGTGGTTTAGGAACTAAATCCCATACATCATTTTTAGTGAATTGATTTAACTCTTCTTGCATGGCTACTATCCAGTAATCATCCTTAAGAGCTTCGGATACCTTCTTAGGTTCAATGATAGAAACGAAAGCCATGTTTGCAACATCTTTGAAGGAAGACCGAGTTTTGACTTTATCATTTGGATCTCCTATAATTAGTTCTTGGGGATGATCCTTGATAAGCCTAGGTGTGGGTTGTGTTTCAACTTGGGGATCGGATATAGGAATTTTCTCACAATCATTGGAAATGGTTATATTTTCGATTTGATTAGTGAGATCAATGATATCTAGATTTTTAGATTTCGATTCTTCATGAAAAGAAACATGAATGGATTCCTCAACTTTTCTAGAGATAGTGTTATATACTCTAAAGGCTTTGCTAGAAGTGGAATATCCCAAGAAGAATGCTTTGTGTGATTTAGAATCAAACTTGTCTCTATCATCTTTGGTATTTAAAATGTAGCATGTGGAGCCAAAAGTATGAAAGTAGTCAACTGTAGGTTTCTTAGAGTGTAATATTTCATATGGAGTTTTCTTCAAATGAGAGTGAACAGTTACTCTATTAAGCACATAACAAGCAGTGTTTACAGCTTCAGCCCAAAAGGTTTTAGGTGTATTGTGTTCAAGCATCATGGTCCTAGCCATTTCCTATAGAGATCGATTTTTCCGTTCAACTATACCATTTTGTTGTGGGGTACGTGGAGCAGAAAAATTATGAGTATACCCTTGAGATGTACAAAAGGTCTCAAATGTATGATTCTCAAATTCGCCACCATGATCACTTCTAATGGTACATATTTTATGTTGTAAAAGATTTTCAATCTTGGAACAAAATTGCATAAAGACATGAATAGTATCATCTTTAGTTGCAATAAAATGTACCCATGTATATCTACTATAATCATCAACAATAACAAAACAATATCATTTACCACCAATAGATTGTGTCCTCATTGGTCCAAATAAGTCCATATGAATTAATTCTAAGGATCTACTGGTGCTAAGTACATGTTTTGATTTAAAAGATGTTTTGGTTTGCTTTCCCATTGTGCAGGGTTCACAGTTTTCAACTTGATCAAAAGACAAAGCAGGTAATCCACGAACAAGATCATATTTCACTAACTTTTTAATAGCATGTGAACTAGCATGTCCTAGCTTTTTATGCCATAGTTGTAAGGTATTTTCATTTGCAAGTAAGCATTTACCTACTACTGATTTCATAGAGTTTGGTTTAAGGATATAAAGATTTTCAACTCTATTTCCTTCATAAACGACATTTGTAGTGTTTTCTATCAATAGTTTGCAGCAAGTTTTGTTAAATAACACATCATAACCACTATCACATAGTTGAATTACACTTATTAGATTATGATGCAATCCATCAACAAGTAGAACATTTTTAATTTCGAGATTTGTTCCAACATTACCTATTCCAACGATTTTGCCCTTACCATTGTCTCCAAAGGTGACCGTTCCACTTTTCTTTTCTTCAAAAGTTTGAAATGCGTCCTTGTTCCCGGTCATGTGTTTGGAACAGCCACTGTCAACTACCCATTCCTGCATTAGAGTGTAGATTTTGGTACCCATGTGATGGTCCGATATGGTTAGAAACCTTTTAAGTGCTTATGTATATAAAAGTTCTGATACAGAAAACCAGTCGGTCGACAATTTTTCGACCGATATTTGTCTCGGTCGACAATTTGTCGATCGAGCAGGTTACTGTATCACAAGCAAAAACACAGAAAATTTCTCGGTTGACCAATTTTTGACCGAAATAGGTGCTGTAAATTTTTTATTTGTTAAAGACATCCAGTCGGTCGACAATACTTCGACCGACCCAGAGCTCGGTCGACAATACTTCGACCGACATAATTTCTGTTTTAGCAATTGTAGAAAAATAATAACAATAAGCATAGCACCTTTTGTTGAGATAAGACAATATAAATAGCAAAATTAAGCATTTGGTCATATCTCAACTACATTCCATTCTTCTCAGTTTGGGTTTTTGCGATCCAAACTAAATCGGACTCCTTAGTCTTGTAGGGGCATGAAAAGCAATAAGGTCCAAGACGTAAGCAGAAATGACAGGTAATAGAGTCAATTTCATTTCTCTTTCTAGTCATTGTGTTCTTGGGTACAAACATAGTTTGGGTCTTTTTGGGTTGGTTTTTCTTTGGAACATATCCCAAACCTTTTCTTCGATTGAAAACATTACCAACTTTCAATATGTTATCAAGAATATCTTTTCTTCTTAACTTATAAAGTTCTCTTTGTAACGTAGCAATGTCATTCATCTTCTTATGTATATCTTTTCTTGCTTGGTCTAAATCAGAAAACAATGAATCCTTTTCTTTTACAATATTATCATAGTCCGAATGGTTGCACAAGATAGGTTGAGTTTGATAATCTTGTAGTTTAGCTAGCAAATCAGTCTTTTCTTTTGATAGAAGATCAACATTGGTTTCCAAATTGAGTAGCTTTCTAGTGCAATCATCTAAAGATGTTTTTAAAGATACATTTTCAAGATCAATGTTGTTCTTTTCATAAGAAAGTTCATCTAATTTAGCAATGAGCTCATTATTTGATTTTATAGCTTTCTTTAGTTTCTTTTTGGCATCAACATACTTATCATGAGTTTCTTGTAAACTAGTAACTAACTCTTCTTTAGGAAGATCAACAAGGCTTACCTCTTGAGAGTCTTCATTTTCTTCTCTTGCCATTAGACATTCCACCTCTTCTCCGCTTTCACTGTCACTTGACTCATCCCAGGCAGCTTTATAGGCTTTTTCTCCTTTCTTCTTATGTGAGCTTTTCTTTCCTTTCTTTGCTTTGGGACATTCATTTTTGAAATGCCCTTTCTTCCCACATTCAAAGCACCTGGGAGTAGAGGAACTAGAAATTTTGTTAGATTTAAACCTTTTGTACTTCTTACCGTTTACGATTAAGGCTTCTTCTTCTTCTTCACTTGACTCCTCACTTTCTTGTGTGACGACTTTTGAGGCTTTGAGAGCCACATCTTTCTTCTTCCCACTTTGATGTTCACGTTCTCTTCTTTCTTCTTCTTCTAGATCTGCCTCATGAGCTTCTAAATTACCGATGAGTTGTTCCATTTTGAGGCGAGTGAGGTCGTTTGCCTCTGCAATGGCTGTCACCTTTGGCTTGTATTTTGGAGGAAGTGATCGAAGAATTTTTGATACTTGATCTTCCTCAAGAACAGGTTTTCCTAAGGCACTCAAACCATTAACAATAGTAGAGAATTTTGAATATATTTCACTAATAGTTTCATTAGGATCCATACGAAAATGTTCAAGCTTTGTTTTAAGCAGGCTAATTTTGGAATTTTTAACTTGGGCTGTACCCTCATAAGTGATAGACAATCTATGCCAAATATCATACGCTGTATCACAATTTGAAATTCTATTAAATTCTCCTACAGAAATAGAACAATATAAAATGCTTACGGCTTTTGCGTTCATTTGGGCCTGTTTTACCGTGTTTGCATCCCATTCCGCAAAGTCATTTTGAGGGAATTGATAAGGAGTAGATACCATTCTCCATAGATCCCAGTTGACACCTTGGAAGTAAAACTGCATCCTTCTCTTCCAGTATTGGTAGTTTGTTCCATCGAACGCCGGTGGCCTAGCAACAAGAGTCCCTTCAATGTTGAGGTTGTTGAGCATTCCATCACCCATTTCTTCAAGACCTTGTTAGGGTTCCTTGAAGCCTCGCTCTGATACCAATTGAAAACTACTAGGGGGGGGGTGAATAGAGTTTTATAGATAATTTAACAATTATTGAAATCAAACAACCACAATGAAAATATTTGACAAGGAGACACAAGGTTTAGAGTGGTTCCAACTATAGCACATAATATAGCCGTCAATCCACTACCCGGTTGCTTACCCAACCGGGATTTGAAAAGAAATTTATTTTATTACCTCTTCAAGGAATTTACATAAAATACAATCTCTTTTCCTAAACCCTTCAAGCAGCCTTCACCTAGAAGTAATCGCCAACCTTGAAGCAGCCTTCCCTTGAAGTAGATGCACCAACTCCCGTTGCACCAGCCTTCTGAAGTAGCTTCCCTTGCGATAGCCTTCTTGAAGTAGCTTGAAGTCCCCTTCTCCACCTGAGAAGTCAACCCTCTCCAATCCGCAGCCTCCAACCCTAGGAGTAGCAAGGAGAGTACAAAAGATAAACAGGAACAAGAAAGGAAAAGGAAATTACAACTTATCCTTTAAGCCCGAGGCTTGATATGCCTAGATCAAGCGTAAGATCTCCTAGCCAAGTATTTGAACTTGTGATTGCTGTGGGTAGGAGAATCTAGCCTATAGGACACGAGATTGAGCTAAGGAGAATGTAGGCCAATGATCACAGTGCTCAAATTGCTTGCAAAAGATTGCTCAAGTATGCTTAAGTGTATTCTCAAGTGTAACAAGTGAATTCTAATGTCCTATGGCTTGTCCTATTTATAGGAATGGCCTAAGTATGCTTAAGGACGTTCTAGACAACTTCTAGGGGTTTCTAAGTGCTTAACTAGCCGTTAGGTACAAAGTTGTTGCTTTAACAACGGCTAATTAATTTATTCTGCAGTTGCTGTCAGAGACCATCTCGGTCGACAAATGGTCGACCGAGACACCTGCTCGGTCGAACTTTTGTCGACCGAGAGGCTCTCTGGAACAAGTGATTTGCAACGTCTTTCTTCAACTACCAACTAACTTGTTTGTTGTGTCTAACGACTACTTTGGATCTTTCTCGGTCGAGAGGTTTGTCGACCGAGAGTGTCTCGGTCGAGGAGTTTGTCGACCGAGAATGATCCTGTTTCAAGGTTTCAATTTAAGCATTAATTACATGTGTGAGTGTGCAAAGGTGATTCTATTCAAATGGGATGACATGTCTAACTATGGTGTTTGGCTAGGGAAAATCTAACGCTTGATTTACATGCAAATCTAAGTACTTGTACATTATATATTTGTACAAGTTTTACAACATTGATTACATTGCATGAAAATATAACTAAGTAAGCTCTTGGATTTTCCCTTGTTGCTTTGCCATCCATCTTAGTCCTCCACACTCAAGTAGCTCGTTAGATTAATAAGAATGAAATGTTTGTCATCATCGAAACAAAGGGATTTTTAGATGTCCATTTAGCCAACACAAGGATGTTGAAGGAGACAAGGGTTTAGAGTGGTTCCACCCTTAGAAAACACTAAGGGAGTCAGTCCACTACCCAATTGTTTCCAATTGGGATTTTGAAAGCATTTGAATTTTATTACCTTCTCAAGGATGTTACACAAAATTACAAATACCTTCCCAAACCCTTTGGACAGCCTTCACCCAAAGTCGTCTCACCAACCTTGAAGCAGCCTTCACTTGAATTAACTTCAAGCTCCCCCTTGAAGTAGCCTTCCTCTTTGAAGTAGCTTCCTATTGAGACCTTCTAGAAGTAGTCCAAAGTCCTTATCCACCTGAGAAGATTTCACTCTCTCCACTCTGCAGCCTCCAACCTAGGAGTAGCAAGGAGAGTACAATGCAATAAGAAAGAATAAGAAAGGAAAAAGGAAATTACAATTACCACTTAAGTACAAGGCTTGAATCCTATATCAAGCGTTTTGATCTCCTATCCAATGTGTATGGAAGTGGAAGTATAGTGGGTAGGAGATTCTAGCCTATAGGACACGAAATGCCAGCAATGAAAATGATTAGCAAGTGTTGAAGTTGCTCAATTGCTCACAAGAATTGATTCTCAATTGCAAGTATGTGTACTCAAGTGAGTTTAGGTGTCCTAAGGCATGTCCTATTTATAGGAATGGCCTACTAGTACTTAGGGACATTCTAGACACTTTCTAGGGGGTTCTTAGTGCTCAACTAGTCGTTTAATATCCACTAATTGCATTTGTAATGACTAGTTAATTAATTCTAAAAAGTGCAGACAGAAACCTTCTCGGTCGAGAAGTTTGTCGACCGATTGTCTCTCGATCGAGGAATTTGTCGACCGAGGGAGATTCTGGGGAAAGTGTATTGCAACATTCAACTCAACTCCCAACCACTTTTTCCCACTAAGTCTAACGGATATAGAACCTACTCGAGACACAGTCTTGGTCGAAGTAAAGTTCGACCAAGCCTTTCTCAGTGATGGCTTTTAGGAAGTTATGCAAAGGTGTTTCGGCTTTAGACTTGGGAGTTTCTCGGTCGAGAAAATGTTCGACCGAGAGTATCTCAGTTGAGAAGTGTGTCGACCAAGACAAACTCTGTTTCAAAACTTTAAATCATATGCTAAGTGTAAGAAATGAATGTGCAATTATGATGCTCACTTAGGGATGACTTATCTAAGTGTTGTGTGTGGATAGGGAAGATCTAAACGCTTGATTTACATGATATCTAAGTACTTGTACATTATATACTTGTACAAGTTTGTACATTTGATTATAATCATGAAAATAAAGCAATTTAAGCATATAGATCTTCCAAAGCTTTGTCATCCACCGCATTGTATTCTTGTTCCTGAAATACTCAAGTAGCACGTTAGATTCATAAGAATGAAATGTTTGTCATCATCAAAACAAAAGGATTTTAATAATGTCCAATTAAGCCAACAGAAGACTCTTACTCAAAGGATAGGTAAAACCTTGTAAGATTTATTGTCTCCTTTTTGTCCTTAAAAAGGAAGGCTAGGCATCCTTAACCTACAAAAGGAAGATCTAATTGTATGTCTTATAATGGAATATAAGTATACAATGGTTGCAAAATCCTAGGGCTTGACCTCTCTAGGTAGTGGACTAACTTTCTCCTAGTTTGGAGACTGGAACCACTCTACTTAGCTTGTTCTTGATCTTATTCAATCTTGATCATCCTTTCTATGCATGTTTTGTTGCACTTCAAATTTCATATTTGCAATCCTATATCTTGAAGTAATTTGAAGGTCTAATGAATCTTGTGCAAGTGTTTTTAGCTCTATTCACCCCCCTCTAGAGCCCATTGATCCTATAATACTCTCTATTTGGGGGTAATATGTATGGTATACCCTCTCACTGGGGGTAATCTCTAATGCATACCCTCTCATTGGGGGTAATCTAAATGGCATACCTTCTCACCAGGGGTAATATCTATATCGAATTCCCTTCCATACATCCAATCCTCTAGAGATAGAGTCTTGGGTTTGAGCAAGTTATGTTCATATAAGGTGATACGCATAGGCCCTTATAGTATACAAGAAGTAAATAAACAACCTAACAGGTTAAAGGCAACACATTTATGAAAATTTAGAAATCTTCAAAATTCGATAAGAGTGGTTATCCACAAGTAACCATGTACCTCATTTCCATGCAATTTCCATGCAATGTGTACTTGAAGCATATATCCAAATATCCAAGAATTCAACATACTCAACCCACTTATCTTCATGTATGTATATCCTAAAATGTCACCATCATATTAAAAAATTCTAATCTAACATATGTCCTAAACTAGGGTTTAGAGTTGCCTCCGTCTGGATAAGGAATAAGGGTATCAAACCCTAATTCTATCACACCATAATTCATTATGTTTATAAACCTTGATTATCAGATCTATCATATTATTGCATTATGAACACCTAGATTTGATTATGTGCATTAATAACATAGAAAGTTATGATCTTTGGTTTCAAAATCCTACTTCATCATATGTATAATTATTCATTTTGGAAACCCTAATTATTCATTATCATGATAATCATCATCTTAATTTCTCATTTTTAAAAATATTAGTTTATATGTCAAATGCAAAATTTCAATATATTCAACATCTTAATTACTAGATCTAGGGTTTCCATGTACTAATTACCCTACATTCATGAATTAGCTATAGTTTCATAACTAAAATCAGAATTGGTCTCAAACATATTTTATTTGGATTCTAGTCATTTTGTTGATTGATTTCATATCAAGGTTCATCATGATTGGAGCTATGATACATGTTGAAAAGTATACCAATTCACTAAGATGATTATCCTAGAGTTTAGTTAAGACTAGTATAGAAGGGTCGATCCCAGAGGACAACATTATTAAGATTGTTCTCTTTTATCCCGACTGATTTTTGAAATTATTTCTTTTTGGTATTTTTGAATAAGGAACATAAAGTAAATTCTAGTTTGGGGATTGATTGATTACACTAGAATAAGAACTAAAGTGCAAAAGAAAAAAAAAGATTACACTAAAGCAATGAAAGGAAATGATTATACTAAGATCCAAGAATGTAAGAAAGAAGATTGTTAGCACACAAGATTATCTAAACACAAAGTAAAGTTCAAGAAATAAAGAGAAGCGATGAAAAAAAACCGTTGGAAGAATGATTAAATCAGAAGGGAAGGCATCGAGGCTTAGGGGTTTCACCACCTTAGTCAAAGTAAAAACTAGATCAAGAGATACACATCAAGTAAGATATAAGCAAGTATGCGAATTATTCGTAAATAAAAATGCAAGAGATGAACTCAACATGAACCCATTGGTCCTGGTTTTCACACATCCTAGTCCTTCATCCTAAAGAGGATTTTTCGGCGGTCACATCCAAACCCTTGTGAAATCGGTTTAGGTGTTTTAAATCCCATTTCCCATAGTTACGTCCGCTGGGATTAACTTACAATATAAATGATTAATTACTTCATTTAAATTGATAATTTCTATACCAAAAACCATCAGTCTAAAATGTCACATAAAAACCAGATCTGATCAACACGTGAATAAGTGACGTGTAGTGCACTAACAAATCCACCTAGGGCTGAAATCCCTAAGTTTTTACCAAAACCTTGTGCAATAATACCACCCACAAGTGAATGGGTCTTATCAAAGTATAGTTGAGGATCAAATCCCAAGGGACAACCTTTTTTAAGAATCTTTCTAGTTGAGTCTAGATTGACTAAGACTAATATTTAGAACAATAGTTGATTTGGGTTTAACTAAAATAATTGCAAGGAAAGTAAAAGAGAGGCATTAGAACTGAGTTTTGATCAATGATAGGAATCACTGGGGTGGAATCGGTTTTCACCACCACTACACACACAAACACATCCAAAACACATACAAGAAAGATACACGTATCCAAATGGAGTAGCAAACCATCTGTTATGAAATAGATCTTGCATAAGCATCTCCATGGGCTCAATGTCTCGTTACCCACGGGTCACACACTTACTACTCTAGAGATATCCCTTCAAAAGTTCTCATGCAGGAATCAACCATGTTAATCGATATTCAAATCCTAAGTATTGAAGTTCTCGCAACAAAGGAATATAATAGATCATACAAGGCAGGTGATTAATCCACAAAGCATGCATTAAATGATTAATAACAAAATGGAAAGTTATATATAAGAAATGCAATGTTATAAGATGAACATGTAAGCACGAGCAGTGGGGTTAGTCCCCACACCCCAATGAAATGGACTTCTCGCTCCTCATGATAGAAACAAAGAGAACAAGAGAGAGGGAAGAATCCACCATGGTCATGGTGAAGAAGATGGTTGCAGCTCGGTGGAGTAACAGTATTATACACGACGGTGGGTCAAATCTAGATGAGGAAGGGAAATACACCAAGACAGACAAGGATGATCTTCTCTCTCCTTCTTCCTTCTCATCTCGTGCTCTTACTCACAGGAGATGGAGCGGTAGATGGTTGATAAATGAAGGTGCTACAGATCTGAAATCCCACCACTTTCATGGCTAGGAGATAGATCTAGATGGAGCGGAGATGGCGGAGTAGCAAGGACACCACGGAGCTAGTCTTTGGTGGCAAAGATTGTCTTCCTAGGCCCGGGTACAGAGCGGAAACCTGTCAGCATTGTGGAGTGGAAGAGATGCCCCAAATGGATGAGGGGGTCGTCTATTTATAGGTACAGATCACCAACTTTGTGCCACGGTTGAGGTGCGCATTGACTTAGTTCTGCAGTCAAGGAGACATGCTGCGGTCAAGGTGAGTTTCACAGTTGAGGAGACGTGTTGCAATCGAGGTGAGTTTCACAGTAGAGAAATTGATGTGCCTCGGTCGAGGTCATGTGAGCGTGCTTTGGTCGAGCTTACGTGCCGCGGTCACGGTGTCTTGCCTCGGTCGAGGTGTCATGGTCGTTTCTTCTTGGCCGCGGTCATGGACCTTCTCTTCTTGGATGTGGCCACGACATCATGTTCTTTTTGGCCGCGGTCGCGGCATTGTCTTCTTGGCTATGGTCACGACTGTCATGGATCAAACCCACCCAGGGGGGGGGAGGCTACTGCTAAGGGTCGATGGGCCTACGTCGATGAATCGTCCAACTGATGAGGATGCTTTCTGATGAGGGAACTGGCCATCAAAAAAAGGGTGCAAATTATCAAAAGTTTCTTGGGATGTTCAATCCTGCACATAGTGCGATGTTCAATCCTACAACAGAAATGAATGGATTTGATCAAAAATCTTAATAATCATCTGGAACTGAGGAAAATTGTATATGAGTAGGTTCAGGGGGTGTATGAGACCATTCAGTGCAAAACTAGGCCAAAAATGGAGACTAAAACTAAGATGAATATGCATTCATCAATAAGGGGCTACTCCCGTCACCTAGATAAGAGAACTACTCACTAGCCATGAGAGTGAAATTAAGAGGAATAATGAATGAAGAGATACACCACAGAAAGGAGAAACTCCAAAGAGATCTACGTGGTGCTAGTTAAACGGCTTGGTCCCTTAATCCTCCGCTCTAAGAGAATGAACGAGAAATAAAGAACGGGAGATGAAGAACTAAATTGTATAACAAAATTGAAAGATTACAACTATGAATTAAAATTATAGAGTTTCAAATGGAATTGTGAGTACAAAATTGAGGACCCCTTCCTTAGTGGATTCCCCCCTCCTTTTATAGGGGAAGGAGGGGTGGAATACCCTGAAAGGAGGAAGGAACAAGTGGTGTGGCAGATGCTAAAGAATATTGCTCATGAGTGTCAAAATGGACATCTGGCTATTCGAGACGGTCATTTGGGTTGATGTGGCATGGTCTCTAGAAGCATTGGATCGAAAACCCTAATGAGAGGGTGGTGGTGACATTTGACTCTATTGCTTAGCCACGAAGAAATCAACAAACCGATCATCTGGATGATGTGGGATGACCGTCTCATGCCTCTGTGCGTGAACTTAGCGTAACAACCCTAGCATGAATGATGGCTTGAACCTTTGACTCAGTAGGGTCATGAGATGACCTATGGGCTAGAATGGATGCTCAGTTGGGAAGATCAAATGTCATCTCGATGAAGCGAGATGCCCGTCTGGAGTGTAGAAGTAGTAAATTGAGTTGAAGACCTTGTTGTCGTTTGGCTCTAGTGTTTGGGCTTCATGGATGTCAAATGACCATCTAGAGCTGTGAGACGGTCGTCTCATGAGCTCAGTAGGTCATAACTTTAGATTTGGAGGAAAAACCTACAAAAAGTGAGAAAAGAGTTAAGTATTTGGATAAAAAATAAAAAAGTGGGTAAATTGTGTTTTGTCCCATAAATTACTAAAAAGAGATAATTTCTAATGAAAAGGACTATGAAAAATATGCATAACATAAATGAATATGCATTCAACAAAATACCCCAGACTTAAACCTTTGCTCCTCCTGAGTAAATAAAATTACAAATAAAGTCCAATTTATAATGGAAACATATCATTCCTCACCCTTGTAACATCACTATAATACTTACCTCCAAGTTTTAGCCAAGTGACCCAATCTACCAGATGCACATATTATAAAGTTATATGTTCCCTATCATAACAATTATCACATCTTTCTTCTAAATCAAGATTTTGTAGAAAAATAGGCTTCATCTTACTTTTTCTTTGACAGTCTCAATTTTTTTACCTTTTGTAAGTAGTTGCACAAGAACAAGTCAAATGGGTTTGTGAGGAAAATGGTGATCCCTCCTCTATTCAATTCAGATATAAATTTGTAGAGTTGTCTCTACATCAGTCACAATTTTTTTCATTTTCCCTTTTGGCATATTTTGATGATACACCCCTTTGTGGGGTATGGAATTTTTATTTGGGAAGCATGCCACCCCGAACATGATTTTTGTCTGGTGGTGATTCTTTGCTTCTCTTTTTTAGAAAAAAAGTAGGGGAAAGGAAGAGGTGTCCTTGTGCTTATAACTACACATTTTTTTCAGAGAGATCATTGCTTTAGTTAGAGTATTCCTATAAATCACATCATACAAGATTTATAACAAGATAATCCATTGATTAAACATAGGGAAAGATTATTATTGGTTGTGGTTGATTCCATATGATTTGCTAACTATTACAAGGAGTGATGTTTTCTAGGGGTCCTAGGTGACACGGTGGTTTCATACATGGAAATCTATAATATATTTTGCAAAAAGTTTTACTAAATTCAATTATGGGTACAATGATAGATGTCTACTCAATGGACCGACTAGAAAATGGCCATTTTACAACTAAGGAAAACAAAAAGACATGGCCGACTAGATAAGGGCAATGAACTAAAGCAAGTACACACAAAACAATAAAAAGGAAAAATGAAGCAAATTAGGGAAAATATAAGGGATGGAATAGAACCATATCACCCACCTCCACCCTAGACATAGACTTTTGGTCTTCTCGATCAAAACCAAAATTTAAGATGGATGGAAGTAAATCACTATGAATAAGATGGAGGATTGTAGTAGTAGTTCCCCCAACATTGGGAGTTGGGGTCAGGGTAGGTCCAATGGGCCCCATACTCCTCATACTAGGGTCTGCTGACGTCGTAGTGACCTTGGTGCACATGCCAAGACTCACGTGAGCACCACATCAGGTACATGTGATTGAGCTGGTGACCTTGGTGATGTTTCTCATGTTGGATTTCCTCCAACTGATCTCGAATCTCATAAAAACCATAAGGCTCCTCGGGGCCTTCTTAAGTTTCTCTGTGTCTATGCTGCAACGTCATGATTGTGGAGGATGTGGTCCAGTCATGTCATCATGTTCCTCCAAGTAAACACTCCTACTATGGGTCGTGGGTGTAACGCTCGAGCCCACTACCCAAGGCTCTAGTAGAGTTTCAGGAATGATAACTGTCCCCACAGACCACCACTAGCCTTAACTGCGTGTTTTGTCCTCACTCATGCACATGCCAGGATCAACTTCCATACAGGTCACCCATCCCAGTACTACTCCAAGCTGAGCACACTTAACTATGGAGTTATTTAGTGATGGGCTCCCGAAAAAGGAGGTGCACCTTGGTGATATGGGTAGTCCAATCATTCCTTTTAAGATCAACTTATCTGAGGCCTCAAATCTTGGGATGTTACAATCTCCCCCACTTAGACTCTTGACGTCCTCATCAAGACTCAACTATAAGGCCTCATAATCTCTTCCCCATTTCAGTGCAGACCCACAATGGCCGATTGATACCTAGCTCCCGATCACGAAATACCAGCGCAAGGGTGGCTACGTCAACCATAGACAACCCTTTCCTACATGCCTGGACCGCACGGCTCAAGACTGGCATGCCATGCCCATGTGGGCACCACCAATAACCTGAGTGACTCACTTCAATCTAGAGAGACGTGGTGAACTACGTCTGAACCAGACTCCCTGATTCGGACCTTAGTAAATCAAACAACCATTGTGCAGGTAATAGAAAGAGTTCATATCGGTGATGCGCATAAACAGCCTTCGCAAGATCTTGTTTCTTGAGCGCTCTAGTGAGTATGCCCAACTCAGAAAAACCCTGGCTCTCAGGTTACACTCAAATAGTAGGGATCTCCAAGGGTATCCTGTCTGGTACATACCCTGCCAATAAATGGCCTTGAACCCATTCAGAGCAAAGCTCTTCCTATACTCAGTCAGAGTCGAAGCACAAACGCCATAGGGAGGGTCATGGAGTAAAACTCTTGAGTGTGCTTCCGCATAATACGACAGCTTAGTTGTCCCTTTGAACAAATCCTCATGGGATCTCTAGTTTTGGAAAGGTAGGGTTACCACTGTAATGTTTATTCTATGGGAAGAAGACCCATCCCCCTCGACGAACTGAGTACTAGCTTTCTAGCTAGACCCTTAGTAAGTGGATCAGCAATGTTACTAGCAGATTTCACATACTCTATAGATATGACCCCTCAGGTGATGTGATCTCTCACATCTTCATACCTTAATCTCATTAAGCGCTTTCCCGGGTTGCCTTTAGATTGCTTAGCTTTGTCTATGGCTGCTTTATTATCACATAATAAGCAAACAGAAGGAAATGGTTTAGAGACAATAGGCAGATCAATAAGTAAACTTCTAAGCCATTCAGTCTGACAACAAGCTAAATCTAAAGCAATAAACTCAGTCTCCATAGTGGATCTAGCTCTCACAGTTTGCTTGGATGATTTCCAAGAAATTGCACGTCCTCCAAGGAAAAATACATACCCAATGGTAGATTTGGTTTCATTTGAATTTGCAATCCAGTTAGCATCGGTATATCCTTCTAATATAGGTGGAAAACCAGTATAATGCAGGCTATACGTAGTTGTACCTTTAAGGTACTTAGACACTCTTACCAAAGCTTTCCAGTGGTCCTCATTAGGACAGTTAGTGTACCTGTTCAACTTGCTTATAGAATAAGAAATATCGGGCCTAGTGCAATTAGCAAGGTACATTAAGCTTCCTATAACTTCTGCATATCTATGTTGATCCATAGGAGTGCCCATATGTACATCAAGATGTAAACTAGCATCATAAGGTGTATTAACAGGAGTACAATCAAACATATCAAATCTATGCAAGATTTTATCAACATAATGAATTTGATTAAGTACATAACCAGAAGTAGATATACTCAATTTAATACCAAGTATTACATCAGCAAGTCCTAAATCTTTCATATCAAAATTGCTAGTAGGAAAAGATTTAGTTTTAGATATAATTTCAGAATTAGATTCAAACAGCAATATATCATCTACATATAAACACATTATTATGTAGGAATCATTAATAGTTTTAGAATAAATACAACGATCAGAATCCTTCGCAATAAATCCAGCAGATAAAACAATTTTATCAAACTTATCATTCCACTATTTAGGTGCTTGTTTCAGTCCATACAAGGACTTGTCAAGTCTACAGACTTTGTGTTCTTGTCCAGGTGCTACAAAGCCTTCGGGCTGATCCATGTATATCTCTTCTTCAAGATCTCCATTCAAGAAGGCTGTCTTGACATCCATTTGATCGATTTCAAGCTTATGGATTGCAGCTAAAGCAACTAGGACACAAATGGAAGAGATATTGGTTACGGGTGCATATGTATCAAAGTAATCAAATCCTTCCTTTTGACTAAAGCCTTTGGCTACTAGTCTGGCCTTAAACTTATCAATGAAACCATCTGCCCTCATCTTCTTTCTAAACACCCATTTACATCTAATAGTCTTGCAGCCTGGAGGAATCTCAGTTAGAATCCAAGTATGATTGCTCATAATTGATTCTATTTCATTATCAATAGCTTCCTTCCAAAAGCTAGAGTCTATGGATTTCATGGCATCCTCATACGTACACGGGTCTTCTTCTACTATGAAGGTGTAGAAGTCGAGATCATAGTTCTTATCAACTTTAGTCCTTTTACCCCTACCTAGATCACTCGGAGGTTCATCTACTAGGAGTTCATGTTCTACTTCATAAGAAGGTGGAACTACAAAAGGTTCAATAGGAGAAGAGGAAGAGGGATCTTCACTAACTTGCCTAGGAACCTTTTCCTTAAGAGGAAGGATGGTTTCATAATAGACATCATCTACATGTCTAATCTCAAATATAGAGTTAACTCTAATGTCTGAGATTTCATATTTTATTACTAGGAATCTATTGGCATTACTGTATTCAACATATCCTATAAAAACAGTATCAAGAGTCTTAGGTCCTAGTTTTCTCTTCTTATTCTCAGGAATCTTAACCTTGACCAAACACCCCCACACTTTGAGGTACTTCAAGCATGGTTTCTTGTTGAGCCAAAGTTCGTAGGGTGTTTTGTCAAGGTGTCTAAAAGAAATACGGTTAAGAAGGTAGTTGCCTGTATGAAGGGCTTCCCCCCATAGTCTGTGACTAAGTCCAAGCTCGGCTAGAATTGAGTTGACCATGTCAATCAATGTTCTATTCTTCCTCTCAGCAAATCCATTAGATTGAGGATTATATGGGGCAGTGGTTTCATGAATAAGGCCATGGTCCTCACAGAACTTGTTAAGTACATTAGAAGTGTCCTCACCACCTCTATCGGACCTCACTCTCTTAATGTTCTTCTCTAGTTCTTTCTCTACTTGGGTTTTATAGTTTCTGAATTTTTCTAATTTTTCATCCTTAGTTTTTAGCAAGAAAATAGAACAATATTTCGAAAAATCATTTATAAAGGTAACAAAGTATCTCATACCATCACGAGTAAGAATATGATTTAAATCACAAACATCAGTATGAATAAACTCAAGCAAAGATGTACTACGATCTATTACTGATTTAAATGGCTTCTTAGGAAGTGTAGCTTGCACACAAACTTGGCATCTATCAGAAATATCAATATGCGTCTTGGGAATCAGATCTAAATGAATCATGTGTTTTGACGCAAATTTACCATGCGTGGAAACGCAAGTGAACGCGTCGAAGTAATATAGGCCTTTGTGAGGCCCGAGTCAAACTCAGGGATACGTGAAATTGTCGAAGACTCCTACTAACTACTCGCGATCAGCTAGACCGATTAAATAGTTGAGAGTTGTTGTTAAAATTAAAAGAAAATAAAATAAAACAAAACAAAGCAATCGATTAAATGTTTGGTTCAATCAATTCAAAATGAGATCTTTAGGATTGCGGTTTCACCGCGGGTTTTCATTATATTAAATTCTATATAATCACTCAATTTTTATCTCTCTATCCGGGAAGTGGCCTGAAATCAGAATTGCCCACTGTCGTGGTACAATTCACTACCTATTTCTAGGTCGGTTCCACCGTCGTAGTAACCTATACCCTAAACTAGGTGCATTAAAAATGATCTCTCGGTATCCACCATTAATCTTACACCACCTTGTTCAAGGGATTTGTCAATTAATGTAAATTCCGTCTCTTTTCAACCATTAATTCTTCTTTCAAAGCAATTAAGGGCATTAGATTATTATTATGGTGATCAAGCATAACTATATATTTGAGAAAATGAAATTATACCACGGATTTAAGAGATAAGATATGAATTATTATGATAAAATCATCATAAAATCGTCATACAATGAATTCTCGGGCTACTCCCGGTCCTAAAGACAAAGGGGATTATCCCCGCATGTTCATCTCAAAGCAAAGCATGGTAGAGAAAAGGGGAAACATGAGAAAAACGTGATTGAGTGGTGAAACCCCTGAACGGAGGAGATCCAAACGATCCTTGGCATAGAATACGCGTTCTCCCGCCTTTCGGTGGTGGAAATCGTCTTCTTCGGCGTCCGGATCGGCTGGGGTGTAGGTCTGGGCTCCGTTCTTCTCTCCTTCTCTCCTCGAGACATGTGCAGCGGCTAATGACATGATTATTGCCTCTGGGGCGCCGTCATTAGATTTAATTCCCGAGTTAAGTCACCAATTACTCACAACCGTCCGATTAAGATTAATCTGAATCAAACTCATATCTGACAGTGTCGATACCATCGATGCGAGTCAATGGTATCGACTCTGCGCGACATCGATTGTTCTTCTTTTCTTTTATCTTTGCGCCTGATGTCATCTCGATACCATCGACGCAGGTCAATGGTATCGACAACTCTGTAGTGACGGTTGTCTTTTTGTGTCGATGTAGCTCCTCTCGTCGATAGTATCGACTGATGTGTCGATAGTATCGACTCCTTTCTCGCCAGCAACCTGATGGTATCTCGATACCATCGACATCCATGTCGATAGTATCGATCTTGTTCTGGTCCTTGCGGCTAGCAACCTGTGGTCCGGTCAATAGTATCGACCACTGTCGATGGTATCGACAGTAGCACATACTTGTTTTTCCTGAAATTAACACACGAAACCACATAAGTCCACACAAAACATATTCTTTTGATAAATAATACTCAAAATGATGAAATAGGGGAAATTTGACATAAAGAAGTAGCATAGACCAAAGTGAATGAATTATGCAACATTAACCATGAAAATGACTAATAAATGCATAAAACACATATCAAACAAGTCTATAAATGCGACTCAAAATCATCGCATCAAACTCCCCTAAGCTTGAACATTGCTCGCCCTCGAGCAACTAAACCTTAGAATAGAATTGCCAGAGTCAACTAAAGAACAAATCATCACAACAAACATCCATATGATCCCCACCGGACATTCACATTCCGGCCCTCACTAACCACAGAATGATAATTACCCTAAAGGCGACAGTAATCGTCCATAAAAGATGTCTACCCCAAAACTGATGAACACTATCAAATAAGGCAGTTGACATAATAAAATTCGCTGGTCCAGACTTAGTGCATCTTGTGATCTCCTATACTACGTTGCTTGCCCTAACTACCATCTACATGGAAGCAGTTCTCCTGATATTCACAAGTGAGGAAAAAATCACAGTGGCCTACCAATTCAAGCAACGGGTGGATGGAATGGGTGGCTGTGGAAGAAGTAGACGCATTATACGGTTTCAACATGCATAAAACAATAATGCCCTAAATGATGCAAATGCACATGAAAAATGCCCTAATGCCTAAGATTGGGTGGAATGATGCATGCACTGTCATTCCATCTCAAGGCGAGATGGAATATCTAACTGAGCTACATCATGTACTTACTCATCTTAATATGCAGGTGAGATTATGTTCCTTTCTCCCTCTTATTCTTCTTGCTTCTCTTTTTTCTTTTCCAGGCCCTTATATCCACAAATGACAATGAATAATTTATTGGGCTTACTTTTTCTGCATACTCAAAGATTTGAATTATTTAGAAGGTATGGAACAATTTAATTCACCCTTAAAGTAGAAATGAGGTACATGATATACTCCATGCATAAAAGTTATGAATGCAACTAAATGACATGCACCTAAGGGTAATGTGCATGTATAACTATTCTATTTTTTTGTATTTTTCATGCAAATCATATGAAAGTGATTGCAATGCAAGTCCTATCTACATGTCATGCAATAAAAAAGGTTAAAACCGTACTTTACTTCCAAATCTTGGTGGATTGTGAAAAGCAATGAGGTGGAAAGATCACAGGACTAGTTGACTGAACCTTTGAAAAATATTATGTGTCCCTCCTTACTGACCGGTGTAGTAGTTAAGAGGTTTCTCTCTCTTACTTCAAATTAGAGTCTCATTATCATTTGGTTAGTTTAGGCTCCAACAACCAATTCCGTCCACTTTCATGAATCATTAGGACTGTACAGTTGTGATTTTCAGTTTTAAAGTTGACAAAACCAATCATTTTCTTAAGTTAAGTGATCAAAGTTGAACAATACTCAAGCTTGCTAACACTAATTTTTTTTTATTTCCCTTAATTCCCATGAACATGCGACTGAGATGACACAAGACCTAAGACATCCACAATTACACTAGATAGAACGTGGATCCAACAAACAAACTAAAATTGCAAGAAATAAATGACAAGAACAAACAAAATAAAACTAAAAACTGAGAAAATAAAAGATAGAGTTGTTCCAACTACCCCCCTAAGCTTGAATTCGACTATGGCCTCATAGTCAAAAACAATCTTAAAGGTTGGAACAAAGATACCGATTTACTCATCAGGTGGAGGCGGGTAGTGCGGAGCCGTAGGGTCCCAAGATGGATATTCCCCCTAGAAGCTCGGATCAAACTAGGCCCTAGGTGGAGGTTGTGGATACCCCCCAAAGTAATTTTGGCTCCAATAATGGTCGTAAAAGGGCTGTTGTTGCATCTCCATCCTTTGCAACCGATCATGAACGCTCGTTCTCGAACATCTCCCTTTGATTGTCCAGTACCCGGTTTGTAGTCTCTTAAATACCGGTGTACATCATCATGTTATGCTGCTACGTCTTTTATATGTCCTGTAGCATAGCATACATGCCCTGCATAGAATAGAAATCCTCGCTTGGCTGCGAGGGCGGTGGTGGTGGTGGAGGCTGAGAAGATGAAGATGCACCCGGATGCATGCGAGGACGCTTCCGTGGTGCCACTCGTGCCCAAAGAGGAGTGTAGGCCTCCTCTTCCTCTTCAGCCTCGTTGTCATTGTTGTTGTCGTCTTCATTGCCGCCGTCTTCATCAGAGTCCGCAATGGCTATGATAGGCCATCTGAAATGTTGTGCCCCTTCGATATTGAATACTGGATCAGGAAGCGAGCATTCATTGTATGCTTGGCTGACGTGGCAGTGTGCATACGCCAAACCATCTCGAAGTAGAATGAGGTTGGAGCGGTGCAGATGTTGCAGATTCACCCTTGTCCTGTTGGAGAGAGGAGTAAGCTGCTGGAAATTTAATCCAAGGTAGGAGGCCAGCTTTGTGATGAGCCCGCCAAAAGGAATTGGCACCTTCCGCATACTCCTCTTTACTGCCAAAACATGCGTTGAGAAAAACGCACCCCAGTTGCATTCTTGGCATTTCAAAATATTGTTTAAGAAAAACAAGTCTGTCTCCTGGAACTTGCTAAGCGCCAGATCACCACAGACGAATAACGTGGTGTAGATCATGCGGTGAAGAACCTGCATGAATGGGTGCTCAAAATCTTCTACTGTCGCGTTGTGGTAGCTCACAGCTTTGCCTGGCGGCACCGTCACAAGCTCGGCGAAGATGGCGTCGTAATCGGTACGGTTGTCCGGCCGCCGATAATCATTTGGCGAATGATTCCATTTGAAGATCTTGTTGAACTGCCGGAGTGTAAGCGTGTAGTCGATGTTGTACAGCCGGAAAGACACCCGGCCCTTGATTCACTCACGGTCTGTGGCTATGATGTCGTTGGGCACGACACAGACGTCCAGTGACGCCATAAACTCAGCCACCAACTCCTTATATGGTAGCCATTCGTTGAAGAACGGCTGGCCATCTGCATGAAACTCCATCTCATCGGGCCTCCTTCCCATGTGCCTCGCCTGCCCTTTCAAAACATAGGTGAGATTTTCATCGAATCCCAAGTCCCTGACCATATTTCGATCAACGTAGCGTGTTGGCTCTATCTTCCTCTTCAAGATCTCCTCGTAGATCTTCTTGATCTCCGTGGATGGATGAATAAGCTACGGGCGTGAAACTGACGCGGGAGGGGGTGGCACGAACTCCGAGATGTCCATCGGATTCGCGCGTGAAGATGATTCACCATGTTTGCGACAGAAGGAGGAATAGAGAGAGAGAGCTCAGTGAAGATCGGAGAAAAGTATCTCCGCTCGATGAAGAACGTGCTCGGAGTTGCTCGTCGTCGGGCTCAGATCGCTATGGAATATGCTCAGCACAGGTGGAGGAAAATTGCTCTGGAGTTGTGATGTCATCTGACGTCAATCCTCCTCATATATAGCCGTGGCCGGCGCTGTTGTATGCCCGTCGATACCATCGACACGGGTCGATGGTATCGACCCGGGTAGCACGATCTATCTCGCCGCGAGTATCGACGGTCGTCGATGGCTGGATTGCGGGTCCCAGATCGCTGACGTGTCGATACTATCGACGCCAGTCGATGGTATCGACCCGTCCCCCGGATCGACTTCTTGGTTGCTGTGATCGCCGTAGATCTTTCCTCGCGGATTGTTGACGTGGCGAGTCGATACTATCGATGCGAGTCGATAGTATCGACTCGCTGATTAGGGCAAACCCTCGTGAGGCCCGGATGCCGCCTTCTCTTTGAACTGGGTCGATACCACTGACAGGCCCGTCGATGGTATCGACTTGACTGAGCCGATTTCTTCTGAATATATCCAGAGATCTCGATGGTATCGACTGGCATGTCGATACTATTGACCTGGACTTGGCGATCAACCTGTTGGTGGGTCGATACTATCGATGAGGCCGTCGATAGTATCGACACATTTCGATTTCTGTAGTCGCCAACCTATACCATGGTCGATACCATCGACTCAAGGGTCGATGGTATCGACTCTACCTCAGTCCTGCACATGTAGCAAACAATCACGATATCTTTTTACAATAAAAACTAAGTTAAAACAAATCAAACTACAAATGTAAAAGAAACTAAACTAAAGTACCAATGGTTGGGTTGCCTCCCAACAAGCGCCCTTATTTAACGTCTTAGGCTAGACAACTCGAACCTCTTCATGAATCTGAAAGTGCAATGAGTTTGACCTCATTCACCTTCTTCGTGTAATCTTCACCAAAATACAACTTCAACCTTTGTCCATTCACCAAAAATTTAGTCTCGCCATCGCGCACCATGATTGCGCCATGTGATATGACCTCTTCTACCGTGAATGGTCCACTCCAACGGGATTTCAGCTTCCCGGGATGCAACTTCAGGCTCGAATTGAACGAAAGCACACGATCTCCTTTATTGAAGGTGCACATCTGAATGTGGTGATCGTGGATCAACTTCGTGTGCTCCTTGTATATCTTAGAGTTCTCATATGCGTTCATTCACAGCTCATCAAGTTCATTCAATTCAAGCAATCGCTTCTTCCCCGCTTCATCATAACTCAAGTTGAGCTTTCTCAACGCCCAATGTGCTTTGTGCTCTAATTCTACCGGTAAGTGACAAGCCCGACCGTATGCCAACCTAAAAGGCGTGGTGCCTATAGGGGTCTTGTATACCGTCCTGTATGCCCACAACGCATCCGGTAGTAAAGCACTCCAATTCTTCCTCGTGGAAGCCACAGTACGCTCCAAGATCTTCTTAATTTCGCGATTGGAGACCTCCACTTGTCCTTGAGTGTGCGGGTGATACGGGGTACCAATGTTATGTTTGACCCCGTATTTCTTCAGTAGTGCCGAGAACTTTTGGTTCCTAAAGTGCGTACCCCCATCACTAATGATCATTCGGGGCACTCCAAACCTGTAGAAGATATTTTCCTTAACGAACCTGCACACTACAGTAGAATCGTTAGTCCTTGTGGGTATTGCTTCTACCCACTTCGACACATAGTCAACATCTAAGAGGATATATAAATTCAAATTTGAGGACACAAAGGATCCCATAAAATCTATACCCCATAAATCAAATACCTCAACCTCTTGGAAAACATTTAGGGGCATCTCTTGTATCTTTGAAATGTTACCTGCTCTTTGGCAGGAATCGCATTGTCTCACGAACTCATAGGCGTCTCTAAACAAGGTCGGCCAATATAGGCCACTTTCCAGTACTTTGGCCGCCGTACGAGAGCTCGCTTGGTGTCCGCCCATAGGTAGAGTGTGGCAATGACGAAGAACACTCTCGTACTCCACCTCAGGTACACACCTACACAAGACACCATCCCTGCATTGTTTCATAAGAATAGGGTCATCCAAAAAATAATATCGTAGAGAATGGAAAAACTTCTTCTTCTCTTGATACGTCCAATCTTCCGGGATGATCCTGCAAGCAAGATAGTTCACTATATATGAAAATTACGGATCTTTAGAAGTCAATTTCAAAAGTTGTTCATCTGGAAATGTCTCGGTTATGGGTATGTGTAACTCTTTTTCATCTACCCTCTCTAACCTAGACAAATGATCCGCTACAACATTTTCAATCCCCTCCTTGTCTTTGATTTCGATATCAAATTCTTGTAGGAGCAAGATCCACCTAATCAATCTAGGTTTGGCATCTTTTTTCTCCATCAAATATTTAATAGCGGCGTGATCAGTCCAAACTACTACTTTCGATCCAACCAAATATTGCCGAAATTTTTCAAAAGCGAAAACAACAGCAAGCAATTTTTTTTCAGTAGTCGTGTAATTTAGTTGGGCATCATTCAAAGTCTTAGAGGCATAAAAAATCACGGCTGGTTTATTGTCCACCCGCTGTCCCAACACAGCTCCTACAGCGAAATCAGATGCATCACACATGAGTTCAAACGGCTTTGTCCAATCCGGTGTTTGAACAACCGGTGCGGAAATCAATTTCTCCTTCAGCACGTTGAACACGTGTAAACATTTGTCATTGAAATTAAAAACAACATCTTTTTCTAGAAGCTCGGATAAAGGTTTGGCGATTTTTGAAAAATCTTTTATGAACCGACGATAAAATCCGGCGTGTCCTAAGAAACTTCTTACCCCTTTTACCGAATTTGGTGGGAGCAATTTAGAAATTACTTCAATTTTTACCGGATCTACCTCCAAACCTTTGCTAGACACTTTATGTCCTAGCACTATCCCCTCACTCACCATCATATGACATTTCTCCCAATTGAGGACCAAATGTGTGTCCTCGCATCTTTGCAACACCTTATCCAAATTATAAAGGCATTCATCAAAAGAAGCACCATAAATCAAAAAATCATCCATAAAGACCTCTAGACAACGTTCTACCATATCAGAAAAAATGACGAGCATACAACGCTGAAAAGTCGTTGGTGCATTACATAATCCAAAGGGCATGCGGCGGTAAGCGAACGTTCCATAGGGACAAGTGAAGGTAGACTTATCTTGGTCCTTAGGATCAATCGAAATCTGATTGTACCCCAAATACCCGTCCAGAAAATAGAAATGAGATCGGCCGGCTAAGCGCTCTAAAATTTGATCAATAAACGGTTAAGGAAAGTGATCCTTTAGCGTAGCGGCATTAAGACGTCGGTAATCTATACAAACTCACCACCCGGTTACCAAGCGGGTGGTGAAAGGTTCATTTAAAAGATTATGAGTAACAGTTATTCCCCCTTTCTTAGGGACTACCTGAATGGGACTCACCCATGTCGAGTCTGAAATTGCATAGATAATATCTGCGGAAAGAAGCTTAATCACCTCCTTCTTCACAACCTCCATCATGCTCGGATTCAGTTGACGTTGCCGTTAAATTACCGGCTTGGCTCCCTCCTCGAGCCGAATTTATGCTGACACAAAGTAGGGGAAATCCCCTTGATATCTGCAACAGACCACCCAAATGCTCCCCGGTGGTTCTTCAACACTATCAACAACTGGTCCTCCTCTTCCGCACTCAGATATGCAGAAATGATCACCGACAACTTTTCTTCCTCAGCTAGAAAGGCGTAAATGAGGTGCGGTGGTAGTGGCTTTAACTCCAACTCTGGCGGGCTGATTAAGGATGAATGAAGCGGTGGGGGAAGTTCACCTAAATCTTCATAATACCTCGCATAGAAGCATGGCAACATCTGAAGCATCTTGGCGCACTCCTTGAGTGATTTGCTTCTCATCCAATCATGAGTGATATTGATTAAACAAGCCTCCAGTGGTAATTCCAGATATGCATCAAAAACTAAATTTGCTATAGCATCATCCTCCGTAGAGGGAGGAATGTCCTCATCCTCATCATTCTGGAATCCTATAGCCTTACAAAGGGATACCACTTTTGTCTGCTCCGTAATGTCCACAGCCAAAGTCCCTTTGTCCACCTTGGTCATTACATGGGCCATATCCAAGAATGGCTTCCCTAGACACAACGAGATATTATTATCAAAATGTCTTACCATGTGGCATTGCTCCTTGGATTTAGGTGAAGTAGCACTGGAAGGCATGACCATCTCAAATCGGTCATCGACTATACCTAAGGTCAACCGAACTCTCCCCATCTCGAGTATCATGTCGGCTGTAGCTTGGAATGGTCGTCCGAGTAGTAGCTCATTGCCTTGTTCATCTTGCATTTCCATGACGACAAAATCTGCTGGAAATACAAATCGATTTACCTTTACTAGCACATCTTCACAAATCCCATATGGATTTACCACGGAATTATCTGCCAATTGTATTGTCATTTTACTTGGTCGTGACTCCTTTAATCCCAGCTTCTTGAATGTAGAAAGGGGCATCAAATTAATGCTCGCCCCTGAGTCACATAGTGCTTCACCAAATTTAACTTTCCCGATGTAGCACGAAATGTTGAAACAACCCGGATCTTGCCTCTTTGGTGGCAATGTGCCCATGATGAAGGCACTCACATGTTCCTTAAGCACAACAACCTCTGTATCCGGAATTTTTCTCTTCTTGGTGATGATGTCTTTCAGAAATTTCCCGTAAGAAGGGATTTGCTCAATAGTTTCCAATAAAGGGATGTTGACTGAAAGCTTTCGAAAACTGTCAAGAAACTTTTTGAATTGGGCATCTACCTTCCTTGCCTTAGCACTGTTTGGATAAGGGACCGGGACATCCTGTGCCCTTTGATGTGGTGGCACATAGGGTGTCCTTCTCTGGGGCTCCTCCTCCTCTGCAATATGATCTTCAGTAACATCCACTGTTGTGTCATCAATTGGTTCTGTGACCGGTACAGGCAGCTCCTCAGTGGCCTCACCTTCTATTTCTGCTTGGGGGTTTTCTTGGTTCATCAACTCTGGGATTTAACAATTTCTTGCCACTTCTTAGCAAGATGGCCTTTGCCTGCTGGTTTCCTCCTGGAACATTAGTATTACCCAAAAAACCCGGGTGTGCCGGCTTCTTCAAACTGGCTATCTCCGCTGCCATTTGTGCCATAGATGTCTCTATTGTCCTCATTTGAGCCCCATGGCTCTACTGTGTCTGCCCGAATTGGTTCATGAACTCCCCTTGTTGCTTTATTTGTTGGCCAAAAGTGGCCATTATTTCTTGATTTTGCTTTATTACTTGATTGAGCAACTCTGTGCTCTTATCCTCCGCTACTGGCTGGGGTTTGGCATCTGGATCCTGCAGAAAGTTGTTTGGATCCTTCCAGGAGAACTTCTTGTCTTTCCTCCATGAATAGTCATTATTCCTGTAGCCTTGCTACTGCCTCATGAATTTGACTTGAGCCTCATCCTCGGACTCAGTATCCTCCTTTGCAAGCAATTTCTTTGCGAGAAGATCCATCTTCTCATTCAGCTCCTTTATTTCTTTAGATTCACCAACCACTCGAACCTGTTCCGCGGCGCCTCTTTTGCCCCATGATTGCTTCTTGGCCATGTTCTTTAAGATTTCCCAACACCTGGTGTCCGTGTTGTTCAAGAAGAATCCAGAGTCGGCTGAGTAGAGGTTGCTTCTATCATGCTCGGAGAGAGCAAAATAGAAGATCTTGACCTGTGTCTCCTTATCAAGCCCGTGATGCGGGCATCGCCTGAGCATGATCTGAAACCTTTCCCAGGTCTCTGAATAGGTCTCTCCTGCTTGTTGGGTGAAGTTGTGGATCTTCCTGATCATGTCATTGGTCTTCTCGGGCAGAAAGAACCTCTCGAAGAAAACCTCTACCATGTGGTCCCAAGACTCCATGTATTCATCGTCCAAGTTGTGTAGCCATTCGCGCGCAATACCCGCTAGAGAACTAGGGAAGAGCTTCAAGTAGAGCACATCTTGTGGAAATCTGTCGATTTTTATCATATCGCAATTCTCCACAAATTGACTTATATGCACGACGGGGTCTTCATTCTTGAGCCCATGGAAGGCATTAGACTTCACCAAGTTGATTAAAGCCGGATCAATTTTGTATGTCGGAATATTCACTACTTGCTTCTTGATCGGCCCCTTGGAAGCGGATGAGGAGGAGGCCTTGATCTTCTCCCATATTGTCTGTGCCTCCATCTCTTCTTGTTCAGGTTCAGAATCTGTATCCTCCAGATGGTTTTGATTATAACCATCCTCGTCTTCCGGTCCCGTCAATGGAACCTCTGGTACTTGTTGCGTGTAGTCGGTACTACGCGTCTGCACCATACACTATACCTGCAAAGTAAAAATTTAAGTTCAGTACCGTGCTTGACGATTGCAAAGATTTAGAAAATAGATTATGAATTTTTTAAATGATAAAATAAAAAATAAAAAATGTGGCCTAGAGTGGCCGCTTGCAGCACTCGAAGTGCTGACAATTTTTCTGTATCCCCGGCAACGGCGCCAAAAACTTGACGCAAATTCACCGTGCGTGGAAACGCAAGTGAACGCGTCGAAGTAATATAGGCCTTTGTGAGGCCCGAGTCAAACTCAGGGATACGTGAAATTGTCGGAGAATCCTACTAACTACTCGCGATCAGCTAGACCGATTAAATAGTTGAGAGTTGTTGTTAAAATTAAAAGAAAATAAAATAAAACAAAACAAAGCAATCGATTAAATATTTGGTTCAATCAATTCAAAATGAGATCTTTAGGATTGCGGTTTCACCACGGGTTTTCATTGTATTATATTCTATATAATCACTCAATTTTTATCTCTCTATCCGGGTAGTGGCCTGAAATCAGAATTCCCACTGTCTTGGTACAATTCACTACCTATGTCTAGGTCGGTTCCACCGTCGTAGTAACCTATACCCTAAACTAGGTGCATTAAAAATGATCTCTCGGTATCCACTATTAATCATACACCACCTTGTTCAAGGGATTTGTCAATTAATGTAAATTCCATCTCTTTTCAACCATTAATTCTTTTTTCAAAGCAATTAAGGGCATTAGATTATTATTATGGTGATCAAGCATAACAATATATTTGAGAAAACGAAATTATACCACGGATTTAAGAGATAAGATATGAATTATTATGATAAAATCGTCATAAAATTGTCATACAATGAATTCCCGGGCTACTCCCGGTCCTAAAGACAAAGGGGATTATCCCCGCATATTCATCTCAAAGAAAGCATGGTAGAGAAAAGGGGAAACATGAGAAAAATGTGATTGAGTGGTGAAACCCCTGAACGGAGGAGATCCAAACGATCCTTGGCATAGAATACGCGTTCTCCTGCCTTTCGGTGGTGGAAATCGTCTTCTTCGGCGTCCGGATCGGCTGGGACATAGGTCTGGGCTCCGTTCTTCTCTCCTTCTCTCCTCGGGACGTGTGCAGCGGCTAATGATGTGATTATTGCCTCTAGGGCGCCGTCATTAGGTTTAATTCCCGAGTTAAGTCGCTAATTACTCACAACCGTCCGATTAAGATTAATCTGAATCAAACTCATATCTGACGGTGTCGATACCATCGACGCGAGTCGATGGTATCGACTCTGCGCGGCATCGATTGTTCTTCTTTTCTTTTGTCTTTGCGCCTGATGTCATCTCGATACCATCGACGCGGGTCGATGGTATCGAAAACTCTGTAGTGACGGTTTTGTCTTTTTGTGTCGTTGTAGCTCCTCTCGTCGATAGTATCGACTCCTTTCTCGCCAGCAACCTGATGGTATCTCGATACCATCGACATCCATGTCGATAGTATCGATCTTGTTCTGGTCCTTGCGGCTAGCAACCTGTGGTCCGGTCGATAGTATCGACCACTGTCGATGATATCGACAGTAGTAGATACTTGTTTTTCCTGAAATTAACACACGAAACCACATAAGTCCACACAAAACATATTCTTTTGATAATTAATACTCAAAATGCTGAAATAGGGGAAATTTGACATAAAGAAGTAGCATAGACCAAAGTGAATGAATTATGCAACATTAACCATGAAAATGACTAATAAATGCATAAAACACATATCAAACAAGTCTATAAATGCGACTCAAAATCATCGCATCATGTTTCATCATATTTTTATCACTATTTTCAGAAACTAAAATAGTAGAAGATATTTTATTACTAGAAGAAGCATTGTATGAAACAGAAGATAGTTTAATCAGACCACTACAAGTGTATGCAAGACCAATATAAGAACCATTCTTAGAAATTACAACTCTATTGCCTTGACACAACAAGGTATAACCAGAATGTTGTAACACTAATTGACTAATCAGATTTCTACGGAAATAAGGTACATGTTGGACATCATGTAATCTAAGGACATTCCCAGAAGTAAGCTTTATGTCAACACGTCCAAAGCCAACAATCAGGATGGTGGATGAATGATCTCCCCACTTGATCACTCTTTCGGATTCGGCCTGATAGGTAGAAAAGAGGGATTGGTTAAAGCAAATATGGCAGGTGGCACCGGAGTCCAAGTACCAATCTGAAGATAAGTCAGCAAAAAGAATAGAAGGATTTTCAAACCTTTCTATAGAAGAGGAAGGGACCGCCCCCACAGTGATCATATTTACTTCAGGATTTTTAGGAGTCTGGACATTCTGCTTTCTCTGACCTTTGCGAAATATGCACACATTCGCTAAGTGGCCAGGTTTATCACACACAAAGCAGACATGTTTTTCTCCTTGATCACGATTATTATTAATCTGATTTTGGTGGTGCTTGCGGCCCTTAAAGGAAGGATTAGATTTCTTATGGAGATAGGATTGGTTGGGTTTCTTCTTAGTTTTATCACATATAACCATATTTACAGACGGGTTAGACTTCCTGTCTTGTTCCCTATGTCTATCATCGGTTTGTAGGGATTTGACTAAGGATGCCATAGACATGTTCCCTTGTCTATGTCTAAGGGTCCTGGCGAAATCCTTCCAAGAAGGAGGGAGCTTCTCTATGAGGGCTGCTACTTGAACATTTTCATCAAGGTTGTAACCTTTAGCCATGGATTTAGAAACTAAATTTTGGTATTCTAGGACTTGAGCCGAAATAGGTTTATCATCAACCATATTATGGCTGCGTTTGGGATGCCGTTGGGTACGTTTAATTGCCACAGACAAATTTAACAACGATATGTTAACTTTGTGTAAGATGACGGGTGTTTGAAGCAACGGCAGATAAACTTGGTGGTAAAATATTTTTTGTTTGGTACGCGGGTAAGTAATCTTTTTATATGTATACAAAGTCTATTATGCCCTACACATAAATATCATAAAATGCATTAAAGAATCTGTTAGAGGGGTTCTGTGGATAATAAACATCCACGGAAGATTAACCAGTTTTCTGCCGTGAAGATTTCACCCGGCATGTTATCTGCCGATTTTCTAGTTAAGTAAACCTCACGGCATCTTGCTTGGGAATTAAACTGCACAACAAACAGCGGCTAGCATGCCGCTTACAGTTTCTTTGCCGTGCCGGTATTCTACCGGAGCAACAAACACAGCCTATATGTTAGCCATTCAACAAAGGTGTAACGCTCAAGACCAGTGTCTTCTAGACCAAATTTAGAGTCTAAGGCCATCCATAGTTCAAGAGCAGTTGAAATCTTATGGTTGGAATCCTAGATATAACTTTATTAGTATTCAATCGTTGTTATTATCTTAAGCTCGGTATTGTTTACTATATATGGATTACATTTGAACAACGATTGCAATGGGTAGTTTGTCAAAATCAATGCCTTTATCTAAAAACCAACGAATAGTAGATCTCCTCCACAAAAAGGATAAACATTTGTAAACGTGACAACCAACTTGGCCACCCAATCAATGAATTGGCCAACTTGATTCATATCAACTGCATGGACTTAGGGAGTCGATGGAGTGGAGATCCACGCTGACATTATTGTTAGACATCGATAGTCGATGGAGTGGAGATCCGCGCTGACATTATTGTTAGACATCAATTTCAAGTACAGTACAGGTGAAGTAGTCACGATCACTAGCTGACTTGCCATACAATATAAATGTTAGATATGATTCAAGTCCATTAATTGGGAATGATTTGAATAAATTCAAAACAGGACAGACAACTTCCGATGCTGCGTCACATAAAGTTCGTAAGTATGAGACTGCATTTAAAACAAACCATCATCATCACCTCTCCTTTGCCTTTGATACATTTGGTGTGCTTACTGATGATTATGTTTGTCTCTTACGACGCATACAACATATCATTAATATGAACGTGATTAATAGGAACGTGATGATGCAATTTTCTACTTCCTTAGATTTTGTCTTTAAATCAGTGAGTTTTGCCATTCAAAAAGGATTGACAGCCCAATTTATAACGAGGGCCTCTGCGAAGACATTTATTTAAGAATTAGTTAATTATTATAATAATTATTTGTTTAAAGCTTAAGAGTGCTTAATCTTTGCTTATATAAATACCCCTATATGTTAGATATTGTGTGTTCGTTCATTAATTGCTATCTACAATTGTTGGATATGATTTGCATCCTTTTTTGGGCAAGAAGTTGTCGGCTGCATTCATTTTTAATCTGTTTGTGTCGGCATGTGCGTGCCCGGTGGCGAGGTAGTCTAATTGCATATTTAGATAGGTTGAAGACGACGAGTCAAGTGCCCACCGCAAAATAATCGCAAAAATGGCTGACTCGTTGTTCAGTTTCAAATTGGAGGATAATACATGCAATGACGTTGTTGTCTGGGCATTTAACTGCCATAGCGACGCCTTGACCTATGAATTCTGACTCTTTCCGATCATTATTCAGATAGCTTGGAATAAAAAAAAACTACTCATTTTTATAATGCATCTCTTGTCGCATTTCAACTCGGCTGCAATAACCATTAATGCGCACATGTCATGGCTACTATTTCCTACTGCATTTCGTAGTTTATTAGTATACCACTACGGTGTCTCGCACATTATCCTAATAACTGGAGAAAACCTCGGATGTAAGACAAAGAGGTAAATCAGGGATTTTTCTTTAAGATAGGCAGGCGGTCAACAAGGAAACCTATCTCCCTAAACACCGTTCTTTAGGGAAATGTCCTATAATTTGTTCACAGCCACGGCTGCCCAATCCGGTGTTCTGGGACGCCTATCCTATAGGAGGCCTACTATAGAAAAATAGTAGGAGACCAATCGGAATTTTTATAATATTAAAAAATTTGTTTTAATGTTGAAAAAAGATTTTTTTTCTCTCCATTAAATTTTTTTATGGGTTTGATTTTAGGTGTTCTCATTGGTTGTCCTATACAATAAGTATAGGAGGCCTCCTGTAATACCAGTTTTGGTATTCTGGACATTTGACTCGTTGTTTTCAACTCAAGAGGGAACTCACTCGTGTCAAAATTGGACATCGAGAAAATCACTTATGCTATGTTTGGTACACTGTGAATGAAGGGGAGGGGAAGGGAGGGGATGGGAGAAGAGAGGAGGGGAAGGGAAGGGAGGGGAGGGGAGGAGATACTTATTTTAGTCTATATGGTTAGCATGAGGAGGGGAAGGAGAGAGAACATAAAAAATATAAAGAAACATGTCATTTATTTGACAAATCATATATTCCAAAAGGTTACAACACCACACAAATATTAGTACATAAAAATCAAGAAAAATTAAACTAACATGTCTCATGTTCAAAATAGAATTATTTGTATAATTATTTTGTAAACAAAGAAGATACATTTCTTATGTATAACGTGATGTAAAATATTGTTGATGCAAATCGGGACTATCACTTCTATTTTTATAGTCATTGTGGTGATACATATACTTCCCTTAGGGCTGTCAATGGGGAGGGTATGGGGAGGGTAAGGTCTTACCCTTACCCTTACCCTCTTTGGGTAGTGGGTAAGGGTAAGGGTAATTATCCTTCTCAGCAATCCCATTACCCTCCCCTTACCCTTACCCTCTTCTCCACCGGGTAAACGGGGAGGGTAAAGGGTAAGCGGGTAATTTTGACAAAAAAAGAATTTTATACACATTGTGTGTTGATTTTTAATAATTTTATAACTAATTTATTGATAACAACATATAAAACATTATATCCAATTCAAAATCATATGTTTCTCCATGTAAAGTTAAGTCAATTCACACAATAATATTTTTTTATGCATAAATTATTATTTTTCCTTTGCATAAGTATGCATAACAAATAAGTGTTTCACCAACACCTCATTTTCCGCAAGATATATATGTTTTTCTCTCAACAAGAAAGTATTACAAGTACAACACCAAGTCATTTTCCAATGATAGAATAAAGTATTAGGGTTAAACATTTACATACAAACCCCTTTAGAATATTTATATTTGTGTAACCTTTATATCATGTGCGGGTAAAAGGGTAAAAGGGTATGGATAATGTCTATACCTTACCCTCCCCTTATAGTATAGCGGGGAAACGGGGAACGGGTAAACGGATAAAGGGTAATAAAAATCTTTACCCTTACCCTCCAGGGGTATGGGTAAGGGTAAACGGATAATACCCTCCCCATTGACAGTCCTAACTTCCCTCCCTAT
This sequence comes from Alisma plantago-aquatica, assembly GCA_963693085.1. Classification (NCBI taxonomy): domain Eukaryota; kingdom Viridiplantae; phylum Streptophyta; class Magnoliopsida; order Alismatales; family Alismataceae; genus Alisma; species Alisma plantago-aquatica. The sequence continues at coordinate 19,152,780 of OY856413.1, forward strand.
TTATAACTTTCCCTCTATTTATTTAAGTTTCGTCCATAACTTGAGAGTTTCCTTCATTTTCCTCGACAATTCTCTCCATTTTTCTATTTTTCCTTATGTTATTATGTTAAAATAAAAGCTATTTATCTCAAACTTTCCATATTCTCTACCGACATTTTTTCTAAACATTCTAAGATTTTTTTTGAATTGTGCACTACATTTCTTCTAGTTTCCTTTTATTTTTCATTTTCCCTCTATTTTTTTCCTCCAGCTTCCCTCCAACATTTTGCATTCCTTCTGAGTGAGGTCAGAGACTGCATACTCTTTTTTCTCATTGGTAGTGAGTTGTACAAGTATTTCCCGCCATATTATTTATATTGTCCCACCACATTCCATATTTCTCTCCAACATTTATAGTAAATTTCCTACCAAGTCTTTCCACTTCCCTTTATCTCCACTCCGATTTGGTGGTGAGAAAAGTGGCTAAAAATACACTTGACTATTTTCCCTTCATTCCCCTCCATTCCCTTCCCCTTCACCATGTGCAACCAAACAATTTAAGCCCTTTCCCCTCCCTTCCCCTCCCCTCCATTCACCACCTACAAACAGGCCGTCAAACTATAGATCTCCATTGCAAAGACTACATCATGCAATTAGTATAGATGTTTCCATTGTCATTCAACAACTAGGATGTCATATCCATAATTTTCACATGATAATGCAGAATGGATCAATTGCTTCACACATTTTCCTTCATTCTTCATGGATATGGTGTATAAAGTGAAGGAATGAAGCTTTTCTCATGTTCTAATGAAAAAGAACAAAACCAATATGCCTTAAAAAATGGGGAAAAGAGACTATGTAATATTCAAGACATGGTAAGTGGGTCTATTAAAATTGAAAATTGGTAGACAGAGTGCAACACTTATAAGAAACAATATTTTTATTCAAATTGTAATTAAAATGAGAGAAAATTAATCAAGTAGAGAAAATAGTGAGAACATTAAACTACAAATTACCAAGCCTTAAGATGGATGTCATGGTCATTCTAGAATTGTCTATGTTATTTTAATTTTCATGTATTGTCCACAAAATTCATCAAGGCTTGATCCATCCTAGTTGGCAAGATAGATTTAGGCTGCAGTTGTTACGTGGCGAATCATGGTGATAGGGAATGATGGTGAAACAAAAATATTATTTGTTTGCCATGGTGATAGGAAACCATGGTGAATCTATGGTGAATTTTGGTCTATTTTTGTCCCCATGAAAAAGCATGGTGAATCATGGTGAAAGAAGTTTCTTTCAAGACAAAAAACTTATTTAGACAAATGTGTAAAAAAAATTCTAATAAATATGAATCTTACTTGTGTATGGTATTCTTTATAAAAAAACCCACTCCCCGTCACTATAACCATGTAACAAATAACTTTTTTAAGTTTTTCACCATCACCATCCCTATCACCATGCACATGTTACCAAACAACATATTTAACAATTTTCCCATCACCATCACTGTCTCCTTTCCAATCACCGTCCCCATCCCCATCACCATCAATTATATCACCATGTACCAAACACAACCTTATGTTATCTTAAAATGGAAATACAACAAAAAACCAATTAGAAACGAATGATTAAGAGACTCTCTTGGATACTTGATGGTGTGGAATAAGGTTTTCATAGAGGAATACAAGATTAAAAAGAGTTCTCTCTCTCAGACATAAGTGTAAAAGTTTATAAAAGATAGGTGTTCGTGAAACTTGTATGATTTACATATATAAATTAATGGATTAATTTTCTATTATAGGGTACACATACCCACTTGGACATCACCATCATGGAATAGTTTTGTGCTAGGAAGACAAACTTTTGATGGTGTTACCCTTGTGCAAGAAACTATACACAACATGAGAAGGAAAGGCTTGACTCCACACATCAATGGAAGTGGTTTTATGGAAAGTGTTATGATCAAATGTCTTGGTCCTTTGTCTATGAAACCATTTTAAACACATGTGTCAATGATATGTTCTTGTCCCATTCCCAATCTCACTTTCTTGGTGGTGGAAAAAGAGATTGAAGCTCTCGTCTTTGACCAGCCCAGAAATAACACACAACATACATGAAAATTAATTAAACTTTCTCATAACATAAAAGGTTTTGTATGAACTAACCAACCAAATTAAGACCATACCTCATGATTTAGTGAACTTGCCTAATCTTCATCATCAGATTAGTCAAGTGTGGAAGTAGATCTAATCACATCTATATGAGTCATCTAGATTTCCTAATATGGGAAATCATGACACATGATCGGTGTTAATGCATAGCTATAGTGTCAGTAAAATATGTGAAATTTTATAATCAAATATACTCTTGTCATTTATATAATAACTTGAGACAAACTAATAATAAATTTAATTTCTTCAAGAAAACACGATACATTTTATCTAATATATTTGGTTCTAAAATCTTTATGTTCATTGTTTTGCTATATGATGTGTGGGTTTTTAGTCATTTTCACATGCACATTTTCCTTGATTTTATGTGTTGATTTGTCATTTATTTGATTAATTATGCATTAAATGATATCAATGGCATGTTCTATCTAAATGCATCAAATTATATGAATTTTGTTGTTTAAGATGGTTCAATATTTATCATGAGTATTTATCCACATTCTTGTGCATTTTTATGTACAATTGAACTTAACAGACTCGGTGCTACAGACACCAAGAGTCGGTGGTACCGACTTCACATCAGTATTGGACTAGAAAAGAATCACACAGACTTGATACTATCGACACTCAAAGTCGGTAGTACCAAAACCTCGTCAGTAAGGCACAAGGATGAATCATGAAAAATTGGTACTACCGAGTCCACAAACTCGATACTACCGAGATGGCATCAGTAAAGCAGTGCTTGAGCAAGCTAAAGACTCAGTGGTATTGAGACAAGTCAATAGTACCGACATTATGATGAATCGTGGCTACCCTAGGAACTCGGTACTACCGACTACCAAATAGATACTACTGAGTCTGCCCGATCAGTAAAATCTGAAGATAGAAATCTAATCCAATGGTTGGTGTTATTTTGTACCTTAAGTGATTCCTACGACTTGAGGGGAGTTTGGACAGGCCAGAGGAGAGCAACCATTTTCCATTGCACGACATCAGAGAGAGAGGAGAGAATAGAAAGGAACCAAAGGCTTCACCTGGGAAGATCCAAGCACCTCCAGAAGGCGAATCTATAGCTGAAAGATAGCAGATTGTATGCACGATGTAGGGGATCAACTATTCTCTAGGGGTTACTTAGTTTTTCTAATGTTTCCCACATTTTTCTCTTCCTGTACCATGTATTCGTAAATGAAAACCATGAAGCCGCCACGTCACCTCCAGCATGCAACCCGGCCCGCTTTAGATTTATAACCAAATTACCAAGATAGCCCGGAGCTAAACCCCTTAATTCCTTAAGACCCGAGAGTAGCCTGGATATTTGTAATTGATTTTCGTGCATTAATATCATCTTTGTCCCTATTTTCTGGATATAAATCTATGAAGTTGTCTTGTTCTATTTATGCCTGATCAACATTGATAGATTATCAGACCCTTAATCATTTCAGGAGAGAGGTTAAGGGTTAGAAAGCATAGATTTACCCATTTATTGCACCCCTTGGGAAAGGTGGAGAATAAATGCAAAGAGAAACCAAGAGATTAATCATAAAGCACCTAACTAATCAACCAATTGCTGTGAAAATGAGATTGGCATTAGAAAAGGTAGTGAACTACGCTACGGGAGTGGGTAGTTCTAACTACAGGCTCTTCATCCAGGGATAGGGGTAGTAGATATTGGTGTGTGGAATAAATTACAATGTTATCTGTGGTAAAACCATAGTCTTGTGGAATTCCCTAAAATTTGAGTAATTTAATTGTTAAGTTTGTTTTGTTCTGCTATTGTTTCTGTTCAATCAAACCAATTCACTTTCACCGGCCTAGCTTATTAGACCATAATTATTAGTAGTATTTTGGAGAATGTTTTCCTATGTTCGACTCGGGCCTCAAAAATGCCTATATTACTTCTATACGTTCACTTGCGTATAACGTATGGTAAATACGAGTCAAGTTTCTAGCATCATTGTCGGGGAAAGGACAACATACAACACTACGAGTGTTGTGGTCGGTCACTCTAGGCCAACCTTTTTTTATTTTTTTTATTTTGTGTTTAGTTCTATTTCACTTAAAGCTGAAGTCAATCAATAATGGTGGAGGAAGAGGTATAGGGTTCGACAGTGCTGGATGTTTGAAGCACTCAGGGGTCACCAATAGCAGCGTCGGGAGTAGCAGAAGTGGCGGGCAATGGAGGAGTTGGAGGCATTAGCATGGGAGAAGGGAATAGAGTAGAGACATAGAGGTAGCAAGGTGAATGAGCATCAGAGGTCATGAGATAATCACTGGGGTGCCTAATTCTAGAGAACTTGGGCAGGAGAAAGAGGGGAGAAAGGGTTTCTCACAGGGTTAAGTAATAAATATACCATCACTTGTTTAGAAAACTGGTCAAGGATATAGGGTGTCGTTTGTCCATAAACAACCAATGGCCAAACCAAAACTTTGTCGTTGGTTGTCCTTGACAAGTTGACGCCTAAACTTGCGAACTAGAGACACATACACTGCTGATTGTAATCAACAAAACTGACATTGAAAATCACTTGAGGGGGGGAAATTATTCATGGGACACATGGTGTGAACATCATTCTTGTTAGTCACTGTTACAACCCCAATTTTCGCGTTCATATGGTTGAAAATGCAATTTCCACAATAATGTATGATTATGGTAATTGTATTATTTATGTGTATTGAATGGATTTCCTCTGTAATATTTCCTTTGTGCACGTGTTTTGTGGATCATAATATGTTAATCAGTCCAATACGAGTAAAAGAAAGTCGAAGGAAATCAAATAATGCACCAATAGGAAAAGAAATTTCATAATAATTTAAAAGGATAATTATAAGGTTCCATGTATGACTTTTGGAGCACCAACTAAGTAATTTGTAGTCAATGTTGGATATATGTTTTACCATGTTGGGAAAATACTGAATAAAAACCATGCATGCATATTTCTAATTCCAATAAGAGAGAAACAAGATTAAATAATTCAAAGGAAGAAAAGGATGTATTGATTACTTCCCAAATAAGAATCCTAACCGCATACAACTTGGGAATCATGCTACGAATCTCTAACCTAGAGCTATATAAGAATTCTTGTAGTAAAGAGATCAGAGATAAAAGAGTTGTCTTTGCCTCCCCATGAATCTATCCCGTACACTGTAGGGCGCCAGCCGAGGATGTTGTGGGTGGGTTCCTTCTCCACAGATAGACCTGGTGAGGGACCCCATTGATGCCATCTACTATAAGTAGACACCAAGCAATGACAGAGGGGATGGGGGTGCCGGTCTCCTGGTGTTTCCCGTGTGTGAAGGTTGGGGGGGAGGTCCCCACTCATCTGCACAGCGGACACCCATGGTCAGAAATGTAGCAAGGACCGCCCCATGTTTCGGCACAAGGAAACTAAGCCTCTGGTTGGGACTTTCTCTAGGGAAGATCGTGAAGAAAGCTAGGCTCAACAGAGGGATTCTAGACCTGAACAATGATCCTAAGGTACCACTCTTCTTCTTTTTGTTTATCGTACACCTGTAGTAGGTAGAGGTTGGGCACCACCGTCATGCACTGTAGCACCGGGGCAAGGCCGGCCAGGGCCGTAGAGTTCTCAGGTCATTCTTGGCCATCAGAGCCACGGGAAAATAGGGGGTGGTGTTTTCCTGGCAGTCGCAGCTGGAGTCGAGCTTCCTCGCGATCGCGAGGAAGGGGACGGGCTGGGGTAGAAAGACATTTGTGCCCTGAGACTCCTGCCTAGAGAACGGGGGCGTAATGGTAATTCTCATGATCCCTTAACTTAGCTAAATTCTAGTAAAATTGGTACATTTGCTGAGTTGTCAGCATCTCATTGGTTAGAAAAGGATTAACCTTTTTTTAATTTTAGAAATTAATCTATAACTTGGATTGAGAAGTATTATATATGAAAATTGATCAAAGAAATGCAAGGAATTCAATAAAAAGAGTTTTATTGTCTGAATCTGATCATAGTTCTAATAGTGGCTAAAGTTACCTTAATTAATGTATGGAATTATGATAAAACCCTAATTTGTGATAGAAATCGGATTTGATGTCCTTGTTAGGTTATTTTGTGATAAAGTAATCGGCTAAGAATAATAAGAAGAATCGAATTTGATTAAGATGATAATATGCTTGTTTTAGGATTTTGTACACATGAATATGCTATAGTTTAGGGTGAATAGTGTTTAATATGGTTAATTCAAAATTCAGTAGAAGAAAGTAGTGATGAGTTGATCCTAAGCTTGTTAAGAAGGTTTTAACGAGCTAATTAGGGTTTGCAACCAGTTTTGTTGTTTTAGGGTTTGGAGTGATAATGATAAAGAGGAACCATAATGTAACCCTAAAAATAAGTAGGAAACCCTAGGAACTGAGTTCAAGTTGAATAGATAGAATCTGATAAAGTGTGAATTAAATAGAGTACATGTACTTTTCAGGATTCTTGCTTGTGTGGTTGAACTTCTTGCTTGGACTGTTTCTTGGTTAGATTTTCTATTGGCTTGTGAAATATCTAAACATGTATGTCGTTAAATTATGAATACCCACATTATGTTTCACGACATTTTCTCGAGGATTTATCGATTGCAATGTAATTAAACTACTTGGATGTTTTATTATTGCAATCTTTAAAGTGAATAAGATTATCACAATTGATATATGTGTGTGACTCGCTCGAACCTACATTCCCCTCTGGATGTAAGATAATGGACCAAGCCCTGGAGGGAAGGTCAAGGTGGTCAAGCCCTGGAGGGAAGACCACAGGGCACCCAGAGAGGTGACCCAGGTACCAAGCTCAGGATGGAGAAGGTAGCCTTAAAGTCACTTGCAAGGACTTAACCCTAAAGAGGGTATACCACAGGTGGTAAAAGTGGTTGAGGAGTCATACTGAAAATGTAATTTTGCATTGTTAACAACTATTTGTTGTGATTATGTTGTTAGAAAATATGTGCATTGTTTTGGTTGTCACCACATACCGACATATTCATTAATGCTGATTGAGTTTTGTTTATCGACATTTTAGGAATTATCTAAAATTGGACAAACAATAAAATGGAATCTGTGAAGATAAAGTTAATTATTTCAAGGAGTATTAGTTAGATAGAATTTTCTGTGGATAGAAGTCTAGATCCAAAAGTTTACCAAGTATGCAAAAGACTTACTTTATTCCAGCTTTCCAGTTTAGTTTTAGTAGAATTTGATAATTATTTTTGATTAAATGTCAAACAATGGATCATGAGTTATTGGGATAGCGGCTCTGACCTTTTGGTCTCCCTTGATTGGGAGTTACCGAGAGGCAGGGTCATTACATTTGCTATCAGAGCCATGGTTTACCATTTAATCCTTAATCCTTATTAAATTTTACAAACTCTATAGAACTGAGTGAGTTATTATAGAATTTTTTGATGACGGAGGTGTCTAGAAAAGGATCATGGTCTGGGGGCTGGCAATATTTTCCTCCACCCCGCTAGTCAGTCATGAGGACTCCTAGATGCTATGTGATTGCCTGGCCAAAGTCTGAGGTTCTGACTCAAAGTATGATACCTTTAGGACCTTCTCATCTATCTTCTTCCCTTCTCAACCCTAATTCAAGTAAGGTTCTAAGGTTTAGGGTTTCTCTCTCTTCCCCACCCTCTTGAGGTCATGGTAAGTGTGATAAGGATTAAGGAATCCTCCACCAAATCAATGAAAAGCACGTAAACAATATGTCATGGACATAAATTTAACAGTTTAAGCATAAACTAAATATTAGTTACATGCTTAGGTTGCATGGCATGTGTTGTTGTACCCTCAAGAGAGCTCTGAGGTTAGACCTTGTTGTAGGAGAATGAGGAGAGAGATAGTCTTGGAGGCAGAGGCCTCCAGGAAGAGGTAGAGACCTGACGCATCCTCTGAGGATGATGCTAACCCTAACCCTAAGCGGTTGTTAGAGAGAGATGACATGATGAGTTAGATATCAAATCGACCATGCAGGTATGTGCGTGGGTTGACATACATATAGGTCTTGTGTATCCATGAGAAACATGAGCTAGGTTTGACCTAGTACCTTTTGGCGACCCAACCTTGGAAGGTCATGCCTGTTAATGTGAAGGATAACTCCTTCATTATAGAGGTTAATGATGACCATATAGAGACCCTTATAGGCATATATGAGCATAGAAGAGCATGCACCTATGTAGGAGAGAACATCAGCAGTGCTGGCAGTAGGTTGAGTTTTAGGTCAGAAGGGTTATGCTTGATAGGTTATGAGATGAGCATGCAGAGCTTTGGATAATCTTGACCTAACATAGGTTTTGGATCATACGTTTCACCCATGTAGGTGTAGACATGTATCCTTAAGAGCTTGATCCACCTTCATAGAGAGAGAAACTCCAGTGGTAAGGTTGGTTGTAGGGTTAGCTCTAGAGAGGGAGAAAGACTCAAACAAGAAGGTTGGAAGCTTAGACTCCGAGACATGAGGGACCAGGAGAAGGTGGGTATGTTATGACCTAGAATGGATGACCTAAGTGGATGGTTGTGGTTTCCTCATGCATGATCCTTGGAGGCTTGTCGTACCTTGGATGATTTTTCAGGAACCAAACCCTAGATGAGAAGAGGCTTCCTGAACCGGTGTACAAAGGTTATAGGTACATACCTCTAGGTATAGAAAGGAGAGTTCCTTAGACCCTAAAGAAGTAGAGTAACAAGTTATGAGGTATCACACCGAATTGGTTGTCCTTGTGTAGGAATCTACAATGTTGTTCACGTGGAAGAATGGTGGGAAGTGTATGCCCTACCTTGTGCATGTTTGGTTCATGGTTGGACAGCAGATGCATAAGGAGTGAACCTAGGGTTCCTAGACCTGAGAGGGGAAGTAGCAGTACCTGGTGCTCCTGATGCTCATGAAGATGTGTGAGTTCCTACCGATTTGAGCATGGCATCCCTCATGTTTAGAGGAAAAGGAAACCCCTTGGACTAAGGTATATGTTTAATGAACCCCTCACACATAGGTTGGTGACATATGCATGTATGATGTTGGTCCAATGTTGAGGAATAGGAGAAACTATGACATACTAAGGAACCCAGAGTGTCTTAGTGGGTTGTCTTCTTGCGAGATACATGCCTAAGTAGCATGATAGGTCTAAGCATGCACATGATGGTGTAAACCCTGGACGTAAGGACGTTTGTGACCTTTGTTGCTATCAAGAGATAGTTTTCTCCCATCTTGGGGAGGGACCCTTCTGTAGGGTGAGTATCAACTTTTTTTTAGGTTTGAGGTAACCTATAGAAGTCTCTCTTATAAGAGTTTGATGAGTTAAGTGGATAACACATGGTATGAGGAAGAATCGATAGACCCATGTGTGACCATCTCTAAGGGGCATAAGGTTATGTTGACATGGAGATAACATGTATGGGGATAGACCAAGTTAGGTAGGTCACCATGATCCCTATGAAAGGATGTAAGTTTGACTGTGTATGCCTAGAGAGGTGATGGAGTTTTGGGTAAGGATTCAAGTTTGAGATGTACCATGATAGAATCCTGAGTCAATACCAAGGTCAGGTAGGGATAAGACTGATGGGAGTAGGAGTTGTCTCTTACCTAGATGCACAAGACCATAGGGTCAAGAGGTAACAACTATCATTGTCCGAGGACCATGGGTTAGGAGATTGATCACCTTCATGAGTTCATGGGACCCAAAGGGCAAATGAGGTAGGCACTCCTTATATGCATAAGGGAAGAAGGATGACCCCTAAAATACCAGCATCCTACATACCTTGAGAAGATGACTAAGGATCGAGTGACGACCCACAAGTGCATGGGAATATTTTTCCATGGATGTAAACCTAAAATTGAGATGTTCATGATGTGGAGACATGTGATGCATGTTTCAACTTAGATTGGAAAGTGTAGTGGCGATGTGGGATGTACCATCTCTACTCTTAGAATGGGATGAACTCTGTATTTAGACTACAACCAAATACTTATTTCCTCTCGTTATGGGGGTGAAAGATAGGGCAATAAGCATGCCATACGCTAAGGATAAAGATGATGTGAGTTGAAATAATACTATGATGTTTGATGTTAGAGAAAGTATCATACTTTTTGGAGAAGTAAGTTGAATGGATACGAAGAGAATTAAGGTAGTCATCATATGAGGATGTTCTCATCAGGAACAATATGGGTTTTATGAGCTATATATGTTTAGACTCGATGGCCGAGATGATGATCTCGAAGTTTTCTTGACTCAGTGGATGTAACCCCAAGATGAGGATGTTGAGTGGAGTATATAGAGGTTTATGTCTTCACCTGTAAGGAAGCTTATGTGGTAACAAATACCCTTCATCGGAGTACAGTTTAGGGATACATCTATCTTGTTTAGCCAGTAGAGAGGCTGGAAGAGGTTGTTAGGTGAACCATAAGTTCATTAGAATATGAGACCATGTATGGCTAACAACCAGATATGACCAGGCCATTGGTCAAGTTGGTGGATACTCAGTTAACCGGCCCAGGGCTTGATGAGATAGAAGGATGGTTGAAAGAACCTCAGATACCCCTCTCAGGAAAGGAAGGTGATGTAACCCATGACTAGAGCATTTTAGGGTTTCTGAGGAGTCACCTTGAGGAATCATGACATGCAGGAGATCATGATTATAAGGTCACCATATACAGTGGTACCACTAAGATAGTTAAGTTGTAGTAGTTCTTTGAAGACCTGAAATGAAGAAGTATATGGAGTTGCATGTGGCTTGTCACCATGCATGTCAGGAGGTGAAGGTCGAACACCAGTAGCCAGTAAGTTGCTACGGATAATGAAGAGTCCCCGAGAGGACATGGGAGTAGATTATCATAGACATTGTGGTGGGTCTCCTCTAGACCAAGAGAGGTCATGATGCAATATGGGTTATGGTAGATAGCCTTACCAAGTTGACCTAATCCCTTTCCTAAGAGAGAGGGAATTGTTAATATGACAGATTCGGTTGAACTATATATATATATATATATATATATATATATATATATATATATACATGAGAGAGAGATAGTTCAACTACACCATGATCCGAGTTAAATATCTTGAGCATGACCTCAAGTTCACTTCCATGTGGTGGAAGTAGGTGTAAGAAGAACTCGATACTAGTTTGAAGTTTAGTACGGCTTATCACCCCTAACTGATAGTTAGTATGATCAAGACTAGAGGGTCTGATGAGAGCGTGTGTGCTCATTCAGGGTGATACATGGGGGGCAGTTCTTGTCCTATGAGAGTTTGTGATGATAGCCACCATAGCCAGTATCGGGATGTAAGAAGCTCTATAAGGGAGGCCGTGTCGGTCACCACTTCATTAGGATGATGTCAGTGAAAGGACATTCTGAAGGTTAGAGAGACCACAGTGTGTTCAGATGAAGTTGCTATGATCGTGCGATGGCTAAGAAAGCCTAGGGGCGACATGAGTCGTGAGCTGATGCGAAGCAGACTGACATGCAATTCATTATGGGAAAATGTTTTATGAAAATCCAACCCCTCTGAGTTATAGATGCGAAAGATGAGTCCCCAATACATGGGTCCCTTTTAGATGGATTGGTGGAGTTGCTTATGTTTAGCCTTACCCCTCTGGATAATGTGATGTGTTCCATGAGTCTGATCTGAGCACTATGTGATGTACCCGAGCCATGTGTTGAGCATTGAACCGATTGAGCTTCTAGGGAGGCTGAAATATCCTGAGTCACCTACGAGGGTACGTGATATCAAGGTGAGAAAGAACTGAGATGTAAGAATATAAGATGATAAAGGTTCTTTGGAAGCACCATGGAAAGGATGAAGCCACATGGGAGCTGAAGATGGACATGAGACAGTCTTATCCTGTTTGTATGTATGTTAGGTGGAATTTTGAGGGAAAAATTCCTATAAGAGGGGAAGGATGTTACAACCCCAATTTTCAGGTTCATATGGTTGGAAATACAATTTCCACAATAAATGTATGATTACGTTAATTGTATGATTTATGTGTATTGAATTGATTTCCTCTGCAATATTTCCTTTGTGCACGTGTTTTGTGGATCATAATATGTTAATCAGTCCAATACGAGTAAAAGAAAGTCGAAGGAAATCAAATAATGCACCAATAGGAAAATAAATTTCATAATAATTTAAAAGGATAATTATAAGGTGCCATGTATGACTTTTGGGGTGCCAACTAAGTAATTTGTAGTCAATGTTGGATATATGTTTTACCATGTTGGGAAAATACGGAATAAAAACCATGCATGCATATTTGTAATTCCAATAAGAGAGAAATGAGATTAAATAATTAAAAGGAAGAAAATGATGTATTGATTACTTCCCAAATAAGAATCCTAACCGCATACAACTTGAGAATCATGCTACAGATCTCTAAACCTAGATCTATATAAGAAGTTGTGTACTAAAGAGATCAGAGATAAAAGAGTTGTCTTTTCCTCCCCATAAATCTATCTCGTACACTGTAGGGCGGCAGCCGCGGATGTTGTGGGTGGGTTCCTTCTCCACAGACAGACCTGGTGAGGGACCCTATTGATGCCATCTGCTACAAGTAGACACCAAGCAATGACAGAGGGGATGGGGGTACCGGTCTCCTAGTGCTGCCAATGTGTGAAGGCTGGGGGGGAGACCCCGCTCATCTGCACAGCGGACACCCATGGTCAGAAATGTAGCAAGGACCGCAACCATGTTTCGGCACATGGAAAGTAAGCCTCCAGTCGGGACTTGCTCTAGGGCAGATCATGAAGAAATCTAGGCTCAACGAGAGGGATTCTAGACCAGAACAATGATCCTAAGGTACCACTCTTCTTCTTTCTGTTTGTCATGCACCTGTAGTAGGTAGAGGCTGGGTGGCACCATCATGCACCATGGTGCCACTGGCAGGTTGGGGCAAGGTCGGCCAGGGTCGTGGATTTCTGGGGTCGTTCTTGGCCACCAGAGCCATAGGAAAACAAGGGGCGGTGTTTGCTTGGCGGTCGCACTCACAGCGGGAGTCGGGCTTCCTCGCGATTTTGTGGAAGGGGACGGGCTGGGGCAGAAAGATACTTATGCCCCGAGACTCCTGCCTAGAGCACAGGGGCATAATAGTAATTTGCCTGATCCCTTAACTTAGCCAAATTGTAATAAAATTGGTACGTTTGTTGAGTTGTCAACATCAGATTGGTTAGAAAAGGATTAACCTTGTTTTAATTTTAGAAATTAATCTGTAACTCAGATTGAGAAGTATTATATATGAAAATTGATTAGAGAAATGCAAGGAATTCAATAAAAATAGTTTTATTGTCTGAATCTGATTGTAGTTCTAATAGTGGCTAAAGTTACCATTATTAATGTATGGAATTATGGTAAAACCCTAATTTGTGATAGAAATTGAATTTGATGTCTTGATTAGGTTATTTTGAGATATAGTAACTAGCAGAGAATAATAAAAAGAATTGAATTTGATTAAGATGATAATATGCTTGTTTTAGGGTTTTGTACACATGAATATGCTATAGTTTAGGGTGAATAATATTTAATATGGTTTATTTAAAATTCAGTAGAAGAAAGTAGTGATGAGATGATCCTAAGCCTGTTAAGAAGGTTTTAATGATTTAATTAGGGTTTGCAACCAGTTTTGTTGTTTTAGGGTTTGTAGTGATAATGATACAGAGGAACCCTAATGAAACCCTAAAAAGAAGTAGGAAACCCTAGGAAGCGAGTTCAAGATGAATAGATAGAATCTGATAAAGTGTGAATTAAATAGAGTACATGTGCTTTTCAAGATTCTTGCTTGTGTGGTTGAATTGCTTGGTTAAACTATTTCTTGGTTGGATTTTCTATTGTCTTGTGAGATCTACTGAATAGGTATGTGGTTAAATTATGAATACCCACATTATGTTTCATGGAGTTTTCTCGGGGATTTATCAATTGCAATGCAATTAAACTTCTTGTATGTTTTATTACTACAATCTTTAAAGTGAATACGATTATTACAATTTATATATGTGTATGACTCGGTCGAACCTACATACCCTCTAGATGTAAGATAATGGACCAAGCCCTGGAGGGAAGGTTAAGGTGGTCATGCCCCAGAGGGAAGACCACAGGGCAGCCAGAGAGGTGACCCCAGGTACCAAGCTTAGGATGGAAAAGGTAGCCTTAAAATCACTTTCCAGGACTTAACCCTAAAGAAGGTATCCCAGAGGTGGTAAAATCGGTTGAGGAGTCATACTGAAAACATAATTTTGCATTGTTAACAACTATTTGTTGTGATTATGTTGTTGGAAAATATGTGCACTATTTTGGTTGTCATCACATACTGGCATATTCATTTATGCTGATCGAATTTTGTTTGTCGGCATTTTAGGAATTATCTAAAATTGGACAAACAATAAAATGGAACATGTGAAGATAAAGTTAATTATTCCAAGGAGGATTAGTTAGATAGACTTTTTCTATGGATAGAAGTCTAGATCCAAAATTTTACCAGGTATGCAAAAGATTTATTTTATTCTAGCTTTCCAGTTTAGTTTTAGTAGAATTTGATAATTATTTTTGATTAAATGTCAAACCATGGATCCTGAGTTATTGGGATAGCGGCTCTGACCTTTTGATCTCCCTTGATTTTGGGTTACTAGGAGTCGGGGCCGTTATAGTCACATAAAAAAAGAACCGATGAAAAATGCCAATAGATTCTCACAGGAGAGATGGCGTGTGTACCTCTTTATCCTATCGGTTATGTTTAAAAGAACCAACGATATTGGTTTTTTGGAGGCAAATGAAATGCCCGCAAAAAAATTGCACAAATTTTCATTTTATTGGGTGATATATAGCATCGGTTTCTCTAATAAGAGACCAACAGAAGAAAAAAAAGTGCAACCCGTGTTTTCTCAACTGGTCAATTCATGTTGGTTGCCTACTTATAGCCAATGTTATGGATACAACCATCAATTTTCCTTGAAAAACTAACCAATACAATATGTCAAATCTATAGTAGTGATTTTTCATTATCAAATTCAATGGATGGTCCACATCATATTTTAAAATGAGACGCTAATCCCTTAACCATTATCAAAGGAGTCAAATTTCAATAATAGAAGTTCATGGGTCAAGATAAACATATTCAAAATTTCTTAACATGGATCTTAAGTTTAGAGAGGGGAACTCATAAGATTTGATACCCTCTGATCAAAATATCACAATGTTTGGTTTACAAATAATCAGAATGATCCATCATTATTCGACGAACATAAATCACAACATTGAGATTGAGGGTGGATTAGACATAAAAAATTAGGGTTTAGTCACATCATTAGTCAAGTCATGTCAACATGAGTTTGTGTCTCAATGATAATAATCATGGTAAATTATTTGGTTTCTAAAGATGTCTCACCATGAATGAGTCATTAGATTTTTTTAGTTAATCAATAGATTGAGTTTTTGAGATATCACTAAAAAGTCATATAGAATCAGGCTTCACAACTATTTCTAAATGAATCCTCAAATTGTTTTGACTAAAAATGACTACTAGATTGTATGTTTTGGACAAAGGAATAAAAAAATATAAGTTTTAGGAGATTAGAGCAATTGCAAGTACTGTTGAGTAGAGAGGAGGAAATACTGAGAACAAAATAGGAGGAGAAAGGAAAACACAAGATCCTCAAATTTGGTCAATTTGAATTCTATAAATATAAGACTTGATTTGATAAGAAAATTCCTTAATTGTAATTGATAGACTAATAAACCTATCAAATTTGTGGCATGGATTACCCCCATGGTCCATGTGAGGCCCATGAGACTGTTTGCTTTGTAAATATGTCCTTGTGGCACAAGTTTAAGAAATAAGATATTTTGTTTATAAATAAATGACGATGACTTTTTAAATTGTTAGATAATAATAAAAAATGAGATAATATGCAAGTTTTTAAGAGATTCTAAGATTATTTGTAATTTAGACAATTAGTAGAATAATTATCTAATCCGGACTTGCAATACAAGGATTGAGGCCTAAAATAGTCTTATCTAGATCTTAGTTTTGAAATACTTGAATATAATAAGAAAACTAATATAGTTCTAGAATTTGAGATAAAAGGGACTTCCTATGTGGCGTGGTTAATATATTTTAGGAAATATTTAAAGAGCAAGTTTCACCTATGTGAGTTTTCTCAATATATCTAAAAAAAGATTTGAAGTTGTGGAAGTTATTAAGGAGTTTCCCTCCAAGCTTTATGTAAAAAAGATGCTCCTAGTAGTCTGTGGAAAATTGTGAACATAGAGGGACCTACTTGTAATGAATATAAGTTTATTTAATGGAAAACCAATTAAATGTGTCGATTTAGGCCCTATTTACTTGTGCCCCCTCTAATATGTCACACCAAGATTGACTGACGGATCAGAGATCGATGGCTTAGCCATCACCATCTAAATTGGAAAACATGTAATAATAACTGGCTTACCCTTTTATCCCTCTCCCTCTCTCTTTCTTTGAATCCACAGCCTAAGCCTCTTATGTTGTATTCAGTAGACAAAATTGAGTCTTCCTATCCCAATCTTTCCCTAGTTTAGTAGAAGATTGGGATTGTCCCCAATTCGATGTATATCCAGTCTCACAGGAGAAGTCAGTAGTATTGCTTTTGACACACAGTTCCTATGTAAGGCACTCTATAGTCTCGTAGTGGGGGGAGAGCCCCAACTGGTTCATTTCACCATAATGGATTTGCAAATCCTCCCAACCGCATCACCTCCACCGAACGACCCTCTTCCTTGCCTTATAAAAAAATGGTTGTCCCCAAGCAATTGCCTCAATTGGGAGCACTAGAAGGAGTGAAAGGACTATAGAGTGTAGATGAGAGGAGATAAGAATACATGTATCCCACCCCGACCATCAGCTCCTGCTACACTGAGAACTTTGCCCGGGTGGCCAACCCTGACCACCAACGGAAACAATGAGTGAAAATACGAGTTCACCAAGGATGCATGGAGCTCTCCGTCACCCAAGGCTTCTGAGGCTTGCAGGAAGAAGTCAACCCTCTACTTGAGCCACCCATGATGCTATGTCACGAGAAGAGAAAGAACGGAGGTAGAAGATGAGTACTTGTGTTTTTATGTCTCTACGCTCAGATGTGATGCATCAAGGTAAGGGTCAAGACCATCTTTTACCTTCTCCTTCAGCCCCTAGCAAAGCGGCTGTGGGTTGCCACAATGGAAAAAGCCTATTGACTCTACCCAACCCTACAGTCAACAAGGATGACAAGATGGTTATTGAGGTCATCTCTCATGATTGGCTCACATTTAGTAATCTTGCATTAATTATAACAAATTAATCGTAGCTTGATGAATTCATACTAATATATATTTTTGCGTGTTTTTCATAGTCCTTTTCATTAGAACTTTTCTCTTTTTCAAGAATTTTTGGGACAAAATGCAATTTAACCACTTTTTTTTATTTATTATGCAAATAGTGAACTCATTTCTCACTATATGTAGGTTTTTTCTCCAAAGTTATAGTTGTGACCTACTGATCTCACGAGACGGTCGTCTCACAACTCCAGACAGTCATTTCACATCCATGTAGCTCAAACCCTAGAGCTAGACGACCACTTGGTCCTCAGCTCAACATGCTACTTCTACACTCCATACGGACGTCTCGCTTCATAGAGACGATCGTCTCATCGTCCCAACTAAGCATCCAGACTAGCCTAGATAGTCATCTCATGACCCTACTGAGTCAAACGTTCAAGCTGCCATTCATGCTAGGGGTTTTACCCTAAGTTTGCATACAGTGACATGAGATGGTCATCCCACATCATCTAGATGATCGATTCTCTCATTTCTTCGTGGCCAAGCAATAGAGTGAAACGGCACCACAACACCCTCATTACTATTTTTGATCCAATGATTCTAGAGACCATGCCATGTCATCCCAGACGACCCTCTCAGATTGCAAAACGGCTATTTTGTGGCAAGTGAGCAATATTTTTCAGCATCCACCACACACGTGTTCCTTTCCCCTTTCAGAGTTTTCCACCCCTCCTTCCCTATAAAAGGAGGGGGGACTCCACTAAGAAAGGGGCCCTCGATTTTTTACTCACAATTAGATTTTAAACTCTATCATTTTAATTCATAGTTGTAATCTTTCAATTTGCAATACAATTTAGTTATTCATCTCTCTTTCTTTATTTCTCATTCTTTCTCTTGGAATAGAGGACTAAGGGACCAAGACTTTTAATTGGAACCACCTAGATCTCTTCAGAGTTTTTGCTTTCTATGGTCTATGGCTTTGTTCCTTCTTCCTTTTGATTCCACTCTCATGGCTAGTGAGTAGTTCTCTTATCGAGGCAAGAGGAGTAGCCCCTTATCCATGTGTTGATTGGATCTAGTTTTTATGTGACGTTTTAGATAGATGGTTTTTGGTTTATAAATCATCAATTTAAATGAATTAATTAATCATTTTTACTGTAAGTTAATCCTGACAGATGCAACTAAGGAAACTGGGATTTAGAATGCCTAAACAAATTTCATGAGGATTTGGATGTGACTGCAGAAAAAATCCTCTTTAGGATAAAGGACTAGGATGCATGAACACCAAGACCAATGGGTTCACGTGGAGTTCATCTTTTGCATTTTATTTACAAAAAAATTGCATATATACTTCTATCTTACTTGTCATCTATTTCTTGATCTTGTTTTCACTTTGGCTAAGGTGGTGAAACCCCTAAGCCTCGATGACTTTCTTTCTGATTCAATCGTTCTTCCAATGCTTGTTTTTCATCGCTTCTCTTTATTTCTTACACTTTACTTCTTGTCTAAAGAATCTTGTGTGCCAACGATCTTCTTTCTTTCTTTCTTGTCTTAGTTTAATCTTTCTCTTTAATTGCTTTAGTGTAAACTTTTATTTCTTTTCCACTTTAGTTCTTGTTCTATTGTAATCAATCAACCCCCAAACAGGAATTTACTTTCTATTCCTTATTCAAAAATACCAAAAAGAAATAATTTCAAAAATCAATTGGGATAAAAGTGAATAATCTTAATAGAATTGTCATGTGGGATTGACCCTTCTATACTAGCCTTAACTGACTCTAGAATAATCATCTTAGTGAATTGGTGTGCTCTTCAATGTGTATAAATTATGGCACCGTTGTTGGGGACAACAGTTCGTTTTCTCGAACTGTGAAATGTTTTTGAAAAACTTTTTTTATTTTTTATGCCTTCTGAGTAACATTCCAGATGTGCTATCTCCTCTTTCTGTTGAGTTTCCATTCAAGCAATACATTTTTTTTTGCACTCAAATAATATCTATCAATTATAACTATGCATGCACCGCCTGCCAAATGTTGATTCTATGCCACCATTTTTTGATCCCAATCTAGAGAGAACCTTACATTGTTTGAATACACAAAATATAGTTAGGATGAATTAGGAATAGGTACCCTATAGGATTGAGCAGGCACTTGTTGCTTAAAGAGAGTGAATGATGTTTGAACGTGCGGCTCAGGAAGCTTCTCTATGTGCAACCTATGTAGCTGAGCAAGAGGCCCTTGAAGCCGCTCAGAGGGAGGCTGAGAGACAAAAAAACTAAAAGATTTTTCCACTCCAAAATTGGATATGCACAACACCTTGTTGTGCCACCCGAGATTAGAGCCCCCCAATTCAAGATCCGTACTCAATGGATCACCATGCTCCAGGCCAACCCATTTTCTAGGAACAAGGATGAACGTTGTCAAGATCACCTCTAATGCTTCACCGACCTTTGTTCCCTACATAAGATCCCAGGCATTTCTAAAGACTCCATTAGACTTAGATTATTCAAGTATTCTCTTTCAGGGAAAGCCAGTATTTGGTATAATGCCATGGAGAGTGAAGAATCGGTCACCACCTGGGAGTCCTTACAAACCAAATTCTTGGATAAATATTCCCCCCTTCCCTCACCTATGAAATCAGGGGACAAATCATTCTCTTTTCAATGGTCCTAGGAGAAACTCTAGGAGAATATTAGGAGAGATTTAGGGAAATCCTTTGATGTTTCCCTCCTGATGGCATTTCACAATCTCAACTCATTGAGATATTTTACCATAGTGTTGATGATGACACCAAGAAATTCCTTGATTCCTCATCTGGAGGAAACTTCATGTTTTATAACTTGAGAAACACATGGGAGGTTTTCAAACAAGCCTCTGAGACCCAATCCAGATGAGAAACTGATGGGGTCCTCAAAGTTTCTAAGAATGAGGTAAATCTAGATATCCATACCATTGTCGAAGCCCTTAAAATGGTCTCCTTCAAATAGGATCTCTTAGAGTCCTCATTCAATACTTATGAGAGGCAACCCTTGTGGAATTTTATAAGGGTATGATCATGCTATCCTCCAATGTAAATACCTCTACAATAATAATATGCAACCTGATGTTGGTCAGCAAGTGGAGGACCTAAACGCAATCCATAGTATCCCAGACCATGCTTACTACAATCCTAATCAAGCCAGAAACCATCCCAAATTGCAATATGGCAATCCTTCAAGAGAAGAAAACTCTTCTCAACTCCCTCCCCAATGACCATCCTTCCCTCCAAATGACAATCGCCCACCACCAAGCTTCCCATACAACAATCATAGAAATTTTGGGTTCCAAGGGAATTATAGGGGTAATTTCATAATTATGGGGCCTACCAAGGGCAACAGTTTCAGAATCTTAATTGACCACAACCTCAACCTCAAGAACAAAAAAATTACCCCACACCCTCAATTGATGATAGGGTGTCTTCCTTGGAACAAATCATTCTTGCACAATAGGATCATTAGAAGACAAGTGATGCTCAGTTCCTTCTCCTTATTGCCCAGAAGAAACCCCCTGTAGAACCTTTGTTTGACAACCTAAGAAAAACCCAAAACATCTTTAACAATTTAAGGTTGTCTCCACCCATTTAGGGAAAACTCATACTCCTCCCCCAGAGAAACCCACAATTGTACCTTTAGACTTTGAGGATGATGATATAGTGGTTGTAGAACCTTCACCCATTCCCGTCATTCCCACTCCTGCCGTTCTTGTCATTCCACCAATAGAAATTGATGAGATGAACCTCCCTGTGTACAAACCACACCCTCCATACCAAGCCCACCTAAAGCAAACTAGGCTCGATACTCATTTCATGAAATTTAGAGATGCCATGAAAAAGTAGCATGTGGATATTCATTTTCTTGATGCTAGCCGATATTCCTGCCTGGTCCAAGTACATGAAAATTTTATTGACTAGGATGTACCACATCGAAGAGCATGAGATAGTAATGCTTGCTAGAGCCTCTATTGATATCATTCAAAGCAAGATGTCTAAAAAGAAGAAAGATCTTGGTTCTTTATGAATTGAATGCTAACTTGGTGCTAATGCTTTTAGGAAGGGCCTTGCATATTTAGGTTCTAGTATTTCTATCATGCCCTGTAGTCTTTGCAGGAGTTTAAGATTCATTGATATGCTTCCCACCACCATGACAATCCCGTAGGCCAACTCATTCATGACAAAAACCATGGGTATCATCTAAGACTTACCTGTAAGGGTTGGGAAAGATGCTTATGTCCCATGTGACTTTGTCATCATGGACATAAAGGAAGACTTACACTACCCCATCATCTTTGGTCATCCCTTTTTGGCAACTTCTCGTTGATGTTGAGGCTGGAGCCATCTTCTTGCACCTAGGTAAACAAACCCAATAGTTTAGAGTGTTTGAAAGCATGTGCGGACCAAGCCTCCAAGAAGAGATTTATCTCCTTGATTGTGTTGAGATGCTCCACCAATTGAGACAATAATGGGAGCTAGTTGAGGATCCCCTTCAGAATGCCCTAGTGACCCCCATTAATTGTGGTTTTGAAGATGACAAATTACAGCAATATAGAGTTCATCTTGACTCTTTTGAGGAGATCCCTGATGCAGAGTTTGAGATCTCAAAATGATTTCCCTCATGAATGAAAAACCTGAACCCCCCAAGGCACTTGATATCTAACCCCTACTTGAAGGTCTTAAATATGTTTTCCTTGATGAGCAAAAAAATTATCATGTTATCATTAACTTCGATCTCACCTATGAACAGGAAATCAATCTTATGAATGAGCTTAGGAAGAGGAAAGCTTCCCTAGGATATAAAATGGATGATTTGAGAAGGATAAATAAATCTATTTGCATGCATAAAATTTCTATTGTAGAAGAATACAAACGTTCTAGAGACTCTAAAAAAAAATTAAATCCAAACATGAAAGAGGTCATGCGTCTAGAGGTTATCAAACTTTTGACTTTAGGAATTATCTACCCAATCTTCAACTCTCCTTGGGATAGTCATGTCCAGGTTGTCCGCAAGAAGGGGGAAACCACTATTCTGAAGAATGACAAGGATGAGTTCTTCCCCACCCGTACTATTATAGGATGGAGGATGTGTATTGACTATATAAAACTTAATAAGGCCTCTTGGAAAGATCACTTACCTCTTCCCTTTTCGGATCAAGTAATAGAGAACCATGCCCATCAATAATATTTCTGTTATCTTGATGGCTATTCAGGTTTTTATCATATTCCCATTCATCTGGATGACTAGGAGAATTAATACGACCTTCATTTTCCCATTTAGAACTTATGCATTCAGGAGAATGCTTTTCGGGTTGTGCAATGCTCCAACCACTTTTTAGGTGTGCATGTCCTCTATCTTTGTTGGATTGACCAAGACCATTATGGAGGTGTTTATGAACAATTTCTCTATCTATGGAGAAAGTTTTGACTCTTGCATCAAACATTTATCTCTTATTTTGGAAAAATGTGAGGAAGCACACTTGATTATAAACTGGGTAAGTGTCACTTTATGGTGACAAAATGGATTGTCTTAGGCCATAGGGTGAGAAATCATGGCATTGAAGTTGATAGAGTCAAGATTGTGCTCATCTCAAAACTCCCACCCCCTTCTTCTATCAAGAATGTTTGTGTCTTCCTTGGGAATGCAGGTTTTTATCATTGCTTCATCTGTGATTTTTCAAAAGATCACCAAACCCTTAACCAATCTTATTCAAAAGGACACCCCTTTTGTGTTTCACAAAGCTTGCATGGCCAGTTTTGTTTGTTTACAAGATGCTCTCACTTCCACTCCCATCATTAGAGCCTTTAATTGGTCCTTGTCTTTTGAGTTAATGTGTGATGCGAGTGATTATGTGTTTGGTGCTATTCATGGATGGTGGGTTGATAAAAAGAACCATGTGATTTACTATGCATTCAAAACTCTTGATGACGCTCAGTGGAATTACACAACTACTAAAAAGGAAACGCTAGCCATAGTATATACCTTCGACAAATTCTTATCATATTTGGTAGGGTCCAAAGTCATTGTTTACACAGACCATGCAATCATTAAATATTGGATGACTAAAAAGGATGTCGAACCTCGCCTTATTTTTTGGGTCCTTTAACTTCAAAAATTTGAGCTAGAAATCCTCGACAAGAAAGGTTGTGAGATGTTGTTTCCGACAATCTTAGCTGCCCTTGACTTTTTTGGTAATGATGGTATCCCCATAAATGACTCTCTTCTAGATGATAAATTGTTAAGAATGGAATCACAATATCCTTGGTTTGTTGATTACGTAAATTTTCTAGCCGGAGGTGTGTCACACCCTAAATATAAGGGACATTCTATGGCTAAAGTTTTGCATGATGTGAAACAATACTATTGGGATGACCCATACCTTTTTATATTATGTGCATATGGGCTTTACCACATGTGTGTCACTGAGGAAGAGACTCATGACATTCTTGAGTAGTTCCATTCTGGCCCTACTAGAGGGCACATGAGCTCTCAGAAAACTACCAAGAAAGTATTACAGTCTGGTTTTTTATGGACCATTCTTTTCAAAGATTCCTACCAATTTGTCCTTGCTCATTATGAATAGCAAAGGACTAGAAACATATCTAAGAGATAACAAATGCCCATGACTTCTTGGCAAGAGATTGAAATCTTCAATGTGTGGGGGAGTAGATTATATGGGCCCGTTTCCTTCTTCCTGCCGGTACAAATATATCTTGGTGGTTGTTGACTACATTTCCAAATGGGTTGAAGACATCTCCACTAAACCATGTGATTCCAAACCTATGAAGAAACTTTTCAAAGACATTATTTTTTCTAGATTTTGGGTACCTTGTACCGTAGTTTCCGATGGAGGTTCCCATTTTTAAGAGAAAAGTTTTGAGTCCTTGTTGAAACGATATGGAGTCCATCCCAAGGTTGCCACCCCTTACCACCCTCAGACTAGTTGTCAAGTTGAGGTGTCAAATATTCAAATCAAGTCCATCCTAGAAAAAATGGTAAATCATACTAGGACCAGTTGGGCTTTGAAACTCAATTAATGCCTTGTGGGCATACAAAACTGCCTGCAAAACTCCAATAGGCACCAATCCATTTATGTTTATTTATGGAAAATCGTTCCATCTGCCCATATAATTTGAACATAAGGCCAATTGGGCCATCAAAACTCTAAATTTTGACTTATCTACTATAGGTGAAATTTGTAATTTGCAAATGTAAGAGTTATATGAGCTCAGGATGATGGCATATCAAAATGCTAGAATTTACAAAGACCCCCAAATTATGGCATGATGGCCATATTAGGTGAAAAGACATTTGAGAGGGCGACCAAGTTTAATGTACAATTCTAGGTTGAGATTTTTTCTTAGAAAACTTAAATCCAGATGGTATGGGCCCTATCTTGTCATGTGTGCCTACCCACATGGAACGTTTTTCTTTGGGATAAGGTGTTAGGAGAGTTTAAGGTTAACAGACATAGGCTTGAACAGTACATCACTATTGAGGACTTTCTATCTTCTGAGGCACATGAACTCTCCTTACTCAAAGATCTTGACCTACAAGAACCTCCACCTCCTGAGCCTAAAACAACTCCATCATGAAGGCATGTTGGGAGGCAACAAAATCATTTAATTTTTAGCAATTTTCTTCTATAATTTTCTTAGATAACCTTTGTGTTTCAATTATAGGGGGGGCACTTTAAAACAAATGAGATATTGGCTCCCAACCTAACATTTGCTTGGACAAATGCAAGGAATCCAACCAAGTCAGTCAACTGTCTGGTGAAGGCGACATGACCATCTCGACCTTTAAAGGTGCACACTCCCAAATTCATGGCCATTTGAAATTTGAAATCCAAATGGTTCCATAACCATGCTAGGTGCCAGTGTAGCTTGAACGAGACGATCGTCTCATATGCCTCGAGGCGCATTTAAGATAAACTTAAATCTCATGGCTGTTTTGAATTTTGAAATGCCTACTTTCCCCCTTCTAATGCCAGCCAACCGTTTGGATCTCACAAGATGGTTGTCTCGATGCTCATATTAGCCTATAAGTACAGATGAAGTGAGGGTTCTTTCCTCACCCCCAACCTAGCGTTCTCCTTTCCTCGAGCACAAGTGCTAACCCTACCCAACTTCTTAAGCTACCCAGGTGACCATTCCAACATCGCGACACCCTTCGAGTAGACGGTGACCGCTTGCGCTCGCTTCCCAAACCACCTTCTCACTACTGAGATGGTCATATTGTCATCTCACCACGCTCGACCTCCACTCGCACTATCACCCACTGTCTCACTAAGAGATGCCCTGACCAACTAACTTGCATCACCACTTCCTCCTCAGCCAAGTGACCATCTCGCCTGCCGAATGGCTGTCTCATGATGAGACAACCCTTCCAACATCGCATCTCTATTCATGGCTGCTCCATCAACTTGACCGTCTTACATTTACGATGACCTTTCTGCCAGCTACATGCTTGGCCTTCTAGATGGCCACCTCGTGAGCTCAGCACTGCACAAGTGACAGACCTAGATGGTCATCTCACATAGTGAGCCGACCATCTCCAAACTAGTCTGTTTAGTTTCCTTAGACCCAATTCTGGGTGTTTCCACCTTCAAAAGTTCCCATTGAGATGGCCATTTCATATCCTCTGTACACCCATCTCGGCTAGTCAAACAGACATTTTGCATCTCTAGACACCCGTCTTGGCTTCTCAGCAACTTGGCATCATTTTAACTTCTTTTGCAAGAACAAGGGAAACACCCCTCGCCTCCTCCTCCCGTGAGCCACCTCATCGTTCCACTGTGAGACACATAATTCACATTGAGGAGCCCACTAGAGAGTCCTCTCTAGATATCTAGGAGGAGATGGACCATGACCTTGAATAACTAGACAAGCAAGTTTGTTAGGCAAAAGTGGATCACTTCCAACGTAACCCTGATTCAGTCAATCTGCACCCACCTCGCATAGCCCCAATCCTAGGGAAATATGCTCAGTTCATCAACAATAACCATTTAGAAAGATTTGTGTAAACCTCTATGATTGGTGTTGTCCTTCCGTGTTGGGCCTGAAGTGTCACTGTAAACACCCTTGGGATTAAAGATGATGTTGACAACATCCTGCGCAAGAATCACATTCTCTCCTCCCCCTACCAAGTCACTTCAGTGTATAGTGGCCTCACTTTGGAGCTAATTACCACCTACCAACATCTCCACAATTCTTGGGGCAACTCCAACTGCACGGACCAAGTCTTTGAAGAAAACTTTGAGATTTTCGCTCACCATCTCACATCCTTCATTCTTCATGAGGGTGAATTTGACTGGCTCTATCATTGTATGGCTCGCGGTCATGATGTCTACTCTGAATTACAACATGGAAACGTCATGGGCTGACATCACCAGACTGCCACCCATGCTGCCTAGTGGCCTCAAGTCGTCTAGTATCAACAACTCATTTTTCATCTATGTTCATCAAATATTGGCTCGCACCTTCTTTGGCAGGGAAGGTATGTAGGGCTTTGTGACTCTTTATGACCTCTACACCTTGTGGTTCCTTCTGCACGGCGAGCCATACAACTGGGGAAGTTCGATGATCGATCATATGAACTATTAGGCCACCTGCACCACATCTTCCTCTTATTGAATTGGCCACATAGTCACCTATATCGTACTTTTTCTGGGCTACACTCATATCTCATTCATGCCACTGACATTGAAGAATCACCTGATTGACCTTGCATACTTGAATGGGTGCAAGTTCCTCCTTCCTAGTACCAATGGAGTCTACTACTTGCTCTTTAAAGACTCCTAGGTTGTTCTCGATATTCCACGACATGGAAGTCACCAACCTAGTTCTTGACTTGTCAGATCAGTCAGCATATTGCACCTTTCCTTCTGCGGCATCCCAACCCAGACAACTTCCCCGAGCCCACTATAACATCCCAAGATTGGAGGCCTCAGATAAGTTGATCTTAAAAGGAATGATTGGACTACCCATATCACCAAGGTTCACCCCCTTTTCCGGGAGCCCATCACTAAAGAACTCCATAGTTAAGCGTGCTCAACTTGGAGTAGTACTGGGATGGGTGACCTGTCCGGAAGTTGATCCTGGCATGCACATGAGTGAGGCAAAACACACAGTTAAGGCTAGTGGTGGTTTGTGGGGACAGTCATCATTCCTGAAACTCTACTAGAGCCTTGGGTAGTGGGCCCGGGTGTTACAAATGGTATCAGAGTCATTTTCCCTCTAGTTGGAAGATTCAGTCTGAAGTCGGCCACTCAGGTTATTAGCAACACTCCTTACGACTCCAATTCTGTGTGGAGGTGGATATGGTATGCTTCAACCCCCAAGGCTAGTGCTATCACGTGGAAGCTAGGCATGAAAGTGCTCCCTACAGATGATAGGATTGCAGCTTGTCACATTATGGTTGTCTCTAGATGCGAGTGTTGTGCTCATTACAACAGTGAAGAGGATGAGCATCTTTTCTTTCGCAGTGAGCTCGCAATTAATCTTTGGAAGAGAGCCTCCGAGTTGATGAGGGATTCTAGCTTTCCTCCGACCGATATTCAAAACCTTCTCCTAAAAGGTAGCAGGCAAAGTAGGAAAACACTTAGAGGGTGGTTAACCGTTGAGCTGTTAACCTTGATCTGTTGGCAGATCTGGAAGTCCAGATGTTCATCGAGGTTCGACAACAAACCTCATGACACTAGAGGTATCTGGAAGAGCATTACGGAGATCATCAGGTTCTACAGCCGTCTCCAATCCTTCAAACAGGCCAGAGATCAAGACCTTTTCCATCAGTTGATTGCGGAGGACATCATTCAGCCGAAGATTAAGGTCAGGAAGATAAATGTTGTTCGATGGAACTTTCCCGATATCAACTCCTTAAAGATGAATGTTACTACTGGGAAGTTTAAATGGATCGATGGTTGCACGAGAAGATGGATTGCTGGGGTTGTCAGAGATAGGCAATGTAGATTTCGTTTAGCGTTCAGAACTTGGCTTAATGCGAACGACTGCATTGCGGCGTATATCAGTGGTATTTTGATTACTTTGAAGCTTGCAGATGATCATAATCTGTCGATCTCCACAATGGAGGTGGATGATCCTCACGTCTACAACATCATTTGGTAGAATGATGTTGGTCCTTGGCACATTTCTCACATCACCAGGGAGATTAGAGAAATCATGGACTACGAAGCGATTATGGGTTCTCTTTGCCCAAAGATCATCAACTCGGTTCCGAGAGAGTTAGGTAGATGGGGTTGCTCCTCTAACGAGAGCTTCATTACCACTGATCAGGCGTTGATTCCTCTTCAGGTCCGCGGTATGAACATCCTTGAAAGATCCAAGACTCCTTACCTTTTCTTCAGCTGGGACAACCTTGGTTAGTGTGAGCTTGGTCCTTGGCTTTGCTCTTGTTTTGCGTTTCTTGTTGTGTTGTTTGCTCGATCATCTTGATCGTGTCTTCTTTGTGTTGGGCTTCTGGGGGTATGACCTGCATTTAGGTAGGAGTTGTAAACCTTTCTTTGTTGTGCCCACACGAGGGGAGTGGGGTGAATAGATGGTCCCCTGGCTTAACTAAAAAAAAAAGAAGTGAGTCACTCTAGGCAATGGTTCAAAGCCACAAGCTATCAATGCTGAAAATACATAGTAATGCCACAAATTTTAAATTTTTATTATTTATTAAATTTCTGAAAAGAATTATGGAATATGTGGGGGAATGTTGTATTCCTGTTCTAGAATTCAGTTTTCTACAGCCAACGTTTTATCCCATATTGCCTACAGCAGGCATCACACTGCTCCTTATTTGAGCTAGTGGTCCCCTAGAGGTTAGGACCTCTCAAGGGCATGGGGATTTAAGGTTGTTTGGTTTGTCTTGTGTATTTCTCTCTATAAAATTAAAAAAACAATACACACGCACGTGCCCGTTCGTTTGTTTGCTCATCCGCTCAGCTCGGCTCGGTTTGGTTTGGTGCAGTGCGTGTATCGATTTATCTTTTTACAAAATATTTTATTTTGTTTTCCGAAACGACACTTTGTTTTCTGTGTTGCATCGTTTGGAGTTCAGTCGACAACGTTTAAGACGCAGCAATAAACCTCTCTTGACTACCCATTAAAGACGACCATTAAAGTGATGTTAATGACGCACGTTGGAGAGTCCAACAGGTGCAGGCAGTTACCGCAGCGGCTGAGAGCGCTCCATATAAGGAGGTGTCCGATCTCATTTGAGAACATACAACAGACAACAAACCGAGATACAAAGAGATAGAGAGAGATCTACAACAGTTCCTTTCCTGATATACACCGGTTCCTTTACTGGTGTATCACGGGTCCTTTGTTGTTGTACCGCGGTTACCATACTGATGTGCTGTGGTTCCTTTCCTCCAATACAAAGCTATTGTTCCTTTACTGCTATAGCACGGTTACCTCACTATTGTACACCGGTTCCCTTCCTACTGTACAGCTATTACCTTCATACTCCTTTGTTCCTTTCTCCACCACAACAAGCCTATTGTCCCAAACACCACCACGTCTTGTTGTTGTCTTGCGCCAGCGACTAATTCACGACGTCCGTTTTGCTGTTTGTGACCAAGGGCTAAGGAACGGGTTCAACACAGCACTCTCGCTTGCACCGCACGACTGTACCAGAGTTGGGGTGGCTGAATTTGAAGATAGACAGCCAGAGACGCTCGTGCTAAGAGCGGCAGAATCTGTCTTGAAGTCAGTGTTTCACACGCCTTCATCTTCAAGCTTTGGTGTTTGATTTCTAAACTCATTCACCGTTTTCTCCAAATATGATCTATAGTTAATATTACTGCTGCGTTTTGGTGGTTAACTTCTTACAATATATAATTAACATTTTGTCTTATAGAGCTATGTCAACTACATATTTTCTAACATACTATACTTGCAATCAATGTCTAACAACAATGTCAGTGTGGAACTTCACTCCATCGACTACCTAAATTCATGCGGTTGATATGAATCAAGTTGGCC
Source organism: Alisma plantago-aquatica (assembly GCA_963693085.1). Classification (NCBI taxonomy): domain Eukaryota; kingdom Viridiplantae; phylum Streptophyta; class Magnoliopsida; order Alismatales; family Alismataceae; genus Alisma; species Alisma plantago-aquatica. The sequence continues at coordinate 19,183,220 of OY856413.1, forward strand.
AACTCATGATTTCGGTGGCCCAATTGTTTGTCATGTTTACAAATGTTAATCTTTTTCGTGGAGGTTGTGGATCTTTGTTTTTTAGATAACGACATTGATTTTGACAAATTGCCAATTACAATATTTGTTCAAATCTAAAATTGATTCATAAATAGTAACCTATTGTGCATTAAAAGAAAAATGAATCTAAATACTAATAAAATAACATTTAGAAAGACTTCTTCCAAGATAACAAAATTGGCAAAAATCTAATGGATTTGTATATCTTTTGTCATTTTGTTGCTTTATACATTGTCTTCCTACGAAGATCCATCTCATGGAAAGTAGCTTCATAGAGGAAGTGTTAGGATTGAGTTGCCATCGGGTGTCTATTCTAAACATTTAATCTTTTAGAATGGGTTCAATGCGTCATTACGTAACAAAGATTCATCAAGATAGAAAAAAGATAGCATGATGAGAAATCAATATGTGAAAATATCAAGATAGTAAAACATCAAGGAAAATGATTAGGTGCTCACCTCAAGACTCAAACACACTTGAGATCTTTCAAATTAGTAAGGGGCCTAAACTAACACACTCACTTAGACTAATACACTTAACCCGTAAGTGTTTAGTTTGTATTATAGTATAGGCAAGCGGCAAGAATAAGGTCAATCCACAGGGAAAAAGGGGGCACTAGAGCTAGTTCTAGCTAGGTTCATGCTACAGAGTCTAGGGTTGAAGGGCTTTAACAAATACTTTTTAATTATACTAAGGTTGATAAAGACAACATTTAAAGAGAGAAATAGTCAAAACCTAAGCTAACCCTAGCCAATTAATTCTAATGAGCAAGGAATGACAAGACAAGCAATGAAAGGCAATGAAATGAGCAAACTATACTAAGGCAAGAAAATCAAGACTAACGCTACACTAAACTAGCAATTAAGACTAATGTGCAATTTAAAACCTAATCTATCAAGAAGAAGGCAAGAACAAGAACAATTAAGTAGGAAAGTGAACAGACTAGCTAAGCAAGCATTCACTAAGCAAGAAGACAAATTAGGGTTTGAATGGAACAATGAAAGAGTGTGTTGTTTGGGGGAATGCACTTGCAAATTGGGTTTTCGGTGATAACATGTAAACATTATTCTTTCATTTATATTACCAAACCAAACAACAACCTAATAAATTTCCCAAAACTACTAATTGGCCATGGATAGGGTAGGTGTGTGTAGGGGAACTAGTACCTATCACCTCCTACCCATAATTCACTTCTACAGAAGAGGGATATCATGTTGGTCAGTTTAGGCATATGCATTATTTTACAACCAAAGACTAAGTGGGATACGCTAAAACTCAAGACATACGTTGTCGGTCAAAGAAACTGATGACATACATATATATTGTAGGTTGAATTTTATAGTCAAACCAACAACATAAATGCAACGTGCGAAAACAATGTGGTATCCCTTGACCTTTCCTCATCAATTATTCAAAAGGAACCAAAGAAATATGTACTAAAAATGGTTTCTCTTGACCATTCCTTGTTGGTTTTTGAATGAGAAATAACTAACAACTAATAGCATGACGTTAGTTGTATCAATGAATAAATAATGAAAATAGATTGATATCACGTCGGCTTCCACAAGTAAACGCGGAGTAATTGTTTTTAATTAGTTATTTTAAAATAATCGAAGATAAATGTCTATGCTTTCTTTTCTATAGGAGGTTCGTAGACCTACTGTCCGGCTAGTAGCTTCACTGCTGCCTGCAGTTTGTCAAAATTGAAAATTTATCAGAAATGCAAGCCTCTATAATCATCACAACTTAACAACAAGGTAGAAAACCTGCAAGAAGAATGATATATATACAAATAGACATGTATTTGATACAAGATGCACAAACATGCTAACAAACCTCAACATTATATCATTTTTCACTTCAAATGCACAAACATATCTATGAACTCACATCCCAATCAATTCAGTTCTTAGCTACACATTCAATTTCATACATATACACAAATACACATCATTCTCCTCCTCATGCACTTCACACATAATTCACACACATTTGCATGAATACATATCATCATCAGTTGTTGTAGAGTTTAAGTCATCAATGTATAATAATATAACAAACACAAAACTGACATAAACTTTGAAAAATATCAATGAACCCTCCCAATCATATGACAAGTTCACATGTTTGATGAAGCAGTCGACCCACTATTCACGTAGATCATTTGGCTACTCCAATGTATAGGGTTCAATAGTGTCAAAAAACTGCAATGAGAATGAGATTTAATTCTTATTTGATTTAATAGTTTGTATTATCAAATGAGACTAATTAATTAATTATGACCTAAAATTAATAACGTTACCTTCTCTATACATTTCCAAACACATGACAATCATCTACATGTATATCATCACATAATATGTGCATGCCCAATCATTATCTTGTACACAACACTGTAGATTTACAATTACATTATGAAATGTAATTAAGCAGAGTTAGCAATATGCATGCATTGGAATAAGAAGACTACATCAATACTCCTCTAAGTTATTTATTTGAATTTTTTCATCTACTGTCCATCCTCCATTATGCACTGCTTTCACACCCCTATAAGTTAAATTGACACATATGTCACATTAATTAACTATCATATGATGCAAGTATTAATGAATATGTTGAGAACTGAAAAACTATACTTAAGCATGACTCACCAATTTTATTGGGTGTCCCCCATTTGTTGTCAGATTTATTCCTGAAGGATCAAAGAAATACACAATATAGATCTCGGGAACAATCACTAACAACTACAATGCCTATTTCTGAGTTAATAGAAGGCAACTAAAATAAAAATTAAATTCCACAACAAATTGTATTCTTAAGTTAGACATTTAAACAACAAACCCTAAACTTACACAATATTCAAGGGAAATATGATCACGATCCTAGAAGCACCAAAAACCTTCATCAAAATACTCATGTAATCTTTGATGCCACTTAGATATTTAACTACATCGCCAATCATTAATGGAATTATAAATGCCACATTTGATATTCTGGACTCAGCAACCTTGTAATAAAAATGATTGAATATATATATATACAATAATCAATTAATATATAGGAAACATTTCAAAAATATGTATACTTCACATATGATGAGCAATTCAGACTCACCGTATCCAAAGTTATAACATTGATGTTATCGACCATTAATACTGAAATAGCTCAGATACATCATTCAACACTATAATAGTCTCGCGATCTATACCTATAACCTCCCGAAGGTCAATCACCATGATATCTGATTACTCTATATTGTCTGACCATATTGTCAATAGCTTACAGTTAGGGCCTAAGGAGTCGATCAACTCCTTTGGAATAAAATATGGGGTAAAATGCTTTAGAACCTTAGGGGTTTTTTCAGCTGTTGTAATCTACAGGCATGTATTCTCATATTAGATCTAGATTATATATAATTTGTCATACCTCAATCAATATGATAAGCCATTTGGGCCACCTAGAAAATCCACTTTCTACCAATTTGACTGTGGTGGCATTCGGGTGTTTGTAAGGGAGTTGTGTTTCTCTCCATGCTAGAATGACACATATGGCATTCGAATGAACATGATCAGTGAGAAGGTGAACACCATGAACTATATCAGCATTGGGATAAGTCTCACCATATTCCACGATATTTTATGATTGATCATCAATGGCAAGATGTTATTTTCTACCCATCTACAATTTAAAAAAAATCAATTGTCACGCATATAAATTCACTTGAGGGATGACCTTATAATAAATTATATATAAATTGACTTAATTTAAATCTTACCCCAGGCATGCCATGTGGGTTCGAAGGACTACTCCCGATATCCCTTGTGGGCGTGTGATGTTGTACAGGTTATGAGTCTATTAGAGAAGCTTGCATCACCTGATAAGTCTTAAACTCCCCTAAGGCTGCAACTATCAATCTATGCACATCCTCCTAGTTCATTCCCCTTTCTTGGTAGATTTGTGCTTTTGTTGGGATGTAGCAAAAAAGATTTTAGCCCAAACCTAGCTCCAACGGTCCTAACATGTCCAGGGCACTCTTATGTCCCTAGAGCAACCATAAATTCAGCATGTGTGTCCTGAGGGGTAAACTTGCCCTCCTTTGTCTGCTCACCTAGCTCCAACTATTCATAATCAAAACTGACTAATCAGTAAAACTTAACAATCTAAGAAAAAAATAATATGGACATGCATTGTGTACCAAGAAATTTATCATTTTTGAAGGCACCTCCTGGGTTGCTTGGATGGGGATTTCTCTAACTTTGTGTGATGCCCCATGCCACACAAAGTGAGATAAATCCAACTTAATGTAGAAAATAAAACTAAACAAGCGGATTACCAGAAAACACTAAAAATTAAAACCGATAACATTAAGCACCAAAGATACAATGACCTTTACATATAAGTCCTCACGGGATGTTTGCATTAGATATCATGAGTTACAAGGTGCTTACATCAACTATTCTCATCACATAAGCCATCAAACTACTACAAGAGACACCATACATACATTCATGAACATCTACTATATCTGGACATCAAAAGGGCTGTAAAGAGGTGAGGTCACCTCCTTACTAAATTTTAACAGAACATACACAACATCCATCTTTTTAATAAAATTAAGATGAGGGATGTAGGAATAATAATTCGATTTAAATAAGCATGGACCAAATACAAATAAATTGTCAACAGTAGCAGCGAAAGAAAACCTATGCTATAATATAGCTTTATTTCAAAAGTGCAAAAGAAACTAGAAAGTAGACTACATGATCTAGCAATAGTAACCTAGCTATCTTGGTAGTCTCACTCCTTATCAGCTACTCCTTGTTCTGGTTCTATCCATTGTCCTGGATCTGGGTTGTTGGGGTCACCCAGCAAAAGGAGATTAAAATGTATGTTTCAATTAAGGAATAAGGACATTTTAACAACTTCAAATATGGTAAGATAAAGGTTCACTAACTATGAGAGTTTGAGAGTATGAGGCAAGTAATGCAAATAAGAATTCTACTAGTTTAAATAAAAATAAGAGAGCATGCATGATTAAATATGACTACATTAAGCAAACATAGGGCTGAGGCACCTACCTAACCTCAACCTCTAGGTGAGGGAGAATTTACACATTCCCAAGAACTCGAAAATATTTATAAGGTGGGAAGAATTATCTCATTCCCCTGGGCAAATTTATGCATGCCCACTATGGGTGGTTGTACAGATGTACACTATATTAGTTAATTAGTCATGTATATCATCATGCTAGAGTAAATCAATGGCAGATTTAATAAATTTAATAACTTTGCAAGTGGGGTCCAAGACCCTAGAACAATTCAATAATAAGAATTAATGAAAATAGGCTCATACCTCATTGGGAAAATAGGATTGGATTTAAAAACATGACCAACTTAGGGTTACAATGCACATACCTCAATTGAGTTACCCTATAATTGACTTTTCCTCAATTATAGATGTCCACGTCCCTTTTATCCTAAGTACAAGTGTTTAACATAAGAATTAGGGTTTTCATGAATTAAGGGTGGAAACCCTAATTTTTAGAGCTTTTAGATAAAATCTTGATTTTTGGTTTGAAAGCTAGTTCACTCGATTGCGTATATTATTCTAATTAGAAAAACATTTTCATTTAGTCACTTTGAGGTTGAATTGAATTATTTATGCATTTTAGGGCTTTTTAATTATATATTTTGGTTTATTGAAAAACCTTCTTTAAAAACTTGAAAACTAGGATCGAGGAATACTTTTATTAGAAATGATTTATTTTTTTGAATCTGTAGCCTATTTATTTATATTTTTCTAATAAACGAGTAATTCGTTATGAAATTTCTAAAATCAGTGAATAAAAAATTTAGAAAATTCCACGTGGGCTATTTGTTTGGAAAAGAGGAGGGATATGGGGCCCACATGAGCTGGACCAATCACATGTGGCCAGTTCATGGGTCAAGGCTCGTGTAGCTCTGTCAAGCGTGAGTTAAGCGGGAGGCAAAAAGGAGAGAATGCCCTTGGGCGAAAAACAAAAGAAAATAGGGCGAGCGGGGTGGTTTGGATAAATCAATCGGGCGATTCTTCCCCTCTCGCGAGCCGGCCATGGCATCAAGCTCTACTCAAGAAGCAAGCTCTGAGTTTGGGTGTTTCCACAAATCAAAATGAAAACTCAAACTAATAAACTAGAAATGAAGGCGAGGAGGCATCAGACTGACCTAAGCTCACAATTGCTCTACTGGCCTTGTCACCGGCCTAAGGAGGTCGTCACTAAGTTAGGGGAGAGCTCAAGTAGTTGTAGGATGTGGGGAGTGTCTTCAGTGGAATGGAGAGTAGCTAGCTATTTTTGGTGCCTTGGCAGAGCTCTTGGCATGGGTATTTACAGGTGGAATGGTGTCGTTTGGTCTAGGCAAGTTGGAATTGAGAGGGCTCCTTTCAGCCCCAATGGTGTTTCATCGTCCAGGGGTGTTAGCTGGCGAGTAAAGGCTCACATTGAATGAGAATAACTGGCAGTTTTTATGGAGGAGAAATCAAGTCAAACGATTAGCTGTTGAGGGAGAGAGAGCCAAAACTCAAAGTCTCACAACTACTGCTCCTAGCCGAGTAACGATTGGAGCTAGGAGATGATGTTGGATCTGTTGGATCGAGAATCCAAGATCTGCATTACATGTGTATTGGGACGATGAGTTAAATGTCACACATGACATTAAGTTCAAACTGAACTTTGGTTTAATGCATTGAGTTAATGAAATTGAATTGATTTCATAATAAAACTTTAATCAATTCTTTTAAAAATGATTTGAGGGGTCAAACTATGGTCAAATGATCCCAAATTTTAACCACATGACCACCATAAAGTCTACAATATTCCTATACCTTTAATTCTCATTTTTATTCACCTTTTGTTATTAACCATCATATTGGTCTTTAATGTGTTGATTAATGTATTAGAATATTGAGTTAATTTGAAATAGATTTTCTATTAACATTTTTGGATGAAATTGTGAGGTAATACTTCCTCATTAATTCAAAGGCCATCTATGAAGCTAATACCCTCATTTTAAAGCTTCATTTTCTTCCTATGAGGAGAGAGGTAAAGAGGGGTGATTATGATACTTATTTACTACTTGTATTTACATTAAGTTTTATTTCTAATTTTATTTTAACAACCATTTATTTTTTATGGACATTTTGCAACATAACTTCTAACAATATATTAATCGAGGTAATTTTGCACTAACTCCTTAAGTCTGCGTGCATATTTACTCCAAGTCACTCAATTTTCACAAAATTAACAATAAGGACAAACAGATAAGAAAAGCAGGATATCTTTATGAATAGGATGAAATTTCAAGTACATTGGAATTCAGTTCACTATAGCACTCCACCGATTAAAAAGGATTTTGTTCCTGAAATCTCAAACAAAAAGGGAAGGGTGAGTGTGCAACATCTTGTCTCTAAGTTCCCAAGTTGATTCTTCTAACCCATGATACTTCCACAAGACTTTCACTAGTTCAATCTCTTTGTTCTTCAACAACTTCACTCGAGTGTCAATAATCTTCACTGGTAACTCCTCGTAGGTCAGATTCTCATGAATCTCCATAGGTTCTATCGTGAGCACATGAGAAGGGTCCTTCACATACTTCCGTAGCACTGAGACATGAAAGACATTATGGATCTTGTCATAAGTAGGAGGAAGAGCTAGATGGTATGCACACTCTCCTATCTTAGCCAAGATCTCAAAAGGTCCCACATAATGAGGACTAAGCTTGCCATTGACTTTAGATCTCACAATGGAGCATATGTTTGACTTTAGGAACACATGGTCTCCCAATAAGAAGATTACATCAGACCTATGCTTGTCAGCATATATTTTCTGACGGTCTTGTGTGGCTTTCATATGCTTCTTAATCAACCACACCTTCTCTATCATCATTTTTGCATGCTATCAGTCTTCACAAGAGTTCATTCTCCTATGTCGTCCCAATGCAACGGAGAACGATAAGGTCTACCATATAAGGCTTTATAAGGAGGCATCCCAATGCTGGATTGGTAACTATTATTGTACTCAAATACAACCAATGGTAGATATTTGTCCCATGCACCTCCCCAGTCCATAACACATGCACATAGTAGATCTTCTAGAATCTATACAGTTCTTTTGGACTGGCCATCAGTTTGCAAGTGGTACGTAGTACTGAAATGCATGTCAGTTCCCATCTCTTCTTGAATTTGACTCCACAATCGAGAGCTGAACTTCGAGTCACGATCAAATACTATCGCCTTGGGTACACCATGCAGACGAACTATCCACTCCACATATAATTGTGCCATGTCTTCTACCATGTAGTTGGATTTGAAATGCATTAAGTGGGCAGACTTTGTCAAGAAGTCGATTACTACCCACACAACATCTCATCCCTTTCTGGTCATGGGAAAACCAGTGACAAAATCCATAGTCATCTTCTCCCATTTCCATTCTAGAATCTCAACCAGATGGAGAAGACCACCAGGTCATTGATGTTCTATCTTTGCTTGTTGACAAGTCAAACATCCAGACACATATAGGGCTATATCGTTCTTCATATTCTTCCACCAGAAACTTCGTTGTAGGTCCTTATACATTTTAGTCATGCTAGGATGAATTTTGTACTTAGACCCATGAGCCATGCTCAGAATTTTTTGTCGTAAGTCATTGATATCAGGAATCCACAATCTTTGTCGAAAGTGGAGAGCACCATCCACTCCGATAGAGAAATCAGACTGTGGCTTCATGGTTAAGGTCTTCATGTCTTCTAACTCAGGACTTTCTAACTAGGCAACAACAATATCTGAAATCTATGTTGGGGTGATGGATAAGCAAGCCATGTGAACATATAACTTCTCAGTAGCTTCACCATTCAGAATTTCCATAGGTTCCGGTTGCCATCATGAAACATACTCCATGTTCTTCCATATAGAATAGGTTATAGCAGCACAAGTACCCGTTCTCTTCTAACTTAAGGCATCAGCAACTACGTTAGCTTTACCAGGATGATAAGTGATGGTAAAGTCATAGTCCTTGAGATATTCCATCCACCTACGTTGTCTCAGATTAAAGTCCTTTTGTGTCAATAGGTACTTTAAACTCTTATGATTAGAGAAGACCTCGAACTAGACTCCATAGATATAGTGTCACCAGATTTTTAGAGCATGAACTATGGCTGCTAGCTCTAAATCATGTGTAGGCCAATTTTCTTCATTTGGCTTCAATTGACAGGAGGCATAGGTGATCACTTTGTCTTCTTGCATTAGAACACACCCTAAACCTTGCTTGGATGCATCAGTGAAAATGACAAAGGGTTTGCCTTCAATAGGTAATGCAAGTATAGGTGCAGATGTCATGCTTTGCTTCAACTTCTGAAAGCTATCCTCACAATTGGGAGAACAAACAAACTTGACTTCTTTTCTCATCAATTTTGTCATAGGAAGGGCTGGCTCTGAGAAATTCTTGATAAATTTTTGGTAGTAACCTGCTAGACTGAGGAAACTACAGATTTCAGATGGGTTCTTTGGAGCCTTCCACTTGGTTACAACCTCTACCTTTGTAGGGTTAACAACAATGTGTCCCGAAGAGATCACATGACCCAAGAACATTACTTCTTTGATCCAAAACTCACACTTTGAGAATTTCACATAAATTTTATGTTCTCACAGTGTATTGAGTGCCAATCTCAGATTTTCACGGTGCTATTTTTCTAACTCAAAATATTTTAAGACGTCAACGATGAATACCAGGACAAACCCATCGAGATATGGATGGAATACTCGATTCATCAGGTCTATAAAGAAAGCAGGGGCATTGGAAAACCTGAAAGGCATGACCAAGAATTCATAATGCCCATATCTAGTTCTGAAGGGTATCTTTGATACATCTTCATCCTTCACCCGCATCTGCTAATAACCGCTTCGTAAGTCCATCTTTGAAAAGATAGTGTCAGACTTGAGCTGGTCAAAGAAATTGTCGATGCATGGTTGTGGATAATAATTTTTCACTATGACTTGGTTAAGCATGTGGTTGTCCATACACATACGCATTGATCAATCCTTCTTCTTTACAAACAAGACTGGGGCTCCCCAAGGTGATACACTTGGGAAAATAGAACCCATGTCGAAAAGTTCTTGAAGCTGCTTCTTTAGCTTAGCAAGTTCAACTGGTGCTAAGCGATAAGGTGGCTTCAATATTAGTGAAGTTCTGAGTGCAAGATCGATGGAGAATTCCACATCGATAGTTGGAGGAAATGTAGGTAACTCTTTAGGAAATACATCAGGTAAATCCTTCACCACTTCTATATGGTTGAGGGCAGGAGGGGTGGCATCGAGAATTATAGATGCTAAGTATGCCATAGACTATTGTGCGATGAGTTTTTCGGCTTGATGGAGGAGATGATAAATTGCCATTCTTCTCATTTTCTACCCTTGATACACATCCTTCCTTCTTTAGGGTGTAATAAGCTAGCCTTTGACTCTTCAAAGAATAAGACTACTTTGTATTTCTTCAGCCAATCCATACCCAAGATAATGTCAAAGGTCGTCATGTCCAGCAAGATAAAATCTGATGGAAACATCTTACCCAAGATGCAAAGGTCCATGGTCGGATATTTGAGATAAGATGAGCATATTCTACCACCAGGGGTTTCGACATCTAACACATGGTCCATATATTCAGATTCCAATTCTAGAATAGAGGCAAATTGTGTAGATATGAAGGTATGTGATGATCCAGAATCAAAAAGTGCTTTAATCGGATGCATGTTAAGGTGTAAAGTACCTTTGATGAACTCATTACCTTCACCAACTTTGTAAACATCTAGAGAAAAAACCCTTCGATTTTGTATATCTACCAGTAGTCGACACCCTTGCTGGTTGTTGTTGTTGTCATTGTTCTGCGGAGGTGAATTCTGACGTTGAGGCGGCTCCTGGGCAGGGACTTGTCCTCGCTGAAGCTTAGGACAATTTGGTCGAAGATGACTGACTTGGCCACACTCATGACAGATCGGTGCATGTCGATCCTCTCTTCAGGGTGGATCATTGCCTGTAGGGCACTTCCCCGATGGATGAGTTTGAGAGCATCCATTGCATATGTCTTGCCCTTGATATCCACTAGGGCTCTTCCATTTGTTGTTTCCACTAGACCCGAAGGATTGAAAGCCAAGGTACAACTCGATAGCTAGGACCTTGTCCACCATTTTCTGAAAGGTAAGTGGTAGCTGGGGAACAAGGTTACCTCGCACACTATAGTTGAGTCCCTCTAGGAATATGGTTGATCTTCATTCTTGTAACAACCTAGGCCCCCTGCCCAAGGCTCTAGTTGAGTTTCAGGAATGACAAATGGCCCCACATACCACCACTAGCCTTAAATGTGTACTTTTTCGTCACTCACGTGCAAGCCAGGGTCAATGATTATCTCCATAGACCACCTCTAGCCTTAACTACACACTTTTTCCTCACTTACGCACAAGTCGGGGTCAACTTCCCGCATGGTCACCCATCCTAGTACTACTCTAAGCTGAGCATGCTTAACTATGGAGTTCTTTAGTGATGGGATCCAAGAAAAGAAGGCACACCTTGGTGATGTGAGTAGTCCAATCATTCCTTTTAAGATTATTTTATTCAAGGCCTCAAATCTTGGGACATTACAGTTCCGTTCCTAGGTCTACAACATAGCGTTCAAGAAACAAGAAACACTGAATGTATTCAGAAACAGTCATACTTCCCTATCGCAGACTGTAAAATTCAGCTTCTTTCTTCTTCAGATAAGCCGGGTAGATATAATTCTCTCTGAATAGTTTGAGGAACTGTTCCCAGGTCATGGTTGTAGTGTCTCTTGTACGGGAAATTCCATTCCACCATATGCGAGATGGTCCATCCAGAACATAGGCTACAAAGTGGACCTTTTGGTGAGTAGGACACACCATGCCATCAAAGGTGTGTTCTAGGGCTAACACCCAGTTGTCAACTTTGTCCACCATATTGGACTCATTCTCCCCCTTGAAATATGGTGGCTGCATCTTTATGAAATCAGTCAGGGTGAATTCCTTTGGTTTGCTGGCGGAAGCTGCAGTAGTAGTGAGCTGTCCCACCAAGGTTGTAGAGAGAAGTTGATGTAGAATAGTCAACTCCTGATCAGGTGTCAAGGTTGGTGGAGTCGGAGTGATAGGAGTTTTAGGAATCTCTGGGTGGTTGAAGTTGTCAGAGTTGTCTCCGAACAAGTTAACCCTCCTGAAAGACAAGGTCATAGTGTAAGATTTCTAGGAGTATGACATGTGGGTTATTTTTTTTGTGAAGAGGAGGGTTACGAGGCCCGCGTGAGCTAGACCAATCACATACGGCCAACTCACGGGTCAAGGCTCATGTATCTCGGTCACAGGAGAGTTAAGTAGGAGGAAAACAGGCGAGAATGCCCTTGGGCGAAAAATAAAATAAAATAGGGTGAGCGGGTGGTTTGGACAAATCAACCAGGGGATTCTTCCCATCTCATGAGCAGACCATGGCGCCGAGCTCTAATTGAGCAACAAGCTCTAAGTTTGGGCATTTCCACAAATAAAAATTAAAACTGGAACTAATAGCCTAGAAATGAAGACAGGGAGGCATCAGATTGACCTGAGCTCACAATTGCTCTGCTGGCCTTGTTGCCAGGATGAGGAGGTCGCCGCTAGGTCAGGGGAGAGATCGAGTAGTTGGTGGATGTGGGAAGTGCCTTCGACCGAATTGAGAGTATCTAGCTATTGCTGGTGCCTTGGAGGAGCTCTAGGAATGGGTATTTATAGGTGGGGTGGTGTCATTTAGTCAAGGCAAGTTGGAGGTGAGAGGGCTCCTTTCGTATGCAATGACATTTTTTCATCCAGGGATGTTAGCTGGAGAGTAAAGGCTCAGATTGAATGGGAAGAATCGGCGGTTTTGATGGAGGAGAATCAAGTTGAATGATTAGCTGTGGAGGGAGAGAGAGCCGAAACTCAGAGTCTCGCGACCACTGCTCCTAGCCAACTAACGACTGGAGCTAGGAGATGATGTCAGATCTATTGGATCGAGAATCTACAGTCTACATTGCATGTGTATTTGGCGGATGAGTTAAATGTAACGCGTGACATTAAATTAAAACCGAACTTTGGTTTAATGCATTGAGTTAATGAAATTGAATCGATTTCTTAATAAGTCTTCAATCAATTCTATTGAAAAAAATTTGAGGGGTCAAACAATTGTCAAATGATCCCAAATTTGAACCATGTGACCACCATAAAGTCTAGAATATTCTTATACCTTTAATTCTCATTTTTATTCACCTTTTAGCTATTAACGACCATATTGGTCTTTAATGTGTTGGTTAATGTATAAGAATATTGAGTTAATTTGAAATATATTTTCTATTAAACATTTTGGACGAAATTGTGAGGTAATACTTCCTCATTAATTCAAAGGCCATCCATGAAGCTAATACCCTCACCATCAAGCTTAATTTACTTTTTATGAGGAGAGAGGTAAAGAGGGTGATTATGATACTTATTTACTACTTGTATTTACATAAAGTTTTATTTCTAATTTTATTTTAACAACCATTTCATTTTTATGGACATTTTGTAACATAACTTATAACAATATATTAATTGAGGTAATTGTGCACTAACTCCTTAAGTGTGCATGCATATTTACTCCAAGTTCCTCAATTTTCATAAAATTAACAATAAGGACAAACATATAAGAAAAGTAGGATATCTTTATGAATAGGATGGAATTTGAAGTACATTGGAATTGAGTTTGTTACAAGGGCACACGAGCCAAAAACATGTATCAACAACATATCTACAAAAAACACCCAAAAACCTTGCCAAAGAACTAAGTGTACAAGGACAACTCTAGGACTCTACCAAAAGACTTGCAGCAACACTCGCAACCTTATCAGCTATTGTCCTTCTTGCTACTGCTCTACCTCAACTGCATGATCTCTACCTCCTCATGCACGACCACCTAAATGATGTGGAGAAATCCACGAGGTGAGATCCAAATCTCAGCGGGAGATATAACTCTCCCCCAAGGCTATTATTAACACACGTAAGATAAATAAAGACAAAAGTAAAGTTACAACTATGATAAGTAGATTCAACTAATGATATCAGCAAAGGCAGTTATTGTCATCTAACAATGAATGCATATACTCAATAATATATGACTCCATGTTTTCACCATCCAACAGGTGCTGACACTGAGATGGATCTATGGTATAGGGAAAAACTACATGACTAAGTTCCACTTGATTAGTTAAGTCCATTAACTATCTTTTTTCATCAATCAAGTTACAATGTAGGAAGACATAGTAAACTATACAAAGATAAAGAGCATAGCACACTCCAGAAGATATAAACATATAGGGTGTGAACTTATCACACTATCACCACATGATGCATGTATCACTACCATTGCCCACATCACCAATGCCAAAGACACATACTTTGGGATATCAATCTCTCAACTCATCATTCCTATACCACAAGTCCTCAACATGCCTCATGAAGACACATTCCACCTATTTCATATCATAGTCATAATATCATACACTACTATGGTTATCAAGCTTGTAACACATGCATTGTTATAAGTTCATAAACAAGATAGATAACATCACTCATCATAGACATTCCATGAAAGAGAAATAAGCACGATCATTGCACATTATTAAGGTTAGGGTTCCTTCTGAGCCGATCAGGGTTTGTAAGGCTAGGTTCAACAATCAACCCTAGATTCAACACCTCCCATCATCTTGGAGTATCTTAGGGTTAAGAAACATCATTAGAGTTGATTATATATCATATAAACAACACTCTATGTGGCTTATACATCACTCATACAAGTGTATCATTATGTATCTAAGCATACCCCTCAACCACCATCATCATCATGCGTCTCGACCACCATCCAACCACTAGGTCGCAACCACACCACCTAAACCATGTCACGACAACGTCATCTTGGGTGTCATGACCGCGACACCTAGGGTTGGGGCTCTAACCATTCCCAACCGTCATGAACTATAGATGTATCCACCTCAACCTAGTAACATGTTGCGACCTCCCTACAAAGGCAGCAACCCAACCAAAACAGGGGCTAAAAATACCACCAACATCAATTGTCGCAACCTAAACAACACTAGGTACAAACCATCAACAAGAGGAGAATATTGACCAAGATTAACTGTGGTCGCGACCAACAACAAGATGGGTGTCTCAACCATCCTAAGGAAAGATATCTTAGTCTCAAAATAGGATAAAACTAAGGGGATACCATAATCATCAGGAGGAAAAACTCATGTAAATGATCATCCAAACCCTAGATCATGGATCATGAAACCGCCGAAAAAGGATCTCATCCAAGGGAGAGAAAACCATGATCAATGTATCCAAAATAGAACCTAACCTCCTCCAACATCTAGGTATACAAACACCATTCATGAGAGCAAGGACAAGGTCAAAAGATAGGGAAGAACCTCGATATCATATCAGCCACAAAAGCAAATGCATGTAGATTAGGGTTTCATGTTTCTACTAAACCAAGCAAGATATCTCCACCAAACAAGTTCTATAGATCATCACTATCTACTAGCATGATAAGGGATCATTTTAGAGAGAGAAAATAGTAACAAAAATGCATAAAGAGTTCAATAACATAGTAGGTTAAGTGTTATATAATTTGCCTTGAAAAGATCACCACCTAGGATTCCAAGCTCCAAGATCAAGAGCTCCAAGCACACGATCCAAGGGTTGAAGAAGCTCAACCAAAAACTCCACTCTCGGTCACAAGATCAATTCAAGAAAGAGAAGACACCAAGGTTAATGTTCATAAAAGAAAAGTGAACCAAAAAGCTCTAGGCCGAGCCAAAAGAGAAAGGGAGAAAGAGAGAAGAAACCCTCCTCACACTTGGGTCTACCTTGTCAAAACATGGTCTATGACCCTTGTGATGAGGAGTTTCTCTCCCAAAACGACCACCATGGCGGAACCATGGTCTAGGGCTGAGAAAAGAGAGGAATATGGAGGAAGGAGATCAAAAGAAACACCATCAAGGAAGATAAATACTTACCAAGGGTTGAAGATGGGCGATGGTCACCACAAGCACCACATTCAAGAAGAGTTTGGTCACCAAGATCTAAGGATAGATCTCCTTGCCCCACCAAGCTCCAAGAAAAAGCAAAAGAGAAGGAAGAAGATGGAGGGACAATAGGGTTAAATGCATGGAGAGATAAAGGGATATATAGGTGGATGATGAGAGAAAAGGCAAGGGATGATGTGTCAACACTCTAAGGTACCAAATAGACACTTGTCTACTTAAAAGACCAACATGCACCCACATGAAACCACCCGAGCCTAACATGCAAGACATGGTGATATAGTCTAGGTCAGGTCTCAAACACCATGGTCACCCACATGGTCACAGTCATGGCCCTCCCATGGATCACCATTCCATGTCCACGACAAGCACCATCCATAAACACAAGGTCAAGACAAGAGATCTCCACATCACCTAATTTGAGACATCCTACAAGAAGGCAACCATCTCAACTCAAGACCATAGAAGACAACCTTGGTCACGAACTCAACACCTATAGGGGGTGTCTTGACCATGACACCCACCAAAACTCACCCTAGGTTGCGACCTAGGTCAAGGTAATGCACTAGGTACACATGAGTCAAGACACTCAACACTTATTGAAACCCTAATCACCACTAAGGGTGACACTCCTCAACCAAGGCTCAAACAAGATGCCCACTTCATTCTCTCTCCTATAGATGATGTCATGAAAGAGAAGGAACACCCTAGAGGTGACAAATTGTACATCAATCCCCTACTTTAGGTAAATTGCAATTTGCACCAAAACTAACACATTAAGCACAAATATCATCCAAACAAACTCAAACTTGAAACTTAAGCTTTCCACAATACCTAATTACATATCAAAAGATTAGAGAATGGTTATAAACACATGATTAAGCTAAATCAAATAGGGTTACCCCAAAACTCAGGTCATGGGTCTTACAAGCCATAACCCCCTAACAAGGATTTCAAGCCTTCAATCCTAAGTAAAAAGAGAGGGGTAATTCCTCCTCATCTCTTCCTCGAGCTCGCATGTGGCTTCCTCAACACCATGATGATGCCATAGAACCTTAACAAGAACTATGTCTTTCTTATTCAACTTCTTCACTATAATGTCAAGGATCAACATTGGACCTTCCACATAGGACATATCCACATCAAGCTCTACCTCCACTGGTTGTAACACTATCAGGATGGAACTTCCTCAACTTACTCACATGAAATACTGGATGAAACCTATGCAACTCAGGTGGAAACTCTAGCTTATGGGCCACTTTCCCAACACGTGCTACCATAGGGTAAGGTCCCACAAACCTAGGATCCAACTTATCCTTCTTCCCAAAACTTAGAATACCTTTCCAACGAGAGACATTGAGGTATACTTTGTCTCCCACTTGGAACTCCAAGGGTCTCATGACAATTGTCTGCATAGGACTTCTGCTTGTCCTGTACTGCTTTCAACTGTTGTTGAATCACTTTGATCTTTTAAGTCATTTACTACACAAGCTCAGGACCAAGAAGTTTGTATTCTCCTGTCTCATACCAACACAACAGAGACCTACAACATCTACCATACAATGCCTCATATAGTTCCATGTCGATGCTCCATTGATAACTATTATTAAAGGCAAACTATATCAAACTGAGGTGGACATCCCAACTGCCCAAAAACTAAAGAACATAGGCTCTCAATATATCATCTAAGGTCTAAATGCTCCTCTCAGATTGAGGATCTGGATGTGGGTGGAAAGAAGTGCTGAAACTCAACTGTGTACCCAGAGCTGTGTGTAATCGCTCCCAAAAGTGGCTCGTGAACTGATGACCTCTATCAAACACAGTAGGTTCTCAAACACCATGCAAACGCACTATCTCATCAACATAGATATGGATAATCTTCTCAACTATATACGTTGTCTTCACAGGATGGATATGCAATGACTTGGTCAACCTGTCAACGATCACCCAGATGGAATCATGACCTTTGGTTGTCCTAGATAGACCAACAACAAAGTCCATAGTCACATGATCCCATTTCCACTATGGGATAGGCAACAGTTGCAACGTCCCTACAGGATTTTGGTGCTCGACCTTAACCTACTGACACACAATGCATATCAAAATGGAATCAACTACATCCCGCTTCAAGCCAAGCCAATAGTACATGTCTTTGAGGTTATGATACATCTTAGTGCTACCTGGATGCATAACATACATGCACGAGTGAGCTTCTTCTAGAACCATCTTCCTCAGATCATCAACATTAGGAACCACGATTCTACCATGGCAACAAACTATCCTATCATATAATTTGTGGAATCCATCATGCTTCTCACTGCCAAACTCTAATCTAATATATTGTACCAAGGTATCAACCTGTCATGCCTCTCTGATCTGATGTATTAGCATTGGCTTCACCTACAACTATGCCAACAACCCTACTAGAATCGACACCTCCAACTTTACATTCATTTGACGCAAGGAGACCAACATGTCTCGCTTGTGGCATGCCAAGGAACACAACTGGGCTCTATCCATATGTGAAGACAAAGACTCCCTCCTCAGCACATATGCCACAACATTCACCTTCCCTGGATGGTAATCAATCATGCAATCATAATCCTTGATTAACTCCATCTAGTGCCATTGCCTCATATTCAGCTCCTGCTATGAAAAGATATACTTCAGGTTCTTGTGATCCGTGATGATCAAAAACTTATCTCCATAAAGGTAGTGTCTCTAGGTCTTCAAGGCATGAACCACATCAGCTAACACCCAATTGTGGTTTGGGTAGTTCTCCTCATGTTTCTTAAGCTATTAAGAAGAAAAAGAAACTACATTCTTATCCTGCATCAACACACAACCCAAATCATTCCTGGACGCAACATAGAAAACGATGTATCCGTTTCTTTGCTTAGGTAAGTCCAAAATCATTTCACTTGTCAACTTCTCCTTCAATGTATAAAAAGAACACAAACATATGTCATCCCTGACAAATGACACATCCTTCCTTATCAACTTAGTCAGCGACAGAGCTATAGCACTGAAGTTCTTAATGAACCTCCTATAATAGCCTACCAAACCTAGAAAGATGTGAACTTTTGTTAGTGTCTTTGGCTTCTCCCACTCTTTCATGGACTCAACCTTCTCGAGATCCACACAAATACCCTCAGTAGAGATAACATGCCCAACAAAAGCCACCTCTTTCAGCCCGAACTCGCACTTACTGAACTTGGCATAAAATTCATGTTGCCTTAACAAGGTCAACGCTTGACGGAGATGTTGTTCATGTTGATGGATGTCACGATTGTATATCAAGATGCCATCTATGAAGACCACCACAAACTGATCAAGAAATAACAGGAACACTTTGTTCTTCAAGTTCATGAATGTTGTTGGTGCATTGGTTAGCCCAAACGGCATAACCACAAACTCATAGTGACCATGCCTCATCCTAAAAGCCGACTTAGGTATGTCATCCTCCTTGATCTTTAGCTACTGATACCTTGACCTCGGGTCCATCTTTGAGAACAATGTCACACCGCACAACTAATCAAGTAGGTTGTCTATCCTTGGTGAGGGATACTTGTTCTTTATCATCACCTTGTTCAACTATCTATATTCTATACAAAGCCTCATGGACCTATCTTTCTTCTTCATGAACAACATTGGATCACCCCATGGTGACGTACTTAGCCTGATAAAACCTTTGTCAAGTAGCTCTTGCAACTATCTCTTCAACTCTACCATCTTAGATGGAGCTATCAAGTATGGTGTCTAAGATATTGGTTGCATGCTTGGAACTAGATTGATCTGAAAATTAATCTCTCGGGATGGGGGAACACATAGGAAATCCTTAGGAAACACATCCTCAAACTCCCTAACAACTGACACCACTTGTATACTAGGACTCCTTGCCTCAGTATTAAGCACATGTGCCAAAAATGCCTCATAACCCTACCTCAAAAACTTTTGCGCCACCATCACTAACACCAGACACATCAAAAGAATCTTCCTATCTCATTGGAAGATCCATGTCTTACCACCATCTAAAAATGTCGCCTGCTTGGAACCACAATCCATGACAACTCTATACTTCCCCAAGGTGTCCATTCCAAGGATTACATCAAAGCCATGCATATCAAGTGGTATGAGATCCACCTAAATGTTGTGCTCTGCAAAAGAAAGGACATAGGAAGGACACACCTCCTACAACACTACAAAACCAACTAACGAGGTTTCTAACAACAAACTATCTCTCTTGTGACTAACATGCAAAAGAAAACTGTCAAGCACTTCATGAATGTTAAAAGAGTGCTTTGCACCCGGGTCAACCAAAATAGATACGAAGAAAGAAGAAGACAAATCAAAATGAAATAACTACATCTGACATGTCACTACTCATGGGTTAACCATCACCTCCGGCTGACTCATGGCGTAGAATCTACCAGTTGGTTGTTGTCGCCCCCATCCTCTACTTTATTGAGTAGACAATCCAGCCTACGATGCTTGACCACGTCCTCATCCTCCTACGCCATTGATTTTCTACCTCTATGATCCCTACTGACTATGCCTCAATTGTTGGGTCACCTCATCATCTCTCACTGGGCACTCCTACCTCAGATGTCCTACATGTCCACACTGATGGAAAGCTCTGGTCTGCAACTGTAGCTTAGGTGACCCCATCATTGACACTGACGTTGTGCTATGAGCTCCATTAGGTGGAAGGCTATGACCTCTACTGTAATATCCCTGACCTGGGTTATGAGTTAACCCTAGGTGTTTTTCCTAAATATGTAATTAAATCTTTGTGATTAACCCTGAGCATGTAATTAAGTTTCTCAGAAACATATATTTCAGTATTTGCTCCTTTTTATTTAAAGTTGTAGCATTGTTTTGATATACAGGGACCTATGTGCAATTTACCCAGTTAAAAGGGTTATCTTGCAATTTGCACATGATGATATGTTCCTCTGATGTTGAGACATCATGAGAAATCTGTTTAGCAAAGTTTGAGGGATTTCCCAAGCTAAGGCACCAAGGTGCAGCTGTGGAAGCAATCCCGGTGCTTGAAACCCTAGTTTGGGGTAAAATGCAATTTACCCAAATTAAGGGATACAAATTGTGAAATATGTCATCTAATGTATCTTTTTAGACTCTTGCCATCATTAAGAGAAGAAATGATGAGGAAGTCACCTCAATTGAATTATCAAGTTATGAGATATGCCTTGTGATTGAATAATCAGGGTATATGTGCAATATTTCTTTATGTATGTACCTCATTATTAGCTTGCTCTCCTTTAACTTATTTTCCTAAGACCTTAAGAGAAGGTTTGTCCTTAGAATAAAGAGGAAGGGACGATCAAGTAAAGAAGGAGGGACCTAGTTGGAATTATGGACAACTTATGAACTAATGTTGAAAATCCTACCCCATGTATATAAGCTCTCCTTCCCTTAGTTGCAAGGGAACTCACTCTTCGTTACCTTACTGTTTCATTTCACCAAAGACGACCAAGGACTGCCTTGGAGCTAAGGAGGACGACCAAGGGGTGCAAGGTAGGTTTAAACCCCTCTTCTTGCTTAATTCCATGGTTAGAACTCGAATTCAAGGTCATCTTCATGGCTAACTCTTGAAACCCTACCTTTCTAGCCATCTCTTTTCATCCTTCCTTGGAGTTTTCACCTTGTCCAACCTGTAAGAACTCAAGGACTCCATTAGAGCTTGGAGCTTGAAAGCTTGGAGCTCAAGAAGCAACCTTTAGGCGGGTTTTATAACTCTAAACCCATGCTTTACTATGTGCATCTTTATATGCGGTTGGATGATAGCTCTTAGTGTTTCCCTACTTTTCCCTGCTATTTTGCAAGTAAATCCATGGGATATTCATACTGTTCTTGAGCTAGGAGATGAAGGCGTGATTTCCAAGAAAAACCCACCGCTTTTCACTTCCTTAAACGGTCTCAAAAGTTTTCTCTCTCGGTCTCAAGACCGCGAGGTGAGCAAACGGTCTCGAGACCGCGACAGGGAAAACGGTCTCCAAGACCGTTTGGCCCCGTTGACCGAGCGTGGACCGTATAAGAAATCTGTTCCTAATGATATAGGCTAATTACCCTCAAAATTGGGGAGGCTAACTCCAAGGGAATCGGGAGGTATGACCTTTTTAAGTAACAACTGTATTTGAATTTATTCCTGATTTTCAAACGGTCTGAAATTGCCTTTTTGGGCAAACGGTCTCAAGACCGTGTAAGGTCGTTTACTAAGCGTTGACCGTATGAGATTACTGTTCCAAATTTTGTTAATTAACAACTCACCAAGTTTGATGGTCTAATTCCAAACGGGCTAAGAGTTGAAGGGTGTATACTAGGGCTAACCCTAGATGAAATCAGTACTGAAATTATGGTGACCTAATTAGGGTTTTTAGGGCTGATTGACCTAAACGGTCTCAAGACCGTTTGGGGGTCACCAAACGGTCTCAAGACCGCGAGGGCAATCAACCAAGACCGTTTGGAGGTCTGGGGTCAAGGATAGTTGACCAATTGAAGGTACAATTACACCGAATTACATTGCAATTAAATATTGACATGATCATCAACTCAATGGGTCAGACCTTGATGAATCTGCACTAGAATCCAAAATTTGTGTGGCAAACGGTCTCAAGACCGTTTGGAACTCATCCAAACGGTCTCAAGACCGAGAGGACAATCACCCAAGACCGTTTGGAGGTCTAGGGTTGAGTACTTTGACCAATTGAGGACCCAATTGCAAATAAGTTATCAATTGATCAAAATACTGAATTGGTGACCCAATCATGGTTCAACCTCTATCAAATCACCTTAGATTTTGATGTAATCTTGGGCAAACGGTCTCAAGACCATGTGGGGTCCACCCAAATGACCGCAAGACCGTTTGGGCCAAGTTTGAGCCCAATTGGAGCTCAATTGAAGGGTTCAACCTTGTGTTGATGCACATTGTTGAGTATTGATGGGTGAACATTGATAGACCCTAATTGAGTCGATTTCAATCCTAATTGGTCAACAATTGAGGGTCAATTGAATGACCAATTGGTTAAGCATAACCTTAGTTGACCCAATCCATAATTGTTCAACATAACTTTGACCTTTTGAGGGCTTCAACATCGGTTAACATCATCGATTGTATCTTTGTTTTTGTTGATGGACCAAGCGACTGAGACCATGTGAGCCTCGCGGTCTCAAGACCGTGAGAGGGCTCGCGGTCTCAAGACCGTGAGGAAGCTCATGGTATCAAGACCGAGAGGAGGCTCGCGGTCTCAAGACCGCGAAGGGCCTCGCGGTCCTGAGGTCAAACTAGCTAAACGGTCAACGTCTCTTCGCGGTCTCAACCCCAATTTGATCTTCGCGGTCTCAACATCAATTGAACCAATGATAGGGCTTTGCGGTCTTGAACCACTTGAAGAGGCTCGCGGTCTTGAAGCCTAAGGGGGCTCGCGGTCTTGGAGTTAGAAAGAGGCTCGCGGTCTTGGAAAGTCATAGTGGGCAAACGGTCAATACTTTCAACCGATTTCAACTCAATTGATGATTAATGATTGAAATCAATCAATGTGATTCCAAGTTGACTTCTTTCAATCAATTCATAATATAAATGGTCCAATGTTGCCCAAATCAAACCCTAATGATAATCTAGGATAGTAAGGGGTTATTTGACTAAGGTTTTTGACCATAATGATGATCAATGGGGGGAATTACCAAAATACCCCTGAAGGGTCAATTGAGTTATACCTTGCTCAATTCAAACTCTAATTACATGAGAATGATGTTTTTAGTCATAATGACTATATCCAACTTGATCTAGTCTAATGTTATCATCAACCATTAGTATGATGAAAGAGAAAGTACTTCTAGAGAGAGAAAGTACCCTAGAGAGAGAAAGTAACTCTAAATCACATAATGGTCATGTTTTTCGCTATGTTAGCCTATGATGACTTAATCCGACCTGATCTAGGGTGATGTTGACATAACCCAACCTTATGATGAGAGAGAAAGTACTTCTAGAGAGAGAAATTACTTCTAGAGAGAGAAAATACCGTTTTTAAGTGGGAACTCAATTGAAGCATCCCCAATACACAGAAATGAGCATAATTAGGGTATGATCCACCTGTGTGAGATCATAGAAACCCTAATTATGATAAACGATGAACTTTTAACTAATTTAAGATCATCAATGAAGATGTTACTTATACATGATGATGTTATGAGTTCAATTCACCTTAATGTGAATAGTAAACCCTAATTCAAGGGTGATGACATGTAACGTGAATAGTAAACCCTAATTCAAGGGTAATGGCATGCTTTTGAATATTAAACTCTATTTGATAAGGATTAGAGATTTAAACTCTTATGACAAGAGTAGGAAGGATATTCCTTATTTTTGTATTACCTTTATCAGTTGTATTAACCATGCAAGTTCTGATATGAAGGTAATCATATCCAGGTATGGATGATGAAGTTATATTCATTAAAGGCATGTTGTTAGCCTTATGAATAAGTAAAATAATCTGATGTCTTATCAGTGGCATCCTATACTGATAATGGACTGCGAGAGCCATGAATACCATCAAAGTCATGCCTTAGAGATGACTTGTGATGAGGATAATGAGAAATGATGATTGATATGAGTTAGGCCTGTTACATTTAGTATTCTTCTTTTATAGCTGCTATGCTATTGTTATTGTTTGCAGAACAATGTATGCTGTTAAAGAATACTGAATGTACCTAACTAATCAAGTATAATGTAGAGCCCTGATCATAGATCCATCATTGTCAGAAATTAAATGATGGTGAAACAGGTTTTCCTCAGGGAACTCCTGGAGCACATACTTTTGAATATGTGGGGTACATGGATGTGTAGAACCTTACATCCTAGTGTAGGAAAGTGATGTAGATGTGTAACCCATCCATCCTTCACTATAATTCCATACCGTATCAGTGGTAGGTAAACATGAAACCTCCTGGTGACGAAGACAGCACAGATATCCGTATTAGTGGTAGGTAAATATGAAACCTCCTGATGACGAAGAGAGTACAGAACGCCACTATGACTCTAGAATAGAGAAGGACCAGTTTACCCTGGTGAGCTATATTAAGTAGAGACACGAGATGTACTATAAGTGATCCTCTTACTGACTGAGGAAGGTGAAGGTCATGAGAATCCGACTCTCTTAATGACCTATGTATGATACTGATGCGGCTTCTCAGCGATCAGTTGGAGCATGAGTGGTAAGCCTCATCTCCACAGGGCATAATGTTGTTTGTAAAACATAATCAACCATGTAGTATAACTTGTTAGAGATGACTCCAAGTTAGTTGATTGATGTTACCTTACAATAATGTTTATATTCTCCACATCTCCTAAATTATAGAGATCTTGTTATACCTGCAACTGTTACAGAATGCTTTGAAGGCTTTACTGTTTAAGATATTCTTTGATGTTATAATAAAGCTTCTGGCGAAGAGTTATAACTCTCGCTGGGACAATTATGTATAATTGTCTCACCCCGTAGGCTTCAACTTTTTAGGTGGACGTCGGAGACGAAGGAACCAGCCTACAGGTGATCAGTCTCAGCAACAGCATCAGGGGCAGCAGTAATCTCAGGTGGAGATTGTCCTGCCATATGGTGTAGTTAGAGTCAGTCCTATGTGTCCTCTGTACTCTCAGGTCTTGGAGTCTTTTGTATAGTGATCTTGAGATTTTGTATCCTGATGTATATAATTACTCAAAAAGTAATTATCCTGAGATGTAAACAGTTTACCTCACTTTATGAAAGAAGCTTTTATGGATTCAAGCTCTTGTCACGAAAAGTTTTAATTTCCCGTGATTTTTGTCTTCCGCTGATTACCGATTCGCTTCCGCTAGGTTTTAATCGTGTTTATGTCCTGGTTTGGAGATCAGAGCCCACAATTAGTGGTATCAGAGCTCCAGGTTCAGTTGTGTCTACAGAGGCATAGGACTTAGGATGTCGAGTCTACCTTTAGTACTCCTTCCTCATCTAATAGAATCATTTGCTCCTCAGGAGAAGAAGATACATAAGAATGTCAGAATATCGTGATGAGCACGTGGCAGAGAGTAGTGCTAGTGCACCTCGAGGCGGTGCAAGAGTTCCGAGAATAGAACAACCTGCACCTGAGTCGCCAAGAGAGCCACCCCAGTTCGACCCAGCTGACATGAGTGATCCAGCTGTACAGACGATGTTCGGGCAGTTCATGACTGCCATGACACATATAACCGATAGGATGCCCATTCTTGCACCTAGGGCACCTGCCCAGCCTGAAGCACAAGGTATCGGTAAGACATTCAAACGACTTCGTCGTGTCGGAGCTACCGAGTACTTCGGAACTGCCGACCCTGCAGATGCGGACTTATGGTTGACAGAGTTGGAGAAGGCTTTCAGGATTCTTATGATTCCGGAAGCTGAGAAGGTTAGACATGTTGTCTATCTTCTCAAAGGCAGTGCTGGTCACTGGTGGAACATGGAAGAGCAGAAGAGACCTGGAGTAGAGTTCTCATGGGAAGAGTTTCGTCGGGAATTTATCAATAGATATTTTCCAAAGACCTTCCTAGATGAGAAGATCTCTCAATTTGAGAAACTAAGGCAGGGTATGATGAACATTAGTGAGTATGAAGCTAAGTTCATGGAGTTATTGTGGTTCTGTCCGCACATGGCTGCTACGGATGAGGAAAGAATCAGAAGATTCGAGAAGGGTTTGAATTCTAATATGTCAACCCATGTGTCTGCCTTAGAAAACAGAGAGAGATTCTCTACCTTCGTTGAGTCAGTCCGAAGGATAGAGAGATCTGTGGTTGAGAAAAGACAAACCCATAAAAGATATCCACAGTTCCAGGGTTCTTCATCTAGGGATTCCAAGAAACCTAGATTCTCTGCACCTAACCCTCCACCACCCAGATCAAGTTTTCAAACTCAATGGACACCAAGCAGAGGTAGAGGGCGGAGTCAACTGCTTCTAGGGACGCACAGTTCTGCATCAATGTCAGTTACTGGACCACCCAGACCACAGCAACAGGAGAGGAGTTGCTACAACTGTGGTAAGGTAGGACACTTGATGAAGGATTGTCGTTCTAGGGCTGTCGGTGTGACACAACAAACCCCGAGACAGAATCAACATGGATCTCAGAATAGACAACATCAAGGAGCAGCTCGAGGATGTGGACAAGCGTCTCAAGCTGGATCATCAGCACCACCTCAACACCAGGCGACTGCGAGGTTCTATGCTATGAACCCACCTGAGGCAGTGGTCAATCCACGGGTAGTGGCAGGTCAGATGAAACTTTTATATTCTGATATGTCTATATCCTGTGATGTATCTGTTCTGATTGATCCGGGTGCTACGCACTCTTTCATCACTCGTGAAGTGATTCGTAACTGCAATGTGATTGTTAGTCATAGAGCATATAGTTTATTGTAAGAAACTCCGTTGAGTGGGTCTGTCATTTTGCAGGAGGTATGTTCTCCCTGCATCCTCTTCTTTTCTGACCATCGCATTCAAGTGGATCTTATACTACTTGATATGTAGGGATTTGATATAATCCTCGGGATGGATACCTTAGAAAGGTATAGAGTTGTCTTGGATTGTGAGTCCAAGTTGGGTGTGTTTGCTGATGAAAGCAACACATGGATCTTTCAAGGTGAAAGAAAGATTCTGCCCACCTGTCTTGTGTCAGCTATGGTTGTTGATAAGCTATTGAGGCAAGGATGTTATGCATTCTTAGCCCATGTGGTAGATGTTACCAAGGAAAGGACCAATCCTGCTGAAGTTCCCATAGTCAGGGAATTCGAGGATGTGTTTCCTGAAGAACTTCCTGGTATACCACCACCTTGGGAGATTAATTTTGAAATCAATCTGATCCCAGATACGAAACCCATAGCTCAAACTCCGTATAGGATGGCGTCTGCCGAGATGGCAGAACTCAAGAAATAGCTTCAAGAGCTACTTGAGAGAGGTTTTATCCGACCGAGTACTTCACCTTGGGGTGCTCCGGTCTTGTTTGTTAAAAAGAAAGATGGGTCAATGCGGTTGTGCATTGACTACAGACAACTCAATAAAGTAACAATAAAGAATAAGTATCCTCTGCCGAGGATTGATGATCTCTTTGACTAGTTGCGTAGTGCAACAGTCTTTTCAAAGATAGACTTGAGGTCTGGATATCACCAACTCCGTATTAAGGATAGTGACATATCCAAGTCTGCCTTTAGGATAAGATATGGTCACTATGAGTTCACGGTTATGTCATTTGGACTAACCAATGCACCAGCTGCATTTATGGAACTCATGAATAGAGTTTTTCGACCTTTCCTTGATCAGTGTGTTGTCGTCTTCATAGATGACATACTGATTTATAGTAAGGATGCCCAGCAGCATGAGCAGCATCTTCGCCAAGCTTTGACTTTGCTAAGAGAACATAAGCTGTATGCTAAGTTTAGCAAATGTGAGTTTTGGCTGCCGGAAGTATCTTTTCTTGGACATGTGATATCCGCCTCGGGAATTCGTGTTGACCCTACAAAGGTAGAATCTGTTCTACAATGGGAACAACTGAAGACACCGACAGAGATTCGAAGTTTCTTGGGGTTAGCTGGCTATTATCGAAGGTTCATTAAGAACTTTAGTTCTATAGCCCTACCGTTGACCAAGTTGACCCGGAAAGATGTTCCTTTTTCTTGGAGTGATAAGTGTCAACAATCTTTCCAGTTGCTGAAGGAGAGATTGACAAGTGCACCTGTGCTAGTGCTACCTGAACAAGGAAAAAGATATGTGGTTTTCTGTGATGCTTCCAAGAATGGACTTGGATGTGTGTTGATGCAGGATAAACAAGTAATTTCTTTTGCTTCTCGACAGATTAAGAAACACGAGGAGAATTATCCAACACACAATTTGGAGTTAGCTGCTGTGGTTCATGCCTTGAAGATCTGGAGGCATTATCTCTACGGAGAAACATTCCAGATTTTCACAGACCACAAAAACCTTAAGTATATCTTCTCTCAACATGAGCTCAACATGAGGCAACGTCGCTGGATGGAGTTAATCGAGGACTACGACTGTACAATTGATTACCACCCAGGCAAGGCCAATGTTGTTGCAGATGCCTTGAGTAGGAAATCAGCAACATCAACCATGAATAGAGCACAACTAAACTCTTTAGTATGCTCTAGAAGAGATATGTTTATATCTTTAAGGAAAGACAATGTATAGTTGAAAGTGTCATTGTTAGCCGGTTTGTTAGCTGAGATGCATATTAAACCTACCCTAAGGGAGCGGATTAAAGAGGCACAGCTAGGTGATGCTGCAGTCCAACATATAAGATCTGAATATGGAAATGAGAAGCAAGACGGGTTTCATGACTCAGAAGATCAAGTAGCTTGTTATAATGGAAGGATGATAGTGCCAAATATGGACAACTTGAGAAAGTTAGTCTTGGAAGAAGCCCATTCTGCCATGTATGCTATGCATCCAGGGAGCACCAAGATGTATCGAAATTTGAAAGATCTGTATTGGTGGCCTGGGATGAAGAAGAACGTTGCAGAGTTTGTTCTGAGGTGTCCCGTGTGTCAGCAAGT
This sequence comes from Alisma plantago-aquatica, assembly GCA_963693085.1. NCBI lineage: Eukaryota > Viridiplantae > Streptophyta > Magnoliopsida > Alismatales > Alismataceae > Alisma > Alisma plantago-aquatica. The sequence goes on from OY856413.1 coordinate 19,212,986, forward strand.
TAAAGCTGAACACCAGAAGCCTGCAGGTACAATGCAACCTTTACCCATACCACAGTGGAAGTGGGACCATGTGACCATGGACTTTGTTGTTGGCCTACCCAGGACAAGCAAAGGACATGATTCCATTTGGGTAGTTGTTGATAGGTTGACTAAGACAGCACATTTCTTACCTGTCAAAACAACCTATTCTGCTGAAAGGTTATCAGAGTTGTATGTTCAAGAGATAGTGCGTTTGCACGGAGTTCCTGTCACAATAGTTTCTGACAGAGGTCCTCAGTTTACGAGTCGTTTTTGGGAACAGTTACACAGAGCCTTAGGCACCAAGCTAAGGCTTAGTACGGCCTTTCATCCACAGACTGATGGACAGTCAGAAAGGACCATACAGACCCTAGAAGACTTGTTGAGAGCATGTGTTCTCCAGTTCATCGGAAGTTGGGATCTACACCTAAGCTTGATAGAGTTTGCCTATAACAATAGCTATCAGCATAGTATTGATATGGCACCTTATGAAGCATTATATGGTAGACGTTGTAGATCACCTTTGTGTTGGTTTGAAACTGGTGAGCATCAGTTGTTAGGTCCTGACCTTGTGCAGCAAACCACAGAAAAGATTAAAGTAATACAACATAAGATTAAGACTGCTCAGGATAGGAAGAAATCTTATGCTGATAAACGTCGTAGACCTTTAGAGTTCCAGGTTGGAGACAAAGTGTATCTTAAGGTCTCACCTTGGAAAGGGGTCCTTCGTTTTGGAAGGAAAGGGAAGTTAGCTCCTAGATATATGGGGCCTTATCCAATCATTGAACGAATTGGAAAGGTAGCATATAAACTAGAGCTTCCCCCAGAATTACAGAGGTTACATCTTGTGTTTCACATTTCAATGTTGAAGAAATGTCACCCAGACACCGAGTCAGTTCTACAACCTATGGAGGTAGAATTGAATGATGACATATCCTATGAGGAGGGACCAGTGTCAATCCTTGATAAACGAATTAAAAAGTTAAAGAAGAAAGATATAAGTCTTGTGAAAGTCCTCTGGAACCATCGTGGTATTGAAGAAGCCACTTGGGAGTTAGAGGATGAGATGAGAAGGAAGTATCCTGCCCTTTTCTCTTAGTATGTTTTAGCGATTTCGGGGACGAAATCCTTGTAAGGGGTGGATAATTTGTAATATCCCTGACCTGGGTTATGAGTTAACCCTAGGTGTTTTGCCTAAATATGTAATTAAATCTTTGTGATTAACTCTGAGCATGCAATTAAGTTTCTTAGAAACATATATTTCAGTATTTGCTCCTTTTTATTTAAAGTTGTAGCATTGTTTTGATATACAGGGACCTATGTGCAATTTACCCAGTTAAAAGGGTTAGCTTGCAATTTGCACATGATGAGATGTTCCTATGATGTTGAGACATCATGAGAAATCTGTTTAGCAAAGTTTGAGGGATTTCCCAAGCTAAGGCACCAAGGTGCAGCTGTGGAAGCAATCCCGGTGCTTGAAACCCTAGTTTGGAGTAAAATGCAATTTACCCAAATTAAGGGATACAAATTGTGAAATATGTCATATAATGTATCTTTTTAGACTCTTGCCATCATTAAGAGAAGAAATGATGAGGAAGTCACCTCAATTGAATTATCAAGTTATGAGATATGCCTTGTGATTGAATAATCAGGGTATATGTGCAATATTTCTTTATGTATGTACCTCATTATTAGCTTGCTCTCCTTTACCTTCTTTTCCTAAGACCTTAAGAGAAGGTTTGTCCTTAGAATAAAGAGGAAGGGACGATCAAGTAAAGAAGGAGGGACCTAGTTGGAATTATGGACAACTTATGAACTAATGTTGAAAATCCTACCCCATGTATATAAGCTCTCCTTCCCTTAGTTGCAAGGGAACTCACTCTTCGTTACCTTACTGTTTCATTTCACCAAAGACGACCAAGGACTGCCTTGGAGCTAAGGAGGACGACCAAGGGGTGCAAGGTAGGTTTAAACCCCTCTTCTTGCTTAATTCCATGGTTAGAACTCGAATTCAAGGTCATCTTCATGGCTAACTCTTGAAACCCTACCTTTCTAGCCGTCTCTTTTCATCCTTCCTTGGAGTTTTCACCTTGGCCAACCTGTAAGAACTCAAGGACGCCATTAGATCTTGGAGCTTGAAAGCTTGGAGCTCAAGAAGCAAGCTTTAGGCGGGTTTTATAACTCTAAACCCATGCTTTACTATGTGCATCTTTATATGCGGTTGGATGATAGCTCTTAGTGTTTCCCTACTTTTCCCTGCTATTTTGCAAGTAAATCCATGGGATATTCGTACTTTTCCCCGTTGACCGAGCATAGACCGTATAAGAAATCTGTTCCTAATTATATAGGCTAATTACCCTCAAAATTGGGGAGGCTAACTCCAAGGGAATCGGGAGATATGACCTTTTTAAGTAACAACTTTATTTGAATTTATTCCTGATTTTCAAACGGTCTGAAATTTCCTTTTTGGGCAAACGGTCTCAAGACCGTGTAAGGTCGTTGACTAAGCATTGAACGTATGAGATTACTGTTCAAAATTTTGTTAATTAACAACTCACCAAGTTTGATGGTCTAATTCCAAACGGGCTAAGAGTTGAAGGGTGTATACTAGGGCTAACCCTAGATGAAATCAGTACTGAAATTATGGTGACCTAATTAGGGTTTTTAGGGCTGATTGACCTAAACAGTCTCAAGACCATTTGGGGGTCACCAAACGGTCTCAAGACCGCGAGGGAAATCAAACAAGACCGTTTGGAGGTCTGGGGTCAAGGATAGTTGACCAATTGAAGGTACAATTACACCGAATTACATTGCAATTAAATATTGACATGATCATCAACTCAATGGGTCAGACCTTGATGAATCTGCACTAGAATCCAAAATTTGATGGGCAAACGGTCTCAAGACCGTTTGGAACTCATCCAAATGGTCTCAAGACCGAGAGGACAATCACCCAAGACCGTTTGGAGGTCTAGGGTTGAGTAATTTGACCAATTGAGGACCCAATTGCAAATAATGTATCAATTGATCCAAATACTGAATTGGTGACCCAATCATGGTTCAACCTCTATCAAATCACCTTAGATTTTGATGAAATCTTGGGCGAACTGTCTCAAGACCATGTGGGGTCCACCCACATGACCTCAAGACCGTTTGGGCCAAGTTTGAGCCCAATTGGAGCTCAATTGAAGGGTTCAACCTTGTGTTGATGCACATTGTTGAGTATTGATGGGTGAACATTGATAGACCCTAATTGAATCGATTTCAATCCTAATTGGTCAACAATTGAGGGTCAATTGAATGACCAATTGGTTAAGCATAACCTTAGTTGACCCAATCCATAGGTGGTCAACATAACTTTGACCTTTTGAGGGCTTCAACATCGGTTAACATCATCGATTGTATCTTTGTTTTTGTTGATGGACCAAGCGGCTGAGACCATGTGAGCCTCGCGGTCTCAAGACCGTGAGAGGGCTCGCGGTCTCAAGACCGTGAGGGGGCTCACGGTCTCAAGACCGAGAGGAGGCTCGCGGTCTCAAGACCGCGAAGGGCCTCGCGGTCCTGAGGTCAAACTAGCTAAACGGTCAACGTCTCTTCGGGGTCTCAACCCCAATTTGATCTTCGCGGTCTCAACATCAATTGAACCAATGATAGGGCTTCGCGGTCTTGAACCACTTGAAGAGGCTCGCGGTCTTGAAGCCTAAGGGGGCTCGCGGTCTTGGAGTTAGAAAGAGGCTCGCGGTCTTGGAAAGTCAAAGTGGGCAAACGGTCAATACTTTCAACCGATTTCAACTCAATTGATGATTAATGATTGAAATCAATCAATGTGATTCCAAGTTGACTTCTTTCAATCAATTCATAATATAAATGGTCCAATGTTGCCCAAATCAAACCCTAATGATAATCTAGGATAGTAAGGGGTTATTTGACTAAGGTTTTTGACCATAATGATGATCAATGGGGGGAATTACCAAAATACCCCTGAAGGGTCAATTGAGTTATACCTTGCTCAATTCAAACTCTAATTACATGAGAATGATGTTTTTAGTCATAATGACTCTATCCAACTTGATCTAGTCTAATGTTATCATAAACCATTAGTATGATGAAAGAGAAAGTACTTCTAGAGAGAGAAAGTACCCTAGAGAGAGAAAGTAACTCTAAATCACATAATGGTGATGTTTTTGGCTATGTTAGCCTATGATGACTTAATCCGACCTGATCTAGGGTGATGTTTACATCACCCAACCTTATGATGAGAGAGAAAGTACTTCTAGAGAGAGAAAGTACCCTTTTTAAGTGGGAACTCAATTGAAGCATCCCCAATACACAGAAATGAGCATAATTAGGGTATGATCCACCTGTGTGAGATCATAGAAACCCTAATTATGATAAATGATGAACTTTTAACTAATCTAAGATCATCAATGAAGATGTTACTTATACATGATGATGTTATGAGTTCAATTCACCTTAATGTGAATAGTAAACCCTAATTCAAGGGTGATGACATGTAACGTGAATAGTAAACCCTAATTCAAGGGTAATGGCATGCTTTTGAATATTAAACTCTATTTGATAAGGATTAGAGATTTAAACTCTTATGACAAGAGTAGGAAGGATATTCCTTATTTTTGTATTACCTTTATCAGTTGTATTAACCATGCAAGTTCTGATATGAAGGTAATCATATCCAGGTATGGATGATGAAGTTATATTCATTAAAGGCATGTTGTTAGCCTTATGAATAAGTAAAATAATCTGATGTCTTATCAGTGGCATCCTATACAGATAATGGGCTGCGAGAGCCATGAATACCATCAAAGTCATGCCTTAGAGATGACTTGTGATGAGGATAATGAGAAATGATGATTGATATGAGTTAGGCCTGTTACATTTAGTATTCTTCTTTTATAGCTGCTATGCTATTGTTATTGTTTGCAGAACAATGTATGCTGTTAAAGAATACTGAATGTACCTAACTAATCAAGTATAATGTAGAGCCCTGATCATAGATCCATCATTGTCAGAAATTAAATGATGGTGAAACAGGTTTTCCTCAGGGAACTCCTGGAGCACATACTTTTGAGTATGTGGGGTACATGGATGTGTAGAACCTTACATCCTAGTGTAGGAAAGTGATGTAGATGTGTAATCCATCCATCCTTCACTATAATTCCATACCGTATCAGTGGTAGGTAAACATGAAACCTCCTGGTGACGAAGACAGCACAGATATCCGTATCAGTGGTAGGTAAATATGAAACCTCCTGATGATGAAGAGAGTACAGAATGCCACTGTGACTCTAGAATAGCAAAGGACCAGTTTACCCTGGTGAGCTATATTAAGTAGAGACACGAGATGTCCTACAAGTGATCCTATTACTGACTGAGGAAGGTGAAGGTCATGAGAATCCGGCTCTCTTAATGACCTATGTATGATACTGATGCGGCTTCTCAGCGATCAGTTGGAGCATGAGTGGTAAGCCTCATCTCCACAGGGCATAATGTTGTTTGTAAAACATAATCAACCATGTAGTATAACTTGTTAGAGATGACTCCAAGTTAGTTGATTGATGTTACCTTACAATAATGTTTATATTCTCCACATCTCCTAAATTATAGAGATCTTGTTATACCTGCAACTGTTACAGAATGCTTTGAAGGCTTTACTGTTTAAGATATTCTTTGATGTTATAATAAAGCTTCTGGCGAAGAGTTATAACTCTCGTTGGGACAATTATGTATAATTGTCTCACCCCGTAGGCTTCAACTTTTTAGGTGGATGTCGGAGACGAAGGAACCAGCCTACAGGTGATCAGTCTCAGCAGCAGCATCATGGGCAGTAGTAATCTCAGGTGGAGATTGTCCTGCCATATGGTGTAGTTAGAGTCAGTCCTATGTGTCCTCTGTACTCTCAGGTCTTGGAGTCTTTTGTATAGTGATCTTGAGATTTTGTATCCTGATGTATATAATTACTCAAAAAGTAATTATCCTGAGATGTAAACAATTTACCTCACTTTATGAAAGAAGCTTTTATGGATTCAAGCTCTTGTCACGAAAAGTTTTAATTTCCCGTGGTTTTTGTCTTCCGCTGATTACCGATTCGCTTCCGCTAGGTTTTAATCGTGTTTATGTCCTGGTTTGGAGATCAGATCCCACATCTACCTTTACTCGGTGACCACTGCGTCTGTGTAGTGAACCTCTATGGTGTTGGATGTGCAAAAAACATCAGGTTCTTAAAACCTCCTGAGGACTATCCTTGGAACTGTGTAGGCATCTTCTTGGAACCCGCCTCACGCTTCTCTATCATAGATCTCTCTGTCCTCCGAATAGACTCCATGAACATGGGAAACCATTCTTGATTCTCCTAAAGCAGCCATCGGGGTAGACAACTCATTATTGAACCCCTTCTAAAAACATCGAATCCTCTCATCATCCGTTGCATCCATGTGAGGACAGAACTAAAGAAGCTCAATAAACTTAGCCTTGTACTCATTTATCGTCATGGGTCCTTGCCTGATCTTCTCAAATTGGGATATCTTCTCATCAAGATATGTCTGTGGGAAGTACCAACTGGAGAACTCATGTTGAAACTCCTCGCAACCTACCTCAACACCAGGCCTCTTCTCCTCTTCTATGGCCCACCAGTGGCCAACACTCCCTTTCCAAAGGTACACTGCATGCTTCACCTTATCAGCCTCTTGGATGCTAAGGATCTTGAAGGCCTTCTCAATCTTGTTTAGCAATAGATCTGCATCCACTGGATCAGCCATCCCAGCATACTCCATTGCCCCAACACAGCGAAGCCGCTCAAAAGTCTTCCTTGTACCTGAAGATTTCACATAGGGAATCGGTGTCCTAGGTTGAGGTGCAGGCATCCTATCCACCATATGCATCACAGTTTCCATGAACTACCCAAAAAGAGATTGAAATGCAAGATTCTCAAGCATGGCTGGGTCGAACTAGGGGACCTCAGGCACCCAATCTTCTCGTTCTTGGTTCCTTTCACCTCCACTTGGTGCAACTACACTACTCTCAGCAGCATGTTCTTCATGTTCTCCAGACATCTTTAAACTTTACTGCTCCTTCTGCATAAGAAGAAGTGACTATAAGACAAACTAGAGGATACGAGAACAAACACAAACCCTAGTCCTAGGTCTCTGTAGACTCGGTGAACCTAAAACTCTAATACCAACCAAACTATGATGCCCTACGCCAAAGAAAGTGAGATAACTCCAACTTAATGTGGAAAACAAAATAAATAAGCAGATTACTAGAAAACACAAAAAATTAAAATCAAAAACATTAAGAACCAAAGATGAAATAACCTTTACATATAAGTCCTCACCAGACTCCTGCATTAGATATCATGAGTTTTAAGGTTCTTACATCAACCTATTCTCATAACATAAGCCATCAACCTGCTACAAGAGATACATGTCCCATACATGCATTCATGAACATCTACTATATCTAGACATCAAAAGGGCACACGAGACAAAAACATGTATCAATAGCATCTCTACATAATACAACCAAAAACCTTCCCAAAGACTGAGTGTACATGGATGACTCTAGGACTTTGCACCAAAAGACTAGCAGCAACACTCCCAACCTTATCAGCTACTATTCTTCTTGGTGCTGCTCTGGCTCAATAGCATAATCTCTAACTGCTCATGCACATCCACCTAAAAGACATGGTGAAACCCATGAGGCGAGATCGCATATCAGTGGGAGATATAACTCTCTACCAATCCTATTATTAAAGAAGGTAGATAAATGAAGACAAAAGTAAAGTTATAACTATGATAAGCAGATTTAGCTAGTGATATCTGCAAGGCAATTATTGTCATCTAACAATTGAAAAGGAATATGAAGAACATATATATTCACTACCAACTACACTGTACAAAAGCAAGCAAGGCCTCATCCAATGTTTTTGTATTTGATCCTAAGCATGTATACTACACGACTGATTATGTATTTTATTATTCCCTAAGCATTTGAGTCGTACCACCCAAATCCAACTGGCCACTACTAAGTCAAAATCAGTGCCATACATGGTATATGGAAGAGCTAGAATCCATGACCTCACCAAACCTCATGGTTAGTGTATGAGTACCCAACATAGACATACTAGTCAACTGCAACCTGTGACATATAGTCAAATAGTGAAAATCCTAGCCCACCTTATTATAGGTCATGGTGAAACTGAGCTACAGCCTGCAACCACACTCCTTCCAGGGTATGGCTCACATCCAATTCTGTGAAACCTCATAAACATCAAATCATTGAGCTACGACCCGCAACTGCACTCCTGCTACGATATGGCACACAACCAATCCTATGAATCCATATACTCAATAATATATCACTCCAACCTTTCACTAGGGAAAGCCTGTTTCACCATCCAACAAGTGCTGACACTGTCACGGATCAATCGCATAGGGAAAAAAAATGTTTAAGTTCCACTTGGTTAGTTAAGTTAATTAAGTGTCTTTTAGAATCAATCAAGTTACAAAATATAAAGACATAAAAAACTCTAAAAAGATAAAGAGCATAGCACGTACCAGAAGATATATTAACGTATAGGGTGTGAACTTGTCATACTATCACCACATGATGCATGTATCACTACCATTCTCCACACCACCAATGCTAAAGTCACATACTATGGAATATCAATCCCTCAACTCATCATTCATGTATCACAAGGGCCTCAAATTGCCTCATGAAGGCACATTCCACCTGTTTCATATCATAGTCATCATAGCATACACTACTATGATTATCAATATCATAACACCTGCATGGATAGAAGATCATAAACATGATAGATAACATCACATATCATAGCCATTCCATGAAAGAGAAATAACCATGATCATTGCACATTATAAAGGTTAGGGTTCCTTCTTAGACGATCATGATTTGCAAGGCTAGGTTCTATAATCAACCCTAGATTCACCACCTCCCATCATCTTGGAGTATATTAGGGTTAGGGAACATCATTAGAGTTGATTAGATATCATTGAAACAACACTCTACATGGCTTATACATTGATAAATGTGTATTTATCATTTTTATTTACATCTTTTAGATCTCTTTTTAGGATTGTTTTGTTATTTATCTTCTTAATTTTGTAATTAATTTTATTAGTTTAGATTTTTTCTATTTGTTTGGATTTTTAATTATATTTGGTTGATTTTTTGTAGGAAAAATAGCTCAATGACAAATTTCCCTTGGAGGATATTTTCCACAAATTCCCGCAGTGCCTGGTTTAAATATATAACTCGCACCAAAGTTGTCATAACTCTCACATCTCAAGGCATAATTTAATGGGCAAGTATGCGTTGGAAAGGGAACTGCATTATCTACAGGAAAAACATATTTTCGGACCACTTATGAAATTATTAATGGCCTAAAAATATGCTCGAAATTACTGTTGTGGGAATCTACAACAAAAATAATGCGAACGGTCCACATAAGTAAAAGCAATCAATCGTTTTCTCTATTGACCAAGCCAGAAACCATCCTGGATTTCAATATGGAAACCTCATAGGAGCTAAAAACTCATCTCAACTTCTGCCTCCACAAAGATCGCCATAACCCCAAGCCAACTATTGTCCACCACCAGGTTTTCCATACAATAACAACCAAAGGAATTTTGGGAACCAAGGGAACTTTAGGGAAAATTTCAATACCGTAGACCTTACCAAAGACAATAATATCAAAACCTTCATCAACCACCACCTCAATAGAATATCGCCACCCCTGTGGCAGAGGATAGGATTTTAGCCTTAGAGCAAATCATAATAGCACATCAGAAGTCAACCGATGCTCAGTTTGCTCCCCTTTTTTCCAAATAAAAAACCCCTACAGGGACCTTCACTAGACAACTCGAGAACAACCCAAAACATCCCGAACAATTAAAGGTTGTTTCCACCCGCTCGAGAAAGATTCATACTCCTCCCTTAATGAAACCCACAGTTGTCCTCTTGGACTTTGAGGATGATGATACAGTGGTCATTGAAACTCCTCCCTCCCCCATCCATGTCATTCCCTCCTTCCACTACCTCTCCTTTGGTCCCACCTGTGGAAATTGATGAGCCAAGAATTCCCATTTACAAACCTCATCCACCTTACTAGGATCTCCTAGAGCAAACTAGGCTTGACACCCATTTTGTGAAATTGAGCGACGCTATGAACAAGTTGCATGTGGATATAACCTTTCTTGATGCCTTGGCTGACATGTCAGTCTAGTCCAAATACATGAAGTCTCTTTTGACCAGGAAATACCACACTGATGAGCATGAGACAGTCATGCTTTCTAGGACCACCTATGATATTATCCAAAGAAAGATGCCTGAAAAGAAGAAAGACCATGGTTCCTATGGGATTGGGTGCTACCTAGGTGATAATGCTTGTAGGAAGGGTCTTGCAGATCTAGGAAGTAGTATTTCGATTATGCCCTATAGTCCTTGAAGGAGGCTAGGCTTTTTTGACATGCTCCCTACCACCATGACCATCCAATTAGTTGACTCATCCATGACAAAACCCATGGGTATCATTGAATACATACCTGTAAGAGTTGGGAAAGATGCCTATGTCCCATGTGACTTTGTCATCATGGACATAAAGGAAGACTTAAGGCACCCCATCATCTTTGGGTGTCCCTTTTTGTCCACCGCTCGTGCCTTGATTGATGTTGAGGCCGGAATGATTTTCTTGTGCCTAGGAAAACAAACCCTAAAGTTTAGGGTATTTGAAATCATGCACGGACCAAGCCTCTAAGAAAAGGTCTATCTTCTTGATTGTATTGAGAAGATGCAACAATTGATACAAGAATGGGAATTAGTTGAGGATCCCCCCAAAATGCCCTTGTGACCCCTATTGATTGTGGATTTGAATATCAGCAATTGGAGCAATTCAAACATCATCTCAACACTTTTTAAGAGATTCACGATGAGGAGTTTGAAGACCTAAAAATGGTCTCCATTGTAGATGCAAAACCTAAATCCCCAAGGCACCTAACATGAAGACCCTCCCTGAAGGTCTTAAGTATGCTTTCCTTGATGAGAAAGAGATTTATCATGTTATCATTAACTCTGATCCCACTCAGGAATAGGAAACCAAGCTAATGACTAAACTTAGTATGAGAAAATCTGCCTTAGGATACAAAATGGTTGATTTTACAGGAATAGATCAGTCCATTTGCATGTATAAAATTCCTATGGTAGAAGAGTACAAACTCTCTCAAGACCCTCAAAGGAAACTGAATCCCAAAATGAAAGAGATGGTGTCTCTAGACGTTATCAAGCTTTTGATTTCAAGGACCAACTACCCCATCTCTGACTCTCCTTGGGTTAGCCCAGTTCAGGTCGTCACCAAGAAAGGGGGTACCACTATCGTGAAAAATGACAAGGATGAGCTTATTCTCACTTGCAATGTCATAGGATGGAGGATGTGTATCGACTATAGGAAATTGAATAAGGCCACTAGGAAAGATCATTTCCCTCTTCACTTCCTGGATCAAGTACTAGATTGCCTCACCCATCAATAATATTTTTTCTATCTTGATGGCTATTCAGGTGCCTATGAAATCCCCATTCATTCGGACGACCAAGAGAAAACAACTTTCATTTCCCCATTTGGCACTTACGCATTCAGGAGAATGTCGTTCGGGTTGTGGAATGCTCCAGCCACCTTTCAGTGGTGCATGTCTGCTATTTTTTCTAGATTGAATGAAACCACCATGGAGGTTTTTATGGACAATTTCTCCATCTATGGAGATAGTTTTGAATCTTGTCTCCATCATTTATCTCTGGTTTTGAAAAAATGTGAGGAAGCACACTTGATCCTCAAGTAGAAGAAGTGTCACTTTATTGTTACCAAAGAAATTATTTAAGGCCATAGGGTGAGAAATGTCGTAATGAAGTGGATGAAGCCAAGATCGGGGTCATCTCAAAACTCCCATCACCTTCCTTCGTCAAGGACATTTGTGCCTTCCTTGGGCATGCATGTTTTTATAGACATTTCATCTATGATTTTTCTAAGATCACCAAAACCCTAACTAATCTCCCTCAAAAAGACACTCCTTTTGTGTTTGATAAAGCTTGCATGGCCATTTTTATTTATTTGAAGGATGCCCTCATCTCTACTTCCATAATCAGGGCCCCTAACTGGTCCCTAAATTTCGAGTTAATGTGTGATGTGAGTGATTATGCCATTGGTGCTATTCTTGGACAACGTGTTGATAAAAAGAACCATGTGATTTACTACAAATCCAAAACACTTGATGAAGCCCAGCAGAATTACAAAACTACTGAAAAGGAAATGCTAGCCATAATATATGCATTTGACAAATTTTTCTCATATTTGGTAGGTTCCAAAGTCATTGTTTACATAGACTATGCGGCCATTAGATATTTGATGAAAAAAAAGGATGTCAAACCTCACCGTCTTTGTTGGGTCCTTTTACTTTAGAAATTTGACCTAGAAATCCTAGACAAAAAGGGCTGCAAAAATGCTGTTGGAAGCTATATTAGTCGCCTTGATTTTTTCAATGATGATGGCATCCCCATAAATGACTTCCTCCCTGATTAAAAATTGTTAAAGATGGAATCCCAATATCCTTAGTTTGTGGATTATATGAATTTTCTAGCCACAGGTATATTGTACCCTGAATATATAAGGGACATTCTAAGGCTAAATTTTTGCATGATGTAAAACAATATTATTGGGATAATCCGTATCTTTTTAGATTGTGTTCAGACGGACTTTATTGCAGGTGTGTTATTGAGGAAGAGGCTCATGATAGACTTGAGCAATGCCACGATGGCCCCACTAGAGGGCACATGAGCTCTCAAAAAACGTCTAGGAAGGTCTTACAATGTGGGTTCTTCTAGCCTACTCTATTCAAAGATTCATATCATTTTTTCCTTGCTTGTGATGAATGTCAAAGGATGGGAAACATATCTAAGAGAGACCAAATGCCCATGACTTCTTGGCAAGATATTGAAATTTTTGACGAGTGGGGGTGGATTATATGGGCTCGTTTCCTTCTTCTTATAGGTACAAATATATCTTGGTGGTTGTTGAATATGTTTCCAAATGGGTTCAAGCCATCCCCACCGAAACATGTGATTCCAAGCATGTGAAGAAATCAAAGATATCATTTTTCCTCGATTTGGGGTGCTCGTACTGTAGTTTCTAATGCCTCATTTTTTATAGAAGAGTTTCGTGTTCTTTTTGAAATGATATGGAGTCCATAACAAGGTTTTCACCTCTTACCACCCTCAGACTAGTGGTCAAGTTGAGGTGTCAAATAGGCAAATCAAGTCCATCCTAGAGAAAATAGTAAATCACACTAGGACCGGTTGGGCTTTAAAACTCAATGATGTCTTGTGGCCATATAAGACCGCCTACAAAATCCCCACATGTACCAATCCTTTCAAATCTTTTTATGGGAAATCATGCCATCTACCCATAGAATTAGAACATAAGGCCAATTGGGCCATAAAAACTCTTAATTTTGATTTAACTGCTACATGTCAAAACTGCTTTTTGCAAATGCAAAGTTAGATGAGCTTCAAATGACCGCCTACGAAAATACTAGTATTTACAAAAACAAAACCAAACTATGGCATGATGGTCATATCAGGAGAAAGGACATTATTGAGGGCGATCAAGTTTTAATGTATAACTCTATATTAAGACATTTTCTTAAAAAACTCAAATCTTGATGGTATGTGCCCTACCTTGTCAAGTGTGCCTACCCTCATGGTATTTTTCTTCTTTGGAAAAAAGTTTCAGGGAAGTTTAAGGTTAATGGACATCAGCTTAAATGGTATATCACCGTTGAGGATTTTCTATCTTCTGAGGCACATCAACTCTCCTTACTCGAAGATCTAGACTTGCACAAACCCCACCTCCCCCTCCTGAGCCTGAAACAGCTCCATGATCCATCTTTGTCTGGCCTTCGACATAAAACTAGGCGCTTATTGTGAGGCAACCCAATCATTTAATTTTTACAATTTTCTTCTATATTTGTATTAGCTAAAACTTGTGTTTCAATTTCAGTACTTATTCAAAAAAAAAGAAAAAAAATTGAGAGATTGGCAATACAACCTGTTGATTCGTTGGATGAAAGCTAGCTACCCCATCAGGCCTACCTTGACCCCGACTACCCTTATTGGGGGAACTACTACTACAATCCTCCTTCATCTTTGAAATTTCTTCCGCTAGAGTGATTATCTTCCCTCCATCTCTGATTTAGGTTTTTCTCAGGATGAGAAAAAGTCTAAGTCTGGGGTGGAGGTGGGTGGTACGATTATATTTCAACCCCTATCTTTTTCCATATTTTCTTTAATTTTCCTTCTTATTGTTTTGCATGTATTTGCTTTAGTTTATGGCCTTTACCTAGTCGGCCATCCCTTTTTTTGTTTTCCTTAGTTTAGAAAAGGCCATTATCTAGTCGGCCCATTGAGTAAACATATATCATTGTACCCCAAATTGAATTTAGTAAAACTTTTTGCAAAATTTATTACAAATTGCCATGTATGAAACCATCATGTCACCTAAGACCCATAATTACATCACTCCATGGAATAGTTGGCAAGTCATAAGAATCAATCAAAACCAAGTGTAAATTTTCTGTATATTTAAACAAATGGATTATCTTGTTATAAAACTTGAATGATGTGAATTATAGGAATATTTTAACTAGAGCAGTGACACTCTATGAAAAAAAAGAAAAAAATAATGTTGAAAGTTATAAGCACAAGAACATGTATTCCTTCCCTCTATTTTACTTCTAAAAAAGAGAAGAAAAGAATCACCACCGGACGAAAATCAAGTCTGGGGTGGCATGCTCCCAAAATAAAAATTCCGTACCCCACAAAGGGGTCTACCATCAAAAGTTGTCAAAGTGCATAAGAAAAACATGGTGACCAATGTAGCCACAAATCCATAAATTTAAATCCCGAGTCAAATAGAGGAGGGATAAAAAAAATTCATCACTTCCTTCTTTGTTTTCACACTCCCCCTTTGTCCTGTTCTTGTGCAACAATGTAGAAATAAAATTTGGGAGTGTCAAAGTGAAAGTAAGATGAAGCTTAATTTTTTACAAAATCTTGATTTAGAAGCAAGATATGATAATTGTTTTGATAGGGAATATAGAACTTTGTGCTTTGTGGTTTTAGGAGATTGGGTGACTTGGCCATAATTTGGAGGTATGGACTATAGTGATGTTACAAGAGTGAGGAATACCATGCTATGAGTATAAATTGAACTTTATTTGTGATTTTATTTGCTTGAGGGCAAGCAAAGATTCAAGTCTCGGGTATTTTGATAAATGTGTATTTATCCTTTTATTTACATCTTTTAGATAACTTTTAAGATTATTTTGTTATTTATCTTCTTAATTTTGTATTTAATTGTATTAGTTTAGATTTTTTTATTTATTTGGAGTTTTAAATATATTTGGTTGATTTTTTGTAGGAAAATGGCTCAAAGACTAATTTCCCTTGGAAGATATTTTTCACAAATTCCCTAAGTATCTGATTTAAATATATACCTCGCACCAAAATTAACATAACTCTCACATCCCAAGGCAGAATTTAATGGGAAAGTATAAGATGGATAGCGAATTGAATTATCTATAGGAAAAATATATTTTCAGACCACTTCCTAACTTTTGACTAGCTCAAAAATATGCTCGTAACCACTATTGTGGGAATCTGCAACAAGAAGAATGTGAACGGTCAACAAAATTAAAAGAAATCAAGCGTTTCCAAAATTGACCAGATCCTGAAAGTTTTCAGCTACTGGCCAGGAGTCTTCTAGAGAATATTTTATGTAAGATTTCCACCCCTCCCTCCCCTATAAAAGGAGGGGAGACGCCACTAAGAAAAGGGTCTCAATTTTTGTACGCATAGTAAAACTCTATTACTTTCTTTATAGTGTAATATTACATTCAAAAGCAGTAAAGTTGGTTATTTTATTCTACATCCGGAATCTCTCTTTTTCTCATTCTTCTTCACGTGTTTTCATCTTGGATCGGGAGACAAAGCAATCAAGATGTTTAATTGTCACTGCCTTGGACTCTACAAAAATTCTGCAATTGCGGTCTATGGCTCCTTTGCTTTCTCTCCTTGTCTCTCCTGTCGTCGCTATGAGTAGTGAGTAGTTTTTTTATCGAGGTGACGGGAGTAGCCCCTTAGTCGTGTGTTAATCAGATCAAGTTTTTACACGACTACTTTAGACGGATGGTTTTTGATTTAGAAATTGCTGATTTAAATGAATTAGTTAATCATTTCAATCGTTTGTTCATCCTGACGGATGAGACCGTGGAATACGGGATTTAGAACACCTAAATCAACTTCACAAGGATTTGGATGTGACAGTGGAAAAATCCTCTTTAGGATGAAGAATAAGGATATGTGAACACCAGCCCCAATGGGTTCACATGGAGTTCCTCTTTTGGATTTTGTTTACAAATAAATCACATACCTGCTTCTATCTTGTTTATCATGTATGCTTGATCCTATTTTCACAAGGGCTGAGGTGGTGAAACCCCTAAATCTCAATGCCTTCTTTCTTGACTTCAACTATTTCTTCTAATGCTTGTTTCAATTTGCCTCTTTTAATTTCAACAATTTTATTCTTGTCATTAGATAATATTGTATTGGTCCTAACCATCTTTTTCTTTTACTTCTTCTTCTTTAGTTTAATATTTTTATTTGCTTACTTTATTGATACCTTTTACCTTCTTTGTATTTTAATTTTACATTCTAGATTAGACAGCCAACCCCCAACTAGAATTTATTTTCTTTTTCTTATTCAAAAATATCAAAAAGAATTATTTTAAAAAACCAATTGGGATTAAAAGAAAATAATCTTAAAAATATTGTCTTGTGGGATCGACCCTTATATACTAGCATTAACAGGAAAGTAAAAAATGGATTAAACTCTAGGATAATTATTCTAGTGAATTGGTGTGCAATCAAAATGTATCATACATTAATCATACAAGTGTATCATTATGTATCGAAGCATACCCCTCAACCACCATCATCATCATGTGTCTCAACCACCATCCAGCCACTAGGTCCCAACCACACCACCTAGACCATGTCGTGACTGTGACATCTACGGTGTTTTCTCAACCATTCCCAACTATCATAACCTAGAGTTTTCTGGACCTCAACCTAGTAACATGTCGGGACCTCCCTCCAAGGGCAGCAACCAAACCAAAATAGGGGCTAAAAAGACCACCAAACTCAAGTGTCATGGCCTAAACAACACTAGGTCCAACCCATCAACAAGAGGAGAATCTTGACCAAGATTAACTATGGTTGCGACCAACAATGAGATTGGTGTCTCAACCATCCTAAGTAAAGATGTCTTGGTCTCAAAATAGGACAAAACTAAGGGGAACCCATAATCATCAGGAGGAAAAACTCATGCAAATGATCATCAAAACCCTAGATCATGGATCATGAAACAACCAAGAAAGGATCTCATCCAAGGGAGAGAAAATCATGATCAAGGTATCCAAAATAGAACCTAACCTCCCTCCAACATCTAGGTACACGAACACCATGCATGAGAGCAAAACCAAGGTTAAAAGATAGGACAGAACCTCCATATCATATCAGCCACAAAAATGAATGCATGTAGATTAAGGTTTCGGGTTTCTACCAACCCAAGCAAGATATCTGCACCAAACAAGATCTAGAGATTATCAGTATCTACTAGAATGATAAGGGAGAATTTTATAGAGAGAAGACAATAACAAACATTTGTAAAAGAGTTCAATAATAGAGTAGGTTAAGTGTTATATAACCTGCCTTTAGAAGATCACCACCAAGGATTCCAAGCTCAAAGATCAAGAGCTCCAAGAACATGATCCAAGGGTTGAAGAAGATCCACCAAAAATTCCAATCTCGGCCACAAGATCACTCAAGAAGGAGAAGATACCAAGGTCAAGATCATATAAGAAAAGAGAACCAAAAATCTCTAGGCCAAGCCAAAAGAGATAGGGAGAAAGAGAGAAGACTCCTTACAGTTGGGTCTACCTTGTCAAAACATGGTCTATGCTTCTTGTGATGAGGAGTTTCTCTCCCAAAATGACCACCATGGAGGAACCACGATCTAGGACCGGGAAAAGAGAGGAAGATGGAGGTAGGAGATCAAAAGAAATGCCATCAACGAAGATAAACACTTACCAAGGCTTGAAGATCGGCTATGGTCAACACAAGCACCGCATGCAAGAAGAGTTTGGTCACCAAGCTCCAAGGACAGATCTCCTTGCCCCACCAAGATCCAAGAACAAGGAAAAGAGAAGGAAGAAGATGGAGGGCCAAATGCGTTACAAGCATGGAGAGATAAGGGGTTATATAAGTGGAAGATGAGAGAGAGGGCAAGGGATGATGTGTCAACACTTAAAGGTGCCAAAGGGACACTTGTCCACTCAAAAGACCAACATGCACCCACATGCAACCATCATAGCCTAACATGTAAGACATGGCGATACACACTAGGTTGGGTCTCAACCACCTTGGTCACCCACATGGTCGCAGTCATGACCCTCCCATGGATCACCATTCCATGGTCACGACAAGCACCATCCATCAACACAAGGTCGAGACAACATATCTCCACATCACCTAGGTTGAGACATCCTACAAGAAGGCAACCATATCGACCAAGAGCACCTTAGTTGTGACCTAAAAACCAATAGGGGGTGTTTTCACTGTGACACTCACCCAAACTCACCCTAGGTCACAACCTAGGTCAAGGTAACCCACTAGGTACACATGGGTCGAGACACTCAACACTATAGAAACCCTAATCACCACTAAGGGTGACACACTTCAACCAAGTCTCAAACAAGGAACCCACTTATTTCTCTCTACTCTAGATGATGTCAAGAAAGAGAAGGAACACCCTATAGGTGAGAAATTGCACATAAATCACCTACTTTGGGTAAATTGCAAGTTGCACCAAAACTAGCACATAAAGCACAAACATCATCCGAAGAAGCTCAAACTTGAAACTTAAGCTTTCCACAAGCCCTAATTACATCTCAAAAGATTAGAGAAAGGTTCTAAGAACACGGTTAAGACAACACAAATAGGTTTAGCACAAAACTCAGGCCAGGGGGCTTACACTCTATTTTTCCTCTTATCTGTCCACTCAATATAGTGAGGCAACCACCCAGAAGCACTCAAAGGCTCAGTAGTAGAAGGAGTAGAAGTAGAAGGACATTGCTCTTTCTTTCACAACTGGTGTCATTTATTATAACTACTTGAACCCAACCACTAGTTGTACACATTCTTGTTACACCATTATTTATTAGCATCGTGAATGGCCTAATTAGTTCAATAAGAAATATCGTTAGTTAATCATATGAAATCATAAGAATGTAATTGATTCAAAACCTTGAACACATCTATTTTTCTCTATTCAAAAAACTCTATGCACTCTTTTTTTTTTAAGATAGGGCTATCACAGAGTTGGGTCCTTATCCTTATTGTCTCCAAATATGTAATCTCTTGTGAAGATTGTCGACCAGTCTCTATGTATTCTCCCGACAAGAATCATAAAAACTTGCGATGCAACTTTTGATGACGCTCGTATCGGGCCTAAAAAGGTTCAACATTCAATACTTCTTATAAATGTGAAAAGAAAGATTAGGAAAATACTATAAAAATGTAAATGTATATATCTCACCTCTAACTCCCTCCAGATGAAGTCTTTAGTGGTGTTACTCACTTGTCTCTAGTCATAAACAAGGACAGACACTGTGTTTCAACCAAGGATCCCACAGTAGTTGACAAACTCATCAGTAATCTACATGCCTACTTCATTAAATTCAACAACACCCTTTTTCATGGAAATGTTTGCTACCCTAAGTCCACACTCCTAATGGCTACAAAGGCACTGGTGAGTGGACTTGGGTGTATGTCCGTAGAATGGTACAAATATTTCACACATGAAATATATAAGCAAAAGAAGTAACAACAAGATATAACAAGATACTAAAAGGGGATAGAGAATCATGTGCCCGTTTTTACTTCAAGAAGTCCCATATGTGTTTCATTTCAGATTTTAGAGACTTGACTACAACAGATATTCATTTGGAAACTACAATTTCCATAAACAAAATATATCAATGCTAGTGCATTGAGTACTTTATAAAAATCATGTAACCACATTGTAAGAGTAATATAAAAGTTGCTTGGCTAGAAACATCATATTAAGGAAGAAGTAGAAACAAGTAAGAATATTTAATGTCATTAATCTATATAAAACATGTTTTAGGTTTCTGTATCCATTATATTAATAGAGGCCTTTGACAACTTCTCAAGGAAGGGTTTGTGAGGGGAATTTATGTTGCCTCTTTTTACATGAGGGACCTCAAGATCAAAGTCAACGAGCTAGCCCTATTTCATTTGTGCCTTCTTCCCTTACCCTGAGAATTTAGGTAGGTACACAAGGTTATGTAATGGATTTCTGTATGTTATGTTCAAGGTTCATCAACATACTATAGTTAACATGGAAGTAGCATTAGTAGGGAATAATAGTTTAAAAAAGTAATTATCTAGCCAAGTATCCATACAAGCATACATACAAACAATCCAATAACATAATAGGGTCAAGAGATTAAGCATACCTTATGAGTAGAGAACATGATTAACAATTTGATTTAGAAAACCGTCTCTAGAAAGTTGGAATATCATGGAAATTGAGTTAACCAATTCATCATGAGATTACAAATAAGTATAATTGGATTAATATCAACAAGATTAGGTCTCATTGATTATGATCATGGTGGTTGGATGTGTCACGAAGGAGTAGGTATCATACATTCATCATTTATTTCAATACCTCAAACTAGGACATGCATTATCATTATCATGTTATATCATACTTCTTGGACTCATATAAACCAAGGGTGACGCATCACAATTAAGATTAAAGATAATATGATTAGGGTTTCATGATCTTAGATGGGGTATCATACGATTAAAATAACCTAAGCATTTACATAGCCAAACTAGTCATCCTGAGTCATAATCATGCAAGATTGTCACCATTATAGTATAGATGGGGATATATGAGTCAGTATTACAAATATCATTAACCTACATATTTGAGATCATTTCATAGCATGGGTTGATTAATAGAACAAGATTTACATCAGATGAGAGACTTGGTTATCAACATTCATACTAGAACACATTTCAAGTTAACATTAGGTCATATGAATGATGGATAAGGACTTTATAGATACAAGGCATGTAATAAGTTATGATTTGAGGTTACATATTCAACTTGGACATAAAGGGTCTACATTTGAACAATGTTGGGGATTCAACATTAAGGTATCCCCATTAAACATGTCACATAGTTCAAAGCACATCATTAGGCCAAAATAGACTAGCATGAATAAGATCTAATCTTAGTTGAGCATCCATCAAGAATTATTGATTTGGATCAATCATAAGGATTTATGCACATTCAAACAAGATTAGGCAATAAGGAAGGGGTCTCTAGCATTAAAGCCCACTTTGGGTCATATATGTAATATTAGACCATTTTAGGATACAAATATATACAAAATTTGAATCTCGATACAACAATCTATTCAAGTTACTGATATTAGGTCAAGATAAGATTTTTTCACATAATCGAGCAAGCTTGTACATTTAAATGCATAAAAAACTTTAAAAAGACATTCAAAACATGCATTTTTGGGATATCAAATGAACAAAGAGAAGAATTAGGTTTTGAATGTATTATTATTGGAAAACTGTCATTTTCTTATCAAAATGATATATTGCAAGTCATAGTTTGGAGCTAGACTGAGAAATATACAAATTTTAGAAGATTAACCTTGAAATAGAAGATCTAGACCATTAGATCTCAATCTAATGGTTGGGGAGAAGCTTGAGCGGTCAAGTTCTTGGGCTATGCTAGGTGGGCGCCTACTTCCTATGGTTGGTGACCATGGATCAGTGATTAGATCCCTCCTCTTAATAGTTCCCACCGCTGCCCACCGCTCCCAGTCAGTCTGGATGTGGTCTAGGGATGCCGCCCACCGTGAGGGGGTCACCATCTCCTCTCATCACGTCTAGGTTACAGACCTTGTGATAGTTAAGCCTGATGGTCTTGTCAGTGTATTTAGAGGAGGGGGAAATGGGGCACTAAGGCTCCTGGAAAGTAGTTGACCATCGACCCTGGGTCCTCGCCTAGATGGAGGGTGCCCCAATTTCTCTATGGTGGCACAAAGAGCCAACCCAAAACTAGCGGCATTGCAACAAGGACAAAGGAGACAAAGATGGGGGGCTTCAAGCCAAAATTTTAAACTAGAGAATGAGGAGAAAGGGAGAGTAAGGGTTGGCAATGGGGAAGAGTGGTCCAATTTGGGCTGACATGAGGTGTAGTGCATCCGAGCCAACCAGGCAACCGTCGTACACTTTGCTCTACAAAGTTGGTGAAAAAGGTGGAGGGACGTCAAATGTGGCTTGGATCCCAAGTTGTGGGATCCGAAGGTCAGAAACATTCCTACAACCTAGCATGTGATTGGTCACTGAGGCCCCAGCCAGATAGCCAAGTAGTAAGGAAGGGGAGGGAATGGGCCACAGACTTGAAAATTTGGGCCAAATAAGGTTAAAAATCCAATTAAATCGTTTAATGATCCATTGTTGTAAGTTCATAACTTGCTCTCCAAAGGTTTGATTGAGGAATTTTATGCATCATTTGATTCGTAATTAAATCCTCTATAACATGAAATATCTTTCATCACAATAAGAGTTTGTTGAAGGGGTTCAATTTTGATTGCATGTTGATGATACATAATAGGAATTCCACTTAGTTTAGAACTCAAATTAGAATCATATATATTAGTACAAAGTCATATTTAATCAAATCCAACTCATCAATTGTGCTTAAAGCATCTCAAAGTCATCAAATTGAGATGGGGAAGTTATTGAGTACAATATAGCATCTAATGAGTCTAGTGTACATAAATTGAATTAGAGGAAATCTAGGTTATCACATCCTCCCCACCTTAAAAGAAATTTTGTCAACCAAAATTAAATCAAGTCATCAATCAAGATTGAGTTTTCCTATTCAACAACAAAGTAGTCATAGTTTTCTCATAAGGTATCATCAACACTTACGATATCCATGTCATTCTAAATCGAGTAATTGTCCATCATGGTCAACACATAGTCACATAGATCATCAAATTGGAAGTATCATCACATGAGTCACAATTTTGGAGTGATTATCCTATATATTACCAAATTTGGATAGATCCCATTTCAAATCAATTGGATAGAGTTCAAGGTAATACATCACTTTCATTTGGAACATTTAGGGTTCTAGCTTTAACATTGTCCTAGGTGGGGTTATGTATCCAAGATTGAGATTTCATATTTCAACAATTTGAGACAAACATCATATTCCAACATCATGGTTTCATGATCAAAATTGATGGAAGGGCCCACCCTAGTCCATATGGAGCTTAACCCTAAGTGAGTTAACATAATCATAATTTTACATCTTTGAGATGTGGGAACATGGAAGTCATTTACCATGTATCGAGGTGACCTCAAGGTGGAAGTTGGGTGATCATAAGAGGCAGATCAAAATCAAGATCAATAAGCATGAGTCAATATTTCATCAATAAATATCGAGAGTCAAGTTTGGACATCAAGGTCATAGGTCACATTTTTTTTTGAATCTAGGGTTTAGATTCCTATTTTAGACCTTAGGGGTGACTTGGGGTTCTGATCTTCCTAAGGTTTTATTGAGATGTCATACACCTTTTTCTTGAGGTTTTGCTATCAATATCTGAGCACGGTATTTTGTGTACAATTCTCTAACCAGGATTTTATCCATATCTTAGGAGCTAATGGATTGCTTCCCTCCTAGGCTTGGCCTTCCAACTGAACTTCCCTCTTGGGCTTGGTGTTCATGGTGACCTTCCCTCCTAGGCTTGGTTTTCGTAGTGGCCTTCCATCCTGGGCTTGGCTTGTTTGCAGCCTTCCCTCCTGGGCTTGTCCTTCATGGTGGCCTTCCCTCCTGGGCTTGGCTCGTTTGTGACCTTACCTCTTGGGCTTGGTATTCATGATGACCTTCCCTCCTGGGCTTGACTCATTTGTGACCTTCCCTCCTAGGCGTGGTCCCTTATTGTTAGTTACTTCCTTAGTGACTTTTCCTCTTGTCCCTCAGAGATGGCATAATTGGGTTCATTGAATTATATTCATTATATGTTCTTTTAATGCTATTTATACTTAATCTTTTGAACTATAGGTGACATTCAAGGCTAAATCATTTCTTAAATGGGTTGGTTAACTCATCCATATAGGGAGAGTATCTATTATCAAATCATATTTCATAATGTCATGATAACAAAGATCAAGATCATAATGGGGCTACCATTATTCAAGATTTTGTAAGATCCAAATTGATAATCATGTTCCTTTCCTTTCATGATCATGGTAAGGGCATATTTTAGAAATCTAGGAGTCAAGTTGGGAACTCAAGAGTTAGAACATAATAGGGCTAGATTGATATCCATATTCATCATATACTTCAAAATTTAGATTTATAAAGAGGCATAGAAATCAACAATGAGATGTCTCTTAAAAAAGTCTTTCCTCATGATTTTGCGATTCTAAAAGCATAGTCATTTCAATGCATGATTATTGTACATATCAAAATAGGGAAAAAATATTGGCTTAATCATGTTTGAGGTTTGGTCAAGAATAGGGAAATATGGATTCACTCAAGTAGGGACTTCATAAAAATGAGGTATAATGTATAAATCCTCCTTATATCATCCTATCAAGATCATTATCATTTTACATCAAGCATAGAAAGCATGTAGTCTAGATGTGGTAAAGTTGAATTAACATGGTCTAAGAGTCCATACAAGAGTGCTTAACTCGAAGAGTACTTTCATTAGTCATAATCGAGTTTTCAAGTTACGGTTAGATCACGATATAGCATCATTTTACTCAATCTTATTAATTCTTTCAAATTTTAGTTTTTCCCATAGATAAGCTACCCATAATTGAGAGATCATGTGATTGATAGTCATGATTAGAAGAATCACATGAGAAGATGAGAAGATTAACTAATCATCATCTACTTGGGTGGCTTAGGTGTTCCTTAAAGAAGAGATAAGATTTTATAAGACTCTCTAAACTTTAAGGAAAGTATTTTTATCCTCCTGAGTTCATAATACGTTTTATTCCTTAAACATATATGGGGGCCTATGTGTTTGGATTTGATACCAGTAGTCACTGAACTATTTCTTACCCTAAGTTCACACTCCTAATGGCTACAAAGCCAAAGATGAGCGGACTTGGTCGTTCATCTGTAGAATGGTATTAATATTTCACATATGCAATATATATGCAAAAGTAGTAACAAGAAGATACTAAAAGGGGATAGGGAAGAATATACCCATTTCTATTTCTAGCATATCCCATTTTTGTTTCATTTCAAATCTTAGAGACTTGAGTGCAGCCAATCTTCATTTGGCAACTACAAATTCGATAAACAAAATATATCAATGTGAGTGCATTGAGTACTCTATAAAAAGCATGAAACCATAGTGTAAGAGTAATATAAAAGTTTTTTGGCTAGAAACATCACATTAAGCAAAAAGTAGAAACAAGGGGAGAACACCTAATGTCATTCTTCTATATAAAATATGTTTTAGGTTTCTTTATCCATCATATTGATAGAGGACTTAGACAAATTGTCAAGGAAGGGTTTGTGAGGGGCATTTTTTATCCCTCTTTTTACATGAGGAACCTCAAGATCAAAGTCAATGAGCTAGCCCTATTTAATTTGTGCCTTGTTCCATTACCTCGAGAATTCAGCTATGTACACAAGGTTATATAATGGATTTCTATATGTCATGTTCACGGTTTATCAACATACTATAGCCAACATGAAAGTAGTATTTGTAGGGAACAATATCTCAAAAAAGTAATTATCTAACCAAGAATTCATACGAGCATACATACAAACAAGCCAATAACATAGTAGGGTCAAGAAGGGGTCTTTAGCATTAAAGCCCACTTTGGGTCAGTTAAGCAATATTAGACCATTTTAGGATACAAAGATATAAAAAATTAAAATCTTGATCTAACAACTTGTTCAAGTTATTGATTTTTGGTCAAGATAAGATTTTTGGGCATAAAGGAGCAAGCTTGTGCTTTAAATGCATTAATATCTTTAATAAGACATTGAAAACATGTTTTTTTGGGATATCAAATGAACCAAGAGAAGAATTAGGTTATACAAGTATTTTACTAGAAAGATATCATTTTCCTAATAAAAATGATATTTTTGGAAGTGATATTTTGGAGATAGCATGCAAAAGATATGAATTTTAGAATATTAACCTTAAAATAGAAGAGACGGACCATTGGATCATAATCCAGTGCTCAGGGAGAAGCTTGGGCCATCAAGTTCTTGGGCCAGGATCGGTGGGCCACCTGATCCCTACCATTGGTGACCATAGACCAATAGTTGGATTCCTCCTCTCAATAGTTTCTAGTACTGCCCACTTCTTGGGGTGAATCCGAATATGGTCCAGGGATGCCGCCCACCGTGAAGGGTCACCATCTCCTCGCCTCACATCCAGGTTGCGTACCTTGAGGTAGTCAAGATTGGTGGTCTTTTTGATGTAGTTGGAAGAGGGGGAAGTGGGGAACTGAGGCTCCAAGAAAGTAGTCATCCATCCTCCTTGGGTTCTCGTGTATATGGAGGGTGCCCCGATTTTTCTATGGTGGCACAAAGAGCCAACACCCAAAACTGGCAATGTTGCAATAAGGAGGAAGGAGATAAAGATGGGAGGGATTCAAGCCACAATTTTGAATTGGAGAACGAGGGGAAAGGGAGAGTAAGGGTTGGCGAAGGGGAAAAGCAGTCCAATTTGGGTTGACGTTGGGTGTAGCGCATCTGAGCCAACCAGGCAACCTTCGTACACTTTGCTTTGCAAAGTAGGTGAAAAAGGTGGTTGAAAGGTGGAGGGCCGTCGGATGTGGATTGCATCCCTAGTTTTGGGGTCCGAGTGTCCCGAATCCTCCATTCCTACAACCTAGCGTGTGATTGTTCGTTGAGGCCCCATCCGGATACCCAAGTAGAAAGGGGGGGGGAATGGGTCGCACACCCAAAAATTCGAGCCCAATAAGGTTAAAAATCCAATTAAATCGAGTTAAATTGATCCATTTTCATAAGTTCATATCTTGAGCTCCAATTGTTCGATTGCAGAAATTTTTATGCTTATAGATTTGTAATTGAATCCTATATAACATGAAATATCTTTCATCACAATAAGAGTTCATTGAAGGGGTTCAATTTTAATTTCAAGTTGATGATACATAATAGGCATGCCACTTAGTTCAAAACTCAAATTAGAATCATATATAAGTACAAAGTGATATTTAATGAAACCCAACTCATCAATTGTGCCTAAAACGAATAAAAATTGTCAAATTGAGGGTGGGGAAAGTTATTGAGTACAATTTAGCTGCTAATGAATCAAGATGTACATAAATTGAATGAGAGGAAATACATGTTATAATACCACTATTCCCTTCCTTATTTATGGAACTTTTCATCAAAGGTATCCCTCTCTTATGTTTATATTTTCAGCACCGTCAACACCCTAGTCAAGAAGCCTAGTAGGATCCTTACACTCAAGATCCTGACACTCAGGATATGGTGCTCCTGGTCAGATGCCATCTATTACATCAAAAGTAAATTTATAAAAAAGTTAGATCATGTATGAAAAAAGTCAAATTATCTTATAGAAAAGTTAGATCACATGTGAAGAAGTCTAATCACATATGAAAAAATAAACATGTTATATAATGAAAATAACATATAAAATACTACATGTAGTATACCTAAAACTAATATCCCTTCCGTGTGATCTTCACATGTATAATCATCAATGTTAGATTCAACATGTACACTTGGTAAGCCAACAAAGAATGGACTAGAGTTGTCATACTTAACATAGTACTCTTCTTCATCAATACGATCTAAAAATAATTGCCAATTCCCATGAAGAACGAAAGACCAATTTTTATGTGGTCAATCGTCGATATAAAATACTTACTTTTCCTAAAATACCATGCTTAATGGTTCATCCTTCTTACATGTCCACTCAAAATTCACTATTGTGAAAACTAGTTCATAAACTACAACTCCTTTGTTGTTATCAACCCATTTACACCAATATAATGGAACTCTAAACTCTGTGTAGTAAATTTCCGATCTATCTTCGATGACACCATAATATGACATTTTTAATTCACATGGAATATTATCCTTGGTACTAGAAAAATACGATGAAGATGCTTGAAGGGTGACCCTACTAATTTGGATGACACTCTTATCATCTTAACATTTTGTATAGTATGAAAAACAATTATTGCCAAACCCTTTGTAAGATGAAACGTGCACCTTTGGCTTATTCATGAGCCATTTGATAGTTTCTGTAACATTTTTGGTGTTTGAGATAGTTGATTGAATACTTTCTCTTTAAACCACCTAATAAATGTTCGATTATGCTCTCCAACAAGCCACATTGAACTGACTCAAGGATTGTTTGTCTTGAGCTTGTTGGTGTGTCCAGTGATATAAATACCCATAGCATCAATGTTGTGCACAACATGCACATGTTCTTGTTCCCATTGCTCATGATTGATATTTATCCATCATTCTCCCATAGAACCTTGGTCAAAATAAATGGTAGGATTCACAATATTAGTAGGCACTTCATTGTAGACCAAAAAGTCATTGCAAAAATCCATAACCTCCATAACAATGTATCCCTCAATGATACTCCCTTCATGGTGACCATGATTCTGAACATTACCTTTAAAAACACTAATGTACCTCTCAAAAAGATACATCTAATGCAGGAAAACTGGACCCAACATCTTCACTTTGCTAGTCAAATGGACAACCAGATGTACCATGATATCAAAGATTCAAGGGGGGAAATAATACTCAAGTTGGCATAAGGTGATGACCAATTCTCTTTGCAACTTATTTAGAATGTCACAATCAATTACTTTGCTGCATAGAGTGTTGAACAAGAAGCAAAGACAAATGATTGCTAACCTTATATGCTTAGGAAGGATATATCAAATAACCACTGGAAATATATGTTGCACTACTTTAGAACTGTCATTGATACCAATCTACAAATATTGGCTGAGTTCCCTGTGGTACCATAACATTAAGGAAGCTCTCATAAAAAGTTCTCTTCTCCTATTTAGATAAGGTCTAACAAGAAGGAGATAGATATGTGCGGCGACCCTTGGTAACTTCTTTTGTTATTTTTTTCCTTACACCCATTTCACGTAGGTCCATTTTGGATTTGATTCGGTCTTTAGTCTTACCTTTTATATTAACCAACGTAGAAATGTTTCTATGATAAACATGTTTCTCAACATGCATGAGATGGATACAATGTCAAACTTTCAAAGAACTCCAATAAGGAAGAGCCTAGAACAATGACCTCATTTTGGATAAAGACTTTTCACCTGTGTGAGTAGTACATGGTTTCTTATCAAAATGATTCACAATGTTGTTGACTCTTTGCATAAACATCCTCCTTGGAAATAGGTTTAGAGGAACTCCCTTCCTCAATTGAGCCATTGAATGCTTTGCACAACTTTCAGTAAGATGCACCTTTGGTAGAAACCTTTGATGACACAAATATATAGTCTTACCACCATGTTTTCGTTCAATTGAATCAATATTTTCCTCACATATGGGACATGCCTTGGTTCCATTAATGTTGTATCCAGTCAAGTTCCCATAATATGGAAAATCATTAATAATGCAAAACAACATAGTGCATATATTAAACATCACTCTGCACAAAGCATCATAAGTCATCACACCTTCACCCCAAAGTATCTATAGGTCATAAATCAAAGGCTCAAGGTAAGCATCAATATCATTTCCAGGTTGTTTGGAGCCTGATATCAGCAAAGACAATATGACATATTTTTCCATCATACAAAACCATAGAGGAAGATTGTATATAACAATCATGATAGGCCAAGTCCTATGATGGATGCTTAATGTTCCATATGGATTAAACTCATTAGTATAATGTCCAAGTCTTAAATTCCTTACTTCTTCTCCAAATTCAGGACACATTAAATCAATCTTCTTCCAATGTGGGAAATCAAACGCATCTCATAGCATACCATTGTTGTTTTTCGTTACCTCTACATGCCAAGATAAGTTTTTTGCATCTATGATATGAGCAAACAAGCGTTGGAACCATGGTATTATAGGCATATACCACGTCACTTTTGTAGGAGACTCGATTTTGGTCTTACCTGATGGTGTCCTTTTGTACCTAGACACCCCTCATTTTGGACATTCTTTTAGATTGATATAGTCCTTCTAAATCAAAACAAAGTCATTTCATCTTGCATGTATCTTCTTAGCCTCCATTCCATTGGGCACAACATCTTTTTCATTTAGTATGTTGAGATGGGAAGCTTGTTGCCTTCAGGGAGAATTTCTTTCAACAAAGACAACAGAGAAGTGAAGCTTTTTCCGCTCCATCTAATGTTAGCCTTTAGAGTATTCTACTTCAACACAACACTCAAATTCGTAACCTTAGTACAACCTAAGTATAACACTTTCTCAGCATCATGTACATCATTTCTAAATAAGGGAGGTAGATCTTTACCATTTACCCCATAACTATCTAGCATCACATTAACCATGTCTATTGGAAATGGTTCATTCTTGTCAACATCATCCATTTCTTACCGACATCTACTAATCTCATACTAGGAATATCTCCATTCCACTACCATTATCTATATCCATGTACAACCCCATTACACATGACATGATATTTGATTGTGTCAACAATGTCAACTTTCAAGTTGTTACTACAATCCCAACTGGGGCAACAGAACCTATCTCCAGGTTGTCTGATATTTTGCTTTGCAAATCATACAAACTCATGCAGACCATTAAAAAACTCCAATGTGTAGCGATTTGGATTAGACATCCATGATCGATCCATCAGATGGGAGACAAGTATCTCATTAGGTGTTAGCTAATAAGTTAAGTTCTGAAAAAATGTTTGAATTGAGTCATAATAATCAATTAGCATTCACATTCATGAATGTGTACAAACTATCCCATTCCTGAGCACTTCACCTCACTAGTAAGTGTATCATATGTGTTCGATTTCAATAAATTTAGGCAACATTTCACCACAGTTCTTCAAGTACAACAATGTAGATCGGAAAATACCCACATACATATTTACCCATAGAACAAACAGGGAAATGTTGTCAGAATTTATTGCAATCAACATGCATTATACACATACATGCTAAGAGAGATAAAGTTCTCAAGAGCAGTCCCAAATCGGGGAAAATCCAACATTTACTCCTAATGAGTAAACCTTGGACGGGTTTCTAGGCCAACAACATAGTTTTGAAATTAGGGTTTAGAATCTTGGGTTTTTAGATTAGAGATTATATATTACAGTTTACATATGAGGGTGTAAAATCATTTGTTTGAATATTAGATTTCACAAATTAGGGTTTAAAATCATTGATTTACATATTAGAATTCACAAATAAGGATTTAAATATTAGGGCTTACATATTATTCAAATATAACATTCAAATAAAGAAAATAACTAATTCAAAGCTCATATGGGACTAAGAACACTCAGATTATTTGTTAGGTCTTACATGTTATCAAACAAGACTATTGAGCCACAATTTTGCATAATCATCAGATTCAAGCATCAACATAGTTATTGTAAATCATCACGTTCATGCATCAACATATTTATTGTATAATATAATTCAATATTAAAAAATGGGACATGATATATATGGAAACCCTACTTAAATATGATCAACAATCCTACCCAGGGGTTTCTTGCACTAATTATCCCATAATTGAGTGGAAAGGAATTTGCCATCATCACCAATTTTAAACCATATATTCAAGTTATAAGTATTGAAAAAAGATCTTCATGGGTACATCTTCCTAATTTGTCCTTTTCAATACAAACAAAAAAATGAATGAGAAGGGCCAACCTTACAATAGAAAAAGGGTGGCAGCTTGGAGAAGCGTATGGGTGATAATGATAGAGAAGCAAATAGTGAAAACATACATACGATGATGTAAGAGAAGTGAGTAACAGAAGACGGGCAGCAATGCTGGACAAGCAAGTAGCAACAATAGATAGGCAGAGGAGAATAGTGTAAAACTAGCAGCAGTTGGTGGCGACAGAGAAGCCAGTAGTAGTAGTAACAATGTCCGTAGGAGAAGCGAGTAGCAACAGTGACGACAAACGATGGATGACCTTGAGTCTTTGGTGGGAGTGAGTAGCAGTGGCACTAGGGGCATCAGTGATGTCGACGACATAATAAATCACCATACTGACTATTCTATAGAAATATGGGGAGTGGAAAGAGGGGTTTCTCATGTGGTTTAAGTAAGAGAAAACTCATTGGTTATTTCAAAAGATTATCGATGTAACCTATCCTTTTGGTTAAAGTGGACAAACCACCGACGAAACGTGTTTCTGCACAACCCTATATCGTCAGTTAGCTATGACTAAACCGACAATGAACTTGTATGTGCAAAAAACTACATCGTTGGTTTCGATACGACCAAACCGACGCGAAAATCCAATTTGGAGGGAAAAATTTTACGGGACATTTGGCGTGAATCCCTTTCTTGTTGATTTATGTAGGCAACATCGAACAAATAGATAAATGAGAAAATAAGGGACATTTTACATGTACCACTTATCTCATCAGTTATTGTACAAGAAACTTACAAAGTAGGATTTTCATAGGCAAATTAAATGTCTCCCAAAATTTGCACAAAATTGTATTTTTGCGACTAACTTATCTCATTAGTTTCTTTGTGAAACAATCGACAGAATACGTAAAGTGCAACCTGTCTTTTCTTAGTTAAACAATCACTCCTTCTAATCGACAAGATATGTTACGCCTTCAGTTTCTCTTGAAAAGAAATCAAAGCCATAAGTCATATAAGTAGTAGTGCTTGTGAGGCGAATTTGGATTAGGGTTTAGGTTTTATTCAATTAGGATCTAGTCAAGTCTAGGTTTCTAGGATAGAAACTCTGAGGGTAGTTAGGGGTTGATGGTAATAATGGGAGGTGGGAATGAGGTTTTAGACCTCACATCCCATAGGGTCTATTCTTTAGAAGGAACCAAGATAATTACACTAAATGCTTATATACCAACTACTTAGATCTCTCACCTAAGTGTAGGAGAATTGATTAAAATGTAGGACCACGGGAAGATAACTAGGGATCCGCTAATTGGACCTAGGAGCAACTCCCAGAAAGAGCGACATGTATGCAATTTTCTAAGAATCTAGGTTATGCCAAGAACAAACCACAAAGAAATTTATGAGAAATGAGAAAAAAATTAGAACATAATCATTAATAAACAAAATTACAATGTTTACATATCAATTCCCCCAACATGCTATCAAAGTAACATTTTTGTCCCCAAACAGACCACCTAAGGGGCCTAACTACTCATTGAACTAGAAAATATAAAAAGAGTGAAGAAAGAGGTAGAAGTAGCCTTAAAGATTAGTGTAGATGAAGAAATCCTCCTCTCTAGTAGCTATAAGTATGTGCTCCTCCCTCCTCCAAGGTGGAACGACTTGAGATGATGGTGGAAAGTGGTCAAAACCCTAAGAAACTAGGGTTTTGGTGGTGCAAATGGTGAAATGATGTGGAATGGAGATGTATATGATGACAAATAGCTAAGGAGTGAAAATGTATATCTAGGAGGTGGTAGAAGGTATCTAACCTCGAGCTCCAGCCAACACCCATATATATTTAGGTAGTAGGGAAGCAGCAGGTGATGTGGGAGGTAGAATGGGTAATGAAGTGTAGAAAATTGGGTAGGTTTTCAAGTACCACGGTCGTGCTGGGCAAAACGACCGTGGTGGATAGTAAATAGAACAAGCGTGGTAGAGTTAAATTTTTGAGGTGAAAATGGGAAAAATTACAAGAAGTTTTGGGGTTTTTGAATAGTTGGTGGTACAACCATGGTAATCACCATGACTGTGATGGGTTACTAGCCAAACGGTCATGGTGGTCCACACAACCGTTATGGGATGGAGTTTGTTGGTCATTATGCTAAAGACGGGCATGTTGAGGTCCGGTCAGCATGGTTGTTATGGTAGGAACGATCGTGTTGGGATCTTCATAGCATGTTTAGTTGATCTCTTTTTGAAATTCTTGAATTGTAACTTCTCTGTGAGTTTTAACTTGGCTAGCATGATTGTTCCGTGGCACCAAAGCTTTGTTAGGATCTTAAGTTGCACTTTGATCTTCAACTTTGGATTTTAATGGTGGTCTATGCTTCACTTGAGTCTTGGACACTAGGTAGGTTGAGGAAGATCTTGAACCTTACTTGGACTCCTCCAATGGTGGAGCTCGTCCATCCAAGTGTGGTCCAAGTACTTGAAAAACATGAAAAGAATGTCCATAAGTGCATTTGATAGAAATATGCATGTTAAGGGGAACAACATGTAATCTAATTGGTATAGATTTCATTGAAGTGTGATAAGACACAAGTTGAAGCCTTAAAATAGGATTGCATTCGAAATTAAATATGAAAATTTCAAAATATGGCACCTTCACATCAAATCAAGGCCTAAGTGCCTATTCATTCTCAAATTCTAGGAATAAACAACACTTCCACCTAATAACTATTTTCGTATTAATTGGGGGATAAGGAAGCTATCCTTTTGTGCACATTCATGGTTAATGGACCATTAAATAAGTAGCCAAAGCTCTATTTTTTTAATGAATTTTTTGCCATGTCAAGTATGCATTCATGATCTGAAAGTTTAGTGGCTACTTATGAAAAAGTACATTGAGTTTTGAAAACAATCTATGGTTTACCACATTCAATCATTTAGGTATGCTTGTTAAGAAAGAAGTATATCATAAAATGTTGATAGAAGATGTTGTATCAAAACCAAAGAATGAGTTACATATATTGCACCACTACCATTTAAATGGATCCAAAGCCTCAAGCTATGACAAGAAAATTATAATAAAGATACTACAATGTCATTGGCTTTGACGTCACTAATTCAATTTCATTAGGTGAAAATTTATCACTTTTTCCATTATGATTAATAACACTTACTATGTATCTTAGATTAATTAATCATTCAATAATGATCATCAGGGTCAACTTATCTAGAAAAATCGATGATAGCACTGTTTGTGATATCATATGGGATTATCTTCATTTAATATAAGATATATGTCACATACATGTATACATACACACTTGTGTTATCATATACAAAAAGTGTTGTGAGGGTTTTTTTGTTATCTTACAATTTCCAAAATCCAATGGTAAAAACTACAAATAAATTCTTTCAAGTAGTTTAAATAACTAGTTATTATCATCTTTCATCAATATATCATTTAAAACATTTTATTATAGCTACTTCTACCTTATATTCTTCTATCTAAATATGAATAATATGATAAGAAGAGTCATAATATGTTATATCCATTTTTCATAACATAAAATAGTGACTTTAGGAAATTCATTGTGTTGTATAGTAACTACCCATTATGATGAAAACATCAATTAGATTAACCAAGAAGCAAAATAAATTTGATTTAATTTTATAGTTTCTTTTTTCCAAAGTACTTGTATGCTATATTTAATTGGATGTTTAATTTGTCCTATTTAAAAGAGAACTAAACAAGTGGAGAAGGATACATGACAAAAGATAGTTGTCATAGTTGGTCAAATTTATGCCTAGGGTCTATTGACTTTTTGTGAAGTGGTCGTCAGAGTCCACTTAAGGCTACAAAATTATGATCAGTGGTAGATACCACTAAAGTAGCGAGGGTTAAAAACTACTTCTAAGTCCCTATCAGAAATGGAAGTGGATTCAAGGTTTTTCCCATAATCTTAGATTAAAGGTTTTTCCCATAATCTTAGATTAAAGGAGTTGGATTTCATGAGCTAAAAAGGTTGTTTGGAGGTATAGGAAGTGGTGACTGATGTTGGCATGGTTGAACATGCCCAAAACTCACCATTGATGTCCATGTTACCACATAAGGAAGCAAAATTGGATGTGGATGTCTAGTCCAGCTTGTGATCAACTAAGGAATGAGGAAGGTTTATAGGGATGTGGTGGAGCTTCTAGTGGTGCTGGTGAATTGAATGAAGTTGGCGTGGTTATTGGAGTTCAATCTTAACACGAAGGTGAAGAGATGTTCTCCTTGTCATGGTATTGGGATTATTTATAAGGAGCATTGGTTTAGGGTTATATTCTAGGGGTTAGGAAAAATCTATAAGAGGCCTGAGATGGATATGTTATGGCGTGACATCAAAC
Source organism: Alisma plantago-aquatica (assembly GCA_963693085.1). Taxonomy (NCBI): domain Eukaryota; kingdom Viridiplantae; phylum Streptophyta; class Magnoliopsida; order Alismatales; family Alismataceae; genus Alisma; species Alisma plantago-aquatica. The sequence continues at coordinate 19,249,482 of OY856413.1, forward strand.
TTGATTGTTTCATGGATATATCATAGGTCTTTATGGGTAACATAACCAAGTAATCATGCTTTGGGTTTGGAATGGTCTTTGAGGTAGAGGAGACATTGAAAAAGAGATGTGTTCATATCATAGGTGCCTAGGTGATGAATGCATATTCATCCCAATTTCAGCTACATTATTAGTCTACTTTAGCAATTATATAGTCTAGTTTTCACTAGAATAGTTTTGTTTCAATCTACTTAGGATTTTGTGATAATTTGTAGGAATTTGATACTTTTCTTGACTCCCTTTTGCAGGATATGAATTCTGTCACTCTACAACAAGTTTGCTAGGGGGTCCCACTGACTCAAAAATGAATTTTGAACACTTCTAGAAGATAGACCAATAAAACAATTTTTTTGTCTGAGGTCAAAATTGACCCATCAATGGAATTTCCAATTAGCATCAAAACCATCGAGAAATCAAGATATCAGGCCCTTCGAACTTCTAGGTGGATGACATGTCGACCCCCTGGTTAACATACTGGTGCTAGACATCCAAACGCTTGACATTCAAGCCCGTCAATGACCCATCAACCCTTTGGTTGACACTTAGAATCATCGGTCGACATCTCCATCGATTGGAAGACAACATCATCATTCATCTATCGACAACATGCCACCGAACCTCAATGTCGATGACCCATCGACCTACCAGCTTGACAACCACCGAGACAACCATCGATCGACGACTCTCTATCGAGCATTAAGGACCATCAACCTCCTAGGTCAATGGTTGGAAGCCCAAGTGACAAGACTCATTGGTCGACAACCAATGTTTGACGTTGATGGAGAGCACAAGTGGTCTTAGACGACACCACTATAAATAGGCTCCTAGTACAACACTTCAACTCATCTAGAATTTTGTAGAAAAAAACCCTGAAAGGTTGATGTCGATTTCAAAGACAAAGACGAGATCCATCGACCAATCTAGTTCTATCAACCTAGCTTGTCCATCAACCTATAGATTTGGCATCTCCCATCAACCACAACAACTCATGGCCATCAAATTTTCTCTCTGGGAAATTGATCTCTTCTCAGAGATGTTGTCCATCCACCTACTTCAACTGCAAGCCAAGGTTAGTTCTTGGAAGAGAAGAAGGAAGAAAGTCTACAGTCACACACCACATTGAGCTACTTCTCCTACCATTATGATCATGATCATATCCTCTTTCTCTACTACTGATACTAGTCTCGCCATGTTGATGGAGTAGTCTTTTGACTAGGGAGTGGGGATTAGTCCCACTACTCATTTTTTTCAATTTCATTCACATTTCAATGCTTGTATGAACTCATTTAATTCATAGCTAATTGTTTATTGCATGTATTTTGGATTGATCACTTGTCCTACATAATTTATTATTATCTTATACCGTAAAAACATCAACATTTAATATTTGAATACAAATGATTTTTGGTTGATCCTCTGACGAGAACTTCTGAGTGGAAGTCTCCATAGTAGTGGATATAGGATCTATAAGTAATGAGACATTGAGCTTATAGGGACATCTACTCATGCAAGTTTCTAACGTCGAAAGGGGAAACTTGCACAACTCCAATTATATCTTCATATGTGTTTCTATTTGAAAGAATACAAACATTCAAATAGTGGCAGTGAAAACCAATTCCACCCTAGTGTTTCCATCAATTAATAACTAGAACCTTAATCTAGCTCCTTTTATTCTTGTAATCTTAGTTAAACATACTAGTCTCAACTTTTGTGATAAATACTAGTTCTTGACAAGTTACTTTGATTAGATAATTCTTAAAAATGTTGTCCTTTAGGATACGATCCTCAACTATACTACAACAAGATCTATCCTCTTATGGGTGGAATTATTGCACATTAGTTTTGCTATACTCATTCCTAATAAATTTCTAATGCAATAATATCCACGTCACTAGGTGGCAAGGGTTTGTGAGTAATTGTTCCTCAAAATCATATAAATCCCATTATCTTTAGGAGAGACAACTAGTGCATGTGGGGGGTATAAGTCAAAGGTGAATGGTATGTATTGGACTAGACCCCTAGATTATCGGTCTCCATAAGTAGATATTCAAATTATTACAATCATTGTACAAATCTAAGATTGATTCATATATAGTAAACTATACTAAGCTTACAATAATAATAACAATTGAATACTAATAAAATTACATCTAGGAAGACTTTTTCAACGATTATGAAGCTTGTGAATATTTGATGGATTTGTATATCTTTGGTCATATTGTTTATTTATACCCTTTATTCGGATGAATATCATTATGATGGAAAGTAGCTTCATGTAGAAAGTTGTGTTCTCTGAATTCTATGGGGAACATATTCTCTTTCATCAACCAATGATACCCATTGCAAAGTTTATCATAATAACTATGATGAAACACCATGAAATAGAGATTTCAATAATATGTCAAGTAATGATTCTAACTCCAAAAAATTGGATAATATCTACTCTTTACATTGTCTAAAAAGTCAGGTGTTGATCATGACTATTTTACTTGTACTATACTTGGAATCAACTTCTAACAATAATGTCAACGTGGATCTTCACTCCATCGATTACCTAAATTCATATGGTTGATGTGAATCAAGTTGGCCAATTCTTGAATTGGGTGTTCAAGTTGGTCATCATGTTTTCATATGTTTATCCTTGATGTGGAGGAGATCTACAATTTTTTTGGCTTATAGATAACACATTGACTTTGACAAACTACTAGTTAGAATGCTTCTTGAAAATTTCAAACATCAGATTGATTCATAAATAGTAAACTATACGACCTTTAAAATGAATAAATAAATATCATTATAAAATAACATCTAGAAAGGCTTCTTCTGAGATAGCAAAGCTCGTGAAAATCTATTGAATCTGTAATCCTTGTAATATTATTCATTTATACCTTGAGTTCTTATGGATATCTGTCTGACGAAAGTAGCTTCATAGAGGAATTGGTATGGTTGAGTTGCCACCATCTTCTACTCTCAACATTTAATTTTTTGGGGTGGGTCCAGTTTCTCGTTGCCTAAGAGAGATTCCTCAATGAAAAAGGAATTATAATTATGGGAAGAATGTCAATGTATCTTAATATCTAGATGTGAAAACATCCAGATGTCAAAATATCAAAGAGATTAAATACCAAATGCTAAAATATGGACATTTTATAATATGTTATTAAGGTCTGGGTATTAGTTCTCACATTCTAGGAAAAACAACACTTCTACTATATAAATATTTTTCCAATTAATTGGGAGAAACTAAACAATCCCTTTGTGCACGTTCATGGTTAATGACACATTAAACAAGGAGACATACCTCTATTTGGTAATAAATTAAGGTCCAAATCAAGTAATTATTCTACATTTACAAATTTAGTAGTCACCTACAAAAAAGTACACGTAGGTTTTTAAACAATCTTGGGTTACACCACTTTCAATAAGTTATGTACGCTTGTCAAGAAGGAAGTATAGCATAATATGTCAATAGCAGTTGTAGTACCCTAACAAAATAAAGATTTAAATATATTGCACCACTATCATTGAAATGTCTCCAAAGCCTCTAAAATCTAGCAAAAAAAGTATACAAATGTTACTACAACATCATTGGCTTTGACATCAATAATTATGTTTTATTGGGTGAAAAATTATATCTTCTCCCATTCCATACATGTATACGCACACTGTAAGGAGTGAGACCCAGAGGGGATCCGATACCTACTTATAATTTGAAGAATAGAACCTCCAGTCCAAACACACCTAAAGATATGTTGGAGTGGGTGTAAAATTTTCAAATCTTAATTAATGGTATACAAAACAATCAAAGTGTAGCAGGGGAATAAAAACATTAACTATATTCAATTTTTCACAAGGTTACAAAAGAACATAATAATCTCCCACATAGGGTTTACATGGATATTACATCATAAACATCTAGTCGATGGAAATCTAAAACATATCAAGTTTGTCTCCAACTTTTAACTCCTTAAGATAAGTCCATGTGTTCATGCAATTTCATCTAGGTCCTTCACCTAGGGTTGGAAGCATACCCCAACAAGAAGAGAAAAGTAAAAGAATAGATGACATCAACAAAGCCTAGTATGTGCATATTAAATAGGAAATTTGAGCAATATATGATACAAAGGACATCAAAATAAAAGGTTTCCCATAGAAAAGAAAAGGACTACCCAATCAGGCATAAAAGAAAAGAATTATAAATGATGAATAAAAAGGAGAATACTTGCCATAAACAAATAATAAAAGTGGTGGCACAAAACCAAACATAATCTTTGGGCACAAAAACCCATTATAAGAACAACCTACATGCATGTGATATAAACATCACACTAGAACAATATAAATAACAAATGTGGCCAAGCCTCATAAACATGACACCTGATAGATATTGGAACATAACCAAACTCCCAAATATAAAATATGTGGGCTAAGCCTCACAAACTTGAAACCCCGGTTTGGGGCACATAACCTCTATCCCAAAAATATAATAAGGGCACATAACCCAGAAACCAATGCAATTACACTACTCCAGTGCTACTGATTCACATAGAATATTTAATGTAGAGGCAAGTAGAAAGTATAGTCTGTTTATACAAAGTAGTCACCACAAAAATGACCATCATGAACATCCACCTCAAAGTGGGCACATAACAACAAATTTTGTTCCATCATGAACAAATCATAAGAAAGAGACCAAGAGATTGTCCAATTATAATAACAAAATCAGTACCAAATAAAGTAGTTCACATGAACCATAACATTCAGAAGAAAGAATATTCTGTAGGCTATTGTACATAGGACTAAGAGAAAGAAGAAAATCGGTGAATTTCTCATAAAAAATAATATGGGATGAAAACATACCTCACTTCAGATTCAAAACAATCCAATGTTATTCCTATATATAAGCCTAGGTCTTCAAAGCACCTATTAAGAATATATGTAGATTTAGAGTCAATTTTACACAAGTTTATTAATTTCATATTTGGTTGAATTATGTATCATTATTCTCAATTATGGTCACCTTGTCCTTTTATGCACATTATTTCTCTAAATCAACATTACCTCATGTGAGATATTCTATGTATCTTGTATTGGTCTAAAGATTAGTTATGGAAGCAGTAAGCCATATTGGTTTTAGGATGATTTATTTATGCATTAACATGTTAGGGTTTCAATTAGCTACTCATGTGTATATCTTTATCCTTGTTTGGCTAAGGCCCTGTTAACCTGGGAATAGGATTAGGTCCTAGATTTTGGTATGTTAGACACACACTTTTTTAATCATATACAAAAAAAGGTCTTAGAATTTTGTTTACTTAGCTTACATTTTCTAAACTCCAAATGTAAAATTCTAAAAATATTCTTCCAAGTAATTTACAACTAATTATTTTGATTTTCATTAATTTTAATATTTAAACTATTATATTATGTTATTTTACCTTTTATTACTCAATATAAACATGAATAAATATGGTAAGGAGAGCCACAACATGCTAAATTTCTTTGGAATTACATAAAATAGTGACTTCATGAATTTTATTTTATTATATTAATCATAGATGTTAAATGAGATGGACTTAATCGTATAATTTCTAATCGTTAGAGTTCATCAAAGTACATGTATGTTACGTTTTGTTGGATGATTTATTTATACAATTTAAAAGACAACTAAATAAGGATATAATGATATATGACAAAGGAGGGTGGACTTAGATGGTCAACTTTGTGCCAAGGGTCTACTAACCTGCTGTGAGGTGGTCATCAAGGTCCACTAAAAGGACACCAGAATTGTGATTGGTGGTAGCTACCACCAAAGTAGAGAGGGTTGAAATGAAGATCCTCACATTTAATCAATGATCTTTTGCCCACATCCCAATGCTAGGGAGATCTTCAAGCTCTACCATAAAAGAACTTGTATGGTGGAATTTTGATACTAGACTAGTACCATTACTATATACTCACTCATACAAGGGAAAGCACTTATCCCAAAAACCACTTTAGTCCACGAAACTAGAATATAATAAATTTTCTAGGATTTGCATTGTAAACTCATATTGTCCATCCATCTAAGGGTGATATGTAGAGTTGAATGCATGGAAAGTACCTAATTTGTCATGTATCTATTTCTAGGGTCTGAATCTTAGTTTTTGATCTCTATCAGAAACATTAATATTTATCTTCCAATGAAAGCACACTATATTATGATGTATAGCTCTTGAATTGAAGCTACATTCATGGTATCTTTGAAGATATAATGTGAGAGGATGCATGGATGGATGATGAATTACAAAAATTATTAATTATGCTTTGTATTTATATAGACAATGACAACGTTAATCATGACTTTATCCCAATTCTATCGGGACTCTCTAGTGGTTGTAATTGACCTCCAAATCTTTGGTACTCAATTTAAACTCATTGATAGGTCAAGTAATTTGCCACAAACTCAAAAATATCATTTAGTATATTCTTCCACCAAAAATAACAATTTGGATTCTTGTAAATTTTCTTTGTTTCCAAATGGATGGTATGCTTAGAATATTGAGTCTATTCTAGAGTTTCCTCCCTGAATAAATCAACATTGGGAACTCATAATTGTTATAATAAACAAATTGATCCACACAATCCTACTTACAATTTGTCAGGGACTACTATACTTGTTTCTTGATGTCTTCTAGCATAGAACTAGACTTTTAAGCCATATTCATCTTGTAAATCCTATAGATAAATGATACTTTCTCCACAGGTTCCCCCGCCCAATTAAATTTTGATTGTATGCACCCTAGGAACATAATTGGAGCTTTTGAATATTTATAAACCTGGTTTGGACACACTCTTAAATGAATCCACAAGTTCATGAGCTCGAGAGTATTATAGAGGATGGCAAGTTGGAATCCAACTCAAGGGAAAGAGGAGGAGATAGAGATATATTCATTTTAGTCTAGGTTTGTAATGTTGAGTCGAGGGTGTAATGGTTTATCTTGGTTTTTTTGAATTACACTAAGTGGTCAAACAAGAACTTAAAGAAAAGCATGAACAAAACCTACTTTAATCCTTGATAGTGTGGTATAAATATAAAAGAATGAAAGATAAAATAGAAAAGGGTAAATTACACTGGGATAAGCAAGGCAACATCTAACACTAGCACTACACCAACATCACAACTCTAATAATAAACCTAGAGATGATAATTGATTAAACTAGACCATAAGGGAACTACACTAGGAAAATAGGAAAAAGGCAACTAGAAAACTATATTAGAAACTAATTGGACAAGGAAAGCATGATAAATCACAAAGGAGCACTAACTACACTATAAAAACCTATATACCATGAACAATGCAAGAGACTAATTAAGAAATTGAATCAGCTAACCAATCAAGAAATAGCTAAGCAAGAGTGTAATTAGGGTTTTAATCAATTAATGGAAGTGTGGGCTGTTGGGGTAATGTGAGAATCACCTATGTTTAGGGTCACTACACGTTAACTGTACTCATTCATTTATATTATCAAACAGAACAACAAGTTATATGCTTTAGAATTTCCCTGAACTATTGGTTGGTCATGGATGGAATAGGGCATGTATATAATAACTACTCCCTAGCACCCTCTATCCAACCTTGTAGGGATCACATGGATTGGGGTTTAGGTGAACTTTAACTAGCATATAATCGAGTCTAGGTTTCTAGGATAATACCTCGTAGGGAAATTAGGGGCCAAGGGTAGTAATGGAGGGTGGAAATGAGGGTATTTTACCTCACATTACCTACCATCTAGCCTTTATATATCTCCAAACCAATTCTACAAAGTTCTTCTAAACTAGCTACTTATATCTCACACCTAAGAGTAGAAGAGTGGATATATATGTGGGAAGTTGGGTTTCAAGTTACGGATCCACTAGTTAGACTTAGCTGCAAATCCCAAAATAGCCACATATAGGCCATTTCCCCTACAACCTAGGTGGTTTCTAGTACAAATCACTAGATCATCAATTTTTTTAAGTACAAGCAAAGGATAACTCATGGAAAATGAGATAGAAATGAAACACAATCATTAACAAACAAATTTATGAAGTTTACACATCATTTTCCCTCAACATTTATCAAAGTTATATTAATCCTAAATAGCCCACCTAGGGAGCTTAGCTATTCATAGAACAAAAAATGGAAAAGACTTGGACAATGAACCAAGTCAAACCAGTAGATAGCCCAATTTATTGAGAACCATTCGCAAGTGGAGCCATGCCATGAAAGGATGAATTGGCTGATACCTATTGGCCAAAAAATGTAAAAATCACAAAATATATGTTGATCTCTGATAATTCATAGAAATTAGCTCTGGTGTTAGATAAATACAAATAAGGTATTCAAAATTGTAGAAAAATAATTTGAACAACAAGGTAACTTAATGTCAATATTTTAATTCTTAAATATTAGTGATATCATGCAAGATATATTACTCTTATTTCATGAGTAATAAATATCGCCCCGATGCCTAAAATTATTAGAATGTACTAATAACTCCTCAGTTTGATATGTAATCCATACATTTCTAGGAATGATTATATTCAGACTTAAAATCATATAATTTTCTTAATGTGACTGCTTATGAATAATAGACCTAAGGAAAAGGCAATAAACATGTTTTTGGTTAATGAATTTTGGAGTTTTTAGAATGTATTAATAGAAGTATATGGACTTCATCTTCTCACTGAAATGCCTACAATTCAGGTAGACAACCTAATGACCACCTCATAAATCCTTAGAGTCGCAGAACTAGAAGCACACATATAATCTTGACTCTGATTGCATTCCCCCTAATCAAGACAATTTGAATCAATGAGATTCAAGCTAGGTGAATCCTAGATTAGATCTTGCGCTCAATAGAAATGAGACTCCAAGAAACTTGTTGGTCGGTCATACTAACTAAAACTTGCAGCTCTCTGTATGATGAAATCTGAAAAAACCAACCCTCCTCTCTTCCTAAAGCATCTGCACTCCCAGGTCATTTACTATTCACCTTTTACATGAATCGATCAATGACAGAGTGTTGTGAAAGTCCAGTCCTAAGGCGTTGATTTCCATGTTTTTTTCCTATTTCTCACATTTTTAGAAAACTAGGTATGAACTTAATAATGAGACTAATTTAGATAGAATCTTGGTTGGTATATGTACTCTTAGTAAGTATATAGACATCTTACCCATCAAACTCCATAATATGCATAGAAAGAATTACATATATATGAAATAGAGTAAAATTATCTTTTACAAATCTACAATAATCATCCTATATTTTAGTAAATAGAAATTTAGATCATAATCTATGAATATATTGGATTGCAAATAGGTTATAACGAGGACAAACTACCTATATACTGTACAATCAATTGTGTCAATGAGTTCATATACTAATGAGTATATACCTAAATTTATTAAGATGGTAAATGATGGCGTAGTTTTACTAGACCTAAAAATAACCAAATCATCTGATAGTAATGTTATTTCATATAATTTTTGGAACAAATTTGAAATCTAACTCTATCCATGATAGGGAAATGGGTTGATTTCATCAACAAACTCAAGATTTCAATCATATTACTTATATAATAATAGATATATAGAAATATACAAAATTCAATTAACAAATGGAAGGAATATCTCTACATAATTACTACACCTTATAGGAAATCTAGAAACCCTAGAATGCATAGAGGAGGTACCCTAGAAATGATGCATCATCCCAAATCAAATGGAGATGTATTGTAATCCACCCATCCATTGTCCTAACTAAATAGTTATATACACTATAACATGTGTTCACTAAATAGGATTAAAATACCTAACATAAGGTAATTAGAATCAGATAATAACTATATATATAACTATAATAGGAGTGTATACACATGTATGCTTTGGTTTGACTAACATACTGAATATGGTCCAAGAATGAATACTTGATTTTGGGGCCCAAATACACCTAGTGAGTTAATCATTAGATGTGGAAGATCAGGTATCTGCAATCCCTGTTTACATTTAAGAATTAAATTGATTATAATCCAATTTTCCCTAGTGAGGCATCTTTAAAAATATCTCCTTCTTGACTCCATATCTATACTCAATGAGATATATTTATTTTATTTCTTATGGAGAAAGAAAATATCCTTTAATGATGGGTTTATTAGCCATTTTTCCATCATTACATTGATGAAGATGATGTTCATAGAATCATTTTGTCTTGCCATATTATATTGCATGCTTATTAGACTATTAATCTAGAGTAGCGGTACTTTTGTACAATTATACATTTGTTAAATATATTGGGTGTCAAGGTTTTACTCCCCCTTGACCATAGGGTATTGGGGTTCTATTCCCCCTATCCTTGGAGGATTGGGGTCTTACTCCCCTTTTCTCCCTAGCTCAAGCTCCTATGGTGCCTCGTCCGTACAATAGATTTAGTTAGACTAACATGTATGTACATTTTTATTATAATTGTTGTGATTTATTTTGGCAAGATCTTAGAAATGCTTATATAATTCTCATTTACATTTTTATTTTTCATTTTTTGTTATATCCTATTGAACTTACCTACATGATGGAACACCTACTTCATTAGAAGAAACTTTTTTTCACATACATGCCAATAATGCTCAAATCTATTTTTTGCAGATATACTCAAAATTGTTTTAACACGAACCTTTTTATTTCATTTTATTGGGTGTAATTCCCAAAGCCACCCAGGTGTAGGTGTGTTGTATGAAAATGAATCTGGAAGATTACTTTCAGGATGTTGACATTAGAATATCTTGGAATGGTTGGGTTACCTTCTATTTTTGGACTTAGTTATAGATATATGTAGTTTTGTTTTGAAAATACCACCTTTTCTTGTGTGGGTCATTTGTATAATGATACACTTTGCAATATTTTAAGAGTTATTTTTCCACTACTTAATCTTTACATGGCTCATTATATTATACCATTTGAGTGGATCCCCAATAGTGTATCACTCTTTATAGGAAGAATCCCAAAGGACCTATTACATAGGAAGTCAAAGCTCCAATAGATCAATCCCAATTCCAATTTCATCATTCAATATTCAATATCCAAATCATTTAGCATTTGTAGAGATATTTGTGGTGACCCGAGGAAAGTTAGAGATGATAAAAAATTTTGGGTTCGACACTATACATGATTTCATGCATATTGTTAAAGTTATAAGTAAGAGTTTAACTATTTAAATAGACAATCCAATGCCTCAATTTATCTGAGACTCTAAAGGCTTCATATTCACAATACAACTCTAGGAGGTGAAATCTACAGACCACAGTAATGGGGCTATTACTTGGCTTGGATTCAATTATTTGTTCAATCCTTTTTATCTAGTGTTTTCTTTCCCATATATGGTTATCATAATTCTCCCATTATTTTTCACATATAGAATTTCTAGTTTGATTGTACATATGTGTCTAAATAATTAATACACGTTATTATCTTATCACAATGATAAACACCTCATTTTAGTACTAATATTACATCGTACTCCCTCCTTAGGTTAGTAATCTTATTAAAGAATCATGTGACCCATATTTTTATATGAGTTAGTTATTACATGTACATATCCATCTTAAGGTACACTCAACACATCTCATGCATATCATCAATAGTTATATATACATAACTATTTAGTTAGGGGTTATAACTTTAGTGGATCAAATTTGCATGTCCTTATTTTAGATACTCATGTGTCAACATTCACATATGAGACTTTGATCTACATCCTTTTAGTTTACTATTCTCATATTTTTACATTCTTTTTCAATTATACTCCCATCATAAGTTCAATAATGAACATGTATTCATTCAATTGTTATGGTATATTTACTACTATAGGAAATAAAGTCTCATCTAAGTTATATCTCAAAATAAAAAGGTATTTAAGTAATCCATATTTAAATAAGAACAGTACCATTGGGTTCCATGTAACTCATTTGTTTCTATTTAGTATCCCATGATATCATCTCTATTCACTCATAGGGTATATATGTTCCTATATACTCGGTCATTAGGTATCTATTATGTAAGATTAAAGTTCTACCCTTCATTCATAACAACCCAACTACATTTAGTTGGAAGTTTAAACTTTGTATTAAGATCCAAAAGATTCATGTTGTATTACTAGATTCACAATCATCCTTCGCCTAGTCACATATTAACCACTAATAATTCTACATTAGTAATTATGTCATATGCATGAAACCACATTTTTGCATTTTTATATACTTACTAATACTATGTGTATGTGCCAATGTAATGAGCTCAGAGTTTCTTTGTGTTATCCTTGGATATAAAAACCAAAGCGATCCAATAATTAAGGGAAGTATATAACCAATTTATAACCTTTTTCCTAATTCTACTATTAAATATATGATTTAAATAGAAATAATCAATTAAAATTTTAGATTATTTAATATGGTCAGAGTAAACTAAATAGAAGCCAACGCAAGAATTTAGCAATTTCAAATTTTTTTTAATTATTTATTTCATATTCTATATTTATTAGTCATTTCTCATATGTCTCAATCAATTATCATTCGAAATAGGTATGGCCATGAAATATTGCCAATACTAATCACTAAAGCTTTTATTTCTCTTATTTTTAAAATTGTTGAATTTTCCTGTCAATGTACATGTTTACTATATTATATTGGTGAAGTATCAAAATCATTTGTAAGTATCACACAAATGTATCTATATGTACTCATTTGGTCAAATTGTAGGAATTGATAATTATTGTGATAACATTTTGTATTTCTCTAATTTTCTATATCTAAATATTATCATTTTCCTTATTAATAATATGAGATCATGTTATTGGATTATCTTAATATATATTTATGAATTCTAATCGATAAGGGAAAAAAAACTATGTGTGACATTTGTGTTAACCTATGTTTTAAATACTACTATTTTGTAGATTCTTAACATTCATTTCATTTGTTACCCAAACGTTATTTGGTATGGGCTAACTATAAATATACTTTCAATAGAATGAAGGGGTGTATAATAGGAGGAGAAGAGCACGAACTATCGTTCACCAACATAGGGGATTGCCAAGGAAGTAGGTTGATGGGAATTAGATGGATAAGGAGCCTCAACACCCACCATCAGGATCCTTTCACTTCCTTTTTAGGAGGATAAAGCTTTAGTTATCATTGTGAGGTTCTTTAAGGAGAACAATAGCTCATTGGATCTGTTCATGGGAGATAGAAGGAGGCGTGGGATGTTCTCATAGAGAATTGAGAGTGTTCAGGTGATGAATCAAGATCCATAAACATGGGGTGAGGTTTGATGATTTGATGGTGATGTTTCTGTGGCTCAACAAATCTTGAATCTCAATGTCGACCTTTAGGTGGTTTCCATAGAAGATGGAGTGGGCGTCGGGGGTAGAAGTCAATTTATTCCTAGAAAACTACGTGATAATGATCCTTGAAGGTTGAAAAAGCTATTGTAGTAAGTAGATTGGTTTGAGGAGTTCCAAGTGTAGGGAATCTCTATGTCCACGGCTATGGAGATGGTTCTTTGTCAAGGCGAGGGTTGTGGCTTTATAGAATGCTACATATGTTAGGGTTATTCTATGTGGTGTAGAGGTGGTGCTTATGACATTGAAAATCAGATCGGTGGTAGTGCAATGCTGTTATGGAATCTTTGTGGGTGTTACAACACCTAGGTCATTTGTCCACATGGTCATGGACATCTATTTGTTGGAGAAGAGGAGAGGTTGTCAAAGTTGCTGAAATGGAAAACAACTGTAGAGGTGGAGCCAATGGTAAGAACATGCTTTTTGTTCTTCCTATAATGGTCATCGGTTTTTGGGAAGACAGCTTGGTGATCGTTGCCAAGACTAGGAAATAAATGGTTCCTATCTTAGCAGAAGAATGTCTTGTGATATATTATAATAATTTTATCCATAAAATGATCTAGTGTGCATTAAATCTCTTGCCAATCTGAGATTCCAAATAATGGTTAAAAATTATGTATTTCAAACCTTCAAAAAGACCTCAATTTTATCAACTCAAGCTACCATAATTAATTACTCTAATAATTATCTAAATGATTATTATTATTAATTAGTCTAAAATAATAGTCAACTCAATCAAGCTAACCCAGAGTGGGTACTAATCTAACTATATCAGATTGCATCCTCAATAATATAATATTGTGCCAAAAATTCAAGGGTATTTGGTGTAATTCTTCTCAAGAACACACACTAGCCAACTAAAGGTAACTAGATGCAACCCTAAGGGAAAACACACGGATCTCACAAAATTTGTATAAGGACCTAGTACAACACACAAACTCAACTAATCACGCGTACCTACAAGCACACGGGTGCTGTAGTATAGGCTAGTGGTAAGATTAGGGTCAATCCTCAGGGAGAGAGGGAGAACTAGAGATAGGTTTGTGTCGGGTATGTTCGTAAAGCGAAGATTAGGGTTTGAGGGTTCAAAGTTGGGTTCGGTTTGATTATGCTACGATTGCAAGAAAGAAATAACAAGAAAGAAACTAAGGTGGCAAAAAATCTAAGTTGCTCTAAGAAAGTTAAGGCTATCAAACTAAGCAAGGCAAGCAATTAGGCTAGAGCAAGGAGTTACACTACACTAGCAAGCTAAGTTATTAACTAAGGTTCAAGCTAAGCAAATAGACATGAAACAACCTAAGTTATCACTAATTAGACAAATTAACACAAGCACGCTCAAAGGGGCCCTAACTGCTTGAGCAAGAACTAACTATCTAGAACTAAGCAATTAGCTAAGAATTAACAAAGGCAATTGACTACACTAGCATTGACAAGCTAAGAAGGCAAAAGTGGGTTTTAATAAATATGATGGCTAGGTGGGACGTTTAGGAATGCAACTTGATATTATTTGGGGGAAGGTCAACATAGCAAGAAAAACTCATATTTCAATCTATATTACCAAACCAAACAATAGGGAAAGTGCTATTAGAATATACCCTATACTACTAGTTAGAGAACTAGGGTTAGGTGTAATTCTAGTAGGACTTGGCAAGTCTAGGTTTCTAGGGTTAGTGGTATTAGGGAAATTGAGAGCCAAGGGTAGGAATGGGAGTAGATATGAGGGTATTTCACCTCATGTTACTTTCCATCTACCCTTTAGGAAACTCTAGGCAATTACACTAGTCACACTTACACTAGCTACTTAGATCTCACACTCACTTTTAGAATAAGGGAGATGTATTTAGGAACAAAGGGGGCTAGTTAGGGATCCACTAATTGGACCTAGGAGCCATTCCTAAGATTGCCACATACATTTCAATTTCCTCTAGAAGCTAAGTGTCATCAAGCATCACAAAACAAGAAATATATGTTTAAAAGTACAAACCACATGCAAGATAATGGGAAATGAGATAGAAGCAAGAATCAATCATCATAGAATGAAATTATGTTCATTACAAGTTATTTTCCCCCAACATGTTATCAAAGTCACATTTTAGCCCCGAGCAGCCCACCACTAGGGGCTTATCTAGACATGCTCAAAGAAAAGATAAATGAATGAGAAGAAGGGAATATGACCCCATGGAGCTCAAAGTATCTTCTTCTTCTTCACCTCCCAACTACTTTAGAATGACCTCCCTCCTCCAAGGTGGGTGAAGAGCATGGAAATGAAGGGGATTATGGTTGAAAACCTAGAAAATTAGGTTTCTTTGATGAAAATGAGGTGGAAATGGTGGATGGATGGCTTGAATGCAAGGACAGAGGCAATGAATTCTCTAGAGTAGGTGGAGGGTAGTAATGGTAGCTAAGGGGAGCTAACCCTCATGTTGTGGCCACCACCTATGTATATATAGGTGGTGGAGAGGCACTAGGGTAAGTAGGGGCAAAGTGGGAAAAAATAGTGGTGAAAATGAGTAGGTTTTGGTGGTCACCAGCACCGTGTTGAGGTGCCCTGGCCGTGGTGGGGGTTGCATGGCACGGTCGTGGGAAGTGGAACAGCTGAGGTGGAAAGTGGAGTTGAAGTGATAAGTGTGTATGGTGGCAAAGGCCATGGCAGAGTACCACAGTCGTGGTGGGTAGAAGTTACCACAGCCGTGTGGGGTACCACGGTCGTGTTGGAGGAGGGACGCCACAGGAAAGGTCGCTCTGAGGTCATTGTGTCTTCAGCTCGCCATGGGCATGGAGAGAACAACGGGTGAGGTGGCCTTCAAGGGCCACGATTGTGCTAATGGCCATGACCTTGGTCATTCACATGTAAATTGGACCAACTCCTTGTTGATTTTTGGGATCATCATGCATAAATCGCAACGGTTGTGTTGATGAGCATGGACCAGGTGGAAGGCGATGGCCACGGCCGTTCTGGGGGCCATGGCTGTGGGGTCTTCAGTGACCACGACCGTTGTGATGACCACGGCCGTGGTCATTCATGTGTAAATTGAGCACCTTACCTATAACTTTTAGAACATAATTCCCCATGACCGTGGTGAAGTACCATGACTGTTTTGGGGCTTCTTGGTACTGATCTCTACTTCATCTTCTTCATCTAGCCTCCTTTTTCTTTGAATTTTCCTTGTGCATCCAAGGAAAACTCAGGGCAATAGATAGGTCCACTCTTGGGGTGTAAGACCCATAGTCATTCTTCGTCTCTCTCCCATGCATCATTGCATGCATAAGTGCCCTGAAATACACACAAAAGGAGGCATAAGTGCATTTGGCATAAAAGATCATATTGGAGGGAATAACTTGTAATTTACAATGTTCAGATGTGATTATCATGCAAAAAGGCACAAGATGAAGGCCTAAAATAGGGTTGCATCAGTATTCAAATGGTAATTCATATATAATGTAAACCTCAACACTATATGACGTACCAAATTTAAATATGGTAAAGCTCTTCCACCATTAAAAGAGTTTTAATCCTCAAAATTGGATCAATCTTAACAACTATATTCTTACTAGGGCCAAATTCCTAAAATTTCAACCATAGTTACTAGGGCCAAATTCCTAAAATTTCAACCATAGTTGTCTTTCTTGCTCAAGTGTGATTCTAAATAGAAACACAAAATTTTAATTTTCCTTCAACTATATTAAATGCTACTCATGGATACCAAACAAATCTCCTACCCCACTGAAGACCGTTAGTATATCTAACTCTATGCTCCAGATGGGGGAAATGAAGAACTCTTCCTCGCTCCCATCCCACATGGATTTACTAAATTTATTTAGGATAAGTCCTACGTGAAAAGTTTATTTTCTATTGAGTTGAGAACATACACTGGTTCATACAAGATTGTCAATATCATGCTTAGGTAAGATTATGAAGGATCCAAATTATGATGTTTATAAACATTCTTATTAAAATTATAAGTTAGACCAAAAAAAATATTACTAAATTGTAGTTATCAAGGTCAAGCTTTACTTTATAAAAAACACAAAAAAATCACCTAATATTTTTGTCTCTGATATTTTTGTAATATTTTGTTGTTTCAAGAATTTTGATATAAATGGTATTTTATGTTGATATGTTATTTAGTTGGTCATGGTTTTACATAAGCATGAATGGACCAATACCATTATATTTTTATATATATCTAAATTTGAGGATAGAAGTGAAGATATTCTAAATTTTATCAAAATTCAGCATGTCAATACATTAATTTGGATTCAAAAGAAATTTTAATTTTTTCCCACAATCTTGCATTTCTATAGATTGCATGTTGTATTCATAATAACTTTTTTCTCTTAAGTTGCTCAAAAGTTGTAATCACATGTTTTAAAAGATAACATGTTATTTGTCTGTTGTATAATCAAGTTCCAAACTAATTTTTTCTTCTAGAGAATTTATGTCAAAATCATCATGAGGCAATATTCTCTATACATGTTATAATTTTTTATTTCTATTAGTGGTGGTAATCTATACATCTTTTATTTCATTGGATGACTTAATTACCATTTGGGGTTTCCCAAGTAATAGAAAATTGCCTTGTCTAGGTCAATTTGCAAAGTGAGGAACCCCATCACTACCTAAGTGCATCAGGAGTGATTATTGCCGAACCTTCCATACAAAAACCAACATTAGATACCTCAGCTCATTTCCACTTACAAGATTATAGTTAGCATTATTCATTCATTCATTAGAAAAATATTTTAAGTAAAAATATGTTTGCCTAAGTTTCATCAAGGTTGCATAATTATTTTAATGTTTAAACTAGATGTTATCAAATGTGGTTTTGTAGACATGAATCAAATAATTTTAGGGTTTATGTGATTTATTCAAACTATCTTTCCATATTTGGAATTATTTTTGTATTTCACAAACTAAATGGAAAACTAGGGTTTCTATCCATTTGTATATTGAGGGAGTGAATGTGGTGCCATAAGTTCCTCAATAGCAAAAGGTACAAAATACTACAACCTTTGTTTCTTCTTCTCTTCTCAATGGACACTATTGGTTGGGATAGAAAAATTGATGTTGGTTTTCAACTATCTACCTAAGTTTCATATGTTTTATATAGA
Organism: Alisma plantago-aquatica; assembly: GCA_963693085.1. Lineage (NCBI taxonomy): Eukaryota > Viridiplantae > Streptophyta > Magnoliopsida > Alismatales > Alismataceae > Alisma > Alisma plantago-aquatica. The sequence goes on from OY856413.1 coordinate 19,268,046, forward strand.
TTTATTAATTAGCCCTAATTTTCAAGAGACATGGATGGGTGTTGACTATTTATAGATTATAAAAACTTGATCAATTTTCTTAAACATCATTTATATTCAAATATATAAACAAGTCTTCATACATACGTTCTATACAATCAGAGTACATGGAATCATATACATAAGGACTATAATTTAAAACATATAACATGTGTACTCTTCAACATAGGACATCTCATGCTTGTATCTTCTAAGTATTTATTCGATCACCTATCCATTTATAACCTAAAGGGATAAATCATCAACAACATGGAGCAAAGCAAAAGACTGGGCACCCAGTGGTGGTACTACAATTTCTTTATAGAGATGTTTATTTGTAAATAAATAAGATAAGAGACGGTTTAATTCATATACAAACTAGGTAAGGAATATTTGGTGGACATAGGTATTCGATTGAGGAACTACAACAAGTTGGATGACTAACTATTTAAGTTTTAGGATAACAATTCACAAGGCTGATCAACATATAAACTAAGCAAGATTGTTCAATGTCAACATTTATTCACAATATATAAACTATATCAAGATTTTCCAAATTATTGAAGAATACAAAGATTTATAAAAAGGTCCAAAACGGAACACCCTAGTGGTTAGATCCTTGGTTTGTTACCAAGCGATCTCAAGTTCAAGCCCTAGAAACAACATCAATAGAATCACCATTTGGAAAAAGTATTTATAAATATTGAGATTACGAAATATCAAACAATTTTAGTATGGCACCTTCATATCATCTTTGTTATAGGGATAAGTTCTTTGTGTTGTCACAATATATGTGAGAATATAACTAGTACTTATTAATTATTACCAGTATTCTAGGGGAACCCCTATATGTTGTGCAAGGTTGTGGGTATTTGGATCACACAAGTGAGCCAAAGTTATTACAAGGGCTAAAACCCCAAAGCGATCAGTCAAGCGAGATTCAAAACTTAAATATATCAATTCTAATGCCAAATACAATATTTTTTTTTAAATTTCATTTCATTCATCCAATTTTCAGGGGGTTTAAAATGTGTTCCCTCTCTGTCATACAATATCAACTTTACCACTCAGTTTCCACTTCATTAGCAATGCCAATTACAATATTCAATATTCAATAATCAAAACATTCAAGATTTGTAGAAATGTTTGTGACACCCTTCAAAAGGAAAGATAAGAATAACAAACAATTTGGGGCACGCCACTTTACTAGATTTCATGCATGCAATTCAATATGTAAGTAAATATTTCAAGAAGTGAAATAGGAAATCTAGTACCACAATTTTCTAGACTCCAACTATTTCATATTCACCATATGGTTACAAGAGGTGAAATATAGAAAGTATAGTAAAATGGGGTTTTCTCTTGCCTTGGAATCAACTTTTTATTCAATACTTTATATTTAGGGTTTTCTTTCCCATTTAGGTTTATCATAGTTCTCCCATTGTATCTCAATATAGGGTTGCTTGTTGGATCGTACATATGTGTCCACATAATTAATATATGTTGTGACCTTATCGCATAGATAATCACCAAATTGTGTTACTAAGATCACATCATATCCATCTCTAGGGTTCCTAATCTTATTAACATATCATTTGATTCATTTATTTCTATGAGGCATTTATTATTTTACGTCCATTCTATGGGAGGTTCCAAATTTGTTGTACATATCATTCATAGTTACATAGACATCATCATTTAGTTAGGAACTATAACTTTATCAAATCAGATTCACATGGCATTCTTATTGTGACATATTCATGTGTCAACATCCCTATTTAAGACATTGATCTACATCCTTTTAATTGACAATTATCACATTTCTTCATTATCATTATATTATATTCCAAACATAAGATCAATAATGAAAATTCATTCATCCATGTCTTATGATATATGTATTACTACAAGAAAAAAGCCTCATCTAAGTTATATATAAAAATTTGAAGGTATCCATAATATTACTATTTAAATACTCTTCATTTAAATAAGAATATGTATTTGGATTTCAAGTAGCTCAATTGTTTCTATTTAGTTGTCCATGATATCTTCTCTATCCATTCCTATGATTAAATGGTCTAGGAAATTATGTTTCTACTATGTAAAGGTACAATTTTACACTTTATTCATAAAGACCCAATTACATGTTTTTGATTATGCTAACTTCTCATTAAGAACCACTAGATTCATATTGTATTTATAGAGTCACAATCATCCTACTCATAGTCACACATTAACCATTACTTATTCAACATTAGTACTATTCCATAGTCATGAATACTTATTTGTAGGTTTATATACTTACTAATATTAGTTATATAATTTTAATGATGTTAAAATTCTATTTTATCATCTTTATAATTTCAAATACACCAGAGTTCCAAGAACAAAGATTGGCATATATCCCCTTTATAACCCATTTTTTGCAATTATTACTATTTAATACATGATTTAACTAACTATCATTTATTAAGCAGTTAGTTCTAGACATTGTTCAACATGTTAGGGAGAGTTTGTTGGGTTTTTTCTAATTTTTTCATATTTAATTAATGTATTCCCATTTTACACATGCTCTATTTAGTAATATACATATTAATAATTTATTATCTTCATTAGGAAAATCCATTTAATATTGTCAAGATAAGTCAATATAGTCAAAATAAGTTGAGTAGAATCATTTTTAGGCATTTAGTAATTATCAATGATTCCTCTCTATTTGTAATCATTTGTTGCATTTTCTCTATATATTGCTTGTTGATTTTTTGTATTAATAATTTTACCATTTTTTATAGGTAAAATAGTGAAGTATCATAAACATGCCACTAGGTTTTTAATTTCCTTGTTTCTAATTAATTAAATTTTCCTATCAATATACCTATTTACTATATCATATTGGCTAATTATCAAAAATCTAATTATTGGAAGCACATATGTATTTAAACAAACTCATTAATTCATATTATGTGAATTAATAATTACCGTCACTATATTTATCATATTCTATTTTACAATTTTTTATCACTAGTCATAACACAATATTTTTCCTTTATTTTGTCCTAAATTGAAATTTTATATTATTTTAATGAATATTATTGAATGTTAATCAAGGAGGAAAGACAATAAAAAAAGTGTATGTAGCATCCCAAAATTTCCCTCATAATTTAATATTGTTAATGGAGTTTTATGATAAAGGCTAAATAAAGAGAGATAGACACAATTTATAAAATTTGGATTCATTAATGGTAAATAATATACCTTGATCCTTTATTCATTAAATAACTAATTCTTATTCTAATATGAAAAGAAATAAAGTATAACTCCTCCATTTTTCTCTCTCATTAATTGATCCCTTTATTATATGCATAAAATAAAATATAAAGTCATTATTTAGTTTGAGATTCCCAACCTCGAATTTAAAACTAATTCACTAAAGAAAGGATGGTTCACTTTGTCCAATATTTTAGTACATATATACTAAGATAGTGACCCATTTGGAACTTAAGAGAAAAATCTAACCGAACCTAAATTTAACCAAACTAGGAGATTCTAGACTTCTTTATCTGTATATGATCTAAATTTGAAGTCATAAGGACTTGGTTTGACCCTCAAAATCATTTACTAAAGTCAATATATAGTTTTAAATAATGAGTAATTGAATATCAGATTCATACATTCATTTAACCTAAGATCTCAGATATTTAGTTGTCACGCATACCTTCTATCCTAGTATGTGTCAACTCTTGGATCCTGCCTTTGATAGCATGAGTCATCCCTCACACCTGACTTCTAGTCCCTATGTCATGGAATCCTTCAACCAGTATCTCCCTCACCACTCCCTTCTAGAGCATACCAATCTCCTCCTCGTAGATGGCACAACATCCTGAGTAGATTGACCCCAGCGGTACGGGACGTCATGCCCTACAATTCTCAAACTCCTAGATCTACAACAGACCTCCCATGTTTCAACCTCTGAAGGCTCTCGAGGCTTCCTTAGACCTCCAAGAAGGACTTCCAAAATTCCGTCTTGGTACCCTAACGACCTCCTAGAGACTACCCATTTACCCTTGTTTTGCTTCAAGACTTATCCTTGATGTCGATCTATCCCCAATCATCTCTGGTGGGTGGCTAAAAGTAGATAGGCTTTCATAGCATCATAAGATACTTTATATTGGTCTCTATACACCCAATGAAGCTTTCTGAAACTACAAGTTTCCCAAAAGTGGTACACAATCCATATTTTCTCTTTCTACTATTATACCCAATTCTCAATGATATCACAACAATTTCATTGGTTTCTTCGTCAATGACTTCAATGTTAATTGATGGATCAAATCACATATTCAATTTTTGATTTGATTGCTCAACTAGTGGTCTTCCATATATTCCTTCTCCTTCTATGGTGGGGGGAAGCCTTGTGGTCTTCTTCACCGAGAGTCAACCCAAAATCAGGCTCGTTGAGTCCGGAAGGAACCTGTGAAGGAGATGGGCTCATTTTCCATCCCTAGTTTGCCAAAAATATGGGCTATTTATTGTGTTAATTGGTGTGTTGGCATCAAACTTTTGCAACTCAGAATCATTTCATCTTTGATGATTCATAGGGATTGTTTTACTATTTCTCCCTTGCATTTTTGAGTGTTCTGTCATGTTCTTCATTGGTAGGGTCGTCTTTTCAACCATTGTCTCTTTTGCCTTATCACAAATACATGACTGTTACCCCCTGGGGCATGTGGATGCTCTCGATCAACCTAGCTAAGAAATGTTTTGAATAATTTGACAATGAAGATTTATATCATGTTTTGATTTGCCAATCTTCGAAAAAATCACATTAAGTGAACCGATGAAAAAAAATATGTGCAAGTATGATTTGGAAGGATTTTTTTAGTAGAGTCTGATTTATTATTTTTAAACCCTAAATCCATAATCTCTGACCAAGTTTTTTTAAAAGACTAAATTAAGTTCAAATGCAACATAGAGGCACTTATCTGTGAATCATGAGCTCAATTGGGGCATTGATAATGGAAGTCAGGTGCAAATCATGAGTTCAATTTGGAACATCAGATTAGCCTACGAGTCTTATAAGCACAATTAGTGCATAAGTGTAGAGGACACTATAATCAACCACAAGACCAAATTATGTGAATCCAAATCCATGGTTCAATTAACTTCATGTTTTCCCTTATTACCAAGTTACCATCTTTGTTAGAATATTACTCAACGCCTCTTACTCGAATATGGTTTTTATTGCATGCATGGATGGGGGTGTAGTGCCTATAGGTATAGAGAAACTTCAAGATAGTCCTTCCTCTTCTTCTATTCAATGTGCTTTACTCAATATAATTGCTTCATACAGGCGCATTACCCAATCTGCGTTGCACATGTCCATACCATCTGAGTCGACCCTCGCACGACTTTGTCCTCAATGCTCGCCATACCCACTTTATTCCTAACATAATCTTTTCTCCAGCAATATTTTCTTGCCTTCCCACACATCCATCTCATCATACGCATTTCAGCCACATTCATCTTATTGATACCTTGTTTCTTCACCACCCAACATTCTCTCACATAGAGCATGATTGGCCGTATAGCATTTTTATTAATCTTGCTTTTATAATCTGAGAGGGATCTTTAATCACATAAAATCATGTTGCACTCCTCCATCTCAACCATCCTGTAGTCATCCCATGACAAACATTATCTTGTACACCCCCTCTATTTGAATAATAGAATCCAAGTAACAAAATTTATCACATTTTGGTATTTCTACTCCATATAACTACTCCACCATTCACACTATGAGATTGCTTGAAATTGCAATGCATATACTAAGTTTTGATCCTAGTAATCATCAATCCATTTGATTCAAATGCCTTTCTCCAAATCTCAACTTTATTATTCAATCCATCTTTGGTTTTGTCAATCAGCACAATATCACCAATAAATAACGGACAACAAGGAATTTCATCTTCAACAAATTTGTAAACTCATCCATGACAAGAACAAACAAATCTGGGCTATGTGTGGATCCTTGTGTACCCCAACTATCCTAGGAAATGTTGGTGTCTCTCCTCCAAATTTCCTCATATTGTAGTTGAGCCAGCATATATGTCTTTAATCAATTTAATTTATTGTATTGGCACCCACTTTCTCTTCAATACCATCCACAATACTTCCCTTGGTACCCAACCATAAGCCTTTTCCAAATCAATAAAAACCATATGAAGATTTTCTTTTCTTTCTCTATACTTCTGCATAAGCCTTCTCATAAAAAAAAGCATTTGTTGTTGATCTTCCAAGCATGAAACCAATTAGGTTGTTTGACATCTACATTATAAGTCTTAGTCTATGCTCAATAATCCTTCCCTAAAGCTTCACCGTGTGACTCATCAACTTGATACCTCTATATTTTGTGCAGCCCTAAACATCTCCTTTATTGTTGTAGATGGGGATTATAGTACTATTTCTCCATATATCCAACATCTTCTTGGTCTTCATAATCTTCATAAAGAAATTAGTTAATTACACGCTCCTTCATCCCCCATAATCATCCATACATTTATGGGGATATCATCTGGTCAACATGCCTTTCTCATTGCATCACTTTGCATACCATTCTTGACCTCAAATAGTGGATTTTCATAGTGTGTAAATGATATATCTTGTATTCATGTCAAACAAGTCGCTTACATAATTTGTAGTATCTCCATTGAAAAACTTACGGAAGTAATTTCTCCATTGATTCTTGGTATCATCATCTTTAACCAACACTCTACCATCTTCGCTCTGATGCAATTTTACTTGACCCAAGTCCCTCCCTTTCCTTTCTCTTATACAAGCCATATAATTTATATCTTTTTCCCCTTCTCTTGTTTCCATCTTCTTATAAGTATCATCAAAGTATCTAGACCTTGCCTCCTGAACAACCACCTCAACTTCTTTCTTTTCTTGATTGTATCATTGGAAAGTTGCATCATCTCGATATTTGGGAAGCTCCTATGTATCTTACTTTTGAGTTTAATAGAATTTTCTATTTCCTCATTCCACCACCAAGTCTCTTTCTGTGGAGTCCCATAACCTTTGGATTGCCCCAAAACCTCATTGGCAAGATTTTGTTTTTTCATTCGGTGGCCATCTACTTTCTCCTTTAAGAAAGTAGGTGGCAACTAAACAAAAAGTATCTGATTCATATGTTATAGACCTTAGGGATAGAAGAAGTAAGTGAAAGATATTAGAAGTCATAGTAAAGCTCTAGTTAGGACACAAAAGTTTAGATGAGGCTGATGGTTATGTGGCCAGATGTTTTGTACTTTTATTTTATTTCTAGAACTATAGCTTTCTCTCTCTCTATCCACATGTGTGTCAACCTCAATTTTCTCTCTATGTTTGACTACACCCTTTCTCTCACTATGATATTTTTACTCTAAATATATTCCATGTTATAATGGATTCAATTATGAATCCAGCAACACAAAAATTACTTCAATTGGACCTTTGTGTTCCAAGTTATGAAATTTCAAGTTTCCCTTTTTGCCTTGATTTAATTGAAATTTTGTTCTTTCCTCCACTCTTGGGTCGGTCCATTCATGGGCACAACCAATGCATGGCCTAGTCACTCTCCCCTCTCCCCCTTTCATTTTGGGGGAAAGAATGATGGATCTTTCTCCTTCTTCTACAACCTACACCCAAATCGGGCAAATGGGAACTAGGAACCCTAGGATGGAGCTCCCTACATTGTTCAAAACCCTAAGAATTTCCCCATTTAAGGGCTCTTGGAGTGCTTTCTTTTTCCTTTTCTTCCCTTCCCTCTTTTGTGCGTCTTAGAGACATAGCTTCCGTGTCCTTGTCATGGGTGGCACTGTTGCCAGCCTGAAGGAGTGCAGCTTATGGTGCACCGTGACCCTTCCCCCTCCAACACATATATCTCTCGAGGACCAGTCGCAAGGACCCAACCACTCTCTCCTTTCCCTCAGCCAACGTTGGGTCTCCATTTTAGGAGACAAATGGCGGTTCTGGTAACTTGGGGCGTGTTATCCCCGGCCAGATTCGCGTCTCCATGCTGTGACGAAGGGCGGCCTATGAGCTGAAGTGGATTGGATGTCGTCAGAGACGATCACTTCAGCCGAGTTTGGATGATAGGGGCACCGGATGCAAGAGGAACCTACTTCTCCTATTTGTGCTCTATTCTTGTGAAGGGGAGCAGATATCGTGATAGGTGGGTCACGAGAGATGAGCGTGGCATTGGTTAGGGGTCACTGACCGCATGATCCTGACTGGTGACTGACGCATGGCGATCTGGCAGCGCGGGCGACCAAGAGAAGGGTGTGTGCTTCAATCGCCGACCCCAAGAGGCCCAGTTCACCCCACCACATGTGCACCTTGTGGAGTGATGACCCAACCACTGGATCAAGGATGAAGGGCCGGGATCATTTTAATGAATCAAGGTAACGCCCCTCATACCACTATAGTTTTTCATGAAAACTTCAAAAATGCATATCCCCCTCCTCCCTTGGCCAAATAGGGTTAACCAATATATCAAATTGATCAGCTCGACAAGACCTACACTATGGACTAACTTGTAGACCGTAATTCATCTTCTAATTCTCCTATTTTTCTAAATATGCCAACTTTGACCATGTTGACCTCATTTAGTACATGTTTATGATGCAAGCTTGGATCTTGATGATGAATCTACTCTCCAATCCTCAAATCAATAGTTTTCATACAAGTTTGAGTACATGAGGGTCCTAATCATCCTTTTGTCCTATATTTGATGCTAATTGTACATATGTTCCTAGTTTGGGACTTTTGTGATGTACCCTACCCTAAGTTGCTAATTTTGTATCTAACATGAACTCTAGGCTCATCCTAACTTGGAAATCAATATCTTTATGCTACAATATGATACTCATATCCCCCTTGCCCCCTATTTACTATGTTTGTGTAAATGGCCCTTATGCATGAATGTGACCCTAAATGACTTTACATTGTTATACCCTAATAAATGATGTGCTTGACCTATGTTGCACACCAAATTCCTTTGTATTCTTAAAATTTGTAACTTCATGATGTGTAGAGGTTCTAATGCCCAAGATTCACTCTATGTCCTGATATGATGTTACATGTAGCTCTATGTCCACTAGTGGTGTACATGACTTGGTTGCTTTACTTTTTCCCAAATATTAATGTGAATCTCTTTATGCCATCTACTCTCTAATCATATTTGACTCTTTATTCTTGTGTTTCCCTGATTCAAGTATCTACCTAAGTCTTATCATTTCCCCTAATGACATGTGAACTATGTTGATGTTGGAAGGAATGTTGATATGAGGATACCATGTTTGCTTAATGATACCTAGACCTAAGGGACATCTACCCCACTTTATTTATTCTTTTTATGTCCTTTTATTGCTGATATAAACCATCCCTTATGCTTGGCTCCTATTCCTTGTTGGCAGTTGATCTTGGTTGCTCCATTTTGAATCTTTTGACCTGGTTATGTGCTTAAGGGACCTTAACCTTGAAATGGTCATATATAATGTTTAGAACATCAGAATGACATGAGACTTGAACCCAACCTTCATGATGACCTTTAAATCAATATAAGATCATCAAACATGTAATTAATCAATATTGAACCTAGTTTGGCCAAAATCCTAAAATGAATCTAGTCAGGGTTAATGATACGAAGCTAATACATGTGCCCAATCTTGTTGTTATTAGGTGTTGCTTGTGGCTAGATGTTCAAGATAAGTAAATTGTGAATCTCATAATTAGGTATGGGCTTTAATAATTATATGACTATGGCTTTCTTGCTTGAATGCAATACTTATGTATGCTTGTTTACTTTCTCAAATATTTTCATGTAATATTCTAGTATTGTACTCGATGATTATCTCGTATCGTTGCTTTACAACTTGCAAACATAATATAGAAACTCCATTATAAAAACTTCATACACCTACCTGAAGTTTTGGGGTAAGAATATGAGGATGGGCGTCCTACTTGAGTTATCAAGATAGGGCAGATCGTTGATAAAAGGGTTAGCTAATCTTGAGCACCCTCAAAGACTCTTCCAGTGAGAAGTTGTCCATAAAAGGCCTTACGAATACATGATATTGATGAATGCACGAAATGATGGTATAATTGGAGTGAAATGATATAAAACAAGGGCTCTCATATTGCTAAATATTTAACTTGTTTATTTCTTTTTCGTTACTTCTACATAACTTTTCAAAATATGCAAAGCTTATGTATATGTATCTTTTAGCCCTATACTCGACACCTCATGTGCTTGACCCGCCTTGTTTCACATAATTTATAGGTTTAGAGATGGCTAGAAGTCGATGGGTTTTCTGAGCTATGTCAAGTGTATTTGTTGTAGATCCCTAGTATCCAAGAGTAGACTGGTAAAATTGTACTCTTGAACATGTATTTGAAAGCTTGTAATAAACAATGTTGCTTAATATATCGTTGAATGTTGAGATTATGGTTGGTTATCTTATCTTGTTATTTGTTCATGTATGCTAAGCATTTCATGCTTCCACATGTTGTCTTTGTATTCATTTGGTTCATGGGATTGGGATTTCAGTTGTGTGACAACATGTTTGTGGTATGCGACACAAGCTTATGAGGTTTCAGAGCAGATGCTCTGTATTATCATCCTTGCCTTTCCCTTTTGAGTGCATGTAGTATAAGACATGTGCACTAGGGAGGTGCTAAGATAAGTGTGACAAGATATGTCACCTCTAGATATATGATTGTCTAGCATGTATCCAAAGGAGACAAAGAAAATGAGAGTTGGCATTAAAAGTTCTATGCCTATAGTCACCTAAACCTAATAAGATACATAGTCAGATCAAGCCCTCATACGAAGGGTAGATAATTTGACAAATATAGGTGAGTGGATCATGCACACTAAGTATAATCTTAGTGTTGAGAGTTTATAGTATCCACTTATGTATTTATTATTACTTAATTAAACTACAATTATGTTGTCACTCAACTTATGCTGATGAAAATCATGCACATTATGTGAATTGATGTCTCTACTGATTTGATGGTTATGTTTTTAGTGGAAAACTATGAATCACTACAATGCTAATTAATTAAGAAATCATGATAACCACATTCAAGTCTAAGAAATCATGCTATTTTAATATAGTCCTATCGACCATGTTATGTGAGCTTTAAGGGGCCTTATGAACTCTGTGGCAGCATTATCTAACCCTTAAGTGGCCTTATGAGCTATGTGGGAGCCTTATTTGCGCCTTAACTGGCGTTATGTGAGCCTTAAATAGATTTGTGTGATCCTTAACTAGCCTTGTGAGAACGGTGCATGCACTCACAAGAGTGACTATATAAACTTAAGTAAAAGTCCAATCTCATACGAAATCTTATCAAGTTAATCAAGGTTTCATGTAATTTCCTTAAACATGAGTACGTCATATCTTAAGTATTCTAGTGAGACTTTAAGATAATATTAGATTGTTAGCATACATAAAATATGTAAAACCCTAAGGTGGGTAGTACATGGAATTTCAAGAGCAAAATTTATTTAAGGTGGGTAGAATTGTAACATCCATAAATTTCACTAATATAATTTAGCATTCTTAATGGAGTATATGATATATGTTAAATGAATGGAGTTCGCCACAAATTTTAAAATTTCAATTCATTAATGGAAAATAACATACCTTGCTTATTATGCATTAAATAACTTAATATTATCCTAATATGAAAAGAAATGAGATACTTTTTTATTTTTCTCTCTCTATTATAATGATCCCTTAATATTATGCATAAAAGATAACACAAAGTCCTTATTTAGGTGACACTCACAACCTCAAATTTAAACTCAATTACTTCATTATAGAAAACATGATTCACTTTATCCCATATTTTGATACATATATACTAAGACAGTTACCCATATGTGATTAGGAACAAAATCTAATTAAAACATAAATCTAACTAGATTGGGAGATTCTAGACTTCTTCATCTACAAATGGTCCAAACTTGACATCATTAGGAATTTGTTGGACTCTTCAAATCAATTATTGAAGTTAGCATATTTTTTTGAATAATGATTAATTGAATATCTAATTCATACATTAATTTAACCTAATATCTCAGATATTTAGCTGTCACACAGACCTTCAATCCTAGTTTGGGTGGGACTCATAGATCCTGCCTTTCGTAGAGCTATTCATCCCTCATGCCTGGCTCTCATTCATTGTGGGACTTCTCTAAGTCATGGAATCCTTCCACTAGTATCTCCCTCACCACTCCTACCCAGAGAAGACCAATCTCCTCCTCACAAACAACACAAAATTTTGAGTAGAATGACTCCTAGAACTATGGGATGACATACTCTAATTCTCAAACTCCCATAGCTATAGGAGACATTCCATGTTCCAACCTCCAAAGGTAATCTAGGCTTCTCAGACCTCCATCTATAAAAGGACCCCCCCCCAATCCATCTTTGGTACCTCACAGACTTCCTAGAGACTACCCTTTGTCCCTAGTTTGCCCTCAATATTTATCCACGAGGTCGATTTGACAAACTCAATTTTTAAGGTTTTATAATCCCATATATGACTTTGAGATATTGGTGTATCCAAATGACCGCAAAATTTCCCGTTAAGCTTATAATCATATATTAAATCTATGGTTAAAATTTGAGAATTTTTTGAGATTGTTTGAATAATTATAATACTCATATGGCCAAAAATGATAGTGTTTGGAAATATTTTAGTTAGATGGCTAAACAAATCTATTATTTGTTGAAAATTGGTGGAAGAACTATTTTTGTGGTATTAAAGTGTGATCCAAAATTTTAGAACAATCAAAACTTGTTTGATGCTTCAAAAAAATTATAGTAGAACCAAAACCAAACTAAATTTAATGGTTCAAGTCATTTACATTATTTTGGTGAAATAGCAAAACTTTCATATCATGGGTTTCCTTTGTCCAAATAAGGTGAATTTTCAATGAATCCTTTTGACTACAATTGTGATTTTTTTATAAATTTTGGAGATATTATGGATTTACTATTTTTAAAAAATGGTTTATAAATATTGTTTGAAATCATGATTAATGGGTGATGTGATTTGAAAACATTTTAAATTTTTCACGAGAAAATAAATTTGTAGTGAATCATTGTGTTTTTATTATTTAAGGATTAATATGAATTTGGTAGATAAGAATTTATTTTGGAAATCAGTCTTGACTACATAAAGATGTTTTGATAGTTTGGTGAATCTTAATGAAAATTATGATTCTTTTACATATATTTTGGTTGGAGAATTATGTAGACCTCCAAATCTTTCCATTTTACTCTCTTTATTAAAGATAGAGAGATAGAAGTTTTACATAATAAGGAATATCTTGTCAACATTTCATAACATTGACAACTATGGTTTTTAAGGTTATGATATTTTGAAATGGAAATAATTGAGGTAAATAATGTTGTTTTAATGACGTAAATTTAATTTAGTAGTATGTTAATGGTAGACATCATGTACAAAGGTGGTAGGGAATATTGATATATTAGTTACACCAAGGAATTATGTTAGGAAATATAAACCATTTGTTGCGGTGGAGATATTTTGTTTTGAAAAATACATTTTCATGTAAAGGATTAGTTACATTGTGGAACATATGTCTTGACAAAAAAGTTGTTTCACTGGTCAAACCAAGTAATTATGAGTTTCTCTGAACACACAATAAAATTACATTATATAGGAAGTTTGACCACAACTTTTCTCCCATACTTATATAAATACACCCTCTTGACTATGATCATGCACACAACAAACAACTAGGATTGCTTCCTTGACCACTCTCTTGTGATTTTTCCATAAGATTGTAATAGCGATATACTTTTGTAGCAAGATGGCTCATCCTCTCACATTTTCCCTCAAATCATAGCCACCAGACAACCACAATGTAGCTACACCAATGCACCTATTCCCCATATTCTTCACTGGTTTCCTCCCTCTTCCACATCTCATCCCTACTTCTTCATCACCCTCATTGTGATATTTGTAGTTTGAGATCTTTTGAGAGATACATGTACTCTACTATCTAGGAATTGGATGTTATTATGTAGGGTAGGAATATGCAACTACGGGTAAAAACACTTGGCTATATAACTCATTTCTTGTGACTAGAGTTTGGAATTTATGTATGTATATTGATCATTCTCTTGATCGTTTATTGAACTTGTAAATATACTCCTCAAAATTGTTTCATCTCGTGCCTTTCTCCTTCTGTAGGTAGGTGTCAAGTGGAAACCTTTTGCCTTTCCTTTAGGGTCAAGTGGCCATGGCCTTTCCCTTAGGGTTAAGTGGGTCCCCATAAACTTCTCACCCACACTCGTTATGTAGGATAATTGCTTTTTTTATGGAGTATATTTTCTTTTCATCATTCTTGTGAACATTTGTACTTGTTGTCTATTTGAAAGTTGATATCTTATTAATATTGTTTTTCATAAAATGTCAAAAGGCTACACCTTTGAATATATAAATAGTTTCTTGTTTTTCCATAACCATACTCAATGTTTTATCATTGACTTTGGGTCATGATTTTCAATTTAGTAAAAAAATATGGATCATTATGAGGCATTAACTAAATCACTTATGCAATCACAATCTCTAATAACAAGGACAAATCAGCAAAATCCTATAAGGGGTTGGTTAGTTTTGTTAAATTATTTATTCCCTAAGTCATTATTTCTTATTTTATGTGCCAATGTGTGAGATGCATTTGGGCCACCCAGGGACGGGCACTTCAATCCCTCTACCATTGTCTAGGAAGTGGTATTGGGATTGGGGTAAGAATGGTTCCATAATAGTCTAGCTAGCCCCAACTACCTCTGATGGGCGCCAAACTGTAGATGTTTTCACATCAAAGTAAGATACTTCTAATGGTAACTACACACCCGATGAATGATTCTTCTTATACAATTTTTCCATGAAGTGGTACACAATCCATTTTCCCTCTTTCTCCTGATCCTTGGGCTGATACCCAATTTTCAATTATACCACAAGAATTTAGCTAGCTTCTTCATCAGTGGCTTAGGTGGTAATCGGTGAATCAAATCATAGTTTTAGTTTGTTTATTTGCTTCTCTCAACTAGTGATTCTCCTGCTCTGCCTTCTCCTTCCATGGTGGGGGAAGAATTGTGGTCTTATAGACTACAAGACCCAAGATCAAGCTCATTGAATCCAACAAGAACTTTTGAAGGTGATAGGATCATTTTCTATCACTAGTTTGACAAGAATCTGGGCTATTGTGCATGTGATTTGGCTTGCTGGCATCCAAATTTTTCAACTCAAAATATCACGATCTTTGATGATTCACAAGGCTTGTTTTATGATTATCCCTTGCATCCATGGGTGTGTTGTCACGTTCTTCATGGTAGGTCATCTTTTTGACCTTTGTCTCTTTCACCTTAACGCAAATCTGCAATTATTATCCCCTGGGACATGTGGTCATTCTCGACTAGCCCAACTATGCATTTTTTGTACAATTTGACAAAGAGGATTGGTATCATTTTCTAATTGGCCATTCCTTTAAAAGTTCAAAATAATTAAACCAATGGCCAAAAAGATATGTGGAAATATGATTTGCAAAGAACATATTGAGTAGAATCTTATTTCATTATTTTATCCTAAATTCATCTTCTCTAACCAACTTTCCCTTAAAGACTTAAATTAGGGTTGAAGTTAATGAAAGTATATATTATGAACATGGTAATTAGGGCCCAATTGACCTAACAATGTAATTAGGGTTTCAACAACCTAAGTAGTACAACTAGGATCTTCTATAGGAGAGGTATGCATGTTCATGCACTTTGAGTATTTAGTATTGGTTTTCATTGCCTTATGATTATTATGATGATCAAGTAAATTATATGCATAGCCATGTACTCCAATTTGAATATTTCTTGCATTAATGATATTATATGATTTCTGTCCTTTCAAGTTCTATTTCAAGAATCATGTGATCACCATATGAAATTCAATTAAAGTAAGGAATTGTCAAATTAATGATTAATCATGTACTTGGTTGTCTTGTTTTTTCCTCACCATGTAAAGTCAAGCCCTCAAGCCTTATCAGTTCAAATGGAGCAAAGAGGCACTTATATGAAAATCATGAGCCCAATGGGGGCATTAATAATAACACTTAGGTGAAAACCATGAGTTTAATTTGGAACATTAGATGAGCCTACGGGCCTTATGTGCACAATTTGTGCACTATTTTATTGTTATAAGAATAATTAATGCCTCTTACTCTAGCATTAGTTTTTATTGAATGAATGGATGGGGTTGTGATGTATGCAGGGAAAGAGAAACTTCAATGATAGATCCATATGAAGATTGCCTTAAGGAATATATCAAGGTTTTTAGAAGACATGCTTGGTGGGGTGCCATCTACAATAGAAGATCCTAATGTTGATAAATGATTTCATGCATGTCTTAAATAATACATGTTTTTTTAATTAAGTTCCAGTTCAAGAACTCAACTATACTAGATTGCTTTAAAACAATGTATGAATCTTTTCAAGACAATGCATTGTGGATTTCGTAATTTGCAATGAGTATAGTGGTGTGACATACCCCTTCAAAAGTTAAATGGTTCTACTAAATAATTGTATGTTTGCAAAAAGGGGGGATGTTACAATGTAAAAAATTTTTTAACCTAAATTTTTAGTATTTCCTAGGTTCTTGATTTTCATTTGAATTTTCAAGCTAATGTTATCATGGTATCTACTAATTACAACTATAATTTTAATTGAAGTAAGGAGTTTAGAATAGGAGGATAGTAGCACAAACAGTTAGTCACAAACATAGGATATTTTTACCAAATTAGGAGAATGTGGCTTCTATGGAACCTTGAGTACCCACCATCAAGATTCTTCCATTGGCACATGAGGTGGAGAAAGATTAAGTTGCTGACATGAGGTTTTTCATGGAAAATAGTTGCCATCCGGCTTTTTCACAAAAGATATAAGGATGTAATCGATGTTCTATAGAGTGTTAGGAGTTATTATGAATATCTCATAATAAAAAATTTAGAATGAGGGTTGATATTTATGATGGCAATGTCTGTTAGCTAGTAAAGGGTGACACTTACAAGTGGCTTTAGTTGGATATCAAAGAAGATGGAGTGAGCCTCGATGATAGAGATCAATTTGTTATCGGGAAACTATGAGAAAATAAATCCTAAATGTTGGTGAATCTATTGAAGTAGGTAGATTGCTTTGAAAAGGTCCAAATGGAGGACATCTTTATGGTTGTGGCTATTGAGATGGTGCCTTATCAATGAGGGGGTTGTGGCTATTGAGGTGGTGCCTTGTCAACGAGGGGGTTGTGTCTTTATGCATTTCTATATATGATAGGGTATTGTTTTGTAGTGTAGAGCCAATGCTTATGGCATCAAAAATTGGAGTGGTTCTGGCACAATGCTCTAATGGAATACCACAATGTTACAACACTTAGTTCATTGGTTCTCGCAATCATAGATGCCTAGCACAAAATTGTGTCTAACAATGAACCATTGGGGAAGAGGTGAGGTTTTTGAAGGTGTTGGTGTTGAAATAGAGGGAACCAGTGGAGTCAAGGGTGAGAATAAGCTCTCCATTTTTCTAATAATAGACTCTAGTCATTAGGAAGACAACCTAGTGCATATATTGTGAGGATTGGATGATCAACAATTCTTAGCTCACTACATGAAGATTCAAGAATTTTGTAAAATAAATTATTTCACAAATTTCAATATGGACAATTAAAGCTCCAATCGGTTTGAGATTTTAAACAGGGGTCCAAAATGACTTATTTTGATCATCATCATCATCATCTAAGCCTCAATCCCAACTAGGTTGGGGTCGACTACTTGGGTCTTTCTTTTCTAATCAGCTCTATTATGGGTCATACTCTCATCAAGATGTAAAGATTCAAAATCTCTCTATATGAGCTCTTCCTAGGTTAGTTTAGGTATGCCTATTCTTCTTTTAGTTGTTCTTTACTCAATAACCTTGCTTCAAATAGGTGCATTTTTCAGTCTGTATTGCATACAACCATACCATCTTAGATGGCATTCACACAACTTGTCCTTGATGCTCACCACCCCCACTTTGTTTCTAATATACTCATTCCTCAAATTATCTTTTCCCGTCTTCCCATACATCCATCTACTTCATCCGCATTCATCATGTTGAAACCACATTTCTTCAATTATATCAATTATTTCTTATTGCAATGACAATTGTTTTTAAAAGTTAAATATTTTGTTTTTATCAATGCAAACCTCTACTATCTTGATTTTTTTTGGGTCCAAAAAAATACTGTTCCTTTTTGTATTTTTCAAAAAAGTGTATGTATATTTTTGACTGTACACAAAAAGAAAAAGGAGAAAAAATTCAAAGAAGGGGGCTCAAAGAAGTAAAGTCCGTAGATATCAAGAAAAGGATGTAAAATTTCAGAGCAACACACTCAGTTCAGAAAAGACATGGGAAAATAAGCAACTAAGTCCATGGCAAAAAAAGCATGTATCCTCAGCAGCCAAAACTCCATCAAAGACATAGAAATTCACCTTTGAATGCTATGGATCAAAGGAGAATCCATAGAAAACCTTTGGTAACCCAAAACCAGGAATTTTAAAGAAAAAAGCAGCTCCTCATCAGAACCTAAGTCAATAGTAGATCCCATAAGAAAAGAAGATTGACCATAGGCAGAACTAGATAAAAAGAATTAACCAAAAATCCCTTGACAATCTTGAAGAATATATTTCCAAATAACATCTACTGATTTGTTCCTATTTTCATGCACCCACATATTTCTTTTGCTCCTGGTGTTGTAACAAATAGACATCAAGAGATTTTTTTCATTTTTCCTAAAAAAGGATAACAAGTCATCCCAATTTTTGACAATGAGCTTCTTATTCAAGTAAATACCAGCTTTGAGAAATATCTCCTAGATGTAAGGACAAACAAAAGTGACTTGAGAAGAATCTTCATAAGCATTTTAACACAAGAAACACATGGATTCAGTCTAAAAACACCTTCTTCTTGCATAGTCACAAGTGGGAAGTTTGTTCAACAAAACCTTCCAAAGATGAAAGCTATATCTACCATGAACACTCCCTTTCCAAAGCCATTTGGCATATGCATCCTTAGGGTCCGCATTTCTAATGGAATTCTTGATAAGTTTAGTACTAGGAGAATCGCTACCACTGAAAAGAATAACATCTATGTTCCCAATAGGAGCATACATAGACTACAAAAAAGAGAAAATTTTCTGGTTAAACCTATTTGGAGAACAGAACCAAACACCATCCTTTATAAAGAAATCAGCCAAATAGTCCAACGAAGAGCCAAACTTGAGAACATCATCATTTCCTAGTAAATTCACAATAGGAGTCTTATAAAATAGAGGTCAAGCCAAAACCTCATATTTTCCCCATTCCCAATACAAAACTTAGTATAACTAATCATCTTCTTCCTTTGACTAAGAATTTTGACAAAAAACCATGACATCTTAGAGGAAATTCCAATAGACAAGAAAGACATCTTTTTCAAATACATTTCATTCACCCATTTGACCCACAAAGAGTCCTTCGTGCTAGCTACATTCCAAGTGTTCATAATCAACAACAATCAGACACATCCCTAATTTTCTTGATGCCTAAACCTTTCTCTTTCTTTGATCTGGTAATTAAATTCCATTTAACTAGATGAACATTGTTCTTATTATCACTTTGGCCCCACAAAAAGTCTTTGCATAACTTATCAATCACATCACAGATAGATTTAGGAAGAGGAAAACTCTAAGTGCAATACAGGTGAAGAGCATGGATGGTCGAATTGATTAACTCTCTTCTGGCGGATGAAGAGAGCATTTTATCCTTCCATCCTGCTAATCTCTTTTCCATCCGATCAATAATAGGAGAACATGCATCCTTAGGAAATTTTCCAACAAACAGAGGAATCCCCAAGTACTTTGAAGGTAAATTACATTCAAGAAAACCAAGGACATTTTGGACTTCTACTCTCTTAGTGCACTTACTAAAAATGATACCACATTTCTAAGGATGAAACCTAAGACCAGAACAATTACCAAACTCCTCAAAGATATTAAGAATAGATTTGGCATTGCTATCATCAGCCTCAGAAAACATCATCAAGTCATCTGCAAAAATGAGATGGGATATAGAAAGATTATCAGAATCATTGATAAGATGAAGTTGATTAGTTATC
This sequence comes from Alisma plantago-aquatica, assembly GCA_963693085.1. NCBI lineage: Eukaryota > Viridiplantae > Streptophyta > Magnoliopsida > Alismatales > Alismataceae > Alisma > Alisma plantago-aquatica. The sequence goes on from OY856413.1 coordinate 19,288,325, forward strand.
GTCTTGTCTTTAATCATCTCAGAGAGACCTTGCATGGCTATAACAAACAAGGGGCTATTGGATCTCCTTGCCTAATTCCATTAGAAGGAAAAAACTCTCAGTAGGTTCCCCATTGAAAAGAACTTGATAGGAGGTTGTAGAGAAGATTTCTAAAGTCCAATTGATCCATATTACAAGGAAGCCCATGTTATACATGATATAGAAGAGATCATTCCAATTTACTGAATCATAAGCCTTAGTAATATTCACTTTAACACACATCTTGCTACCTGACGATTTCCTATTAAAATCATGAATAACTTCATTAGTTAAGAGAACTGCATCTTTAATACTATGACCTCTGATAAAAGCACAATTCTTAGGATCAATGATAGAAGGTAACACCACTTGCACTCTATTCACAAGGACTTTAGAAATTATCTTATAAACAATATTTCATAAAGCTATAGGTCTCCTATTCTTCACATCACTAGCATCCAAGGAAGCTTTAGGAATGAGAGTGATAAATGTTCTATTCGATTCTTTTAGCAACCTGCCATTATGAAAAAACTCCTTAACAACAAAACTAATATCAGGACCAATGATATTCCAAGATTTTTTAACAAACATTTCATTAAAACCATTTGGGCCCGGGGCATTGTCAACATTAAGATAGCTCATGACATCATCAATTTCATATTGCAACAAAGGAGTGATAAAGGCATATTTCTAATTCACATTTACTCTAAATCCTTGGGACAAACCTTGAAATCTACCACTTGCATGGACACGGGAGTTAATAAAATTAAAATAATAATCAAACACATGCTTCTTTAACTCGTCATGATTATGATTGATACTTCATTAATATTTAGAGCTTCATTGGAATTCCTTTGCCTCCTGGTCTTCAAAGAGGAATAGAAGAAATGAGTATTAGAATCACCCTCTTTAAGCCATTGGACATGTGACTTTTGCCTAATGAAAGATTCCTCAAGGAGAGAAGCATCAGCTGTTTTGCCTCTAGCCAACATGGCTTCATTTTGAAGAGAAGATTTTGATGGGTTCAGATCAACAGTGCATTGAGCTTTACGGGCCTCCTCTTTTAAGATCAAAACATTATCCATAATATTCCCGACAGTAGAATGATTCCACTTCCTTAAAATAGCTCTAAGGAGAGCTAATTTTCTATAAACAAAAACCATGGAGAATCCTTCAATAGCAACATTCCAATCAGTTTTCATAATGTTTAAGAAATCCTCACGATAAGACCAAGAGTTAATAAATATAAAGGTAGATACGACAACCCTATTCTCACCAATATTAAGAAATAAGATGTGATGATATTGAAAAGGTTAGATACAACCTCTCCATAGAGATCTGGAAATGTTTGAAGAAAGTTGAAATTACACAAAATCTGGTCAATTCTAATGGTACCAAAGTCTTCCCCATGTTGATGGTTGTCCCAAGTAAATGTTGGACCCTTCATCTCAAATTCAAAAAGACCACAATTAAGAACACATTCGTTAAACTCTATCATAGACCTTAGAGAATGAGGATGTCTACCTATTTTCTCACATTCTTTCCTAACAACATTGAAGCCACCAAGAATCAACCAAGGGTTACTCATACTAATAAGAATATCATCAATAGACTTCCACAAACTAGATCTTTCTGCATCAACATTGTGACCATAGATAGCCATAACAAAGAAGATAAAATACCCAATTGTAACACCGAGATGAATCAGTTGATCAGTTTCAATGAGTTTAGTTATAGTACATGAATCTGGTTTTTGCGTAACAAAAATCAGGACAAGCACATGGGACCTATGGTTAGAGACATAACTAAAATCCTGGAAGAATCGATACATAAGTCTAGAAACGTTTTTTGTAATGCAACCTCATTTCATTAAAAATTAACAAGTTACTTGAGAGTCTGGCTAACTCCTCCTAGATATCTCTAATTTTATTACTGAGGCCTCTCACATTCCAGGAGGAGATCTTGAAATTGACATTCATCTGGTAACTTGAGCCGTTGATAAGCTGGTGGCTTTAGATGTAGAGTTTTCGACAATAATTTCTAGTTCATTGAATCTGATAGTCGTGGGTGAAAAACTAGAATCATTCATCCTTTGAGTTAGATTCAGAGTAAGCTTAGACATCACTTTCAGAGGGGAACCTGTAACAAAAGTACCAAAACTCCCTCAGGAATGTCTGTGGACTCTTTGTGATCTTTCATCGAACACCTAAAAGGGAGTAGAGGGAACTGATCGCACTGACCCATTTCACTCAGGTATAGGAACAGAGCTCATAGTGACAGATATAGGAATCCCATTTTTAGGAACATCCACACAAACATGGCATAAATCCGGCTCATGACCAAAGCATTTACATCTATAACAAACATTTGGAATCCATTCATACTCAAAGTCAATCCAATGAGAATCACCGTGGTCACTTTGAATCACCACAGACTTGGGGAATATAGAGTTTGGTTTCATGAGAATTTACAATCTAGCATAGTCAATCTGAGAACACTCAAAAGTGGTTTTATGAGTACAATCAGGATCACCACGAAATGACCCAATTCTATCCCACTTCTTTGAATCCTAGAGTTCCAAAGGGAGGTTGAAGATGCAGACCCATAGCAGCATAGATGTAAGACCAACATTCATAAATGGATCACCAGGCTTCCATTTCCTCAAGAAACGTGACATACACTTCGCATACCATGAACCTATCCTTAGAGAAAAATCAAGATCTGATGCATTAGAAAATCAAAGGATAAATAGGTCGGCTCCTTATTATCTCAAAATCTTCTGAAAGATGCCAGAGATTAGATAGATGTTGGTGTAGAAGGTTGATATCCGGGAAGAAGTCAAGAACGTAGCCCAACAGACAATGATTCCATTGAGATGCATTTTCAATGGCCTCAGAATGCGGGTATATAATCTTGTCATCTTCAACGTAGATAGAAATTTTCTCCAAAGATGCTACTTTCCTACCATTGTCCTCCACCTTGAAGAAGTCACTCCATTCTTTAGGATTCTCAAGAGAGTCATTTAGGTTACAAGTGGGCACTTTCTTCTTCCAGATCTGATGGTTGTTTGTAGGGTGGCGACACACGTCCATCACCAGAGCTTCTCATGTAGAAATAGCTAATGTAGCACCCCTACTATCTCAATTATTATTATCAGTTAACCCAAAATTAACTTTTCAGTGATTCCAAATCTTCTAACTATTAGTTGGATCGAGCTAATTTAGTGTGTCTTGATATAATTGGATTATCCTCAAGTTTATAATTTTGTTCACAAAATTCAAGGTTATTCATGTGATTTTCATAATTTGTAAAAGATTGCAACTTAGGATTTTCAAGAGGTAGAATCATACAATATATATCAATAATATATTGACTATCGAATTTTAGTATGTTACAACTCTAAAGCCTCAATGTATATCTCAAGATAAGTATAAAAATGTTTCTACAAAGTCACTATCTTTTGTGTCACTTATAGGTTCCATTATGTGAAAATTTATCACTCATTTCCTTGTGATCAAAATACCATAGTATGTATCTTAAGTTGTTACATTAGTCTGTTATGATCATTATAATCATATTAGGTTCATAAACACGTGATAATGCCACTCATGATATCATACATGTTTGTTGTCATTCAGTTCTAACATAAATTTCACATACATGTCAATAAAAACAAACTTATGTTCTGATATTCATGTAATGGGGTGACAGATATCCAAATTCTAGAGGAAAATATAAATGTATTCGTGAAGGTAATTCATAAAACCATTTATTTCATTCTCAATTTTATCATTTAATATGTTATCTAATAATCATTTTACTTTTTGAATCACATAGAACCAAAAAAGAACCAGCTGGAGTAGGAGAGTCTTAATATGCTAAAATTATTTGTAATAACTTTTTTGTTTGATTTGTATGCTTATATGCTTTTTCCTACATAGTTTCCCATATTTTTAAAATAACTACTTATTCAATTAAAATTATTAAAGAGGACAGATGAATTAAAATATAGCCTTACACAATTTTATTACTCTACTTCAAAAAATTTCTACTAATTTTCATTTCATTGGTTATTATGTATTTTTTCATTTATTCTACTTTTATGAATTGTAATTGGTAAACGAGGTCTAGTCCATTACTTGTATAATCAAGGAGTGGGGACGGTCTACAGGGATGTATTGGATCTTATTTTTAGTGGTTGCTTATAGGTAGGAGGCTTGAGGGGTTGAAGTCAACTAATCACTGTGAAAGTATGAGGTGACTTTCTCATCTAGGTATTAGGAGTGTTTATATGGGGGTATGACATTAGGATTAGTTCTAAGGGTCAAGGAGAAGATGAAGAGGCCTAAGTTCAAGGTGTAATGGTGTGACATTCCATTTGAGCTTGTTGGTCGTTACATGCCAAGGTCATTGATCTTAGTGATTATTGAATCTAAAAATTATGTGTTTGGATTGGAGTGATCACTGAAGTAGATGAGGAGTTAGTTAATAATGGGGGATGATAATTTTTAGGGTATTTAGTTGGAAAGAGTTGGGTGAAATTGCTCATTTGAAGTCATGTGACTTTTCTTGTCATTGAGAGAGATGGTTGTTGCATCTGGGGCACTAAGTCACTAGATTTATGATCCATATTAGACTACACCCATGAATTAAGGTTCCACATTGGTAGACATTGTGCATTTTATGATTTATATATTGATTTCATCATAAATCTAACTTTTTACCAATTATAAGTAGAGGCTAATAAATACAAGACTTCAAATAAAAAAAACAAGAACAATCATTTAGGGCCCTAATTCCCACATTTAGTGACACCTATTAATTATCCAATATTCTATATATAATAATATAAAATGATTTAATTTGTTTCTAGTGCACATTCTTCATACTAACATTCAACAACCCAAATGTTGATTTTGATCTAATAAAAATATAATCAAAATATTGGACTTTTTATTGAGTTTAATATTAAAATGATGTTCATGCATTTTCTTACATAAGTAGGAAGCTCTCTTATTCATCTTTCCTTCCTCATGCATGGAAATTTATATTTTCAGTACATTCAATAATAATATCTACATAAATAAATTTGGTACTACTACTACTATTACATGACTTCGACTCTAATTGGTCAACCACCTAGGAGGTGGATTAACTTAATAGTAAACTCGTTGTGTAGATTTAAGGTGATACTTAGCAAGGATATCAACATTTGTATTCTTTTCTTGGCAGACATTTGTACCTTCCAATCCTTCCTCAAGTCTCTCTGAATTGTATTGTCCAATAGGAAAATTGTGAAAGTTGTTCTCTTGAATAGCCTCTATTTCCGCACTACAATCAGTCTCCACCACAACAATCTCAAGTTGTTTCCATATTGCAAAGTATATATCATACCAAATGGCTTCCAGTTCATCTTTTGTGGCCCAAGATGTGTACATACGTCTTCCAATGCTCCCAACCCAATTGCCATTGTTGTTTCTGGCCACCACGACGAGAGAAGCTTTCCCCTTCCCCATTGCCGCATCAGTGTTGAGTCTTATCCATTGTTCTGGGGGCAACATCCATTGAGCTTCTCTGTATGATATTCTTTCCCGAACATCGGATTGCCTCTCTACATCTTGGGCTTGTAACTCCTTTTTTATTACATCACATGGTTCTCAATCATACTCTCTACTTTTTCCAAGATATGCAAGTTACAACAGTTCCATATGTATTGGCTAGCATTCAAGTAGGTTATTTGGATTCCCCCTATTTATGACATGAAATCTTTCGGACATTCCTTAAGTTCCTCAAATATGAATCAACAAAAATATTATGCATTATTGAGCAGTGAATGCCACATAAGATTCACAAATGGATAGTCTCTCAATTCATGTAGAGTTGTTTCATCTAAAGTAAAGCTCCAACCACACCTATTATCATTAGTTAAGTGTATCAATTTCCTTCTTATGTTGGTTAAGAGTTCATCATGAGCAATTATCCAAGGGAATATTTTTAATTTTCTGGCTACAATGACTTTCAAGATAAGTCCCCAGTCTCCTTTAGTTTCAATATCTTTAGTTTTTCGTAGTAGTTTGTAAGCTAACATGGTGGTGAATTATTTGTCCACAATATGATTCCACTTCAATAGGTCTTCCTGATCAGCTTGTATATGTTCACTTAGTTTCTTGATCTCCTAGATGATATCTTCAAGTAGCCAATCTTCAAGAAGTTTAAGTCCTAGTTCTCGTTCATGTCCCCCACACTGACATTTTCAATGGGGAATTTTATTAATTCTATCTCAAAAATAATTCAGTACAAAAGTTCTATATGATACAATAATCATGTCCTCTTATGATGTTCTTCCTTCATTTTCTAAAAGAATATGAATTTAACTACATACCCAAGTGTTGATGTGGTATGCCTATAGAGCCAATCATGTGATGATTGACATGACATATACATAAAGGATTTGATTAATACATATAAAGGCAAGCTTCCAATTCATTCCATTTCACTCAGTTATGAGATAATGAGGAAACATTATGAATGTCTAGAGAATAATACTACACAATGGTATATGTCTTCAAGTATAGGACCTAGGAAATTGAGATCATACGAATGTTAAGAGTACATTACATATTCTCATTATGTCCTTAGTTTATTTTGGAAGGTAGATAGACACCAGTAACACTAAAGACTAGAGTGTGGGTTGGTCGATGACATAATCTCATTAGTCATGATATGGTAATATAAAACCAAGCACACAAATATGTGTTAGAAAATAACGTATTGAACAAACCCACCTGGAGAGTGATACATGGAAACCATCATTGGTGTTCATAGTCATCTCTCATAAATGAAGATGGTGATTGTGAGTCTTAGACCTGAAATTACTGCACTCATCACATACCATTGGGTATGTTTTGACATCATCACACACACTCCTAAAACATGGGTTGTTATAACGGTGATGTTTGGTTGACTTTGACACATGGGGATAGATTTTGAGTGATAGATATAGGATTTTCCCTCCTACTAGAGATTGGTATTGTGTCCACTTGATAAGCAAGACTGAGAAAGGCATGTGCAAGCACATGTGAATCAATATATGATATTGAGGTCACATTATCTCTCTAAGGCCCCTAAACGTACTTAATGTGTTGAATAAGATTAATTACCATATTTAATGCTTAGAACCTTAATATAACCATGTGATATTCTTTGAAATCATAAGACAAGCATAAGTTTCAAATTTGATCCAATTTGGACACTATTTGAGCAAGTTATGCAATTTTATGCACATTTTGGACTTTTATGCAATTTACCCAATTGAGAGGTTTTATTTGCAATTTATCACTTGAATTATGTTCCTTGGATATTCTCTCATCATTCTTGAGCTTTTTGAGCCATTGGGCGCCTATTTATACCTTGGTTTGAAGGTTATTTCTCTAAGGGTATTTTAGGGTTTTCCCCTTCACGGATGAGCTACCTTTAGTAGCTATCAACTAATGAATTATTTGATTGGGTGCGAAATTCGAAAAAGGAAATCTAATCAGGTCTATACACATGATGGGGGAGCTGCTTGTGTGTGCATGTATATTCTTAATAAATTAAGGCCATGGACACTTGGATAGATACTAGAATTTCAACTTTTTCTTTTTCTTTATCTTAAAGTGTCATATACTTATACCCAAGCACCAAAACAAGCCATTTTCTCTCCACCACTTCCCTCCTCCCAACCTCGTTCTCCCTCTATTCAGCTGCGAATTTTTCTGCCCAAGGAAGAAGAAAGTGAGGATCTTCTTGGAGAAAGGCTCTAAGGTTGAAATTGACTTCATTTTAGGGTTGAAAAAGCTTCCTTCTAGTGATCTTGACCTAAAAGTGTAAGAATTCCCTTCTTTCCTCCATTTATTCCTTTGTTATCCTTCCTCATAGATTTCTACAGGTCGGAACCTTACTGTTCCATGGTAGAAATTACTCTAAAGCTCTAAAACCCTACCTTTCTTGCTCCTTATGCTTAGGGTTTGCTCATTTGATGAAGAAAGGAGCTAGATGGACGAATTCATAGCTTATTCTTAGATTTTCTACCCTACCTGCTCGATATTTCTTCTGTGTGGGATTTCATCTTCTCATTAGGGGCAAGTTTTATAACTTTCTCCACGTTTCTTGCTTACCATAATCTTACTAGCTCATGTTCTTGCTTGAAAATGATGATTTATGCACTTAAAAGCTATGCTTGACTTGGAGTTCGACTTTTATAATGTTCCCTATTCTGATTTCAGTTCTAGATAAACCTGTGATCATGTGTACATTATTCCTAAGGTATAATATTACTTGGATCAGGTTATTTTGACAACCTATGGAGCTAAGCACCTATCAAACAATGGTCAATTTTAGGGTTTAAAGCTGATTTCTTCTATAAACCATGACCCGATGATGGTACCATTGCAACAACCCTATGGTGTTGTCTTCATAACAACTGTTGGTCATGATCAAGGGTGTCAAATTATGGTGACAACCTATGGTCAGGTCAGATTTTGGATCAATTAGAAGTTTAATGATCAACCATTAAGTACCCTACTGATGTTATCAATCAATGACGACACTAGCTTAATATTTGATGTTGATTAATGAATATAGAATTGATCTAACAACCTATGGTGATTTAAGGGTCACTAATGATGGTGGATCAGGTCTCTAAAACCTATGTTGAGTCAAGCATTGTATTTGTAGCATCAACTAAGCCTTAGACCAATGGTTTCTTGGGTCACTTGATGCAATGGTCGAACCTATACTGTAATTGATGGTTTTAATATATGAACTTGACCCAATTGTCAAGATATAATATTTATTCCTCCAATAAAGTGGAATGATGGCTAATGCAATATGTTGTTCCTAATAATGTGATTTATATGGTTTCCTTTATATGATCAACTTAAGGAGCTTACTTGTTGACAATGGATGGCTTGTTTTAAATGAACAGTCGATTGTGGGTTTTACCCTACTCTCAGTGGACCTTTTTGTGTTGCCAATCAAGGGATGTCTAGGGTTATATGGTGAATCTTTATAGAGCACAAATCAAGGACTTCATAGGTGGTTTATCCAAGGTGTTTACTTATGTAAACAACCAATGGTCTTACCTTTTAAACATCCAATGGTTCTGGGTGACATTGTGGTATGGTGATAGGGGTTGAATGATGATGGAACAAATGGAGGGTTACCCTTAATAAGGTAGTCTTACCTATTCGCTCATATGAATAGAAAGGATGATAATCATATTGTGTTGATATGTAACACTAATGAGGTATAGCTTGTTATACCTAGCTTTAATATAACTAAATGATGGTAATTGGGTATGAATGGTCCTTTAATGATTAATACAATCATGGAGTAATCTTATTGTTGTTGAAGCCCTAGTATGCTATAACTTGATGGTTACACCTTGATTTATGTGTTGGTTCATACTTGAGAATATAATGGAATGTGATGGTGATGCTTCACCTTATGCATCCATGATCCAATGGGGATGTCATGAGTTAGGGTTTGGGTATGAGTGTTGATTAGTAACATTGATATAATTTATCATGTTGAACCCAACTCTAATGCAAATAGATAAATATGAGTATTCATGTTTAACATTCTTATATGATGTAATGATAGTGGAATAACCTCCTTAACCTAATCATAACCTTAATGTGTGAATTGGTGGTTATCATAGCCACATGGTTGATACTTTATTATGCTAAACATGTGCATTATGAATATGATGAGTGTTAATAATATCTAGATTCCTTGCATGTTGATGTAATAAAGGAATGTTTTTAATGTAAATATAACCCTTCTATGATTGTTTATGAATATCTCCTAGCTCATTAATGCAATATTGTGCTGACATGGTGTATTATATGTAAGTGATGTTGTTGAGCCTTGTTATAAGGCATGCAAAGATAATGATGATCTTGCAAGGAATAGTATGATGGTCTTAATGACCTTTGGGCATGGTTGATCCCTAAATGAGGTGTAATCCTCTTGTGTTGATAAGAGTTGATACCCTGTGATATCATGAAAAGGATTTTTTATCATGTGATAGTATGATGGTCTTAATGACCTTTGGGCATGGTTGAACCCTGAATGAGGTGTAATCCTCTTATGTTGATAAGGGTTGATACCCTGGGATATTGTGAAAAGGATTTGTATCTTGTGATAGTATGATGACTAGTATGGTCACATGAATGGCAAGTCAATAGTACCATGTGATGATGAGATGAGAAATTATGTTTCACACATTTTATATCTTTTTAAAGTTGTGATATTTATATGCCTGCTAGAAGTGAATTAGGGATTGTATGTCCACTTGTTTGATGCAGCCTTAAATCACCCAATTGGCATAACTAATCAAGTGAAACTCTAATCATGTAGTACCATGTGCCATAGATCCATCTGAGTGTCATAATTTGCCAAATGGTGAAATGAGTATTCCTAAGGGAAACTCGGAGTGCATACTATTGAGTATGTGGGGGTCTCAAGTTGAGGATATATCCTTGTCATTTACAATGTTGATTATGGAGGTTTGCTATGGTCATGCCTCATACATCTGATGTGATTGAGAATGGCTGTGGTCGTGTCTCAGTGATTATATATGTGATGAGATTGGAGGACAACTGCGGTTGTACCTCGGATGGTAGGGTATGCATACCCACCTCCTTTCACTAGTGTTGTGACCTGTACCAAGGACGGACTAGGCTGTTAGCAGCTTGACCTTATGTGTCACTGTGGCGGACCCGTACTCACTGGGGGCAGAGAAGATCTTAGGAGGTTGTCTCTTCCTAGATCTTGTATGTCACTGATTTCAACTTAGCAGTGGTCGGTTGGACTTTGAATGGTACAATTCAAATTCCCTAGGGCATAATAAAAGATGTAAGACCACCATGTAGCATATCTATTTAGAGTTATACACAACGCTTCATATTGGATGATAACCCTTATTTTCTTTCTTTTCACTGAGATCATGTATAGTACAATAAGAGATAGTAGATATGCTTATTTTGTAGCTATGCTCATGTTGTAAACATGGTTATGTTGTCAAATATACTGACACTAATGATAAAGATGCTACTGCTAGCTATGTTTAATACTTCTAGCCATGTATTTGTAACTAGAAATGCATATATTGCTTATCATGCTTATCCAGATAGTTGTTCTTATGTTGTTAGCTATTCTTATTATGTTGATATGTTCAACCAATTAGACATGCTCTTGTTGTTAGCTATTCTTATGTGCTAGACTTATTCATAATGATAGAGATTCTATGTTACTAGACTTGCTTGTGATGCTAGATATGCATATGCTACTGAATTGCTTATATTGTCAACAAGATAAAGGATGATAGTCTGGCTAATGATGATAGTTATTATCTGCTCCTTAATGTATTTTGATAATCATCAGTATTGCTGATCTTATTTGTTAAATCTGATTAAACTTCTTAACTGTTTAATTACTTAAAAATCTTGTAATCAATAAACGTTGCTGGAGGTTATATCTGTTGCTGGGACATGGGTCTCACCCTTTTGCTTTGCCACATTTTTTTAGGTAATCGGAAGTGACAAAAACAAACATGTGTCAGAAAAGAGGAGCAATAGTAATGAATCTTTGATAAAGTTGATTAGATGTCTAGTGTGTCCTAGAGTCGTCCTTGTACTCTCAGGTCCGGGCAGGAAAAGTTTGTATATGGTGTTTCAAATAAATTAGACTTTTGTTAGCATATTAATGCTTGTTTGTGTGGCATATATGATTATTGTTCTCCTGTATATATATGTTTTGGCTAAGATGATAGAACGATTTGTATCAAATTCTTGGCATAGTATGGATACAAGAAAGATGTTGGGCTCTTATGCAAATGTTTTTGAGTGGGTGTTGATGTTGAAATCTGTTTTAATTGACCCATATTTTTGGGTATGTGATTAATTAGTGATTGATTGTGTTTTATGTTTTAAGTAATCTCATTTAGTGGAAGAGGTTCTCACAAGTTGGTATCAGAGCTTTAGGTTCATTGAGTCTATAGGGACACTAGGACTTAGGACTAGGATGATGTCTAAGTTAGGAATATGACATAAAAATATGGTGCATACTGCCTAATCTCAGTATTTGGGTGCCCTGGCCAAGTATTCAATAATTGAAGAAAAGGTAAGTATGGAACTCTTAGATTGTTATCTTTCTGATTACTCTGATCAAGTAGTCATTTTGAGACAATCTAAAGAGCATAATGAATAAGAAATCATGGTGTGAATATCTCAATCCTACCTTAAAGAAGATGAGAATTACATCATTATCTATCAAAAATTAAATGTTTGGTAAATATAAGAGAAAGATACAACACCATGAAATCTAAATCTGAATACAAATAAGGAAAAGAGGAGTTCTTGAAGATGTGATTCAATAAGATAATAAAGTAAAAGACAAACAAGTCTATGCTTATAAAGTGAATCAAGGTATGAAATCCACATAAGATAGGGAGAACTCCTATAACAAGTACAAAATGAGAAGATGAATGAGAACAATGACAAAAAAATAAGGTGGAACCTGAGTTAATCTTAGACCAACCTATGTGTGTAAGAAACTATTAATGAAAAATCAGCATGGCATGTGAAAGAAATTAAGGGAGATGATCCCGATTTAAGGAAGAAAATGAGGAATGTGATGATTTACCTGTCGATAAGTGGTTGAAAAACATAATAAAATAAGAGAACATACACTAGTGGGATAAATAGTCATGAAGGAAGGAGTAATGAGATATGTTAATCATGATGATTCCTATGCTAATTGCAAGGAACCCAAAATGAAAAAGGTAAAATGATACATAAGAAGTTGTAACATGTATAATGAAAATAGAATTGGTTACCTTTTTGCTAGTGACCCTTGAAAAATACTACTATGGTATGGGAAGTGTGTTTCACTTTGTGTCTTTCCTATCTAGGGAACAACTTTCAAGTGGATCATTTCCACTTGGTACGTGTGGATTTGCTACAAACATGAGGGTGGATAGCTTATTATAGCATAAGGTTGTTTGGACTATGGTTCCAAGATCATAAAGTTTGTAATGATTTTTCTTTTGAGCCTTCCAATAATTAGGAAGACTCCCCTTATATTTGTTGATATTTGTTATGTTGGTAAAAGTAGTTGATATAAGGATATGAGTTCCTTATAGCACATGAGGTGGATATCAAGGTAATGAATCCTAGTATCCAAGATGTATCAACAGTATGGGAACTATGTGAAGGTTGGATATGTTTACTAAATGAACATATCAAGTATTCCTCCCCATTAAAGAGAGGTAGAGAGAGTGGATGATGACACTCTAAATGTTGTTTGAAAAAAAAGTGATTCTATAATGTTGTGTATGGTTCAGTGATAGCTGGGCAAGACCACTATCAAGGATAGATGGTTTGTTGGTCAATAGATATGTGATAGGTGTTCCTTTAATATTAACCAATGATCAAATATCAATGCATAAGATTTAGATTGTATGACATAATTCACATGACCATGATGCGTTTAGAGTTATGTCCTTTAGACTAACCAATATACAAATAGAATTTATGAATAGGAGGAACAGAGTGTTCCGGTCATTTCATACAAGTTATATCAAGCTTTGAATGATGACATGTCAAAGTATTTCAAATATGGTCAATATTTCTTCAAAAACCTTAGTGTTTCCGAAGTAGCAATAGTTATGAGACAAGTTGAACAAGAGTGAGATGGGGTTGACTAAATGTCTTTATGGGATCATGATATGTCTTCTAAGTAGGTTGTGTAAATCCTAGTAAGATAAAGATAGTGTTGTTGTTTCACCCCTAACAAGGTTGACTAGGAATGATGTTTCCTTGTATGGAATGACAGGTGCCAACGTCAGCATTTCTTTTGATGCTGAAAAAGAACTGACAAGTGTTCTAGTGTCAGTGTATCAAAAAAAAGAATGGATGCATCATTTTTTTTATGTGCTTCAAGGAATGGTATGGGACACATGTCATGATTGGTAAAAAGCTAGCAAGTATGACTTTTGAGTAATGTTTTGATAAAATAGATATAATATTAGGATGATAACTAGAATTTAAAGTTGAACATTACTACTAGAGTTCTACAGACGACACAACAAGTTTCTACATTCCATATTGAAAATGTTTTCTTAGATGGGGGTTTTTGTGTTGACCCAAGATGAGATATGTATGAATGATGTGACATCACCATGATATGCAAGTAACCATGTGAAGGTAATAAAATGAGGTTCAAAGGAAGTACCCATCTTTGTTTACCTTGGATTTCGGGGGTGAAATCCATGTTAGGGGTTTATAGTTGTACGGCCCCTAAACTTGCTTAATGAGTTGAATAAGATTAATTACCATATTTGAATGCTTAGAACCCTAATATGACCTTGTGATATGCTTTGAAATCCTAATACAAGCATAAATTTCAAATTTGGTCCAATTTGGACACTGTTTGAGCAAGTTATGCAATTTTATGCACATTTTGGACTTTTCTACTATTTACCCAATTGAGAGGTTTTCTTTGCAATTTATCACTTGAATTATGTTTCTTGGATATTCTCTCATCATTATTGAGCTTGTTGAGTCATGGGGCACCTATTTAAACCTTGGTTTGAAGATTTTGTCTCCAAGGGTATTTTAGGGTTTTCCCCTTCACGGATGAGCTACCTTTAGTATCTATCAACTAATGAATTATTTAATTGGCTGGGAAATTCGACAAAGGAAAGATAATCAGGTCTATACACATGATGGGGGATCTTCTTGTGTGTGTGATTGTATATTCTTAATAAATTAAGGCCATGGACACTTGGATAGATACTAGAATTTCAACTTTTTCTTTTTCTTTATCTTTATCTTAAAGTGTCATATACTTATCCCCAAACACCAAAACGAGCCATTTTCTCTACACCACTTCCCTCCTTATCCCAACCTCGTTCTCCCTCTATTCAGCTTCGAATTTTTCTGCCCAAGGAAGAAGAAAAAGTGAGGATCTTCTTGGAGAAAGGCTCTAAGGTTGAAATTGACTTCATTTTATGGTTGAAAAAGCTTCCTTCTAGTGATCTTGACCTAAAAGTGTAAGAATTCCCTTCTTTCCACCATTTATTCCTTTGTTATCCTTCCTCCTAGCTTTCTCTAGGCCAGAACCTTTCTGTTCCATGGTAGAAATTACTCTAAAGCTCTAAAACCCTACCTTTCTTGTTCCTTATGCTTAGGGTTTGCTCATTTGATGAAGAAAGGTGCTAGATGGACGAATTCATAGCTTATTCTTGGATTTTCTACCCTACCTGCTTGAGATTTCTTCTGTGTGGGGTTTCATCTTCTCATTAGATGCAAGTTTTATAAATTGCTCCACGTTTATTGCTTACCATAAGCTTACTAGCTCATGTTCTTGCTTGAAAATGATGATTTATGCACTAAAAAGCTATGCTTGAATTGGATTTCGATTTTTATAATGTTCCCTGTTATGATTTCAGTTCGAGATGAACCTGTGATCATGTGTATGTCATTCCTAAGGTATAATATGAGTTGGATCAGGTTGTTTTGACAACCTATGGTGCTAGGCACCTATCAAACAATGGTCAATTTTAGGGTTTAAAGAAGATTTCTTCTATAAACCATGACCCGATGATGGTACCATTGATACAACCCTATGGTGTTGTCTTCATGACAACTGATGGTCGTGATCAAGGGTGAAAAATGATGGTTACAACCTATGGTCACCCCCTTAGTTCAGGTTTTGGATCAATTAGAATTTTAATGATCAACCATTAAGTACCCTACTGATGTTATCAATCAATGAAGACATTAGCTTATTATTTGATGTTGATTAATGAATATAGAATTGATCTAAAAACCTATGGTGATTTAAGGGTCACTAATGATGATGGATCAGGTCTCTAAAACCTAAATTGAGTCAAGCATTGTAGTTGTAGCATCAACTAAGCCTTAGACTAATGGTTTCTTGGGTCACTTGATGCAATGGTCGGACCTATACTGTAATTGATGGTTTTAATGTATGAACTTGACCCAATGGTCAAGATATAATGTTTATTCCTCCAATAAAGTGGAATGATGGCTAATGTAATATGTTGGTCCTAATAATGTGATTTAGATGGTTTCCTTTATATGATAAACTTAAGGAGCTTACTTGTTGACAATGGATGGCTTTTTTTAAATGAATAGTCGATTGTGGGTTTTACACTACTCTCAGTGGAACTTTTGGTGTTGTCAATCAAGGGATGTCTAGGGTTAGATGGTGAATCTTTATAGAGCACAAATCAATGACTTCATAGGTTATTTATCCAAGGTGTTTACTTATGTAAACAACCAATGGTCTTACCTTTTAAACATCCAATGGCTCTGGGTGACATTGTGGTATGGTGATAGGGGTTGAATGATGATGGAACAAATGGAGGGTTACCCTTAATAAGGTAGTCTTACCTATTCACTCATATGAATAGAATGGATGATAATCATATTGTGTTGATATGTAACACTAATGAGGTATAGCTTGTTATACCTAGGTTTAATATAACAAAATGATGGTAATTGGGTATGAATAGTCCTTGAATGATTAATACAATCATGGAGTACTCTCTTATTGTTGTTGAAGCTCTAGTATGCTATAACCTGATGGTTACACCTGGATTTATGTTTTGGTTCATACTTGAGAATAGAATGTAATGTGATGGTGATGCTTCACCTTATGCATCCATGCTCTAATGGAGATGTCGTGAGTTAGGGTTTGGGTATGAGTGCTAATTAGTAACATTGATATAATTTACCATGTTGAACCCAACTCTAATGCAAATAGATAAATATGAGTATTCATGTTTAACATTCTTATATGATGGAATGATGGTGGAATAACCTCCTTAACTTGATCATAACCTTAATGTGTTAATTGGTGGTTATCATAGACACATGGTTGATACTTTATTATGCTAAACATGTGCATTATGAATATGATTAGTGTTAATAATATCTAGATTCCTTGCATGTTGATGTAATAAAGGAATGTTCTTAATGTTAATATAACCCTGCTATGATTGTTTATGAATATCTCCTAGCTCATTAATGCAATATTGTGCTGATATGGTGTATTATATGTAAGTGATGTTGTTGAACCTTGTTATAAGGCATGCCAAGATAATGATGATCTTGCAAAGAATGGTATGATGGTCTTAATGAACTTTGGGCATAGTTGATCCCTAAATGAGGTCTAATCCTCTTCTGTTGATAAGGGTTGATACCCTGTGATATCGTGAAAAGGATTTTATATCCTGTGATAGTATGATGGTCTTAATAACCTTTAGGCACGGTTGAACCCTGAATGAGGTGTAATACTCTTATGTTGATAAGGGTTGATATCCTGGCATATTGTGAAAAGGACTTATATCTTGTGATAGTATGATGACTAGTATGGTCACATGAATGGCAAGTGAATAGTACCATGTGATGATGAGATGAGAAATTATGTTTCACACATTTATATCTTTTCAAAGTTGTGATATTTATATGGTTGCTAGAAGTGAATTAGGGTTTGTATGTCCACTTGTTTCAAGCAGCCTTAATTCACCCAATTGGAATAACTAATCAAATGAAACTCTAATCATGTAGTGCCATGTGCCATAGTTCCTTCTCAGTGTCAGAATTTGCCATATGGAGAAGCGAGTATTCTTAAGGGAAAATCAGAGTGCATACTATTGAGTATATGGGGGTGGCAAATTAAGGATATATCCTTGTCATCCACAATGCAGATTGTGGAGGTTGGCTATGGTCATGCCTCATACATCTGATGTGATTGAGAACAGTTGCGGTCGTGTCTCGGTGATTATATATGTGATGAGATTGGAGGACAACTGCGGTTGTACCTCGGATGGTAGGGTATGTGTACCCACCTCCTTTCACTAGTGCCATGACCTGTACCAAGGATGGACTAGGCTGTTAGCAGCTTGACCTTATGTGTCGATGTAGCAGACATGTACTGATCGGGGGCGGAGAAGATCTTAGGAGTCTGGCTATTCCTAGATCTTGTATGGCACTGATTTGGACTTAGTAGTGGTCGGTTGGACTTTGAATGGTACGATTCAAATTCCCCAGGGCATAATAAAAGATGTAAGACAGCCGTGTAGCATATCTATTTAGGGTTATACACAACTCTTCATATTGGATGATAACCCTTGTTTGCTTTCTTTTCACTGAGATCATGTATGGTACAATAAGAGATAGTAGATATGCTTATGTTGTAGCTATGCTCATGTTCTAAACATGGTTATGTTGTCAAATATACTAACACTGATGATAAAGATGTTGTTTCTAGCTATGTTTAATATTGCTAGTAATGTCTTTGTAACAAGAAATGCATATACTGCTAATCATGCTTCTCCAGATAGTTGTGCTTATGTTGTTAGCTCTTCTTATGATGTTGATATGTTCAACCAATTAGACATGCTCATGTTGTTAGCTATGCTTATGTGCTAGACTTATTCATAATGATAGAGATTCTATGTTACTAGACTTGCTCTGATGCTAGATATGCATATCGTACTGAATTGCTTATATTGTCAACAAGATAAAGGATGATAGTCTGGCTAATGATGATACTTATTATCTGGTCCTTAATGTATTTTGTTAATCATCAGTACTGCTAATTTTATTTTTTAAATCTGATTAAACTGCTTAACTATTTAATTAAATAAAAATCTTGTAATCAATAAACGTTGCTGGAGGTTATATCTCTTGCTGGGACATGGGTCTCACCCTTGTGGTTCGCCACATTTTTTTTAGGTAATCAGAAGTGATGAAAACAAACATGTGGTAGCAAAGAGGAGTTATAGTAATGAATCTTTGATAAAGTTTATTAGATGTCTAGTGTGTGCTAGAGTCATCCTTGTACTCTCATGTCTGGGAAGGAAAAGTTTGTATATGGTGTTTCAAATAAATTGGACTTTTGTTAGCATATTAATGTTTGTTTGTGTGGCATATATGATTATTGTTCTCCTGTATATATATGTTTTGGCTAAGATGATATAACAATTTGTATCAAATTCTTGGCATAGTATGGATACAAGAAAGATGTTGGGCTCTTATGCAAATGTTTTTTAGTGGGTATTGATGTTGAAATCTGTTTTAATTTACCCATATTTTTGGGTATGTGATTAATTAGTGATTGATTGTGTTTTATGTTTTGAGTAATCTCATTTAGTGTAACATGTTCTCACAATCTTAGACAGTATTCTCTTGGTTCAAGGAATGTGAATTGAACATTGAGATGATGGTGTTTGCATGCCTCGAGTTCATCTTGGATATCAGTGACAAAGGAATTATACAATCACTGCAACACCTTACACAAATTGTAGGTTGAAGTTGTTCTCCAACTTTCCATTTACTTAGGTAAAACTGATGTGCGACTAGGCACCAGTCCTTGCTTGTGATGACATAAGTTAGTTATGGACATTCACTTCCAATGTGATATGGGACCTATAGGGTCAATACATAGGAACTAATCTATAAGAGGACTTTAATCTTGAATGATGATTGGATTGATTACTAAAATGTTTAGATATTTAATTCAAGCAATAAATTGGATGACTGAACTGTCAAACTACCATTTCAAGTGTTGAGATAGTAGTTTGGCCAAGCAAGACAGGCTTCTCAAGTGTTGAGATGACCATTTGGGTTGTTAGGCTCATCATAATTTGAATTGGCCAAGTTCTGCCGAAACTGAGGTGTGAACTGACCTGTTCATTATGATGAACTGATTGGCTCAACTTGACTCACCATACGGCCATCTGGGTGAGCTAGATTGGCATCTTCCATATGTGAGATAGATCAGTTGGGGCCAAAAAACATTTTGGAAGTTTCCCAAACTCATTTCGATGGTACGATACTTGTGGTTCAAGAAATTAATAGTTAGTATTAATTTGAAACGATTGCCAAATTCGTATGCGATTGAGAAACTACTAGATGGTCATTTGGAAGTGTGAGATGACCATATGGTATGACTAGACAACCATCTAGGTCACCAAATGACTGTTTGGTATTTGCAAGTTGCAAAAATTCAAGATCTTTTGGTACTTTCAACTCCCACACAGATCCAGAAGAGATTGGGAACCCTTACCCAAACCCCGCCTATAAATAGACGGGTATTGGGGGCTTCTCAAAGAAAAACAACAACACAACTGAGAATCAGTTGCTCTAAAAATTGTTGTCCTCTCTGGTTGTGGTAATGGAGAGAGCCCAATCAAGTCCTACCCAACTAGGGAGAGATACCAAGGGAGAGGACAATTGACAATCGTTGTTGTGGGAGAGCAAGTTGGTGACTAGTACGCCAATGGGAGGGACAACTCCTTCCTATCTGTTCAAGTTGAATGACAAGAGTTCTAGTTAGTCCTCATGGACTATTCTAGAGGTAGGAGTCCTTTGGTTGATACTAGGAGAGCAAAGTCAGCCTACAGTCTATGGCGAGACCACATGAGTCACTAACAAAACTATTCTATTTGTTGATCATGGTGAAGACGAGCAGCTGCACAACTACCGTCCAAGAGAAACTAGTAGACAGTTGCATTTACGAAAATTGTTTTCACTGGAATTCCTCCATGACCAAATATAACTCTTTAAACCATCCTTTCTATTTCATAGTAGTTGACACTATCTTGTTGTTATGGGAATACGGATAGATAAAAAAATTATTTCCACTACTATACTATGTGCATGTATTTCCTTACACCAAGTACAAATCTTTGATCCCTGATCAACAATAAAGTCCCATGAGGATATATAAAACTTTACACTACCAAGATGCATTATTTAATTATATGAGATAGCCTCCTCTAGAACCAATCATCTCACATAACCTTCACTAGAAACACAAACCCTAATACCAAAATAGCACTTACCCATATTAGCAATTTGAAAATCCACTAACATGCCCTCTTCAATATATCTCAATATGAACATGCCCTCTTCAATATATCTCAATAAGCCACACATCCACTATTTAACCATTTGTATGTAGTGAAACATCTATATAAAACCTAATTTGATATGTAGTTGTTAAAATGAACCCCCGAGAGTTGATCCCATTTGAACTTAAAATTATGTAATAAATAACAACATATCACTTCAAACATAGAAATAAGGTATTCACATGTCAATGGTATAAGAAAATATGATTTTCTATTGAAGGAAAAAACCACAACTATTTTATTCTTGAATGATATTCTATAATGAAATTTGAAGCTTTACTTGACTCTAGGCAACATCTTAGCCTCTTGTTCACTTTCTCTGCGTGAAGATAATTGTAAACACTTGAGATTATTGAAAATATACCAGTGTTCTTCGTAATTATCGTGCATTAAATTTTAAAGTAAAAAACAACTACTGCAAATTAAATTATGATATGGATGATTATTCTCAATCTTCTTCAATTAACTATAATCATAGAATATTACAATCTTATCCTACATAAGGATGCAACTTAGTCCTTCATTTGAAGTATTACAAAATACTATATGCCCCATTGACTATTTCATGTTCAAGCAACATTTTGGCATCTTAATTAGTCTATACTTCATATATAAACAAACTATCCTCACATTATTCATCACTTACAAAGCAGAACACATTTACTTGTATGTTAGTTAAGAATAATGCAATGATACTAAATTTCCAATAAGTTGTGTGTGATATCTAGAAAACAAACACACAGTTCAATATCACATGAAGAGGAAACCTTTTTTATATCCGCACAAATCCTGCTAGATGATAACACATTACCTGAAAACTGAAAATGCCCAAATTTACACTTACAAAATTTGTCATATATACCATGTTGTCTCAACTGCCTCAAAAAAACCTTGCTTGATGCTCATGATGTTATTCATCATCCAAGTAGTTCAATATATCATAAGAAAATAATAAGTCAAACTATAACAAAAATTGTGGGAATACAATGTTCATTGAGTAATTCAAAGTCATGTCAACGATAATTAAGACAAATGGTAAAACTAGTTACTCATAACGCAAATAACTCATTTTATTCAAAATATTGTGAACATCATACCTCAATCCTTAACTAGTGGTATCATAATCTAATTCCTATCTATAAAAATAAATTATCACCCACCAACTGTTCAAGGAGATCGTCAATGTTGGGCGAAATGTACTTTTTCTTTTTAGTGATACTATATCATTACATATAATTAATGAACAACTTCTTTGATGCATCCTTTTTCTTAGTGAAAAGAAATGGTGCACCCTATGAGAAATTTATCCTTTTTTTACTATCTCTTATTTCTAAAGGTGTCATCTAAAGAATTAGTTGAGATATCAACTAGTAATCAGTGGACAAAATGATCTTAAAGTCATTCTCTTTAGTGGATGTCATTTAGGCTAGTTCTAAGGAAATGCATATTTCTTCCCATACCATATGAACATCATTTGAGTTTATACTCTCATTTGTAGTATCCACTACAAGAAATAGATTTATTTAAAAAACCAACCACATTAACCAATCAACTACATCTCTAAAAACAAAACACATACGAAGAATCCTAAAGTCTCCTTGGATCATCTAAGATATTTCTATACTAAATAATTGTTTTCTATGGACTAAAATTCCCTTTGAGCTCTATACATGTCTTTTCTCAACTTAGTAAGTGCCTCTCTCCTTCTTTATTGATGAAAATCAAAAAGTCCACCAGTTCATATGTATAGAAAGAAGGAAATTGTGCCTATAAGTTTGAACCAGATAGAAAAACTAAAACAATCTATATGTTTGAAGAATCTCCTTAATGCGACTCCATAATTTGTCAACATCATTCCTCTTTCCCCAAAAGTTCCACGAATTCCTTTCAAACCACATCAAATACAAGAGAGAAATGAAATAGAGCTTCTTCTCTTTCAAAATGAAATTCATACAATCCCCAGGTCTTCTCAAAACTTTAGAGATAATATAGTAGCTCTTGGACTTTTTCCATAAATGGATATAAAAATTGTATTCAAAGAAAGCATGCGATATTCCTTCCGATTTGTTTGCACATAGACACATCAGGGGGCCAAATGAATCCCATAATTCTACATGATGTCAAGAGTAAGATGCTTGTCGAAGAAAATTTTTGATACAGTCATAACAAAATTTCTTAGGTGATCATACTTTCACGCCATTTACCCAACTTGAGACTTGGAGACTTGGATCTGGTGATAATACATGCACTCTTCAACTTCAAAATAGAAGAGGCATGTATACTAATCACATTTTAATCAGAAAATTGTATCGCAACATTGTTGGTATACTCTATGATCTCATTAAAATACCTTTTCTAGGAACACTCTATTTTCCATCTTTTACAATATTTCTTAGCAAGAAAGTACAAACAAAACTGGTTCTAAGGATATTTTTCTAATCAATCTTCAACAAACCAATTCCCATGTAACCATGGGTTCTTCCAAATCCTAAAGTTGTTACCACTACTAATATGGATCTTAATAAAGGGAAACATGAGACTCTTCATGCTAGAATAGTCTCCCACATCTAGGAACTTTTACCTTTGATTTTATAGGACCAGTAAGAATCATTGTTTAGATACTTCTCATTAATCCATTAAACCCACAATGTATATTTTTTTGAAGCCATACTCTAGGAATTCACCAACAACAAAACTTCTTAATATATTCAATTTTTTTTATCTCCAATCCACCTTACTTTTTAGGTCTGCAAATGGGATCACAATGAGTGAAGTGTGACTTTTTCTCAAGAGAAGGGTCACCCCAAATGAAATGACTACATAAATTTATTTTTCGGTCCATAGTAGTAGTACGCAGAGGGAAGGTAGATGACCAAAATAAATGTAAGGCAGATAGAGTTGGATTCACCAGTTTGATTCCTCCATCAAAAGATAGAGTTCTCATATTCTAGTTCTCTAGTTTTTTTTCTAATTATATCTATCACATGTAGGCAATATGAGCTTATCAGTTTTCAAAAAAAAATTGGCAAGTCAAGATATCTCATGCGGAATTCACCCTTAGAAATATTTGGAATATGGGACATAGATCCCTTATCAACATTTTGACTACAAAAAAGATTGCTTTTACCTAGATTGATAACAAGGAAAGACACATTTCCAAAGTGTTCAAGAACACACTTAAGATTAGAGGCAATCTTAGTCTTAGATTTTGAAAGACCATCACATCAAAGGAAAAAAAGTATTTGTGATATCTTGATATTTTCAATACTAAAAGGGTCCACTAGATTTTTCATGATAGAATTCTCAACCATAGAGTTGAACATTCCATAGAAACAACATAAAGAGAAAGGGAAAGTGGATCACCTTGACTTTTCCCATTCGATGGGAAAATCACATCAGAAGGACAACCATTCACTAGAATATGCAAGCTAGTAGAATACATAATAGTCTTGATCCATTCAGCCCAACAGTTAGGAACTTCAATTTCTCTAAGACTTTAAAAAGAAAACATCATTTGATTGAATCATATACCTTAGTCATATCATCTTTAATACACATTTTATCTTCACCACTAGATCAATTGAAATCACTGAGGAGCTCATTAGAAAGTATCAAAGCATCCAAAATCTTCCTACCCTTGACAAAAGAAATATGATTGTGGCTAATAGTAGAAGGAAGAACATTTTGTAACTTATTAGAGAGGACTTCAGAAACAATCTTGTATAGTAGTTTCAGAGCGCAACGGGTTGCCAATCTTTGATGCAGTCAACATCCTAGACATTAGGTATGAGAGTAATATAAAATTTGTTTATTTCCTTGAGAATCTCTTGCTACTAAATTTTTTTAACTACCTTAACTACATCCACCCAATAATGTCCCAATCAGCTTTAAAAAAAATTCTTGTTGAACCCATCTATTCTCGGAGCTTTGTCTCCATCTACCTCTTTAATTACACTCTCAATTTCCTACTTAGTTACATAGGCTTTCATCGTGCTAAAATAAGTGTCTGATATAGTGGGAATAGTCCAATCATCATTCCACCAAGCATAATTATTCCCATGGTATTTCTTAAACAAGTCATTGAATTAGTTATGGATATATTTAGTAATCACAGAATTATCATACAATTTTACCTATTTAATATTCATGCATATGATATGATTCCTTAATGTTGTGGACTTAATATAGTTGTAAAAGAATCTAGTGTTCTTAATACCTAACCGTAAGCAATTAACTCTTGGGATTTTTTTTGCAAAGGAATCATCTATTTTAGCATCCTAGATAGCTATTTTCCTTTTTTTCATTAGCAATTACCCTCAAATTAGTGTCGTCAATACGAATATCTAAAAAAGTATGACGGCTAGGGTTTCTACAGAGGGTGCGGGCGATCGCCGGTATCAGGAAGACGAAGGCGACGGGGATCCTCCCTCCGGCCCTTCGGGCACGGTGATGCTTGGTTCCTCTGGCCTGTCCCTCAGTGTCGCCTCGCACAACCAACAGAAGTCCGCCCGTGATCATACGGCGGCCCCAGCCAACGGTGCCACATCCATGGACTGCGACGTGCAGGACACCTCTGCAGCATTTCCTCCCTTGTCGGGCTATACCCAACCGTCCACTGAACCACATGGCACCGCTAAGCTGTCCTACAAGGACACGGTCACCCAAAGATTGTGTGACAACCCAAGGAACTTCATCCGTATTGACACATACGACAACAACACCAAGCTGCTACCTTCTGACATTGCGATATCTTCCGAAGAGGGCTTTCCGACCTTCAGACTCTGCCAAGAAGCCCAAGAAGACCTTCGGAAGCCGTGGCAGTACTCCCTAGTGGTCAAGCTTCTCGCTGGAGAGATTGGCTATATCAAGCTCAGAGATAGAATCAAGGCCATGTGGAAACCGGTGGGGGGTTTCAACCTTATCGACGTAGCGAACAACTATTACATCATGCAACTGCAGGCGGAAGAGGACTACATCAATGCACTGGCGGGCGGTCCTTGGCCAATCTTTGTCTCCTACTTAACGGTGCAATGGTGGTCTCTGGCATTCTCCCCGGATAGAGCCTCACCCCCAAGCATCGTCGCTTGGGTTCGTATACCTAATCTTCCGATAAACCTATACCAAGAGGTGCTTCTGCAAGAAATTGGCAATCGCCTAGGGAAAACTATTAAAGTGGATTCAAACACCATGCTTCAGCGGAGAGGACAGTTCGCGCGTCTGGCGGTGGAACTAAACATGGAATCGCCCCTAGTTCTGGCGATCTGGGTGGACGGGTTTCGCTATAAGGTGGAGTATGAGAATATTCCTTATATCTGCCTTCACTGCGGCAAAGCAGGCCACATCGAAAAAGATTGCAAGAAGAAGATCAAAGAGGAGAACGCAGCAAGAAGAGCAAACGTCGAGGCGGGAGCCCTTATCCCTACCCCCACGCCGCAACACATGGCAGGCTTCTCCGAGGATATCCATGCCAAACCGATAGTGCGGAAGCCAAGGAAGAAACAGCCCTCCCAACCACAGTGGAATTTGTTCCAGGGCCATAACAGGTTCCAAGGTCTGGAGGCAGAATCGGAAGATGAGGGTGAAGTCCAAGAGATAATTGATGCAGACAAGGTGGCTGAGCGCATTGCTAGCGGAGGAAACGACGGCATCGACCGGAGCCTAAGGAAGAAGAATTACAGATCTACCCGACCTCAAAGAACTCCAACATCTTCCCGCTCTCAACCCGCATCCAACGGCCCGCCCCACCTAAACCCTGCCGCCCCATCGCCTTCCGCTCCACCGGCGGACCACACCGTAGCGCGCCCCTCCGGCGACGAGGTCCTTCAAGGCCGCTCCACACAATCTCATCTTTTCTCACCACCCAGTTCAATATGGGCACCACGGGTACATCCTATGTGCCTTACAGAAGTCCAGCTAAATCTTCTACTGGTATTCACCTACGAAACAGGAAGGTGATACATGCGGGAGACCCTGGACGAGCCTCAACCAGGAAGCGAGGGAAGCAATCACACTTGCAGGACTTAGAGCAGGCTGCGCAGGAGATGGCATCCTCAATCCTTGAAGAAGGTACCCAATGAAGGTCATGTGTTGGAATGTTCAGGGTATTAGTGACGACGATACCCAGAACAACGTGAAGAATCGTGTCAACCGTTATAAAATCTCTGTTGTTGGTATCTTTGAAACTCGTTGCAGCGGGAGCAAAGCCACCTTGATCATCAAGAAGTTGGGTTTTCGTCAAAATCACAGGGTCGAAGCGGTAGGTTTTGCTGGTGGTATTTGGGTCCTTTGGAAGATGGGCATACATGTCGACATCCTTCTTTCCCATAAGCAATTTGTTCACTACTGCATAGACAATTCCTTCCTATGCACCTTCGTCTATGGGGGCACCACTAGAGGCAGCAGGAAATTCCATTGGCATCACCTAAACCTTCTCGCCTCTGATATCACCATGCCATGGGTGGTGGCGGGAGATTTCAACGTGGTAATGTTCCAATCAGAGAAATTTGGCAGTAATTCATTCGACAAAGCAAATAGCAACGATTTCATTGAAGCCGCAGCCTCCTGCAATCTTCACAATCTAAGCACCAATGGCCCTCGCACCACCTTCAGGAGAGGCCTCCTACACGAGAAGCTGGACAGAGCGCTTGGCAATGGCCCTAGGCTCGACCTCCCTACGTCGTCTCTGGTTCTGGTCCTTGAAAGGAACAATTCGGACCATGCCCCGATCCTGATCACCTATGAAGATGCTTGCCACAAAAAACACACCTTTCATGGCACGACAACCAACTGGTCCGTGACAGAGGGATTCGATGCATTTCTACAAAGCAATTGGTACCTCGGCGTTCCCTTTGGGGAGGCGGGTTCAGGTTTTCTGAAGAGGGCTGCTCAGTGGGCCGCGAAGAAGAAGAAGGAAGACAGAAGGAAGAAAGATAGAATTGGGAACACAATTCGCTGGAACCAATTCCAATTAGCCCTTAACTTCGATTACAATCTCGCCAAGGATACGGTGGAGCTTCAATGTCAACTCAACGAGATCCTTCGGAGGGAAGAACTAGATTGGCAACAAAAGGCACGATGCTCCTGGATCAAACTGGGCGACAACAACACGAAGTTTTTCCATTCCATTGTCAAATCGAGATGGAGCATGAACAAGATCACATGCCTAAAAGATCCTAATGGGAACTAGATCGAAGACGGTATAGCACTTAACAACCTTATCTTGTCCTTATTCTCTGATGTCTATCAAGAAATGTCGCTCGACCACCGCCGTCTAGCAAGTGCCTCCTTCGTTGGCAATTATATCTCGCAGGGTGCGGACATTTTGGCAGCTTTGGCCCGTATCCCTGATAGCGAGGAGATCAAGAATTCTCTCAATTCCATGGCACCCCTGAAAGCTCTGGGCCCTGATGGCATATCCGCTTCCTTCATCCAGAAGCACTGGTCGACACTCAAGCAACATAACTGTAATCTAGTGTAGATCCCTTTTACAGGCCGTCCCTTTGAGAAAGACTGCACGAACTCCACCTTGATTCTCATCCCTAAGACGCCGCATCTGGAATCATGCTTGCAACTACGACCGATCTCCTTGAATAATGTCTGTTCAAAACTCTTATCCAAAGTCATCGCCAACAGACTCAAGCCTTTCTTACCCGCATGGATTTCACCCTTCCAGTCCACCTTTGTACCGAGACGGAAGATCGGAGATAACGTTGTCCTCGTCCAGGAGATAATTCACTCTATGGAATCCAAATAGCACAAGAATCACACATGTGCCATCAAGCTTGATCTCATGAAGGCCTTCGACAAACTCAGCTGGCCCTTCATCGCTGATACCCTTTCAAGAACGCACATTCCCAGCAATCTTGTTCAAATAATCATGCAGATTATCACCTCAGGTACAACATCAATTCTTTGGAACGGGGAGGATTGGTTCCTTCAGACCGTCATGTGGAGTGAAGCAGGGAGATCCCCTCTCCCCCTACATCTTCGTTCTCTGCCTTGAGCGATTGAGTCAACTGATACAAGATGAACTCATGCAAGGCAATTGGAAGCTTGTTCGTTTAACTAGACAAAATTTAGCCTTCACCCACGTGTGTTTCACAGATGATATCATCCTCTTTGGGGAAGCTTCTTCTCACCAAGCTGCCATCATCAACAGGTGCCTGCATCGCTTCGGCCAAGCATCCGGTCAAGTCCTTTCCCATGGAAAATCTTTGGTCTTCTTCTCCTCCAACACTCCGCGGCACATCCGGGCAGCTATCAGTTGAGCCCTAGACATCAAGGAGACTGCTGATCTGGGGCGTCACTTAGGCGTACCGATCATCCACAAGAGGAAAAGCAAAATCCACTATCAATACCTAATTGACAAGATCTGCTCACAGATCCATTCCTGGCAGAACAGATTCTTATCCTTGGCCGGCAGAGTTACTTTGGCGAAATCCGTTCTCTCCGCCCATCCGTGCTACACTATGCAATCCACCCTTCTCCCAGCCTCTACCTCTGATAGGATTGATCAATTGATACATAATTTCATCTGGAGTGGCTCACAGAACTCCAAGAAGATACACCTGGTTGCATGGAATCACTTAATAAAGCCTCCCCACAAAGGGTGCCTCGACATACGATCGGCGGTAGGCTCGAATAAAGCACTTCTAGCTAAACTTGCTTGGGAATACATCCAACAAGGCCAGGCGCCGTGGACAAAGCTAATGCAGGCCAAATATGGATGACAAAGCATTGGTTCTTCTTATGGATCGCACACCTGGAGGGGAATTCACACCCTGTTGCCTCTCATACTGAACAACTCGTCAATGACTTCCATCTCCGGTGAGCGAACAAATGTATGGACTGACCATTGGGTTGGTGATGGGGTCGTCCCTACCCTTCGAGGAAGCCTGACAATCCCAGAGGATATTAGGGACATGACGGTATCATGTCTAGTTTCTGAGTCCGGCGAGTGGGACACGAGTTTCATCAACTACTGGTTCGATGACCAGACTGCACGAGTCATTGCTCTCATGCCACCTCCGCGGCATACCTTTGGCGATGATCGTCGCTTATGGCTTCCTTCTGCTGAAGGTGTTTTCTCCTCCAACTCAGCATATAAAATCATTATGAACTTCACCGACTCTGTCAACACCGAATGTTATGATGCAATCTGGAGCTTGAAGACCCAAAACGGTATCAAGACCACCTTGTGGTTAATTCACCATGAAAGGCTTCTCACAAACGTCCTCAGGGCTACGTGCCATCTCACATTCGACCCTTCGTGTGAGAGATGCCAAGGTCCTACTGAAGATACTCTCCATGCAATTAGAGATTGCCCGCCGGCCACGGCTGTGTGGCAACATCTAGTACCTCCTGATGCCACACTGTTCTTTTCTCTGGGAACCATCAAGGAATGGATATCATATAACTTGAAGACTCTGAGGAAGATCCCCAATTGGGACGTCTGCTTCGCCATCACCTGCTGGTGGCTTTGGAAATCTAGGAATCTCCACATCTTCGAGAAAAGACCTCTTCCTCCTCAGGTGGTCGCCACTCAATGCAGAGCAGAGACAATCACATCTTCTTTAGCTTTCTCGCATCCACTATCACACTCCTCTGTCCTAACCTCCACAAACCTTCCCTCTACTCCTTGGTCCTTCATCATCCATGTTGATACGACAACCAACAAATTGGTAGGTGTGTGCACTACTGGAATGATTTTCAGGGATAGGCAGGGTGTATGGCTTCACGCTCAAGCTCAAAGGTCAACTGGTACAGACCCTATGTGAGGCGAACTGATGGCCATTAGAGCACCTCTATTGTATGTGAAACAAACAAGCATTGGCCCAGGTATCTTGATCACTGATTCTAGGAATGCGTCGAATTGGATTGAAGACCTTGAAGTACCACCACCTAGATATGCCCTCCTGTCCAAAGCCATAAATCTCCTTTGTATGGAACTTCCTCTATTCAAGGTGGTGTTCCAGAGATGAAGCCAAAACAAGCTCACAGACTGGCTGGCAAAGCAGTGCTTAAAGCAACCGGAAGCCTCTTGTGCATGGGCAACTTGCCCGGCTCCTCTTCTTGCTCTCTACCAGGATGATATGTAGTCTCTCTTTAAGATTTTCAGTTCTACTCCGTCTACCATGTAATGTTTAGTTACTAGTCACTAGTTTTGCAAAAAAATAAATACGCATATCAGAAGCTTTCATTGCTTTAGTAGCTTCAAACTCCAAAAATTTAGCACAATTAGGAATGTTCCCAAAATTTGTTCTATTCAACTTCATTCATTTATCTTTTACATTTGTCAACTTCCTGGTAACTCTAACCATCACTTCACAATCCACTTTAATATCCCAAACTTCTTTAACAATGTTTTAAAAATCGGGATGATCAGACAATGCATTCAAATATTTAAAATAACTTCTATTTTTCTTCATAAAAATTCAATTTTGATGATTAGCTGATCGTGATCCCTTTGAATAGTGCTTTGAACTTCCCCCAATTATCTTTAAAGTGATCACCATACTCCTAATTATATAATATTTTATAATTTTTGACAAAATAAGATGATCTCCTTTTTTCCTATTATCCCGAGTAATATAGGTTTCCTTTAAGTCCATATCAAAGGTATCTATTTTATTAAAAACTTCATTGAAGTCTTCCAGGGATTTAATCATATAAAAACATCTACCCTTCTTCTCATGGGAAAATCTAACATCATTAAAGTCCCCTTTCTTTTTTTTATAACATAAAAGATTACTAACTCAAAATGGAAGTATAGGGGACATACAAAATCAATGTATACTATATAGAGGTCTACTCAAGATCCCACATGGCCAGGACCACAAGACTCATACCTCTAAGGATGCATGGGTTGCCTTTGGCAAACAAAAGTAAGCTATTTACATTATTGCCAAAAATAGTGAGATTATCATTCTCTCTACCATTGTGCATTCTTCTATTTCTCTCACTCCATACATGGAAGATAAGGGAAGTGGGGGCTAGACCAACAAACATTCTCCCATCTTGATTACCCTTAGTATTGTTGAAAACCCATAGAAGAACATGGTCCATGTCTTGGGGGGTGCAAACCCAGCCACATTTGAGCGAGATTATGCTCCAAAGATAGAGGGAGAACCTACACCTAAAGACGAAATGCCCATGTGTTTCAACTTCATCCTTCCATAGGAGACAAAGGTCATTGCTGACTCCACACCATTTGGTGAGGAGATTAAGGGTGGGAAGCCTGTTATGAATGGCCCTATAGGTTCAAAGACTCCATTTCACATAGTGAAGCTTGCACCAATGATGGGGTGACATCAAACCTGGGGCATGTATTTGTTGATTAGCCACCGTCTTGGATATGAAGAGGACCAAGAGGAAAGGGTGTAGCTGTAGGAGTCTGCAACATCCAAGAAAATGGCAAACATTCTACTCCAAATCCTGGAGTGAGGTCTCGCGATGGCATTAGGGAGGTCACCATATCAGGTCCTCATCTAGGTAGTCGAGAGGCACCCTGGTTTGAGGAGAAAAGTGTGAATGTGATGCCTTAAAGTCATCTGGGCAATGTCAATCGGGTCCACCAAACCCAGTCCACCACCTTAAAGAGATTGGGAGACAGTATCCCAAGAAATGGCATGGCCACCACCATTCTAGTGGAACCCAGAGAGGATGGATCTAAATTTGAGGAGAACGAAGTCAGGGAGTTCAGTAAGACAAAACTAGTATCTAATCTTGCTAGAAAAGACAACCTTAATGAGGACGATCATGCTCGCCATGGAGAGATTGAGCCCAACTCATCTACCGATGACCGATCGTAGATCATCAAGGTGGCAGCAAAAGTTAGAGCCCTTCCCTATTCCCCCCTATGATTGGTATCCCCATGTACCTGGTGGGGAAAGTCCCTTCTCCAAGTTTGGTAGCTTCTTTTAATCTACCTCTTATCAAGGCACACTACTTGGACAAGAAGAATTGGGACTTAATATCAATTATGTACAACCCAGTCAGGTTGTCAAAGGTCTTGAGGATGCGGCGGATTTCTTTGAGATATTTTGCATAACCCATAATGAAGAACAACACACTGCCAGCAATATCATGTGGAAGTAAACCTTAACACCTAGAAATCTAAATGGCTTGATCACTCCATCCTCTTCAACTTTAGCCATGACACATCTAAGATTCTCCATGACCAAAGAGAAGAGAAATGGTGGGAGCAGGTCACCTTGCCTTAGGCCATTGGATGCTTAGAATAGACCCTTAGTAATGCCATTGATTAGGATAGAGAACCATGTTGCTTCAACACATTGTTTGATGAACTACACAAACCTTTAGAGAAACTCATAGCTTTCATGGTTGTCCACAACCCCTGCCAGCAGACCTTATCATATGCCTTCAAGATGTTGACCTTAAGGCAAGCTTTCCTATTCTTGTTCTTGAGTTGGAAGTCAAAGAGAAACTCACCGTCTAGGAGTTCATTGTCAGTGATGCCTCTCCCAGGGACAAAGGCAGACTGGTTGGGCAAAACCAACAAGGGGAGACATGGCTTGATTCTATTGGTTAGGAGCTTGGACAAAATCTTGTACATCATGGAGCAGCATGCGATTGGCTGGAACTCATTCATGGAGGCAACATTGTGGCTCTTGGGGATGAGTTTGATGAATGAATTGTTCACTTGGCAGACCATCCTGCCACCTACAAGGAATGAACAAATAGCTCTACAGATGTCTTCACATATGATAGGCCAACAAGTTTGAAAGAACTTAGCACCAAAGCCTTCTAGCCTGGGTGCTTTGGAAGCACCAATGGAGAAAGTTGCTATTTTAATATCATCATTAGAAATAGGTCTAAGTAGATCCCTATTCAACTCATCAGTGATGCACCTAAGACGGAGATCAAGACCAGAGGAGTGGTTCTCTTCCTAGCTATACAGATTTGAGAAGAAATGAACATCTAAGTCTCCAAGTTTCTCTTCCTCATCCACCAAGACCCCATCAGAGTTGATCAGGTTGTGGATATGGACTTTCATGTTGTTCCTCTTGATAGAAGAATGATAGATTTTTGAGTTGCGGTCACCATCACAAATCCATCTCATATGAATCCTATACTAAAGTCTGACTTCGTGAGCTTTCTCAAGATGGATGAGACGTTTACCAGCTTGTTCTTCCTTACCCATGAGTGACGTGAGATATTATTGCACTAACAAATTCACTCAGGGTTGAAATACCTGAGCTTTTACCAGAACCTTGTGCAATAATACCACCCGCAAGTGGAAGGGTCTTATCGCAGTATAGTTGAGGATAGAATCCCAAGAGACAACATTTTTAAGAAACGTCGTTAGTCATATCTAGCTCAAGTAAGACTAATATTTAAAACCAAGGGTTGATTTGAGGTTAATTAAACTAAGTGTGGGAAAGTAAAGAGAAAAATTAAAGTGGATCTAGATTAATGATATGAGATCGCTGGGATGGTCTCGGGTTTCACCACCACTACTCATGCAAACACATCCAAGCATCAAACATCCAGGCAAGTCATAACCAATCAAATGGAGCTACTGCAAAACCCCCCCGTATGGGCGATAGGTTTGCGTAAGCATCACCTTAGGCATCAGATATCTCGTCACCATCCAGATCATGCACTTACGACTCTGAAGATATAGAAATCCAACTAAGGTTGTGGACCCCCTATACAGGCATTAGGCACACAGAAGTGTCACTGTAGGCTTGATGGCTCATCCCCTCACAGATCATACACTTACAACCTCAAGGAATCCCATTCTATTTCCAGTTTGGGAGTCAACCATGCTAAACCTTTAGCAAGCAGTCGATTAATCTACAAGCAAACATCTACGATTAACAACGAAGATACAAAATCCAACTAAGGTTGTGGCCCTCCTTGAGGGATGTTTAGGCCACAGAAGCGTCACTGTAGGCTAGATGTATCATCTCCTCACGGATCATACACTTAAGACCTCAAGGAATCCCATTCTATTTCTATTTTGGGAGTCAACTTCGTTAATCGATATTCTACCCTACATATAGAAGTTCTCACAATATAGGGAAAAACAAGATGAAAGCAAGCAGGTAATCAACTACAAACAATAATGATTAACAACGAAATGAAAGGTTATGTACATTGCCATGGAATGCTTAATAAAAGAAGATGCTTGGATGGGCAGCGGGGCTAGTCCCTACACCCCAGCGAAAAGGAACTACTCGCTCATGATGCGAGAAACAAGAAGAATAAGAGAGAGATAAGATTGTTCCATGAGCATGATGCAGAAGGTGGTCATAGCTCGGTGAATATGATGTGGTCTTCTACGCCATGTCGGAGCAGATCTAGATGAAGAACGAGAGATGCCAAGACAGACTGGGCAGCCTTTCTCACTCCTCCTTCCTTCTCTTCTCGGGTCCTTGATCGCAGTAGGAGGAACAGGTGAAGTGATAGTGGCAGGATCGGACCAGCATTTAGGCAGCCTGTCGGCGTCCCAGATCCCATACCCAAATGAGGACCCTACTGGTCCTATTTATAGGCTCGGGTCTGGTCCTCACATTTTTGGTGTGAGTCCCCCTCACGGTTTGGTCCAAACGGTTTGGTGTCTTGGGCCCAAACAGTTTAGTATGACCAAACGGTCTTGGTTATATGACCAAATAGTCTTGAACTGTTGAACGTCCAAACGGTTTTGCAACCCAACTGGTTTTGTGTTTAGTTGTCTTCCAATCGGTCTTGCAGGTATACCTCCATACGAATTGCAAACCAACATGTCCTCCAAATGGTTTTGCATATTATTGTCTCATGCAAATGGTCTTAGGACCTTGCTCTATCGGTCTTTCAAGGTCAGTGATCATACTGTCTTGTGTGGATGAGTCCAAATGGTCTTGGACTCATAGCGATCCAAACGGTTTGGTCGCCCTCATCCAAACGGTCTGGGATATCTAAGTGCCCAAACGGTCTTGGTAGTCAGGCGCCACCCAAACAGTTTTGAGTGATTGATGCCTTTGATCGGTCTTGAACTCTCATTCATACGATCTAGGAGGATCGTGATCTTGCTAATGGTTTACAGTTCGCTGGATGCAAACGGTCGCTGCCCCACTGTCATCCAAATGATCTCGCAATTCCCTCCAACCGGTTTGGTATGCTCTGGCTTTCACACTACCTTGGTAGTGCGAATGGTTTTGAGGACCCAAGCTCCGATCGGTCCTGGGATCTTTATGCAAACGGTCTTCTGATTTGCAGACGTCCAAATGGTCTTAGACCGTGCACCGCCAATGATCCTGTGGCCAACCAGTTTCTCCTCACGGTCTGCAAGACCGTTTATAGTCTGATGGTCACGTCTGCTCAACAGTGGTGGTGGTGTGAGAGCTGTGGGTGACAGAGAACGTGGAAGGTTGAGTTGCGATCATTGTAGATCCTTGCGTGGCTCGAGATGGTGATGATATGGTGGGAGGAAGAGGTGAAGATGCCCGCAGAAGATGATGGGGGTGCTGCGGAGCTAGGGTTTGCAGGTGTTGAAGAGGGGAACAGAGGAAGGAAGAAGATAGGGGCGCTGCTGGTGTAAGCGGATGGTGGCGGCACTATAGAGGATGGACGGAGGAAGAAGACGGAGGTAGAGGGTGCAGGTCCAGATGCCCGAATGGTCTCGCGAGGATGCTACTTGTGCGGTCATGAGAAGGCGCTTGTGGTTGCCCATACGGTCTTGATACCATATGGAAGGAAACCATTTGGAGAGAACCAATAGGGTAGATCTTGATGGAAACCGTTATCCCAATAGAATGAGGACCATAGAGCCATGATCTAATGGTGTGGCAATGCTCACGATCTGAGACCGATAGGTTGAAAGCAAATGGATGAAACTGCTAGGTCAAGATCGATTGGTCAGACCATTAGGTCAAGACCAGGGATGAGATGATCTCGAGTAAGGGTAGATCTAGGGCTGAGAAAGGTGGGGCCCCACTTATTAGGGTTTGGTTAGGATGATGGTTGATGGAGATAGAGATGGAGTGAAGCAAAGGGTAGTGATGATTATGTTGAAGGTGGATTAGGGTTAAATGGAGGTGGGTGCCAGCTGATTATTCAACCTCATCGTGACCTACATAAATTCAACATAAACTCAGTTAATAATTTTGGTAACTGAACCAATTAACCAATTTTCTATATTGTGATATTTACTAAATGAAATTGGATGTATTGAGTCAAAAAGGTCCCAAAAAGGCGACTGAATATTATCATGAATATGCATTCATCTAAACACCCCAAACTTAAACGTTGCTCATCCTCGAGTAACACAATATCTGAAACAGTCGCCAAATGATTACTTTCAACTCGTTTGGTTGCCTCATCTTCACATCACGATTGTTTTCTTGCTTCTCATTTTGACTAAGTATCTCATCCTCCTAAGACCACTGAACACATCTTACCATATCTTCATTCTTGAGTTTGTTTTCCAATATCACTTCCTCTTCACTTCTTCCAACAACGAGCATGTCAAAGAGCTTTGTAAGAGTCCAGAGATACCCACAGAAAAACAAGTGTGCATTTGATCTGACACTGGTGTTTCTCAGGGTAGTGGAGGCATTCATTGTGCCTTTAGGTAGAAAAGAGAGTGAAAGGTGGTATGGAAGGAAGAAATAAATCTCTCCTCTATTCGACTCGAGATTTTTATTTTATGATTGCAATTTCATTGATTGCATTTTTTTGTGTGAATCTCTCCTCTATTCGACTCAAGATTGCAATTTTTTTTTCATGTATGCTTTGGCATCTTTTCTTGGTGGTACAGCCCTATTAATTTGTGAGGGGTATGGAAGAAGTAGATATAGAGGGAAGTGGCATGCCACCCTGAACTTAGGGTTTGACACTATTTTGGCTATTTTTGTTTCTTTTTGATGGATGGAGGGGTACGAAGATGATAGAAGAAGTGTAGAAGAGAGTTCAGATCAGAATGCAACTTGATTTACAATTCCGTGCACCGGGTTGTTCTCTTTATCGTATCTGCTCAAATAATGACTTGATGAGGATCCGGTGGGGATTCCATGTTATTGTTCCACTAGTTAGTTAGGAAGCACGACGTGTTTGATCCCTATCAGTTCGACATACACTTATCATTTTTGTAGAAGGATCATGATGTTAGGAATCATAAGGTTCACGGGATGATTTCAATCAAAAGGCAAGTTTCAAAAAGTGGTCCTTTTGAGGATCTTCTTCAAACAAGGAAGGTATAATGATTCAAAATGCATAGATGGTAAGGTAATGGTTTTTAATGAAATAGAAAACGTCAAACTTCATCAAGTATATGTTCAATATCTTTGAAAATTTTGAAAAATTTTGAAATTTTATCTGAAAATTTTGAAAATTGTGTTAAAAAATGCAATGATGAAATATTAAGTCTGAAAAAGGATGGGTGTAGGTGGAAAGTGAAATATGTACCACCCACCCTCCACCCCAAACTTAGAGATTTTCTCATCCTGAGAAAACCCTAAATCTGAGATGGAGGAGAAAATTCATGCTGGTTAGACACCCAGATGTGGTTGCGATCCAATCAGCGTGCATCCTTCATCTAA
The DNA here is from genome assembly GCA_963693085.1 of Alisma plantago-aquatica. Lineage (NCBI taxonomy): Eukaryota > Viridiplantae > Streptophyta > Magnoliopsida > Alismatales > Alismataceae > Alisma > Alisma plantago-aquatica. The sequence goes on from OY856413.1 coordinate 19,326,878, forward strand.
AAATCTCAAAAATGAAGACTAATCATAACTCAAGATAGCATCTCGCGATGCTAATTTTATTTAGTGCAAACTTTTCTAAAATTTAAAAACAAAATTAAGGAAAACTCTAATTAAAAGTAAGAACGAATTTATTAATCGGGTTGCCTCCTGACAACACATTTATCTTATGTCGATGGCTCCACTTGATTCCTTCAACTTTACAGTGGATCTGTTGGATAGGTGAGTTCCAACATTGTTTCAGTGCATGTGTCAGCTGAGGTGAAATATCTCTTCAAGCGTTGACCATTAGCTACAAATTTTCCTGACTTTTCACTCCATAAAGAGTAAGCACCATGTGGGGAGATGCTCTTGACAATGTAGGGTCCAGTCCAGCGAGAACAGAGTTTTCCTGGGAATAAATTTAGTCTTGAGTTAAATAGAAGAACTTGGTCACCCACTTGTATATCTTTTCTTTTTATATGACCATCGTGCCAAAGTTTTGTACGTTCTTTGTAGATTTGTGCATTCTCATAAGCTGTCATCCGGAGTTCTTCCAGCTCCTGGAGTTGCAGAATCCTGACTTGGCCTACTTTCTTCATGTAAAAATTCAGTTGTTTTATTGCCCACCATGCTTTGTGTTCCAGTTCTACAGGCAGGTGGCAATATTTTCCATAGATCAATCGGAATGGTGTAGTTTCGAGGGGAGTTTTAAAAGCTATTCGGTAGGCCCACAATGCATCATTGGTTTTCACTGACCAATCTTTTCGATTGCGGCCTACTGTCTTTTCCAAAATAGCCTTGAGTTGACGATTAGACACCTCTACATGTCCACTTGTTTGTGGGTGGTAGGGTGAGGCTACCTTGTGAGTTACACCACATTTCCAAAGCAATGCTTCAAAGCTTCTTTCAAGAAAATGAGAACCTCTGTCTGATATCACAGTGTGTGGGACTCCGAAATGGGGGAAAATAATATCTTTGAACATTTTGATGACAGGTTTGGAATCGTTAGTGACGGTTCGTATGACTTCTACCAATTTTGAGATGTAATCCACCACCACTAGGATGTAGGAAAATCCATGAGAAGATGGGAATGGACCCATGTAGTCCACACCCCAAACATCAAATATCTCGACTTCTTGCCACAGCTTAAGTGGCATCTCATCTCTCTTCATAATGTTACTTGTTCTTTGACACTTGTCACATGATAGAACAAAGTTATAGGAGTCTTTGGATATGGTTGGCCAAAAGAAGCCACATTGCAAAACTTTTATAGCAGTTTTCTTAGAACTCATATGGCATTCAACTGGGCCTGAGTGACATTGTTCTAAAATGAGGTTGGCTTCTTCTTCAGAGATACAACATCTATAAAGACCATCAACACAGAGCTTGAAGTGGTATGGCTCATCCCAGTGATATTGCTTCACATCATGCATGAATTTCCTCAATGCATTTCCGATGCATTCAGGATGGATAACCCCATCAGCAAGGTAGTTCACATAGTCCGAGTACCAAGGTGTGGCTTCTGAGACCTTCATTTGTTGGTCATCTGGAAGGGAATCGTTAATCGGGATCTTATTGGTATCCAGAGTGTGGATGCGACTGAGGTTGTCTGCTACAACATTCTCTGTACCCTTTTTATCTTTTATTTCCAGATCAAATTCTTGTAGTAGGAGGATCCATCTTATCAACCAGGGTTTTACATCTTTCTTTGCCAGGAGGTAACAGATAGCTACATGATCTATGTAAACAATGACTTTTGAACCTATGAGGTAGGATCTTAATTTGTCAAAGGCATACACGACCGCAAGAAGTTCTTTCTCAGTAGTTGCATAATTCCTCTAAGCCTTGTCAAGGGTCTTCGATGCATAGTAGATCATATAATGTTTCTTTTCTAGATATTGTCCTAAAATAGCACCCACAGCATAATCACTGGCATCACACATAATTTCAAATGGGTGATCCCAATCGGGGGCTCTAATGATGGGTGTTGTTGTAAGAGCATGCTTTAGGTTGTTGAAACTTTTAACACATTCTTCATCAAAGTGGAACTCATCATCCTTTAGCAAAAGATTCGTCATAGGTTTGGTTATTTTGGAGAAATCTTTAATAAATCGTCTGTAAAATCCTGCATGACCTAGGAATGCATGAACTTCTCTTACATTCGTTGGAATAGAGAGTTTGGAAATCACTTCAATTTTTTCTCTCTCAACTTAGATTCCTCGATTGCTGACTCTATGACCAAGGACAATGCCTTCCTTTACCATAAATTGACATTTCTCCCAATTTAGCACTAGATGTTCTTCTTCACATCGTTTAAGGACCAGAGAGAGGTGCTTCAGGCAAGAGTCAAATGAATCCCCATACACGGAGAAATCATCCATGAAAATTTCCATAATGGTTTCAGTGAGTCCAGCAAATATAACTGCCATACAGTGTTGGAAATTGGAAAGAGCATTACACAGTCCAAATGGCATCCTTCTAAACGCATATGTTCCAAATGGGAAAGTAAAGGTTGTTTTCTCTTGGTCATCTAGATGTATAGGAATTTGGTAGAATCCAGAATAACCGTCAAGATAACAGAAATACTCTTGGTGAGCCAACCTTTCTAAGACTTGATCAATAAAAGGCATCGGAAAATGATCCTTTCGTGTCGCTTTGTTCAACTTCCTATAATCAATACACATCCTCCACCCGGTGACTGTTCGAGTGGGGATGAGTTCATTGTCTTCATTCCGTATTACAGTAGTCCCACCTTTCTTCAGGACAACGTGCATAGGACTTACTCATGGTGAATCGGAGATCGGATAGATAATACCTGTCTTGAGCAAATTTATAACTTCAAGGTGGACAACTTCTTTCATATTTAGATTAAGTTTCCTTTGGTGTTCAACGATTGGCTTGTGGTCTTCCATCATAGGGATTTTGTGCATGCACAGTGCTTGCCTGACCCCTGTGAGATCACTCATCTTATACCCTATTTCTTTTCTTCTTTATTTTAATTTCGTCAAGAGTTTATCTTCTTGTTCTGTTGTTAGATCTGAATTTATAATGACTAGGTAGACCTTTAGTTCATCTAAAAACACGTATTTCAATCCTTCGGGTAAGGTTTCTCACATGAGTCTTCAGTAATTTTTACAGATTTGAGTACCTCAAATTTATCTTTGGGATCATCTTTGGTAGTGTTGAGTTGGAGATCACAATCTTATATTTGTTCATCAATGGAATCATCAGCAGATAGGTTTGTTAGAGCCACTTCTAAAAGATCATCTTGTTCATAATCCTCTTGCGTAAGTAGTGTCATCTGCTCTATGAACTCAATCAAGTAGACTTCTTCTTGCATACTTGGTCTTCGCATACTTTCAAAAACTTTGAATTAAAGAGTTTCTTTACCTAATCTGAGCAGTAGGGTTCCTGCTTCAACATCAATTAGGGCTCTTGCAGTGGTGAGGAATGGATGTCCAAAGATGAGTGGATATCTAGTATCCTCTTTTATATCCATGATGACAAAGTCACAAAGAACATAGGAATCTTTCCCTACCTTGACAGGTACATCCTCAATGATTCCTAAGGGTAGAGTCACAGTGTTATCTACAAGTTGTATTTTCATGCCGGTTGGGAGAAATTCAGCAAACCCTAGCCTTTTACAAAGACTAAGTGGCATGATGGACATATTGGCACCAAGATCGGCCAATCTTTTCTTACACGACGTATCACTGATATGATAGGAAATCCCAAAAGATCCTGGATCTTTATACTTCTTGGGCATCTTGCTCTGGATGATGGCTGAAGTGGTTGTAGCTAACTTGACTGTCTCATATTCTTCAGTGATATACTTCCTGGTGAGGAGAGACTTTAAGTACTTTGTCTAAGTTGATATCTCAGCCAACGCATCCAGAAAGGGTATATCAACATGAAGTTTCTTCATAGCTTCTTTGAACTTATTGAAATGAGTATCAAGCTTCATTTGCCTCAGACGAGCTGGAAAAGTTATACGAGGCTTGTATACAGGGATATTAGGTTCTGGTGTTGCTTCTTCTTCTTCTGTAGCAGGTTTTTTAGAACTTTCCTCATCTATCTTATCAGCAGTCACTGGTTCTTTTGGTTGAGACTCAGGTGTTTTAGAGTCTTGAACGATCATCAGTTCATCCTCATCTGTAATAACCACATGTGTCTTGACAGGAGGATAAGAATAGTCTTTTCCAGATTTGGTGGTGACAACCTTCAATTGTTCTGGATGCTTATGGTTGTTTTCTGGTTGGCCATCAAAGGTTCCAGCAGGTGGCTTCATGCTAGCTGCAAGTTGAGCTAGTTGAGATTCAATAGCCTTCTTATGGGCTTGCTGGTTAGCTATCATTGTCTGCTACGACTGCAACATCTTCTCAATTGTCGATATCTTGTCATCAGGAGAGACGGGGTTGGCTTGTTTCCCTTGTTGTTTTTGGTAGGGGACTTGGTTGGGATTCTGGAACTGAGAATTTTTTTGATAATTATTGTAGTTCCTATTCTGAAAGTTGGCCCTAAAGTTTCCTTGATTCCCAAAAATTTTTTGTTGGTTATAATGGAATCCTGGTGGTCCTTGTTGTTGCTTATTTGAACCAAGTTGTCACGAGTTTTCTGGTGCTGAAGGATTTCCATATTGAAAACCTAGATGGTTCCTATTCTGATTCAAATTGTAATATCCTTGACCAGGGATGGTGTTGACAGCATTGAGATTTTCCATTTGACCATTATCTCCTTGTCCATAAGCATTGCTTAGAAACACATCATATAGAACATTGTATGCTAAATTGGAATGATCGGTACCTTTACATGCTTCACAGAACAATGAAGTTGACTTGATATGTTCTTGTTGTTGAGGGGGTGAACGTCATCTTCCAAATGCAGCAAGGGATGATTCAATATGGTCTTGCTTGGCAATAAGGAGTTTGAGGGTTTCGACGATAGACTTGTATTCTGGAATAACTTCAGCCATAGCTACCTTCAACACGCCTTTACCTACAGATCTACCCCAATTAGCTTGATTTTTAGCTCCAAGGGTGACAACCCTCCAGACGCTGTCATAACTCTGACGCATGAAGTTTCCTCCATATGAGGAGTCTAAAAACCTCTTGATATCATCGTCCACACCCCTATAGAAGATTTCAATAAGTTGATTCTTACGGATTCCATGGTGTAGACATTTGCGTAGAAGATCTTTGTACCTTTCCAATGCTTTAGCAAGGGTTTCTCTAGGGGCTTGAGTGAACATTGTTATTTGTCCCCTAATTTCATAGGTGAGAGAAGGAGGGTAGATTTTTTCCAGAAAAACATTTTGTAGTTGTTCCCAAGTAGTGATGGGATCGCATTACAAAGAGTTGTACCAACTTATAGCTCGATCAACAAGCAAATACTTGAAAAGACAGAGTCTAATGGCATCGTCAGACACTCCATTTTGCTTCTTCATGGCACATAGATCAATAAACTTTAGAAGGTGTTCTTGACTATCTTCACCTTGTTTACCATAGAATGGGTTGTTTTGAAGAAAGGTAATCCAATGTGCCCTTATCTCGAAATTGGGAGCATGAATGGGAGGGGGTCGAACTGGGTGATGAACATCGGCATCTTTAGGGATTGAGAACTCCCTAAGATCCTTTTGCAGTTTGGTTGCTTGCATTGCTGCTTTTGCTGCTAGGATTTCTTCTTGAACAACAGCTCTGGCTTCTTGCATGAGTCTTTCTCTCTGTGCATTGATGGCTTGAGCCACCCTTTGGGCTATTTCCTCTTCTTGAGCCATTCTTGCTTGGTTCTCTCTGTTTTGACGGTGAAATGTCTGATCTATCTCGGGGTCAAAGCTAGCAGAGAGACCGAGACTGTTCAAATGGTGCATGTACTAGTCCTTGATTGCACCTGAAATGAAAAGTTCTAAAATAAGATTGATGGAATGAAGTGAGATTCAAGTAGATGATCGATTTTGTCAAAAGAAAAAGCAAAAACCTAAATCAACCTCAAAAGAACTAGATTTGACTAACTTATTCCATTGTCCATGGCAACAATGCCAGAATTTGACGTGAAATATTATCACACTAACAAATTCACTCAGGGTTGAAATACCTGAGCGTTTACCAAAACCTTGTGCAATAATACCACCCGCAAGCAGACGGGTCTTATCATAGTATAGTTGAGGACCGAATCCCAAGAGACAACATTTTTAAGAACCTTCGTTAGTCGGATCTAGCTTAAGTAAGACTAATATTTAAAACCAAGGGTTGATTTGAGGTTAATTAAACTAAGTACGGGAAAGTAAAGAGCAGAATTAAAGTGGATCTAGATTAATGACATGAGATCGCTGGGATGGTCTTGGGTTTCACCACCACTACTTGTGCAAACACATCCAAACATCAAACATCCAGGCAAGTCATAACCATTCAAATGGAGCTGCTGTAAAAACCCCCCGTACGGGTGTTAGGTTCGTGTAAACATCACCTTAGGCATCAGATGTCTCGTCACCATCCAGATCATGCACTTATGGGTTTGAAGATATAGAAATCCAACTAAGGTTATGGACACCCTATACAGGCGTTAGGAACATAGAAGCGTCATCGTAGGCTAGATGGCTCGTCCCCTCACGAATCATACACTTACGACCTGAAGGAATCCCATTCTATTTCTAATTTGGTAGTCAACCATGCTAAACGTTAAGCAAGCAGTCGATTAATCTACAAGAAAACATCGACGATTAACAACGAAGATACAATATCCAACTAAGGTTGTAGCCCTCCCTGAGGGATGTTTAGGCCACATAAGCATCACCATAGGCTTGATGGCTCATCCCCTCGCGGATCATACTCTTACAACCTCAAGGAATCCCATTCTATTTCTAGTTTGGGAGTCAACCTCATTAATCGATATTCTACCGTACATATAGAAGTTCTCACAATATAGGGAAAAATAAGATGAAAGCAAGCAGGTAATCAACTACAAACATTAACGATTAACAACGAAATGAAAAGTTATGTACATTGCCATGGAATGTTTAACAAAAGAACATGCTTGAATGAGCAGTGAGGCTAGTCCTCACACCCCAGCGAAAAGGAACTACTCGCTCATGATGCGAGAAACAAGAAGAATAAGAGAGATATAGGATTCCTCCATGAGCATGATGCAAAAGGTGGTCGCAGCTCGGTGAAGATGATGCGGTCTTCTATGCCGTGTCAGAGTAGATCTGGACGAAGAACAAGAGATGCCAAGATAGATCAGGCAACCTTTCTCACTCCTCCTTCCTTCTCTTCTCGGTCTCCTTGATCGTAGCATGATGAACAGGTGAAGTGACAGTGGAAGGATCGGACCAGCGTTTAGGCATCCTGTCGGCGTCTCGGATCCCATACCCAAATGAGGACCCTACTGGTCCTATTTATAGGCTTGGGTCTGGTCCTCACATTTTTGGTGTGTGTCCCCCTCATGATTTGGTCCAAACGGTTTGGTTTCTTGGGCCCAAACAGTTTAGTATTACCAAATGGTCTTGGTTATATGACCAAATGGTCTTGAAGTGTTGAGCGTCCAAATGGTTTTTCATCCCAACCGGTTTTTTGTTTAGTTCTCTTCCAATCGGTCTTGCAAGTATACCTCCATACGGTTTGCAAATCAACCTGTCCTCCAAATGGTTTTGCAGATTATTGTCTCACGCAAACGGTCTTGGGACCTTGCTCTATCGGTCTTGTAGGTTCAGTGATCATACGGTCTTGCGCGGATGAGTCCAAATGGTTTTCGACTCACAGCGATCCAAACGGTTTGGTCGCCCTCATCCAAACGGTCTGGGATATCTAAGTGCTTAAATGGTCTTGGTAGTCAGGCACCGCCCAAATGGTTTCGAGTGATCGATGCCTTTGATCAGTCTTGAACTCTCATTCATACGGTCTTGGAGGATCGTGATCTTGCTAACGATTTGCAGTTCACTGGCTGCAAATAGTCTCTGGCCCCCTATCATCCAAACGATCTCACGATTCCCTCAAACCAGTTTGGTATGCTCTGGCTTTCACACTACCTTGGTAGTGCAAATAGTTTTGGGAACCCAAGCTTCGATCGGTCCTGGGATCTTTATGAAAATGGTCTTGCAATTTGTAGATGTCCAAATGGTCTTGGACCGTGCGCCGCCAACGATCCTGTGGCCAACCGATTTCTCCTCGCAGTCTACAAGACCGTTTACAGTCTGATGGTCACGTCTTCTCAACGGTGGTGGCGGTGCAGGAGTTTTGGGTGACGGAGAAGGTGGCATGTTGAGCCGTGATCACTATAGATCCTTATGTGGCTCAAGATATGGTGGTGATATGGAGGGAGGCAGAGGTGAAGATGCCCGCGGCAGATGATGGGGGTGTTGCAGAGCTAGGGTTTGCAGGTGTCGAAGAGGGTAAGAGAGGAAGGAAGAAGACAGGGGCGCTGTTGGTGTAAGCGGATGGTGGTGGCACTATAGAGGATGGATGGAGGAAGAAGATGGAGGTTGAGGGTGCAGGTCTAGATATCTAAATGGTCTCGCGAGGATGTTTCTTGTGCGGTCATGAGAAGGCACTTGTGGTTTCCCATACGGTCTTGGGACCCTATAGAAGGAAACTATTTGGAGAGAACCAATAGGGAAGATCATGATGGAAACTGTTAGCCCAAAAGAATGAGGACCATAGATCCATGATCTGATGGTGTGGCAATGCTCACGGTCTGAGACCGTATGGATGAATGGTTGAGACCGATAGGTTGAAACCGAATGGATGAAACCTCTAGGTCAAGACCGATTGGTCAGACCATTAGGTCAAGATCAATTGGTCAAGACCAGGGATGAGATGATCTCGAGTAAGGGTAGATATAGGGCTGAGAAATGTGGGGCCCCACTTATTAGGGTTTGGTTAGGATTATGGTTGATGGAGATAGTGATGGAGTGAAGCAAAGGGTAGTGATGATTATGTTGAAGGCAGATTAGGGTCAAACGGAGGTGGGTGTCAGCTGATTATTCAACCTCATCGTGACCTGCATAAATTCAACATAAACTCAGTTAATAATTCTGGTAATTGGACCTATTAAGCAATTTTGTATATTGTGATATTTAGTAAATGAAATTGGATGTATTGAGTCAAAAAGGTCCCAAAAAGGTGACTGAATATTATGATGAATATGCATTCATCAATGAGCTCAATCCAAGAGGGGTTGAGTCTTAGGTCTTTAGACACATCATGGAACGTGTCATTGGCCTTCTTGATGAGGTTAGGTAACTCCATCAACTCTCTGGACCAGGTTTTGAGAGTTTGTTTTTCTCTTTTGAGATAGTCAGCCACCACGAACAAAGGGTTCCCATCAACTGGGGGTCTCTAAACATTTCGGGTGGGGTTATTGAAACTCATCCAGGCAGTCCAGTGATTTAAGAAGAGGAAAGGTCGGTTGGGGCTAGGGTGGGAGACCAACTCCACTTCCATCTAAGCATGGTCTCTAATAGGATGGGTGCCCAACTTGACAACATCTTTTGGGAAATGTATTCAACCATGCTTCATTATCGAGACACCATGAACAACGTGACTTGATATCCTTCGAGTAGGAACTGTTTTATTGTGCCATGTCGCAATGCCCCCATTGGAGTTGAGCTCAAAGCTTCTAGCTGTGTCAATGACATCATTGAACCATTTAATAATGGAGTTAAGTATAGGTTGCCCTCCAAATTTCTCATTGGCTTTCCTCACATGGTTGAAGTCACCAATCACAAGGTGCAGTAGTTCCTCCTATGTAGTGTGGACAAGGGACTCCCAAAGTCTTCTTCTATTTGACTCTGCATTGGAACCTTAGATAGTGGTGATGACGCAGAGGAAGCCTCTGTTATTAGTGTAGCTAATAGTTATGGTCTGGTTAGAGCAATGAATCTCTTAGATGTCCCATTTATGGTAGATCCACTTGATCACTATTCTTCCACCTTCAATGATCTCCAAGTTGGAGATGCATTTCCAATGACTGGGAAACAACCTTGAGTTCTCTCTTCAACCTTGCTTCTTATGCACGTCTCCAGGAAAATAACTATGCTACCTTTACTCTCCTTAATGATATATCAGAGGGTTCTGTGCTTAGTAGGGAGAGACACCTCTCAAACATTCCACGTGAAGATCTTCATCTAACAACTTGCGATGACCCCCTCTCCCAAGGGGCATACTTCCTCTTCCTCTTCCTCTACCTTTTCCCACCTTGTCACGGCTTAGGATGCCCTTAGTGATCCTTAGAGAAATCAGAACATAAACCACTTCAATGCCCTAGTCTTCCAATAGGGGAAAGGGATTTGGAGAAGCTTCAAAGCATTTTCCATCTTTGAGCCTAGAGGTCTATGCATCCATGGGTTGCACATTAGTGGTTGGACTGTTGGTCACACCTGGAAGGTCGGGTGTCGTCTCAGTGTGCTGGGATTCACCTGCGATTGTAATGAATGCATATCCATCCATCTTTTTGCATATTTTTCTTTTTCATTTTTATTACATTTTATTCTTTTTAGTAAATTTTGGATTGCATTGTAAATTTCCCACTTCTTGATTATTTATGCAAATATTTACCCAAATTTCCTTAATATTGTAGGTATTTTCTCCAAATTCCATTTTTACCCTTTGAGTCAGTGATACAGTCATCTCACTAGACCCATACGGTCGGCTCACGGGCATGAAGACCCTCATTCCAGAATCAGACGGCCACCTTGGCCTTGGCTCAATCAGTTGACTTAGCAAGCCAGACGCTCGTCTCAACCTACTGAGACCATCGTCTCATGCAGTCGTACGAGCACTCTCACACAGTCATATGGCTAGCTCGCCTAGACCTAACCTCCCATCACAAAGGATAGGTTTCCATGGTCTTGATTTCACACATGGTGATGCCAGACGACCGCCTAAGCTTGGCATACGCCCATTTCACATTCTTACTTCGAGACCAAGAAATGAGATACGGGCACCACCATTAGGGTTCATCCGTCACTTCCAAGTCAAGCCACGTCACACATGGAACAGGTGGCTCACAAACACCAAATGGCTATTTGGGGGGTCGCTACAAGCCCAAGAAACCTTCATGATGGGCGCCACCACTACCCTCTTTAGGGTTTCACACAAAATGTTCTAGATGAGCACCCAATCAGCACCAAACAACCATCTCACCAAGCGAGATGACCGTTTTGCGGTGCACGGACAACACTATTCAGAAACCATCACTTATTTTCTTCTCCCCTCTCTTAGGGTTTCCACCCCTCCTTTCCCTATAAAAGGAGGAGGCACTCCACTAAGAAAAGGGTCCCAAATTTGTATGAAATCAATAGAAGAATTTTTTCATTTCATATTAGTGTAATTTTCCATTCAAGAGAAATAAAGTTAGTTCTTTTATTTCACACTAGGATCTCTCTTCTCTGTTTCTTCTTGTTCTTGATTTTTCTTCTTGGAGCAGGAGAGAAAGCAAACAAGCCATTTAATCATCACCGCCTTAGACTCTACAAAGATCCGAATTTGTGATCTATGGCTCTCTTGCTTTCCTTCCTTGTTTCTCCCATCCTCTCCATGAGTAGCGAGTAGTTTATTTATCGAGGCGAGGGGAATAGTCCTGAAGCCATGTGTTAATCGGATCGAGTTCTTACATGACTATTTAGACATATGGTTTTTGGTTTAGAAATTGTAGATTTAAATAAAGTAATTAATCATTTTTATCTCTTGTTAAATCTCTGTGGATGCGACCGTGAAAATAGAGATTTAGAACGCCCAACCGAATTCACAAGGATTTGGATGCGACTGTGGAAAAATCCTCTTTAGGATGAAGAACATAGATATGTGAACACTAGGAACAATGGGTTCACGTAGAGTTCTTCTTTTGTGTTCTATTTACAAATAAAGTGCATACCTACTTCCTTCTTATTGTTGTGTATCGTTCGATTTTATTTTACAAGGGCTAAGGTGGTGAAACCCCTAAGCCTCGATGCCTTCCTCCTTTATTTCAAACCAATTTTGAACGTTGCTTTCAAATTTTCCCTTCAAAACTCAACACTTTACTTTTGTTTAGATAATCTTTTATGCTAACAACTTCTTCTTTTAATTTCTCTTATTTATAATAATCTATTATTTTCAGTTCATTAGTGTAATCTTTTATTCTTCTTGTAATTTCCTTTCTTGTATTAGATAAATCAACCCCCTCAAATCGAACTATATTTTCTGTCAATATTCCAAAAATAGCAAAAAGAAATAATTTCAAAAATCAACCGGGTTTAAAAGAAACGAACCTTAAAAACATTGTCATGTGGGATCTACACTTCTATACTAGATTTAACTGGAAAGTAAAAATGATTAAAATCTAGGATAAAAAGTTCTAGTGAATTGGTGTTCTCTTTGATGTGTATGAATTATGGGGTCATTGTCGGGTAGAATGGATTGTTTTCTTGAACCCCAAAATTTTTTGAAAAACTTTTTTATTTCTTTATGCCTTCTGAGTAACATTCCAGAAGTGATATCTCCTCTTTATACTAAGTTTCCATTCTAGTAATACATTTTTTCTACAAACAAATATTTATGTATTACTGTGCATGCGTCGCCCATTGAATGTTCTTACGCCGCCAATTTTTTATCCCGAGCCAAAATGGACTTTCCATTGCTTAAATTGACAAAACCGAATTACGATGGATGAAGAAGAGGCTGCCCATAGAATTGAGCAGGCACTAACCTCTCAAAGAGAGTTGATGATGGCTGAACACGCTATTCAAGAAGCCAACTTGCGCACAACCTATACCACTGAGCAAGAGGCTATAGAAGTTTCTCAAAGGGAGGCCGAGAGACAAAAACAACTAAGTGATTTTTCCACTCCAAAAACCAGATATGCACAACACCGAGTTGTGCCACCCACGATCACCGCCCCTAAATTCGAGATTCGCACTCAGTGGATCATGATGCTTCAAGCCAATCATTTTTCTAGGAACAAGGGTGAAAGTTGTTAACATCGCCTCCAACACTTCACAGACCTTAGTTCCTTGACTAAGATCCCAGGCATTTCTAAAGACGCCATTAGACATAGACTTTTCAAATACCCTCTTTCAGGGGCAGTCAACAATTGGTATAATGCCATGGAGAGTGAAAACCCCGTCACCACTTGGGAAGCACTTCAAACACAATTTTTGGATAAATACATCCCCCTTTCCCTCACCTATGAGATCAGAGGCTAAATCCTACTATTTTCAATGGTCCCTGGAGAAACCTTAGGAGAAGCTTGGGAAATATTTTGGGAACTCCTCTTTCGTTGCCCCCATCATGACATATCACAATCTCAACTCATTGAGATATTTTATCGTGGTGTTGATCATGACACCAAGGAATTTCTTGATTCCTCATCTGGAGGAAATTTCATGTTCCAAAACCTAAGCAGCACATGAGAGGTAGTTAAAGTGCTTCTGAAAGCCAGTCTAGATTAGGAACTGATGGGGTTTTAAAAGTGGATAAGGCTGATGTAAACCCCAACATTCATACTATCGTCGAAGCTCTTAAACTAATCTCTTTGAATCATGACCTCTTAGAAGCATCATTTAATGCCTACAAAATACAACCCCAATAAGTGAGGGCTACAAAATCTCTACTTTGGATATGCCAAGGGTAAGATCTTGCTACCCTCCAATGTTAATATCTCTACAACACCCATATGGAGCTTGATGTTGGTAAAAAAGTAGAGTATTTCAATTCTATCAATAGTATCTCAGGCCAGGCTTACTACAATCCAAATCAAGCCATAAACCATCCTAGGTTTCAATATGGAAACCCCTCAGGAGATGAAAACTCATCTCAATTTCCCCCTCTATAAAGACCCCCACACCCCCAAGGCAACTATTGACCACCACCAGGTTTTCCATACAATAACAACCTAAGGAATTTTGGGAACCAAGGGAATTTTAGGGGAAACTTCCAAAACCGTAGACCCTACCAAAGACAACAATATCAAAACCTTCATCAACCACCACCACCTCAACAGAACGCCCCCACCCCTATGGTAGAGGATAGGGTTTCAGCCTTAGAGAAAATCATAATAGTACACCAGAAATCGACCGATGCTCAGTTCGCTCGTCTTTTTGCCCAACAAAAACCCCATGTAGGGACCTTCACTGGACAGCCCGAGAACAACCCAAAACATCTCGATCAGCTAAAGGTTGTTTCCACTCATTCGGGAAAGATTCATACTCCTCCCCCAGAGAAACCCATAGTTGTTCCCTTGGAGTTTGAGGATGATGATACAGTGATCATCGAAACCCCACCCTCACCTACCCCTGCCATCCCCACTCCATCTCCTTTGGTCCCACTTGTGGAAATTGACGAGACATACATTCCTGTTTACAAACCCCATCCACCTTACCAGGCCCGCCTAAAGCAAACTAGGCTTGGCACCCATTTTGTGAAATTTAGGGAATCCATGAAAAATTTGCATATTCCCTTTCTTTGTGCCTTAGCCAACATGTCGGGTTGGTCCAAATATATGAAATCTCTTTTGACCAGGAAGTACCACACCGGTGAGCATGAGATGGTCATGCTTGCTAGGACTACATGTGATATTATCCAAAGCAAGTTGCCTGAAAAGAAGAAAGACCCTGGCTCCTTTGGGATTGGGTGCTACCTAGGTGATAATGTGTGTAGGAAGGGTCTTGCAGACTTGGGCGCAAGTATTTCTATTATGCCCTATAGTCTTTGTAGGAGGCTAGGTTTCATTGACATGCTCCCAACTACCATGACAATCCAATTAGCTGACTCATCCATGACAAAACCCATGGGTATCATTGAATACATACATGTAAGAGTTGGGAAGGATGCTTATGTCCCATGTGACTTTGTCATCATGGACATAAAGGAAGACTTAAGGTAACCCATCATATTTGGCAGTCCCTTTTTGGCTACCGCTCATACCTTGATTGATGTTGAGGTCAGAACCATTTTCTTGTGCCTCGGAAAACAAACCCTAAATTTTAGGGTATTCGAAAGCATTCGTGGACCAAGCCTCCAAGAAGAGGTCTATATCTTCTTGATTGTATTGATAAGATGCAACAATTGAGACAAGAATGAAAACTAGTTGAAGATCCCCTCCAAAATGCCCTTGTGACCCCTATTGATTATAGATTTGAAGATGCTCAACTGGAGCATTTCAGACATCATTTTGACACATTTGAAGACCTAAAAAAAGTCTCCATTGTGGATGCAAAACTAGAAACCCTCAAGGCACCTGACATGAAACCCCTACCTGAAGGTCTTAAGTATGCCTTCCTTGATGAGAAAAAAGATTTATCCTATTATCATTAATTCTGATCTCACCCATGAATAGGAAACCAAGCTAATGACAAAACTTAGGAAGAGGAAATCTGCCTTAGGATACAAGATGGATGATTTGACAGGAATAGATCAATCCATTGGCAAGCATAAAATTCCATTGGTAGAAGAATACAAACCTTCTAGAGACCTTAAAAGAAAATTGAACCCCAACATGAAAGAGGTGGGCGTCTAGAGGTTATCAAGATTTTTATTTCAGGGATCATCTACCCCATCTCAACTCCCCTTGGGTTAGCTCAGTTCAGGTTGTTCCCAAGAAAGGGGGCACCACAGTCGTGAAAAATGACAATAATGAGCTTATTCCCACTCACAGTGTCACAGGGTGGAGGATGTGTATTGACTATAGGAAATTGAATAAGGCCACTAGAAAAGATCATTTCCCCCTTCCCTTCCTGGATCAAGTACTAGAATGCCTCACCCATAAACAATATTTTTGCTATCTTGATGGCTATTTAGGTTACTATCAAATTCCCATTCATTCGGATGACCAAGAGAAAATGACTTTCATTTTCTCTTTTGGGACTTATGCATTATGGAGAATATCGTTCGGGTTGTGCAATGCCCCAACCACCTTTTAGTAGTGCATGTTCACTTTCTTCGCTAGATTGACCGAAACTATCATGGAGGTTTTTATGGATGATTTCTCCATCTATGGTGCTAGTTTTGAATCTTGTCTCCATCATTTATCTCTGGTTTTGGGAAAATGTGAAGAAGCACACTTGATCCTCAATTGGGAGAAGTGTCACTTTATGGTGATGGAAGGAATTTTTTTAGGCCATAGGGTGAACAACCATGGCATTGAAGTGGATAGAGCCAAGATCGAGGTCATCTAAAAACTCCCACCACCTTCTTCCATCAAGGACGTTCGTGTCTTCCTTGGGCACACGGGTTTTTATAGATGATTCATCCGTGATTTTTCTAAGATCACCAAACCCCTAACAAATCTCCTCCAAAAAGACACACCTTTTGTTTTTGATAAAGCTTGCATGGCCATTTTTCTTTTTTTTAAGGATTTCCTCATTTCTACTCCCATCATTAGGGCCCCAGACTGGTCCCTACCCTTTGAGTTAATGTGTGATGTGAGTGATTATGTTGTTGGTGCTATTCTAGGACAACGTGTTGATAAAAAGCACCATGTGATCTACTATGCTTCCAAGACCTTGCATGAAGCCCAGTGGAATTACACAACTATTGAAAAGGAAATGCTAGCCATAGTATATGACTTTGATAAATTCCACTCATAGTTGGAAGGTTCCAAAGTCCTCATTTACACAGACCATGCGGCCATTAGATATTTGATGACCAAAAAGGATGCCAAACCCCACCTTCTTCGTTGGGTCCTTCTATATTAGGAATTTGACCTAGAGATCTTAGATAAAAAGGGTTGTAAAATGTTGTTGCCGACCATCTTAGTTGCCTTGATTTCTTCAATGATGATGGCATACCCATAAATGACTCCCTTCTCGATGATAAATTGTTAAAGATGGAATCTCAATATCCTTAGTTTGCGGATTATGTAAATTTTCTAGCCGCAGATGTATTGCACCCCGAATATAAGGGACATTCTAAGGCTAAATTTTTGCATGATGTAAGACATTACTATTGGGATGATCCATATCTTTTTAGATTATGTTCGGATGGTCTTTATCGCAGGTTTATTACTGAGGAAGAGGCTCATGACATACATGAGCAATGCCACATTGGCCCCATCGGAAGGCACATGAGTTCTCATAAAATGGCTAGGAAGGTCTTACAGTCTAGGTTCTTCTGGCCTACTCTATTCAAAGATTCATATCATATTGTCCTTGCTTGTGATGAATGTCAAAGGACTGGCAACATATATAAGAGAGACCAAATGACCATGACTTCTTAGCAGGAGATTGAAATTTTCGATATGTAAGGGGTAGATTATATGGGCCCATTCCCCTCTTCTTGAGGGTACAAATATATCTTGGTGGTTGTTGACTATGTTTCCAAATGGGTTGCCATCCCCACCAAAAATGTGAATCCAAGCTTGTGAATAATCTCTTCAAAGATATCATTTTTCATTGATTTGGGGTATCTCGTAATGTAGTATCTGATGGAGGTTCCCATTTCCTAGAGAAGAGCTATGAATCCTTGTTGAAACGGAATGGAGTCCACCACAAGGTTCCTACCCCTAATCACCCTCATACTAGTGGTCAGGTTGAGGTGTCAAATAGGCAAATCAAGTCTATCCTAGAGAAAATAGTAAATCACACTAAGACTTATTGGGCTCTAAAACTCAATGATGCCTTGTGGGCATATAGGACAGCCTACAAAACTCCCATAGGAAGCACTCCCTTCAAATTAATTTATAGAAAATCATGCCATCTACCCATTGAATTGGAGCATAAGGCCAATTGGGCTATTAAAACTCTCAATTTTGACTTACTGCTACATGTGACAACCACTTTTTGCAAATGCAAGAGTTAGATGAGCTCCGAATGTCTGCTTATGAAAATGCTAGGATTTACAAAGACAAAACCAAACTATGGCATGATGGTCATATTACGCAAAAGGACATCAGGGAGGGTGATCAAGTTCTAATGTACAACTCTCGATTAAGACTTTTTCTTAGAAAACTTAAATCTAGATGGTATGGACCCTACCTTGTCAAGCGTGCCTATCCTCATGACACTTTTCTTCTTTGGCACAAGGTTCTAGGGGAATTTAAGGTTAATAGACATCAGCTTAATTGGTACATCACCGTTGATGATTTTCTATCTTCCAAGGCACATCAACTATCCTTACTCAAAGACCTCAACTTGCTTGAACCCCCTCCTCCCCCTCCCAAACTTGAAATGGCTCCATGATCTAGCTCTGTCGAGCCTACGACATAAACCCAGGCGCTTATTGGGAGGCAACCCAATCATTTAATTTTTACAAATTTCTCATATATTTGTCTTAGCTAACACTTGTGTTCAATTTCAGTGCAAATTTAAGAAAAAAAAGTTGGTAACCCGACTTGTTTGTCAGATGAGAGCTAGCTTGGCACCATGGGCGTTTGGCCAGGACAAGACAGTCATCTCGTCTGAAAACACATCGACCATTATACTATGGTCATTTGAAATTTGGAATTGGCATTGCTTCAAAGCCAAATGGGCTTCTCATAAGGGTGAGACGGTCATTTCTCCCACAACAAGGGGACATCTTAGCCCATTCAAATTTCAAACCGCCTCAAAAGGTGAGGAGTCTGCTTCGACCTGCAAACCGCATGCCGACCATTTTGTTCAAATGAAACGTCCATTTTGCTATTAAGTTCGCCTTTAAATATCCCCTTTAGCGAGATCATTTCATCCTTGTGCTCCTACTCCTCCGTCCAAATGGTCGCCACCTCCACGAGATGCCCATCCCACGTGCCCAGCCAGGTGCTCTTCACCAAAGCAACGATTGGCTCACGCTCACCCTTCTACTCCAGCCAAGCTCCTTTTTTCATCAACCAGTCGACCGCCTTCTTGCGGAACTGGCCATCTCTCCACCTCATCCTTCTATCATTGGGCGACAAGAGTGGTCCAGTCAATCACTTGCTCTGTCCCTCATAGGTATGCCCCCGAATAGCTATCTGGCCATTTCACGGCCAGACGACCACCTCAGACCCGAGGTGCCCATCTCTCTCACCCACATCACCGCTGCTTGTCCTCCTTGTCGTATAATTATATCCCCCCAGATGGGCATCCCAAGTGAGCCAGGCAGCCATTTCAATAATCTCCAGACAACCATCTAAGGAGGGAGACAACCTTCTCGTGCCACTCCAAGATTTTCCTCTGCACCAGTGAGATGCCCGCCTCGTTGAGCCAGCCGGCCGCCTCGTCCCCACGAAATGACAGTTTGGTAACAGTCAGTTGGCCATTTTTCTTCTGTCGATAGCAAATCTTCAACATGTCAGAATGTGGGTCAAGACGTAGCTTCCTTGGCCATTTTCATAAGGGCTAGAACCCCACCAAACTGACAGTTTCCCCTGAGCCTACTTGCCTTTCCACTGCGAGGTCAACAATTCACATTGGAGAGCCAACTGGAGAGTCCTCTCCAGAGGTGGCGTCAAAAATGCAACGCGATATTGACGAGCTCGAGTTCATCATGGCGTCTGAGCAGGGACAATCTGCATCATGTCACGACCCTGACTCTACCGTGCCTCACTCACCCCGCATATAGCTCCTACTCCGGTAATTTATGCACAATTTGTCCACGTCGAGCACTAAAAAAGGTTCAAGTTGACCACCTCGATAGGCATCTCTCTTCCTTGTTGGGCTTACGATATCACACTTGATGCACTTGGCATTCGGGAGGTGGTCGACAACATCCTAAGGAAGAATCACATTCTTATCTTCCCATATCATGTTACTCCAGTATATAATGACCTAACATTGGAGTTCATCACTACTTATCGCCGATGCCATAGTTCTTGGGGCCAATCCAATTGGGACAATTGGGATAATTGGGTCTAGCTCACTGCACTTTGCAATTGCCTGACTGGTCTGTGAAAATGCATCGAGGGTGTGTTGATGATGTATTGGTGAGGCTTGATGATGAGGCCTCTGCATTCTTCCCTATTGACTTCATCATCTTGGATATGGAAAAAGACTCCAAAAAGGTGCCTATTATCTTGGGGAGACCCTTCTTGGCTACAGACGATGTCATGATTCATGTAAGGACGAGTACCATGTATGTGACCTTCATGTACATGAAGATCTAGTTGAATATTTTCAAATCTTCTACTATGGCTGAGGGGACAAGTGTTATAGAGGAAGATTGTTGTCTTATTGAGTGTCTTGATGATATTGTAGAGGAATGCCTACATGCGTGCATTCAGACTGCCACTTAGGGTAGATGTCTAGAGCCTACCATGGAATTCCCAGATGATGATGATGAAGAAGATAAGGAAGATGAGATAGTCTTAGTGGTTGTAAGTGAGGACCTCCCTTCTATTTTTGAACCATTGAAGTATTCCATTGAAGAACCTCCAGTTTTTTAGCTCAAGTCTCTTCCTGAAGGGTTGAAATATGCTTTCCTTGGCTCAAATGACACCCTCCTGGTGATCATTTCCTCTATCCTTTCTATGGAACAAGAAGATGACTTGATGGCAGTTTTGAAGAAAAGCATTTAGGCCATTGGATGGTCCATTGCGGATTGGAGGGGTATTGACCCCATCATTTGTGTCCATAGAATCTACCTTGAGGATGATGCTAGACCAAACTACCAAATGAAAAGATGGTTGAATCTGAAATTGAAAGAAGTTGTAACACAAGAGGTCATGAATCTACTAGATGTTGGAATTATATATCCCATCTCTGATAACCCATGGGTGATTCCCATCCAGATGGTGCCCAAGAAGGCTGGGATAATGGTAGTCGAGAATGAGGATGGAGAGTTGATTCTAGTGAAAGAGCAGTCCAAGAAGAGGATGTGTGTGGACTACAGAAAGTTGAATGAGAAGACCAAGAAAGACCATTACCCTCTTCCATTCCTCAATCAGATCTTGGAGAGATTAGCAGGATAAAGTTTTTATTGTTTTCTTGATGGGTACTCTGATTACTTCCAGATAGTTTTTCATCCCATAGATCAAGAGAAGACGATGTTCACTTGTCCAAGTAGTACTTTTGCTTACAGAAGAATGCCATTTGGGTTGTGATATGCTCCTTCTACATTTCAAAGATGTGTGACATCCATCTTTACTGACATGATTGATTCAACGCTTGAAGTCTTCATGGATGATTTTTTTTAGTGTTTGGTAAAACATGTGATTAATGTTTGCTTCACCTAGCAGCCATTCCTGAAAGTTGTATTAAGGTTCATTTGGAACTATCTTGGGAAAAGATTCACTTTATGGTCCTCGAAGGTATTGTTCTTAGTCATTGGGTTTCTAAGGTCGGCACTGAGGTTGACAAGGCCAAAGTAGGCCTAATTTTGACTCTCACTATTCCTTCCACTGTAAGACATGTACAATCTTTCTTGGGGTATGCGGGTTTCTACCGCCGATTCATTAAAGACTTCAGTAAAATTTTGAGACGATGCCACTTACTTGAAAAGGATGTGGAATTCAACTTTGATGACAACTGTGTTGAAGCCTTCAACCACTTGAAGCATAATCTCATCTCTACTCCTATTATGCATCCCCTAGATTTCTCCTTGCCCTTTTTAAATCATGACCAATGCATCAGACCTGGTAGTGGGGGGCTATGTTGGGCCAAAGAATTGGTTGGTTTTCACATGCCATCTATTATGCAAGCAAAACCCTTTATGAAGCCCACAGGAATCCTTATAGGTATCCAAGTGGAAGTCCGTCTAATGAAGACCCATCGATTGACAAAATTCCTTCCCGGCGGGATTCCTGACAAACACTCCTACTGAAAGGGTTTTCTGCACACGTCGACGATAACCCGCCTCGATGAAGACTCATCAACCGATGGGAAACCTACATGTGACCCCCTACTAAAGTTGATTGACATGACTTTTGAATCTATTGACACGATGAGATTTCTCCATTTCTAGACTGATAGTAGACATGCACCGACCCCAAAGAGCGCTCTACTAATCTACCCCGATGAAGATCATGTATCCCTACTCCAACGAGAATCCTGAAGTGGTGCAATACACTCTGTATACCTCCAGTGTTAGACCCCTCATATCCATGGTGGTTGTACGAAGTGTCTAGGAAGGGTCCTAAACCATAGCCCACGGTTATAAATAGAATACTAGAGCCACCAACAAAAGGATTTGTGACCACATTGCCATGCTTCTAGTTTTATTTCAGAACCCCACTCTAGCTTTCATCAACCTCCCCCCCCCAGTCCATTAGTCAATAGGTAAAGGAGATACCACCATCCACAATTGATCCACCACCATTCTCCACCTGCATAGCCCCTATAGAAGCATATATAAAGTTTGCAAGGAGAAAGAGATTGACGGTCAAGTAGTTCACCTCTGAAAAAAGTCTAACAGTTGTTCTTATTGCTATTGAATGACTTTGCTATAGAGTTTGAACAACTTCACCCACACACCATGGATGAAATCCATTCTTGTTCTATGATGATAACTTCTTCTTCCCTTTCTTCCTATGTTATACTTGTTTTATCTTCCATGAGTAAGTGGTACTCTCACCAGGGTGTGGGGAGTAGCCCCGCTACCTAATTTAGTCTTTGCTTGATCATCAAGTTTACATGTAAATTAGATTTTGGGTATAGAGAACCTTGATACGAGGATCTAGGATATTTTTTGATTGATGTGAGGCCCTGAATGACATTTCAAATAGGTGATTTCTGAGGGGATATATGTGTGAACTCTAGGAACAACGACGGTGAGCTTCTATTGTTATATTTTAAGGTACTAATCCTAATACCAAAAGGGGGATTTTCCTAGACTCAACATATATATTTTCATGCTTAATATGATGTAATGAGAGAGTGAATAATAGGTAGGAGTGATGAAACTCATTTCACCCTAGTGTTCCCATCCATTACTTTATCAACCTTGATGTCAGATTTCCATTATCGCAACTTTAGTATAATTAACAATCAACCGTTATGATAAATACTAGTTCTTTATCAATTGATTTGATCAATCAATCCTTAAAAATTTTGTCCTTTGGATTCAATCTAGAACTATACCAAAATAGAGCAGTCCGCTTGCAGGTGGTGATTGTTGTACGGCAGTAACAATAAACTCTAGAGATTTCACCCCTAGTGAATTTGTTACTACAATATCATGCACTTCAATTATTTAATTCTATCCATTTTAATACCTGGTAATAAGTCTTTGACCTATAAAATTATTTTGTCACTAATTAAGGATTTAAAGGAGCTATGGGATTTAGGGGCCAATAAATTTGATGTCGGTTTGGACAAATATTTCAAAATCATTGATGCATATTTATGGATCATAAGTTATTGTCTTGCTTATGGATACCTATCTGGGTGGTCTACCCAAGGTGAATTAGCATGTCCTACTTGTCATAAGGATACCTGGTCTCTCATATTAAAATAAGCAGGGGAGTTTGGTTACATGGGCCATCATAGATTCTTAATACAAGATCATAGATGGAGGTGGAATGAACATACATTCATTGAGACTAAAGAAGAGAAACCTCTCCTCAAATGCTATCAAGAGAAAACTCTTTGAGACAAATGAATAACATATCTAACCTTGGTACTAGAAATAAGAGGTCTCCAAAAGAGAAGACTGCTGATGCTTGGAGTATTTAAAAAAGAACTTCAATACTATAAAACACTTTATTTATGATAAAATATTGATGTCATGGATAGAGAGAAAAATATTTATGATAGTTTGATCAGAAAAATCATGGACGTAGATGAAAAAGCATATGAAAATTCAAAACCATGTAAGATTGAAAATCTATGCAAATAATGCAAAAGCTCCTACCTATATATGTAAATGAAAACTAGATGTTCTAGTTGCATACATTACTCTATCCCAGGATGAGAAAAAGATATTATATATTTCTTAAAAGAAATAAAGTTTCCATATAGACTTTTCTCTAATATTTCTAAATATGTGATTGTCAATGAGCACAAGGTTTTTTCTATGAAAATCATGATTTTCATGTATTTTTGCAAAAAGTCCTTCCTCTTGCAACCCGTGTTTTTTTAGAAGTTATATTTGAGGCATTAATGGAACCCAATATATTTGTAAGGAGTTGTGATCTAAAATTCTAAGTGTATAAGATTTGTAGAGATTGGAGAAACATATCGCCAACACATTATGCAAAATGGAGCATAAATGTGTACCCTCATTTTTTGATGTGATCATGTGCTTGCCCATTCACCTTGCGAAACATGAAATTCTTGGAGATCATATGCATTATAGATGGATGTATCAACTAGAATGATACTTTCTATTTTTATCATTTTTTATTTTATAATATAGTCTAAAATTGCAGTTGGCTTGTGTAGGTATCTTCCAACATTGAAACCATATGTGCTCAACAAAAACTAACCAGAGGGATCTATGGTTGAGAACTACATTACTAATGAATTCTTAATATTTTACTTAAGATATATGAAAGAGAATGAAACTAAATCTCATCAACCAAGGTACAATGACATTAGAGAGATATTAACATAATCTCAATTGCTAATTTTTAAGAAAAATAAAAAACCATTATATGTAGAAACAATAAAAAGTCGTAGTGTTAATGAATTGTTATAAGCGCACAAGTTTATTTTGGAAATATTTGACGCAATATTACCCATTATAAGGTAAATTATTTATGTTTTTTTTGTTTTGGTTACTTTTTTATTAATATATTTTTATAGTGGTCATTTGTGTTAGTTTAGTGAACACAAAAAACATATTCAGGAAAAGGGTATTGAAACTATAGAGGTGGTACATGAAAATTTCTTCTTTGAATGGTGGAGAGTCATGTGTATAATTTTATTACTCTGAACTACTTTTTGAAACTAAAATGATGCTTACATTTATTTTTAAACTACCTACTTTTTATTGTTTCAATCGCCTAAAGAGGGTAAGATGGATGAAAAACTTCTAAGCCTAGCTCCTAGACCTAGTAAGAAGGAAACATTATATATGGGGTTAGACATTAATGGATTCATATTTCAAAATAAATATCATAACCAAAGGTTGACAACACAGAATGGAGGTGTTGTAGTCAAAGTGGTGACAACGGATGGATCCTTTTCCTATTTTGGTGTTTTGGATGAAATTCTAAAGGTAAAGTACAATGGTGGAATACGAGTTCATATTTTTAGATGTGAATGATGTGACATGCATGATGGAAAAAGGGGATTCCTGTGATACATATATGGATTTGTTAGTGTAAACATGAAGCATAAATTGAAAACTAATGAACCATTTATTCTAGCATGTCAAGCAACTTCTTTGATATTGATCTTTCTTTGAAGAATTGGGGCATCTATATTGAATCGTCATCGTGCGACTTGTACAACGTGTCACACGATAATGAAGGTGATGATTTTTTTCTCGACAATGAAAGTGAATTTCAAGAACGTGATTCAAATGCAAATATGGATTCATCATTTCCATTTGATGCATTTGATACTTTTGTCAATGAAAGAGGCTTTATTTTGTGAAATCTTTATCCATGGAAGTTGTAAAGAAACAACGATGGCTATAGAAAGACAGAGGTCATTTGTGGGAATCAATCAATTGAATGTGCTATGTTTGATTCTCTTGTAGTTGATCATTGAGCTCTATAATATTTTAACTTGACTTAAAATTTTATCTACAACATTAGATGATATTTATATGGAAAGTGATTTTGAATATTTGCCTTCGACTTTATTGTGAAAGTTTAAATTAATTTTTATATATAAGCTACCACATATAGACATATTCTTTTGTGTAAATTTTTGAGATACATGTAGGAATATGGTCAATCTATATGGTAACAAAACAAATTTATAGGTAACTGTTAGGAGCTTATGGCCAACCGTTATAGAAAAAATTAAGGCAGGCAGTCTGATATTGTATATTTGAAAGGAGGGTAGTAAAATGGTTGCCCAAAATGGTCAAGGTAGAGGAACAAAATAATGAAAGATTGAGGATATTGGTATATGGATTTACTCTTGCAATTATGTATGCTACTAAGCTATTATTTTGCATGGACTATTCAAATTTTTAATAAATTTGAAAGAAAAAAACATTTCATACTTTAGAGATTCAACATAAGGGACAATGATCCATCCAACAACCTCATGATGGACATCTAGATGTTACGAAGGTAGGTGATTTCGGCTATACATGCAAAAGTATGGAGATCTTCCGAAGCAACAACTATATCTAAGGTCATAATGACTTTTTATTTATATTATTTTTCCGTATATTGACATGAGAAGTCCTCGAAAACTGCCTTAAAATACTCATACTTTTAGTACGATTTTACTTTTCATCATTATACTATGACACTAACATGTTAGAATCTGTTTTCTCAACTACCAAGCTGAATATATTTGACTCTTACACCCATAATGTTAGAATCTATTTAAATATGATATCCTTTGAAGGCGGTACGTGGTGTACTAAAAAGTCTATAATTAAACCAGTCGAGTACAAAATGATGAGGAAACGTGGATTTCTGTTGGCCCTACATCATCAATATATATTTTTTAATATTTCCTTATACGATAGCACATAAATCACTATTTTTCTCTCATATTGGCCAGCAAAATGAAGTGCTTCATGTAGCTTCTATTTTCAGAAATATGAAAGGCATACCTAGTAGAAGAATGGTTCAGATTTTGAAGGATTTGGTGACATACAAGTGGGGAATGGAGTAGAGGGATCTCAATGTTCGCCTAACAGTATATATTGACTTAACTATTTCATTCATGTGTATCTAATATATCTATTTGAGATCACTTTTAGGTATTAGGTAAATCAAGATGATTGAAATTGCATACATTTGTTTGCTAAAAAAATGTCAAATTCAACTCAAATGTAAGAATTTAAGAATGGATAGTATCTCTATTAGAATCATGTTGTAAATGATATATGTTGAATGTATGACTGGTAACTGACTTTAATGAAAATTTATACCACTTAATTTGAATGTTTATGCACTGTTGTGGTATTTGTCAGAAGCTATCATAGGAAGGTTTGTCGGCTGAGTTTTTGATTTAGGTAACATGGCCGATAAGTATTTTGGGCTTTTGACAGAACCCACTATCTGTTGAGTTTCACCTGATAACAACACGATCGATAGCTAGCATTGGCAAAGATAACAAAATTGTCGACCAAATTTCTTATCAGTTAGAAACTCGATCAACAAATATCATTGGCGAGACAGTAAGTTTTTTCATCTGAGTTATCAAAGGTAACTCCACAGACAACACTGTTATAACCTCAGTTTCACTTGTATTTTATATATTGAAATGCAATTATCTTAGTAAAAGATATATGTTGGAAATTTGTGTGCTTTGCTATTTATGAATGATTTTCCTTACAAATTTCCCTTAGATGATTGATTTCTTGATTTCTAGTGAGGTATTAACCCAATAATGGATAAAAGGAAAAATGGAGAGAGAAAAATCATGTAATAAGAAAAAAGCAAAGGAAAATAGATAATAACACTGCATAGAGTAGAATTCTCTAGAAAGTGGTATGGATGGCTACTTTTAATTATTTTTCATCTGCACATGGTTTCTAATAAGAAGAATAGCCAAAACAAAGATAATAGACAAGAAAGAAAGAGAAAAAGATGTGTTTTAATGCTTGGAATATGACTTATGAAGGGAATACTTGCATGTTAAGAAAATGCATCTTTCTTTTTGAGTTTTGGTCCCAATCTTTGCACACGTCTAGATTTAGTCATTTAAGATTTTCCCTTAAAATTTGAGATTATTAGGGTTTATAGAATAAGAGTTCTGGATTTTATAAAAATTCCTAAAGTGTATGATTTAACTGAGAATGACATTAAATGTCATAAATTCCATTCCAATTAGAACTCCTTTTTTTTCATCCTTTTATTTGGTGTATATTTTAGACCATCGATTTGAGATCCAGCGGTGGTGACATTATCACCTACCTCGGTTAGATTAGGAAATAGGGACACATGCTAGCTTTCTAAGCTGATTTCACAGAGTTTTAATGAATGAGCAAGCAAGGAAACTTTTCCAAAGTTATCGTGGGATCAATCCATGTCTCGCTACCTTAGGTTTTACCTAGTTTGAAGACCTCCAGAAGAATCACCCAAATCCATCTCCCATGTACAACCCATCCAACATAGAAGACTATAAATAGAGGAATATTGACCCTCTACGAGATCACCCAACCTAGCACAGGACTTTGCCAAACTCGTGGCATTAATCCTATAATCTAATTTCACCTATAAGTGTTTCCCCTACCCTTGCAAGTAGTACTTGTTCAACTAGAGGGTCAACTTACCCAACCTCCTCCTTCAAGTTGCCTCCAAGAAATCAACCTACAACGATGAGATCAGGGCAGTGCGGAGAAGGCAGGAGCATTCTTGACTCAATTAACAAGTTGATCATGAACATAGGAGTTGGTCGCATATGGAAGGTTGAAGAAGGGAGGCAAGGAAAATACTTCACTACCTTCACGCGTGTATTGAAGAGGTAAGGATAATACGATCTTTTTCCTCCCCTTTTTCTCGTCAAGGATAATGAGCACCACGTCGGCAGGTCACTTACTTTGCAAAGGCCAATTTGCCAGCCTAGCCAAGCTGGTAGGGTGGGACCCGGGGTTCCTTGCCTATATGGAAGGCCCCTATTGGCCCAAACAAATTTAATTTGTAAAATTCCTAGTATTAGTAGGATAATCAGATCATGCCATGTAATATATGATTTTTACTCAGAAAAATACAAGCAATCAAATAAAAATATGTACAATTCATAAATATGCTCCTAGTTCAATCAAAGTACCTAAAGTAGCATATTTAATGTGTTTAATGTATAAGAACCCTAATTTTTAGGTTTTGGTGATCCTAATGGGTCAAATTGATATTGATAATAAAATATTGGTCTATTATGGATAAAAAGAGCAACTTGGAACCTATGTCAACTTAACAACCCATAATATGATGAATTAGGGTTTCTTCGAGATTAAAAGTGTAATTAATGATAAGATTTGGGTTTGTCAACCCAAAAGGCATGAAAATGGATAATTAGGGTTTAGGCCTAAAAAGTGATGATTAGGTAGAAAAATACAAACAATCCATTTAAAATATGTGCATTGCCTAAATCTGCTCCTAGTTTGATTAAAGAACCTAAAGTTAGCATCTTTAATGTTTTTAATGTGTAAGAACCCTAAGTTTTAGGTTTTGATAATCCTAATGGATCCAATTGATATTGATAAAAGAAGATTGGTCTTTTATGGATAAATTGATTACCTTCGAACCTATGTGAACTTAACAACCCATAATTAGATGAATTAGGGTTTTGTGGAGATTAAAAGTGCAATTAATGATAAGATTTGGGTTTGTTAACCCAAAAGGCATGAATAGTGATGATTAGGGTTTAGGAAGCCAAAACCCTAATAAAACCTAACTTGAGACCCAAGTCAATCTTAGTGATAAATTTGGATAGAATAATGATACATGGGAGTTATAATTTAACTTTCAGGATAATTGTTTGGTTGCTTGTTTGGTTATTCTTGATTGATTTTGCTTGGACATCAAGTAAACATGATCAAGATATGCGGTTATGCCTATGACTAACCTCATTAGTTTCCTAATGTTTTCCTAGGTTTTCCAGATTGCTTTGAATTAAATGCTTACATGTTATTTATTTCCTACAAACTATTAAGTCACTGTGCTATCACAATGTATGCTTATAACTTGCTCGAACCCCACATACCAACACTAGAAATTTGAAAATGGAACGAAATGAAAAACTCATGATGATGACTAAAGACCAGGCCCCATATTGGGAAGGTCAGAGCATGCCCTAGATGGGGAAGGACATATGAGGTCATACCCCAGATAGGGAAGAGCAACATGGCACCTAAGTCTAGAATAAGAGGTGGTGAACATGGCACCTAACTCCAAATTGAGAGGTGGCTTACAATCTACTACAGGGACAAAATTCTAAGAGAGGGTATCCCTGAGGTTAAGTAAAAATGGGTTGAGAAGTTACAAATAAAATGATATTTTTGATTCTGTAACAATAATTGTTATGATTATGTTGTTACACTCAGATACAATCTTTTGTTTGCCCCACATACCAGTATAACCTGTTATACTGAACGAGTTTTAATTTCTCAGCATTTTAGGATAATCTGCTATTATTCTGCAAGTATGATAAAAATAAACATCCAAGAAAAGAAAGCACTGACAAGACCGGACATTAATGTAATCAAGGAGGTTATAGTTAGTTAGTATTTACTTTCATGTTGAAAACTCTAGAAAATCATATTATTCCTTTGTGAAAATTTATCTTATACAAACTCATCCTATTATAATGAAAAAAGTATTAATTATTTCTATTTATTTGTTAAACATTTGGTCCTGTAATGAAGGTAATGGCCTTTGCCCTCTTTGTTCTCCTGAATAGGGAATAAATAGGGAGGGGTTCATTACAAAAATGATTCTAGAAAGTGCAAAAAGTATATCTATCTATCTAGAGTGTTGCAAACTTCAAAACTATATCTATTGCAGCCCCAAAAAATGGTTAGAATCCAATCTAAGTGTATCTACTGAGTAGTACGAAACCTCAATTATCAAAAGGAGCCCTCAGACTTCATTCCAAGTTTTCCTTCTATACTCCTTACTATATTTGAGTGATTGTCCATCAAAGAGAACCTAATCTCCCTCAAGTTGGAATACTTCTTTACATCCAATCTAACTGAGTTAGGATATTTTTTGTAGAGATTTTCTCTATTGTACCATTTTAAAATCTATCCACTCTTCTTCCAACCTCTCTCCCTCAACTTTGAAGGTGACTTCCTTGAAGAAGATGGTGGTGAATCAAAGGCTGGATATATTCTACAAGAATGGATAAGTCTTTGAAGAAGTAAAAAGGTTCTTAATATGTAGATAGGTAAGATATTTGTAATGGTTATTGGCTCCTTGATCCGAAAAGGAATGCTTGTTTAGCCCCTATTCTTGAAAAGGGTGGTCTCTTGTTGTAGCACTCCTTGTGGATTACAAAGAATGTAACAAGGTTCAAAATCCTAAGATTGACCCCTCTAGGCAGTTGATATACATCTCCTAGTTTGGAGGTTGGAGTCACTATAAATCTTAGTCTTATTTGGTGTTTGATCAATATCTCTCATCCTTTCTTTAAATACTTGTGACATTTTATCAAATATCTTAAAGGTCTAATGAATCTTAAATGGTTTTAGATCTATTCACGCCCTAGAGCCCATAGATTCAACTAAATACTCCCATGAGTGGAGAATATTGGCAAGAATATCCTTGGATCTCTCCACATAGAAGGGGATTCTCCATGTGTCTACCTGTCTTTAATGGTACAAACTTCCTCTATTATAAAAGGAGAATGCAATTCGATATTCAAGCCATGAGTTATGAAATTTGGAAGGTAGTCAGTCTTCCCTACATTGAGCTGGAAGGAGAAGTAGCTACATGGAATGAAGTTACTATGAAGAAGGCAGAACAAAATGATAGAACCATTAGAATCATCTATTCTTACCTCACTCCAACTCATTTCAATTGGATTACTAAGTGGGACACAACCCATGAGACTTGGAATAGGCTTTGTATCACCTATTAAGGTACAATGAAAGTCAAAGAAAGCAAGGTTTATATGCTCAATGGTCTCCTTACAGGCTTCAAGATGGGAATTCGGAAAGTGGGGTTAAATGTACCCAAGGCTCTACACCATTGTCAATGTCCTTTTCCTACTTGGGACACATTATAGATTAAGGAAAGATCAACTGAAAGATTCTTGTATCTCTTCCTCATTGTTGGATAACAAGCGTGGCTACCATAGAAGAAACAAATTCTCTCTCTAAAATTCCTATTGAAACTCATTGGAAATCTCCAAGCCTATGTAGTGAGACCTGACAAGAAAGAGGATGATGAAAGAGAAGAATAAAAGGAGTCCAAGAGAAAGATGGAGGTTTCATTCAAATCTCGAGTTGAAGGTCTTGTGCAGCAACAAGACATTAGCCAATACCCTTATAACCTCAAGTGAATATGAATCCCAAAGTTGCCTTAAATATCACAACTCTAAGGGAATACACTTCAAGGGTAAACCCTCCTCTCCTCTATTCCTAGATGCTATGAGTAAAAAGAGGCAATTCAAGAGTTAATGCCCAAATGTCAAGAAGCATCACCACAAGAAAGGACATAGGAAGAAGAAAGACTACCGTAAGGAGGGTAGATTCAAGAAGAAGGAAAAGATAGAAAGAAAAGGCAAAGAAGAATCCCATGCCACTTGGGAATAATCCGCCTAAGGTGGTTATATGAAATAAATATGAATGCCACATGGCTCTCATGGATAGCACAAGTGAAAAAGTAAGTGAGATAAGTGATGTAAATCTCAATAAATTCCCAAAAGGTGTTCTTGCTGATATGATTTAGTCTTCTAGATCTTCTTATTCAAAATGAATGTCTAAAAAGAAGAGATTAGGACAAATTATTTATGACTTGTATAAAAGAATAAAGTTCTTGAACAGAATGAAAAAACATATGATGATAGCATAGAATCTTAGCAAGAGAAATTACTTGATCTTCAACTCCAATATAATGGTGTA
This sequence comes from Alisma plantago-aquatica, assembly GCA_963693085.1. Classification (NCBI taxonomy): domain Eukaryota; kingdom Viridiplantae; phylum Streptophyta; class Magnoliopsida; order Alismatales; family Alismataceae; genus Alisma; species Alisma plantago-aquatica. Next base: position 19,359,355 of record OY856413.1, read on the forward strand.
AAAATTGAGAATAATGTTTATCTTAAGAAAATTGATGTACTTAAATATGAAAACCAAACTTATATTGATGATCTTGTATTGCTTTGAATTGTCAATGCTAGACTTCTTGTTAAAGTAAATGATCTAGAATCTAGAACTTTTTTGTGTAGTAAAGAAGTATCTAATATTACTCTTGAAAAGATTCCTATCTATTTCACAAAAGGCCTAGATAAAGAGCAGTTATATTTAATTATATCAAAATTGAGCATTCTTATAAGCCTCTTTTTGATCCAAACTGAAAATATTATTCTCATGTTTTTTTAAAACTACCATGTCTAATTGTCTTGTCATGCTTGTTTTGAACTTAATCAAAAAATGCTTTTATTTCTCTATTTTCATGCAAATAGTAGCCAATGATGATAAATATGTGTGTCTATATATCATACATACTTTATTGGCTTGTTTGGTGCATTTACATAGGGATCTAGAACCTTAGAATTAATATTCTCAGTTTGAGATAGAAATATCTATCTATTGAGTTTTCTATGGGATAACTCAACTGAAAGGTCAGCCAAGAACTAAATAGTAGTTGTAATCGGACGAGTTACCCAAACATCAAAATCAACCAAAAACACTATAGCAAGATTAAGAAAGGGATCAGTCCACTGGGAGTTCTCCATGTCAGCTAGAGAAACTCATCTGACAACCATTCTTTCTCATTTCTTCTCCAACCCTAGACCTTCTCCAAGCATTCCCCTACCCAATCCAACCCCAAATCACTCCCCTTAGGTCACCCTAGCCATTTATGTCGCTTCCCTACTACTCCTCCTTCCATGAGGTTTGCCCTCCATGGAGTCAAATAGGAGGAAGAGAGGCTCCTCAACTACTACCTTGTCCAACCTCCAATTTCTCCATGAAAGAGGTGCTTTGTCCATGATGACATTCAATTTACAAAACCCAAGTTGTTGCTAGGTACAAAGAACTACTTCCCTGATCTTTGTTTCCCTTTCGACCTTTCATAGACTCTGGGATAGAGCAGCTTGGCATCAATGATGTTTTTCTCGACCAATGTCTTGGACCAATGTGTATGGAATGTGTTCCTTTTTAAAAAAATTCTCTATTGTGAAGGTCCTTCATGGGTTCTATGCGAACCTCACATGCAAATACACAACACTTTTTCCTCCACCTGAGACTATAATCGCCCTTTCCCCCATGATTGCTAGAAATATGATGTAAATCATAGAGGATAATCTAAATTTTTGTCTCATCGGATCCTTTCCATCTGACCATTGGGAGACCACATGTCCAAAATCATGCTGACTTTCTTTATCCCAAGAAGTAGTATAAAAGTTTTAATCCAGAACTATCTGTTTCCAACATTCATAAGTTTTTAAAGAAACCAAAATACCCTGTAGGAAAAAAGTAATCCTTCCCTCTAAAGACCTTGACACAAAGCGACACATTATAGCCCTAATTGTAAGTTGCAATGTTCATTCCCAAAAGAATCAAATTTACATTATAGAAAACACCATTGTGATCATGTATTGCCTTCTCAAGAAGATCAAAAGTCAAGTGGGCTCGTTATATTCTCACCACATGACTGATTTTGACTCAGAGAAGAACACCAAGTACTCCCACCCACCATACCCTAACCTAATCCATGGCCTTTTTCACATCCTTACTAAGAAATATCTCCTTACTGATTTTAATTATCTTTCTAGAAGTAGATGTGTCTCAACTGGTGAAACCTCTATTAAAAGGATTTTATTAACTCTTCCACGCCTAGTGCTTCCTCTTCTCAGTCTAGTCATCACACCCAGTCCCCTTCTGCTCCACCTATACTTGATAGGGCTTCTTTCTCTATATCAATGAGTCCCTCATGCGGTACATGATGTACCAAAATGCCTAGCATATGAAGGTTCAATAACATCTTCACTAGGACTTAGTTCACATCATGTCAATCATGAACTTGTCATGCCTCTCTCCTATCCACCATATCATCTATCCTTTTTTGTCACTATGTATGCTACCTATTCATATGATCAGTTATATCCAATACATCATTATCCTACCTCCGCTTCCCACTCTTCTACTTCTTCTAGGTCTCTACATGTATCCTCTCACCCAACTCAACATCTGACTCAGCTACTCTTGTTGATTTTGATTGGTTTTCTACCCCTACCTTCGTGAAGGTTATGGCATTGGTTGTCACTGGCATGACTTGGCATGACCTAAATGGCTCGGTACACACTCTTTTTCTCCATCTGAGGATGTCGTGATGGAGGATCAAGAGGATGATGATGATGACGATGATGATGACTTTGAAGATAAGGATGATGACGATGATGAGGTTGTCGTTCCACCTGCTTCCCCAAGACCGGAGCAGGTTAGTGATGAGGATTATAACCCAGCTCAGGATGAGCTGGATCAGGATCATTAATTCCTAAATCTTAGAGTGCCCGTGTGTTTGTATTTTACGTGCTTAGCCATAGGAAATTTGTATATGAGGCTACTATTTCCTGTGTGTCCATCATGCTGAAAACACAAACTGGGAAGGGGATCTGTTTCTCTCTTATTTTCACAATGTCAGGTATCTAACCATTCCGTTATTGTTGTGTCGCTGGAAAACCGTGTACAACATGGGGTGTAAACGCCATACTTCTAGATTAATGAAAAAAGCCTGAAAAGAACAGTTTCGGCATCCTAACATGGTTACTTAGGCATATTTGTCTGCCGGAACTTCCAGACTGTTGTAGTGCTCTCCTATACATTTGTCCAAAAAATATTTAGAATTCAACACGTCTATCATTATCATCATCATCATCTATTATTAATATTAGTCGATATAATCCCATAGGTCATATATTTGACTAGTTACTTAACTCTTCAAGAATTATTTTTGAAAAAAGATCAAGTAGGAAATAAAAAGCAATCTTTCTTTAAAAATTCTTAGTGCATACACAAGTTCAACGGGACTAAACATACACCTCAATCAATTTTCATGAAATTAACTATATGATATGGTTCCCTAGGTAATAAGGCACGAAAATCTTGGCTTAAGATTCATCAATCTAGACAAAAGTATACAGTTCCTCTGATTGGTCCTCAAATTGAGATATAACCCATAAGTCAAGTTCAAGATACATTAACAATTGTATTAGAATCTAGCCTTAATCCTAGACTATTAGGATTCCGGTTTCATTATCCATCATGGACTCAACCCTCGATATTAATTAGTACCATAATTTTGAGGTTATCACATTTATATGTGTATGGGAAAATTGATTATGACCTCAATATTCTTCCAAGAACCCTGTATTGTCTAACACAAACACCTAGTTTTATACAAGAAAGATGTTGTTTAGGGGTAATGATTTTCAAGTAGTTCAATGTTCATTAATTTCTTTCTTGTTCTGGTTGGGTGAAAAATTCAATCCATTGAGTGGAGTCGATCCAATGTCCGACCAAAAGGAGCATTTCACAGTCTCGAGAATATTATGGGAAGACAAATGCTAGGTGGACACCATTTTGAAACTCAAAATAAAATCCTAAACAATCTCCGCCACATGTTACAAGGTATAACAAATAAAATAATGTTATATCTTGTAACATGTGGTGAAAATTGCTTGGGGTTCCGTTTTGGGGATCCAAAACAGGTCTGCATAGCAAACCTCTTATACGAATGAACCTAGCTGCCTTCATTTGTACCAGCGAACCTCTTTAACTCCGCCGCAGGGGGGCAGCGTCGTCATCACTGTGCTACACCATTGCCTGTGAACATACTGCAAGGCAAAAGGGGGAGAGCAGCTAGCATGGTCCCAAGAACCTTTGGTACGTATGGTGTATCTTGGCATGGTCCCAGCCTAACGTGACTGCGGTTACTTCCCCACCTCATAATGAACGAACTGGTTATGAGAACCTTTGCTACGTATGGTGTGTTTTGTCTTCAAACTGCAAAAAAAAGTTAACTTGTAGCTTCAAGTTGGCAACATTAAATACACGCACAATAGTCATAATCTGCATGGTTAGCTGATAAGGGAAGCTACTAATCACTTATTTGAACCAATGGATTTGAATGGCTTGAATCGCTGGTTTTGTGTCACGAACTAATATCCATTTGCGTCCACCCAGAGCCCACTGCAACACGAGACTCTCGGTGTCGTGGCCAAACCGAGCGCTCACTGCTATATATATGTTCTACAGCTTCTGTATGCATCATCATACCCTTTGTTTTATTGCTGTACCCTTCAACTGTCCTGAGACTACGGTCCGGTGTCCAGCTAACTTGTTTGATTTCCGGCGAGGATCTCCGGCTAGATGTCGCCGTTCAAGGGAAAGAGTAAGTCCGGCATATCGGGTTTCTCGTGGTACTCAACGGCGGAGGAGGTCACGGCGGGCATCGACGGAAACGGACTCACAGCAGTAGTAACTGGTAAGAACACACACACAGAGTATCATCACAGCTTGCTAACTTGAACAAATTTCTGTAACATCTGCAAGTTTTCCTGTGGATGTAGGTGCTACAAGCGGCATTGGGAAGGAGACGGCGCGGGTACTGGCGTTGCGCGGCGTCCACGTGATAATCGCCGTCAGGAACACGTACAAGGGGAAGGCGGCCAAGGAAGCCATCCTCCAGGAGACACCCACCGCCGTGGTCGACGTCATGGAACTGGATCTCAGCTCCATGGCTTCCGTCAGGAAGTTCGCCTCTGATTTCCTGGCCCTCGACATGCCTCTCAACATCCTCATGTACGTGTGTAGACAAAAGACGACGCGTCGACCAGAATTAATTGTGACCCATAACCTTAGTAAATATTGCCTGGTCCTTTTTGGAGCATCCAAATCTCTTCTTCCGAGTTGTTATTCGAAATTATGTCTCACAAAATCCTACTTATTCTTCTACCAAAATATTGGTTAAGCGAGACATGTCTATCTTAAATGGGATGGAGTTAACTACTCATCTACCGCTTCCGACCGTTCTGTTGGTTTTAAAATAATATGTTTCCGTTGAATGAAACAGTAACAATGCGGGAGTTGGGTCTACCGATTACAAGGTGTCGCAGGATGGCATTGAGTTACTCTTCGCCACCAACTATCTCGGTACGTACAAGAGTACGATGGTTTGTTACAGTCATTATTGAAAGGCAGCTGCCATTTTCTAACTACATGATTATGATCTTACAGGCCATTTTCTTTTGACATATCTTCTCTTAGAGAAGATGAAAGAGACCTCTCGTAGAAGTAACATTGAAGGAAGGATAGTTAATGTCTCATCTTCTATGCATATCCTCACGTATCCCGGTGGGATTCGCTTCGATTCTTTAAACCAGAAGAAAGGGTAAGCACATGTTGCCTACAATTTGTTGTTCTTGTAATGTGTGGAAGCTCTTGCTTTTTTTAATAATTAGTAAAACTCCTCATTAATCCCATGATTTACATTTAATAGGCACGGCCTTTTGCCACCTTACATATGCCATGTTCTGTTGAAATATTTTTCATTTGAAACATACGTGTCAAACTGAATGATATTAGCACTATGTACATCGTTAAGAATTGATTTACACTATCCAATATTTTTCTTTGCTCTATATCTAAGAGAGATGAAATGCTTCAATTATTTTTCTTTTCCATATGAATATGATTGGGTAGGAGGCATGTAAAGCATCAAGGTGTCGTGCCTTTTGCGGACAAACAAATATTTTCACTCACTATGTTTAGATGAAAGAAAGGATACCACCGGTAGTTTCTAATTGATTAGTGGACTAATTTTTATCTCAAAACTACTTTCACAAAATATCTCAAGTTGAATATTGGAAGCTTTCTTTTTGATGTATCGCTGATAAAGACAATGATCAAGAGAAGGACAATATACTAGTTCATTCTTTAGAGGGTTTATGTTATTAACTATATAGTAGATATGGAAATGGCCTTTTCTATTATTCATTTTAATATTTAAATGTAATTTGTTAGGATAGACCATGTGTGTTTGGTAAATTGTATTTTCATTCATTGACTTCTTTCACATTTCCAGACATAATCGATTTTTTGCTTATGGTCATTCAAAGTTGGCAAACATATTGCACTCAAATGAGTTGTCAAGAATTTTTGAGGTATGTGTTCATGTGTGGTAGCGTTTCAATTTCAATATTTGTGTTTTTAGTCGAAGGCTAAAGCTAAGCTAAATTTGGCACACTCAAATGAGTAATAATGTGATCTTCTTGTACATAAAAGAAAAGTGGAAAACCAATTGAAAATTGACTTTGAGCGCACAAATGTTCCAAAGAAATATGGTTGCCATACCAATATATATGTATTCATAAGAATAGATATAACGTCGTCACATATATTCCATTGTTGATAACCGACAGTTGCTGAAATTATCTACAATTTTCTTTGATATGTGATTTTAACATGAAACCATACATTGATTGTTTATTTCCCATGTATAACATATGTCCATGTAAACTAGTATTGCTAATAGATAAGGGAAATTTACATAACTAAATTATCAAAGTGAAGATATACTACCCACATTTGTCAAAGTAACCTTCCATTTCTTGTTTCATCCCTTGTCATAGATTACAAGTACATCATAATAAATTCATTTAACAATCATGGCTCACCTAATCTAAAAATATTTAAAAAAATTGATGTATCAACTAAAAATGTGATAGGACTTGTGCATAAGCGTGAATGATAATTTATCAAAATCTAACTTAAATTTCCCACAAAATTATGATAATGCATGTCTACATAGGGTAGTGGTGTCAATTTTATATATAAATATTTGTCGAAGAAAGAAACCATATAGCTACTTATGAAAATAAATATTGACTTTAATTGACCAGAATGTGAAAAATTTACCTATTTAGAGTTATAGTAGTAGATGCACATCATCAATCTATCACTCCAACATTTAGTGTTACAACTAACAATTAAGATTGTATATTAGACTATATACTTGTAATATATGTGGATGCTTGTTTCATTGCTTGTATAACATTCTTTAAGATCAATATATGTATTTCAACACAACTAGGATGTGTTTGCATTTTGAGCTCCCATATGTGTGCACATGCATATCTCAATATGAACAAATTCTACTATGTGATTTGTGGTATGTTATGCTGATTTTTCCTTATCTATATGATCATGCATCATGTTTAGAGATGTTTTTTTGTAAGTCATGTTTCATTGTAATAAACAATTATTGGTTCACTCATAATTTTAGAGAACAATATATTTGGACTTGTTTTGTACTTTTCTTAAAAAAACTTATATTAGATAATGTTTGTTATCTACAAGGTTGCATCTTGTAAAATGTTCTCAGTGACATGAAATTATAAAATAGGCATACAATACTTCACCTAGATAAAGATCTATTTTCATTCATGTTGAGTGTATGCAGACCAAGATCTGTCACTATTAAAAAAACCAAATTGTATTACTTTTACTCATACTAATTTATGCTATATTATTTATTATATACATCTTCCCTAGAAGTGTCTAAACTATTTGCTTTTATCAGGTGAATTTTCTATGTAGCATGATTATATTTAATAATTTTCTGGAAGTATTTTATTTCTTTTTATAATTTTTATTTGTGTGACGACATGCTTGCACATGTATTCTTCTCTACATTTGCGAGCCTACGAGAATAAATATTAATGACATCTTTGATAAGAATAGAATGATGGATAAGTGACTAGAAGGAAGTAAGTAAAACATATTTTCTTAGACAAGTGATGTGTAGTATAGGGGAGGGGAATATAGTGGATTGGAGGGTAAATATGATATGTATATTCTTGCCCATCTTTCCTGACCAAAATCAGAATATATGAAAGGAGAAGGTGATATAGTTATTAGAAGATTGGCATGATCCTTTGAGGAAAGATAGGAGGTTGAACAAAAATCTTGAAAAAAGAAATCTTAATGAAAAAGTGTAAAAATAGAAAGGAAAATATGAAGCTAAACTTATAATAAATTGATTGGATTGTATAGAGTCATTTGTATAGCCTTGTTTCAAGGTACAATCTATCAAAGAAATAACATAAGTAAACTAAACAATGCCAGTGAACTTAGGTAGTTGCATCCCAAGCAACTACTATAGAAATAATGACTAAAATGAAATACCAGAAGCACTCCTCAAGCTAGAGAGTACATGTCATGTATTCCAAACCAAACTACATATATAGGATTTGGTTGAAGGTTGAAGTGGCTTGCTGAAGATATTAGAATACCAGAGTCTTCACATATAGTGTAATGATCTTTTTGGTACTAATTAGATCTCTCATGAAGTGGCATTCAAACTCAATGGGCTTGGCACTTTGATGCAAAACTAGTTTCTTAGGTACATGAATATCTACCTAGTTATCACATTTGAAAGTTTATTAGGATGAGAAAGGTGACCTTGTTCCTCTAGGATGGATTACACCCTTTGAATTTCAAAGAAAGCATGTGCCATTTCATGATATTTTGCCTAAGTGCTATAATCAGCCACAACAAACTACTTCTTACTTCAACAACTGATGGGATGGCCCTCCAATAGAACATGCAATGTAGATATTGATCTCCAATCATTCACATATCTAGCCCAATAGACATTAGTATAGTAAGTCAAAGCGATATCTGTAGAAGGTGGTTTCTTGTATAGGAGATCTTAACTAGGTGCACTTTTCTTATAGTATAGAATATGATGTAAAACTCTAGTGGTATATGAAGGGTTTTCATATGTGTTAACTAACTACCCTAACTTCATAGGCTATATCTGGTTAGGTAATCCTAAGATAGATGAAGGTTCCCAAACATGGGTCAATATTTCTTAGGATTAGAAAAAGACTCCCCCTTACACATAATTTAGTTGTGATATTCCATAGGTGAAGAAAAAATTGAGAATTAAGTACACCAAACCATTAAAGAGGTCAATGACATACTTCCACTAAGATAAATAGTCAATGTAAAGAGACCAAAGTACTTTATTTCCCAAGAAGTAACAATGTTGTTCCAGAACCTTTGTATGAAAATGTTACTGGAGTGCCTACATCAAAGCTAGAATTCCATGAGTATCGCTACCTATAATAATGATATTATCAACACAAATGGACATGATAATGGTTCTATCTTCGAAAGTACAAAATAATAGGTTGTAATCACTAGAAGATCTAGTAGAACCTAGCATAGCAAGAACTATATTGTGTTTTCTAAACTAGGCCCAAATTAATTGCTTGAGGCCATATAAGTAGTGTTTGAGATGGTAGACTCTATGTGAAGACTCCCTTTAAGAACAAAATGCTAGTGTTATTGTAGATAGACCTCCTTCTCTAAATTTCCATGGAGAAGGTATATTTATTATCAAGCTGAAACAAAATATATTCTATTTGAGTAGTAATATATATCATCATCCTGATAGAAGAAATGTGAGTGAATGGTGAGAAGGTCTCAAGGAAATCCACACCACATGTTTGAGTGAATTGTTTGGCAACAAGGACGTGCTTTGATCCATTTCACCAATCCTTATGAACTTAATTTGATAAGGAAGATATATGGACAACAAAATAATGTTCTTGTATAAGTAGTCGAATCAGGTTCCATCCTCGTGTTATGTTGTCATTTACTCAAGCATCACATCTTTCCAACTTCATGATAATATTTTGGGATCCGGATAGAATTAAGCTGTCGAACAATGGCTTTAGTGGTATAGGAAAACTAAGATAAGCAACATATATGAGAAATTTGTTGCAGAGTTACCTTTTTAGAGGCCATGGGGTGTGATAGATTCTCAAAAGTGTAAGATGGAACCAAGTCCCCTTCCAGTTGTAGACGAATGATAGAAATTACTTGAGTCACATAAGGATGGGTGTTGAGTTCATGATCCACAAGGTTAGAAAGAATAAGCTCAATAAACTCAGGTTGTGGTTGAGGTGGGAGGATGAAAAAATCAAATCAAAGAAAACATATGATGCATCTAAAGTAACATTGAAAGAGACGTACATATGATGGTTTCTTATATTATGATATTTGTAACCAATTTGGAAGGTAGAATAGGAAAGGAAAACCATTTTAATAGAGTGGAGTTTAAGTTTATCGACCTTTGGATCAAATTTATGCACAAAAAATAAAATAGAATAACATACAGAGGGAGGAGAAAAGACTTTTGAGAAGAAAAAACAACCAACATAAGAGGATTGTCAATTATAATGTAACATATACTGAGAACAACTTCAACCCAATAGGGAAAAGGTAATTTGGAATGAAAGACATGAGTGTGAGAAATGTCAAGTAAATAATGTTTTTATGTTCAATAACCTAATAGAGCAAGAACATCGATGAATCGTTCTGGTGTTGAATCATAAAGAGGAAGCTGACTTGAAGCATATTAAGCATTGTTAGTCAAAAAGATAATTGATTAATATAATTGAGTTGAGATCATTTTAGGAAAGGATGGAAAAATGCAAATCATCTCATCATGTGATTTCCACAAGTATAGCTAAGTCATGTGAGTGGAATCATCAACAAAGGTAATGGAATAAAAAAAAATCATCAAACATGGTGGCTCAAAAAGGACCACATTTATCATCGTGAATAACACTAAAAGAATATTTAGAACATAAAGTGATTTATCGAGGAAAAGAACTCATATGATGCTTCGCAGACTAACAAGAGTCATAAGGAAGACATTGTAAACTAGATAAATACGGTTCGAAGTCATTTAGCTTTTCAAGAGAGAGATGATGATAGAACAATGAATGTTGGAGAGGTGTGCACATAATAATTGTTCCCATATGTGTGCACATGCATATATCAATATGAACAAATTCTACTATGTGTTTTGTGGTATGTTATGTTGATTTTTCCTTATCTATATGATCATGCATCATGTTTAGAGATGTTTTTTTGTACGTCATGTTTCATTGTAATAAACAATTATTGGTACACTCATAATTTTAGCGAACAATATATTTGGACTTGTTTTGTACTTTTCTCAAAAAACTTATATTAGATAATGTTCGTTGTTTACAAGGTTGCATCTTGTAAAATGTTCTCAGTGATGTGAAATTATAAAATAGGCATACAATACTTCACCTAGATAAAGATCTATTTTCATTCATGTTGTGTGTATGCAAACCAAGATCTGCCACTATTAAAAACCAAATTGTATTACTTTTTCTCATACTGATTCATGCTATATTATTTATTATATACATCTTCCCTAGAAGTGTCGCAACTATTTGCTTTTATCGGGTGAATTTTCTATGTAGCATGATTATATTTAATAATTTTTTGGAAGTATTTTATTTCTTTTTATAAATTTTTTTGTGTGACGACATGCTTGCACATGTGTTCTTCTCTACATTTGCGAGCCTATGAGAAGAAATATTAACGACATCTTTGATAAGAATAGAATGATGGATAAGTGACTAGAAGGAAATAAGTAAAACATGTTCTCTTAGACAAGTGATGTGTAGTATAGGGGAGGGGGATATAGTGGATTGGAGGGTAAATATGATATGTATTTTCTTGCCCATCTTTCCCGATCAAAATCAGAATATATGAAAGGGGAATGTGATATAGTTATTAGAAGTTTGTCATGATGCTTTGAGGAAAGATAGGAGGTTGAACAAAAATCTTGAAAAAAGAAATCTTAATGAAAAAGTGTAAAAATAGAAAGGAAAATATGAAGCTAAACTTATAATAAATTGATTGGATTGGATTGTATAGAGTCATTTGTATAGCCTTGTTTCAAGGTACAATCTATCAAAGAAATAACATAAGTAAACTAAAACAATGTCAGTGAGCTTAAGTAGTTGCATCCCAATAAACTACTATAGAAATAATGACTAAAATAAAATACCACAACCACTCCTCAAGATGGAGAGTACATGTCATGTATTCCAAACCAAACTACATATATAGGATTTGGTTGAAGGTTGAAGTGTCTTGCTAAAGATATTAGAATACTAGAGTCTTCACATATAGTGTAATGATCTTTTTGGTACTAATTAGATCTCTCATGAAGTGGCATTCAAACTCAATGTGCTTGGCACTTTGATGAAAAAGTAGTTTCTTAGGTACATGAATATCTACCTAGTTATCACATTTGAAAGTTTATTAGGATGAGAAAGGTGACCTTGTTCCTCCAGGATGAATTCCACCCTTTGAATTTCATAGAAAGCATGTGCCATTTCATGATATTTTTCCTCAGTGTTGTAATCAGCCACAACAAACTACTTCTTACTTCAACAACTAATGGGATGGCCCTCCAATAGAACATGCAAGGTAGATATTGATCTCCTATCATTCACATATCTAGCCCAATAGACATTAATATAGAAAGTCAAAGTGATATATATAGAAGGTGGTTTCTTGTATAGGAGATCTTAACTAGGTGCACTTTTCATATAGTATAGAATATGATGTAAAACTCTTGTGGTATATGAAGGGTTTTCATTTGTGTTGACTAACTACCCTAACTTCATAGGCTATATCTGGTTAGGTAATACTAAGATAGATGAAGGTTCCCAAACATGGGTCAATATTTATTAGGATTAGAAAAAAGACTCCCCCTTATACATAATTTAGTTGTGATATTCCATAGGTGAAGAAAAAATTGAGAATTAAGTACACCAAATCATTCAAGAGGTCAATGACATACTTCCACTAAGATAAATAGTCAATGTAAAGAGACCAAAGTACTTTAGTTCCCAAGTAGTAACAATGTTGTTCCAGAACCTTTGTATGAAAATGTTACTGGAGCGCCTACATCAAAACTAGAATTCCATGAGTATCGCTACCTATAATAATGATATTATCAACACAGATGGACATGATAATGGTTCTATCGTCAAAAGTACAAAAGAATAGGTTGTAATCACTAGAAGATCTAGTAGAACCTAGCATGGAAAGAACTATGTTGTGTTTTCTAAACTAGGCCCAAATTAATTGCTTGAGGCCATATAAGTAGTGTTTGAGATGGTAGACTCTTTGTGAAGACTCCCTTTAAGCACAAAATGCTAGTGTCACTGTAGATAGACCTCCTTCTCTAAATTTCCATGGAGAAGGTATCTTTATTATCAAGCGGAAACAAAATCTAGTCTATTTGAGTAGTAATATATATCATCATCCTGACAGAAATAAAGTGAGTGAACGGTGAGAAGGTCTCAAGGAAATCCACACCACATGTTTGAGTAAATTGTTTGGCAACAAGGATGTGCTTTGATCCATTTCACCAGTCCTTATGAATTTAATTTGATAAGGAAGATATATCGACAACAAAATAATGTTCTTGTATAAGTAGTCGAATCAGGTTCCATCCTCATATTATGTTTTCATTTACTCAAGCATCACATCTTTCCAACTTCATGATAATAATTTAGAATCCGGATAGAATTAAGTTGTCGAACAATGGCTTTAGTGGTATAGGAAAGCTAAGATAAGCAACGTATATGAGAAATTTGTTGTAGAGAGCTCACGAGTGTATACCTTTTTGGAGGCCATGGGGCGTGATAGATTCTCAAAAGTTGTAGATGAATGATAGGAATTACTTGAGTCACATAAGGATGGGTGTTGAGTTCATGATTCACAAGGTTAGAAAGATTAAGCTCAATAAACTTAGGTTGTAGTTGAGGTATGAGGATGACAAATTCAAATCAAAGAAAACATCTGATGCATCTAAAGTAACATTGAAAGAGACGTACATATGATAGTTTCTTGTATTGTGATATTTGTAACCAATTTGGAAGGTAGAATAGGCAAGGAAAACCATTTTAATAGAGTGGAGTTTAAGTTTATCTGCCTTTGGATCAAATTTATGCTCAAAAAAATAAAATAGAATAACATAAAGAGGGAGGAGAAAAGACTATTGAGCAAAAAAAACAACCAACATAAGAGGATTATAAATTATAAGGTAACAAATACTGAGAACAACTTCAACCCAATAGGGAATAGGTAATTTGGAATGAAAGACATGAGTGTGAGAAATGTCAAGCAAACAATGCTTTTATGTTCAATAACCTAATAAAGCAAGAACATCGATGAATCATTCTAGTGTTGAATCATAAAGAGGAAGCTGACTTGAAGCATATTAAGCATTGTCAGTCAAAAAGATAATTGAGTTCAGATCATTTTAGGAAAGGATGGAAAATGCAAATCATCTCATCATGTGATTTCCACAAGTATAGCTAAGTCATGTGAATGGAATCGTCAACAAAAGTAATGGAATAAAAAAAATCATCAAACATGGTGGCTTAAAAAGGACCACATATATCATCGTAAATAACACTAAAAGCATATTTAGAATATAAAGTGATTTATCGAGGAAAAGAACTCATATGATGCTTCGCAGACAAACAAGAGTCATAAGGAAGACATTGTAAACTAGATAAATATGGTTAGAAGTCATTTAGCTTTTCAAGAGAGAGATGATGATAGAACTACCAATGTTGGAGAGGTGTGCACACAAGAAGGGAAAATGAATGGATACCAGTTCAAGTAAGAGGCTCTAGCACCCAATAAAATGATCCTAAAAATCTATAACTCCTACTATAAAATCATGGATACCAAAAGTGATATTACCAATAAAGGCATAAAATAATTTAGCAAAAGACATCAAATTGAAAGAAACATCTGGAATACACCCGAACATATTTAATTTCAAGATTAGGTGAGTTGTCAACATTCCCAAGATAAATAATTGTAGTGGATCCATCTTTAAGAGTGACAAATGAGGTAAGAATATATGATTTTATGGAGGAGAGAAGATTTCTCATGCCTGTCATATGTTGGGTAGACTAGAGTCAACAATCTAGAAAGAAGTGGATGCCAACATGGAGGCCCGAACTTTACTTGGTTGGTGACTAGATGTGTTGAAGATGCAGCAGCGGGTTGCATGGTCATGAAAGCCCCAAATCATGTACATTATTGGGGAGCCTCTTGAGAGGCTAGCAAAGGTTTCTCATATTCAGTGGATGAGATGGTGAAAGACATGTTGAATGTTCCTTGGGAAGCATGAGGAGTATCAATGTCATGAATGATCCCATTGGGATGACCATGCTTATAGTAGAACTTCTCCTCCAAGTGTCCCAACTTTTTAAAAAATTTATATTTGGGCCTCGAGGGATGTCCCTGGCTAGAGGATACAACCACCAGTTGCAAATCTAGTTGAGTGAAAGATAGAAGTCAAACTCATATTACTAAATACAAGAGAAGACATCTTCCCATTTGGGAAGTTGTTTCCAACCATAATGATGATACAGACTGGAACATAGGCTGGATTGAAGCTATTGAGAATTTTGATAGTGACGAGATTGGCACACTCTTTGACTTGATCTTTGCAAAAGATAGGATGATAGTAATACAACTTTAGGGATAGGATGGCAATAAGGTCATATGTTCATCAAGATTCCTATCTTGATGAACATATATTTAGAAGAAATAGATTGTTGTATACTATTTTCTTATGTGTAATGAGGTCGTATTTTTATAGAACATATGTTTAGAGGAAATAGACTGTTGCATACTATTCTTAAGCCAAATTTTGACGTGGATATTTCATTACATACATTCAGGGGTATCCTTACAAGCTTTTCAATAAACTTCACCTTGTCTCTGGATTAAGAATACTTTGAATAGAATTCATCCAAACTAGATAATCTTACCCATTTAGTTTGATGATGGAGATAAGAGAATTATAATTGCATATTATGATGTGAGATGAATGTTTACCTTCATCCTTGACTTCAGTCATGATGATGAATTAGTCACACCGATAGAACAAAAATGAATATGGTTGATGACAAAGTAGTTGCACTAATAGAACAACATTCGAGATGGATGATGAATAATTAGTCGCACCATTAGAAACAACAAAGGATATACACAGTCACTAGTGAGGTGCATAGTGAGCTAAAAGAGATAGCTAAAAAGAAACACAGTTGAAGCACTACCATAGGAATAAGGCATTGTATAGGAGAAGTATAATTAATCCCTAACCATTGATAAAGCTCATCCTTATATGTACAAATAATAATGGGGTGCAAAGTAGAAGAATGAGAGGTCTCAAGATTGTTACCAGCTTATTTTGAAAAGGATCACTACAATTTTGCACTCAACTTGTCACAATCAGATCAATTAGGTCACAAAAAAGGAGAGGAGCAACGGTTGGATTCCCATAGAGTTGATACATCAGAATAAGCATCATATCAAAGCAGAAAAGGGTGCAACTCCTTAAATGGATGATGACATGAGACTCCCCCTTCCAAAAGACCAGGTGGACTAGAGTGGAGAACACCAAGAGAGAGATAATGAGAGTAGTATATGAGGAGAACTGCTATGGATCAGCACATGGACAAAGGCACGACATCAACTTCCTTCCTTGTCACCTATCTGGTAACAAACAATGCATTGGCATCAGGCGCTCTACCACACTGCTCCCAGTCACTTAGCTCACTAGCAGTAGTGGGTAGTAGCAGCATGTGTGTGCTCATTGGAGAGATAGAGAAAGGAGAAGAAGAAGAAAGAGAAGGAGAACAAGAAGAGGGGTGGGGACACAAAAGAAAGGGGGGATGGGAGTTGGTACTCCTCTCGAACCCCTAAGGGTTAGAGAATTGGTCCCGATACAATGTGAACAAAAAAAAATTATAATTAATTCAGAGGATTATAGGGAGTCATATATATCATTGTCTCAAGGTATGATGTGATGTAGAGATATCATAATATAAACTAAAGCAATGCTAATGGTCTTAAGTAGTGGCGGACATTTATCTATTATACAAATAATTAAAAATGTAAAATATCACCAATAGAGAGCATAACATAATTTTATGGTAGATATAAACTTTATATATAAGAAAATATGGTATCAAATTCTAAAAGAACAAAAAACCTTAGAGGAAGGTTTTATTAGTAACATATATATAGGACAACTTTGATACATGTGGATAAATGTAAAAGGGAAATAGAAGTAATATAAACACATGGATGGAAATATAATATTTGAATGGAAATAAAGATATTAAAAAGTCAAGAGAAATACTCAAATGAGATGAGAAATGCAATAGCAATCCTTATCTAATATTTTTTTTCTGAAGTGAAAATATAACAATCCAACAATTCATCAAAGTACCTTCATAGAAGCACAAGCAAAAAAATGAGATGTCAGTCCCATATGGATTGTGAAGTTAATAGATCCAAATTCAAAATTATTAGATGTATATGAAGACAACATAATTTTCCTATTGGTCACTCATTGAAGGCACATATAAGAGAAATTATGTCATGAAAGCACCCAAAAAATCAAAGGCAAATGGCAAAATGAATAAAATGACAATGGTTTGCCTCACAAGTAGCTCAATATTTAAAGACCTTTTGTGCATAAAAGCCAAAATTTGCCTGACTTGAACTAAATTTATTTAAAATGGTGAATGCCTATTGGAAATACTAGTGAGGTCAACAAAGGTGTGTCTACTATGTATACAATCAAACAACAAGATATCAACATGTCATTGTGAATGGAGAAAATTTAAATATCTCCGTGAAGGCAACATGGTCTTTCTTTAGTGTCTTTATCCAAATAGGAAAGACAAGGTCAACAAGGACATCATAGACAACATCTAATGAAACTTATATCTGAGTTGTCTATGATTATGGACAACACGATCACCAAAGGCATAAAATATTATTTCACATGGAGAAACCACTTTAATTTTTAAAGTGATTTCTAATGTTCTTCATCCATCTCAGTCATAATATTTTTTTATGATCAAGAATCTAACCTTAGAACAGGACACTTTGTGACACCCCTCACCTGATAAGGTAAACCTAGGAGATTCATCTACACATACATTGGTGTCTCAAATAAGTGATATTAAATACTAGATGATATGGTGAGAAATTCATTTCCAAACAGAACCAAACCTCATGGGGGTGTTTGATCCATTGTGGAAGGAAACCATGTTGTGACTATCTGTGATACTACTTGTCGACATACTAAAATAAGAATCCATATCTTCTATACTTCCCATTCCTTCCCTTTGTATTCATCAATATTGTACCAAAAATAGTGCCAACATCTCACGTGAACTAATTATGTTTCATTTAGATTCTCATGTACTATGGTGCTCTTCACACGACAAACCAAATATAATTAGTTACTAGCAAGGGATAGCAAGGTTAGTGAACACTAATGGTCCCCCATAAAAGGGATCATGGTTTAAATCATGCGAACACACATTTCTTAATTGACCATCAACCTAGGCGTCAAACCTCCATCACGAACTTTGGAAGAAAGGATGAGAAATCATTCTCTTAATTACAAATTATATTTTTGGTCTATTTTCTTAGTACACATTACATGTGATTATCTTAAGAGATAATAGTTTCTTTTTTCACAGAAAGAAGGCATAAGAATGACAACAAATTCAGTTCATCCAGGATTTATAGCCACAAACATTGTTTCTCACAATCAATATTACAATAGTAAGTCTTTATCATTTTGTACATCACTCTGGAACAATTTACCAATCTGTTTGATATACATTTCTAAAAATATTATTGGTCAGGATAGGTAATTCTTACAATTTTAATATTACTACCTTTTAATATTACTACCTTTGAAAGGATATTACGTTGTCACTAATTAATTATTTCTAAATTATTAGTATTTTTCTCATAGATGCATAAATATAAATCATGCCATTTTGTTAACAGCTAATATTGATTATTTAATATAGTTGTAAAATGATGGGTAGAGATCGTGAATACATAAGTAAAACCATTATTTCAATTCATGAACAATCTTATATTGACATTAGGACACAATATGACTTATATGCCTTGTCTTGTGCATGATAATCATTTTACCTGGTAGAAATATAGCAGCCACTCAAAACTTCCACTCTAGAGAAGCTATGGATATCATTCCTCTGATATATTATAAAGGAACTCATAAATGGAGATCATCATTCATGTGAATTATATCTTATCAAAATATGATATAGTGGCAATTTAGAATGTTATGTTCTGTTTGGTACCAAGAGAAGAACGGAGGGGAAGGAAAGTGAACAATGAGGATGGAATGTGAGGGTAGACCATCATATTTGCTATGTATTTAGATAGAACAAAAAAATGAAGGAAATGGATGGGATAAAATAGAAATCTCAATTCTTAAATTCTACAAAGAGGGTTATTAATATATTAAGAAGGTAAGGTTGTCCCATTATACAAGTCTTCATCTCAACTAAGTGGAAGAGACGAGAGTGGGATGAAAATGATCCATTTTCATCCGTAATCATATTTTTTCCTCTCTTTCTCATTCTTTGTTTGTACACATGCAACAAACTTGCAGACTTCATTTTCCTCCCCTCATTTGTTTCGTGTTCTGAAAAATAGATCTATAAAAATATTTATCTATTTCAACAACCACATTTATTATTCTTTTATCACACTTCAAAGAAAATTTGGTGTTCTCTAATCTAAAGAAAATATGCCAAGAATTGCACCTACTTGTAGCATTATATGTTATTGTGTGAAAAAGAGAATCAATTAATTATCAAAATTCATGAATTTATATTTATTATAACAAATTGGATTTTAGTACCAATTGTCATAGCCCAGACTTTGTTTTTAGAATGATACATGAATGACAGACCGTTTTCTAATTCAAGTTTATAAAAACTAAGCCGTCATGTTATAAAAGCTGAATATAAGTATTTCATTTTGTAAAAATATAAAGTTCTAATTTCGATTCTACAATTATATTGAAATATTTCATGGACTTCGTATATGACGAATTTAAATACACTCACTTTATTTTTTATTTACTTTATCAAATTATATGCCAAAGACTATTGTTTGACATTTAACTCAATAACTAAAGATGGTGACACCAATGGAAAATCAATGAAACTAATCATCGTTATAAAAAAATTAAGCATGCATCATCAACTTTTTAGAAAAATTGGAAAATTCAATACTGTAAAATATGTTATTGGCTGAAGGTATATTTTGACTAATTAATATATAATAGTATTCAAAGGAAAATTGTGAGATAGGTATGACTAAGGGATTGCAATGATTTTATAAATCAAAGTTTGAATTCTTAACAATAGGGCATATAATGAATACATAATATATCTATTACAACAATAATCAATCTAATATCAATGGGTGATAACATTTATAAAATAACAAACATCACAAAGGATTGATGTTTTGTGTACCCCTTTAAAAGTGCCTCATAACGCAACTTTGCATATGATTTTGTTTGACCTTTCTACAACTATGAGGAAGTAAGCAGAGAAAACAAAATAGATTGGAGTTTTTCAAAATTCTTATATGGGACACAAATCTACATAATGGAGGAAACCACTGAAATAAACACAATGTACTATTAACAATTCAAAACAAAATAAGAGAGAACATGAGAGAAAAATTAGATGGAGGCATCGAAATTATCAAATTTTCCTCCAACAATAAGTCGTGGCGGTAGAGAAACCCTTCAGAGTAATACTTTTTCTATCTAATTCCAAAAATTTAAATATTCTGAATCGAATACAAATATAATTTATTTCAAACACAAAATATAAATCTAACTGATGATGGACATTATCATTCCATATGGACTCTTATAAAATATAATTACATGATATTTCATGACATGAAAATGTGGTTGTTTCATAAAAATAAAATATGAATCATTTTACCTGGTAGAAATCTAGTAGTCACTCAAAACTTCCACTCTAGAGAAGCTATGGATATCATTCCTCTGATATATTATAAAAGAACTCCTAAATGGATATCATCATTCATCTGAATTATATCTTATCAAAATATGATATAGTGGTAATTTAGAATGTTATGTTCTGTTTGGTACCAAGAGAAGAACGGAGGGGAAGGAAAGTGAACGATGAGGATGGAATGTGAGGGTAGACCATCATATTTGCTACGTATTTAGTTAGAACAAAAAATGAAGGAAATGGATGGGATAAAATGGAAATCTCAATTTTTAATTTCTACAAAGAGGATTATTAATATATTAAGAAGGTAAGGTTGTCCCATTATCCAAGTCTGCATCTCAACTAAGCAGAAGAGACAGGGTGAGATGAAAATGGATCATTTTCATCCGTAATCATATTTTTTCCTCTCTTTCTCATCGTTTGTTTGTACACATGCAATAAACTTGCAGACTTCATTTTCCTCCCCTCATTTGTTTCGTGTTCTGAAAAATAGATCTATACAAATATTTATCTATTTTAACCACCACATTTATTATTCTTTTATCACACTTCAAAGAAAATTTGGTGTTCTCTAGTCTAAAGAAAATATGCCAAGAATTGCACCTTCCTGTAACATTATATGTTATTGTGTGAAAAAGAGAATCAATTAATTATTAGAATTCTTGAATTTATATTTATCAGAAAAAATTGGATTTTAGTACCAATTGTCATAGCCTAGACTTTGTTTTTAGAATGATACATGAATGATAGACCATTTTCTAATTCAAGTTTATAAAAACTAAGCCGTCAATTTATAAAATCTCAATATAAGTACTTCATTTTGTAAAATTATAAAGTCTAATTTTGATTCTACAATTATATTGAAATATTTCATGGATTTCATATATGACGAATTTAAATACACTCACTTTTATTTTTTATTTACTTTATCAGATTATATGCCAAAGAGTATCATTCGACATTTAACTCACTGACTGAAGATGATGACACCAATGGAAAATCAATGAAACTAATCATCATTATAAAAAAAATTAAGCATGCATCAACTTTTTAGAAAAATTGGAAAATTCAATACTGTAAAATATGTTATTGGCTGAAGGTATTTTTTTACTAATTAATCTATAATAGTATTCAAAGGAACATTGTGAGATAGGTATGACTAAGGGATTGCAATGATTTTACAAATCAAAGATTTCTTAACAATTGGGAAAATGACGAATACATAGTATATCTATCACAACAATAATCAATCTAATATCAATGGGTGATAACATTTATAAAATAACAAACATCATGAACGATTGATGTTTTGTGTACCCCTTAAAATGTGCCTCATAACGCAACTTTGCATTTGATTTTGTTTGACCTTCTACAAATATGAGGAAATAAAAATGTATCTAGATATGATTTATAGAAGAAACTAAATTATATGTCATTTGTATGGAGCATCATTAGTTGATAAAATAAGAAAATAAAATAAAATAGATTGGAGAATTTAAAAATTCTTATAAGGGACACAAATCTACATAATGGAGGAAACCACTGAAATAAATACAATGTACTATTAAAAATTCAAAACAAAATAAGAGAGAACATGAGAGAAAAAATGAGATGGAGGCATCAAAATTATCAAATTTTCCTCCTTCAAGAAGTTGTGGTGGTAGAGAAAGCCCTCAGAGCAAAACTTTTTCTATCTAATTCCAAAATTTTAAATATTCTGAATATAATTTATTTCAGACACAAAATATGAAGTTAACTGATGTTGGACACTATCATTCCATATGGACTCTTATAAAATATAATTACATGATATTTCATGACATGAAAATGAGGTTGTTTCATAAAAATAAAATATGAATCATTTTACCTGGTAGAAATATAGCAGTCACTCAAAACTTCCACTCTAGAGAAGCTATGGATATCATTCCTCTGATATATTATAAAGGAACTCATAAATGGATATCATCATTCATGTGAATTATATCTTATCGAAATATGATATAGTGGCAATTCAGAATGTTATGTTCTGTTTGGAACCAAGAAAAGAACGGAGGGGAAGGAAAGTGAATGATGAGGATGGAATGTGAGGGTAGACCATCATATTTGCTATGTATTTAGTTAGAACAAAAAATGAAGGAAATGGATGGGATAAAATTGAAATCTCAATTCTTAAATTCTGCAAAGAGGATTATTAATATATTAAGAAGGTAAGGTTGTCCCATTATCCAAGTCTGCATCTCAACTAAGCGGAAGAGATTAGAGTGGGATGAAAATGGATCATTTTCATCCGTAATCGTATTTTTTCCTCTCTATCTCATTGTTTGTTTGTACACATGCAATAAACTTGTAGACTTCATTTTCCTCCCCTCATTTGTTTCGTGTTCCGAAAAATAGATCTATAAAAATATTTATCTATTTTAACCACCACATTTATTATTCTTTTATCACACTTCAAAGAAAATTTAGTGTTCTCTAATCTAAAGAAAATATGCCAAGAATTGCACCTGCTTGTAGCATTATATGTTATTGTGTGAAAAAGAGAATCAATTAATTATCAAAATTCATGAATTTATATTTATTAGAATAAATTGGATTTTAGTACCAATTTTCGTAGCCCAGAATTTGTTTTTGAGATTAAGAGAGAAAGATTTCTCCCCCCTCTCTCTCATGCACGTGGCAGAGGCCGAACGATCGGGAGGGTGATAAATCAAGGCGGCATCTGGGATTTGAACCCGGGTCCCTTTGTTAGGAGACACTTTGCTTGACCACTTGAACCACTCCTTGTTGGCCCCAGACTTTGTTTTTAGAATGATACATGAATGATAGAACATATTCTAATTCAAGTTTATAAAAACTAAGCCGTCATGTTATAAAAGCTCAATATAAGTATTTCATTTTGTAAAAATATAAAGTTTTAATTTCAATTCTACAATTATATTGAAAATTTCATGGATTTCATATATGATGAATTTAAATACACTCACTTTATTTTTTATTTACTTTATCAGATTATATGCCAAAGACTATTGTTTGACATTTAACTCACTGACTAAAGACGGTGAGACCAATGGAAAATCAATGAAACTAATCATCATTATAAAAAAATTAAGCATGCATCAACTTTTTAGAAAAATTGGTAAAATTCAATGCTTTAAATATGTTATTGGCTGAAGGTATTTTTTGACTAATTAATCTATAATAGTATTCAAAGGAAAATTGTGAGATAGGTATGACTAAGGGATTGCAATGATTTTATAAATCAAAGATTGAATTCTTAACAATAGGGCATATGACGAATACATAATATATGTATCGCAACAATAATAAATCTAATATCAATGGGTGATAACATTTATAAAAGAACAAACATCATGAAGGATTGATGTTTTGTGTACCCCTTTCAAAGTGCCTCATAATGCAACTTTGTATATGATTTTGTTTGACCTTCTACAACTATGAGGAAGTAAAAATGTATCTAGATATGATTTTTAGAAGAAACTATTTTTTTTTGTCATTTGTGTGGAGCATCATTAGTTGATAAAATAAACAGAGAAAACAAAATAGATTGGATATTTTCAAAATTCTTATAAGGGACACAAATCTACATAATGGAGGAAACCACTGAAATAAACACAATGTACTACTAAAAATTCAAAACAAAATAAGAGAGAACATGAGAGAAAAAATGAGATGGAGGCATCGAAATTATCAAATTTTCCTCCTGCAATAAGTTGTGGCGGTAGAGAAACCCTTCAGAGTAATACTTTTTCTATCTAATTCCAAAAATTTAAATATTCTGAATAGAATACAAATATAATTTGTTTCGGACAGAAAATATGGAGCTAACTGATGATGGACACTATCATTTCATGAAAATGAGGTTGTTTCATAAAAATAAAATAGCAATCAAATTTTTTATAAAATATTGATTAATTACTACAGGTTGCTGCATTGTTTATCATATACACCTATTATGGATAGTTCAAATTATGAAAATTGAGAAATTCCAAAATGAAAATTTCTTCATAAACATATTATATTAGGGTTAAAAATATGACAATTTCATGACATAAATATATGGTTAATGATGTATAGATGCTACAAATGTCACCTTAGAAATGCACTTAACATAGCAATGACATTCTAGACATGGAAAAACACATGTTTGATGCTCTAAACGCAATACTAAACTGATTAATGGGCACTATGTAATACTATAAAAGTAAAAGGTATCAATGTCACAAATGACTTCTTTAATGGTTAAGTATTTATGAGCATTGTCTACTTATGTATAGTTTATATTTCTTGTTTATTTTGTGCGTAGTATAAATCCAAGTGTACTGTAAAATATATATTATTATTTTCTAATAACCGGTTAGTATTTGCAACCCCGAATGTTCATATATGTATTTGTTTTCACTATAAAAGTAAGATTTAACTACAATGCATACGATATATAAGAAAATTTCACATTCATTATTAACACATCACATGCCATATTTTACGCTAGTCATAATTATATGTAATGAAATAATGTTGTTATTATCAATATGTTTCCAAAAAGTAGACATGAAGAAATAACAAGCATATAATTGGTGGACTAGTAGTGTGGTTTATGGGTATCTCATTGTGTAGATCAGGTAAACGTTCATTATGGATTTAGACGAGCACCTTTGAAAATCACAAAATGATTATGGTTTCCAACTTAAAAGTTGACATGCTACAATTTCATCCAATCGTAAAGCTTGTTACAATAAGTTAAGATAACACCAACATAGTCGTCCTAATGTTTTCCCCGAACAAGGTATTTTCTTATGTTGTTTATATTTATATTTGACATGCAACATAGAGATCACGTATTCACTTGTGCATTATTTACTCTTAAACAATGCAATTAACTTACTAACTCATTCTTTAAGGCTTTTTACAAGGATTGTTATTGATAATAAAACTTATGACATAGAGTCCCCAATAGTGCACATTATAACATTGATTTTTCAAGATATGTCATATAGAAACTCTAGTTTTATAACCACCAATGAACTACACTTGAGCCGTATGAGTGTACATGCTAAATATAGTATGACTCGAGCTATGTCATCATAACTTCTTCCTAGTTTACAATTACAAAGTTGGAAATATTTCCTTTTCCAATAGATCATTTTAATTTTACAATAATGGAAATTCAAAGGATTTTATCGCTAATTTGTTGAAGACTGTTCAAATATCCAATGTATACTTTACAGAATAGAGTCTAAGTTATACATTTTTTACAGTCTTTTTTAGTGCTGCGGGAAGACTACTAGGAAAAAGTATTCAACAGGTAATTTTCAAAGCTATTTCCATTTAAATTAAATGAGAAGATATATAATATTATAGACAACCATAAATAGTCTATCTAATGCCTGTGTTTTTTTTCTTGTGCACACCGATGTACCACCATAAAGGGGGCAGCAACAACATGTTATGTTGCATTGCATCCTCAAGTTGCCGGTATAGGAGGAAATTATTTTGTTGATTGTGAAATAGCAAAACCAAGTGGCTTGGCCGAGGATAAGGATCTATCCAGAAAATTATGGAATTTTAGCTTGGATCTCATTGGAAAACCAAGTTTAGTATAACATGTGATTGAATGGATTATGGTGACTACAAAGAAGATTTTTGGACTTCAAAATCTAATATTTATTCATTTGCAGTACTACAAGAGAATAAGGGATATATGACATAGTTTAGTTGTGAATATAGTTTCAATATGTAATATTTATATGGCAACATTAGGTAAATATTTAATGTATAAGAGACATTAGTAGTTGTGGAATAAAAAAGATAAATAAGAAAATTTTAGTGTGTAGTTTGTGGATATCATAACAAAATGGAATCAAGGCCCTTTGAGCCAACTCATTGTGTTCACAAGATAATTGTACAATACCTTAATCTGGATGAGGATGTTGTAACACTCTAATATTCCAAAACATATACATTATTGAGGTGAAGCTTAATTTTCATTGGGATGTCAACAAAATGATAATAATTGCATTAAATAAATTTTACTGAACCAAAACAAGAAAATGACAATTATCATTCTCAAGGTCCACAATATAAAACTCACACTTTAGACTGATACATGGTCCTCCCAACCCAAAAAGACACCTAAACTAAATACTCTATCATAGTTGACACCCCACCAGGTTATGTCTCCTAGATTTGTCCTCGAGGTGTATGCTCCTTATCTAACCTCCTTTATCCTTCTCTCCCATAGACATCACTTTCCCATTCATAAAAATCAAAACAAAAATATGTTAGAGTAAGTGGAACTGAGTAACATTATATGAAAAGAAAACAAGCTATGCTTTTTTTAAAAACATGAAATAAATATTGTTGCACTTTTTATTTTGATTTTTTTTATCATTGATATTAT
Organism: Alisma plantago-aquatica; assembly: GCA_963693085.1. NCBI lineage: Eukaryota > Viridiplantae > Streptophyta > Magnoliopsida > Alismatales > Alismataceae > Alisma > Alisma plantago-aquatica. Next base: position 19,386,481 of record OY856413.1, read on the forward strand.
TGTCTTGGGTGGAATATGTTTCTCTTCATCCATATATCATTTTCCACAAGCTAAACTTCTTCCAAGACCTCATTATGCACAAAATTTAGGCACCCAAGTGCTCATTACTCACACAAGGCTTATAAATATATGTGCCAAAAGGCTAATGTATTGGAAGGAACAATATAAACTTTCTCTTAAGATAAATGTTTATCATAACAACTTAAGTATTGAATAACCATTAATGAAGGATTTGGATGTTATTATTAATCATAGATGAGCAAATTGTGTGGAAAAACATAATTTTTTTCATAGTTAAATTTCATGTAAGCATTCCTTAGAAAAATAGAGTTGATAAACTTATAATTAATTTCACAAATATAAGAAAATATAAAGTCCTATTCTAATACTCATTACAACTTGCACGATCCACTTACCTATGAGAGAAAAATGTCCCTTTAGCACTTCTAAGATTGATAAAAAAACCCAATATCCTAAAACCAATACATTTTGAATTAATTTCCATGTTAATTAAAACCTAGTGTAGGTCTTATATGAAAACATGGTTAGAGATGAATGAATTAGGTCTTGAGAATAAGAAAACTAGCTTTCTCATTACATAAGCATTTAGATAAATATTTATACATTTTTTTTTAACATTCAATGAACTATCAAAAAATATTTGAAGACTTGACAAATAAAAAAATCAAGAAACGTTTATATGAAATTAATATGAAAACAAGTTGAAAGGACAAGTTGCCCTCATATCACGTGCTGAAGGTTTGTCCATGTGAAAGGGCAACACAGTAACTATATATGATCAAATGTCACACAATTGAAATCAAAATGAGGACTCAAAATTTGGAACTTAACCATGTGTGTGATGATGAGGCAATTTTGCTGAGGGAAAAAGAGGTATTCAGCCACTGGTATCTCCATCCTCAGGTTGACTTGAACTCATAGACAAGGTGAAAATCTCAGCCTCTAATATGAGTCTCTAGCAAAGGAAATCTTATTCTGATATCTGAAGTGGATTTCTAGAGTCATTCTGATCCCACAAACTTATTACTTGAGGGATAGGGATGACTACGGGTGAAAGGATGGCACTCCTCCATGTCTGACTAGAGGAGTTATCAGAGAAAGATGACAACATGGGAAAAATTCATCACACAACAACCTAGTGCTTGAAGATGATCTAGATGAGTCCAAAAGTAGTAGAGGTGCAAGAAAATAATGCTTTGGTAGCCAAAAGTAGAAAATCAATATTATCGTGTGACAACTCGATGACACATAAACAAGATTACTCAATACAAAGATTGCGATCAATAGCTTAAAAACCACATAACCACAATAGAAGGTAAATTAAAACCAATCTCCTATAACTATCACTGTGCAAAAGCATATTACATGAAGGTCCATCAACATGTAACATATTGCATACCATACCCGGTACTTACATTTGTACATTGGCCATCTTCCACACACATGTTACAAAATGCCTAGTCACATGTACAAGCCACACATATACAACAAAGGCATACTTCCAGAACACATATCGTGCTACATATCATCTAGAAAATACATCCCTTCCCAGACCTGAGAGTATAGGGATGAGACATAAGACTCTACTACACAACTAGCAGCTATCCAACCTTCTATGTCTATTGTTCTCCAATCTTCTCTTACTCAATAGCACGATCCTAACAACATCGCTGACGACCACCTAAAAGGATGTGTTAAACCACGAGGGTGAGACCCATGTCCCAGCAAGAGATATAATTCTCAATCAACAACTATTGAAACAACAAGGCATATCTTAATTAAATAGGATGAGTAGAATCAAACTAAGTGAATAACTTAAATTTAATATACATGCTAAGAAACTTTAATAGTTTCAATAATTAAGCATGGTACTTTATAGTTTTAGAAGGAATATGAAGAACATGTATAACAATTAATCTCTATAACTACATTATATACAACTGAGCAGCATAAGAAATAAGGAAAAGTTAAACATTTAGTTGTGAAGCGTGTTTTACCCTAAGAAGATGTACTACACGATTGTATTATGTCTTTTAAGACCAGGGGAGATGAGGTATACCACTCATACTCCAACTATTCACTACAAAGTTGAAAATAATGCCATAAAAGATCTAGGAGAGTCAGACTCCTATGGTCTCCTCTGCCCTCAGTCAGTACAAGTTCACCGCAGTGACATATAAAGTCCAATTGCAAAACATCCTAGTCCGCCTTGGTATATAGGTAACGACATTGGTGAATAGGGTATGTAAACCCAATCATATGAGATACAAAATAAATTGTCCTCTATCACATCACATACACTAACATATGGTTGTGGTCGTTCTCCTACCAAGGCATGAACGCAACCATCCTCAAAACCTTTGGATCAAGATGTCAAGGACACTTGTCAACTTTCACCTCTAATACTCAACTGTATGTGCTTTGAATTTCCTTTAGGAATACTCATTTCACCATCCAACAAGTTCTAACACCGGAATGGATCTATGGGACATGGCACTACATGATTAGGGTTTCACTTGAATAATTAAGCCAATTGAATATCTTGTAACGACATCAATCAAGTTAATTACAAACCCAAGAGAGGTTCTACAAGGATAAGGGTAGATTGCAACTTCAGAAGATATAAAATGTATAAAGCATAAATCTTGTCATATATCACATGGTACTGTGTCACTTCCTTACACAAGGCCATCATCATTATTACATCACCATCGAATACTAATCCTTTATCATATCACTAGAGGATATCACCTCAATTGGGCACAAAGCCATCACCAAGGTCATAAGACCATTCACCTTGTTCCTACAAGAACATGGTTATCCTTCCGTGCCTCATCAAGGCTCATCATCATCACCACACAAATGTTTCATAAGTGATATCACAATCAACCATGCATTTAGGAACTATGGTGCTTATTCAGAAATAAATTAGAGTTAAATCATTAGGATAGAGAAAATACTTCATCAGTATTCTAAATACTCAAATAAGCTAGGCAACATCATTATGAATTTTTAGTTAGGGTTAGGGTTTTGTATAGATAACTCAATTAGGGTTTCAAAACAACATAGAAGTAAATCCCTAATTATTATCCACTCCAAAATTCATGGAAGCAAGAGATTCAACCATCATCATCATAAATTTAATAGAGCATGAAAATCCATATAAGCCAGAAACCTTCATCGGTCTCAAAAGTACATGGGTATCATCGATCGAAGAGAAACCCTAGGTCACACACTTCAACAACCAAAGAGAAAGCATCATCACCATGGTCAAAGAATATAAGTGCATGGCGATCAAAGAGAGCATCACACATATTTTTCGAATAAAGAAGAATATTCACGACCAAAAAAAATATCCACATCTCATTGACCAGAGAAAAAACAAACATCAACAACCACATGAGTCAAGTCTTGGTGACCAAAAAACATGGTATATAACTTATCAACCAAAGAAGATAACCACTTCAGTGACCATTCAAAGAGGTCCATACTTAGCGACCCAAAAACCCTCAAAATCCTTCAACACATAAGTCATAGCATGGTAAACATCAAGAGAAAGAAAACCACCTCTAACACAAGATAAAAATAGATTGTTCATCACCATGAAATTGAAACCAACAAGGAGTAAGTTACATGAAGGGAAATCAACCTCAAAACCCTTAATACATCCATCCACATGAGAGAAACCAAACCATGAATCAAGAGGGATAAAACAAATTGTTTATCCATTCCACATGTATGCCAAACCTTTGTTCTCAACAAGATAACAAAACCATGATAATGAGAAGAAAACCAACATTTAGCATGTGCATGTGAGAACCAACACCTCCATCATCAACTAACCAAAAGTGTGCACTAGATTGGGGTTTAGAAAAAGGGGTTTTCTACTCAATATCACCACAAAATCACAATCCCAGTTCAAATTATCATCATCATACTATTAGGAACCACGTTTTAGAGATGAATTATTAGCATGCAAAGTTCAAGTGTAATAATAATCGAGGAAAAAGTTATATAACTCACCTTGAATTGTGAGGAACAACTCCAACAACAACGAGGATCCAAGAACATAGAATACTTAGATTGATGAACTTCACTACCAAGCTAGCATCACCTCAAGAGAGAAGCAAAAACCCTAGGTTAAAGAATCACGATATGGAGAGAAAACCCTAGGCCGAAAAGACAAGAAAGAGAGAAGATCTCCAACTCAGTTTGAGCACTTCCATGGAGAACCATGGATTCGGCCAATATGAGAGAAGTTCCTCAAGAAGAACCAATGTGGAGAACCATGGTTTTAGATAAGAGAAAGAAGAGGGGTAGGGTTGCAAGAAAACAAAGATCAAGCAAGAAAGATCACTTACCAAGATAAAGGGATGCCAAACAATCACCAAAGAAAGGGTTTCTCAAAACCCTAGCTCCACATGCAAGGGGTGCGACCACTGTCTCCTAGGATGAGCTATTTCCTTTACCACCAAGAAAAAGAGATAAAATCCAAGGACAAGAGAGAAAGAAGAGGGTGCAAAAGGGATCACTTGCATGCAAAGATAGGGGTATACATATCTATGGGTAGAGAGAGGTAAAGAGGGTTAGGTGTCATGCATACATGTGCCACTTGTCCTCCAAAACTCGGCCATGCATGAATTAAGATTAAATATGAAGCTAAGGTCATTAATATTAATAAAAACCATCAACCATTTTGGTCTAGGGAAGCTCAACGGTCAAAGAAAACCTAATATAAAAGCTCCATCGGTCGAAGAGCACATACCTAGGTTATCTTGGCTCATTGACTGAAGAGACCACTTGGCACACTCAAAACTCATCGAATGCAGAAGACATGGTCGAACGAACATCAAGATGATCATTGAAAACAAAACTCAAATGTTAACACACATGGTCAACACCAAACTAGGCATCTGAGCAAACCCTAGATACTCAACACATGATACCACCTAATCAAACCAAGGTACAACAAAGTGCCCTAAGGCAGCACTCTATCCGACATCACTCTAAAACATGTGAGGTACAACAAGCATGTGACAAACTGCAAGAAAAACCATGAACATGGGTAAATTGCAATTTGGTCCAAAACAAGCACACATATAACATCACTAGCTCAAACATCATCGAAACTGGACCAAAATTGAAAACATAAGAATGTCACATTTTATTAAAGTACATCACATGATTAGATTAATGTTTTAAGAATGTTATTATGCTAAGAAACCAAGATCAACCATAAAGCTGGGTCAGGGGTCTTACAACCATAAACCCCTAACAAGGATTTCGCCCCCAAAATCCTATGCGAACAAAGACGAATACTTCATACACATCTCATCCTCTAACTCCCATGTGGCTTCCTCCACACCACGGTGATACCAAAAAATATAAATCAACACTATATCCTTCTTCTTCAACTTATTCACTCTCTTATCCACGATCAACACACGATCCTTAACATAAGACACATCCTCCTACAACTCAACCTCCATAGGATGCAACACTTGTTATGTATCTGGATGGCATTTCCTCAACATCAAAACATGGAAGACAATATGCAACATGTGCAACTCCGGCGATATCTCCATTCTATAAAGCACTTTCCCAACACGTGCCACCATAGGGTAATGTCCCATAAACCTGGGAGCCAACTTGACCTTCTTATCAAACCTCGTCACACCTTTCCAAGGAGAGACCTTGAGATACACCTTATCCCCCTCTTGTAACTCTAAAGGTCTATCATAATTATCAGTATAAGAATTCTTTCTATAATAGGATGCCTTCAGTTGATGTTGTATCACTTTGATCTTCTCTATAGTCTGATGCACAAGCTCAATACCCAAAAGTGTATACTTACCTATTTCATACCAATAGAGAGAAGACTGATAACGCCTCTCATACAAAGCCTTGTAAGGTGCCATGTCAATACTCCTATGATAGTTGTTGTTGTAGGAAAACTCTATCAAACTCAGATGCACATCCCAATTTCCCAAAAACTGTAAGACAAAGCTCTTAACAGATATTCTAACATTTGATTGGTCCTCTGAGACTGTTCATTTGTCTGTGGATGAAATGATGCACTAAACCTCAACTGCTTACCCGTGCCTGTGTGCAAATGCTCCCAAAAATGACTGGAAAACTGAGGACCTCTATCAGATACTATGGTAGCTGGAATACCATGCAAATAGACTATCTCATACACATATATATGTGCCAACTTCTCTGATGTATACGTCGCCTTGACTAGTAAGAAATGAGCTAACTTGGTCAACTTGTCAACTATCACTCAAATGTAATCATGACCCTTGTTAGTCCGAGGAAGACACAACAAAAAGTCCATTGTCATATGATCCCATTTCCACTATAGTATCGGCAATGGTTGCAACCTCCCTGCTGACTTCTGATGCTCAACCTTGACCTGGTGGAAAGAAACTTAGTTACATCATCATATACAAAAGAAACTTAATACCATGATACTACTTTATACAGATCTCATCTCAAATTTGGGACCGCGTAGATGGCACCCTACCAAGCAAACCTCCTAAATTTTTGTAGATGTGTTCTCAATAATGACTAATCTTCCTGAACATAAGTATTGAGCCATGCACAAATAGGAAAACTATTGTTAGAGTAAGTGACATTGAATTTCTAATATGTTAAGCACATATTTATTCTAACTGAAAGCTAAATGAAAATCTAAAAGCTAAATTATAAACATATACTTAGTCGATATGTCTTGTATTTACGTCTTTTATCTTATTTTTGGCAACCATTATATGATTAGTCCTCATATATTGACACTAAAGTGTCCTCTATGGCGCAACACACCCTATGTTGGAACAGCGTGCCCTCTGTTAACACTTAAGTATCCTCTATGGTACAACACACCCTCTATTGACACCGAAGTGTCCTCTATGGTTCAACACACCCTCTATTGGTACTGAAGTACCTCTGAAATTGAGTAAACACTCCTCTGAATTGGTTAAAGATCCCTCTAAATCGTCCAATGACTCTTTGAATAAGGGCCTATCATATAATATATATAATTAATATTCTGATATCATCTTATATCTCTATACTTAATTTATTTTCTCTTATTCTCTTATTTCTGAATATTTTCTTAATTCCTTATCTCTAAATCTTGATATCTTATCTCTAAAATAATTCTAAATTTCATATCTTTGACTCTATATATTTATCTATATCTTTGTTCTTTAATTCTAAGTTTTGATATAAAATCTAATAATCTTATTATTTGATAAATCTTAATTTGAAGCTTTGTTTTTAACATGAGGACTAAACATAATTCTAATATCAGATATTTGGCATCTGAGTCTAAAGGTTTTAGAAGAAAAGTAAAGTAAATTTAGGAATTCTGAATATATGATTGCCATATAAGTCTCAAATACTGGGAATCTGATAATATGGAAACATATTCAACATGAACAAATTCTAATTACTCTAAACATGATATGATATGAAATAGCAAACTCTGAAAGTAACTTAACCTCTAGGTTACTTAGTAGGAAGATGTAAGATGAACCACAATAACAATGAAATTCAATGGACATTACCCACTTACCTTATTTGAAGATATTCTTAATATAGTCTCGTTCTGTTAATTCACAACATATATACTTGGACATCAACACAATTTTGTAAGTTCTTGTGCATGCTCCCTCTTTCTATTTCTAAACCTCAAATCCCATCACTCTAACCTCCTAAACTAAACTAGGATTATTATTTGACAGATATTAACTTTGATTTAAAGAACATTTAATGTCTAAGCATTAAGTTAAACTCAATTCACACATTATATAGCATACATATACTGATATATCTATATAAACCAAAAGGCATCATATGCCCTAATATATAAGTATACATCATATACCAAGAGTACATCTCAAAGTTACTCATATGTATCACCTTTACTGACTTAGTTATAAAATCAAATTAAAATATGATTAAAATCCTTTTTCACACTAAATGGGCATATAAATCACATGTTGTCTCTCAAATAATCATTATTCATCTTACATAATGGCCCCTTAGGCACAAAAATTAAACATTAATGCAATTATATATGAAACTCCATCAAAACTTTATAAATAGTAAGAAAACTTTACAGTAGGGTTTAAATAAAAATCTCAGATCAATTTAGTGTCAATCAATGGGTGAAATTCCCAAAACACCCCTATTAGGTTTAGATCAAAATTAAAGTAAAAATTTCAAATAAGGTAGATCAGGCTTTGGAATCATACTAGGCATACCAAAATAAGATTACTATGAAATGTTTATAAATTTCTAAAGTTGTTTTATATTTGTAAAAATTACCAAACATCCAAAATAGTATCTAAGAATATTTTTATAAGATAGTACACATCAATATCTTTCCATAGTTATCTTGTTTGCTAAAAATGCCCCCCTAGATATGAATTTTTACAAGTACCTTAGTTTGGATCAATACCAGCCATCGATTTGAGATCCAAACGACCAAGTTCATGGTGTGTTTTCTATTCTATTCCCATCATGGTTATAGATACATTACTTGGGTCCTCCTTCTTTTCAACCTAGATAACTAGACTGGGAGGCATCTCTATTTGCCTTGTCTGCATGATGTCGCTCCGGCTACTCCGTGGCGACCACGAGTTGGCCTCACTGGCCCTGAACTCGTGACGATAGCCTCACATCTACCTCCGACATAGCCTACCCAACAAGGGTGACATTTATTCTAGACAAGATGGGTAGGGATCTAAGTTTCCCAAAAACATCAAACCATTGCCACTATTGGGTAGACCTCCATCGCTCGTCGTCTTCTTCGATCCTTTCTCTCTTTCTCTCGAGACTTTGAACCAAACCCCAGATACGAGTTTGTCACCCCCTCTAGTTCTATAAAATGAGGCTCTTATAGCCCCCGCTTACTCTGACCCACGAGATCCTCTGCTTGTGGGGACCCTTTTTGGTCCTACAAAATAGGGTTCGCACTCTCCAATCCGCTCTGGGTTGGAGTTGCCATTTTATTTTAAATTCTTCTTTTTGCATAAAAGTCCAGTTCCTATAAATATATGTATAGACCATAATATTATCCCACTTATTCTTAAATTTTAGTATGAACTACATGTTATCGTTAGCATTGCTTGATAAAAAGATTGAATCAAAACTAATAAAATAGCCACTCAAAATTTGTCTCTTAAGTAATAAATAAATAATTACTAATTTAATTGCCTAGGTCACTACCTAAATCAGAATTATCTTTAATTTTTTCTATAGTCACATATTACAATTATCTTTGTAATTAAATTATCTTGAGAATTCATTGTGAGCATGAAATACTTCAATCTCAATTTTCTACCCCAAGGACCTATTTGTAAAATTTAATTGGTCCAATCGATCTAGAATTGGGTTCTAGGGCACATGGCCCATTTATTGGTCCTTTAAAGGATCCACAAACTTAATCATGTTCTTGATTACAAAAATATTATCAATTAAACTATAATAATTCCTCAATTGAAGCTTTTTGTGATACATTTCCTAAGTAATTTATTACTTAATATGAAGATCTAAACTAGGTCTACAGTTCCGACCAGTAACTCAAGTCATCATATTTTCTTCATTGTTCTACTTTGGTCATCACCTCATATCATCAAATTATGTATAAAATTCTCAAACTAGGAGGATATCACAAAACTGACCAAACTGCAAAAGAGACCCTTACTACATATATTTTTTTGTGTATATACAAATATCATGAAATTTAGATAGAACCTTATTGTAACCATAAATGAATCCAAAACTTATTTCACCAATAACTTAATTATGTAATTACTAGGTTTTGAAAATTAGGATGTGGCACTTTACTTGCAACTGTGCTAACATGCATGCCAACAAATAAACCTCTAACGGAGCATTCATCTAACGAATAGAGACCAACATGTCTCACTTATGGCACACCAAGGAAAATAACTATGCCTTCTCCATAGATGGCGATAATTATTAATTCCTACTCAATGCATCTGCCACCACTTCACCTTTCCTGGATGGTAGTCTATTGTACAATCATAGTCCTTGATCAACTCCATTCATCACCTCTGCCTCATGTTCAACTCCTGCTTCGAGAAGATATATTGAAGGTTCTTATGGTCAGTGAATATTTGACACTTATCACCATACAGGTAGTATCTCCATATCTTCAAAGAATGGACCATAGATTCAAGCTCCAGATCATGCATTGGGTATTTCTCCTTGTGTTTCTTAAGTTGTCGCAAAGCAAAAGAAATCACGTTCTTGTCCTACAGCAGCACACATCTCAATCCATTCTTTGAAGCATCATAGAAGACGATATAGCCTTTTCATTGCTCTAGAAGAACTAACGCTAGTACACTGGTCAACTTCTCCTTCAAACTGAAAAGAACGCTAACACTTGGCAGCCCAGACAAAAGGTACACCTTTCCTTGTCAGCTTTGTTAGAGGTAACACCACAGCACTAAAGTTCATAATGAACCTCCTATAGTAGCCTACCAAACATAGAAAGCTACAAACCTCCATCAGTGTCTTGGGCTTCTCCCAGTCTAGCACTAATTGTACATTCTTAGGGTCCACACAGACACCCTTAACAAATATCACATGCCCAAGAAAAGACACCTCCTTTAGCCAAAACTCACACTTGTTGAACTTGGCGTACAACTTGTGTTGCCTCAGCATTGTCAGTGCTTTTCATAGATGTTGTTCATGTTGTTGGCTGTCTCAGTAGTATATCAAAATTCCATCAATGAACACCTCCGCGCACTAATCTAGAATGGTATGAACACCTTGTTCATCAAATCCATGAACATTTCTAGTGCATTGGTTAGCCCAAATGGCATAAACACAAACTCGTACTGATCATACTGAGTCCTAAAAGATGACTTGGGTATGTCCTCTACCTTTATCCTCAACTGACCTTAGATCTATCTTCGAGAACACTGCAACACCCTTAAATGATCAAACAGATTGTCTATCCTCAATAAAGGATACTTGTTCTTGATTGTGACCTTTTTCAACTATCGTTAATCAGCACAACCTCATAGAATCATCCTTCTTCTTAACAAACAACACGGGAGCACCCCAAGGGGAAGTGCTCGGTCTGATAAAGCTCTTCTCTAACAACTTTCACAACTGATTCTTCATCTACTTCATCTCTATTGGTGCCATCATGTACAGTGACTATGCAATAGGCTACGTACCAGGAACAAGATTGATCTCAAAATCAATCTCTCTAGGAGGGGGAACATCAAGAAACTCCTTGGGAAAATCGTCTGCAAACTGTCACACCATGGTAACCTCCTAGATACTAGGAATCCTCACCTTTGCATCCACTGCACGTGCCAAGAAAACTTCACACCTCTACCTCATAAGCCTCTCTGCTATCATAACTAATACTAAGAACATCAAAAGAATCTTCCTATCTCCTTGGAAGACCCACAAAACATCACCATCATGGAAAGTCACCACCTTGGAACTACAGTCCAAGACAACCATGTACTTCTCTAAGGTATCCATCCCTAGGATCACATTGAATCTGTGCATATCAAGTGGCATAACATCCAGTTGAATGTTGTGTCTTGAGAAAGAAATATCAAAAGATGAATACACCTCCTACAACTCGGAAGAACCAACCAGAAGGGTTTCTAAAAGGATACTATTAGATCTATGACTAATAGGTAAAGAACAATTATATATCACCTCTATGGAGATTACAGATCATGTCGCAGTTGGGTCAACCAAAATAGATACAAAAGAAGATGTAGAAAAATCAGAATGAAAGAGTTCCATATGACCTGTCATGACCTGTGGATTGACCACTTCCTCCGGTTGACTCATGGCATAGAATTGAGTCGTCGCCTTTGTCGCCCATGTCCTCTGTTGTCTTTCCCAGAGGAAACTTCTTGGGATGCTTGACTGAGTCCTATTCCACCACCACTTTTGTATTGTTGTTGTTGTGACCGCTATTGACTCTATCTCGGCTGTTGTGCCACTTCCTCATCTTTCATAAGGAACTCCACCTGATATGCCCAATCTATCCACACTTGTGATACATACTTGAGTCATAATTTGGCCTAGATGGCCATATCACAGACACTGATGTTGTGCTATGAGCTCCAATTGGTGGAAAACTATGGCCTCTGCCTCTTCTTGGGGACCACTGTGACTGTACCACTGATCTCTACTACTATGGTGGTGAAGAAAACCTAGGCTTATTGAAGCCTCTAGAAGACTGCCCCTAAAACTGAGCCGGTCAGTGTTAGCCTCACGCTTCTTGATTGTTGACCACTCTATGTGCTTCATGGACTTCACAAAGGTAGCAAATCACTCCCAGTTATCCAAAGAAGACATCATCTTGTCAACTTTGTGTTCTCCCCTTCTCAAACTACTAGATCCTCTCCTTCTCTAGCATTTCAATGTGAGGACAAAACCTCAATAGCTTCATGAACTTTGCCTTGTACTCATTGATCGACATAGATCCCTATTAGATCTTCTCAAACTACGAGATCTTCTCATCCAGATACATCTTTGACAAAGTATTGTCTCACGAACTCCCACTGAAAGTCTTCGAAACTGATCACAACTCTAGATATCTTCTCCTCTTCAATGGTCCACCAATGGCCAACACTTCCCTTCAACAGGTATACTACATGCTTCACCTTATCCTCTTCTAGGATATTCAGGATCTTGAATGCCTTCTCCAACTCTGTCTGTCGCATGTCTGTATCTGCTGGGTCAGCCGTACCCGCATACTCGACTGCTCCAACACACCTCAACCTCTCAAAAGTCTTCCCAGAACCGTAGGTATCTGCATTGAGAACAACATCCCTTGCTTGAGGTACATGTGCTCTATCCTCGATATGTGAAATTGTGGCCATTAACTGTTCAAACATGGAATGAAAATGGGAATGGGCCATAGTTGTTGGGTCAAACTGAGGCACTTCAAGCACTCCATCTACTCAAGCATGCCTCCTAGCACCACAACCTGGTGTAGCAACACTACTCTCAGCATGTTCTTCGTGCTCTCCAGACAGATCTTCACAAGAAGAAGTTATAATCAGATATATTGGAGGACACAACAACAAACACAACCCTAGTCCTATGTCCCTGTAGACTCAACAAACCTAGAGCTCTGATACCAACCTTTCATGTGACACCCCTCTGCCACACAAATGAGATTACACAAAACAAATCATGTGATCAATAGCTTAACAACCACAACCACAACCACAAAACTAGGTAAATTAAAACCGATCTCATATAACCATCACTATGAGGAAGCGTATTACATGAAGGTCCATCAACCTGTAACATATCACATACCATACCTAGTACTTACATCTATATAATGGCCATCTACCACACACCTTCTATAAATGATTTGTTCACATGTACAAGCCACTTATATACAACAAATGCATAGTGCCAAAACACGTATTGTGGTACATATCATCTACAAAACACATCCTTTCCCGAACCTGAGAGTACATGGATGACACATAAGATTCTATTACACGAATAAAATCTATCCAACCTTCTGTGTCTACTGATCTCCAAGCTACTCTTCCTCAACAGTACAATCCTGACCACTCCACTGACAACCACCTAAAAAGATGTGGAGAACCATAAGGGTGAGACCCATGTCCCACAAGATATACAACTCTCGACCAATGATTATTTAAAACAAAATGTATATCTTAATTCAACAGGATGAGAAGCTTTATCTAAGTGAATAATTTAATTGAATATACAGGCTAAGAAAGTTTAATAGCTTCAACAAAAAAGCATGACCTTTTACATATTTAGAAGGAATATGAAGAACATGTATAACAGTTAATCTCTATTACTACATTACATACAACTGAGTTGTATAAGAAACAAGGCAAGGGTAAAAATCCAATGTGAATCATGTTTTACCCTAAGCAGATGTTATACACACTTGTATTATGTCTTTTAAGCCCTGAGGATATAAGGTATACCACTCAATACTCCAACTATCCACTAAAAATTCGAAAATATTTCCATATAAGATCTAGGAGAGACAGAATCCTGTGATCTCCTCCTACCTTGTCATTTCGAGTTCTTCGTGGTGACATATAAATTCCAACTGCAAAACAGCCTAGTCTGGCTTGGTATATAGGTCACAACACTAGTGAATAGGGTAAGTAAACTCAATCATCTGAGGCACAACCGGAGTTGTCCTCTATCACATCATATACACTGAGATATAGTTGTAGCCATTTTCTTACTAAGGCATGACTGCAATCATCCTCAAAACCTTAGGACCAAGATGTCAAGGACACTTTGTCACTTGCACCATGCATACTCAATAGTATGAGATCCAAGTTTTCTTTAAGAATACTCATTTCACCATGCAGCAAGTTTTGACATTGGAATGGATCTATGGCATAGGGCACTACATGATTAGGGTTTCACTTGATTAATTAAGCCAAATGAGTATCTTTTAATTACATCAATCAAGTTATATACAAACTCTAGAGAGGTTCTACTAGGATAAGGGTAGATTGCAACTTCAGAATATATAGAATGTATAAAACATAAATCTTATCACATATAAAATGGTACTATTCCACTACCTTACACAAGATCATCATCATTATCACATTACCATGGGATATCAATCCCTTATCATATCACCTGAGAATATCACATCAATTAGGCACAAATCCATCACCAAGGTCATATGACCATTCACCTTGTTCCTACAAGAATATCGTTATCCTTTCATGCCACATCAAGGCTCATCATCGTCACCACAGAAGTGTTTCATAAGTGATACCATAATCAATCATGCATTTAGGAATTATGATGCTTATTCAACATAAAATTAGAGTTACATCATTAAGATAGAGAAAATACTTCATTAGTATGTTAAATACTCAAATAAGCCAGGCAACATAATTATGTACTTTCAATTAGGGTTAGGGTTTCACATAGCTAACTGAATTAGGGTTTCAAAACAACATAGAAGTAAAACCATAATTATCACCACTCCAACATTCATGGAAGAAAGAGAGTCAACCATCATCATCATAAAGTCAATAGAGAATGACAATCCATATAGTATAGAAACCTTCATCTGTCATAAAATTCCATGGGTATCATTGACCGAAGAGAAAGCATGGGTCACACACTTGAGTGATTGAAGAGAAAGCATCATCACCATTGTCGAAGAAGATAAGTGCATAGTGATCGAAGAGAGCATCACACATATTTATCCGACCAAAAAAGAATCTGGGCGACCAAAGGAATATATCTGTATCTCAATGATCGAAAATAAAACTTACATCAACAGCCACATGAGTCAAGTCTTGGCGTCCAAAAAACATGGTATAAAACTCATCAACCGAAGAATATAATCACTTCAGTGACCATTCAAGGAGCTCCATACATAGCGACCCAAAAACCCTCAAAAGCCTTCAACCACATAAGTGATAGCATGGTACACATTAAGAGAAAACTAACCACCTCCAACAAAAGATCAAAATAGATTGTTCATCACCATGAAACTGAAACCAACGAGTAAGGTGCACGAATGAAAAATAACCTCAAAACCCTAAATCCATCCATCAATGTGAGAGGAACTGAGCAATATATCAAGAGGGAGAAAACCAATTGTTTATCCATCACACATGTATCTAAAACCTCCTTCCTCAGCAAGAGAACAAAACCATGATAATTAGAAGAAAATCAATTTTCATTGTGTGCATGTGAGAACCAACACCTCCATCATCAACTAAACAAACATGCACTAGATTAGGGTTTATAAAAAGGGGTTTATCTACTCAGGATCACCACAAATTCACAAATCCTAGTTAAAAATCACATCTTCATACTATTAGAAACTACATTTTAGAGATAGATTAGCATGCAAAGTTTAAGTGTAAAAATAATCGAGGGAAAGTTATAACTCACCATGAACTATGAGGAACAACTCCTACAAAAAGCATGCTCTAAGATGGGAGAAAACCTTACCTTGATCAACTTCACGGTCAAACTAGCATCACCTCTAGAGAGAAGCAAAAACCCTATGTTAAAAGAGCATGAGATGGAAAGCAAAACCCTAGGATGAAAAGACAAGAAAGAGAAAAGATCTCCAACTCAACTTGAGCACTACCATGGAGAACCATGAATTCAGACAAGAAGAGAGAAGTTCCTCTAGAAGCACCACCATGGAGAACCATGATTCCAACCAAGAAAAAGAAGAGGGGTAGGGTTGCAAGAAAAAAAGATCAAGCAAGAAAGATCACTTACCAATATCAAGGAACACCAAACGATCACCAAAGAAAGGGTTGCTCCAAACCCCAGCTCCACATGCAAGGGGTTCAACCACTTTCTCCAAGAATGAGTTCTTTCCTTTACCACCAAGAACAAGGGACGAGATCCAAGGAGAAGAGAGAAAGAAGAGGGTGCAAAAGGGATCACTTGCATGAAAAGAGAGGGGAATATATATCCAAGGGTAGAGAGAGGTAAAGAGGGTAAGGTGTCATGCATACATGGGCCACTTGTCCTCCAAAAGTCGACCATGCAAGAACTAAGCTTAATCATGAAACTAAGGTTGTTAAAATCAACAAAAAACATCGACCAATCTAGTCCAGGAAGATTATCAATCGAAGGAAACCTGATCCAAAGTTCAACCGGTCAAAGAGAACATAGCAGCCAAAGAAGGTCAAAAACCTAGCGACATCTAAACCCTAGGGTATCTTGGCTCATCGACCGAAGAGACCACTAGGAACATTCAAAACTCATAGACTGTAGAAGACATGGTCAAATGAAAGTAATGGTGATTGTTTAACATAAGGCTCAATGGTTAACACACATGGTCAACACCAAACTAGGGCATCCGAGCGAACCCTAGAACCTCAACACATGATACCACCTCATCAAACAAAGGTACAACACATTGCCCTAAGGAACCACTCTCTACAACATGATGCCAAAACATGAGAGGTACAACAAGCATGTGACAAACTACAAGAAAAACCTTGAACATGGGTAAATTGCAATTTGGTCCAAAACAAGCACACATATAGCATAACTAGCTCAAACATCATCTAAACTGGAAAAAATTAGAAACAGAAGCATGTCACATGTTATTTAGTACATTACATGATTAAATTAAGGTTTTAATAATGTTATTATGCTAAGAAAGAAAGATAAAGCATAAATTTAGGTCTTTGGTCTTACTAATATAATGTCAAGAAGTAGTACATTGACGAAGGGGGGGATAATGGCATTATAACTTGGGTTCCTTGGATTTTCACCCTCTAATCTACATTCTTATCCACAAATATGATCATGTGTATCAGAGTGGACTGAGATGTCTAATATGTTAAATATGATCCATTGTCATAGGTAGAAGATGGTGGCTACAAAGGATCACAGGGGTCTACTCTAAAAAAGTGGGGTGTTTATGGACTACACAAGGCGTGTCAAAGGCTTGGGACAAATTGTATATATAGATGTTGGTCGAGGATGGAAACATTACACATTGGGAGTCAAGTTTGGATGCTCGTAGTATGGGAATTCTACTAGATAAAACCCTAACATACTAGGGGTCTACATATTTACTTCTCTTCGTCGATGATGGTGTTGGGTTCCGTTTGTCTAGGGATTTTTCAAAGGGGGTTGAGATTGGGGCTGATGGAATCACACCCTACAAAGTCCCACTTGGACTAAGATGGGCCAAGGAGATGCTCTCAACACAACAGATGTGATCCATGAGAAACAAATATCTTATGATAGCCGCTTGATCATGCTAAAAGAAGGTATAAAACTTAGTTAACATGACACATAGAAGAATCTCAAATCATAGGCATACATCAAATCAATTAATCGATCCACATTTTAGGGTTTTAGAACTTACACTTTCTTTCTTAAATCAAACGGAGTAGTAAGGGTTGTCTAAATATAATAAAATTTACTAGGTTACCTAATTAAACCATAAAAACCAATTTTTTTCTAGTTTTGACAATTAGAACTTTATTTATTTTCCTTTTCAGATATCTAGTTAGTGATATAGCATTATCTAAAATAAATTGGAGGCTCATAATGTGTGAAAAGCTTACTATTATCACTTTAAACACATGTGAAGTTTATTTGGCCAAAACATGGTCACTAAACAGATCAATTTTTCTCACAACCCTCATGAGTGACATTATTCACCAATTCATATAAGTTTGATGAAATTGAATGCCAATAAATTAAAATAGGTTTAAACATTTCTTAATTTAGTGGAGTTTGCTTTAAACATTATATTTTTGTCTAGTAGTCACATTAGGTTCTAATTGATGCATGAACGTTGGGATTTGATATTTTAGCCTTCTACTTAGGGTTTATTCATAATATTAGCTTTGTAGGATGTTAACATTCTACTCACCTCATAAAACATTCATCCTAGAAAATTCCATGGTACTACCCATGTTTCTTATTTCCGGTTTGCAATGCATATCACATATTTCTATCTAACTAGAGCTATGGTTGGAAATTTGTCACGCGTTCCTTGTTACCTTTTCTTCCTATTTGCCAGCAAAACCAATGATTCTTGACCATATTTTCCTATTTGATATGGATTAGGGTTTTTTCTTGCATGGTTCCTTGATTTGAACTTTGAGAATTATGGCTTCTTATGATTTGGGTCCCTATAAAAGTAGCAAATTTCTTGTGCCAAACTTGCACTATAACACTGTAAAACCTTTAATTTTATAAACAAGCCTAAATTCAAATTTCAAATATGGATGTTCTAAATAAATCCTAATGAATTTGTGGAACTACAACAATGTCACCACTAAATTCAGACACAACTTCCTTTATCATTCCAGTGGTGATTTAAATTTCCTTAGATTTAATCCTAATTATCAAATTAGTGATACATAGGGGACTAAAGTGAAATTGATCCTATCAATAAGACTAATCTGACCTAACATTTATGTGTGAACTTGAAACAATAGTATATATATTTTCCCAAAAGCCTCTTATTGAAGTTAGATTATCTTGTATAAGTAATTCTTATTTATTCAATAAAAAGATGATACTAATAATTGGGACTATCACATCAGGGAACTAACTTGATTTTCATAATCCTTGCACAGAAATTTGATAGCACACCAATTTTGATTGGGTTTTAACTTTCTTAGTTGCTCCAATTATTTGTATGTATGCCCATAGAGCCAATCATATGATGATTTTAATGGCATATCTTGTAAATGATTTGATTAATTATAATAAATGCAATTTGTGTCTATTTGTTTGTTCAATTATGAGATAATGGTATAGCATAATAGATGTCTAAAAAATAATGTTACTCAATGACATATGTCTTTGGGTTGATGACCTGAATAATGAGATCATATGTATGATAAAAGTAAGTACATTCTTGTTATGTCCCTGGTCAGTTATTATTGTGGAAGCTAATAGACAACAATAATACATAAGACTGGAGTGTGTGTTGGTTAATGACAAAATCCCATTAGTCATAATATCAAACCAAGAACATACTTGTCAGAGAATAGTGTATTAGACAGACCCACCATGCGAGTGATGCATGGAAACCATTGAATGGTATAGAGAATCATCTCTCATAGTGATAGTGGTGATTTTGGTTCGTAGACCTAAATTCAATACTTTCATCACATGTTGTTTATTGTAATTTGACATCATCCAACATGATCTTGAATAAGGGTTACCATAAAAGTGATGCTCAGGTACTTTGTGACTCATAGGGATTGACTGTGAGTGATGTACATGTGATTTTTCTCTACTACTGGAGTTGATATTCGACCACTTGATAAGAGAGACTGAGAAAAGTATGTCCGTACTCGTGTGAATGAATATATGATATATGAGCTCACATGCATCTCAGACGGTTTGCTGTAGTTCAAGGAACATGGATTGAATGGTGAAAAGGAGGATGATTCCATGCCTCAAGTTCAATGTGGATGTAAGAGACAAAGGAACTATACAATCACTGTAACACTAATCACAGTTTTGTATGTGAAGTTGTTCTCCAAATTTCCAATTACTTGGGTAGCAATTTTGTGTTGCTAAATACAGCTCATTTCTTATCATGTCATAAGTTAGTTATAGACATTCACTTCCAACACAATTTAGGACCTATAGGGTCATGCACATAGGTATTTTGAATAGGAGTTTACTCGATGAATAAGGTTTAAACTTATTTCTAAAGTGTTTGGGTAATAAATTAAAAAAAAAACTGGCTAACTAGAATCTTAAACGATAGGTCTAGTAAGTGAATCGACTGGCTTAGTCACATGAGCCAACTGGGTCAGGTTGTAAATTGATCGATTGGAAGATCACAGAGACTGGATCAAGGATTGGTGTTGACGTCATGTTGTGCATTAACCAAAACTTAAAAGTCAATGTGTTTGTGAACATGAAACATAGTGAGCTGATAGTTTCCAGTGTTGAATTGATTGTTTCATATATGAACCGATTGTTCACTTGTGAACCCACCATTTTTTCATTCGCAACTTCTAAAAAATTCATGAAATTTCATCTCTTTGACTCCCATATGAATTGGAACCCCTATCCCTAGCCATCCTATATAAAGGGGAAGTTTAGGCTTTTAGAAATACAATAACAAGCTCTAAAAATTGTTATCCTCTCATAGTTGTGGAAACTAGAGAGCCTGAGCAAGTCTTTCCCGTAAAAGGGAGAGATAATAAGGGAAAGACAACAAGGGAGAGCGAGTTGATGCTAGGACATTGACGTTTGAAGGGAAAACTTCTTCCCGTTTGTTTTGAAACACAACATAAAGTTCCCATTGGTCCGTGTGAACTACATAGAGGCATGGAGGTTGTCATCACCATGGTTAGGATGATTGAAACCACCACCCTCTATGGTGCGATTGCCCCAACATTGTCCATGTACAACTTGTGAAAGAAGCACATCATTGCAAGGGTAGTCGATGGACTTTCTCCAGGACTAGGTATATTCCTTGCAACCCTCCTTCTCGATACATACTTGTTGAAAAATACATTGGTTAAAGGGGAATATGGGAACAAAAAATTTACAACCTTTGCTCCAATTCAACATCTAGGACCATGTTCACCAGTTATGTGGGATGGTTTTTTACAACCTTTGCTCCAATTCAATGGATAGATCTTAGGAGTGGATGTAACTATGCAATAGTAACTTCTAAATTTACTAAATAAAATTTTAGAGAAGCAAGTGATGTGCCCAAGTCACCTGGATGAGACATGACCTTGCTCAAAGATGATCCACAATTGATATGCACAAGCTGAGAAAAGTTGCACCGAGCGACACCAAGTTAGGTATGAGTTGTCTATAGTTGCAAGGAGATCCATTGAGCTACATTGAGCTATGCCAAATATATATAGTGTGGCATCGAGAATTTATAAGATTTACTGGTTGAGCTAGGAGTTGGTTCAATAATTAGCAGATAATTAAAGGCACATTGGACTAAATTTCATTTGTCTCCATAAGGATTGCAAAGATGGTTTTTTATTTTTCTTCCACACAAGAATGAAAAGAGAGTCCCTTGGCTGGAAAGATGTTACTTGGAATAACTACTCATGGGAGACACACCCACATGGTACATAAGAGTGAGTTAGTAGGCATCTCACTCTATCCAACTTCCACACCATGAGAAGGGGCCATGTTAGAGAGAACTTGCACATAGTTTTTCAAGAATTTTCACCTCCATAGGATTTGGGTGATGCAAAACATAGACGTAGGACCACTACCCTTACTTATCTCCCTTCCACCCTTGTTGCCCCAATGCAACCCCATGGGTTGTCTCACTTTAAGATGCTGGTCAGAGACCCATATTTCCTTGATGTTATCTATAATAATTGTGTGATGGATGGTTGGGGAGATGCTAGTTACCACTTCTGCACTAAGTTGAAAAATTTACAAAAGGCGCTTAAGATCTAGCACAAGGAAGTGTTTAGACATATCTTTTTGAAGATAAATCTTTCTAAGTCTAACTTGAAGGATCATCATACGACCTTCGATGACCATCCAAAAGAAGAAAACATGAAGGGTCATCTTCGTTACTGAGAAGAACCTTGAGAAGCCTAGTTATAGGAGAAGATTTTTTAGAAGTATCAACCATGTGCTAAATATCTTAAGAAGGGGGATCATAACATTTTTTTTCACAACCGAAAAAGGGTAAGGAAAATCCATGTGCATGTTGATAGGATTATGAATGTTGATGGTTCATGGACCATATGGAGTGACAAGATCCTAGAGGAGGTGTTATCTTTTTTTCTCTTATTTGTTCTCTAAAAGGGACATTGAGATCTACGTAGGCTATTTTGAGAACATAAAATTTCAACATCAAATACACCCTGAAGTCGGTCACCTGATGATAGATAAACTAAGGGAGCATGTGATTCATGTCATCTTTCTCTTTATTGACCAAGATAGTGCCCCTAGAATAGATGGGTTCAGTGTAGATATCTAAACAACAATGTGGGAGATCATTTGTGACACCATCATAACTTTCTTTGAGCACCATTTTGTTGTGAAAATTATCCAAAGGGTGTGATAAACCTTATCCCAAATATGAAGGATGAAAACCCTATCTCCACATCTAACCATCATACTGTCAAAACCGGTAATGTATCCCTATGGCTTATAAGTAAGATCCTTGCCTCCCAGATTACGAATTTTTTTCCATCCTTTATCACCCCTCCCATAATGCCTTAGGAGGGACACCTACGAAAAAAAAATTATTGTGTAGTTTATTTGTTTTGACTTAGATGTAGCAAGGATTAGAGATCCAAACATAGTTAAGAAGTGTCAATTGGAATTTTCTCATAATCATGTTGAAAGCATTTAGGTTCTATGACCAGGATATTAACATCACTGTGCACTTGGTTATTCGGGCCAAGTTTGCAATACACATGCATAGCCATTCAAACCATTTTTAGGCATTTATAGGCCTCAAATAGGGTCACCACCTATCTCGAGCTTTGTTCATGTCACCACTAAAGGACCTCAGGCACAATCTAGAGAGGATTCTTGAGGATGGTATTTCTGGTAAGTTTGCCACCAGAGGAAGGGGCCTAGAACCTATCTACCTCATGTTTGGTGACAACATATTTGTCTTTGCCAACTCTATAGGGAGGTTGCTACACACATTAGGGAGGCCATATCTCAGTAGGAATGATACTTGGTCCAGTTGGTCAACTACGAGAAGGCTTTCTTCATTATAGGCACTGCCTAACATGGGAGACTAAGGTTCATCACTACAGAGATAGGATCAAGATGTTGGAAGGGAAAAAATCATATCCTTGGGCCCCTTTGATTAGGGGAAGGGAGAAAATCAATCACTTTGAATGCTTGGTCCTCAAAATCCTTATGTGAATCTCCACCTAGAAAGGAAAACTTCTAATCATGGCCAGACACACCACCCTCACTGCACCACGTTATATTATCATTATCTATTTACACTTTAGTTGTCTCTTTAGTGCCCTTTGAACTCTAAGAGTGATTGGGAGGCACATGGGGAACTTTATCTTGTCATCGTCTTAGAGGTGCAACCATTACCACTGGGTGTCCTGTGACAAGATCATGATACCAATGGAGGATGGGGGACTTGGAATCCAAAGGCTGATACTCACCCATCATTAATTCCCTTCTAAGGACACCTGGGAATTTAATATGTGGAAACTCTTTTTGGGTGTGTTTTTGTCATGTCAAGTATGTCAAGGTAGTTCCCAACATTGATGTTGATCAAGTGACATGATTGAAACTATGTTCTTATGGCTCCCCATACTAGAAGCGACTATGCAGCTCTTTCCCTTTGATAATCCATTATTCTAGGTCGCACATGGCAATGGGGGATACATTATTCATGTCTGTGAGATGGTGTGATAACTTCCTCTTATATCATTCTTTGGTCGACCTAATTTGATCTCCATTTGCTCATTTGAGTGATATGCTCACCTCTAATAGTGACTGGGATTGAGACCACATAAGCCAACTTCTAACCAAGGCATATACCAATATGATATGACAACAAGGTTTCAATTACTCGATGGCAAGAAAAGATCTATTTTGGAAAAAAAATTTGGATGGATTCTTCTTGATCATTAGTTTGAAGATAGTTATTCAATCACAAGGAACTACCCAACCACATAAAAAGTAGATATGGTACAACCATATCCCTATGGAAGTCTCTTTCTTGACCTAGAAGATCATTAATGAAGCTCTCCCGCTAGTCATAAGACTAGATCATGTCATATTGAGAAGACTTATTGATGTGAATGTTGTCAACACCTACCTATGGAAGTCTCTATCTTGACCTAGAAGATCATTAATGAAGCTCTCCCCCTAGTCATAAGACTAGATCATGTCATATTCAGAAGACTTATTGATGTGAATGTTGTCAACACCTAGCAGTGGAAGACACTAATCATTTGTCCCTTGAAGGTGACCTAACAAATTTCCTCTTTGATAGGGTCAACTACCTCCTCAGACCTCTTCCAATTAGAATGGCCAACCTCCCCAGTGGGAAGCATCACCTATGGGCTACTGCGAACACCATATCTCTTGCAGGCCTTGTGAGGAGTCTTCTCCATCAGTTGATTAGTTGCATCGGATGTATAAATATCGAAAGTTTTTAGAGGGAATTAGAAAAAGGCCAAGTAAGGTCTAGAAGAGGACCATACTCTTAGGGAGCATGTTGGTTAGATCGGTGACCTTCCAAGATACTATACAATGAGGTAAGATATTGTGCTCATATCTCGTCGGCCCCTGTAGTGAGATCCACTAGACATAACATCAACTCCATGTATCCTAAATCCCTCCAACGAGGCATAGACTAAGATTGAGATAGTCTCTCCCCCAGTAGTTCTCTCCTTGTTTCTGTTGTGTCACAGAGCCATTTGTTACCCCAAGTCCACACTCCTAATGGCTACACAGCCAAAGGCAAGTGGACCAGGGCATCTGTCCCTAGAATGTATGAATATTTCACCCACACAATATTTATATACATATAAAGTAGTAACAACAAGATATAACAAGATGCTAAAAGGAGATAGAGAATCTTATACCCAATTCTATTATTAAGAATAACCCATTGGTGTTTCGTTTCTGATCTTAGAGTCTTGAGTGCAGTGGATCTTCATTTGGGAACTACAAATTCGATAAACAAAACATAATAATGCTAAAGCATTAAGTACGCTATGAAAACACATGTAAATAGTTTAAGAGTAATATAAAAGTTTCTTGGCTAGAAACATCATATAAAGCAAGAAGAATAAACTAGATGTGAACAATTAACGATGTTGTTTTATACAAAGCATTTTTTAAGTGTATTTCCATTATGCTTAACAACATATTATTTCCATTGACTAGCTTCCCATTGTAAGGGTCCGTAAGGGTGCTCATTATTATCCAACCCTTTTAATCAACATGGTCTACCTTATCTTGAGATCTCAACTAAGATGCCCAACCTTGTGCCCTTACCCCGAGAATACAGGTAGGTACACAAGTTTTGTATAATGTACAAGTTCAATTATGTTCGAGGTTTGTTCAATGTATATCGAGCAAAACGAACATACTACTCATAGGGAACAAGTATCTCAAACAAATAAATAACTAGCTAGGCATTTATACGAGCATACATACAACAAGTCAATACCATAGTAGGGTCAAGAGAGTAAGCATACCTTAAGAGTTATGATTCTTCAGTAAGATTCTTAGATATGATCCAAAAAAAGGAACCTCACCAAAAAAGATATATAATGGTGTCTTAGATCCAAATAATCACGCAAGAATTCAATTGTACAGAGGCAGGATCACCCCCTTATTAAAGTAAAATTGAAGAATAAAACATCCATTCCAAACACACTCAAAGGTATGCTGGAATAGATGTAACATTTTCAAATTTCAATAAATGATATTCAAAACAACCAAAGTATAGCAGTGGAATTAAACAAATGACTATATTCAATTTTCACAAAAGATTACAAAAGTACATCATAATCTCCCATACGGGTTTACATGTATGATACAACATAAGGATCTAAGTAGAGGGAACTCTAAACCATAACAACTTTGTCTCCAAGTTTTAACTTCTTAAGCTATATCCACATCATCATGCCATGTCCTCATTGTCCTCCACCTAGGGTTCGAAGCATACCCCAGTAAGAAGGGAAAATAGATGACATCAGCAAAGGATGGTATGTGCATACTAAATAGGAAATTGAGCAATATATGGAATAAAAAACATCAAATATAAAAGGCTTCCCATAGAAATGATAAGGACCACCCAAATGGTATCAAGAGAAAAGGAATTGAAATCATATGATAACAAAAGAATACTTGCCATTAATATAACAAAAAGATTGTACCACACAAGCACATGTAAATAATTAGGGCACATACCCCATATCATCAACAGGCATGCATGTGAGATAAACATAGCCCTAGAATAATATAAACACAAAGGTGTCCAAGTCTCATAAACTCAAAACCTAATAGAGAAAGGAATACTACCAATCTCCCAAATATATAAAACATGGGCCAAGAATCACACATCTTTCCCTGGGTATGAGGTTCCTTTCCATCCCAAAAGAGCAGGAAATATCACATATGCTCGGTAGGAAATAACACATCTGCCATAAAAACCAATGCAATTACACTACTCTAGTGCTACTGAATCACATAGCATGTTAAATGAAACGCATGGGCCCACTGCCCTAGGCTCTAGTAGAGTTTCAGGAATGACGACTGACCCCATAGACCACCACTATCCTTAACTGCGTGCTTTGTCCTCACTCACGCGTAAGCCGAGGTCAACTTCCTGACTGGTCACCCATCCTAGTACTACTCCAAGCCAAGCATGCTTAACTATGGAGTTCTTAGTGATGGGCTTCCTAAAAAGGAGGTTCACCTTGGTGATATGGGTAGTCCAATCATTCCTTTTAAGATCATGTTATCTGATGCCTCAAATCTTGGGACATTACAATCTCCCCCACTTAGACTCTTGACGTCCTCGTCAAGGTTCAACTATATGGCCTCATAATCTAACCCCATTTCAGTGCAGACCCACAATGGCCCATGGACACCCAGCTCCCGATCACAGAATACCAGTGCAAGGGTGGCTACGTCTACCACGTACAACCCTTTCCTACATGCCTAGACTACACGGCTCAAGACTGGCATGCCACATGCCCGTGTGGGCCCCACCTACTGGAGGGGTTATGGCTCTGATACCATTTGTAACGCCTGGGCCCACTGCCCTAGGCTCTAGTAGAGTTTCAGGAATGACGACTGGCCCCACAGACCACCACTAGCCTTAACTACGCACTTTGTCCTCACTCACGCGCAAGCTGGGGTCAACTTCCTGACTGGTCAGCCATCCTAGTACTACTCCAAGCCAAGCACACTTAACTATGGAGTTCTTAGTGATGGGCTTCTTGAAAAGGAGGTGCACCTTGGTGATATGGGTAGTCCAATCATTCCTTGTAAGTTCATGTTATTTGAGGCCTCAAATCCTGGGATGTTACATTAAATGTAGAGGCAAGTAGAAAGTATAGTCAGAATATATAAACTAGTCACCACATAAGTGACCAATGACACGATTTTACCGTGTGTATAACGCAAGTGCACACGTCAGAGTAGTATAGGCCTTATGAGGCCTGAGTCAAACTCAGGGACACTGAACTATCGGTAGACTACTACTAACTGTTTGCGATCAGCTAGACCGATCAAAAGGTTTTGAGAGTTGTTTGAAAAATAAAATAAACAAATAAAATAAAACAAAGCAATCGATTAAATGTTTAGTTTAATGAATTCAAATGGAGATCTTTAGGATTGCGGTTTCACCGCGGGTTTCATTGTATGAATTTCCACATAGCTAATCAGATTTATCTCTCAATCTGGGTAGTGGCTTGTAGCCAGAACTATCCACTGTCATGGTACAATCCACTACCTAATTCTAGGTCGGTTCCACTATCATAGTAACCTATACCCTAAACTAGGTGCATTAGAATCGACCTCTGGGTTTCCACCATTAACCGTACATCACCTTGTTCAAGGAATTTATGAGTTAATGTGAATTTCGCCTCTTTTCAACCGGTAATTCCTTCTTTCAAAGCAATTAAAGGCATTAGATTATCATTAGGGTGATCAAGCATAATGATATAATGGAGAAAATGAAATCATGCCACGGATTTAAGAGACAAAGTATGAATTACTATGATAAAAACATCATACAATGCTTCCCTGGGCTACTCCTGGTCCTAAAGATAAAGGGGATTAGCCCCGCATGTTCATCTCAGAGCAAGACATGATTGAAGAAAGGGGAAACATGGATAAAAATGTGGATAAAGTGATGAAACCCCTGAGTGGAGAAGATCCAATCGTTCTTTGGCGTAAAGTGCGCGATCTACAGCCTTTCAGTGGTGGAAAACGTCTTCTTCGGCTTCTGGAATGGTCGGGGTGTGCTTCTCGGCTCTGTTCTTCTCTCCACACCTTCTCGGGATGTGTGCAGCGGCTAATGACGTGATTCCCTACTCTTGGCCACCGTCATTAGGTATAATCACTGAGTTAGGTTGCAAAAATATCACAACCGTTGGATTAGAGCCGATCTAAAGCAAACTCTGATCGGACGGTGTCGATACCATCGACGCGGGTCGATGGTATCGACCCCTCACGATATCGGCAAACCTTCTTTATTTTCTGTCATTGCGCCTGATGCTGATTCGATACCATCGACGCGTGTCGATGGTATCGACACTCTTAGGCGTCGGTTTTATCCCTTTTCTGTCGTTGAAGCTACACGTGTCGATAGTATCGATTTTGGGGTCGATAGTATCGACTGGCTGATCGTTGGCAACCTGATGGTAACTCGCTACCATCGACTTCCCAGTCGATGGTATCAACTCTGTGCTGCTCCTTGCGGCTGCCTGCCTGTGGCTGTATCGATAGTATCGACTTCTGTCGATGGTATCGACAGCTGCAGATATGTGTTTTTCCTGAAATTGCAAAACAAAACCACATCAGCTGAGATAAAACCTATTATTGAAATCATTTATGCTCAAAACAATAAAATAAGAGAAATTTGACACTGAGAAGGATCATAGACTAAAGTAAGTAAATTATGCAATATTAACCACCAAAGTGACCAATAAACACATAAAACGCAAGTAAAACAAGTCTATAAATGCGACTCAAAATCATCGCATCAAACTCCCCTAAGCTTGAACATTGCTCGTCCTCTAGCAACAAAACTCTAGAATAGAATTGCGAGGGTCAACTAAAGAACAGATTATCACAACAGACTGTGCCATATGATCCCCGCCAGACATTCACATTCTGGCCCTTACTAACCACAGAATGATAATTACCCTCAAGGCGACAATAATCATCCATAAAAGATATCTACCCCAAAATTGATGAACACTATCGCATAAGGCAGTTAACATAATAAAATCCTCCAGTCCAAACTCGGTGCATCTTGTGATCTCCTACCTACGTTGCTCGCCCTAACTACCATCTACATGGAAGAAGCTCTCCTGATATGAAAAAGTGAGGAGATAATCACGGTGGCCTACCAATTCGAGCAACGGGTGGATGGGATAGGTGGCTATGGAAGAAATGGAAGCATTATATAGTTTTAACATGCACAAAATCAATAATGACCTAAATGATGCATATGCAAATGAAAATGTCCTAATGCCTACATTTGGGTGGAATGATGCATGCACTATCATTCCATCTCAAGGTGAGATGGAATATCTAAGAAACTACACCATGTGCTTATTCTTCTTAGTATGCAAGTGAGAACAAGTTCCTTTCTCCCTCTCATTCTTACTTACTTCTCAATTCTCTTTTCTTCTTCATTTTTTTCAAAACTTTTTTTAAGCCCTTATTTTCATAGCTGACAATAAATTATTTGTCAGGCTCACTTATTGCTACATAACTTGTACATTTGAAGCATTCAGAAGGTATGGAACAAGTTCATCACCTTTAATGTTTCAGAAGAAATAAGATACATGATGTACTATATGCACAAAAGATGTGAATGCAGCTACAAAATGATAGTTATGCAACTAAATGACACGCACCTAAGGATAATGTGCATGTATAATTATTCTATCTTTTTCTCATTTTCATGCACAAATATGTGAAAATAGTTGCAATGCAAGACCTATCTACATGGGATGCAATCAAAGAGATGAAAACCATAATGTGCTTCCAGTTCTTAAGGTGGAGTATGAAAACAAAGGGGTGGATAGATCACAAGATTAATTGACTGAACCTTTGGAAAATATTATGTGTCCCTCCTTACTGACCTGTTTAGTAATTAAGAGGTTTCTCTCTCTTATTTTAAATTAAGGTCTCATTATCATTTGGTTAGTTTAGGCTCAAACAACCAGTTCCGTCCACTTTTCATAAATCAAAGGAATGTATAGTTGTGATTTCCTGTTTTAGAGTTGACAAACCCAATTATTTCCTTAAGTTATGTGCTCAAAGTTAAACAACACAAGCTAGCAAAAGCACTAAAAATTTTCAAAATTTCCCCTGATTCCCATGTACAAGCAACGAGATGACACAAGACATTAGACATCCACAATTACACTAGATAGAGTGTGGATCCTACAAATAAACTAAATAACTCAGAGAAATAAATGACAAAAGACAAAGCAATAAAAACTAAAAACTAGGAAAAATAAAGGATAGAAACTGTTCCAACTCCCCCCCTAAGCTTGAATTCGACTATGGCCTCATAGTCAAAAACAACCTTAAAAGGTGGAATAGTGATACCGATCATTCAACAGGTGGAGGCAGGTACTATGGAGCCGTGGGGTCCCAAGATGTGTATTGCCCCTGAAAACTCAGATCATATTGGGGCATTGGTGGAGGTTGTGGATACCCCCCAAAATAATTTTGGCTTCAGTAATTGTCGTAGAAGGGCTACTGCTGCATCTCCATCCTGTGCAACCTGTCATGGATGTTTTGTTGGTTGTCGAGGAGGAGGCGCTCATTCTCGAAAATTTCCCTCTGGTTATCTAACAGCCGGTTCGTTGTATCCTGAATACCGGCGTATGAATCTGTATGATGTTGTTGGGTCTGATGAATCTCCTATAGCATCGAGTACATCCCTTGCATTGAATAGACATCCTCTCCTTGATGAGAGGGCTGAGGTGGTGGAGGCTGCGAAGAAGATGATGCACCCGGGTGAATCTGGGGACGCTTCCGTGGTGCCACTCGTGCCTGAAGAGGAGTGGAAGCCTCCTCTTCCTCTTCATGCTCGTCGTCGTCATTTCGTCATTGCCTCCGTCTTCATCAGAGTCATCAATGGCTATGATGGGCCACCTGAAATGCTGAGTGCCCTCGATGTTGAAGACGGGGTCTAGAAGCGCACATTCTTGATATCCTTGATTGACGTGGCAATGTGCATATGCCAAGCCATCACGGAGCAGGAGGAGGTTGGAGTGGTGCAGATGCTGCAAGTTGACCTTGCTCCTGCTGGAAAGGGGAGTAAGTTGGGAGATATCCAACCCAAGATAGACGGCCAATGGTGTGATTATCCCTCCAAAATGGATATGAGCTTTCCTCGTACTCCTTTTCACGACCAACATGCGCGTCAAGAAGAATGTGCCCCAATTGCACTCCTCGCGCTTCAGCAGTTTGTGCAGGAAGAACAAATCTGTCTCTTAGAATTTGCTAAGAGATAATTCGCCGTGAGAAAATAGCATGGTGAAGAGCATGCGGTGCAGAATCCACACAAACGGATGCTCGAAGTCAGCAACTGCAGCGTTGTGGTAGCTAACGGATTTGCCCAGAGGCGCAGTCACCAGCTGGGTGAAGATATCGTCGTAGTTTGTCTGGTTGTCTGGCCTCCGGTGCTGGTAAGGGTCATGATACCAGTTATATACCTCATTGAACTGGGTGAGAGTGAGACTGTAGTTGTTGTGGAAGAGTCTGAATGACACCCGCCCTTTCTTCCACTCTCTGTCGGTGGCGATCAAGTCATTGGGCAACACATTGAGATCCAATGATGCCATGAACTCCGCCACGAGTTCCTTGTAAGTCGGCCACTCGCCGAAGAACAGCTGGCCGTTAGTGTGGTACTCCAGCTCGTCAGGCCTCCTGGTTGTATGTCTTGCCTGCCCCTTCAAGACGTAGGCAATATTGGGCTCGAACCCGAGGTCGCGGACCATCGTCCGATCGACGTAGCGCGTGGGCTCAATCTTTCTCTTCAAAAGCTCCTTGTAGACCTTCCGGATCTCCGTAGAAGGGTGGACTATCCTCAGATGAGGAATCGATGCTGTTCGCGGAGGAATGAACTCGAGAATCTCATTGGGTACCGCCCGTGAAGAAGATGCATCGTCTGTATGCACCATTGTTGCCGAGAAAGAGGAACAGAAGATGGAGCTCGGTGAAGACGATCTCAGAGAAGACAATCTCCGCTCGGTGAAGACTCGGTGAAGATCGCTCTCCTTGAATGCTCGTAGCTGGGCTCCAATCGCACAACAATGCATAAGGCACAAGTGGATGAAAAAGGCTCTGAAGGTGTGAATCAATTTGACAACAAAACCTCTCTTTTATAACTGCGGCCATCGCTGCTGTGGACCCGTCGATACCATCGATGAGGGTCGATGGTATCGACACCTGTAGCACAATCTGGTCTTCCGCTAGTATCGACAGTTGTCGATAGCCTGATGTGGGGGCCCGGATTGATGACGCGTCGATACCATCGACGTGAGTCGATGGTATCGACCCCTCGAACGGATCGACTTCCTTGGTGTAGTGATCGCCGTTGATTTCTTCTCGCGGATCGGTGACATGTCGCGTCGATACCATCGACGCAATAGTATCGACTCTTCTTAGGGCAAACACCCTCGCGAGGCCCGGCTGCCGCTTTCTGCCTGTAACCGGGTCGATACCATCGACAGGCCCGTCGATGGTATCGACTTCACTGAGACAAATTTCGTATGAATATCTTCAGGGATCTCACAAGTATCGACAACCATGTCGATAATATCGACCTCGTTCTGGCGATTTCTTCAGCTTTACTGATGGTAGGTTGATACCATCGATGAGGCCGTTGATAGTATCGACTCAGAGAAATTTTTGCGACCGCCTAACTGTGCCCATGTCGATACCATCGACACAATGGTCGATGGTATCGACCCTGCCTCAGGCCTGCACACTGAACAAACGATCATGGTATCATTTTTATACTAAAAACAAAATCAAATCAAACTAACTTACAAATGTGAAAGAAACTAAACGAAACTACCAATGGCTGGGTTGCCTCCCAACAAGCGCCCTTATTTAACGTCTTAGGCTAGACGAAATCAAGCTCCTCATGCATCTGTAAGTGCAATGAGTTTGACCTCATGCACTTTCCTCGTGTAATCCTCACCGAAGTACAACTTCAATTGTTGTCCATTAACCAAAAATGTTGTCTCGCCATCACGCACCATGATTTGTCCATGTGGCCTGACCTCCTCTATAGTGAAAGGTCCACTCCATCGGGATTTCAATTTCCCGGGATGCATCTTCAACCTTGAGTTGAATAAGAGCACACGATCTCCCTTCTTGAAGACACGTATCTGAATGTGTCAATCGTGAATCAACTTTGTTCGCTCCTTGTAAATCCGCCAGCTTTCATATGCATTCTTCCTCAGCTCGTCGAGTTCATTTAGCTCTAACAAGCATTTCTTTCCTGCTTCATCATAGTTCAAATTCAGCTTCCTTAGCGCCCAGTGCGCCCTATGCTCCAATTCCACCAGCAAATGGTAGGCCCGCCCATAAGCCAACCTAAAAGGCATAGTGCCTATAGGTGTCTTATATGTCGTACGATGTGCCCATAAAGCGTCTGGTAGTAGAGTACTCCAATTCTTCCGTGTCGAAGCCACTGTGCACTCCAAGATTTTCTTAATCTCTCTATTGGAGACTTCGACTTGCCCCTGTGTCTGTGGGTGGTATGGGGTACCAATGTTGTGCCTTACCCCGTACCTTCTCAACAATGAAGCGAACTTCTGATTTCTAAAATGGGTACCTCCATCACTGATAATCATCCTTGGTACGCCAAATCTGTAGAAAATATAGTCCTTGACAAACCTGCACACTACAGCAGCATCATTAGTCCTAGTGGGTATTGCCTCCACCCACTTCGATACATAGTCAACAGCCAATAAAATGTACAAGTTAGAGTTTAAGGACATAAAGGGTCCCATGAAATCAATACCCCACAAATCAAACACCTCGACCTCTTGAAATACATTGAGGGGCATCTCCTGTCGCTTTGAAACGTTACCTGCCCGTTGGCAGGAATCGCATCGCCGCACATAATCCTATGCGTCCCGGAACAATGTAGGCCAGTAAAGACCGCTCTCAAGTACCTTGGCCACAGTTCTAGAACTTGCATGATGGCCACCCGTTGGTAAAGTATGACAATGATGAAGTACGCTCTCATACTCAACCTCCGGTACGCACCTGCACAACATGCCATCCCTGCATTTCTTCAACAGAATGGGGTCATCCCAGAAATAATATTACAAAGAATGGAAAATTTTCTTTTTCTCTTGATATGTCCAATCATCTGGGATAATTTTGCAGGCAAGATAATTAACAATATAAGAGAACCATAGATCTTTAGATTTAACAGATAGAAGTTGCTCATCAGGGAACGTCTCGGTAATGGGTATATGAATGTCCTTCTCATCTACCCTTTCCAACCTAGACAAGTGGTCCGCAACCACATTTTCTATGCTCATCTTATCTTTAATTTCAATATCAAATTCTTGTAACAGTAAGATCCACCTAATCAGTCTAGGTTTGGCGTCTTTCTTTTCCATCAAGTACTTTATGGCGGCATGGTCCGTCCAAACCATGACTTTAGATCCTACAAGATATTGCCGGAATTTTTCAAAAGCAAAAACAACGGAGAGAAGCTCTTTTTCAGTTGTCGTGTAATTCAGTTGTGCTTCATTTAAAGTTTTGGACGCATAGAAAATCACAGTGGGTTTGTTGTCAACATGTTGTCCTAAAACGGCCCCTACCGTGAAATCCGATGCATCACACATCAATTCAAACGGATTTGTCCAGTCCGGTGTTTGCACAACCGGTGTAGAAATTAATTTCTCTTTAAGCACATTAAATGCATGCAAACATTTTTCATTAAAATCAAAGACCGCATCTTTCTCCAACAGCTCAAATAATGGTTTAGGGATTTTTGAGAAATCTTTTATAAAGCGGCGATAAAAATTGGCGTGCCTAGAAAACTCCGTACCCCTTTTACTAAATTCGGTGGGGGTAATTTGGAAATAACTTCAATCTTCACTGGATCTACCTCCAACCCTTTGCTAGACACTTTATGTCCAAGCACAATCCCTTCACCAACCATCATATGGCATTTCTCCCAATTGAGAACTAAGTGAGTGTCCTCACATCGTTGCAAAACTTTATCCAAATTGTATAAACATTCATCGAAAGACGCACCATAGATGGAGAAATCGTCCATAAAGACTTCCAAACAGCGCTCAACCATATTGGAGAAAATGGCAAGCATGCAACGCTGAAAGGTTGCTGGTGCGTTGCACAAACCAAAGGGCATATGGTGGTATGCAAATGTTCCATAAGGACAAGTGAAGGTGGACTTCTCTTGGTCCTTAGGATCAATGGAAATCTGATTGTAGCCCAAATAACCATCTAAAAAACAAAAATGAGATCGACCTGCTAATCGCTCTAAAATCTGATCAATGAATCGAAGCGGAAAATGATCCTTCAACATAGCAACATTCAATCTACGGTAATCTATACACACATGCCACCCGGTTACCAGGTGGGTCGTGACCGGCTCGTTCAACAGATTATGAGTAACAGTAATTCCCCCCTTTTTAGGGACTACCTGTGTAGGACTCACCCACGTTGAGTTGGATATAGCATAGATGATACCTGCATAAAGGAGCTTGATCACCTCCTTCTTGACTACCTCCATCATGCTTGGATTTAGTTGGCGCTGTGGCTGAATTACAGGTTTGGCTCCCTCTACGAGCTGGATCTTGTGCTGGCACAGTGTAGGGGAGATCTCCTTGATGTCCGCAACCGACCACTCGAATGCACCTCGGTGGTTCTTCAGCACGATCAGCAGTTGGTCCTCCTCCTCAGCACTCAGATATGCCGAGATAATCATTGGTAGCTTTTCACCCTCGACTAGAAATGTGTATTTCAAGTGAGGCGGTAGTGGCTTCAATTCTAATTCTGGCGGAACGATCAAGGATGACTGAAGCGGTGGTGGGAGTTCTCCAAGATCTTCATAGTACCTAGCATAAAAGCACGGAAGCACCTGAAGCATCTTGACACACTCTTGTAGTGACTTGCTTCTCATCCAGTCATGCGTTATATTAACTAGGAAGGCTTCAAGAGGTAGTTCTGGATATGCATTGAAGACAAAACTTGCTATGGCCTCATTTTCAATAGAAGGAGGGATGTCCTCCTCTTCATCATTCAGAAAATCCACAGCCTTGCTAAGAGAAACAACTTTGGTCTGCTCCATAATGTCTACAGCCAGTGTCCCCTTCTCCACCTTAGTCATTACATGAGCCATATCTAGAAATGGCTTCCCTAGACAAATAGAAATATTCTGATCAAAGTGCTTCACCATGCAGCATTGCTCCTTTGCTTTCGATTGTGTTGTGCTTGAGGGCATAACCATTTCAAACTGATCATCAGCGATACCCAAGGTCAAACGGCCTCTTCCCATCTCAAGTATCATATCTGCAGTGGCTTGGAAGGGTCACCCAAGGAGTAACTCATTTCCTTGCTCGTGCTGCATTTCCATTACAACAAAGTCTGCTGGAAATACAAACCGATCAACTTTCACCAACACGTCCTCACAAATGTTGTATGGTTTCACCACGGAATTGTCCGCCAACTGAATTGTCATATTTCTCGGCCTTGATTCTTTCAGTCCCAACTTCTTGAACGTAGAGAGAGGCATCAGATTTATACTTGCCCCGGAATCACACAGTGCTTCGCCAAATTTCACTTTACCAATGTAACATGAAATGTTGAAGCAGCCCGGATCCTGCCTTTTAGGTGGCAATGTGCCCATGATGAAAGCACTCACTTGTTCCTTAAGAACCACGACCTCGGTATCTGGGATTTTCCTCTTCTTTGTGATTATGTCTTTCAGAAACTTGTCGTAAGAGGGAATCTACTCTATTGCCTCTAACAATGGAATGTTGACAGAAAGCTTTCTAAAGCTATCTAGGAACTTCTTGAACTGAGCTTCCATCTTCTTGGCTTTCACACTATTTGGATATGGGACCGGGACAGTTTGTGCCCTTTGATGTGGCGGAACATATGGTGTCTTCTTCGATGTCTCCTCCTCAGTAATGACGGTCTCTATTGCGACATCCTCTACCACATCCTCTATCGGATCTGCGATTGGAATCGGAACCTCCTATGCGGCCTCACCTGTGGTTTCTGACTGGGGTTTGCTTGGGTCATCGGCCCTGGGGTTTATAGTCTTCTTACCGCTCCGTAGAAGCATTGCCTTAGCTTGTTAATTTCCTCCTGGAATGTTTGTATTTCCCAAAAAACCTTGATGCGCTGGCTTTTTCAGATTTTCTATCTCAGCTGCCATCTGCGCCAAAGATGTCTCTATAGTCCTCATCTAAGCCCCGTGACTTTGTAAGGTCTTCCCAAATTGATTCATAAATTCTCCTTGTTGCTTAATCTGCAGGCCAAACGTGCTCATGAGTTCTTGATTCTGCTTGATTACTTGGTTGAGAAACTCATTTCTCTTATCCTCAGGCGACGGTTGGGGTTTTGCGTCAGGGGCTTGCAAGAAATTATTTGGGTCTTTCCATAAAAATTTCTTGTCTTTCCTCCAAGAATAGTCGTTGTTTCTATACCCCTGCTGTTGTCGCATAAATTTCACTTGAGCTTCATCCTCAGATTCTGCATCTTCTTTTGCAAGTAGTTTCTCAGCTAGAAGGTCCATCTTCTCATTCAACTCCTTGATGGCCTTTGACTCCCCTGCAGCTCGAACATGCTCCACTGCGTCTCTGTCACCCCAAGATTGCTTTTTGGCCATGTTCTTTAAAATTTCCCAACACCTTGTGCCTGTGTTGTTTAAGAAGAAACCTGAACCTGCTGAATCCAGATTACTTCTATCATGTTCGGAAAGAGCAAAATAGAAGATTTTAACTTGTTTCTCCTTGTCAAGCCCATGATGTGGGCACCTCCTCAACATGATTTGGAAACGCTCCCAAGTCTCAGAGTAAGTCTCCCCGGCCTTCTGACTGAAGTTATGAATTTTTCTTATAAGATTATTCATCTTCTCGGGTGGAAAGAATCTTTTAAAGAACACTTCAACCATGTGGTCCCAATATTCCACATACTCATCGTCCAGATTATGCAGCCAGTCGCGAGAATTTCCCGCTAGAGAACTAGGGAATAACTTCAAGTAGAGAATCTCCTACGGAAACCTGTCTATTTTGATCATGTCACAGTTTTCTACAAACTGGCTTATATGAGTAACCGAATCTTCATTTTTGAGCCCATGAAATGCATTGGATTTGACTAAATTGATTAGGCCAGGGTCAATTTTATAATTGGGGATGTTGATATCCTGCCTCTTAATCGGCCCTTTTGATGCAGACGCAGAAGACACTTTTATCTTCTCCCAAATTTTCTGTTCTTCTGCCATGGCTTCTGCTTCAGAATCCAAGTCTATATCTTCAGGTTGGTCTTGATTGTTGTTCTCCTCGTCGTCTGGTCCCAACGGTGGAACCTCTGGTGAGCTATGCGCGTAGTCTGTGCTACGCATCCTCACCATGCACTAGTACCTACAAAATAATAATTTAGGTTCAATACCGTGCTAGACGATTACTAAATATGAAATATAACTATAAATTTCAAAAATGATAAACAAATAATAAAATTAAAAAAATGGCCTAGAGTGGCCTCTTGCAGCACTCGTAGTGCCGACAATTTGCCATGTCCCCGGCAACGGCGCCAAAAACTTGACATGATTTTACCGTGCGTATAACGCAAGTGCACGCGTCAGAGTAGTATAGGCCTTATGAGGCCCGAGTCGAACTCAGGGACACTGAACTATCGATAGACTACTACTAACTATTTGCGATCAGCTAGACCAATCAAAAGGTTTTGAGAGTTGTTTGAAAAATAAAAGAAAGAAATAAAATAAAACAAAGCAATTGATTAAATGTTTAGTTTAATCAATTCAAATGGAGATCTTTAGGATTGTGATTTCACCATGGGTTTTCATTGTATGAATTTCCACATAGCTAATCAGATTTATCTCTCGATCCGGGTAGTGGCCTGTAGTCAGTACTGTCCACTGTCGTGGTATAATTCACTACCTAGGTCTGGGTCAGTTCCACCGTCGTAGTAACATATACCATAAACTAGGTGCATTAGAATCGACCTCTGGGTTTCCACCATTAACCATACATCACCTTGTTCAAGGAATTTATGAGTTAATGTGAATTTCGCCTCTTTTCAACCGTTAATTCCTTCTTTCAAAGCAATTAAAGGCATTAGATTATCATTAGGGTGATCAAGCATAATGATATAATGGAGAAAACAAAATCATGCCATGGATTTAAGAGACAAAATATGAATTACTATGATAAAAACGTCATACAATGCTTCCCTGGGCTACTCCCGGTCCTAAAGATAAAGGGGATTAGCCTTGCACGTTCATCTCAGAGAAAGACATGATTGAAGAAAGGGGAAACATGGAGAAAAACGTGGATAAAGTGATGAAACCCCTGAGCGGAGAAGATCCAATCGTTCTTTGGCGTAAAGTGCGTGATCTACAGCCTTTCAGCGGTGGAAAATGTCTTCTTCAGCTTCCGGAATGGTCGGGGCGTGCTTCTCGGCTCCGTTCTTCTCTCCACACCTTCTCGGGATGTGTGTAGTGGCTAATGACGTGATTCCCTGCTCTTGGCCGCCGTCATTAGGTATAATCACCGAGTTAGGTTGAAAAAATATCACAACCGTTGGATTAGAGCCGATCTGAAGCAAACTCTGATCGGACGGTGTCGATACCATCGACGCGATCGGCAAACCTTCTTTCTTTTCTGTCATTGCGGCTGATGCTGACTCAATACCATCGACGCGTGTCGATGGTATCACCACTCTTAGGCGTCAGTTTTATTCCTTTTCCGTCGCTGAAGCTACATGTGTTGATAGTATCGACTTTGGGGTCGATAGTATCGACTGGCTGATCGGCGGCAACCTGATGGTAACTCGCTACCATCGACTTCCCAGTCGATGGTATCGACTTTGCGGTGCTCTTTGCGGCTTCCTGCCTGTGGCTATATCGATAGTATCGACTTCTGTCAATG
This sequence comes from Alisma plantago-aquatica, assembly GCA_963693085.1. NCBI lineage: Eukaryota > Viridiplantae > Streptophyta > Magnoliopsida > Alismatales > Alismataceae > Alisma > Alisma plantago-aquatica. The sequence continues at coordinate 19,426,881 of OY856413.1, forward strand.
GTATCGACAACTGCAGATATGTGTTTTTCCTGAAATTGCAAAACAAAACCACATCAGCCGAGATAAAACCTATTATTGTAATCATTTATGCTCAAAACAATAAAATAAGAGAAATTTGACACTGAGAAGGATCATAGACTAAAGTAATTGAATTATGCAATATTAACCACCAAAGTGACCAATAAACACATAAAATGCAAGTAAAACAAGTCTATAAATGTGACTCAAAATCATCGCATCAACCAACATATGCATCTACCTCATAAGTGGGCAAAAGACATCACATGTCATATTTTAGAGTTCCATCATGAACAAAGCATAAGATAAGAGTTCAAAAGAATATCCATGATCACATGATCAATATAAAATAAGGTAGTTCACATGAATCATGATTTTTAAAATAAAAAACAATGTGTCTAGGCTAATGTCCATAGGACAAAGAGAATGAATAAGCATAGGTGAATTGCTCAACATAGAAGAATAGGGGATACATCATACCTCAACTTCAGAGTGTAAACAGTCCAAGTCAAGACTAGTCCTCCAAATAACCCCTAGGGAAGGTGGATAGGTCCAACAAGTAAGATTTCCAAGATTAGAGAGGCTGGTTTCTCCAACAAAGCTCCTATCTCGAGTAAGAAGCACCTTCTCCACTTTAGAGGTGAAAAACCCTAACAATAGAACATGGTGATGAGGTGTTTGAGGGTTCTAGGTGGGGTTTCACCATGGAAGGCCATGGTTCCGACCTGGAGGAAGGTGGAAGGAAGACTAACAACATGAAAATAGGGAAGGAAATGCGAAAACTTACTAGTTTTGGTCAAAATAACCAAGGAGGAGCTTTAGAAACCCTAAATAGAGAAAATTTGGAACCATAGGAGCCTTCTTCACCAAGGTAGGAACCTTCTTTTACCTTAGGATAGAACCTTCATGGTGAAATAGAGTAGGAGTTATGATCTAAACTAGAGGAAAGAAAGGAGAGCAAGATTTTTTGAATTTGGATAGAGTTCGGAAAGGGTAGATATGGTTATATAAAGAAAGAGGTCAAGTATGAGGTGTCTATGAGACTTTCCATGTGTCATGTATAAGGGTGTCCATGGACATGCAAGACTTTATGGATAAGGAAAAAGTCAATTATGAGGTGTCAAGTTACTTTCCATGTGTCCAATGCTAAGGGTGCTTATGTACATGCAACCTTTATGGATAAGGAAGAAGTCAAGCATGAGGTGTCCATGGAGCTTTCCATGTGTCCTTAGCCTAGGGATTTCATGGCCATGCAAGGGGACAGTTCATAGAGGCTTCCTGAATATCAAATGTCAGTTTATGGACACTTATAGGCCATCCCAACTGACCTCCAATCAAAGAAATAACCCCATTGGTTGATAACTTCTAAAGATAAGCTCATTTATAACGAGAGTAATCCCTAAAATGCCCTTGGAAAGAAACACCTTCAAACCAAGGTGCAACTAGGTGCCCTATGGTTAAAAAACTCGAGAAAGGTAAGGGAATATATAAGTATCATAATGCATGTGACAATTTGCAAAAACAAACCTCCCAATTAGGTAAATTGCAAAAAAGTCCAAAATGTACCTAAAATTGCATAACTTGCAGAAACAACATCCAAATTTGACCAAACTTCATCTACAAGTTATATTTGATGTTTTGAATATGAATTTGTCATTATTTCCATTTTTTGAAGTTATATAATCACATTATTCATTACTTATACCTTTTACTCATTTTCTCCTAAACTTATCTTAATATATCAAGGTTGTCTAAATTAGATGAAATTTGACATGTAGGCTAATTCTGATATGTAGATTTCGAATTTGAAGTTTTTTTCCACTTTTGAGACTTCTTTTATGAGATATGTCGTATGGCCCATTAACGGCCCATTATCCAAATTATTCATCCAATTAAGTTTCTTATCTTCATATTACCACCAAAATTAATTATGTGGCATATTTTATGTATCCATTTTAAACCTAAGATTACTGTTAGAACATTAGGATACATTAAGGTGATCTATACATGCATTATCTCATTGGGGTTAAACTAAACATCTATTTAGGTCTAGCCTTCAACCTTGTTTGGTTAAGTCCAAAATATCAATTTCCAGAGTAGGGTCCGAGATCTAGTATGTTACAACACACCACCCCTTAAAGGGATTTCGTCCTCGAAATTAAAACATCCACATATACAAAAACAACTTATTCACCACCCCTTAAAGGATTCATCTTATTAAGTCAAAACTATTCTTTAGGTACAAAAGGTTCAACTACACTTCCTTTCATCCAACTACATAAGCATCATGCAAAAAAAGAAACATAACTTGTAAAGACTAACAATGAACTATGGGTTAACTTGCTCTTGTCCATCCTCAAACAAGTCTTTACACATGGGAGACTAGTTCAACATATTAGGGTCCCTAAAGATAAATCATATAGATGTCCAAGGCTACTATTGCCTAAAAGCATGCTATTTCGGACAATTCATATCAACTCAGGCCAGGCTGGTATCATATGGATTTGGGATACCTCATAAACCAAGCTACTGGTATAGAGGAAAATCTTGTCAGCCCCCGAACCCTAATCCTTTCTAGACACCTTTGCTTTCAACTTAATGTCCTAGTAGCTGCCTAAAGGCCAAGCTAAACAACCTCAAGTTACTATGGTTACTTATGAATCTTTTACTTGTAAGTATTTTAAGGATCTATTCATCATAATTATAATGTGAAACTATATGATCCTAAATCAACCCTTCATCATCTATCAATCAACTCGAGGGAAAACATGTCACTTAAAGGTAATGCAAGTATTCTAAATAGGGAGACAAAATTGAAATATTCAGATTCCGACTACTATGGGCTCTGATACCATGTTGTAAGGAGGCGGTATCACCCCCTTACTAAAGTAAAATTGAAGAATAAAACATCCATTCCAAACACACTCAAAGGTATGCTGGAATAGATGTAACATTTTCAAATTTCGATAAATGGTATTCAAAACAACCAAAGTATATTAGTGGAATTAAACAAATGACTATATTCAATTTTCAGAAAAGATTACAAAAGTACATCATAATCTCCCATACGGGTTTACATGTATGATACAACATAAGGATCTAAGTAGAGGGAAATCTAAACCATAACAACTTTATCTCCAAGTTTAACTTCTTAAGCTATATCCACATCATCATGCCATGTCCTCATTGTCATCCACCTAGGGTTGGAAGCATACCCTAGCAAGAAAGGAAAATATATGACATTAGCAAAGGTTGGTATGTGCATATTAAATAGGAAATTGAGCAATATATGGAATAAAGGACATCAAATATAAAAGGCTTCCCATAGAAAGGATAAGGACCACCCAAATGGGTATCAAGAGAAAAGGAATTGAAATCATATGATAACAAAAGAATACTTTCCATTAATATAACATAAAGATTGTGCCAGACAAGCACATATAAAGAATCAGGGCACATACCCCATATCATCAACCTACATGCATGTGAGATAAACATAGCCCTAGAACAATATAAACACAAAGGCGGCCAACTCTCATAAACTTGAAACCTGATAGAGAAAGGAATACCGCCAATCTCCCAAATATATAAAACATGGGCCAAGAATCACACACCTTGCCCTGGGTATGAGGTTAATTTCCATACCAAAAGAGCAGGAAATATCACATCTGCTCGGCAGAAAATAACACATCTACCATAAAAATCAGTGCAATTACACTGCTCTAGTACTACTGAATCACATAGCATGTTTAACGTAGAGGAAAGTAGAAAGTATAGTCAGAATATATAAACTAGTCACCACATAAGTGACCAACATATGTGTCCACCTCATAAGTGGGCAAAAGACATCACATGTCATGTTTTAGAGTTCCATCATGAACAAAGCATAAGATAAGAGTTCAAAAGAATATCCATGATCACATGATCAATATCAAATAAGGTAGTTCACATGAACCATGATTTTCAAAAGAAAAAATATTGTGTATAGGCTAATGTCCAAAGGACAAAGAGAATGAATAAGCATAGGTGAATTTCTCAATATAGAATAATAGGGGAAACATCATACCTCAACTTCAGAGTCTAAACAGTCCAAGTCAAGTCTAAGCCTCCAAAGAACCTCTAGGGAAGGTGGACAGGTCCAATAAGTAATATTTCTAAGCTTAGAGAGGTTGGTTTCTCCAACAAAGCTCCTATCTTGACCAAGAAGCACCTTCTCTATTTTAGAGGTGAAAAACCCTAACAAAATAACATAGAGATGAGGTGTTTGTGGATTCTAGGTGGGGTTTCACCATGGAAGGCCATGGTTCCGACCTATAGGAAGGTGGAAGGAAGACTAACAACATGAAAATAGGGAAGGAAAGGAGAAAACTTACTAGTTTTGGTAAAAATAACCAAGGAGGAGCTTTAGAAACCCCAAATAGAGCAAATTTGGAACCTTAGGAGCCTTCTGCAACAAGGTAGGAACCTTCTTTTACCTTGGGACATCAACTTCATGGCCAAACAGAGTAGAATTTATGATCTAAGCTAGAGGAAAGAAAGGAGAGAAAGATTTTTTGAATTTGGAGTTGGGAAGGGGTAGATATGGCTATATAAAGAAAGAGGTCAAGTATGAGGTATCTATGAGACTTTCCATGTGTCATGTATAAGGGCGTCCATGGATATGCAAGACTTTATGGATAAGGAAGAAGTCAAGCATGAAGTGTCCATGGAGCTTTCCATGTGTCCTTAGCCTAGGGATTTCATGGCGATGCAAGAGGATAGATCATAGAGGCTTCTTGAATATCAAATTTTGGTTTATGTACACTTATAGGCCATCCCAACCGACCTCCAATCAAAGAAATATCCCCATTGGTTGATAACTTCGAAAGATAAGATCATTTATAAAAATAGTAATCCCTAAAATGCCCTAGGAAAGAAACACCTTCAAACCAAGGTACAACTAGGTTCCCTATAGTTCAAAAACTCCATAATGGTAAGGGAATATATAAGGATCATAATGCATGTGACAATTTGCAAAAAAACCTCCCAATTAGATAAATTGAAGAAAAGTCCAGAATGTACCTAAAATTGCATAACTTGCACAAACAACATCCAAATTGGACCAAACTTCATCCACAAGTTATATTTGATGTTTTGAATATGAATTTGTAATTATTTCCATATTTTGAAGTTATATAATTACATTATTCATTACTTACGCCTTTTACTCATTTTCTCTCTCCTAAACTTATCCTAATATTTCAAGGTTGTCCAAATTAGATGAAATTTGACATGTAGGCTAATTTTTATATGTAGATTTAGAATTTTAAGTTTGTTTCCATGTTTGAGACTTATTTTTATGAGATATGTCGTATGGCCCATTAACGGTCCATTATCCAAATTATTCATCTAATTAAGTTTCTTATCTTCATATTACCACCAAAATGAGTTATGTGGCATATTTTATGTATCCATTATAAACCTAAGATTAATGTTAGAACATTAGGTTACATTAAGGTGATCTATAAATGCATTATCTCATTGGGGTAATACTAAACATATTTTAAGGTCTAGCCTTCAACCTTGTTTGGCTAAGTCCAAAATGTCAACTTCCAGGATAGGGTCCGAGATCTAGTACGTAACATCAATCAAAAACCAAAAGTCATACTATCACCTTTGGTCTAGGTGATACATCTACACTATATGTAATGTTACATGTAGATAAAACTCTGATTTGGAGACAGGAGAAGCATAATATTAGGTTAACATCATTGTTTAAACATGCAAGGTCATAACTCATCATACTAGGTCCATTCATGGAATATTGTACATTTCCAAGCCATAGAAGCACTAAGTAGATCAAGTGAGGACTAGAGGCGTAGGTTAACATCATTGTTATGAATAGTAATATAATGACTCCTAAGTGTATGGATGTAGTGTTTCAAAGGATTGGTTTTGCCATCAAAAAAGGACTAGCGGAGCAGCTTGTTGCCCGCTTGTCTTTGATTTTGATGTATATGGGTGAAAAAAAGTTTGGATTATATATAAATAGCATGATAATCCTACTAATTGAAACTATAAGATGACATCACAATAATTAGAGGGTCATTCGTGCAAGATTAGAGTCAAACCATCAATATGTGTATTCACATCACAATAGTTGTCATATATAAGTCATGAGTGCATATGAGTGTGATATGAGGCAAATTATTTTGCAAGGCATTTTTGAGGACTGATTAGGTGTTCACAATATAAGTTTGAGCCATTAGGATCATTTTTTCATAAGGATTGAAGATTCAAGGTTATAGGTAGCCAACATCACATATAAGGGCATAATGTGTACCTAAGTGAGTCTTTGAACTACTCATGGAAAGGAGAGATATATGATATCCATAAAACATGGCATAACATATCACAAAGCTTACTGATTTTGAGATTTCATTGTTAAATGATGACTATTTAAGCTACATCCCCACACTTGATCAAACCACATTAGGCATGCACATAAAGGAACCATTTTCAACAATCCATGAGAGGTACAAATGAAATCAGTTGCATGTGATAGTTTTATTGGAAATCTAGCATTTTTCTAATCGAAATGATATATAACATCATTGTATTTGGATGAGGAATTAGGAAGTTATGATTGATTTAAGGTAACCACCTTATAGGTGATTTAGATGGGGTTTAGGACCTTATGGGACCTAATTGAGCTTGGGACCCTTCTCAGGCATGTGTTGGCTCACTACTATGCATGCGGCTGATGCATGTCATTGTACATGCAACAATCACTAGGAAAAGTTCTAGAGTTTAACCTTCTAACCCAGTTGTCAACTTGCTGCTAACAACAAGTCAACTTAGTATAGATAGGTATTGATTTAAGGGATGGCAGAAAAGAAAGGTCAAGATGCAAATATGATCACAAGAATATAAATTCCCATTTGAGAGGGTTGTTAAAACTAAAAAATAGAAATAAAAGCGTTGACATATAGATTAACTAATCAAGAAAATAAAGATCTACGGATTCGGATGATCACCACTAAAACCATGTTTCTATTAAACTAATCAAATTCCAAACTCCAAGGATCAAATCAAGACCTTGTGGTTGCATTCCCTTATGGACAAACTCACAAGGATCAAACTTCCCATGAACCCGTTGGTCTGGTGTTCACTGATCATTGTCTAACCGTCCAACATGCCACTATCCACAGTCATATCAAGAAGCATGTGAATTCAAACTGATGTTCAAACCCAAGGCTCAGGTGGTCGCGTCACCAAAAATTATAACGAAAAAAATATTAAGGAGACAAAAAGATGATAATCACAATTAATGGACTAATGTTTCATTCTAAAAGAGATCAACGGTCATATCATTCCATAAGAATATATTAGATCATCTAAATAACCAGGCATAAATAGAGAGAAGACATTGTTTTGATGGAGCAATATAACTAATTATATTTAATAGAACTGGGCTAAGGCACTACTCCTCATACCCCAAAAGAATCTACTCAGATATAATGAGACTAGAAGAAATGCAAACTAAAATGAGATCCAACATTATACAAGATGTGGTCAAAAACTAAAAACGGGGTGCCCTTTTCTTGTGGAGTCCCCCCTAGTTTTATAGGGGAAGGAGGGGTGGAAACCCCATATACAAGACTCTCTAAAAGACTCATGGCTGGGGGATGACAACTTTCTAGATCTAGTTAATAGAGAAAATGGTTGATTGACTTTAATTATGTTGACCGTTCACATTCTTTATGTTGTAGATTCCCACAACAAAGATTTTGAGCATATTTCACTCCCATCAAAGTCATTAAAGAGGTCCAAATAATAGGATTTCCTTTTAGTAAACTACATTTTCTTTCTAATGAATACTTTTGCACCCAATTTGGAGTTCATTTATAGAAGTTATGACACTTTTGGTGTTGGGTATACATTAATTTCAGGCTCTGCGGGAATTGTTCAAAACATCTTCCATGGGAAATTAATAGTTGGAGTGATTAGACCATTTCCGACAAAAAAATCAACCAAATATAATTAAAACTCCAAATCAAGAGGAAAAAAACTAAATATATACAATTAATTACAAAACTAAGAAAATAAATAGGAAAAAGTCTAAAAAGATATCTAAAAGATATAAATAAAAAGGATAAAAACACATTTATCAAAATACCCCAGACTTGAATCTTTGCTTGTCCCTAAGAAAATAAAATCACAAATAAATCCAAATTTATAATAGAAACATGTCTATCCTCACCCTCGTAGTATCACTTTGTTCCTTACCTCCAAATTTTTCCAAGCAACCCAATCTTTGCTTGTCCTCCATTGATTGCTGAAAACTTCTTGCATGAATTCTGGGAGTGCTGACGTCCTCTCATCTATCTCCTTTACCTGCACTGTTAGTGAAGATAAAGAAGTAGAAATCTTTTCATTAATTGAATCGGTTTGATTCATGTGTTCCCATATTGGATCAAACATATTACCTAGGGCACCCCCGAAGGAGGGTGCCTATTTTTGTTGTTGGTGCAGCTGATGTCCTACGTGTTTCGTCGACGCACTCGGCACAGTTGGCTACTTAGGTGGGGGCTCTTCTTTGGCTGGTAGTCCCCTCCTCCTACTAAGGTACTTAGATGGGACACGAGCAGCAGGAGGAGGGGACTACCCCTTGGTTGGCTCTTCTTCGGCTCTGCCGCTGGTACATTTTGAGAGGCTTGTCTTTCTGCCTCTGTCTCCAACATGTTGGTACCGAGAGGGGTTTCTTCTTTGGCTTGGCCCCTCTCTGGCTCTGGATCCGATATGGCTTGGGAGCCTTATCCTTATGGCTCCACCTCCGACTGGTTGGTGGGCTGTGGGACTTTGTCAGTGTCTGTAGTCTTTTCCGCTTCTCCCTTCACTGTAGTAGTTTCCAACTGTGGTCTCGAGGAAGTGGGGTCTGCAACTTGTGCTTCCACCGGTTGTTCTGCGGCTCTCTTTTTCAGTTGCTTTAATGGTGGCTTCTGTATTCTTTTTCTCCACCGCCAGTTTCTTCCGTGGCTCCTGGGTTTTCTTCACTATTAGTGTCGAGACACTGCTTTCTTCTATTGCATGTGCCAGTTCTGTCGATGTGCTGGCATGCAGTGTTCTAGAGCTCATCTTCTCGACGTCGTCGAGAGTCGGCCATAGCATGTGGGCGTAATAGAACGCCATTTTGGGGAGGGGGAGTGGCTTCTTCAGTCCTTGGTGTTTGAAATATGCTTTCTCCCCCTTCACTTCCAGAATTCCCATGCTGGCGAGGGACTTTATATTGATACTTTGTTGTCCCTCAATTTCTTCATATTTTTACAATTCGCCTTCTTCCAGCAGGTAGTCGGCGATCCTTGCTATTTGACCGCCCATACAGAAGGCGGACTTCCTCTTTGCCTCACCACCTACAGTCGATGACAACCTTCTAATAAGGATCCTTCCTATATTCACTGGTCGCCTATTGATCATAGACCATATAAGGAAGAGATCCCCCTTTCTGACTGTCCCGTTCTCTAACCTGGCATCTATAGAGAAGGTGGTGATCTTCTGTATGATCTTGATGAAGCAGGAGGTGATTCTAGAGGCCTTGGAGTTCTTCGGGTTATGCTTTTCCTCTCCAGTCAGCTCCTCCCACATCTTGTTACTGTCATACGCAACAATCTCTCTCTCTCCCATGGCACCTGAACAGGCCTTAGCCTCTTCTTCAGATGCGGTGAAGATCTTGTTCAGGTTTGTCTCTATTATTTGGTGGGTTTCGCCCCCATCCGTACCTCGAGCTGGTAGTCCCCTCCTCCTACTGCTCGCGTCCCATCGTAGGTGGTGAGCTTTGTTAGAGAAGACATAAATTCTAGGGTCAACCTCCGGTACGACCTTGCTTCGGGCGTGCAGATAGTTTGTAAGTTTGAACCCTCCAGGGATTTCACCGTCCTATCATACAACCCCAGCCTCTTGAAGTCCTCCACGTCAACGTAACATGTCGGCATGCATTCCTTGTTAGCGGACCTCCAGTCATAGGCGGACCGGTGCATGATGTCCCGGGGTACGAGCTGGGGCTCCCCTTGAGGGGCGTAAACTCCTTCTACAACCTTTTCAGTTTTCGCCTTCTTACTGGGCATGGGTTCCTTGAATGCAGCCTTCCGCTTCTTCCCGTGCACTGGGCTTCATGACTCTTTAGGTCGGTACTCGGAGGTCTCTGTTTCCCCCGTCTGCTCGGTTGCTTCCGTGAACTGCTCTTGTAGCACCCCCACCAATATCCTCTGATATTGTTCCAGTCTTAATTGTATCTCCAGGCGTTTGGGGACTGGCAGGGCGGTGATCTTCCTCAGCTTCTCGGTTAAATCTTTGACTATCATTTCTACCTCCTTAAGGGAGGTAGCCCTCTGGTACAGGGGATTGCTTGAAAATGGAGAAGACATTTTGCAGGTTAAAGTGGATTAGTCCTCAATAAGGTATACCCAAAGATCACTTTTATTTTCCTAGGCATAATTATCATCAAGTTAAAGGTAATCATCAGGTTATAGGTTATCATTCTTAACTTTTTGGTAGCAAACTTATTAAACAAACAGTAATAATTGCGGTCGCAGTTTTAATCACGATCACAGTTATTATTGTTTCAGAGGAAATCCCAGTCGTGACTTTATTGAAGAGACCACGGTCGCGGTTATTTCGTAAAAAGATTGTGGTCGTGATTATTTTCAGAGGAGGAAACCGCGGTTGCGATTATAATCGCGGTCGTGGTCCTTTCTGTAGAAAAGCTGAAATTAGTGCTTTTAGGGTTTAACGGCTTTCAATTCTTAGGGTTTTACACCTCGCGGCAGTTGCGATGACTCAGAACTTGGTCCACTCCGTCCGTTCAGTTCTTCAGACGGCTGTTCTCCGTCCAGTTATTTCATTTTTCTCATTTTTAAGGTTTTAAGAGCTTTCTTTTTAGGGTCGAGAAGGAGGACGGGGCTAAGCGCCTGGGAACAAGGTGTCGGCGAGATGAAAATCAGCTAAATGGCAAAAGTGACTCGTCGTAGCGATTAAGGAAGAGCTCGAAATCGAAATAAAACTCGTCGGTGTGAAGAAAGATGAACGAGAAGGTTACTTGATCGATGGGAGAGGATGTGACGATGACGAAGATCACGAATGGCAAGGCGAACGATCCCTGCGGACACATGGCGGTGACTAGCTCGGGCGTCGGATGGCGGAATCGCGGCTGCAGGTGCAGTTCTCGAATGAACAGACTAGGAAAATCCAAGGGGTTGCACAAAAGCAAAAGGAGCGTAAAGAGTCTGTCGGCGACTTAAAAGTATTTATAGGCGTTCAAATCGCTCTGACTTAACTGAGTAAAAACACCGCGGTCGTGATGTTCAAGAAAGGAGCCTCGGCCGCGATATTTGCCGTGATCGTGATTCTTTTCAGAATATCGCGGTTGCGGTCTTTCGGCTAAGAGAAAAGATCGCGGGCATGATAATATGATAAGCACGAGCAAAGCCGCGGTCGCGATTATATTCGCGGTCGCGGTTATTATTCGTGGTCACGATTAAGCAAGACCACCATTCTTTTTTTTATTTTTGAAGTTAAACAGACAAATTTATGGAGGAGCCATACGGCATCTACATGAGGAGAAAAATAAACTAAAGGACCACACAAAGATCAAGAACACATACAAACCACCACAAAAACTCATATCGGAATTTGATAAGAACAATGATGTATAGATCCCTCTTCTCCTTCGCTGGCTAACACAAATTTCTATGAGAATACCTTCAACCTGAGTATGTATATGTGGTAGAGTATCTGCGCCAGATCGGTGTTCCAAAAGGATATTGTCCCCACACTTGTTGCCATACAACACCACAACAAAATTGACTGAGAAAGAGAAATCTACTACGAGAAGAGACATAAGCGCTGATTAACAGCGAGAGAGACAAAATAAGAGACCAACCTAGTCTAAATAGAAAGCAAGTAAAAGAGAAAGGAGGTAGGAAACTCGTCACAGCTGGGCTCCACGACAGGGAGGAAAAAGACCGCTGCCTCCAAAGACAACATGCTCGTGCGCCTCCCAAAGAAGAGACCCTGCTGAAGATGGGTGAGAAGAGGCTGAGGGGGAGTGGGACACTGCTTTACGATGGTCAAATCCCCCTCCCCCCAGCCAGCCATCTCTGGAGGAAGAAACCCTAATAGCACTAGGTGAGAGAGAAGTTGCCTGCCTCCTATATTCACCATTCTTTAAATCCCAAAAGAAAACAAAAACGTTCAGAAAAGGAAGAAAAAACTTAAACTAAAGGAAAGAAGGAAGGATAAAGCAAAGATAAAGCGAAGAGAGATCGAAAACTTGGGTTTCCTCCCAAGAAACGCTTGCTTTAAAGTCTCTTAGCTAGACTGTATAAATTTTTCACTCCTCTAGCCAGAAAGTTTGAGAACATCGAGATCATGCAACGTTGGAATGTTGCAAGAGCATTGCATAGTCCGAACAGCATTTGTTGGAAGGCATAGGTACCATATAGATAGGTGAAGGTAGTTTTCTCCTGATCGTCAGGTAGGATGGGAACTTGGTAAAATCCGGAATAACCATCCAAGAAGGAAAAATATTTGTGATGCGCCAACCTTTCTAGAACTTGGTCGATAAAGGGAAGATGATAGTGATCTTTCTTCATTGCTTGATTCAGCTTTCGATAATCGATGCACATTCTCCACCCAGTTACAGTCCAGACGGCTAATTCATCTCCTTTATCACCCTTTACCACTGTCATCCCCCCTTTCTTTGGTACAACATGAATTGGGCTCACCCAATTGTTGTCGCTGATCTGGTAGATAATACCTACATCTCTTAGCTTGATGACTTCCTTCTTTACAACTTCTTTTAACATTTGATTCAGCTTCCTCTGGGGTTGAACCAGAGGTTTTGTTGATTCTTCTAGATTTATGCGGTGCATACATAGAGAAGGATTAATCCCCTTGATATCATCCACTGAGTAGCCTATAGCTTGCCTATGGAGCCTTAGCTCCTTAAGAAGTCTTTCCATTTGCTCTTCGGTCAAACTGGCATTGACTATGACAAGATTCCTCTCTTCAGGATTAAGAAACTCATATTTCAGACCTTCTGGTAATTATTTAAGCTCAAGTTTGGGTTTTGGTACTTTCTCTTCTTCCCTTGTCAGTTTTAGAGAAGCATACTTGACAGCCTCGACAACTTCCTCTTCGTCGCTCAAATCCCCTGCGTCTCGATTCAGGTATTCGAGGATCTCAGCAACCTCGGGGTCGTCGATTTCCGAATCTTCTTTGTTTAACGCCCTCATAAGAGGGTCTACCACCGTTGTGTCTTCTTCTACTTCTTCGCAATATTGGTTGTAGCTATCCACAAAGTAAGAAGATTCGAGCAGGGATGGTCCTTTCATAGCGTCTTTCACCTTGAAATCTATGTGATCATTTCTGACCCTCAGAGTTATGATGCCTTCAGTGACATCAATCAGTGCCCTCCCGGTCGCCAAGAAAGGACGTCCGAAGATAATAGGGCATTTAGGGTCTTCAATAGTGTCAATGATAACAATGTCACATGGGATGAAGAATTTCCCCATGCGAATGGGAACATCTTCGACTACTCCCACTGGCCTTTTGAAAGTGTGGTCCGCCAACTCGATTCTCATATTAGTCCTGACCATCTCAGTCAGTCCTAATCATTACACGAGGCTTAAAGGCATTAGATTGATGCTAGCCCCCAAGTCGGCGAGACCCTTTCTTTCGATGTTATCTCCTACGGAAAAAGGTATAGTAAAGGCTCCAGGGTCCTTCTTCTTAGTAGGTAGCTCCACTTTTACGAAGGCTATTGACATGCTAGCTAGGTGTACAATTTCGATCCTTCCCCCTCGTCTTTTCTTCGTGACAAGATCCTTGAAGAATTTGGCATAGATCAACATTTCTTCCAAGGCATCCAAAAATGGTACCTCCAGGTGGAGATTTTTCACTGATTCCATGAACTTCTCATACCTCTTCTTGAGGTGAGCCTTTACAAGCTTGTAAGGAAAAGGTAATCTTGGCGATAACTGACTCCTCTTGGCAAACAATTCTTCTTTAGGTTCTGGTTCCTTAACCGGCGGGTGCTGGTTTTCTCCCTTGGCTGGGTTCTCTGTAACATTCTCTGGCTCTGGTTCTTTAGGTCTTATCGCTTGAGGGCGCTCTATTGTTCTTCCCGATCTAAGGATCACCATCTTGGAAGATTCTGTGTTAGAAGGAATCTTCCTCGAGGGGTTCTTTACGAGCTCGGCCAACTGAGTGAGTTGTTGGTCTATCTGGCATTGATGTGTTTTCATATCCTCCATTTGTACCTGCATAGTGTTCAGAACGCCAGAGTTGGACAGCGCACTTTGTGTAAGTTGATTGTTTATCGTGTCCTGTCTCTTGACGAAATCGAATAGTTGGCCTACTAAGTCAGGCTGACTAGTACTTCTTGTTTGACTCTATCCTTGATCTTGTCCTTGTCCTTGACTTGCGTTAGTAGCTTGGCGGTTTTGATACTTACCTTGACCTTGATAATTGGTTTTGTTTGTCTAGAAATTGCTTGTCTTGGTGTACTGTCCTTGTCCGCACTTCTTCTCGAAACCTGGTGGTTGCTTGGGTGGATTATTCAGTTGATGTGAATTTTCTATAGCATCCTTGTTGCCATAGTTGAATCCTGGGTGCTCTGGTCTCTTAAAGTTAGCATAAGAGACGTTTTCAGCTTCCTCCTCTTCAGACTCACTTTCACTAGATTCTTCGGGTCGGGTATATACGCAGTTGTCTAACCCATGCCCTCCTTCACCACAGGTGACACATTTCATCACCTTCTCAATTTTCTTCTTTCCTTTACCTCCTGATTCCTTTACCTATTTGACATCCATGGCTATCTATTGTATTTGAGACATGATTGCTTTGAGAGCCTTTGATTCAATCGACGGTGCTTCATTGGTGGCTTTATTAGCATATCCTCTTTCGGTCCGGTCATAATCAGTTCCAGCTTGTAACTCAGCCATGTTTTCTATGATCTTTTTAGATCTACTAGGCTTTTTTCTGAGAAAGTCACTTCCAGCTGCTGCATTCAGTGAGACTCTCTCTTCAGGGGTTAGACCATTGTAGACAGTTGTTATTAAGAACCCCTTCTTGTAATTGTGGTGAGGGCAGTCTCTCTGGTACTCCTGATACCTTTCCCATGGTTCATGTAGATTCTCACTTGGCTTCTGCATGAATGACGTGATCTTCTGCCTGTTACGAACAGTCTTCTCGGTGGCGTAGAACTTGTTCACGAAATCGTCTTCCAATGCGTTCCATCCATTCAAAGCTTGATGCGGTAGCCCAAGGTACCAGGATAGTGCCTTGTCATCCAAAGAGAAGATGAAACCCTTGTAGTAAATAACTTCTTTTGGAACTCCCCGCATCTTGATGGTGTCACAGATATTCTTAAAAGCATCGAGGTGATGATAAGGGTTATTATTCTTTGAATTCCCTCGAAAGATTTTGTTTTGCATCATAGATATTACAACTGGCTTCAGTTTGAAGTTTGCTGCATTGAACCTTGGGATGACCACAGGACATCTTGAGTTGTTAGCTTTTGTAGCTACCAACTCCCAAAGAGTCTTTTCTTCCTCTTCGTCATCTTCACTGGTGTTGTCCCTGTGATTTCTCTCTTGGTGGTTTCTTCTGTTCCTGCGGCGATGACGACGCTCCTCATGGTGATGATCATCTTCAGGTTGTTCTTGTTCTTCATAGAGATGACCGTCATTATAACGGCCATCTTCATCGGTCTTTGGCGGGGGTGGGTGTTGTCCAATCCTCACGTTCCGCTCGTCTGTGGAAAGGGGTGGTCCCACGCGGGGCGGCATGGTGAGCGGAGTTAGTATGGACCAAGTACTTCTTCCCTGGGTACTTGGATAGAACATATGATCAAGTTAGAAAACCGGGCTTGATCAAAACAAACTATTCTACACAAGTTCAGGTTAGAAGATTTAGAGTGGTTGTGTTGTCAAGCTTATTGCTAAGCTTGAGGCACGGGAGTATAGTGGGTGGACTCGGGTTCCTTAACAGTACCATTTTGCCTTGTCCCCGGCAACGGTGCCAAAAAGTTGACCGGCCTAAATTGCGTGTCCAAAAGGAGCAAATTAAAGTAGTCATACTTTTTTTAAAGAGATAACCTGACACTTAGGCCCCTGCAACGATAATGGGGTCCGATGTAGCAATCGGGGTCGAACACAGGGACAAGGTTGGTCGTGATAAGAATGCGGAATCAACACTCTATACTCCAGCATAAAAGAGGATTAATATGTGTTCCTGAGGGAACGGTAGTTCAAGAACAAGAACAATAAGACAAAAGAAGTAAAAGAAACAAACTGTAACAAGTATATGGGAAAAACCCAGGTTGGGGCTCACCAACCAAGGCGTCTCTCCAAAAAGCATACTATATCTCTCTCCTGCATACTCATATCAAGATTACAACCAACCATAAAATGTCTATTCCACTCTCTCTTGATATGAGGATAGATCAAGGCCTAAAAGAAGCCTCTCTCTCAAGATGACAACTCAAAAACCTCGCAGCAAAACATATGGTTTGAAGCAATTAGCATTCCAACACTCTCGTGCATTCATACTACTCCATGACATAGGATAAAAGTGATATTACTCTCTCGAGATATCAACAATCAAACATCACAAGATGGTAGCTAAGCATACAAGTGAAGCATTAAAATAGGTGCAAGGAGATAATCTTGATAAAAATATGTATATTCAAAAGAAAGAGACAATATACATGTTGGGAGAGCCTTAGTGGCTACTCCCAACCCAAGTTATGGTGTTTAGCCGCTCATTCTTGTGGGTAACATGGCGGCGCTACAGAAAAATAGATCCATGAGATACCACGAAGAATGGAGATGAGTACAGCGTGAGGAAATGATAGATCTAGAGGAGAAGAAACATGATACTACACACTACTTCTTCAGATCTAGATCTACCACGGGGATGTCTCCTTCTCTCGAAGAAGTGGCGGGCGCAAGCGGTCGTCTTCTCTCTCCTTGGCTTTCGCTCCAGAGATCCAAGACTAATGAATTGTCGACAACGGGTCTGGGATGCAGCAGCACTTCGTGGTATTAGGATCGAATCTCCTTGATCTGATGTCTTGACAAGACAGGTGGGGGTGCTATTTATAGGCGCCTTCCACCGACTTAAGACCACGGTCGCGGTCTTTCCACCGACTTAAAACCACGATCACAGTCTCCCCTTTATTCTTCCTTGGTCGCGATCTTTGTTGACCGCGATCCTTCCTAGGACCTCGGTCAGAATCTTTGGAGAAGCCACGGTCGTGATCCTTGGAGAAGTCGCGGTCGCGATCTTTGGTGAAGTCGTTGTCGCGATCTTTGGTGAATAACCGCGGTCGCGGTCTTTGGTGAATAACCACAGTCGCGGTCTTTGGAGAAGCTGCGATCGCGGTCTTTGGTGAATAACCGCGGTCGTGGTTGGTTGACTCCTAAAATCACCAAAACAAGGCTTTAGTCAAGAAGATAGATAAAATGTCTACAAAGTCGATTAAAGTTATTCTAAAAGTGGTGTAAAATATATATAAAGAAAGCATAAAGTGAGGTGTTATCAGTATCCATAGAGCTTCCTTCGATAGTGAAGGAAGTGATGAAGGTGGATGTGGATTTGGGGAGGTTGACGGGTACCCGACTAGTAATGTCAGTGGAGCAAGATGTGCAGAGTCAAGTGGAGGATCTAGCTCAGGTTTTCCACCATCATAATGACCTACATATGGGAGAATTGATGTTGATATGATAGGAATAAAAGATTTCAAATCATTTATAAAAGTATTTTGTTTCTCCTTAAAAATAATTCCATCCACATTGGGTTTGGAAAGTTTCATTGTTGATATAGCATATGCTCCAAATATTTTTATACAAGGAGTCCCCAAGGGTTTAGGAGGGATGATGACATCTTCTTTCCAAACAACAAAAGGGGTTGTATGGACTTCTTTCAAAGGTGGCATCTCCTCTTCAAGACCAGCCATGTTTGGAATGGGAAGTGTCTGTGACATCATGTGAATCATTTCATCATTTGTGCGAGGTTGCTCATTATCTAGAAAAGGGTTATGCCAAGTGGAATGATCAATGTTAATATTTGGATTTATTTTAAGGATGAGAGGAGTTGTTGGATCTTCAAAATGACTCTCCTGCTTTGACTTTAGATACTCAAGTAATAAAGTCATAAAAGGAATGGTAGGAATACCAACGTCCTCATCGCAAACGAAATATGACCCCATGGTTTGTGTTATTTCTTTAGGATCTGACATACATGACACAAAATAGGATCATTGCCATCATCATCGGGAAGAACCATCTTGGGTTTCTCAAGCTCTTCAAGGTGCGTCTCCGATTGGCCTTCTAGTAAAGTGGCCAACAAGGCGTGTCGATTTTCTAATATTTTCTATTACTCTTCTATTAATTCATATCGCACTGCTAATTCTCTCTTTAGGGCCTTATGTCTCTCTACCTATTTAGGATTAAATTGGGTTTCACCATTGGATCCATACACCCCAAAAATTTTCCATCCTCACCATTCTCCCATAGTATCCTTAGACATAGTACCCCTCATATTGATTTGGGTGGCATTTCTCCTTATAATAATCTCCAAAAGATGGTGGAATGTAATTTCCATTGCCTCCATCATGGTGGGAAGATTCAGTTTTACAAGGAGTCACTGATCCATGGGGAAGCATATTTGAACAATCTAGGTTTTGGGATTGTGCTTCTAGAAGAGTGGTTAACAAGGCTTGACTGGTTTTCGGTCTTGCCTGTCCTTTAACTGCCATCTTCTCTAGGCCCCTAAGTCTTTCTTCTTGTTGAAGATTAAATTGAGTACTAGAAATAGGTCCATTTCCTTCATTAGAATATAGATAACAAGGTTTCCCATAATTGTTCTCAGAAATATGCGGGTTGTGATTAACATCATACCCACCAGGATGAAAGGGCTCGAGATTAAAAGGGGTGCTACCATAAGTATGGGGTAGAGTCAGGCCGTCAAGAGATGTATGATGGTAAAGGACACAATAATAATATTGTGGGGGATATTGGAATGCCCACTCCATTTGAATAGTATTCCTGAAAGATATGCCAATTAACACACGAGAGGAGAAAGATAATAGAAAATTTCAAGATAAAGGGGTTAGTCAAAAATTACAAAGAGAACTAAAATTATAAGGCTAAGAAATTATGGAACAAATTAAAAATTACAAAAAGTAATCTAGAAAGTAGTATAATTGGAATGGTAACTCAGTAGAAAGAGGAGTTACACTTCTACAATTGTTCTCAGAAGGCAAAAAGAAATTACAAAAATATAAAATAGAAAGAATAATAAGACTAGAGTTATACAACTTAGAGAATATGAACAAGATTATACAAGATATACAAACAACTAGATTTGAAAAATAACCGTTTTGTCCCCACCAACGGTGCCAAATTGATGTTTTTCATTGTCCACGCAACAATCACTAGGAAAAGTCTTAGAGTTTAACCTTCTAACCCGTTTGTCAACTTGTTGTGAACAACAAGTCAACTTAGTATAGATAGGTATCGATACAAGGGACAACAGAAAAGAAAGGTCAAGATTCAAATATGATCGTAAAAATAAGAATTAAATTCTGATTTGAGAGGGCTGTTAAAAACTAAAAAAACAAAAATTAAAGTGTTGAAATAAAGATTAACTAATCAAGAAAATAAAGATCTGGGCGTTTGGAGGATCACCACCAAAACCAAGTTTCTATTCAACTAATCAAATTCCAAACTCCAAGGATCAAATCAGGACCTTGTGGTTGCATATCTTTACAGAAAAACTTACAAGGATCAGACTTACCATGAACCCGTTGGTCCTAGCATTCACAAATTATTGCCTAATCGTCCAAAATGTCACTATCCATGGTCATATTAAGAAGCATGTGAAATCAAACTGACATTCAAAACTAAGACTCAGGTGGTCGCATCACCAAGTATTATAATGGGAAAAAGATTAAAGAGATGAAAAGATGGTAATCGCAATTAAGGGACTATTGTTTCATTCTTACAGAGATCCACAGTCATATCACTTCATAAGAATATATTAGATCATCCGAATAACCACACATAAACAGAGAGAAGACATTGTTTTGATGGAACACTAGAACTAATTATATTGAATCGAACCTAGCTAGTGGACTACTCCTCATGCTCCAGAAGAATCTACTCATACATAACGAGACTAGAAGAAATGCAAACTAAAATGAGATCCAACATTATACATGATGTGGTCTACAACTAAAAATTGGATGTCCTTTTTCTTGTGGAGTCCCCCTCCTTTTATAGGGGAAGGAGGGGTGGAAACTCTACATACAATATTCTCTAGAAACTCCTGACTAGAGGATGAAAATATTTATGGATCTGATCAATAGAGAAAATAGTTGATTGCCTTTAATTATGTTGACTGTTCACATTCTCTTTGTTGTAGATTCCTACAGTAGCAATTTAGAGAGGATTTCTCTCCCGTCAAAGGATCTAAACTGGTCCAAATAATAGTATTTTCTTTTAGAAAATTAAATTTACTTTTCAACAAATAATTGTACACCCAATTAGGAGTTCGTACGCAGACGTTATGACACTTTTGGTGTTAGGTATACATTAATTTCATCTTCCAAGAGAAATTAATCATTGGAGTGATTAGACTATTTTCCTACAAAGAAAACTTAATATAATTAGAACTCAAAATAAATAGAAAATATAAACTAATACAATTAATTATAAAACTAATAAAATAATTAACAAATTAATCTTAAAAAGATATCTAAAAGATGTAAATAAAAAGGATAAATACATATTTATCAGCGACATGTGGTGGGTGTTGTTTGACAGCATTGATGGTTCACATCAAAGTGATCCACTGAGCTTGAGGGTGATTTCTAGAGTCCCCTCATGGTTTTGGGGAGGTAGATGGAGGGTGGATATGAAAGCGGGTGACCCAAAGTTGTATCGTTCTGTTCTTTCCTTACGTCATCATCCATGCCACGACAGTGTCGCGCAGCGTGTCGCAGCAGCTGGAGCACCGATGTTGGAACAGGCTTGAGGTCTCTGATGGCTCGTCCCATTAGAACAGAGAGAGGGAGGAGACAGAGCGGGGCAGGGTTAGCAGGGTCCATGTTTCCCTACCCACGATCATGCCCATGAAGATCTAGGGTTTAGAAACCCTACATCAACCAACAATGTAGAGAGGACAAGCTGAGAGGTGAGGGTGAGGTGTTGGAGAGGCAACACTTCTACAATGGAGAAGAGAGAACATGTCGAGTGGGGGAGCTTGGTCGGGCACGTGTGATGTCAAGCATCTCCATCCCAGGTCATCATTGTTGTCATGTTGGGGTCACAACGCTCACTACAGCTACTTGAACGCAGTTGCGAGGTGGGCTTGAGGACGTAGGAGGTTCATCAACCAGAACACAACAAGGGAGAGAAGAGGGTGAGGAACATAGAACTCAAGGCCAATTTGCCTTCCTCTCTTCATCTTCATGATGACACTAAAGCCTCAAAAGACTCGGTAGTTCCTGCCACAAGTTACAAGGTAGGTGGGGGTGGGACGGGGATGGCATCACTTCTGCTGGAGATGGAGGAGTTGAAACTTCCGCTACAGAGGGGTTGGATGGGTTTTAAAAGGAGGAGGGGAAGCAAGGGATGAGTGTTAGGGTTTTTAGAAGTTGCAACCGTAGGAGTGGTGGCAGTCGGTGGGTTTCTCTTATCCCCTAGGAAACCTGCTGCCAGCCACAGCTAGTCAGGCAATCCAAAGGTGAGAAGGTGGGGAGAGAAGGAGAAAAGTAGAGGATGAGATGCAACATGGGAGCCGCTGGGTGGTCGTACGACCCTCACGTAAAAGAGATAAAGACAAGGTGCAGAGAAAGAAAGAAAAAGGGGAGAAGGGAAAGGAGGCCAGGTGGGCCAGTGCTTAATTGGGCCCAAAATGGCCAAGTCCAAGACCCCAAAAAGGGGGTAGAAAATACAAGAAAAGAGCTAGAACTAGGAATATCATTAGGTCATAAAATTCTTGTGCTAGCTCCAAATTGAGTAAGAAAAGGTGCATTGGAAATGCGAGAACAAGATCTATAAGATGAGATGCATTGGAGGTTATGCTTGAGGACATGAATTGGTTCAAAGTAATTTGTAAGATGGTGATAAGGTAAGAAATTGAAACTTGGTTTAAAAGCAAAATGAGTGTCAACACAAGACAGATGTGTATGAGATGATTCAACAAAGCATCGAGGCTCATTCACTCATGAAATTAAGGCTTAGAGTGAGGAACAGTGCAAGGACAAGTGCATAGCACCTACATGAAGAGAGAGAAAAGTCTGGGTCATCACATCCTCCCCACCTTAAAAGAAATTTTGTCCCCAAAATTAAATTAAGTCATCATCCAAGGTCTGAGATTTCATATTCAATGTCAACATAGTTACACTATCCCGTAAGGTATCATTACCACTTAACAAGTCAATCTCATTCCAAAATCAATAAATCGAGAATTAAAGTCAACACATAGTCATATGGACCATCAAATTGGGAAAGACCACTACACGAGTCACATGTTGGGAAAGATTGTCATATAGATCATCAATTTGGAGAGATCACATTTTTGGCCAATCGAATAGAGTTTAAGCGTAAGGCAAGACTTTCATTCCAAACATTTATGGTTCTAGCTTCTACAATAGCCTAGGTGGGGTCCATGATTGAGATTTTACATTTCAATAATTCAAGATCAACATCACATTTCAACATCAGGATTCCATGCTCAAAATCAATGGAAGATCGCACCCTAGTGCACATGGAGATCACCCCTAAGTTGTAAATCGAAAAAATCAACATTGTCATCATTTTAATTTTTGAGATGTGGGAACATGAAAGTCATTAGTCATAAATCGAGGTGATATCAAGATCTAAATAGGGTGATCATAGGAGTCAAAACAACATCAAGATCATTAATCATGAGGCAAGATTTTGTTATGAAATATAGAGAGTCATGTTTGGACATCCAGGTAATAGGTCAAGGCTAGGGTCTAGATTCCTATCTAGACCATAGGGGTGATCATTCAACCATATACAACAATCGAGCAACAATGGAGCAACATTTTGAGCATTATTTCAATATTCCATGGCATCAATATCGAGTTCATTTTCATAGTATTCGTGGATGATGAATGATCTAGGTCTAGGTGTTTCTAAGAACCCAACCACTAACTATAGTCAACTACATCATATTCCAAGATCATCATTAATTTAAGATTGAATACCGAGTACCAAAATCGTCATGTGTTTGACCTATATGGGACTTAGGTCAAGAGATCATAATTGGGTGGAAGGGGTTACCTTCCCAAACTCTAAATGATCAATCAAGATGAGGATTTAGATGTAGTCAAAATAGGAATGTGACCTAGATTATGGAATTCGTAAGTCAACTACCACCCTAATCTAGCACAGTAGTCCATATTGATCATGAGTCATCAAGGATATTTGAATAGGGCGAGTATCAACTACCAAACCGTATTTCACAAGATCATGAGTCAAATGTCAAGATCATAATAGGGCAACCATATCTTAATATTTTGTGAGTTCAAGGTCGTAATAGAATCCCCTTTCTTTCAAGATCAAGGTAAGGGTAGATTTGGAAATTGAGAAGTCAAATTGAGCACTCAAGAGTTTGAGTATACTAGAGCAAGAGTGAGGTTCAGGTCCCACCTGTTTGTTCAAAATTGAGCTTACAAAGAGGCATAGAATTCAATAGGTAAGTGCCTCTTGTACTCAAGTCATGTCATCATGATCTAGGGTCCAAAGACAGTCATTTCTTGGCATGATCATGGTACATATCAAATAGGAAAGAAGTTTGCTTATCTATGTTTGAGGTTTAATCAAAATAGGGACAACATAGGTATAGTCAATAGTGACCCCATCAAAGTGAGGTGTAATATATGAGTTCCACCTTATTTTTCCATATCACAAATTTACCTCAAACATAGGAAGCACTTATATTTGATCAGGTAACATTGATTTCCATAATTTTAGATATGAGTACATCACTTTTCAAGAGTAATTGCATACATCAAATAGGGTTTTTCATTTAAGATCAGATCATGGAATTATCATCTTAACCAACTTTCTTGATCTACAATGAGTTTTACTTTTCCCCATGTATAATCTACCCAAAATCAAGAATTCATGTCATTAATAGTCAAGAGAGAGGAATCACATGAGCAGACGAGAAAACTACCAATTCATCATCTACTTGGGTGTCTTAGGAGGTCCTTAAAGAAGAGATGAGGTACTAGAAGACTCTCTGAGCTTGAGGAAAGGATTTTTAGTCCTTCCTTGGTTCTTAAGGGGTGTTATCCCTCAAAAATACATAGATTCCTAAGTGTATAGCTCGGATACCATTTGTCATGGAGCCATTTGTTACCCTAAATCCACACTCCTAATGGATACACATCCAAAGGCGAGTGGACCAGGGCATCCGTCCATAGAATGGATCAATATTTGACCTAGGAAATATATATGTAAAGCAGTAACAACAAGATATAGCAAGATAATAAAACGATATAGAGAAGCATGTACCCAATTCTATTTTTAAGAATACCCCATTGGTGTTTCATTTTTTATCTTACAGTCTTGAGTGCAGACGATCTTCATTTGGGAACTACAAATTCGATAAACAAAACATATTAATGCTAAATCATTAAGTATGCTATGAAAAGGCATGTAAACAGTTTAAGAGTAATATAAAAGTTGCTTGTCTAGAAACATCATATAAAATAAGAAGAATAAACTGGACGAGAACAATTAACAATGTTGTTTTATACACAACATGTTTTAAATGTATTTCCATTATAATTAACAACATATTAAGGTCATTGACCAACTTCACATTGGAAGGGTTTGTAAGGGTGCTCAAGATTAGACTACCCTTGTTATCAACATGGTCCACCTTATCTTGACATCTCAAGTAAGACGTCTAACCTTGTGCCCTTACCCCGAGAATACAGATAGGTACACAAAGTTTGTATAATGGACAAGTTCAATTATGCTCAAGGTTTGCTCAACGTATATTCAAAAAAATGAACTTACTAGTCATAAGGAACAAGTAGCCCAAATAAGTAAATAACTATCCAAGCACTCAGACAAGCTTACATACAAACAAGCCAATACCATAATAGGGTCATGTGAGTAAGCGTACCTTAAGAGTTATGATTTTTAAGTATGATTCCTAGAGATGATCCAAAACAAGGGAACCTCACAAAGAAAGATATAGAATGATGCCTTAGATCCGAAGGGTTTTATAATCTAATTAGAATATGATACATGTGGATGTTTCCCAAGACCTAGGTCTCAAGTATCTCAATCTTAGTTCCAAACAAGCATCCAAGTATTCAATTATAGAACAAAAGTCATACTATCACCTTAGGTCTAGGTGATACATGTACACTATATGTAATGTTACATGTAGTAGATAAAACTCTGATTTGGAGATAGGGTAGCCATAAGATTAGGTTAACATCATTGTTTAAACATGCAAGGTCATATCTCGCCATACTAGGTCAATTCATGTACTATTTTACATTTCCAAGCCATAGAAGCACTAAGAGTCTAATATGACATGGTAATCATTAGAGGTTCATTCGTGCAAGATTAGAGTCAAACCATTAATATGTGTATTCACATCACATTAGTTGTCATATATAAGCCATGAGCGCATATGAGTGTGACACGAGGCAAAACTCTTGCAAGGAATTTTTAAGGACTAATTAGAGGTTCACAATATAAGTTTGAGCCATTAGGATCCACTTTTCATAAGGATTAAAGATTCAAGGTTATAGGTAGCCAACATCACATATAAGGACATAATGTGTACCAAAGTGAGTCTTTGAACTACTCATGGCAAGGAGATATAATATATCCATAAAGAATGGCTTAACATATCATAAAGTTTATTGATTTCAAGATTTCATGATTAGATGATGACTATTTAAGATACATCCCCACTTGATCTACCCACATTATGGATGCACATAAAGGAACCATTTTAAACAATCCATGAGAGGTACAAACCAAATCAGCTGCATGTGATAGTTTTATTGGAAAGCTGGCATTTTTCTGACCGAACCAATATATAACATCATTGTATTTGGATGAAGAATTAGGAAGTTATGATGGATTTAAGGTAACCACCATATAGTTTACTTAGAGGGGATTTAGCTCCTTGTGGTCTGAGATTGGGCCTGTGACCCTTCCCAGACCTGTGTTGGCTCGGTACTACACGCGCGGCCCGTGGTGGGTTTGGTTCGAAAGCGTTGACGGCTCACCTTGGAGTGGTGTGTTGCACTTGGGGGAGATTGTTGGAGTCCCCTCATGGGTCTGGGGCGGTAGCTGGCGGGTGGATACGGAAGTGGGTGACCCAGAAAGGTGGTGCTTTGTTCTTTGCTTCCATCATCGTCCACGCCAGGATAGTACCGCGCTGCATGTTGCAGCAGCTGGAGCGTTGATGCTGGGCCAGGCTTGAGTTTGTGAATGGCTCGTCCTGCCTGAGCAGAGAGAGGGAGGAAGAGGGAGCATGGCAGTGGTAACAGGGGCCATGTTGCCCCACCTGCTGTCATCACCATGGCGCCTCTAGGAGTCTAGGGTTTGGAAACCCTGCATCAACCAACAACACGGAGAGGACGAGCTGTGAGGCGAGGATGAGGTTTTGGCGAGACAGTTCTTCTGCAATGGATAAGAGAGCGTCCGTTGAGTGGGGGAGCTTTGTTGGCCACGTGTGATGGCGAGCGTTTCCATCTCATGTCATCGTTGTCGTTGTGTTGGGGTCGCACCGCTCACTGCAGCTGCTCGAACGCAGCTGCGAGGCAGGTTCGAGGCTGCAGGAGGTTCGTCGGCCAGAACACAGTAAGAGAGAGAGAAGAGGGTGAGGGACATAGAACTCAGAGCCTAGCTGCCTTCCTCTCATCGTCTTCATGATGGCGTTGAAGCCTTAAAAGACCCGGCAGAACCGAGGCCGCGAGTTATAGGGCAGGTGGGGTGGTGCGGGGATGGCAGCACTCCCGCTACAGATGGAGGAGCTAAAATCTCCAGTATAGAGGGGTTGGATGGGTTTTAAAAGGAGGAGGGGAAGCAAGGGATGAGTGTTAAGTTTTTAGAAGTTGCAACCCTGGGAGTGGTGGCGGCTGGATAGTCTGGAAGAGTCTCATGTGCCCTTTTTCCAAGAGATTGAGTTGGAGCCTTGGCCATAGTAGATGTTCTTGCAGGGAAGAACCGGGGGGAGGGGGCATGGTATCTGAGATGACAAGTCCGTGAGACAATGTTGCTTCTCAAGGACGAGGGAGTGTAAGTGGTTTTTGTCCATGAAAATTCAAACAAGTTTGCTTCAGCCTTGACCCTTCAAGCCCGACTCCATGGCAATCTCACTAGTGAATAGTACAGACTATATGTATATATACAAATATATGACATCAACTTACATTAGACCCATAGATATATACTAATTACGATTTGGATTAGTCTCACCGTAGTTGTACAACTATACTACCAGGAGTCACATAGTATGTTTTTTCTATTTGCCCCCTGGGCTTGTCCAGGTCTTTTGGTGCTTCTATTTAGAATGTGGGTGACGAGACGGATGGAATCACCTAATCCCTCTTCACCCAATCAAACCCAGGCCTTTTGGTGCTTCTATTTAGAATGTGGGTGACGAGACGAATGGAATCACCTAATCCCTCCCCACCCAGTCGGGATTTGTTGTTATTAAATTTGTAAGAAGTAGACTTCTTCTTTCTCATCCATTACACTAGTCCCTGCCCATCGGAAGGTAGGGTGGGGATTTTGTGCATGTAATATGTGGAGTTATCTTGAAATAGGTGCATCGTGTTCTTTGTTTAACTAGTAATTGAAAATCCTAAGGGCTCCCACCCCCACCCCACAAAAAATGAATTTGACAACTCCCCATGCTAAGTTCTCGCAAAATATGTAACTAAAAAAGAATCTACGCTTTTACGGCGTGTTTGCTTCGCAGGACAGGCGGAGGGATAGGACAGTGAATCCCATTTAAAATCGAATCCCACGTTTGGTTGCGTAAAGACTCTCGATACGATAGGCAACCAGCGGTAGTAGAGTCCTAACAAACTAGGACTCGCAGTTCCGGACCCCCCCCGCCAAGTATTGAGACGGGATATAAACCAACAGTCGTTCCCAACCCAAAACAAACCCTCCCGATACGCGCTGCATGCGACTCTTCGGACGACGCCGCCGCTCAACGAAAGCAAACAGCGGCCACTCTCCTTCTTTTTTCGTCGGCGCTCCACCTACCGATTCTCCGTCTCCTTCTACGGCTGGTTCTCCGTCAGAGGTCTCCGTCTACGGCTGGTTCTCTCTCGGAGCAGTAGCTCTCCTAGACGGTGGGCATTACCAGAACAGCTGCTGATAAGCGACTGTTGAACTTGCCCGCAAAAGAATAGAAGAAATCATAGCGGCTGTTGTTGATCTTGCTGTTCACAACTGCTGGTTCTTTGTGACGCAGCGGCTGCTTTACAACAGCGTTTGTTCCCCCACAGCAATTGTAGAAGCCACGCTAGTTTCAGAACAGGCTCCTCATCTTCGGTCTTCTTCATCTCGTTGCCACTCCACGCTGTCTATCACCCTGCTATTCCACGAAAGCTACCGAGACCTTGTTCTGTTCTGGTCAAGAACATTCTGTGTGCAACTCCAAACAGATAATTTTCTTCTCGACGTACCGATCTACATCTTATCAAGAAGGTAACAAAAACATAGCATTTTAATACATTTTATACGTGGATATCATGATATGTAATATTGTCTTAAAAAGTTTGTGAGTGGAGAAATTTTTACAAAAAAATTGATCCATGTTGCCAATGAACTAGTACACGCTACTTTAAACCAAAGTGCTTACAAATATATTTACATGTTGATTTCAAACTACTTTACTGTCATGTATGGATCATAAGAAAATAATTTTACACGTTTAGTAATGTATTATTGCGGCTGCATTTTATGTGAATATGTCATTTTGTAACTAGTAACTCTATTTCTTTATGTGAATATGTCATTTAAAATAATATGTCCACAACTTAAAATAATTTACAGATTATATGACCATCTTATATTCTCCTCTTTTTCATATATAACATAAACCATTAGTCTTAAACACCTCAACAAATAGATGTAATTTTTGACAAATTTTAATTAGAAAAATTTCTTATGGGTTGCAGTTTTATGTGCAGCAATGACACATTTGTCAAAAAAGGATAAACTTATCCGAAATAGGAGAATCAGTGTACAATTGTTCCTACATTCTATACATCAGTCAATTCTTCTATGGTTAATCATCATCATTATAGTTGCATGGGCATATGAGCGTAAAGTTTTAAGATCAAGATATAGTTTAACTGATCAGAATGAGAATAGGAGTAGCCTGATTGATAGGTTGGTGTACAAGAGTGACAAAAAGTGTATCAACAAGCTAAGGATGGACCGTCAAGCTTTCCGACGTCTGTGTTCATTACTTACATCGATAGGGCAACTCACATCTGGTAGGAATGCAACCATTGATGAGATGGTTGCTATTTTCCTTTATATCCTATCTCACCACTCAAAAAATAGGATAATTCAGGATGAATTTTTCAGATCTGGTGAAACTGTGAGTCGATACTTTCATGAGGTGTTAGATTCTGTGATCAGGTCACATAAAATATTGTATCAAAAGGCTGAGGCAATTCTAGAAAATTCAACTGACAACCGCTGGAAATGGTTTAAAGTAAGCATATTTATTTTACATACATATATTATCAATTAAACAATATACTACATATTATTTCTTACCTAGGGATGCCTTGGAGCACTGGATGGCACATATATTGAAATGTGTGTCCCTGAGATAGACAAGGCGAGATATAGAAATAGGAAAGGATTCATTGCAACTAATGTTCTCAGAGTTTGCAACAAAGAGATGCAGTTCATGTATGTCTTGCCGGGCTGGGAGGGTTCAGCATCAGACATGAGAGTTCTCAGAGATGCCATGAGTAGACACAATGGATTTCGTGTTCCACATGGTAAAATTAACAGATTCATACATAGATAATTAGAATTATTATTTATCTATATTTGTTATTAATTTTTCTCCACAAATATGATTGTAGGAAATTACTACTTGGTAGATGCTGGCTATGTCAATGGTGAGGGGTTTTTAGGACCATACAGAGGGCAAAGATATCATCTAAATGAATGGAGAATAAGCCAACAACCTTGTAATGCAAAAGAGCTTTTTAATCTTAGACATGATTCTGCACGTAATGTGGTTCAAAGAACATTTGGTCTACTCAAACAACGATGGGCGATATTAAGAAGTCCTTCATTTTATCCGGTCAAAACTACAAATAAAATTATTCTAGCATGTTGTTTGCTACACAACTTTATCAGACGGGAAATGTCAAGTGACCCGATTGAGGAAGAAGTCCCTGAGATAGTTACAAATGATGAGAATCAAGATGATGACATACAAACAGTTGAGCCAAGTGATGTGTGGTCTCTTTTTCGAGACAATTTAGCACAACAAATGTATACATAATGGTCAAATTTGAATTAGTCATGCAAATAGTTTCATTTTTCTAAAGTTTTGTTATTTGTTTTTTGTAAAAAACATTTTCGATTATGATGACATTATTTATTTTACTCATTTAATTTTTGGAAAAAAATATATGAATATGACAATCATTAGAATATTATTATTTTTAAAATGTCATTGTAGTATTTGTTTGCTAAATATACTCTTTTCATTTGTAATATTTCTTTTTGAATTGTAAGTATCTTCATCATTATTTAGGGATGAATAATAATGGGCAATCTCAAAATCAAATTGTGGTAAGTAGCAATAAGCCACAAGTCGCTCAACAACAAGTACAAGTTCCATGTGAAGATGGAGGGAGAACAAAGAAAAAGCCCAAGCGGATTTGGACACCTGTGGAAGAGGACAAACTAATTGAGGCACTTGAAGATATGGTGGTTTCTGGGAAATATAAAGCAAATAATGGATTCAAGCCGAGTTTCCTACAGGAATTAGAAAAAGACCTTGAGAAAATGCTACCAGGTTGTGGTTTAAAAGGAAAACCACATATTGAATCAAAGATTAAGGTTTTAAAAAGAGAATTCAATGTAATTTATGATATGTTGAATGGTAGCACAAGTGGGTTTGGATTTAATAATAATACAAATTGTGTGGAGGCTGAGAACAATGTTTGGAATAGCTACATTATGGTAAACTCATTTGACTTATTTTTTTAATATCATATATATTAACTATCTAATTTTGGTATTTGTATATTCCAGAGTCACCCTGAAGCAGATAGTTGGAGAAACAAAAAGTTTCCACACTATAATAAGCTATGCCTGATTTTTGGAAAAGATCGAGCAACTGGAAGTAATGCACAAGATGCTGAAGATATGAGGGCAGAAATGGATAACCAACAACAAAATGAAGATAATGTTCATGTTGAAGATTTAGATGAGAGTGACAATGGCCAAGCTTTTTCTCCAATGGGTAGAGATGGTATAAGAAAGGAGAGTCACAATATGGGGCGGAAAAGGAGAAGAAGTGAGAATGATTTGGCAGATGTGCTATTACATGTGACGAAGCGTCTTGGAGTAGACATTAAAACATCGACAGAGAGACTAGCTGAGTCTATGGTGACAAAATTTGAAAAACAAAAAGAAACAATTGGTGAAGAGGTAAGGAAACTAGGCAATCTTACAGGGATAGAGAAGATATCAGCCATTGTCCTATTGACTGCAAATGAATCACTATGCCAGGCATTTTTTCAGTTGACTGAAGATGAAAGAGAAATATTTCTAAAGAGCCAATTGAATAAGAACTAGAATATTGATTTTGGTTAGAATTTTTTTTATTAGTAGTTTCTTTGTGGAATTTCATTCATGAATTTTGTTTTTGAGTATGCTTCACTTGTATGAAACTGGAGTCATTTTTATATATTTATGTCTTTTTGAGTATGTTTTGAAGATACAATTGCTTGGTGGATCATATTCTTAATTATTTGTTTTTTCAATAATATTGTTTATAACATACAAGTTAGGTTAAAATCAAAGTTTGAGTAGAATTCATGATAGTTTTCCACATCATGCATAATAAATTGTGATATTTTGTATTATATTTCCAAGAAAATTATCATAAAAAATTAGTTTTATTAATGAACATAAATATGTTAACTCATTTTGTTGTACCTATTTTTTACATCAATTAACTTGCACATATCTTTGCATTTTTAATTCGAGTGTAGAATTATAATTTTTTATTTCAAAAAATAAAAAAATATTTTCATAAAATTGTGTCAAAATATTCATTATTAACTACAAGAAATAGTAACGCACACTAAAAACCAATGCTAGAAATGACTGACAATATATTTATCTAATTCTATCCCATGTTGCATCCAAACATAAGATAGGATACCCTGTATCCCATCCCCCACCAATACCTGCCCATGATATCCTTCTGTGAATCCCATCTGAATCCCCTCCCACGAACCAAACATGGTAACGGACTGGAATCACTCGCGTACAAACATATCATATCCACAATTAGCCCTGACCATTAGGGTCATATCTCGCTTTCGAGAATATTGTGTGAATGAACTTCTGGTTGCCTTCATTTGCACCAACCAACAGCTCGTTGCCTTCATTTGCACCAGCCAACCTCGTAACTCTGCCGCATGTGGTACTGTCCTCATCACCGTCCTACTCCAATGCCTTGTAAGCATAATGCAAGACCAAAAGGCGACAAGAGCTGGCATGGTCCCACGAGCCTTTGCTGTGTATCTTGCATTTTGCCATGGTCCCAGCCTAAAGTTGACTGCGGTTACTTCCCCACCTCGCTAATGAACGAACTGGTCACAAGAAACTTTTCTATGTATCGTTTATTTTGGTTCGAAACCTCGCAGAAAAGCTTAACTTGTTGCTTCAAGTTAGCAACATTACATACGCATTTAATAATTGTAATCTCGGGCGAGACAAATACTAATAGTTCCTAATAAACTGGGATATGTATTTTATGGAAATTTATATTTATGCTGGACTTGAATCTAGGATGACATTAGACGCTTAGGAGTAAAATCTACTATCTACTATCTACTCTACCGAGAGACAACTTTCGTTTCCGTCCTCTGCGACTCCACTAATCAACGGACTCTTCTATTATAAAACTTTACCAACCAATATCCGCTCTTCCCTCAATTCTGATTGGACTCTTCATGCGCGCACATCTTTGCCTACATCTGTCCCCCGTAACCCTATTGATATATAATACTTTGGTTGTTTCTCCTCCACCCACATCTCTGCCTGCATCCTTGCTACGCGATCGAGAGGGTGCTCCTCAAAGCCATTACGCACGTATGTCGAGGTGCTTCAACCTTAGGGGCGATGGTACAACATGCCGTTGTGCTTCAACCGTAACAAGAGGGTACATTGATACAGGAGAAAAGATTTGTATATTTATTGTTGATTTTTTGTTTCTAATCTATTGCTTGTTAGTATATGTCACTTATATGAAAGTTTCTCTTTTTTGTTATAATTACTATAGTCAAGAAGAGAAGTTGCTTTACTATTGGATGAGCCTAGACTCTTAAGAAGCGTCAAAAAGCAGTTGTTAGTCTATTGGGATTTCTGGAAAATCGTCAGCAAGCCGAAGCTTATTCTGCTCTGACACAGTGAATCTCTAGATTAAGGCTGAATCATAACAGAATGTGTTGGGGTGTTTGGCAAAAAACAAATATTTATTTTGGCGACGTTAATTTGCTTCTATGGCTTGGAGACAGATCAACCATCGTGACGAAGCAAGCAGAATTTACGGGAACCTGTAACTAACACTTATAACTTCTTTGGCAGAGTTTCAAAAAACACATCTTCATCCATACGGTGGACCTTCTCTCAAGCCCAAAGGTGGTATGAATGCAAAAACCTAAAAAATATTCAGTCAATATATAGTAAGGGGATGAACCCGCTTAGAAATTAGTCGTGTGTGTGGTAAGCTTTGGTATCTCTGTGGAGCATCTTTGGCTACACAACTTCCATTATGTATGTATAAGGAGGCGGGATCATCCCCTTACTAAAAAAAACTTGAAGAATAAAACATCCATTCCAAACATACTCAAAGGTATGTTGGAATAGGTGTAACATTTTCAAATTTCAATAAATGATATTCAAAACAACCAAAGTATAGCAACGAAATAAAAATATTGACTATATTCAATTTTCACAAAAGATTACAAAAGTACATCATAATATCTCATAAGGGTTTACATGTATGTTACAACATAAGGATCTAAATAGAGGAAAGTCTAAACTACTTCAAATCTATCTCCAAACAACATCTCTAAGAGCTAGGTCCATGTTGGAAGCTATGTTCTCCTTGGTCATGTTCAACACCTCGATCTAAACCTGGGTGGTTGGGAAATCACCCAGCAAGAGAGAGAAATACAAGGTATGTGTCAAATAATGAATAAGAACAAAAGATAAGGAAATAACATGAAAGTAAAGGATAAGATTTCATCATAAGATGAACAGAACAAGAGTATGAGGCTATATTCAAAAGAAACATGCCATTAACAATTACATCAAAAAGGATTTGCATGTAAGATAATTATGTCTACCTAACTAAGTAGGGTTGAGGAACCTACCAGACCTCTAACCTATAGGTGAGGGGAGAATAAAACATTCACAGTCACCTACACAATTATATAGGAGAGAATAATAACATTCCTCAGGGCAATTAAATACATGCCCTTTGTGGGTAGTTGTACATAAGTACCGCTACTTTAAATTAAATAGAACATAAATCTACATGCTAGAAAAGTAATCATGGTAAGAGTAGTCATAATATTAAATAAACATGTCAATGGGGTATAAGACTCAAACAAGAAGTAATCATAATCTGGTTTGAGGCATGAACAACATTAGGATTCAAGAATAGAAGATTTAGGGTTCATTTAAGCCTCATTAGGGAAATATAGGGTTTGGCTACAATTATCCCAACATAGGTTGTAAGGAATGCACATACATAAAGAGGGATTGCACATACCTCTCTTACTGATATCAATTACTAACTTTCACTACTTTAATTGAGTCCAAGTTCCACTTTGCCTATTTTCAATGTATTAACATGTATTAGAGTACATAGTGCACATTAATGCATAGAAAACTTAATTTTAAACCTTTTTAGAAAAACTCAAATTTAGACTCTTAAAACATCACCAATAAACTTATTAAGTTATCCTGATCAAGAAAACATATTTTAATGTTAATTTTGGAGTTATGATGATTAAGATGTAATTTTTATGGATTTTATGCATTAAATCCGTTTTACAAAAATCACCCTTCATCAAACCATGAAATCAGACCATGAAAATATTTTTATTAGATAGATATTAATTTTCCAATTCTAAAACATATTTATTTATCAAATTTGGACAAACAGATTAGAAGATATGAATTTTTCTATACTGACCAATAGGAAATTGCCACATCATCAAACCGATCGAGATAATTGAAGAGAGAGGGAGAGGGAGAAAACACCATTTAACCCAAGATCAGGTTTGAAGTTGCATAGGTAACCAAACTAGAGTTTTTAGAGAAGGTAAAACAGATGAGATGACTATGATCAGGCAGATGTTACAGTCACAACAAACCATGCTTGCCAATCAGCAAGCTCAGCAGAAGGCTGTGGAGGCTCAACTAGCACAAATTGCTGCCAAACTGAAGCCACCAGCATGTACTTTTGCTGGTCAACCAGAGTCAAACCCTAGACACGATCAAAATAGAACAGAGCAATTGAATGTCATCACTTGGTCGTGTCTTTCATGAAACTACGAGAATCGCTCATGATGATGATGATACACCTGTCTTTACTCCGAATGCAAGCCCGAATCTAGGAATTGAGAAATCTGCAGAGACTGCAAAAGGCAAAGAAAAGGAACAAGCTCCCAAAGAGCCAGAAGTTCCGCAATATAAACCTAGGATACCATATCCAGGAAGATTGAGAGAGACTAAAATGGACACTAGGTTCCAAAAATTCAAGGAGGCGATGAAGAAACTTTATATCGATATCCCGCTCCTCGATGCTCTCTCTGAAGTACCAGCTTGGGATAAATATCTGAAAACTTTGCTATCAAGGAAATACATTACTGAAGAGCAAGAGATGGTCAAACTGGCTCAGACCACCTCCGATATCATTCTTAATAAGATGTCAAAGAAAAAGAAGGACCCTGGTTCTTTCGGTATTCAATGCTATATTGGAAATGCTTCGAGCAAAAAGGGATTAGCTAACATAGGGGCTAGCATATCTATTATGCCCTACTCCATGTGTAAAATATTGGGCTTTACTGACTTGCTACCCACAATGATGACAATTCAGTTAGATGATTCAACTATCACTGCACCCCTAGGAATTATTGAAGACATTCCGGTCAGGATAGGCAAGGATTCTTATGTCCCATGTGATTTTGTCATTATGGATATCAAGGAAGATCTTAGATACCCAGTAATATTCGGCAGACCCTTCCTTGCCACAACTAGGGTGCTCATTGATGTTGAAGCTGGCACGATCATTCTGAGACTGGGAAAATAAGCAATTCAGTTCTGGGTCCTCAATAGCATGAAAGGTCCCAGAATTCAAGAGGAAGTTTTTCTCTTAGATGCAATACATCAAATGTCCCAATTGGAAATATCTGAACCATCTGATGAGTTAGAAAATGTCCTAATAAATCCAGAAGATGAATTCTCATCCAACGAATTAGTTCAACAATGCTTGCAACACTTAAAGAAAGCTGAAGAAGCACCATCAGCCACTTTTGAGCGCTCAAATCTGTCACTATTTTAGAAACAACAGAAGCACCTAAGGCTCCCGAGATGAAAACCCTACCAACGGGACTTAAGCACGTCATCCTGGACGAAGAAAAGCTATGTCCAGTAATCATCAGTTCTACTCTAATGAAAGACCAAGAAGAAAGGCTTCTCGTTGAGTTGAAGAAACATAAGAAATCCATTGGGTACAAAATAACTTACCTGACAGGTGTAAACCCAGCCTTATGCATGCATAAACTACCCATGGTAGAAGAATTTAAGCCTTCAAGAGAGCACCAGAGAAAGCTGAACCCCAATATTAAAGAGGTGGTTCGCCTTGAGGTCCTCAAACTGCTGAAAGCCGGTATTATCTACCCAATTTCAGATTCCCAATGGGTCAGCCCTATCCAAGTGGTCCCCAAAAAGGGAGGAACCACTGTCGTGCTAAATAATAAAAATGAGCTAGTGCCCATGAGGACTGTCACAGGGTGGAGAATGTGTATCGACTATAGGAAACTAAACAAAGCAACATGAAAAGATCACTACCCTCTACCTTTTCTTGACGAAGTCCTCGAACGCCTAGCCCATCAAAAGTTCTTCTGTTATCTAGATGGTTATTCCGGGTTCTATCAAATTCCTATACACCTAGAAGACCAAGAAAAAACAACTTTTACTTGTCCCTTAGGGACCTACGCTTTCAGAAGAATGTCATTTGGGCTATGCAACGCACCTGCTACCTTCCAAAGGTGCATGTCTGCTATTTTTGCAGGGTTAACTGAGTCCATAATGGAAGTATTCATGGATGACATTTTAGTTTACGGAGATTCCTTTGACAACTGTCTACTCAACCTTGGACAAGTTTTACAAAGATGCGAGGAAACGAACCTTATCTTTAATTGGGAAAAATGCCATTTTATGGTAACTGAAGGTGTCGTCCTCGGACATAGAGTGAGTGACAGAGGGATTGAGGTAGACAAGGCAAAACTTGATGTCATCTTGAAACTGTCACCACCAAAAGACGTAAAAGGAGTAAGAGCATTCTTGGGTCATGCTAGGTTTTATCAAAGATTCATTCAAGATTTCTCGAAAATAGCAAAATCCATGACTCAATTATTGACCAAGGACGTCGAGTTCAATTTTGACCAAGAATGTCTACAAAGTTTCACAACCTTAAAGAACGCTCTAGTCTCTGCGCCTATTCTGAGAGCACCTGATTGGTCGCAACCATTCGAAATAATGTGTGATGCTAGCGAATATCCTATAGGAGCAGTGTTAGGACATAGAATTGACAAAAAGCCTTATGTAATATACTATGCGTCCAAGACTCTTGATGAAGCGCAAAAGAACTACACCACTATAGAAAAGGAGTTCTTAGATGTCATCTATGCATTCGAGAAATTCCGCTCCTACCTGATCGGATCAAAGGTCATAGTCTACACTGACCACTCCGCCATACGATATCTAATTCAGAAGCAAGATGCAAAACCCAGACTTATCTGATGGGTATTGATGCTTCAGGAATTTGATTTGGAAATCAAAGACAAAAGCGTAGTGGAAAACGTCGTCGCTGATCATCTCAGCCGCATTGAAGTCGAGGATGATGATAAAGTACATATCCGAGACTCCCTCCCTGATGACCAGCTAATGAAAATTACCACCGGATTCCCCTGGTACGTCGACATAGTGAACTATCTGACTACAGGAATCATCCACCCTTCTGCCTCTTACCACGACAAAAAGAAATTCCTCCACAATGTTAAGAAATATGTAACATCCCAGGATTTGAGGCCTCGGATAACATGATCTTAAAAGGAATGATTGGACTACCCATATCACCAAGGTGCACCTCCTTTTAAGGAAGCCCATCACAAAGAACTCCATAGTTAAGCGTGCTTGGCTTGGAGTAGTACTAGGATGGGTGACCAATCGGGAAGTTGATCCTGGCTTGCGCGTGAGTGTGGATAAAGCGCCTTGTTAAGGCTAGTGGTGGTCTGTGGGGCTAGTCGTCATTCCTGAAACTCTACTAGAGCCTAGGGTAGTGCGCCCGATCGTAACAAATGGTATCAGAGCCATAACCCCTCCAGTAGGTGGGGCCCACATGGGCATGTGGCATGCCAGTCTTGAGCCGTGCGGTCCAGGCAAGTTGGAAAGGGCTATCTGTAGAGACGAGATGGAGCCACCCTTGCGCTGGTAGCCT
Source organism: Alisma plantago-aquatica (assembly GCA_963693085.1). Lineage (NCBI taxonomy): Eukaryota > Viridiplantae > Streptophyta > Magnoliopsida > Alismatales > Alismataceae > Alisma > Alisma plantago-aquatica. The sequence continues at coordinate 19,465,983 of OY856413.1, forward strand.
TGGACGGGAGCTGGGTGTCCATGGGCCATTGTGGGTCTGCATTGAAATGGGGTCAGATTATGAGGCATATAGTTGAGCCTTGATGAGGACGTCAAGAGTCTAAGTGGGGGAGATTGTAACATCCCAGGATTTGAGGCCTCGGATAACATGATCTTAAAAGGAATGATTGGACTACCCATATCACCAAGGTGCACCTCCTTTTCAGGAAGCCCATCACTAAGAACTCCATAGTTAAGCGTGCTTGGCTTGGAGTAGTACTAGGATGGGTGACCAGTCGGGAAGTTGATCCTGGCTTGCGCGTGAGTGTGGATAAAGTGCCTTGTTAAGGCTAGTGGTGGTCTGTGGGGCTAGTCGTCATTCCTGAAACTCTACTAGAGCCTAGGGCAGTGCGCCCGGGCGTTACACATTACTACTGGGACGAACCTTATCTCTTTCTCCTATGCGCAGACGGACTTTTCGTCGCTGCCTACCTGAAGAAGAGATTACTCTTGTCTTAGAACATTGTCATTCCGACCCCACTGGGGGACACATGAGTTCAAAAAAGACCGCTATGAAAGTTCTGCAATCGGGTTTTTTTTGGCCAACGATAGCAAGAGATTCCCATGATTTTGTAAAATCATGCAATAAATGTCAACTTTCTGGCGGTATAACTAAAAGGAATGAAATGCCCCTCACTATGTGGCAAGAGATCGAACTTTTCGATGTATGGGGGATAGACTACATGGGTCCCTTCCCCTCTTCATATGGATTTTCTTACATATTGGTTGCTGTGGATTATGTCTCGAAATGGGTAGAAGCGATACCCACAGTTTCCAGCGATTCCAAATCAGTCATTAAGATGTTTAAAGATATTATTTTTCCCAGATTTGGAGTCCCCCGAACTGTCATATCCGACGGAGGGACCCATTTTCTAGAACGAAGCTTCGAAGCCCTCTTAAAGAAATACAGAGTCAACCATAAAGTTGCCACGCCATACCATCCATAAACTAGTGGTCAGGTCGAAGTCTCGAATAGACAACTGAAGGCAATCTTAGAGAAAACCGTCAATAGACACCGTACCGACTGGTCCACCAAGCTTCCCAATGCCCTTTGGGCTTACCGCACAGCTTATAAAACACCAATTGGAACAACCCCGTTCCATCTAGTATATGGGAAATCATGTCATCTTCCAGTTGAACTGGAACATAAGGCTTGCTGGGCCATTAAACAACTGAATTTTGATTTCAAAAGTGTCGGAGAAAATAGACAACTCCAGCTGCAAGAACTAGAGGAGCTCAAAATGACCACATATCAAAGTGCCAGGATTTACAAAGAACAAACCAAGATGTGGCACGATGGTCATCTAAAAAGAAAAGACATCGCCATTAGAGACAAAGTCCTCCTTTTCAACTCTAGACTCAAAATGTTCCCCAGGAAACTTCGTACAAAGTGGTTCGGGCCTTTTACCATCAAGCACATATACCCGATTGGAGCCATCATAATTGTTGACGACAATGGAGGAGAAAGGACAGTCAATGGCCATAGATTGAAAAAATACTATACTCCAGTGGACAAAATTCCGAGACAGACTATTGAGATCAGAGATCCCACAACATCACCATAACAAAATCAAAACTTCGTCGAGCCAGCGACGTTAAACCCAGGCGCTACTTGGGAGGCAACCCAAGATCTGAGTATCACCGTTTATCTTCTATTTTTGTTTTTGTTTCCTTTGTTTAACTTAGGTTTACCATCTTTAATCTGAAAATATAAAAAAATCACATAAACAACCAAAACAAACATAAAAATATAAAAATCAAAAACCTAAACCTTCTTAAACGGTCTTGAAATCGTTTGGAGCCAAACAGTCCTGAAACTGTTTGGAGACAAACGGTCTCGAAACCTTTTGGAGCCCAAACGGTCTCTAACCGTTTGACCCCGGGAACTTGTAAAGTCAACCCCCATATCCTATGGAGCCCAAACGGTCTCAAACCGTTGACCTCGGGAATTTGTAAAGTCAACCCCCATATCCTATAAATATAACCCTACCCCCTCTCCTTCTTCTTTCTTTTGATTCTCGAACCCTCTAAACCCTCGCGAGCCCTATTTCATCTCCCCAGCTCTCGCTCCCGCGCAACTCGTGACACTGGTTCTTTCCGCCACCATCACTGACGCTTCCGCGTGTCTTCACGGCCTCCGCACCATCGTTTCCGACGTCCGTTGCCTCGCCGTCGTCATCATCACCCGCGCAACAAGGTAGATCTATGCCACCGCCATCACCGACACCTCCGTCAACATGCCGCTCTCCATTTTTACCGTCGCCGACGTGTTTCTCTTTTCTGACGACGCGTGCGTCATCGCCGTCGTCAACCTTTTCCACCGATTCTACCACCGTCCGCTGCACCCCCGACGTTCCACCTTCCAAATGGTCCTGAAACCGTTTGAGCCAAACGGTCCTGAAACCGTTTGAGCCAAACGGTCCTAAAACCGTTTGGAGCCAAATGGCCTTAAAACCATTTGGATCCCACTAAAACATAAATACATACAAAATCCAACTTTTCCTTTTAAATAAACTTGTTATTTTTGCAAATCCAAATCCTTCTAACACATGACCTTCTATTAACTCTTTCAAATATGGCATCACCAGCTAAGGAAGCCACCAGATCTTCCGACGCTCCTTTCTGGACAACAGAGCAACTGATAGAGGATCGTGCCAAGCTCTAGAAGGTCGTAGATAACTATGAAAAGACTAAACAGATCCCCCCAAAGGTCAACATGATAGCGGTCATGTGTGAAATTGACCGCATCAACAAATGTCTAGCTGAGGAGCCTGAAGAAGAAGTGGAAGAAATCTCTTCCAGTGATGAAGGCTCCGAATACGAGCCAAACTCCGAGGATGAATCCCCAACCGAAAGGTACAAGGGGAAATGAAAGGCCCAGGAAACTGCAATAGAACAACCCACAAAAAATGGGCAAGGAAACAGGTCCGCCCCGCCACTGCTAGGGAACAAACCCTAGCAGGATACATCCCATCAACTGCTACCACCACCCTCACTAACACTCCCGCAACCAACACTATTCCTGTCTTCTCCGTAATCACCACCACCGCACCACCACCCGAAAACTTTTTCATCCACACCATCCCATCCATCGACAAAACTTTAAAACCAAGAAAGTACGTTTGCTCAAGCATACTAATGAAGATGGGGATATATGACCGTATCCTCACCCTGCTCGATAACACAAATCTCTCAAGACTGTACTTTGTCCCTGAGATCTCATACGTCGAGCCCACAAAAGAATTCTTTACACATCTTAACAAAGAATTTGTGGACATTATGGACAGAGTAAGGGACGGAGGTGACCGCAGGCTGGTCACCAAACCTTTTGGTCACAAAGTTTTCATAACAGAAAATCTATTGAACGAAATCTTCATAGACAACCATGAGCAACTAAAAAAGTCCAAAGCTGTTAGTACGGAGATCTCCCAGTTCAATAGACACAACTTTTGGAAATCCCTAACAGGGACCCCAAATTATGAGGCAAAGACCTGCAAGGCCTCCAATATTCATTCTGGGTTAGTGCGCATGCTTCACAAAATTCTCACCAGTGCGCTCTTCCCCAGAACAGAGGGCGAGAATTTTATCACCGCTAATCTTTATATTCTGTGGTCCGTCCTACATGGGAAGCCGGTCAACATTGGACGACACATGATACAAAAGTTTTCAGCATACACCCTAGCTAGGGAAAGAAATCTGCATGGGCGGACACATAACTTCCATTCTTAAATACCTCAAGATGGACAGATTACTCCCTCGGTGCACGCAGATCAAGGGCGACATCCTCACTAATGAGCAAACCTTGAAAAACTCTTACATTATCAAAGAAAAGGATGCAAAATTGCACTACATTTTCTGCCCTACACTACGATCCTCTAGAACTCTACTACCGCTTCCGGAGCTAGCGGATTACGACACGGAAAAACTACTCTTTACTGACGAAGAGCTTACCAAAATCATAGCTTCGGTCAAAGTCACTACTACAGAAATAGCATTCAGTGACACTTTTCTAGGCGTCGGTTATTAAGGACAACCGACGCCTTCTATGTTAGGCGTCGGTTGTTTACGAAAACCGACGTCTATATTCGAAGACCAGCCAGACACGGGTACCGCTTTGTCTTCAGCATCGGTTGTTTATAACAAACCGACGCTTAAAGTCGCCCGCGAAATCCATATTTCGATAAAAAAAAATAGTGTCATTAGCAGCGTCGGTTATTTAGGTAGAAACCGACGCCTATGTGCGATGAAAATTTGCACGAAAAGTGTCACCTTCAGTGTCGGTTATTCAAGGATAACCCACGCTGAAGGTGGTTCCCGCCAAACAATTTCATGAAAATATCGTCCAATTGGACGTCGGTGTTTTCAAACAACCGACGCTAAAGATGTTTAGGCGTCGGTTGTTGTAAAAAACCGACTCTATTTGGGACTTTATAACCTGCGATGCCCGACTCTTCCCCTTTCTTCTGTTTCATTGCGAGCCCTTTTTTCTGCTTCTCCGTCGATTTCTCTGCTCCTTGTTCTCCACGACAGCGCCGTCGTGCCGCCACTGCTACTCCAGCGCCCCCTTCTCCGCCGCCACTGCTGCTGCACCCCCTTCTGGACCGTGCCCCCTTCTCCGGACGCCTGGAGATCGTTGCCGCCGCCGCCTGCCTGACGCCTGGAGCTCTCCGCCGCGCCCTGCTGCTCCAGCCACCTGTTGCCCGCCCTGCTGCTCCATCCGCTGCGCCGCCACCACGCCATCAAGTTCAACCTGCAGCTTCCACCTAGCTCCTGCTGCCTCCTTATCGGCGCCAACAGAACTGGTATGCGCCAGTGTCTTTTCCTTTCCTCTACCTATTTCTCATTTACTGCGCGGATTATTTTGTGAGGTGAAGCATTTTATACAATGTAAGCTTCCGATCCTTCATGGAGCTGGTCACTTACTGATGAGGTTTACTTTGCTATAGATAATAATTTCTGGAGTCAGTCCACAGACAAATTGATAACTATTCTTAGACAATTATAAAAAAAGAACTATGTCATCTTTATCTCTGACTATGTGCTCATTTGTGCTAGAAATTTTGATGTGCTGTAAATTGTATCTTTACAATAACTGATCTGCTTGCCGATTTTAATGATTAGAGATACTGATTAATAGTAAGTATTGATGAATACTTACTTAATTACTGATTTGTTGATTAGATATGTATAGAATTTCCTTATAAATATATTTTTATATACACATACATGTAATTTTGTATAAAATACATGATGTAGTGTGATCTTAAATCCTAGAGTGTACCCCTTTTGTTCTATGATGGTACCTATGACCCTAAATCCTAGAGTGTTTGTTGGCCTAGAAACCCGTCCAAGATTGACTCATTAGGAGTAAATCTTGGATAGTCCCCGGTTTGGGACTGTTCTTGAACACCTAATCTCACTTAGGATGTAAGTGTATAATGTGTATTGAGTTTTCGAGAAAATTTTGGTAGCATTTCCCCGTTTGTTCTCTAAGTACATATGTACTTAGAGAACAGCGGGGAAATGCTGCCGAAATTTTCTTGAAAACCCAATACACATTATACACTTACTAGTGAGATTAGGTGTTCAAGGATGGGATAGGTGGTACACATTTATTATATATAAGAATGACATCACATGTGTTTGTTGGCCTAGAATGTGAACAATCATTGTTTTTTATATTACTTGTACATTGGTATAAATTAGAATGAACAATCACTAAATTATATACTGTTTGTATGGAGTCCGGCTTCATTGTAGATATCTATTATTGTGTTTGTTGGCCTAGAAACCCGTCCAAGATTGACTCATTAGGAGTAAATCTTGGATAGTCCCCGGTTTGGGACTGTTCTTGAACACCTAATCTCACTTAGGATGTAAGTGTATAATGTGTATTGAGTTTTCGAGAAAATTTTGGTAGCATTTCCCCGTTTGTTCTCTAAGTACATATGTACTTAGAGAACAGCGGGGAAATGCTGCCGAAATTTTCTTGAAAACCCAATACACATTATACACTTACTAGTGAGATTAGGTGTTCAAGGATGGGATAGGTGGTACACATTTATTATATATAAGAATGACATCACATGTGTTTGTTGGCATTTCCCCGTTTCTTCTCTAAGTATATATGTACTTAGAGAACAGCGGGGAAATGTTGCCTAATCTTTTCCTAATATATACTTGTTTCCTAATATATACTTGTTTTCTCTGATCATAGAATGGATAGATCATGGATGTCCATTCGTAATCATTGCACCCCAGAGTTTATATCTGGTCTTGATCAGTTTATTAGATTTGCCGAGGAACATAGGAAAAAACCTACAGATAGGTTCTACTGTCCATGTAGGCATTGCGGTAACAACTTGAAAGTCAACACTGGTGAGGAAATCAAAAGTCATGTCATGTGCAACGGGATTGTACAAGGCTATACAGAATGGCACTGGCATGGAGAGATTTCAAAATCGAAACCTGTAGATGTCGATAGCAGTGCTTGGGTGGAAGAAGAAATTGCCTCTGATGACGTAAATGTGAACGAACCAGTTCCAGCAGACATCGTTGATGCGATGCTGGATAGTTGTAGGGTAGAGCACACCGATCCACCTCCTATCTTTACAAACATTGTGCATGATGCTGAGATACCGTTATACACAGGCTGTGCTAAGTTTACGAAGCTTAGCGTTGTGTTGAGATTGTATAAGTTGAAAGCTAACAATAGATGGAGCGACAAAAGCTTCACTTCATTGTTGACTTTGTTGAAAGAAATTCTTCCTGAAGGAAACGAGCTTCCAATCTCAACATACCAGGTAAAGAAAATGTTGTGCCCAATGGGAATGGAGGCCAAGAAGATACACGCATGCCCGAATGATTGTGTATTATTTCAAAAGGACTATGTAGATTTGAAAGATTGTCCAAAATGTGGTGCGTCACGGTATAAATTGACGACTTCGGGGGAGTCCAAAACTGGTTCTCCTGCCAAGGTGTTGTGGTATCTACCTATAATATCACGATTTCAACGCTTGTTTGCAAATCCGAAAGATGCGAAGAATTTGAGGTGGCATGCAGATGTTAAGAAAAATAATGATGGGATCCTACGACATGCGTCTGATTCCCCACATTGGAAGAAGATTGATCTATTGTACCCTAAATTTGGTGAAGAAGATAGGAATCTAAGACTTGGGATTTGTACAGATGGGATGAATCTGTACGGGACATTGAGCAGCCAACATAGCACTTGGCCAGTCATGCTTGTTATATACAATCTTCCTCCCTGGATGTGTATGAAAAATAAGTACGTTATGTTGTCATTGTTGATATCGGGCCCTAAACAACCCGAAAATGATATCGATGTTTATCTTGAACCTTTGATTGATGACTTAAAGAAACTTTGGGCTGAAGGTGTGATGACCTATGATGCTTCAGCAAGAGAGACATTTCGTTTGCACGCTATGTTGTTTTGCACTATTAATGACTTTCCAGCATATGGGAATTTGTCTGGATATAGTGTCAAAGGAGCTAAAGCGTGTCCTATATGTGAAGAAAACACTGATTCAATAAGACTAAAACATGGCGGCAAGACTGCATATCTTGGTCATCGAAGGTTTCTTTCAAAATTCCATCCGTATCGTAGGAAGCGCAAAGCATTCAATGGATGGAATGATGAACGGAGTGCACCTAAACCTATACCAGGGGATGTTGTTTATGAAAGAGTAAAAGACATTGTCAATGAATTTGGTAAGAAATCACAATGTAGTATGGACACACGGAGTGACAATTCTTCATTCAAGAAGAAGTCAATATTTTGGGATCTTCCTTATTGGAGTTCTTTGACAGTCAGGCATTGTATCGATGTAATGCACATTGAGAAAAATGTCTGTGATAGCATCATTGGTACTCTATTAAATATACCAGGTAAGACTAAAGATGGGATAAAATCCAGACTGGACCTACGTGAAATGGGAATAAGGTCAGAATTAACAGAATTACGTGAAATGGGTAATAAAAGAACATACTTACCTCCCGCTTGTTACACGTTGTCTAGAAAGGAGAAGAAAACTTTTTGTGAATGCTTGGTAAATGTTAAGGTGCCACATGGTTACTCATCCAACATCCGTAGATTGGTATCAATGAAAGATCTGAAGTTGATAGGTCTTAAATCTCATGATTGTCACACTCTAATGCAACAAATATTGCCCGTGGCAATTCGATCTATATTGCTGAAGCATGTAAGGTTTGCAATTACCAGACTTTGTTTCTTTTTCAACAGTCTATGCAGCAAAGTTATTGACCCTGATACTCTCGATAATTTGCAAAGAGAAGTGGTTGTTACCCTATGTCAGCTTGAGATGTATTTCCCTCCTTCGTTCTTTGATATCATGGTACATCTTGTTGTCTACTTGACTAGGGAAGTGAAAATGTTGGGACCAGTTTTCTTGCATTGGATGTATCCCTTTGAACGATACATGAGCGTTTTTAAAGGTGATGTTCGAAACCGTTATCGGCCTGAAGGGAGTATTATTGAAGGTTATGTGGCGAGAGAGGTTATGGATTTTTGCAATGACTTTCTCAGTGGTAATGACACTCCTGATAATGACAAGAATATTGAGGAGGGCAAAGGAATTTTGGGATCATGGGTGAAAGTAATCAGCCGTGAGCAGTTGGAACAAGCTCACTTGTATATTTTACACAATATGGACGAAGTGAGTGTTTATATCGAGGAACATACCAATTTCATAAAGAGACAACATCCTCGAGCAAGTTCAATGTGGCTTTCTAGAGAGCATAATAAGACTTTTACTAAGTGGTTTGAAGATAAAGTCTTACATCAAATATCTCAAACACCAAATGATATTACAGAAACTATCAAATGCCTCGCCTTTAAACCAAAACCGAATGTTATGTCTTATGAAGGGTTTGACATTAATGGATTCACATATTACACAAAGCGCCAAGATGATAAGAGTGTCGTCCAAAATAGTGGGGTCACTCTTCAAGCGTCGACTATGTACTTTGCAAGTGCAAAGGATAAGAGTCCACGTGAAGCTAAAATGTTATATTACGGTGTCATTGAGGACATTTGGGAGTTTGACTACATAGATTTCAAAATTCCGCTCTTTAAATGTAATTGGGTTGATAACACCAAAGGAGTTATAGTGGATGAATTGGGTTTCACTTTGGTGAACTTTGAAAAGATTGGCGAGAACGGTGAACCATTCATATTGGCATCACAGGCGAAACAAATATTCTATATCGATGATCCTGTGAATGATAAATGGTCGGTTGTTCTTCATGGTAAAAGACAGTTCATTGAAGATCCTATAGATGAAGAAGAGTACTATGATAAGTATGATGACTCCAGTCCATTCTCAGTTGGGTTGCCAACTCCACAAAATATTGAAGCTAATGATGACTTATATGTGCGCGGAGATCACAATGAAGGATTGTTAATTGATAAAAGATCACAATTTTAGAGACATGTATGTTTATACAAATGCTAAATGTTTGCCTTTTTCTAGTTAATACAAATGCTAAATGTTTGCCTTTTTCTAGTTAATACAAATGCTAAATGTTTGCCTTTTTCTAGTTAATACAAATGCTAAATGTTTGCCTTTTTAATGACATTTTCAGATGGCTGACCATGATGAGCATGATGTCCATGATGAGCATGAAGTCCATGATGAGCATGCTGTCCATGACGAGCATGGCGAGGATACTAATGTAAGTTCTAAAAACATATCCTGTATTTCTATAAAATTCATTATCTTCTAGTTATGTCATATATCCTATATTTCTATATTGGGCTAAGTTAGTGTGTTTTATTTTTGTCAAATTTTAGGTTGATGCACCTGTACCCACTGAAGCACTGGAGCAACTTGATGCGCAACACCAGACACTTAACAAGAAAAGGGGCATCACTCTGTTGAAGAAGTTATTAGCGCTAAGTGGTAGTGGATCCAAATTGGTGGTGGAGTTTGATAATGGAGGAAATCCAATTGGAGTGAACCGCAATAATTTTGTGAACTATCTTGGGTGTACCACTCGGAGCCATTGTGGTGTTAAGTATGACAATTGGCATAAAGTTCCTCAAGGGAAAAAAGACTTGATATGGAAGGATTTATGCGTGAGTTATTATTATTTGCAATTCTATTTTGTAGATTACAAATTCTATTATTTGCAATTCTATTTTGGATACTAGTTAATAACATTTCTATTTTACAGAATCTGTTTGCATTGGATGAGAAGTTGCATCGTAAAAATGTGATGCAACGCGCTGGAAAGATGCTTAGGAATTATAGGACAAATCTGAACAGAGAATACATAAAAGAGGGTGATAAGAAGAAGAAGTCAGCCCTTGAACAATGGAACTTCTTGGACAAAGAAGATTGGGACAATTTTGTTGCTTCAAGAAAATCTGAAGAATTCAAGGTATTAGGCGTCACTCCTAATTTAATTAATATACATTGTATTCACCTATTCAAGATTAGCATTTAGTGCTACTAACCAAATCATTAATGTGCATACTAACTAGGCCCTCAGTGACGCACAAAAAGCAAGGCGTGCACTGAATGTGCATGACCACACTATGGGTCCAAAAGGCTATGCAAGCGTTCACCAAAGACTATAGGCGGAGTCTGCAGCTACTCAGGAGTCTGCTCCTACTCAGGAGTCTGCCACACCCATGCCTCGCCATGATATCTGGATAGCTGGAAGGCAAAACAAGAAGGGTGAAATAAAGAAGCCTGTAACTGCTGAGGCGGCTGCAAAAATGGTAAAATACAACTCTTAGAGAAATCGTTTGAATATTGATTATTTGTGGTGTTAACTTACCAATTTCTGTTTATGGTGATTAGCGGGAGCTGCACGAGCAGAGGAAACAAGGCACGTTCATCCCTCAGGGCACAAGGGATGAATTGACAGTTGCTCTGGGTAACCCAGAGCATCCTGGACGTGTTAGAGGTGTCGGCGCTGGTGTTGGCATCAAAGCATTCTTTGGGCCATCCCAGCGCAAACCCAGAGCGGGACTTTCTCAAGAAGAGGTAACCTATTCTTTTTTTAGAATGTTACTGCAAAAGGAAATTCATTAATAAGAAGCTAATGTTTCTTTTATCCATGTATAGGAGAATAAGAGAGTTGAGGATTTAGTTGCTAAGAAGATCAATGATGTAGTTGCTGAGAAGGTCAAGGAAGAATTGCTGCGGTGGCAGGCATCTCAGGCTTCCAATACGCCTATGGTGACCCACTCTTCTCCTGATGCACAGACTGCGAGTAATCCTGGAGACCCATCGCCTAGCACGTCTGCTGTAAGTATTGTTTATGGCATTGTAGTTAGTCTTTTCAAGTTGTTATGTTTTCAAGATGATATGTATATATGTATAATATTCTTTACATAAATTTGTAGGCATTGAAGCCATGCCGCTTAAGAATGCAAGACTACGTTGTTGCAGAGGCGCAAGCTTACTCGTCCCTTCCTGGGGAAAGGTTTCACGGGAATCCAATGCCACAGGGCTATGTTCGTGTGGGCCCATTATGTGTGTTACCCGATTGGAGGGAAGTTGCGTTGCCATATGCCCACCCAGATATTGATACACTTGGTGAGGCAGAAGGCGGGGTGATATTGTGGCCCAAAGCAGATGTCGTCTACACGACTGAAATTGTAAGATAAATTTACATTGATTTAGACTGTTAATGTGTATATATGATGTCAACTGATCTGAAATTATATGTACAGGTTAAAAAGAAGACACCAGGAGCACCTAGGCCTCCCCTTCCACTTCCCGCATTACCCGATTGGGTTCCAACTGACCTAACATACCCGTTAGGTCCTGCTTGTAGGGGAATGGCATGTTGGCTACAGGCACATAATGTACATTGCCCTATAATTATTTCTTTAGATGCAGATTATGCAGGTCAATCATACGATAGCTCTTTATTTATACAAGATATTATTGAGCTGTTTATGTATGATTGGCTGAATACATCAATGATAGAGACATGGATAAGGTGAGATCTTGTTTATACATCCATATACCTTGTGTAAGATCCGGTGATCTGGTTTCTTATATATTAATGCATACGCCTATATGTTTTGCAGCTACCTAGTCGAAGATCATTGCAAACAATTTGCATTTGATCATGTGGGATTTTTTATTCCATCATTGATTAGTTTGGTAGCTAAAGACCCTGATAATGTTCAACAATACTGTATAGATGCTTTTACAATTTTTGGTCAGCAAAAGAAGACGATAATAATAGCTCCATTCAATGTCAAGTAAGTTTACTTTATTTATAATTTGGACTTAAGAAAATTCCATTTTTATTTTGCATTTTGAGTTATTAATTGTTAACTTCTTACTTCTAGCGGTAGACATTGGGAGTTACTAGTTATTGTCCCCGGGACATTCACTGTTTATTATCTAGATCCTGTGGGGAGTACATTGAACACTAAAATTGGACACGTAATGAGAATGCCATTATTCTGGTGAGAAATATTTCATTTTTATATCCGTTAACATCTTTTATTACATTACTATTTACTTATGTAATTTATTGTGTTATATTAACATGTAGGGGTTTAGATGCATTCAAAAAGGCTGGAGGAACGGTCCCAAGGAAAAAGAACCAGCCAATAAATTGGCAGAACGTACAAGTAAGTTCCCGACTCGAATATATATATTATTGATGTGAATTGTGCTTAGTTGTATTATTTTGTATGTTTCAATTTATAGTGTGCTACACAAGACAATGGCTGGGCATGCGCATACTATGTGATGCGATTTATGCAGATGATTATCAAATATGCCACATTGGACATCGATACCATACATGAGGTATTATATATACTTTCATTAGTTAGTATGCAATATATCAATCTTATCTTATTTTTATATTATTACTTATATATATACATCATTCTCTTTGCAGGTGTTTAAAACTGACAACACTACAGGTAAACGCTTAAAAAATATACATGCTCCATATACGATGGAAGCATTAAATGAAGTAAGAGAAGAATGGGCAAAAGCCATACAAGCAGTGGCAACTGTAAGATATAATTGGGATGTTGATAGCGATAATGAATGATACTTTGTAAATGAATATTTCTGAATGTTAATACATGTATTTGAATGTTTCTATATGTGTGAATGTGAGAATTGAATTTATGTCTGAATGTATGTACTTGTGTGAAATTTTGCTTATGACTTTTGTAGGTTTGCGGCCTGTTTGTAGACTGATATCAATGGATGTCGTAAACCTGCAGTTCAGTTACTGAACTGCAGGTTCTCATCCTGCTGACCAGCCACAGCAGGCCTGCAAACTGATATGCAAAAAAAAACAAATAGGCGTCGGTTATTTATAAAAACCGTCAGCAAAGATCTACAGCGTCGGTTATTTATAGATAACCGACGCCTTATGTGGCCAAAGCAGTCCTCGAAATGGCGTCGGATATACGTATCAAACCGACGCCTATTTAAATTAGAGGCGTCGGTCTTTTGGTATATAACCGACGCCAAAAGTGTTCGCGCCACAAAAAATGGCGTCATTTAGGACACTTTATGCGTCGGTTATCTACTAAAAGACCGACGCTATAAGTAGTATAGGCGTCGGTCCGTTAGTAAATAACCGACGCAGAAAGTGCCATAGCTGACGCCGTTTTATGTGGCGCGAACCCCTTTGGCGTCGGTTATCGACTAAACGACCGACGCCGATAGTTTAAATAGGCGTCGGTTAAACAACCGACGCCGAAGTGTTCGACCTTTAGCGGCGCCCGCATAGGCGTCGGTCGAAAACCGACGCCAAATGGGGTTAAACGACCGACGCCAAAGGCCACTTCTATAGTAGTGAGTATAAGAGAAGAAGACCAAAGCGGGCCAGACAGAGCTTAGTATCACCGCCCCGGCAACTAGGGTAACAAAAATACCAGTAAAATGACCATCTAAGGCACATTTACAACCACAACAGTTGTCGGGGACGCCGACATCAAAGCTAAATCCTGAGACAGAACGCCCCCACCCCGAGGACCTTATGAATACATCATCATTAGACGCATTCATCATAAGCCTAACTGATGAGCTCTCCACCACCATTACTCCTACAACACTACCATCCACTATTATCCCACCATCCACCACCTTCCAACCTTTCTCCTCAACAACCCCAACAACAATTCCTTTTCCCACATCCACACCTCCACCCACATCTTCCACCTCAACCTTTTTCCCTTCGGGTATCCCATTCTCCACTCCAACACCCGACTTCACCTCCTCCGCTCCCATCTCCACCCTATTCCCCTCAACATTTTCGGTCCCACCATTCTCACCAGGAATGTCACCATTTTTTTCCACCACCACCCCGACACCGCTGGTGACTCCATCTACAGTCACCACACAGGTTGCAGGACCATCAATAGTGTCTCTTTTGCAAGACACTTCCACCCTTCGACCTCGACCCCAGCCACCCCCACCCTTCTACATCTGGGGTCCCTTTTACAAAAGTAGGTGAGGAATTCGGACGTCAATTCGACGCTATCCGAAACCTCCTCACCAACCCTTCTAACATTTTATAATCTATTTTTTATTGTGTGCAGGGTCTAACTACACAGGTCGCCAAGATTGATGAGTAAAATCGTGCCCTACCAGGCATCCTCTCAAGCATCCACCAACAGCAGAAAATAGCGGCCATGAAAGTCGAACGCATCGACGACTGCCTGCAACAACTGCCACAGTTGGTGCTTGAAGTGAAAAGCTAGCAAGGCGATCTGGTCAAGCAAGTCGACAGGATTTCTGCGCAAAATCAACCATTTCCAGAAACTCTGTGCGAGCTTAAGAAGCAACAAACTTCTTTAAGCACGGGCTTGGATGACATCAGCACCACCCTCACACAACTCAATAACCGCCAAGAGGAGTCATCCAACAATGAAATCAACCAAATTAATAACTCAAGTGATGGACCTCTGTGGCCGACTCCTCTCCACCGAGGCTCGTTATTCAGATCTCAAATAAACCCACGACGCACCGCTAGAAACACACGAGCATGTGCAATTGGCTTTCGACAAATTACAAGCACTCCATCGGCAGTGCAAGAAGCCTCCACCAAAGAAGACAACAGATAATCGGCAGACGAAGAAGATGATGAAGAAGAAAATGAAGATGAGGATTTTGACTCCTCAGCTGACTCCAACAATAGAACCTCCTCAGACGATAAATCTGACGACCCAAACAATGCTGGGGAGGGCCCCAGCTGAGGAGTTGCACCAAAACAACAGAAAGATCACCACGAAGGTGATAAAGATCCCAAATCCCCTACTCACAATGACAACGTTAATATGTCATATGGGGATCAATTTCTTGACTATTCAGCAATGGGATCTCTGGGGGAAACTCCCAAAGAAGCAGCTTTTGCTGAGTTCCAACAATGTTTATTCGGAACCAGCACGAGTCAACGACAAGAAACACCAGCTCAACATTTCTCCGCACCAGAACAATCGGTGCCCTTACCCCCAGAACAAGAAGAATTAGAAAGAGTTAGCTTAGATACAGATGAAGATCTCGAATCTGCTTCTGATTCAGATAAAGACGAAGTTCTACAACACTACATAGACGATTTGGAGCATACTTCTTCCCACCTTCTGCAAGAGCTTCCCCTTCCACCACCTCTACCTCAAAAGATGCATGATCTAGACATGGCGGTCATCTCTACTCTAGATGCTCAAGATATCTTCATCCTCAACACTATCGTAGATGATGCCAAAGAAGGGGGCGACGTTATCTACCATAATACAAAGACTTTGCGCAAGTTGACACATGAAGATTTCCGCACCATACTTCGACCACAGTCACTGGTGAATATGGCAATCTTTTGTGTCCTCCTTGCCAATTCTATCGAAATCTACATAAGCTCTAAATGGAAGCAACCAATACTTAACGCTTCACTTGCTCTGGGAATGAGTCTACTATATAAAGATTTACAAAACAAATCTATCGAGCAGTTGTAGATGGGGATTGCCAGAAAGGTACGCTATATTACTGTACCCTTTCAAGTTTCTGGCCACTGGCTGCTAATGATCGCGGACACCGTGGCTCGAGATGCCAAGGTGTACAATTTTTGCGCCAGTGAACTAAAGGCTGGATTAATTAATTTTGCTGGTATTGAAGCCGGGGAGGCTAGATGCATCCCTTTCTAGCTTCTGAAATTGATCTAGGCCGTAAGCCCATCCCTCCACCAGGGTTGGAGCCAACCCTGGTTCAAGATAATAAACCCACAAGTCCAAACACAAAAAGGATCTAGGGATTGCACTTTCTATACTATACGCCACATCCAAGCGGTCAATCAACAAATCCCTTTCACTGAGCTGGCCACATAGGATTTTCATTCTCTATGAGGCCGTTACGCCATGGAGCTAATATGTGATAGACGGTTCATCAAGGACTCAACTATGGTGCCTAACAACGTTCCTCGCTACCTCTAATCAGCCATCCAACGTCCTCAAAAACAGCCATTCCGGCAAACATTTAAGGAGTTGGAGAAAGAACAGCCCGCCAGGGTCCCCGAGAAGAAACAATGGGACCCTTACTCTTTTGATTTGGCAGATGATAAAGGGAAAATTGAGTTGCTAACCTGGGCTACCATCAACAAATCACCTTCACAAAAGGTCCCCCTATCTTCCATTACACTGACGTTTTCTAATTTTGACCTCATCGCCTGCAAAAGTCTTTCCGACAATGAACTTCGGCTCATCGTGTCAAGGCTTTACGCCGAGAAAGATGACCTCGTTTTTATAGTCGGAGATATTCTGGATATGGCAGATGTGCTACATGAAACTATACAAATCAAAGGGTCTCTATCCGTGAGTTTGATGGCCGCCTATCAATATCTTCTTGGACAAAATCACCTTACGATCTATATGGCATCAACATACATGAAGGATGATCTCCTAAAGCTAAAGAACTTCAGAACAACTGAGGCACTCATTTCTTTCCTCCAACATACGACTCTGAAGTTTATCATGCTCCCTTTCCTTCATTCAGAGCACTGGATGTTGCTGGCAACAAATATTCATGACGGAACAACAATCATATACAACAGTTCTGACAGCCACTACTATCCAGATCAGCAACAGTACACTACAACACCAAGAACGCCCACGGAGGAGGTGGCGAAGGAGTGTGGTGACCAACTACATGAACTTCTCAGCAATCACACACGGGCATACGGTAAAGAACACTTTCATCGCCCTGCCTTCAACCACAAATGTCCCCAGCAGCTCCGAGAGGCAAACAACTGTGGTTTCCACATCCTCTACTGGATGTACACCATCATGGTCCTTGGAAGACCAGTAGAGGACATGACAGACGTGGATTACCACGTGTTACATGGAAAGTTCGTAGCTAATCTTCTCCGCACACATGGAGCTAATAAAGGACTAACAGAAGCCTGATGCCCTTGTCCTTGTACTTCTCAACCTATCACTTTGACACTCTGAGGACAGAGTGAGTGATAAGTTAGGGGGGGAGTACACTGGACAAGGGCGAGGTATCATTGTTAAATCCTTCCCTCTCTACTTTCTCTTTCACATTTTGTACAAAATTTTCGTAGCTTTCTTTGCACATTTAGATTTTGTTTTTCCCTGTTAAAATAAACCCTACACATAAAGAATAACATCCCTCTTGGAAAACGTCATCCCTAGCTAACTTTAGAATCCAGTTAGTCCTCAAGATCAATAACAAGAATAGCATATAGACATGTAATGGCGAATTAATGAATTGTCTTCACACTAGATTTTCATGCTTTTTGCTTCAAATCTACATCTGACTCTCCACAGGTCAACATCAGGGCCAAAAACAAGCCAAAAACTCTCAAGGACGGCAGGGATATCGGGTGACATCCAAATCAAGAAGCCTCGCAAGTGGACCACTAAGTAGAAACCAAATAAGTGCATGTCGAGAAACTCTAAGAACAACATTCTTCTCTTCAAATAAAAGAGGCTTGGTCGCCCAATCAAAACCCCTAAAATTCCAAATCCTAAGCCTGTGAGTTTACGAATAAAAGCCAGAGTGTTGAATAAAACTATGAGAGATGTGCCACGCATAAGGATCTATATGAAGAGCCAATGAAGGTCTCACACGACCGGTACATTCAGCTGCCCTCACAAAGGCAGATGTGTCGTGCCCGGTAGTGAAACCCTAAGGTATCCAAATATATGAAAGGCTGATAAAGGACTCGCCCGGCCGGTACATTCGGCTTCCCTCACAAAGGCATATGTATCGTGCCCGGTAGTGAGACCCTAAACGCATAGACAAACCCTCCCCCACTTGAAGGGGGAGTTACACAACAAGCCTTTAGCCAACCCTCATACCCACTCTAGCTTCTGGCAAGATTTTCACAGAAGTATAAAACTGATTAGAGTCGACGACATGCACAGAATAAAAAGTGGTCCCAATGTGGGCTACGAGATATGGAAGAAACCTGAGATCCAATCAACTCTCAACAACTAAAAGAGTTAAGGCAAACAAAAGCTCTAATACAACCTTAGGAGATCTCGGGTTTAGATTTGAAGCAAGAGTATGGAAATCTTAACTAAATAAAATCGCCTCACCATTACATGCCTCAGCTTTATCTAACTTGAGGACAAGCTAGACTCTAAGTTGGGGGGGGTGATAACCTCCCATTTTGTGATGTTATCTTAGTAATTTTCCTCAGTTTTCCATACTTTTTCTCAGATAAATTAGATAGAATCCTTAACTTTCCTCCTTTACTGCAAATATACCATTTGATTAACTTTTCTCCTTTTTGTCCTTACAGAAAAATACAAAAACAATCACAAAAGTTCCAAACAGTCCCAAGACCGTTTGGAGACTACCCGGTCCCAAGAACGTTTGGAGACTAACCGGTCCCGAGACCGCATGGAGTCACACGGTCCCGAGACCGCATGGAGTCACACGGTCCCGAGACCATATGGAGCCAAACGGTCCCGAGACCGCATGGAGTTACACAGTCCCGAGACCGTATGGAGTTACACGGTCCCAAGACCGCACAAAACCAAATGGTCCCGAGGCCGTGCAAAGCCAAATGGTCCTAAGACCGCATGGAGTTACACGGTCCCAAGACCGAATATAGGCAAATGGTTTCAAGACCGCAAGGACTCAAACAGTTTCCAAACCGAGAGAGTCCAAACGGTCTCAAAACCCAAATGGTTTCCATGACCATTTGGGCCTAAAACTTCCCAAACCGTTTGGACTTCACTTAAAGCCTATAAATAAGATCCAAAGGGTCCTCACAAGGCATCAAGTTTCAGACGTCCAAAGGCTGCCTCTGCTGCTCTAGAGCTGTTCCATCCTTCATCCACTGCCCCGAGGCTGCCGATCTGAGATCCACACTCCATCCAGAAGCTAATTTCTCTCTCATCACCAAAGAAGGTGGGAAGAGGAGGATTCATCATCGAGCAACCTACGAAGTGTGAAGATCGTCTCTCTCTCTCTAAGGGGTTGACCTTCCTCCCTCCTTCATGGGGATGACGTTCTCTTTCTCTCTTCCCGCCTCCTTCTTTGTCCTTTCCATGAGCGAGTAGTCGTATACACTAGGGTGTGGGGAGTAGCCCCGCTGCCCATGTTTTCATTTCATGCAATGTAATCCATAGTTTTCAATATAGATATACTTTCTTTTTAGTTCAACATCAATCGTTTAATGAATGTTTGTTGCTTCATCACCAACTTGTGTTACCTTTTATCTTTTAGTATGAATTGTCTATGTTTGTACTATTAGATTCGAATCTCGATTGAATGTTGGTTCTTGATGCATGTATCCACCATGCATCTATTTCAGTATCTAGGAGTGTTTTTCAAGAAGTAGAGTAAACTCACTTCCATCGTTATATTTTCATACTATGAAATGGAATCAGTTGACGTATGAAAGTATAACCTTGATAAGTCGAGGAACACACTTTGTGAAGGGAATGATGTAAAGTAAGTGACCATTCGTTCGGGGATGGCTGGCATTGCAACATTCCCACACTTATCGTATTTAGTTCTCCGAAAGGAAACTAAATCTACAAAGATACTAACTGTTTAGACTCTTATTGCAGGCTATGTTTTTATATTGCATGTCTTGATCCATGTGTAGTGGTGGTGAAAGCCGATCACATCCTAGTGGTTTCTTATCATTATTTACAACCTTAAATTTACTTTCTTGCTTTGTTTTACTTATACTTAGCTTAAAACAACCAAACCAACTCTTTGATCTAGATACCAACTGTTAAGAGGTTAAGTGAAATTCTAACGTTTTCCATCTTGTTTCTCTCAATAAGACCGTTGTCCTGAGGATTTGACCCTTAACTATACTACGATAAGACTTCCACGTATCCTAGCATACGTGGGTGGAGTTCTCAATCTAGTATAAGCAAGGCTAAACCTAAAGACTTACTATCTTTAGGATTTTTAGTGGTGCATGCAATTCCATGCGAGTGGAAGCTCCATCATTAGAATAGCCAATAATGTAGCCAATCTAGCCAATTTTGGGACTTGTAGGCACCGAACCAGACAAGACATCTATTCTCCAAAGATTTCTCCTCGACACATGGTTTTTGCTGCAGCTATGAACCCTCCACGACCGTGTTATCCACCCTGACCACGACCGTGGCAATCTGGCATGACCGTGGTGCCCATCGCGACCGTGGTCTTCAACACCACAACCGCGTTTCCTTGCCATGACCGTGGCCACCTGCCACGACCGTGGCCGTCCATCTTTGCCACGACCGTTGCCGTCCGCCACGACCGTGGCCAATAACCATGACCGCGGTCTTCAACCCCACGACTGCGATCCCTCACCACGACTGTGGCCAATAACCGTGATCGTGGAAATAACCACGAATGCGGTCTTCAACCCCGTGACCGCGATCCCTCGCGACGACCGTGGCCAATAACCGCGACTGTGGTAAATAACTACGACCACGATTCCTCGCCACGGCCGTGTCCTTCAGCCACGACCGTGGCTGACTCCCTCCACCACGACTGTGGCCATCCGCCATGACCGTGGCCAATAACCGTGACTGCGATCTTCATAACTGCGACTATGATTTCCACTCTATGAATCACGCCCGTGGTGTTGGCCACGACCATGGCCGACCCCACGATCTGCTGGCCGCGGTCTATAGTACGCCCCTATAAGTAGGTGTCCCCTCACTCATTTGGGGGGGGACCTCGACCAAGGATGCCGAGAGGCTGCTGCTCCGAGATCTGAGGATTCCCAGAGCCCCGTGGGAGAGTCCGAAAGTCTGAGAAGGCCAAAGAGCTCATCATACGCTCTCCTCTTCAGCGATCTTCCATCCTTTCTCCACCCATCCATCCATTTCGGCTCAAATTTGAGGTGGAAACCCAAATCTAGACCGACCTCTATCATCCTCCACCTCTATTCACCCACCAAGCTGTTGTTCGGGGCGGATCTAGAGAGAAATAGGACCAAGAAGTCCAGATCTGATCAAGGAGGAGGACCAAAGACGAGATCCAGCTATACGGAGGCAAAGGAGCGAGAGCCACCTCTCCTCCATGGGATAAATCTCTTCTTCTTCCCCTTTCTTCTGCTGTATTTCTTAGTTTCTTGTACAATGATGTTCTTCCATCTTTGTTCAATGCCAACTATGCTTGTCCATGGCTAGTTGAGCTCTTTCTTGGCTATGTAGCCTATTTTGGGCATGTTTATGTACTTTTTCCTTAAGCAAGTAGATTTATTTCAGATCTAGTATGTTTCTTATTCTATCTTCCCTTTTTGGTTATGATATCTAGTTTGGTTGATCTCTTACTCGCTTGAACTGCTATTTCTGCCTTTATCGAGAGACCCATGTAGGAATGGCTAAGAGGCGATAGTTTGGATCTGAACCGGAGAGGAGGAAGATCCAAGGTTTTCGGTTCCTAACATCCCGGAATATCCTAAGACCCGAGAGGGAACTTAGCATATTCTGAGGTATTGATATGTCATTACTCGAGAGAGGGTCGATGACATATCGTTGATGGTTTTAGTCACGCTGCATGAGAGCGAGTGGGATGACCCACAAGAACAGACACGATAGTACGTACTATGTTCGAATATAGATTGTTTGCTCATGTGTTCGAGGGTTGTCTACGCCCGAGAATGGGTGAATAGACTACCCAACTTGTGGTTACATGGCCAAGAACTCCTTCTCTCTTGATTAGCAGAATCCTGCGGGTTCTGTTTTTTTTTTTTGTTTTCTTTGTTTTGTTTTAAATCGTGACAACCCGCTAGACTAGTTCTAGCACTTACTTTTATCGACTATTGTCTTGGCTTATCTAACTAAAGAACGAGATCTGTGGCATCCTAAACGTCACCACGTCCCTGTGTTCGATCCCATATATCTACTTTGACCCCATAATAAAATTTGTGGGGGCCTAGAAGGTTTTAGGTTATAAATTTAAAAGCTTGATTCTTTCCTTTGTCTCGCGTTCGTATCCGGACGTGAGAAGAAGGTCGATCAGGCACCCTCTTTTACCTTGAGACAGCAACTTCATGGCCAAACATAGAAGGGACGATGCTCTAAGATGTGGGAAATAGAAGGAGAGGATTTCTTCTTGGATTTGGAGGTGGGAAGGGGTAGGCATGGCTTTATAAAGAAGGGGACAAGCATGAGGTGTCTATGTGACTTTCCATGTGTCCTTAGACTAAAGCTTCATCACCATGCAAGAGGACAGCTCATAGACTCTTCTTGTATATCAAAAGTCAGTCCTAAAAGCCCCTAAAGACTTCTAGTCCATCCCCACCATCCTTCAAACAAATAAATAACCCCATTGGTTGATAGCTTTTAAAGATAAGCTCATTTATAAAGAGGGCATTCCCTATAATGCCCTTGGAAAGTAACACCTTCAAACCAAGGTGCAACTAGGTGTCCCATGGTTCAAAATCTCAAGAATGGTAAGGGAATATCTAAGGATTACAATTCAGGTGACAATTTGCAAAGAAAACCTACCAATTGGGTAAATTGCATAAAAGTCCAAAATGTGCATATAATTGCATAACTTGCACAAACAACATCCAAATTTGATCAAACTTGAAACTTAATCTTTTATCATGATTTAAAAACACCTCACAAGGGTATATTAAGGTTTAGAGTACTTAATTATGGTATTTAAGCTTGTTCAATACATTAAGTAAGGTTTGGGGCCTTACACTTCTAACATGGATTTATTTACTATTGTTGCACTTAAGCGGTGATTTTACATTTTAGATCCTTAAATAAGATTTCACTGAGGTATTTGTGCATAAACCCTTCCATTGGTATAATTATTGAACAAATGTTCACCAAACCACTATAAATTCCACAATTTAAGCATCAAGGCCAAAAAGGATAAAAATGATAGGTAAATATTGGGAAAGGGCCAAAAAGAGAATATGTCAAATTTTGGTATGTTACAACACTCCACCCCTTAAAGAGGATTTCATCCTCAAAATCTAAAGAAAAGTGAGAAGGGTGTGTATGCAACAACTCACCACTAAACTCCCAGGTTGAATCAATTAAACTTCCACCAAAACTTTTACCAACTTAAACCTTATTTTTCAACTGCTTAACTTGGGAGTTTAGAATCTTATCAAGCAACTCCACATAGGTCAGGTTCTCATAGATCACCCAAAGGTTTTACTTTTATGATTTATTTTTTTTAAACTTTGTCTTATTATAATTATATTCATTAGGATATCACATTATCATTATCATTCTTTTAATTGTGTCATGTCATATTTACTTTGTTTCCAAAAGAGTTATATTTCATTATTATGCATAAACCCAATATATTTCTTATTTATATCATTAGGAATTTTGTCACAACTAGAGTTATACTAAATTATCTTAATATGTGTTATTATATCTGACCATTATCTTTAATAATTAGATTTAGACTCCATTATCGATTGTATCAATTATTTTGTATGAAAGGGGACACTTTATCTAATTTGTTACAATTAATCCAAATAATGTCACATTAATCACTTATAACTATATTAAACATTGTCACATCAACTTTCTTGCTCACATTAATGTCATCATTAATCATTTTCTCATATTTATTCACTTCTTATTATTGATTATGCACATTTCTGTGAATCTAATTACTTCTTATCCATATTGAAGTCATTATATGTATTTTAGTGATCAAGGTGGGACATATTACATAGTAATGATTTGATTCACATACTAAGTCATTAGGTGATTAATTAGGTTTGTATTAGAGAACAAGGTGATATGCATTTCACATTGATGGCCTGATTAATCTATGATTTATGTGTATTAAAGTATGTTACCTGATTATGACACCTAGTGACACTAATGTATCATGAATGGCATTAAGGATGTATAGGTTAAGGTTAGATGATTAAAACTTTGGGTTTAGGTTAAGATGATCATTATTCTTCACTTATACCTTCTTAGGATGCATTAAGTCCAAGGTTAGATTACAATTATCTTGCCCATCATATCATTAGGGTTTATTGGTTTATGACATGGGCAACATCATGCTTATCCACTATTAGTATTAAAATGTGAGTTACTCTTATTATGTGCATTAGATATTCATTAGGGTTCAAACATATGAACTATTCATGAGATGATTTTTATATGTTCTTTTGGATACCAAGAAACATGTGGTTACAATTATAACTTGTTTGGTCAAAACTAAGGATTCAAGAACACTAACTTCCTAATTAGGGAGTTAGGGTTTCTAAAGTCAAATTAGCTAGATTTCAGTATGTTACATGACTCCATCCCGTTGGAAAGGATTTCATCCTCAAAATCTAACTACCCAAACGTCATCAAACCAACTACTCTCCACTCCTTAAAAGGTTTGGCCTACCAAGAAAAACTAATCTAGAGGTAAAAGGGTGAGTGTAACTAAACCATATATAAGATCCATCACACTTCACTGCACACTATGATTGCTTACTAAACACCAAACTTCAAAGTCTAGGTTCTAGGGATAGCTGTCCAAACATGTGGTTTTATGGGTCATAAGTGAACTATATTGGGTATCCATCCTCAAATAGGTCATTACATATGAAATACTAGTTCAACATATTAGGGTCCCTAAAGATAAATCATATAGATGTCTAAGTCTACTATTGCCTAAAAGCATGCTATTTTGAACAATTCATATCAGCTCAGGCTAGGCTGGTATCATATGAATTCGGGAGTCCTCGTAAACTAAGATAGTGGCGCGGAGGAAAAAATTTCCATCCCCCAAACCCTGATCCTTTCTAGATACCTTTGCTTTCAACTTCATGTCCTAGTAGCTTCCTAAAGGCCAAGCTAAACAACCTCAAGTTACTATGGTTACTTATGCATTTTTTAGTTGTAAGTATTTTAGGAATCTATTCATCATTATTTTAATGTGAAACTATAGGATCCTAAATCAACCCTTCATCATATATTGATCAACTCTAGAAAAAACATGTCATTTAAAGGTAAGTCAAGTATTCTAACTAGGCAGACAAAATTGAAATAGTCAGATTCCAACTACCATGGTCTCTAATACCATGTTGTAAGGAGGCGTGATCCAATCCCTTCTAAATTTTTTTTGAAGAATTAACATCCATTCCAAACACACTCAAAGCTATGTTGGAATAGGTATAAATTTTCCAAATTTATTATAATGGCACGCACAAGACCAAAGTGTAGCAGTAGAATAAAAATAATGACGATATTCAATTTTCACAAAAGATTACAAAAGTACATCATAATATCCCATAAGGTTTTACATTCATGTTACAACATAAGGATCTAAGTATAGGGAAGTCTAAACTACTTCAAATTTGTCTCCAAGAAACATCTCCATGAGCTAGGTCCATGTTGGAAGCTATGTTCTCCTTGGTCATGTTCAACACCTCGATCTAAACTTGGGTGGTTGGGAAATCACCCAGCAAGAGAGAGAAATACAAGGTATGTGTCAAATAATGAACAAGAACAAAAGATAAGGAAATAAATGAAAATAAAGGCTAAGATTTCATCATAAGATGAACAAAATAAGAGTATGAGGCTATATTCAAAAGAAACTTGCCATTAACAATAATATCAAAAAGGATTTGCATGTAAGATAATTATGTCCACCTAACTAAGTAGGGTTGAGGCACCTATTGGACCTCTAACCTATAGGTGAGGGAAGAATAAAATATTCCTAGTCACCTACACAATTATATAGGGGAGAATAAAAACATTCCCCAGGACGATTAAATAGATGCCCTATGTGGGTGGTTGTACATAAGTACCTCTACTTTAAATTAAATAGAACATAAATCTACGTGCTAGAAAAGTAATCATGAAAAGAGTAGTCATAATATTCAATAAGCATGGCAGTGGGGTATAAGACCCAAATAAGAATAAATCATAATCTAATTTGAGGCATGAACACTATTAGGATTCAAGAATAGAAGATTTAGGGTTCATTTAAGCCTCACTAGGGAAATATAGGGTTTGGCTACAATTATCCCAAGGCAGGGTGTAAGGAATGCACATACATAAATAGGGATTGCACATACCTCTCTTACCGATATCAATTACTAACTTTCACCACTTTAATTGAGTCCAAGTTCCACTTTTCCTATTTTCAATGTATTAACATGTATTTTAGACCTTTTTAGAAAAACTTGGATTTAGACTCTTAAAACATCACCAATAAACTTATTAAGTTCTCTAGATCAAGAAAACATATTTTAATGTTAATTTTGGAGTTATGATTATTAAGTTGTAATTTTTATGGATTTTATGCATTAAATTCGTTTTACAAAAATCACCCTTCTTCAAACCATGAAATAAGACCTTAAAAATATTTTTATTAGATATATATTAATTTTCCAATTCCAAAACATATTTATTTGTAAAATTTGGATAAGCAGATTAGAAGATATGAATTTTTTGATACTGACCAATAGGAAATTGCCACATCATCAAACCCATCATGATAATTGAAGAGAGAGGGAGAGGGAGAAAACACCATTTGACCCAAGATCAGGTTTGAAGTTTCATAGGTAACCAAACTAGAGTTTCTAGAGAATGTAAAACAACAAGAAACCAAAACCCTAGAAGGACATGGTAAAAAGAGATGGAAATCATCGATTTTAAATATAGAAGCATGAGTTTTAAGCATGTACTAAGCAATATATGAGAAGGGGGTTAACAAAACTTTCCTCTAGGAAGGTAACCTGAGATTTGAAGGTCTGGTTTCTCCAATCCAAGCTTCTTTCTTGAGCAAAGATCACCTTCTCCACTTTAGAGGTGCAAACCCTAGCAAAAGAGTGTGGAGATGAGATGTTTTAGGGTTCTAGGTGGAGTTTTACCATGGAAGGTCATGGTTCCGACCTGGATGAAGGTGGGAGGAATACTAACAGCATGAAAACAGGGAATCAAAGGATGATTCTTACTAGTTTTGGTCAAAATCACCAAGGAGGAGCTTAAGAAATCCAAAATAGAGAAATTTGGAACCCTAGGAGGCTTCTTCACCAAGGTAGGCACCCTCTTTTACATTGGGACAGAAAATTTATGGCCAAACATAGAAGGGATGATGTTGTAATCTGTGTGAAAGATAAGGAGAGGATTGATTCTTGGATTGGGAGGTGGGAAGGGGTAGGCATGGCTTTATAAAGAAGGGGGCAAGCATGAGGTGTCTATGGGACTTTCCATGTGTCCTTAGGCTAAGGCTTCATGGCCATGCAAGAGGACATCACATAGACTCTTCTTTTATATCAAAAGTCAGTCCTAAAAGCCCCTAGAGACTTCTAGAACATCCCCACTGTCCTTCAAACAAAGAAATAACCTCATTGGTTGATAGCTTTTAAAGATAAGCTCATTTATAAAGAGGGTAATCCCTATAATGCCTTTGGAAAGTAACACCTTCAAACCAAGGTGCAACTAGGTGCCCCATGGTTCAAAATATCAAGAATGGTAAGGAAATATCTAAGGATTAAAATTCAGGTGATAATTTGCAAAGAAAACCTACCAATTTGGTAAATTGCATAAAAGTCCAAAATGTGTATATAATTGTGTAACTTGCACAAACAACATCCAAATTGGACCAAACTTGAAACTTAATCTTTTCTCATAATTTCAAAACACCTCACAAGGTTAGATTAAGGTTTAGAGTACTTGATTATGGAATTTAAGCTTGTTCAATACATTAAGTAAGGTTTGGAGCCTTATACTTCTAACATGGATTTATTTACCATTGTTCCACTTAAGCGGTGATTTTACATTTTAGATCCTTAAATAAGATTTTACCGAGGTATTTGTGCATAAACCCTTCCATTGGTATAATTATTGAACAAATGTTCACCAAATCACTATAAATTCCACAATTTAAGCATCAAGGCCAAAAAGGATAGAAATGATAGGAAAATATTGAGAAAGGGCCAAAAAGAGAATATGTCGAAGTTTCAATATGTTACACTATGTACAAATAACACCAGTAAAAGACCATGTGGATGCGGTGATGGTGAAGAACACAACTTTTCTTTGTTTCTTTCTAGTTACTAATGATTTGTCTAATAAAAACATGGAACTGATTTGATCCGCTATTTGGTAAAACAATCTCTCTACATCTCTTGAAGTTTCTTCTCATTTTAAGTTTTTCGCTTCTTCTTATAGAATTGTATTTTTATTTTTATTCTTTTCTGACAATTATTTTATCAATAACAAGAAAAATATTGGATGTCGAGTTTAGCTTTCATTAAAGATTACATGCAGTTTAGGTGTATACCAACTAGCCGGCTTGCAACATTGATCAACCCATGAAAGAAAGGACAATATGTTGATTTAGAAAAATTAGTCGCATTGAATGATCTTTGACTTGGTTTATTATCACACTAACGATTCAGTCAGGGTTGAAATCCCTGAGCTTTTACCAAAACCTTTTGCAATAATACCACCCACAAACAAACGGGTCTTATCGCAGTATAGTTAAGGATCGAATCCCAAGAGAACATTTTTAGAATCATTTTTAGTCGAATCTAGCTCAAGTGAGACTAATATTTAAAATGATAGGTTGATTTGAGGTTAATTAAACTAAATGTAGGAAAGTAAGGAGCAGGATTAAAGTTGATCTAGATTAATGATATGGAATCGCTGGGATGGTATCGGGTTTCACCACCACTACACATGCAAACACATCCAAACATCAAACATCCACGCAAGATATAACTATCCAAATAGAATTGTTGTGAACCCTCCCTGAGGGATGTTTAGGTCTGCGTAAGCATCACCTTAGGTATCATATGTCTCTTCGCCATCCGGATCATGCACTTACAGTTCCGAAGATACAGATATCCAACTAAAGTTGTGGCCCTCCCTAAGGGATGTTTAGGCACACAGAAGTGTCACCGTGAGCTAGATGGCTCGTCCCCTCACAGATCATACACTTACGACCTCAAGGAATCCCTTTCTATTTCTAGTCAGGGAGTCAACCGTGCTAATCGACAAGCAAGCATGCGATTAATCTACAAGCAATCATCGACGATTAACAATGAAGATACATATATCCAACTGAAGTTGTGGCCCTCCCTGAGGGATGTTTAGGCCACAGAAGTGTCACCGTAGGATAGATGGCTTGTCCCCTCACGAATCATACACTTACGACCTCAAGGAAACCCATTCTATTTCTAGTTTGGGAGTCAACCTCATTAATTGACATTCTACCCTACATATAGAAGTTCTCGCAACATAGGGAAGAACAAGATGAAAGCAAGTAGGTAATCAATCTACAAATGTTAACGATTAACAACGAAATGAAAAGTTATATACATTGCCATGGAATGTTTAACAAGAAAACATGCTTGCATGGGAAGCGGGGCTAGTCCCTGTACCCCAGCAAAAAGGAACTACTCACTCATGATGCGAGAAACAAGAAGAACAAGAGAGAGGGAAGGTTCCACCATGAGCATGATGCAAAAGGTAGTCGCAGATCGGTGAAGATGATGCGGTCTTCTACATCATGTCGGAGTAGATCTGGATGAGGAGGAAGAACCACCAAGGCAGACCGGGCAGATCTTCTTCTCCACCTTCTTTCTCATCTTGACCTCCTTGCTTGTAGCAGGAGCAGTAGGTGAAGTGGAAATGGCATGGATGATCAGGATCAAACCTGCGTTCAGGCAGCCTGTCAGCGTCCTGGGTCAGATGCCTCAAATGAGGACTCTGCTGGTCCTATTTATAGGATCTGGTTGGGGTCTTCACACGATTTGGAGAAAATGGTCTGCTTGAACGGTCTGGAAACTGAAAGGCCCCTAATGGTCTTGAGATCGATTGCCGCCAAATGGTATTGAGGATCGATGGTCTCCAAATGGTTTGGATACCGATCACTGCTTAACGATCTATGCCTCTCGCAGTCTTGAGGACCTAACGATCTACGTTGTCCAAATGGTCTTCGTCTCTAACAGTCTTGGAGTCTTAACGGTCTGGGGATGCAAACGGTCTTGAAGACCGAATGGTTTCAAATGGTCTCTACTCCAACCGATCTTCACTTCCAAACGGTCTTGCTCTGATTGATTTTGATGGTCTACCGGTCTTCGCGTCTGAACGATCTCCCGGGTGGCTAGCCTAACGGTCTTGAGACCATGGACCACCAAACGGTCTTGAGGATCTTCTGTCATCAAATGGTCTTGTGCCTCTCGTCCAAACAGTCTTAGGCTGCTCACGGTCCCTAGCCTTCACTGTCTTGAAGACCGTTAGGGCTCGCTCGGTCTCGAGACCATTCACAGCCAATGCGGTCGTAAGACCGCTGCTGGTCCTGGTCGCGAGGGTGTAGGTCTAGGCGGAGGCAGTGTTGCTGTCGATGGAGGCATGGATGTAGTGGCGCCAGCGATGGGGTTGCGAGGCAACGATGGAGGTGTTCGTGGAGAAGCACAGAGTTGCTGAGGAAGCGGGTTGCAGGTGGATGGAGAGGAAGGAAGAGGTTGGAAAGGCGAAGGAGCGTCGACCAGGTGTTGTGGAGATCCAACTGATCTTGACGTAGGTGACTGCCCATACAGTCTTGCGACCGTGAGGCTTCACACAATCTTGAGACCATATGGAAGGGGAAAGTTGTAAGGGCAGAACGATAGGCGGGGGACCAAGTGGGGAGGTGAATGAGGGGTGTTGATCTGGGATTGTGTAGTGAGGGGAAAGCCCAAGATCTAATGAGGTGACACCGAATGGATCAAGATCGATTAAGCAGACCGAATGGGCAAACCATTTAGTCAAGATCGTTTGGTCAAGACCAAGGATGAGAGGATCTTGTGTGAAGGTAGATCTAGGGTTGAGTGAAAGTGGGCCCCAGCTAAAGGTTCAACCTCACCTTAACTTGCATGATTTGCATGAAATTCGTATAAAACTAGTTAATAACTTGATAATCTGATTAACCAAGAAAAATTGCACATTGTAAGATTTAAGGAGATGAAATCGAATGTATTTAGTTGAATTGGGTCCAAAATGGCAACCGAAAATCATGATGAATTTGGATTCATCAGAACCCCAAACTTAAATGTTGCTCATCCTCGAGTAACACAAAACCTAAAACAGTCACCAAATGAATACTTTTAACTTGTGTGGTTGCCTCCTCTTCACATCACGATTGTTTCCTTTCTTCTCAGTATAACTAAGCATCTCAAATTTCTAAGATCACTGAACGCATCTTACCGTATCTTCATTCCTGAGTTTGTTTTCCAACATCAATTCCTCCTCACTTTTTCCAACAACAAGCATTGCTAAGAGTTTTGTAAGAGTCTAGAGATACCCACAGAACAACAAGTGTGCACTTGATCTGACACTGGTGTATTTCACGATAGTGGAGGCATTCATTGTGCCTTTAGGTAGAAAATGGAGTGAATGGTGATATGGAAGGAAGAAATAAATCTCTCCTCTATTCAACTCAAGATTTTTATTTTATGATTACAATTTCATTGATTGCATTTTTTGTGTGAATCTCTTCTCTATTCGACTCGAGATTGCATTTTCTTTTTGTGTGCACATTGGCATCTTTTCTTGGTGGTACGCCCCTATTTATTAGCGAGGGGTATGGAAGAAGCGGATATAGAGGGAGGTAGTGTGCCACCCCGAACTTAGGGTTTGGCACAATTTTGTCTATTTTTATTTCTTTTTTATGGATGGAGGGGTACGAAGATGATAGAAGAAGTGTAGAACAGAGTTCAGATCAGAATGTAACTTGATTTACAATTCAGTGCACCG
The DNA here is from genome assembly GCA_963693085.1 of Alisma plantago-aquatica. Classification (NCBI taxonomy): domain Eukaryota; kingdom Viridiplantae; phylum Streptophyta; class Magnoliopsida; order Alismatales; family Alismataceae; genus Alisma; species Alisma plantago-aquatica. The sequence goes on from OY856413.1 coordinate 19,498,212, forward strand.
GGTGGTTCTCTTTATCGTACTCTGCTCAAATAATGACTTAATGAGGATCCAATGGAGATTCCATGTTATTGTTCCACTTATCAGTTAGGAAGCATGATGTGATTGATCCCTATCAGTTTGATAGACACTTGCCATTTTGCAGAAGGGTCATGATGTTAGGATTCATAAGCTTCACAAGATGATTTCAATCAAAAGGCTAGTTTTCAGAAAGTGGTCCACTTAAGGATCTGCTTCGAATAAGGAGGGTATAATGATGCAAAGAAAAGCATAGAAAGAGAAACTAGCCAGTTAGGTAATGTCTTTTATTGAAACAAAATTTCAACAAGTTTCTGTGCAATATCTTTGAAAAAATTGAAATGTTTGAAAATTTTGATAAAAAATGAAATAGTGAAATTTTAAGTTTGAAATAGATAGGAGTGGGTGGAAAGTAGAGTACGTACCACCCACCCTCCACCCCAAACTTAGAATTTTGTTCGTCCTGAGAAAACTCTAAATCCGAGATGGAGGGGAAAATTCATGCCGGTTGGACCACCAGATGTGGTTGCATTCCAATCAGCACGCATCCTCCATCTGAAAATCTAAAAAATGAAGATTAATCAGAACTCAAGATAGCATCCCGTGATGTGATTTTTATTTAGTGAAAAATTATCTAAGGAAAATTTCTAATTCAAAATTAAAAGTAAAACAAATTTATTGATCGGGTTGCCTCCCGACCAGCGCCTTTGTTTTACGTCGATGGCTCGACGTGCATACTATCACCATGGTGGGGCTCTAGGTGGAACTTGAGCTAGATAGACATATTATTTTGGTGGTTTCTTTCTCAGCCATTCATTAATCTTTGATATGATTCTGGCCTCTTGTATTCTTCCCCATACTGAGTAGGCAGTGTCGGAACACATAGGGAAACAACTTGAGTTTTGTCGCTCAATGCGAGGCGGAGAATATTTGTAGGGGATCTAAATGACTTCATTGATGAAGTAGTGTTGTTGAGGCTCAGAAGAAAAGTTCATTTGTTGATGCACTATCCCTTCATCGTAGCAATGCTGGTCATTAATGTTAATCAGATATGGATTCGAGGGATGTTCCTTGTAGAAACCACAATCCAAATCTTTTTGCGGAGGGAAGGTGAAATGAGTAATCTCTGTCTGTTGGGCTACCAGTGCATTCTAGAGGATAGTTGTTTCTGGATGAGGAGGCTCATGGACACCTAAAAATGGTTTGGTATGTGTCATGACAGGGTTGAGAGGTGTCTTCTCTTTTTCACAAATGTCTTCAATTGTTTCTATAGGCTTGAGTTCCTCAAAAGTAGCTTCAACATCTTCTTCTGCAGAGTCGAGAAATTCAATGCAATCCTTTACTTGTTTGTCAATAGGTTCATCAGCTGATGGGTCTGTTAGAGCAACTTCTAAAGGATCATCTGATTCATGATTCTCTTGAGTAAGAAGTGACATACACTCTATGCAATCAATAAGATAGACTTCTTCTTCCATGCTTGGTTTTTTCATATTTTCAAAAACTTTGAACTCGAGAGTTTCTTTTCCTAGTCGAAGAAGCAAGGTTGTTGCTTCAACATCAATTAGATCTCTTGCAGTGGCGAGGAACGGACATCCAAAGATGATAGGGTATTTGGCATCTTCTTTTATGTCCATAATGACAAAGTCACACGGAACATATGCATCCTTGCCTACCTTAACCGGGACATCTTCGAGGATTCCTAACAGACGTTTTATCGAATCATCTACAAGCTATATTGTTATGCCAGTAGGAAGAAATTCTAAAAATCCTAGCCTCTTGCAAAGGCTAAGCGGCATGATCGAAATGCTAGCACCAAGATCAGCTAGTCCCTTCTTATATGTAGAATCACCAATATGGCATGAGATACCAAAAGATCCAGGATCTTTCTATTTCTTGGGCATCTTGCTTTGAATAATATTGGAAGTAGTAGTTGCCAGTTTAACCGTCTCAACTTCCTTGGTTCTATATTTCCTTGTGAGGAGAGACTTCAAGTACTTTGTCCAAGCTGGTATCTCTACCAGCGCATCTAGAAAGGGTATATCAACATGAAGTTTCTTCATAGCTTCCTTGAACTTGTTGAAACGGGTATCATGCTTTTTTTGCCTTAGACGAGATGGAAAAGGGATACGAGGCTTGTATACAGGGATATCAGGTCTCGGTGTTGTTTCTTCCTTTTCTGTAGCAAGTTTCACAGAATTTTCTTTATCTGACTTATCATTGCTTGGCTGCTCCTTCAGAATAGATTCAGGTTCTTCATCAACATGATCGTTCACCTGGTCTTGTTCATCTATGACAACCACTGATGTTTTGATAGGAGGGTCGGGATATACATTACCAGAACGAGTCATAACAGCCTTCAACTGCTCAGGATGTTTAGGGTTGTTCTCCGGTTGACCAGCAAAAGCTCCAGCTAGAGGCTTAAGACTGGCTGACAGTTGGGCTAACTGAGATTCAATAGCTTTCTGGTGTTCTTGTTGATTAAATATCATAGTTTGTTGTGCTTGTAGTATCTTCTCAATGGCTGACAGTTTGTCATTAGGAGAGATGGGTTCGGCTTGTCGTCCTTGTTGTTGATTCTGGTAGGGGACTTGTTTGGGGTCTTGGAACTGAAGGTTGTTCTGGTAATTGTTGTAGTTCCTGTTCTGGAAGTTACCTCTGAAATTTCCTTGATTCCCGAAATTATGTTGTTGGTTATACGAACCAAGTTGTTGTGAGTTTACTGCTCGTGAAGGATTTCCATATTGAAAATCAGGAAGATTCCTGTTTTTATTTGGATTGTAATAACCTTGACCAAGAAGTGTGTTGACAGCATTTAGACTTTCCATCTAGCCATTATCTCCTTGTCCATTGACTTTGCTTAGAAAAACATCATAAAGAACATTTCAAGCTAGCATGGAATGATCTGTGCCTTTACATGCTTCACAGAACAATGAAGATGATTTGATATGTTCTTGTTGTCGAGGGGGTGAGTGTCTTCTTTCATAGGCAGCAAGAGACGATTCAATATGGTCTTGCTTGGCAACTAAGAGTTTGAGGGTTTCAACGATAGACTTGTACTCATGAATGGCTTCAGCCATTGCCACCTTCAATACTCCTTTGCCTACAGATCTACCCCAATTGGCTTGATTTTTATCTCCAAGTGTGACAACCTTCCATGCACTATTATAGCTTTGACGCATGAAGTTACCTCCAGATGAGGAGTCTAAGAACCTCTTGATATCATCATCCACACCCCTATAGAAGATCTCAATGAGTTGATTCTTAGGAATGTCATGGTGTGGACACTTACATAGAATCTCTTTGTATCTTTCCCATGCTTCAGCTAGGGATTGTCCAGGGACCGGAGTGAACATTGTTATTCGACCCCTAATTTCTTAGTTGAGAGAAGGAGGATAGAACTTTTCTAGAAAAACATTTTGAAGTTGTTCCCAAGTAGTGATGGGTACACATTGCAAGGAGTTATACCAACTTATAGCTCTATCAGCAAGAGAATACTTGAAAAGACAGAGTCAGATGGCATCATCGGATACTCCATTCTGCTTTGTCATAGCACATAGATCAATGAACCTCAGAAGATGTTCCTGACTATCTTCTCCTTGCTTACCATATAACGAACTATTTTTAAGCAAGGTGATCTAATGTGCCCAGATCTCGAAGTTTGGAACGTTGATGGGAGGAGGTTGTACTAGGTGATGAACATCAACAACTTTAGGGATTGAAAACTCCCTAAGGTCTTTTTTGCAGTTCTGTTGCTTGTGCTGCCGCTTGAGCTGCTCGGATCTCTGTTTCAACTGCAGCTCTGGCTTCTTGCATAAGCCTTTCTCTTTGTGCAGTAAGGGCTTGAGCAACCCTTCGGGCTATTTCCTCCTCTTGAGCCATCCTTGCTTGGTTCTCTCTATTCTGACGATGAAAAGTTCTATCTATCTCAGGATCAAAGCAAGCAGTGAGATCGGGACTGTTTAAGTGGTGCATGCACTAGTCTTTGTTGGTACCTGGGATGGAAAGATTTTTCAGAAGTGAGATTGACAGAGTAGAACCAAATTCAAGTAGATGATCAATTGTATCAAAAGAAAACGCAAAATCCTAGATTAGCCTTAAAAGAACTAGATTTGACTAATTGATTCTGTTGTCCCCGGCAACGGTGCCATAATTTGACGTGGTTTATTATCGCACTAACAAATTCACTCTGGGTTGAAATCCTTGAGCTTTTACCAATACCTTGTGTAATAATACCACCCGCAAGCAGATGGGTCTTATCACAGTATAGTTAAGGATCAAATCCCAAGAGACAATGTTTTTAACAATCATTGTTAGTCGAATCTAGCTCAAGTGAGACTAATATTTAAAACGATAGGTTGATTTGAGGTTAATTAAACTAAATGCAGGAAAGTAAAGAGAAGGATTAAAGTTGATCTAGATTAATGATATGGAATCACTGGGATGGTACTGGGTTTCACCACCACTACACATGCAAACACATCCAAACATCAAACATCCAGGCAAGATATAACTATCCAAATAGAACTGCTGCGAACCATCCCTAAGGGATGTTTTGGTCTGCGTAAGCATCACCTTAGGTATCAGATGTCTCATCACCATCCAGATCATGCACTTACAGTTCTGAAGATATAGATATCCAACTGAAGTTGTGGCCCTCCCTGAGGGATGTTTAGGCACACAGAAGCGTCACTGTGGGATAGATGGCTCGTCCCCTCACGGATCATACACTTATGACCTCAAGGAATCCCTTTCTATTTCTAGTCAGGGAGTCAACCGTGCTAATCGAAAAACAAGCAGGCGATTAATCTATAAGCAATCATCGACGATTAACAACGAAGATACATATATCCAACTGAAGTTGTGACCCTCCCTGAGGGATGTTTAGGCCATAAAAGAATCACCGTAGGCTAGATGGCTCGTCCCCTCACGGATCATACACTTACGACCTCAAGGAATCCCATTCTATTTCTAATTTGGGAGTCAACCTCGTTAATCAACATTCTACCCTACATATAGAAATTCTCGCAACATAGGGAAGAACAAGATGAAAGAAAGCAGTTGATCAATCTACAAACATTAATGATTAACAACGAAATGAAAAGTTATATACATTTCCATGGAATGTTTAACAAGAGAACATGCTTGCATGGGCAGCGAGGCTAGTCCCCGCACCCCAGTGAAAAGGAACTACTCGCTCATGATGCGAGAAATAAGAAGAACAAGAGAGAGGGAAGGTTCTGCCATGAGCATGATGCAGAAGGTAGTCACATCTCGGTGAAGATGATGCGATCCTGTACATTGTGTCGGAGCAGATCTGGATGAGGAGGAAGAACCACCAAGGCAGACCGGGCAAATCTTCTTCTCCACCTTCTTTCTCATCTTGACCTCCTTGCTCGCAGTAGGAGGAGTAGGTGAAGTAGAAATGGTGTGGATGATCAGGATCGAACCTACGTTTAGGCAGCCTGTCGGTGTCCTGGGTCTGATGCCTCAAATGAGGACACTGTTGGTCCTATTTATAGGCTCTGGTCGGGGTCTTCACACAGTTTGGAGCAAACGGTTTGCTTGAATGGTCTGGAAACCGAAAGGCTCCTAACAGTATTGAGATCGATTGTTTCCAAATAGTCTTGAGGATCGATGGTCTCCAAACGGTTTGGAGACCGATCACTGCTTAACGATCTATGCCTCTCGCGGTCTTGAGGATCTAATGGACTATGCCATCCAAACGGTCTTCGTCTCCAACGGTCCTGGAGTCTTAACGGAATGGGGATGCAAACGGTCTTGAAGACCGAATGGTTTCAAACGGTCTCTACTCCAACCGGTCTTCACTTCTAAACAGTCTTGCTCTGATTAGTTTTGATGGTCTACCGGTCTTCAAGTCTGAATGGTCTCGCGGGTGGCTGGCCTAACGGTCTTGAGACCGTGCGCTGCCAAACGGTCTTGAGGATCTTCTATCATCAAACGGTCTTGTGCATCTTGTCCAAATGGTCTTCGGCTGCTCACGGTCCCTAGACTTCACGGTCTTGAAGACCGTTAGGGCTCGCATGGTCTCGAGACCGTTCGCAACCCATGCGGTCGCAAGACCACTGTTGGTCTTGGTTGCGAGGGTGAAGGTCTAGGCAGAGGCAGTGCTGCTGTCGATCATGCATTGGATGCAGTGGCACCTGCGACGGGGTCGTGAGGCAATGACGGCGGTGGTTGTCGAGAAGCACAGAGTTGCTAAGGAAGTGGGTTGTTGGTGGATGGAGAGGAAGGATGAGGACAGAAAGGCAGAGGAGCGTTGATCAGGTGTTGTGGAGATCCAACCGGTCTTGAGGTGGGCTACTGCCCATAAGGTCTTGAGACCGTGAGGCTTCACACGGTCTTGAGACTGTATGGAAGGGGAAAGCCGTAAGGGCAGAACGATAGGAGGGGGATCGAGTGGGGAGGTCAATGAGGGGCGTTGATTCGAGATCGTGTGGTGAGGGGAAAGCCCAAGATTCAATGAGGTGAAACCGAATGGATCAAGATCGATTGAGCAGACCAAATGGGAAAACTGTTTGGTCAAGACCAAGGATGAGAGGATCTTGAGTGTAGGTAGATCTAGGGTTGAGTGAAAGTGGGCCCCAACTGAAGGTTCAACCTCACCTTGACCTGCATGATCTGCATGAAATTCATATAAAACTAGTTAATAACTTGATAATCTGATTAACCAAGAAAAATTGCACATTGTAAGATTTAAGGACATGAAATCAAATGTATTTAGTCGAATTGGATCCAAAATGACAACCGAAAATCATGATGAATTTGGATTCATCAATCTTGTTGATACTAAGCCACTTTATAACCACCCCATTTAGTAAACTCTTTACCCCAGCTACCTGGAAAGAAAAGGGAATGTCAAATTTACAGATTGAGCCAGCCTCTACGACAGTTTAAGTTTATTTAGAGAAGCACAATTAGTAGTCGATCATGATTTCCTTCATTAAAATAAAATGTCCACTACCATTTGAGATACTTCTTGCAGACAATTTAGTAAGTTTCTCATCATACTTCTTAAATTTGTTTCTAATTATGCACATCCACTATCTATCATTTGCTATTATAACATAACAAACCATTAGATAAATACGTAAACTTTTACTTTGGCATGTTCATAAATATATAGGTAGAACTACATTTGTCCTTCTCATTTGTCTTCTGTGACTTGTAAATGACTTAATTTGCATGTTGAATTTGAATCATTGAGACTTTATGGCGATATAATATTTCAACTAGGCTTTTATGCAATTCAATAATGATCTTTATTGAAATCATGACACATACATCAATGATGTTATTGGTATAATACCAAAACACAGTTGATATTGCCATATATCTTTGAAAAAAATGAATATATCCATAGACAACATGTATGATCTCAATCATGAAGAAACAACCAACTTGAATTTCCACCATGTATTGCAATGAATTTTGGTAGGTATTGTGATAAGACTAAGAAAATATATTGACATTTATTGTACCCATACATATTCTAGAACATCAAGTGTTGTGTATTATAATTCTACTTAGTATATTTTGGTAACATTGAGATGTTTTTAGGTAAGGATATATAACATAATTGTTACACCCCGGTCTCACAATTACCACTAATCATGAGATTAGGGTATAAATTGAGGATTTAACGTAATACAAAGATCACCCTTAATTTTTTCTTCTTTTCAAACTCTTTGTTTTCTTGTATTGAACCACATAAACTAACTTTACAAGAGAATTAAACTTTTATTTCTCTAATGTAATCTTAGCATTAATGATACACATCCATACATTCATTATGTTTCTGACACTTCCATGTACATACAACATGACAATCATTTGCATTCTCTCCTATTAAGGAAACAAACATATAAAACATCATTTACAACTCTCTCTCAGATCTATACAAGGACCTAGAGTGACCGGGACCGACTGAACTTAACTATACTTAGACTTAACTCTTGTGGCAGATCTACTCTGATGCAATGATATCTTCAATCCCCACAATTTCCCTAAAAATTTTGAGTAGAGGGGTGAGCCTACTCGCTCAGTGAATGAGTATTTCAAAGAAACAGTCTAAAGCACTGATATAATTACATATATACTTTTGAGCAATTGATGTCAATCATAATAGCAGTAAGCTTTAAAGAGTCTAATAATTGACAATCATAAATATGGCAAGATACTCTAAATATCTATAAGAGTGAATCAATATATGAAATGCTTGATTGATCATAAAGAGAACTAATAATTCAAAAACATACAAAGAATAATTGAATAACTGTACACACTTGTTTGACCTCTCATTCATTTTATTATGCCCTGATCATATGCAGTGTACTCTACATATGAAGACTCGTAGTGCACTACGATCACACCGTAAAAGACTTAGCGGATACACCCAGAAAATTCTAAGTCTGACTACTCTCCTGGTCTGCAATAGGGAAATGGCTCTCTGGCCTAAACTGGACTCCTCCTCTAACCTGAGCACACAGGCAGAGAGTCAAGCCACCTCTTGGTTTTTCTGCACTCTAGTGCCACCAGGACTTCTGGTTGATGTTGGACATGCTTTTCTATACTCTAGTGCCACTAGGACTTCTGGTTGATGTTGGATACTACATTCTGTAATTTAAGGAGACTTCCACTAGGGCTTCATCCCCCGTATCACTTGATGGTACGTTCAGACCCCCGTATACTGGTCACACTCCCAGGGTTAGGTCATTTCATCCCTAAGGAGCAGACCTCTCATAGGGATTCTATGGTATTCAGGGATCTTAAGTCTATTATTTTATTATTCCTAGAAATCTCTTTCTAAATTGTACCTTTCTCTTACTTATACTTGACTCTGATATCTCTATGGTGTCACATCTACTTATTTGAAGTTATAATACAACATGTATATCATTCTAAACTTAGCAGAGTAGTATATTCAAAACATTGTAATATACTGAGAAATCAACATACTATACATGCAGGCAGACTGAAATACTTAAATAAACATAATGCAAGTCCATTTGGCACTTATACACTAGAATCATGCAATTAAACATCTTAATATACTTATGAGAGCTAATTACTTAGCATACGAGTAATCATCATTTGCACCTATAAATTATTTGCACTTTCTTGGAAAACATGCACATCGACCCAAATACTGGGTTGTGCATCTCATACTGAGAACATGGTAATCAAAACGCTTAATTCATTGAACACCCTATCCTTAGGGTTTCATTTACCTTATTCACTTATCACATGGCTCTCATAAGGATTTCATGTGACATAAACATTCACTGAATAAAGACTATTATCAACAAATCATATAAAATCAATTTATGTATGAAACCCTGGAACTGAACTGAATTTGGGTTTCCATGCCATTCACTGAGATAACATGCATCAATAATAAAATTGAATAAATAAAGTCTATCCTATCAAGAAAATCCGTTCAAATGGATTTCACGATATCTATTCACAAATATCCAACTTTCCCCGCATCTAGGGTTTCACCCTCTTTACTGAGATATCAAACAAAAACTATTCACTTTGAATGAAATCCAAGATAGTATCTGACATATATGTACTATGAATTTAGATAAACAATCATTCATAACCAAGGAGATCTAGATAAGCAATTTTCTCTATTTACTTATACAACAAATTTCAGTTATAGACAAATTCCCTTTATTTCAGTTTACTCTTATAACCTCTGCGAATACTTAGGAAATTCTCATTAGGATGTATTGTATATATTTCTAATATGATTTTATCATCTGAACTTCATCCAAACAGAGGAAGAATCCATTTCATATCATTTTGCAACAACTTAGAACAAATAGACAATTCAAGGTTTGTAGTCGCATACTAGCAATTAAAGATTATGGATGAAATAACCAATTTTCATGAAATATACTATTTAAAGGAAGTTCCCACTCACCCTAAGGTGTGAAAACACCTTAAAAATGTAGCTCATCCTTGAAAATGTTGATCTCATATCAAATCCCTAGCAATTCACCCAATTCTTCTTCCTTTCAACTCAAAAACCCTAAAAATGAGGGATTATGAAGAAAGAGTGAGAAAAGAGGAATTTTTGATACCATTTTGGATCAAATCAGAGGATGGATGGAATCTTGACATGTGAGATAATATTGACCAATAACGTCTATGCAAAGAAGCTAAACCTACATGATTTCATCATTCCTCGGACTGCAAAACCCTAGGTCAGCATCTCCATCACTTTCTCCTCTCAAACCCTAACTCTCCCTCTCTCTCTAGGATTTTGTTTCTCTGGAATGAATCATGAATTATGAGATCTTATAGTGTGTTAGGTTGAAAATATAGAGCAATTGAGATGCTTGGGTAAATTGCACATTGACCCCTCACTATACTTTCTCTTATTTTAGCTGAATTTTCTGTCATAAAAAGGTTTATGTAAATTTGTGAATTTTAGAGATCAAACCTCCTCCAAAAATTATTCTAATTTATTAAGTTGTGTATAATTCAGTGGAAAAGCTTCACTTAAAATTTTATATCATTCCAAGCTTCCATTAAATAATTAAAAATCGAATAGTACACTACTATGTAGAATTTTGTAGAAATATCAGTTACTGTAATTCATCTACTGATAATGTCTAAACGCATCCAAAAATTATTATAATTTTATATGTTATTTATGATTGAGGTTCAGATATCCAGTTATAATTTAAGATCATTTGGAGTTACCAATAAATAACTAAAAATAAAACACTACACTACTGAAAGGTACTCTGTCAGTATTTTGGTCGAAGTATAGTTCGACCGAGAACCACTTTCAAAGAACCCTCAAATATTCTGAAATTGTTCTCCAATATGCATGATTGAGTTATCCATATCATATATAAAATTAAATTAAATTTAAAATTTTTATAAAATTCGAAAAATCATTTACCACACTGCTATCCTGATCAAATTCCATATTCATGTACTATCAAAACGCTAATTTTTGCCGATTAGGGTTTACATTTCTCAAACCCTAATTCTTCAAACTAAAATCATAATTAGAGTTTATTCTTAGGTTTGAAACATCACAATTGATCAACTATCATTAATCAAGTCTAAACGATGTTCAATCTAATCAAGCATGTAATCATTCAGGTAAACCCTAGTTTACTAATTAAGCACAAATGCGATCATTACAGTAATGGTATTGTGGATTCGATACCTAATTAACAATGATGGGTCTTGATAATAGGACATAAGAATAATGTGAAAGATATATTTCTATTATATTGGAAAATGAGACAAAATGAATATTGAAGGCAAGAACAAATGAGAAATATTTCTTATGAATATTTAATTTGCTACATAGCTTTATCAAATAGAAATATTTGTAGATAAGCTTTTGAAGGTACAAGTATTTTCCAATGTTTGTATTTCCAATGTGTGCTTTTTCACATTCTCATGATAGTGTATGTCATCACATATTCTTATGATCACTACAAAGTTGATGAAACCATATCTAGGGTAATTGCTCCTACCAGATAAGGTACACAATTGGGAATACATCCTTTTTCATTACATAGATGATCAATGGTAATTTCATAAAATAAACAATCATTCTATCGATGTCACAAATGACCATATAAAATAATTTACAATTGGTACATGATTCAGTACATGAATGAAAGGAGAGAAAAAGTGGTATTGTGCAAGAGAAACCATGTTATTAGAAATTTATACATTGTAACAAGGTATCTTTTTCTAATATAAGTGGACAAATTATAATATATGTTAAGCTCTGTGAGTTATTATTTTCATACCTAATTACTATAAAACAAATTCTATGTTCATAGATTTTGAACATTAAAGTGAGGTTGATCATGATCATGTTCATAATAGGAAAGTAAGAGAAGTTATAAGCAATATGAAGATTGTTTGCTATTGTTTTCCTTTTTTAATGAATCAAATTTCACTAAAATATTTGAAAGTGAAATTTTTGAGTGATGTAAATTATCTACAATATTTGAAATTGATGTAGATAACAAGATGGTTTTGATTCTAAAATTATAAATGTATATCTAAGTAATTGTTAAAGAATAATTAATAATGTTAATGAAATGCCAATGACCACAAAGACAAAACCTAAGCTTATATTAGAAGATTACATATCCTTATTGTACAATATTTGTCTTTTTTTTGGTCGGTAAAAAATATGTGTTGCTAATATTACCAAAAACTTTGGGCACTCGGTACACTATTACATCAGACAAAACAAATAATACCCCACGTAGGGGGAACAAAGATCTCTAGATGGATCAAAAGTAACTAAGAAACCTATCAAACTATCAGGCTAGTTCCAAAACACTCCTACTAGAGAAGGACTACAACAAGACATGATTACATACACTTCGGCATACCCACAAATAGAAACCACATCATGAATTAGTCAAACACCAGCCATCCTGCCTAGAACTAGCCTTCAAGCATCCAACTTTCTCAGCTACCTATCTTAAGGATTCTGAAGGAGCAAACCCGATCAGAGCCTCCATGTATAAACATAAAGAAAATGACTAACTATGTGACAAGAAAGAATCAAAGAATTTAACTGACAAAGTGGAGCATGAGCAAGGGCTTGAAACCCGACCTTCTTGCCTAGCATAAAACCAACTAACAATAACCGCACCCACAGAGTGTGGCATTGCACCAAGAATCAGGAAGACTTTCTCACAACCAACTCAGACTAACAACTCTGTTAAACCTGCAACAACTCTTACCGATTGTCACCAGTTCTGGCTTCAGTCATCCAAGCAAAAAAACTTGGAAGAACTGACAAGTATGTAGCAGCAACACAGCCTGGAGTCCAGGGCCCCCGAAGGGGATAACACCCAAATAGCTTGAACTGCTACCTTGGTCTAACTAGCATATCGTTGAATACCATAAAGGTATACTGTACTACCACTTGTCTATCCCAAGAAGATGGAAATTCAAGGAGGCTGCAACCTCTTCCCATTACCTCTTCAACTCAGTCGTTCCCTTGCCCACGAGTGGCACACCCATCAGGGAACAACTCAGTGGAAAGCAGGGATTCACCTTACGCATCAGGAAGCCTAGAATCCGCAGATCAAGCACCTGACGGGGGGTTCCTTTATGCAGCAGCAGAGGGCATCGAGGAGGAGATCCCCCCATAACCTAGCATTGTGCATGATCATCCTGTGCTAGGAGCCGACGGGAAACAAGGCTTGCGCAACACCGGCACCAGAGTAACTCAGACTGCCAATGAGCAGCAGAGCACACACATCCCTTTGCCATCTACTAACGCTTCGAGTCCCCAATGGAAGAAACCATCCACCAATCAACCCTAGTAACTGAGTCGGGAAAGGAAACTGGTACTATGAGGCACCACCTCCAGGACCAGTCATCAGATGGGGCACCACCAGGCGGACCAGAGCAGGGATCCCTGGACGATTAGAGAAGAGCCCGTCCACCTCCAAATCCACCAAAGGAGGAACCAAAGTTGAAATCGAAGGGAAAAACTTCAGCCCCCTGGACGCCCAGGTCTCATCTCGGAAGAATAGGTGCCTGAGAATAAGGGTGAGGAAACCCATCTTCACCTGTGATGACGTATCGAGTTCGCCCGAAGCCCTGAATCTTGGTAGGAAAAACTTCACTCCAGCAGTCTCTCTTGAACTCCGAACAAATGCCAGATCCATTTCCGCACAATACAAAAACATCGACCCACTTCTCCAGGACATCCGAGGCGAAGAAGGACCCATCGATTAGGACTCGACTCGCTACTTTACTCTAGGAATATGCACCAATCTTCAATCAGAACTCACCATGGCTGCGTGGATGCCAGGGGGAGGAAAGTGCCAAGGAAGCGCTCCCTCCCCCCAGCGGAGGCCGCTGGGAGAAGTCTAGAGAGAAGGGAGAGCAGGTGCCCTAGAGAGAGAAGCATTTTTTTGAATAATATTTGTCTTTTTTACAACAACCACTCAATATTCTGGAGAGCTTTAAACTCTTTGTCAATTTTTTCTAGGTGGTGCACCACATTAATGCAAGTAACACCCCAAATATGTATTTTTTATCTATTTAGTTTTTTAGTTATAAATGTGTGATAACTTATAACCAACATGTTATAGTCTAGGAATGGACACTAAGGGTGACATACACATCATATTGATAAATTCAAAACACTAAACCATTCATTCCCTATCTAGGTGTCAAAAGTTGGCAATTGACGAAAAGAAACAAATAATTTTCATATTAAAGTCTTATAATACAAATAATTATCAGATATCAATCATTATGAAATATATATTTTGCAAGTGTTTTTTATAATTTTTTAAAACTCAAAAGCATTGAAAGACATTTACACAATGAAACAGTTGATTAAAAGTCACAATCAAAATTGAAATTGACAATTGGGATTGTCATATATTATAATAATATATATTAACACAATTTAAGAACAAACTTAATATAAACATAGACATCATATAGAATAATGAATTAGGCACCTAAAGTTTTATTACATCATGTGATAAAAGAAGAAAAAAGACTAGGAATGATAATGATATTTAATATTAAAATGAATAGTTCTATGATATATGTTTGTGAAGGTAATTCTTATGTCTTCAAATAAATTCATATGGATAATATTTTATCTACCAACTTATTGTGAAATGATGGGATGTGCAAAGCACGTGCAATGACTAGTGCTTAATAATCATAATGGCTTCACGGTACATCAACTAGACAAAATCTTAATTTTTCTACATGATGTAGGCCCCAAATATTCTACCACAGAAATAATGAATTAGGAACCTAACATTTTATTACATCATGTAATAAAAGAAGAAAAAAGACTAGGAATGATAATGATATTTAATATTAAAATGAATAGTTCTATGATATATGTTTGTGAAGGTAATTCTTGTGTCTTCAAATAAATTCATATTGATAATATTTTATCTACCAACTTATTGTGAAATGATGGGACGTGCAAAGCACGTGCAATGACTAGTGCTTATTAATCATAGTGGCTTCACAGTACATCAACTAGACAAAATCTTAATTTTTCTACGTGATGTAGGCCCCAAATATTCTACCACAGAAAACACGCTTGGTTGATCATAGCTCTCTAATAAGATTGTAGCCAGATTGGATACAGAATCTCCCATCTGTGTTCCTTTTCCAGCCCAAGTATCCTCTATGCAATCTGATGAAGGTGGATTAAGAATCATAATATTAATGATTGTATCTCATGGAATATACTCCCGTAAGAAGTAATTGTTCCACTTGCCATTGTGGTCCAGAGAAGAGTGACAACTTGCTTTTGGGCAACCTAAAAAGGGATGTCCTTTCGACTATGTTACCCTATTGTATTAAAATTTGATCACGCTCACTCCATGCGTGTGTGTTACACGTAGTGAAATCACTACTCAAAACCACCTTCTGCTCATGTTATCCCCACTCTCCCATTACCCTTTTCATTCCATTCAACAAACAACACATGACAACCTGCACCAACGCTGGGTCAAACTGGTTCATAGAAAAGGTTTGGGGGAAAAGTTGATTTTGAGAGGATGACGTGGTGGACATTAATCGGGTGGTTGGTGGAATTTATGTAATGCAGAAATAATTTTTTTTTCTGAAATTTTTTGAACTGCGGTGAATTTTTTGGCAGAAAAAAAACCATTAGATTCCTTATAAAAATGCATTCCAACAAGACTAATGTTGATATATTTTTGAGGAAAAAATGCTATGTAGAAAATGCATTCCAAAGAGATTAATGTTCATATATGTTTTAGGAAAACACAAAAGTGCTATGTAGAGGTGACGTGATAAAAGAGAAAATTGTTTTGTTTATAGTTTTTAAACCGTCATGAACATTTGAATGAAATAAAAACCATTAAATTTGTGATAAAAATATATTCAAACAAGACTAAGGTTGAGAGGAAAAAGAAACTGCTGACCAAATATCAAAATAGCAACAATGATCAAATCCATGGATGAATTGGTGGCTTATGGTTAATTGACACATAGAAATGGTCAATTGATGCCCAGAAATGGTTCATTGACACAAATAGTTCATGGACTCCCAGAAGAATAGAAATAACTCCAAGTAAATTGTTACACCCCGATCTCACAATTTCCACTAATCATGATATTAGGACATAAATTAAGGATTTAAAGTAATACAAAGATCACCCTTAACTTTTTCTTCTCTTTCAAAACTCTTTGTTTTCTCACATTTAACCACATAAACCAACTTTACAAGGGAATCTAAACATTGATTTCTCTAATCTGATTTCAACAGTAAAAATACATGTATGAACATTCATTATGTTCCTCATACTTTTAAGCACCTAAGACTCGTTGATTCGCACATATTGCTAAAAGAGAAATAATGTTATACATCATCATTTACAACTCTCTCTTATTTCTTTACAAGGACCTAGAGTGACAAGGACCGACTGAACTTAACTATACTTAGAGTTAACTCTTGTGGCAGATCTACTCTGATGCAATGATATCTTCTTCAAGTCCATGTGATTTCCCTAAAAAATGTGAGTAGAGGGGTGAGCCTACTCGCTCAATGAATGAGTACTTCAAAGAAACAAACTAAAGCACTGATATAATTACAGATATACTTTTGAGCAATTGATATCAATTATAACAGTAGTAATCTTTAAAGAGTCTAATAATTGACAATCATAAATATGGCAGGATACTCTGAATATCTATAAGAGTGAATTAATATATGAAATGCTTAATTGATCATAAAGAGAACTAATAATTTAGAAACATACAAACAATAATTGAATAATTATACACACTTGTTTGACCTCTCATTCACTTTATTATGCCCTGATCATATGCAGTGTACTCTACATATGAAGACACATAGCAAACTACGATCTCACCATACAAGGCTTAGCTTAAAACCCAGAAAGCTAAGCCTAGAACTGAATTCGAGTCTGCTTGACTCGAACCGTCACGTATGACCAAGGCGGCTAAACAGCTGGCCTTTAACTGAACCTCTCCTTCTAGGTTGAGTACACAGGAGGAGGGTCTGAGATGCTCTGTGGCCCTCATCTTGGTATGCTCTATGGGTACCTCTGGGTTACCACCGGGATCTCTAGTTTGTGTTGGGTAACCTATCTTCTCTTAAGAGACTTCCTCAAGGGCTTCGTCTCCCTGCATGCTCTGTGGGTGTGATACGATCTCCGTATACTGATCTCTCCTAGGGTGGATCGTTTCCTCCCTACAGTGCAGACATCTGTAGGGAATCTATGGTGTTCGGGGCACCTATGTCTATTATTTTATTATTCTTGGAAAGCTCTAACTATATTATATCTTTTCCTTACTTATACTTGACTCAGGTATCTCTATGGTACTGTGTCTATTTATTGAAAGTTTATAATACAACATGTATATCATTCTAAACTTGGTAGAGAAGTATATTCAAAACACTATACTATTCTGAGTAATCATCATATTGTACATACATGCAGACTAAAATTCTTAAATAAACAAAATACATGTCAACTTGGCACTTTATACGCAAGAATCATGCAATTGAACTGTTGAGCATCACTACATCTCATACTGAGACCATTGATATCACAATACTTGGTTCATTGAACACCCTGTCCTTAGGGTTTCATTTACTTCATTCACTTATCACTTGCCTCTCATAAGGATTTCATACGACATAAACATTCAATGAATAAAGATTGTTTTCAACAAATCATATACAATCAATATATGCATGAAACCTTAGAACTGAGCTGAATTTAGGTTTCCATGCCATTCACTGAGATATCATGCATCAAGAATAAAATTGAATAAATAAAGTCTATCATGTCAAGAAAATCCCTTCAAATGGATTTCACGATGTCTATTCGTAAATATCCAACTTTCCCCGTATCTAGGGTTTCACCCTCTTTACTGAGATATCAAACAAACACTACTCACTTTAAACGAAATCCAAGATAATATCTGACATATATGTATTATGCATTTAGATAAACAATCATTCATAACCAAGGGGATCCAGATAAACAAATTTCTCTATTTAATTATACAACAATTTCAGTCATAGACAAATTCCCTATATTTCAATTTACTCTTATAACCTCTATGAATACTTAGGGAATTCTCATTAGGATGTATTGTATACATTTATAATATGATTTTATCATCTGAAATTCATCCAAATAGAGGAAGAATCCATTTCATATCATTTTGCAACACTTTAGATCAAACACACAATTCAGGGTTTGTAGTCGCATAAAAATTATGGATGATTTAACCAATTTTCATGCAATACATTGTTTAAAGGAAGTTTCCACTCACCCTAAGGTGTGAAAACACCTTAAAAACGTATCCCATATCTAAAAATCTCGAATCCATATCAAATCCCTAGCAATTCACCCAATTCTTCTTCCTTTCAATTCGGAAACCCTACAAATGAGGGCTTATGAAGAAAGCGTGAAAGAAAAGGAAGTTTTGATACCATTTTGGATCAAATCAGAGGAGGGGTAGAATTTTTACATGTGAGAGAAGATTCACCATGAAACTATATCCAAAGAAGCTAAACTGACATGATTTCATCATTCCTCAGACCACAAAACCCAAGGTCAGCATCTCCATCAATTTCTCCTCTCAAACCCTAACTCACCCTCTCTCTCTAGGATTTCATTTATCTGGAATGAATCATGAATTATGAGAGCTTATAGTGTGTTAGATTGACCATATAGAGCAATTGAGCTGCTTGGGTCAATTGCACATTGACCCCTCACTATACTTTTTCTTATTTCAGTAGACTTTTCTGTCATAAAATGGTTTCTGTAATTCGTGTATTTTAGAGATCAAACCTTTTCAAAAAATTATTAAAATTTATAATTTTTTGTATAATTGAGTTACAAAGCTTCAGTTAAAATTTTACATCATTCCAAGCTTCCATTAAATAAATAAAAATCGAATAGTGCATTGCTATCTAGAATTCTGCAGAAATGATAGTTAGTGTATTTCGTCTACTGATAAGGTCTATTCACATCCAAAAATTATGAAACTTTTTATTGTTATTAATTATTGATATTTAGATCTCCAGTTAAAATTTCATAGCATTTGTAGTTACCAATAAATAACTAAAAATACAACACTACACTGCTGAAAAGCACTCTGTCAGCATTTTGGTCAAAGTATAGTTCGATAGAGAACCACATTCAAAGAACACTCAAATATTCTGAAATTTTTCGACAATATGCATGATTGAGCTATATATATCATACCCAAAATTCAATTAAATACAAAATTTGTAGAAAATATGAAAAATCATTTACCACACTGCTATCCTGGTTAAATTCCATACTCATGTACCATCAAAACCCTAATTTCAGCCAACTAGGGTTTATATTTCTCAAACCCTAATTTCTCAAACAATAGAACACTTAACATTATTATTAGGTTTAAAATATCATAATTGAATTATCATCATTAATTAGATTTAAGCAATGATCAATCCAATTAAGCATATAATCATCCAGGTAAACCCTAGTTTACCAATCAGGCTCAGATGCGGTCATAACAATCCCCCCCCCCCTCAAAAAGGTTTTGTCCCCGAAACATAAATATGCAAGTAAAGTACATTCAAGGTTTATTTTAAGCTTCTAAAATCTTGCATGTCATTATATTCTTGTATTTCATACTTGAATGCAGTTTTCAACATTAAGTCATTTATTCCTTCACTAAATCACAACATGTTTGAAATGGTTCTCAATGATAACAAACAAATTCTCTATGCCACAATCAATCATAGGATAGAGAGAGAAACAACCATTTAAATATTTTCATACTCTTGAGGTGTTACCTCAACATCGATAATCTGATCCAACTATCTCAATTCATACTACTAAATATGCACTATTGTTATGTATTACCTCTAAATCACGAAAGAGAGTTCACCATGTTCTATTGAATTTTACTATTGTGCTACTCAAATAGAAAAACATTCTTGAGTTAAAAGACTAGATTCAACAACAATTGTACATTACTACTCACGGCATCCCCATTGGATCATGGATGCATAAGGTGAAGCATTACCATCACATTCCATACTATTCTCAAGTATGAACCCACACATAATTCAAGGTGTAACCATCGGGTTATAGCATACTAGGGTTTCAACAATAGTAACAAAGTACTCCATAATTGTATTAGTCATTCAAGGACTATTCATACCCAATTACCATCACTTAGTTATATTAAAGCTAAGTATAACAAGCTACACCTCATTAGGGTTACATATCAATATAATATGGTTAAAATCCCTTCTATTCATATGAGTGAATAGGTAAGACTACCTTATTCAGGGTAACCCTCCATTTGTTCCATCATCATTCAACCCATATCACCATACCACAATTGTACAATACTAAGATGGATTACTGGTATGAATGACCTAAACCATCAAACACCTTTAATTAACATATTGCTTGCACATGTACACTGAAATCATACTTAGAACCAATTTACATCCCTTAATATACCTTCAACAAATTATAATTCTAAAAACAAATTCACATATTACTAAAAGTCATTGTTTTCTCTCATCTCTCTCCTCATTCACTACTACTTACTTTTTGCTACTTATCCTTCTCATTTTAATCATATAAATTAAACATTCCTAAAATTGAAACATATAAGGTACAAGTAAATTATTCATCATTCTTGCTATCACTGTAAGAATTTATTTCATATCGCACTTCACTCATATTGTATTTCTCCTTTTGTTCAAAACACACTTGCTATGAATCATTTCCATATTGTTTATCTACCTTTCAGATTAGCTATCCTTAAACCCTGGGTTACTATCAGTGCTAGTTTACTTCTCATAGTGTAAATCTCATGATCTTGTTTTATAGAGATGCTAGTATTCAAGGACAAATCACTAGTGACATCCCTTGAACTACTACAACTCTAAACATTCTAGGGTTTGGTCCTTACCAGTAGCATGACGTTATTGTGATGTGACTTTACTCTCTTAATTTGAAATTCAAACTTTGGATCTCACAAGTTTTACTAATGTCTTCTTTATCTTATCGATTGAATTTCCTTTCTCTTACTTGGCCATTCAGATAGATTACATTCTCAATTACTCTGCTAGGGTTTCATCATCATATTGTATGTCATTATTACATTCACTAGATGTATCTACCACGGTGGTTATGCATCATATATGATTCATTTTCTTATCACTTCATTCCCACATTGCTCTCATTAAGAAAGATATGAAAGAGAAGATTATTCTAAGGCTTAGAATTCTTATATTTAAACATTCCCTTAATACATTTCTCGTATGTAGGCTTAATTAGTTATCAACAAGGATACTTGACTAATTAGCACTTGATTAAATCTCCTAACCTCTTTCTTTTCTAATCTATATTACTCCACTATGTTTCAAACCCTTCCTTACTTTCCATAATCCTCTTACCATATACTACTATTCACATGCCATCTTTAACTTCTAGTTTTCTCTTATGATCATGTTTCTTCTTTTATGTGTATGATCATGTATACCATGTTGCATATATTTCCTTTTATCCTTCTACTAATGTGAAGTTGAAATTCTAAATCAATAATATCTCTACTAGTTTCAACTCATGTTTAGTACATTCCATATCCTTCATTTTAAATCAAACGGCTCGTGCATGGGTGAAACATAGTTTCTCTTTCAATCAAGTTTTTCTTTCCTGAATATAGTCTACCTTTGTATGACTTATTCATTTATTAAGCTACACTTTTATTCTTCTTTTAGAAACTAGTTTGCTATTCTATAGAGACTTAGAATCCAAAGGTAGTAAGGTTGAATGTATTAAAGAAACTAGTTTGTTGTTCTATAGAGACTTAGAATCCAAAGGTAGTAAGGTTGAATTTATTAACTTCACAATAAAGGTATACACTCCATGCTCTCAATTATATCATAACCCTCATTCCTTAATCAAGCTTATTATTTCCAACATTTATCTTTGTTTTAACTTAGTTTCTTATCCTAGTCTTATGATTTACATGTTCATCTAATACTCTTTACTTTAACTCTTCTGAAGACTCTTCACTTCTATGTACTTATCGTATACTTAACTCTTTTCTTCTATTTTCCCCTTTCTTTGGAGTACATAAAAACATTGTACTCGGTTATATAGTTTATTCATCATGATTGATTCTTACTATCTTGGCCCTTAAATACTTTTCTCATCCGTATTTCATATTTAATGTTCATATAATACTAATCATTAAACTAAATCTGAACCTTACGTCGTGTTCCTTTATTCCCAATTAAGGGTTTCTCAAATGAGACCCCAAAGTTGGATCTCAGAAATCAGTTCCAACTGATTCTTAGTTATTCTAATCTTTCCCATATGTTTCAACATCTTAGTGTATGTACATTCTCACTATGATGTGGGTCTAATTTATCCAGAGTCTACTCTTATTATATTTACAATATGAGTCATTAGATCCTAGTAACATACCCTGCCAGCCGGACTGGGCCAAACCTGCAGTCCTGAAGCCAAGAGCTACTTAAGATTAACCAACTCCTATTAATCTCAAACATGTGGAAAGAATATCCACTTAGGAAAGTTCATTCAAAGATAATTTCTAGTCTACTTGAAACAAAGAATGTAATCAATAAATGCTACAACTGCATAGTGTACAACAAATTTTAAAGACCCATATATATTTCAAAATATTGAATATCTGAATTCAAACATACAAGAGCATTTCCATTCATCTCTAATTAAATAACAATATGAAATGAAAGTTCTATCTCATTTTATATTTATGCTCTTAATTCATGTTACTTATCTTGTTTCTAACCCTAATATTTCTAGGGTTCCTCTCTAGCCCATCCTTCCACTGTATACCTGGCCAGGGTATACATGAAAGAATAGACAGAGTAGCTTGATACTAGTTGATCCAAGTACTCAGATACCGGGCCAAGATATCCAAATACTCAAATCCCCAGAGCAAACATCATAACATCTCCTATCTGCCACACTTAAGACTCTAACTTACTAACTTAGTGGTCCCTGACAACTCATCCTAAGCTCTGATACCAAGTTGTTACACCCTGATCTCACAATTTCCACTAATCATGAGATTAGGGCATAAATTGAGGATTTAACGTAATACAGAGATCACCCTTAATGACTAACTGAACTTAACTATACTCAGGCTTAACTCTTGTGGTAGATCTACTCTGATGCAATGATATCTTCTTCAATTCCATGTGATTTCCCTAAAAATTGTGAGTAGAGGGGTGAGCCTACTTGCTCAGTGAATGAGTACTTCAAAGAAACAACCTAAAGCACTCATATAATTATAGATATACTTTTGAGCAATTGATATCAATTATAATAGCAGTAAGCTTTAAAGAGTATAATAATTGACAATCATAAATATGGCAGGATACTCTAAATATCTATAAGAGTGAATCAATATATGAAATGCTTGATTGATCATAAAGAGAACTAATAATTCAAAAACATACAAAGAATAATTGAATAACTGTACACACTTGTTTGACCTCTCATTCATTTTATTATGCCCTGATCATATGCATTGTACTCTACATATGAAGACTCGTAGAGAACTACGATCTCACCGTACAAGACTTAGCTTTAAACCCGAGAACCTAATCCTAGAACTGAATCTGGGTCTACTTGACTCGAACTGTCACGTCTGACTAAGGCGGCTAAACAGTTGGCCTTTAACTGGACCTCTCCTTCTAGGATGAGTACACAGGCGGAGGGTCTGATACGATTTGTGGGCCTCATCTTGGTATGTTCTGTGGGTAACTCTGTGTTACCACTGGGATCTCCGGTTTGTGTTGGGTAACCTATCTTCTCTTAGGAGACTTCATCTCTAAGGCGCAGACCTCTCATAGGGATTCTACGGTGTTCAGGGCTCTAAAGTCTATTATTTTATTATTCCTAGAAAGCTCTTTCTACATTGTACCTTTCTCTTACTTATATTTGACTTTGGTATCTCTATGGTGTCGCATATACTTATTTGAAGTTATAATACAACATGTATATCATTTTAAACTTGGCAGAGCAGTATATTCAAAACACTATAATATACTGAAAAATCAACATACTATATATGCAGGCAAACTGAAATACTTAAATAAACATAATGCATGTCCATTTGGCACTTATACACTAGAATCATGCAATTAAACATCTTAATATACTAATGAGAGATAATTACTTGGCATACGAGTAATCATCATTTGCACTCATAAATTATTTGCACTTTCTTAGAAAACGTGCACATCGACCCAAATCCTGGGTTGTGCATCTCATACTGAGAACATGGTAATCAAAATTCTTAATTCATTGAACACCCTATCCTTAGGGTTTCATTTACCTCATTCACTTATCACATGGCTCTCATAAGGATTTCATGTGACATAAACATTCACTGAATAAAGACTACTATCAACCAATCATATAAAATCAATTTATGTATGAAACCCTGGAACTGAAATGAATTTGGATTTCCATGCCATTCACTGAGATAACATGCATCAATAATAAAATTGAATAAATAAAGTCTATCATGTCAACAAAATCCATTCAAATGGATTTCATGATATCCATTCGTAAATATCCAACTTTTCTCGCATCTAGGGTTTCACCCTCTTTACTGAGATATCAAACAAACACTACTCACTTTGAACGAAATCCAAGATAGTATCTGACATATATGTACTATGAATTTAGATAAATAATCATTCATAACCAAGGGGCTCTAGATAAGTAATTTTCTCTATTTACTTATACAGCAAATTTCAGTTATAGACAAATTCCCTTTATTTTAGTTTACTCTTATAACCTCTGTGAATACTTAGAGAATTCTCATTAGGATGTATTGTATACATTTATAATATGATTTTATCATCTGAACTTCATCCAAATAGAGGAAGAATCCATTTCATATCATTTTGCAACAACTTAGAACAAATAGAAAATTCAGGGTTTGTAGTCACGTACTAGCAATTAAAGATTATGGATGAAATAACCAATTGTCGTGCAATATATTGTTTAAAGGAAGTTCCCACTCACCCTAAGGTGTGAAAACACATTAAAACCGTAGATCATCCTTGAAAATCTCGATCTCATATCAAATCCCTAGTAATTCACCCAATTCTTCTTCCTTTCAACTCAGAAACCCTAAAAATGAGGGATTATGAAAAAAGAGTGAGAAAAGGGGAAGTTTTGATACTATTTTGGATCAAATCATAGGAGAGATGGAATATTTACATGTGAGAGAAGATTCACCAATAAAGTCTATGCAAAGAAGCTAAACCTACATGATTTCATCATTCCTCGGACCTCAAAACCCTAGGTCAGCATCTCCATCACTATCTCCTCTCAAACCCTAACTCTCCCTCTCTCTAGGATTTCATTTCTCTGGAATTAATCACAAATTATGAGAGCTGCTAGTGTGTTAGGTTGACCATATAGAGCAACTGAACTACTTGGGTCAATTGCACATTGACCCCTCACTATACTTTCTCTTATTTCAGCTGAATTTTCTGTCATAAAATGGTTTCTATAAATTTGTGTATTTCAGAGATCAAACCTCCTCCAAAAATTATGATAATGTATTAAGTTGTGTATAATTTAGTGACAAAGATTCACTTAAAATTTGAGATCAGTCCAAGCTTCCATTAAATAATTAAAAATCAAATACTGCACTGCTATCCAGAATTTGCAGAAATATCAGTTACTGTAATTCGTCTACTGATAAGGTCTAAACACATCCAAAAATTATCAAAATTTTACATATTATTTATGATTGATTTTCAGATCACCATTTAAAATTTCAGATCATTTGGTATTACCAATAAATAATGAAAAATAAAACACTACACTACTAAAAGGTACTCTGTCAGTATTTTGGTCGAAGTATAGTTCAACCGAGAACCACATTCCAAGAACACTCAAATATTCTGAAATTTTCTCCAATATGCATGATTGAGTTATACATATCACATCTAAAATTCAATTAAATATAAGTTTTTTAGAAAATATAAAAAATCATTTACCACATTGCTATCCTGATCAAATTCCATATTCATGTACTATCAAAACCCTAATTTTTGCCGATTAGGGTTTACATTTCTCGAACCCTAATTCTTCAAACTACAATCATAATTAGAGTTTCTTCTTATGTTTGAAACATCACAATTGATCTACTATCATTAATCAAGTCTAAACGATGTTCAATCTAATCAAGCATGTAATCATTCAGGTAAAACCTAGTTTAACAAATTTAGCACAAATGTGGTCATTACAGTAATGGTATTGTGCATTTAATACCTAATTAAAAATGATGGGTCTTGATAATAGGACATAAGAATAATGTGAAAGATATATTTCTATTATATTGGAAAATGAGACAAAATGAATATTGAAGGCATGAACAAATGAGAAATATTTCTTATGAATATTTAATTTGTTACACAGCTTTGTCAAATAGAATTATTTGTAGATAAGCTTTTGAAGGTACAAATATTTTCCAATGTTTGTATTTCCAATGTGTGCTTTTTCACATTCTCATGATAGTGTATGTCATCACATATTCTTATGATCACTACAAAGTTGATGAAACCATATCTAGGGTAATTGCTCCTACCAGATAAGGTACACAATTGGGAAAACATCCTTTTTCATTACATAGATGATCCATGGTAATTGCATAAAATGAACAATCATTCTATCTATGTCACAAATGACCATATAAAATAATTTACAATTGTTACATGATTCAGTACATGAATGAAAGGAGAGAAAAAGTGGTATTGTGCAAGAGAAACCATGTTATTAGAAATTTATACACTGTAACAAGGTATCTTTTTCTAATATAAGTGGACAAATTATCATATATGTTAAGCTCTATGAGTTATTATTTTCATACCTGACTACTATAAAACAAATTCTATGTTTATACATTTTCAACATTAAAGTGAGGTTGATCATGATCATGTTCATAATAGGAAAGTAAGAGAAGTTATAAGTGATATGAAGATTGTTTGCTATTGTTTTCCTTTTTTAATGAATCAAATTTCACTAAAATATTTGAAAGTGAAATTTTTGAGTAAAGTAAATTATCTACAATATTTGAAATTGATGTAGATAACAAGATGGTTTTGATTCTAAAATTATAAATGTATATCTAAGTAATTGTTAAAGAATAATTAATAATGTTAATGAAATTACAATGACCACAAAGTCAAAACCTAAGATTATATTAGAAGATTACATATCCTTATTGTACAATATTTATCTTTTTTTTTGGTCGGTAAAAAATATGTGTTGCTAATATTACCAAAAACTTTGGGCACTAGGTACCCCATTACATCAGATAGAACAAATAATACCCCACGCAGAGGGAACAAGGATCTCTAGATGGATCAAAAGTAACTAAGAAACCTATCAAACTATCAGGCTAGTTCCAAAAACTGCTACTAGAGAAGGACTAAAACAAGACACGATTACATACACTTCGGCATACCCACAAATAGTAACCACATCATGAATTAGTCAAACACCAGCCATCCTGCCTTGAACTAGCCTTCAAGCATCCAACTTTCTCAGTAGCTATCTTAAGGGTTCTGAAGGAACAAACCCGATCAGAGCCTCCATGTGTAAACATAAAGAAAATGACTAACTGTGTGACAAGAAAAAATCAAAGAAGTTAACTTACAGAGTGCAACACAAGCAAGGGCTTGAAACCCAACCTTCTTGCCTAGCACAAAACCAGCTAACTGTAACCGCACCCACAGAGTGTGGCATTGTACCAAAAATCAGGAAGACTGTCTCACAACCAACTCAAACTAACAACTCTGTTAAACCTGCAATGACTCTTATCGATTGTCACCAGTTCTGGCTTCAGTCATCCAAGCAAAAAACTTGGAAGAACTGACAAGCACGCAATAGAAACACAACCTGGAGTCTAGGGCCCCCGAAGGGGACAGCACCCAAACAGCTTGAACTGCTACCTTGGTCTCACTGGCATATCATCAAATACCATAAAGGTATCCTAGACTACCACTTGTATATCCCAAGAAGGTGGAAGTTCAAGGAGGTCACGACCTCTTCCCATTACCTCTTCAACTCAGTCGTTCCCTTGCCCACGAGCAGCACACCCGTCAGGGAACAACTCAGTGGAAAGTAGGGATTCACCCACACATCAAGAAGCCTAGAATCTGCAGATCAAGCACATGAAGGGGGGTTCCTTTGCGCAGCAGCAGAGGGCACTGAGGAGGAGATCCCCCCATAACCCAACATTGTGCATGATCATCCAGTGCTAGGAGCCGATGGGAAACAAGGCTTGCACAACACCGGCACAAGAGTAACTCAGACTGCCAATGAGCAGCAGAGCACATGCATCCCTTCTCCATCTACTATCGCTTCAAGTCCCCAATGGAAGGAACCATCGACCAATCATCCCTAGCAACTGAGTCGGGAAAGGAAACCAGTACTATGAGGCACCACCTCCAGGGCCAGTCATCAAATGGGGCACCACCAGGCGGACCAGAGAAGGGATCCCAGGCCGACTAGAGAGGAGCCTGTCCACCTCCAAATCTACCAAAGGAGAAACCGAAGTCGAAATCGAAGGGAAAAACTTCAGCCCCCTGGACGCCTAGGTCTCAGCTCAGAAGAAGAGGTGCCTGAGAATAAGGGCGCGGAAACCCTTCTTCACCTGCGATGACATATCGAGTGCGTCCGAAGACCCGAATCTTGGTAGGAACAGCTTTACTCCAGCAGTCTCCCTTGAACTGGTAGGAGTCGACGAAGTCGACAACGCCGAACAAATGCCAGATCTGTTTCCGTGCAATACAAAAACGTCAACCCACTTCTCTAGGACAGCTGAGGCGAAGAAGGACCCATCGATTAGGACTCGACTCACTACTTTACTCCAGGAATCCACACCAATCTTCGATCAGAACTCACCATGGCTGTGTGGATGCCATGTGGAGGAAAGCGCCAAGGAAGCGCTTCCTCCCCCCAGCGGAGGTCGCCGGGAGAAGTCTAGAGAGAAGGGAGAGCGGGTGCCCTAGAGAGAGAAGCATTTTTTTGAATAATATTTGTCTTTTTTACAAAAACCACTCAATATTCTGGAGATCTTTAAACTCTTTGTCAATTTTTTCTAGGTGGTGCACCACATTAATGCAAGTAACACCCCAAATATATATTTTTTATCTATTTAGTTTTTTAGTTATAAATGTGTGATAACTTATAACCAACATGTTATAGTCTAGGAATTGACACTAAGGGTGACATACCCATCATATTGAGAAATTCAAAACACTAAACCATTCATTCCCTATCTAGGTGTCAAAAGTTGGCAATTGACGAAAAGAAACAAATATTTTTCATATTAAAGTCTTATAATACAAATAATTATCATATATCAATCATTATGAAATATATATTTTGCGAGTGTTTTTTATAATTTTTTAAAACTCAAAAGCATTGAAAGATATTTACACAATGAAACAGTTGATAAAAATTCACAATCAAAATTGAAATTGAAAATTGGGATTGTCATATATTAGAATATTATATATTAACACAATTTAAGAACAAACTTAATATAAACATCATATAGAATAATGAATTAGGTACCTAAAATTTTATTACATCATGTGATAAAAGAAGAAAAAAGACTAGGAATGATAATGATATTTAATATTAAAATGAATAGTTCTATGATATATGTTTGTGAAGGTAATTCTTATGCCTTCAAATAAATTCATATTGATAATATTTTATCTACCAAGTTATTGTGAAATGATGGGACGTGCAAAGCACGTGCAATGACTAGTGCTTATTAATCATAATGGCTTCACGGTACATCAACTAGACAAAATCTTAATTTTTCTACATGATGTAGGCCCCAAATATTCTATCACAGAAATAATGAATTAGGAACCTAAAATTTTATTACATCATGTAATAAAATAAGAAAAAAGACTAGGAATGATAATGATATTTAATATTAAAATGAATAGTTCTATGATATATGTTTGTGAAGGTAATTCTTATGTCTTCAAATAAATTCATATTGATAATATTTTATCTACCAACTTATTGTGAAATGATGGGACGTGCAAAGCACATGCAATGACTAGTGCTTATTAATCATAATGGCTTTATGGTACATCAACTAGACAAAATCTTATTTTTTCTACGTGATGTAGGCCCCAATTATTCTACCACAGAAAACACGCTTGGTTGATCATAGCTCTCTAATTAGATTGTAGTCAGATTGGATACAGAATCTCCCATCTGTGTTCCTTTTCCAGCCCAAGTATCCTCTCTGCAATCTGATGAAGGTGGCTTAAGAATCATAATATTCATGATTGTATCTCAGGGAATATACTCCCTAAGAAATTATTGTTCCACTTGCCTTTATGGTCTAGAGAAGACTGACAACTTGCTTTTGGGCAACCTAAAAAGGGATTTCCTTTCGACTATGTTACCCTGTTGTATTAAAATTTGATCATGCTCACTCCATGCACGTGTGTTACGCATAGTGAAATCACTACTCAAAACCACCTTCTGCTTATGTCATCCCCACTCTCCTATTATCCTTTTCGCTCCATTCATCAACCAACTCATGACAGCCTGCAGCAACGCTGAGTCAAGTCGGTTCGTAGAAAAGGTTTGGGGGTAAAGTTGATTTTGAGAGGATGACGTGGTGGACATTAATCGGGTGATTGGTGGAATTTATGTAATGGAGAAATAATTTTTTTTACTGAAATTTTTTGAACTGTGGTGAATATTTTAGCAGAAAAAAAACCATTAGATTCCTTATAAAAATGCATTCCAACAAGACTAATGTTGATATATTTTTGAGGAAAAAAATGCTATGTAGAAAATACATTCCAAAGAGACTAATGTTGATATATTTTTTAGGAAAACACAAAAGTTCTATGTAGAGGTGATGTGATAAAAGAGAAAATTGTTTTGTTTATAGTTTTTAAACCAACATGAACATTTGAATGAAATAAAAACCATTAAATTTGTGATAAAAAATATATTCAAACAAGACTAAGGTTGAGAGGAATAAGAAACTGTTGACCAAATATCAAAATAGGAAAAATTATCAAATCCATGGATGAATTGGTGCCTTATGGTTAATTGACACATAGAAATGGTCAATTGATGCCCAAAAATGGTTCATTGACACAAATAGTTCATGGACTCCCAGAAGAATAGAAATGACTCCAAGTAAATTGTTACACCCTGATCTCACAATTTCCACTAATCATGAGATTAGGGCATAAATTGAGGATTTAACGTAATACAAAGATCACCCTTAACTTTTTCTTCGCTTTCAAAACTCTTTGTTTTCTCGCATTGAACCACATAAACCAACTTTATAAGGGAATCTAAACATTGATTTCTCTAATCTAATTTCAACAGTAAAAATGCATGTATGAACATTCTTTATGTTCCTCATACTTTTAATAACATAAGACTCACTGATTCGCACATATTGCTAAAAGAGGAATAATGTTATACATCATCATTTACAACTCTCTTTTATTTCTTTGCAAGGACCTAGAGTGACAAGGACCGACTGAACTTAACTATACTCTGACTTAACTCTTATGAGAGATCTACTCTGATGCAATGATATCTTATTCAAGTCCATGTGATTTCCCTAAAAATTGTGAGTAGAGGGGTGAGCCTACTCGCTCAGTGAATGAGTAATTCAAAGAAACAGTCTAAAGCATTGATATAATTACAGATATACTTTTGAGCAATTGATATCAATTATAACAGCAGTAAGCTTCAAAGAGACTAATAATTGACAATCATAAATATGGCAGGATACTCTAAATATCTATAAGAGTGAATTAATATATGAAATGCTTGATTGATCATAAAGAGAACTAATAATTCAGAAACATACAAAGAATAATTGAATAATTGTACACACTTGTTTGACCTCTCATTCATTTTATTATGCCCGGATCATATGCAGTGTACTCTACATATGAAGACTCATAGCAAACTACGATCTCACCGTACAAGGCTTAGCTTAAAACCCGGGAAGCTAAGCCTAGAACTGAATCTGAGTCTGCTTGACTCGAACCGTCACGTCTGACCAAGGTGGCTAAACAACTGGCCTTTAACTGAACCTCTCCTTCTAGGCTGAGTACACAGGCAGAGGGTCTGAGACGCTCTGTGGGCCTCATCTTGGTACGCTCTGTGGGTACCTCTGGGTTACCACCGGGACCTCCGGTTTGTGTTGGGTAATCTATCTTCTCTTAGGAGACTTCCTCAAGGGCTTCGTCTCCCCGCATGCTCTGTAGGTGCGATCCGATCTCCATATACTGGTCGCTGCTAGGGTGGATCGTTTCCTCCCTACAGTGCAGACATCCGTAGGGAATCTATGGTGTTTAGGGCACCTATGTCTATTATTTTATTATTCTTGGAAAGCTCTAACTATATTGTATCTTTTCCTTACTTATACTTGACTCAGGTATCTCTATGGTACCGTGTCCATTTATTGAAAGTTTATAATACAACATGTATATCATTCTAAACTTGGCAGAGAAGTATATTCAAAACACTGTAATATTTTGAGTGATCATCATATTGTACATATAGACAGACTAAAATTCTTAAATAAACAAAATACATGTCAACTTGGCACTTTATACACTAGAATCATGCAATTGAACTGTTAAGCATCACTACATCTCATACTAAGAACATTGATATCACAATACTTGATTCATTGAACACCCTATCCTTAGGGTTTCATTTACCTCATTCACTTATCACTTACCTCTATTTGTAAATATCCAACTTTCCTCGCATCTAGGGTTTCACCCTCTTTACTGAGATACCAAACAAACACTGCTCACTTTAAATGAAATCCAAGATAGTATCTGACATATATGTATTACGCATTCAGATAAACAATCATTCATAACCAAGGGGATCCAGATAAACAAATTTCTCTGTTTAATTATACAGCAATTTTAGTCATAGACAAATTCCCTATATTTCTGTTTACTCTTATAACCTCTGTGAATACTTAGGGAATTCTCATTAGGATGTATTGTATACATTTCTAATATGATTTTATAATCTGAAATTCATCAAAATAGAGGAAGAATCCATTTCATATCATTTTGCAATAGTTTAGATCAAACACACAATTTAGGGTTTGTAGTCGTATACTAAGCAATTAAAGATTATGGATGATTTAACCAATTTTCGTGCAATATACTATTTAAAGGAAGTTCCCACTCACCCTAAGGTGTGAAAACACCTTCAAAACATATACCATATCTGAATGTCTCGAATCCATATCAAATCCCTAGCAATTCACCCAATTCTTCTTCCTTTTAACTCGGAAACCCTATAAATGAGAGATTATAAAGAAAGAGTGAGAAAAGGGGAAGTTTTGATACCATTTTGGATCAAATCAGAGGAGGGACAGAATTTTTACATGTGAGAGAAGATTCACCATGAAACTGTATCCAAAGAAGCTAAACTTACATGATTTCATCATTCCTCGGACCACAAAACCCTAGGTCAACATCTCCATCAATATCTCCTCTCAAACCCTAACTCACCCTCTCTCTCTCTTGGATTTCATTTCTCTGGAATGAATCACGAATTATGAGAGCTAATAGTGTGTTAGGTTGACCATATAGAGCAATTCAGCTGCTTGGGTCAATTGCACATTGACCCCTCACTATACTTTTTCTTATTTCAGTAGATTTTTCTATCATAAAAATGTTTCTGTAATTCGTGTATTTCAGAGATCAAACCTTCTCGAAAAATTATGATAATTTATTATTTTATGTATAATTGAGTTGAAAATTTTTAGTTAAAATTTGAGATCATTCCAAATTTCCATTAAATAAATAAAAATCGAATAGTGCACTACTATCTAGAATTCTGCAGAAATGTTAGTTACTGTAATTCGTCTATTGATAAGGTCTAATCATATCCAAAAATTATGAAAATTTTAATTATTGTTTATGATTGAGTTTCAGATCTCCAGTTAAAATTTCCTATCATTTGGACTTACCAATAAATAATTAAAAATAAAACACTACATATATGAAAAGCACTCTGTCAGCATTTTGGTCGAAGTATAGTTTGACCAAGAACCACATTCAACGAACACTCAAATATTCTAAATTTTTTCTCCAATATGCATGATTGAGTTATCCATATCATACCCAAAATTTAAGTAAATAAATTTTTTTTAGAAAATATGAAAAATCATTTACCACACTGCTATCCTGATCAAATTCCATACTCATGTACCATCAAAACCCTAATTTCTTTTTTTTTGGTCGGTCGAAAAGTGTGTTACTATATTACCAAAAACTTTGGGCACACAGTACCCCATTACAGTAAGAACAAAAGAACCTTGATACCAACAAGCTAGTAATCAAAGCCAAGAGAACAAAAAACCTAAAACTGTACATAAGGCTTAGATCATAAAACAACTTGATCTGTGACATGAAGCCTTAATCAAAGCCAAGCACTCAAAAGCATGAAACCACCCACAAATTATGAGTACAAGGGCTCTGCAGACAGACCAGATCCCAACAGACCCAGGAATATAGGGTCACAACACCAACACACAAAATCAAGGCTACAAATAACCTAAACACAGACAAGGTCCAAGTCATCATCACCTAGAAATGCAAACACATCCAGCTAAGCAGCCAGACGCCAAACAACTACCCAAGCTCCTTGGTTAGCTCCAGCTTGATGCACAAAATGATGTTGTTTGCACAACATCACCACCACAGCACCCGAAGGGTGAACCACCTACTACAGCAGCAGCCATCACCCTGCCAAGCCATCCATCGTGACGCCAGGACCCAAAAGGGAGGCGCCGCCAATGCAACATTGGTGAAGCCCCTAACCATCTGTAGCAGAGGAGTCAAGATGCAGAAAAAAGGTCCTTCCATTAGCTGACTAACGATTAATGTCCTTGAGCTAGACAACTACCATTCCACCACTGGCATTTTAATCATTCCCTGAATGTGTGGGATCCAAGTAGGAATCCAACCCCTCTTCATCAATCGACAATCAACTGAATACCAGAACCCTGCAAGGTTCGACTTGACGCAATAGCAACAAGGATTAGGAGGAGAAGAAGAGAAAAAGCCTCCCTCTGAACCCAACCCCACAAAAGACCCCTGTATGCATAGAGACCCCTCGTCGAACACCTCGAGGGTGTTCGAACCTCTTGTCTATGAAGAGCCATGCAATGAGGCACTCGTCAACCAGCTTGAGGGAGACCCAACTCGCATCAGTAGAGAAGCCACGTGAGAGCATCACCTCTAGTCACTAGGGTGACACACTAGGCGCCTACACTTCCATGTAGGACACCTCAACATTACTCTGCCTACGCCGGTGGAGGGAGCTCACCGTTGCACGGGAGCAGCTGGCCGACTACCCAGTCCAGGATCTGGAAAAGGTCACAGATCTTAGCCCCCAAAAAGGGACGCCGCCAGTACAACAACACTTGGAGAAGGGATGAGAGGGTGCCAGTGAGGAAAGGAGAAGGAACCCCTTTCCTCAGTAGTGTGATGG
This sequence comes from Alisma plantago-aquatica, assembly GCA_963693085.1. Taxonomy (NCBI): domain Eukaryota; kingdom Viridiplantae; phylum Streptophyta; class Magnoliopsida; order Alismatales; family Alismataceae; genus Alisma; species Alisma plantago-aquatica. The sequence continues at coordinate 19,533,881 of OY856413.1, forward strand.
AGCAGCATCGATCTACGGATCTGGAGCGGACATCTTCTCTCCATCCACAGCGCTTGAGCCGGATGGAGTCGACTGAGTCGAGGTAGCCAAACCCAACCCAGATCTGATCATCACGCGTGCATCAGTCTGCCCTTTCACCCCGACCAAAACCCTTATTTCATCCAACTAGGGTTTATATTTCTCAAACCTGAATTTCTCAAACAATAGAACACTTAACGTTATTATTAGGTTTAAAACATCATAATTGAATTATCATCATTAATTAGATTTAACCAATGATCAATCCAATTAAGCATATAATCATCCAGGTAAACCCTAGTTTACTAACCAGGCTCAGATGCGGTCATAACAATTCCCCCCCCCCCCAAAAAAAAAGGTTTCGTCCCTGAAACATAAATATGCAAGTAAAGTACATTCAAGGTTTATTTTAAGCTTCTGAAATCTTACATGTCATTATATTCTTGTATTTCATACTTGAATGCAGTTTTCAACATTAAGTCCTTTATTCCTTTACTAAATCACAACGTGTTTGAAATGGTTCTCAATGATAACAAACACATTCTCTATGCCACAATCAATCATAGGATAGAGAGAGAAACAACCATTTCAATATTTTCATACTCATGAGGTGTTACCTCAACATCGATAATCTGATCCAACTATCTCAATTCATATAGCTAAATATGTACTATTGTTATGTATTACCTCTAAATCACGAAAGAGAGTTCACCATGTTCTTTTGAATTTTACTATTGTGCTACTCAAATAACAAAACATTCTTGAGTTAAAAGACAAGATTCAACAACAATTGTACATTACTACTCACAACATCCCCATTGGATCATGAATGCATAAGGTGAAGCATTACCATCACATTCCATACTATTCTCAAGTATGAACCCACACATAATTCAAGGTGTAACCATCGGGTTATAGCATACTAGGGTTTCAACAATAGTAACAGAGTACTCCATAATTGTATTAGTCATTCAAGGACTATTCATACCCAATTACCATCACTTAGTTATATTAAAGCTAGGTATAACAAGCTACACCTCATTAGGGTTACATATCAAAACAATATGGTTATCATCCCTTCTATTCATATGAGGGAATAGGTAAGACTACCTTATTCAGGGTAACCCTCCATTTGTTCCATCATCATTCAACCCATATCACCATACCACAATTGTACAATACTAAGATGGATTACTGGTATGAATGACTTAAACTATCAGACACCTTTAATTAACATATTTCTTGCACATGTACACTGGAATCATACGTAGAACCAATTTACATCCCTTAATATACCTTCAACAAATTATACTTCTAATAACAAATTCACATATTACTAAAAGCCATTGTTTTCTTTCATCTCTCTCCTCATTCACTACTACTTACTTTTTGCTACTTATCCTTCTCATTTTAATCATATAGATTAAACATTCCTAAAATTGAAACATACAAGGTACAAGTAGATTATTCATCATTCTTGCTATCACTTTAAGAATTTATTTCATATCACACTTCACTCATATTGTATTTCTCCTTTTGTTCAAAAAACACGTGTTACATTTCAAATTTATATCTTACTCTTTGCTCTGAATCATTTCCATATTGTTTATCTACCTTTCAGATTAGCTATATTTAAACCCTGGGTTACTATCAGTGCTAGTTTACTTCTCATAGTGCAAATCTCATGATCTTGTTTTATAGAGATGATAGTATTCAAGGTCAAATTACTAGTGGCATCCCTTGAACTACTACAACTCTAAACATTCTAGGGTTTGGTCCTTACCAGTAGCATGACGTTATTGTGATGTGACTTTACTCTCTTAATTTGAAATTCAAACTTTGGATCTCACAAGTTTTACTAAAGTCTTCTTTATCTTATCGATTGAATTTTCTTTCTCATACTTGGCCATTAAGATAGATTACATTCTAAATTACCCTGATAGGGTTTCATCATCATATTGTGTGTCATTATTACATTCACTAGATGTCTCTACCATGGCGGTTATGCATCTTATATGATTCATTTTCTTATCACTTAATTCCCACATTGCTCTCATTAAGAAAGACATGAAAGAGAAGATGATTCTAAGTCTTAGAATTCTTATATTTAAACATTCCCTTAATACATTTCTCATATGTAGGTTTAATTAGTTATCAACAAGGATACTTGACTAATTAGCACTTGATTGAATCTCCTAACCTCTTTCTTTTATAATCTATATTACTCCACCATGTTTCAAACCCTTCCTTACTTTCCATAATCCTCTTACCATATACTACTATTCCACTTGTCATCTTTAACTTCTAGTTTTTTTTTTGAGTCTTAGGGGACTTAGCCCCCCTCCTCCCCAAATAGGTGCCAGAGCCCGGATGACCCAAGGAGTTGGTAAATATAGTGCGCTACGGGAGGTTTCGAACCCAGGTCCCCCGGGGAGGACAAGCCGTTCTGAACCATCCGTGCTACACTGGTCGGGTTAACTTCTAGTTTTCTCTTATGATCATGTTGCTTCTTTTATGTGTATGATAATGTATACCATGTTACATATATTTCCTTTTATCCTTCTACTAATGTGAATTTAAAATTCTAAATCAATAATCTCTCTACTAGTTTCAACTCATGTTTAGTACATTACATATCCTTCATTTCAAATCAAACAGCTCATGCATGGGTGAAACATAGTTTCTCTTTCAATCAAGTTTTTCCTTCCTAAATATACTCCACCTTTGTATGACTTATTCATTTATTAAGCTACACTTTTGATCTTCTTTTAGAAACTAGTTTGCTGTTCTATAAAGACTTAGAATCCAAAGGTAGTAAGGTTGAATGTTCTAACTTCACAATAAAGGTATACCTTCCATGCTCTCAATTATATCATAACGCTCATTCCTTAATCAAGCTCATTATTTCTGACATTTATCTTTGTTTTAACTTAGTTTCTTATCCTAGTCTTATGATTTACATGTTCATCTAATTCTCTTTACTTTAACTCTTCTGAAGACTCTTCACTTCTATGTACTTATCTCATACTTAACTCTTTTCTTCTATTTTCCCTTTTCTTTGGAGTACATAAAAACATTGTACTTGGTTATATAGTTTGTTCCTCATGATTGATTCTTACTATCTGGGCCCTTACATACTTTTCTCATTCATATTTCATATTTATAGTTCATATAATACTAATCATTTAACATAATCTGAACCTTACGTCGTGTTCCTTTATTCCCAAATAAGGGTTTCTCATATGAGGCACCAAAGTTGGATCTCAGATATCAGTTCCAACTGATTCTTAGTTATTCTAATCTTTCCCATATGTTTCAAAATCTTAGTGTATGTACATTCTCACTATGATGTGGGTCTAATTTATCCAGAGTCTACTCTTATTATACTTTCAATAAGAGTCATTAGATCCTAGTAACGCACCCTGCCAGCCGGACCAAGCCAAACCTACAGTCCTAAAGCCAAGAGATACTAAAGATTAACCAACTCCTATTAATCTCAAACATGTGGAAAGAATATCCACTTAGGAAAGTTCATTCAAAGATAATTTCTAGTCTACTTTATACAAAGGATGTAATAAATAAATTCTACAACTACATAGTGTACAACAAATCTTAAAGACCCATATATATTTCAAAATACTGAATATCTGAATTCAAACATATAAGAGCATTTCTATTCATCTCCAATAAAACAACAATATGAAATGAAAGTTCTATCTCATTTTATATGTATGCTCTTAATTCATGTTACTTAACTTGTTTCTAACCCTAATATTTCTAGGGTTCCTCTCTTGCCCATCCTTCCATTGTATACCTGGTCAGGGTAAACATAAAAGAATAGACAGAGTAGCTTGATACTGGTTGATCCAAGTACTCAGATACCGGGACAGGATATCCAAATACTCAAATCCCCAGAGCTAACATCATAACATCTCCTATTTGCCACACTTATGACTCTAACTTACTACCTTAATGGTCCCTAACAACTCAGCCTAAGCTCTGATACCAAGTTGTTACACCCCGATCTCACAATTTACACTAATCATGAGATTAGGGCATAAATTGAGGATTTACGTTGATATACTTTTGAGCAATTGATATCAATTATAATAGCAGTAAGCTTTAAAGAGTATAATAATTGACAATCATAAATATGGCAGGATACTCTAAATATCTATAAGAGTGAATCAATATATGAAATGCTTGATTGATCATAAAGAGAACTAATAATTCAGAAACATACAAAGAATAATTGAATAACTGTACACAGTTGTTTGACCTCTCATTCATTTTATTATGCCCTGATCATATGCAGTGTACTCTACATATGAAGACTCGTAGCGAACTATGATCTCACCGTACAAGACTTAGCTTTAAACATGGGAAGCTAAGTGTAGAACTGAATCTGGGTCTGCTTGACTCGAACTGTCACGTCTGAATAAGGTGGCTAAATAGCTGGCCTTTAACTGGACCTCTCCTTCTAGGCTGAGTACACAGGCGGAGGGTCTGAGACGCTCTGTGGGCCTCATCATGGTATGCTCTGTGGGTACCTTTGTGTAACCACTGGGATCTCCAGTTTGTGTTGGGTAACCTATCTTCTCTTAGGAGACTTCCTCAAGAGCTTCGTCTCCCCGCACGCTCTGTGGGTGGATCTGATCCCCATATACTGGTCGCTGCCAGGGTGGATCGTTTCCTCCCTACCATGCAAACATCCGTAGGGAATCTACGGTGTTCAGGGCACCTATGTCTATTATTTTATTATTCTTGGAAATCTCTTACTATATTGTATCTTTTCCTTATTTATACTTGACTAAGGTATCTCTATGGCACCGTGTCTATTTATTGAAATTTTATAATACAACATGTATATCATTCTAAACTTGGCAGAGCAGTATATTCAAAACACTGTAATATTCTGAGTAATCATCATATTATACATACAGGCAGACTAAAATTCTTAAATAAACAAAATACATGTCAACTTGGCACTTTATACACAAGAATCATGCAATTGAACTGTTAAGCATCACCACATCTCATACTGAGAACATTGATATCACAATACTTGATTCATTGAACACCCTATCCTTAGAGTTTCATTTACCTCATTCACTTATCACTTGGCTCTCATAAGGATTTCATACGACATAAACATTCACTGAATAAAGACTATTTTCAACAAATCATATACAATCAATATATGTATGAAACCTTAGAACTGATCTAAATTTAGGTTTTCATTCCATTCACTGATATATCATGCATCAAGAATAAATTTGAATAAATAAATTCTATCATGTCAAGAAAATCCCTTCAAATGGACACGATGTCTATTCGTAAATATCCAACTTTCCTTACATCTAGGGTTTCACCCTCTTTACTGAGATATCAAACAAACACTACTAACTTTAAATGAAATCCAAGATAGTATCTGACATATATGTATTTCACATTCAGATAAACAATCATTCATAACCAAGGGGATCCAGATAAACAAATTTCTCTATTTAATTATACAGTAATTTTAGTCATAGAGAAATTCCATATATTTTAGTTTACTCTTATAACCTCTATGAATACTTAGGGAATTCTCATTAGGATTTATTGTATTTCTAATATGATTTTATCATCTAAAATTCATCCAAATAGAGGAAAAATCAATTTCATATCATTTTGCAACAGCTTAGATCAAACACACAATTCAGGTTTTGTAGTCGCATACTAAGGAATAAAAGATTATGGATGATTTAACAAATTTTCATGCAATATACTATTTAAAGGAAGTTCCCACTCACCCTAAGGTGTGAAAACACCTTAAAAACATATCCCATATCTGAAAATCTCGAATCCATATCAAATCCCTATCAATTCATCCAATTCTTCTTCTTTTCAACTTGGAAACCCTAAAAATGAGGGATTATGAAGAAAGAGTAAGGAAAGGGAAAGTTTTGATACTATTTTGGATCAAATCATAGTAGGGATGGAATTTTTACATGTGAGAGAAGATTCACCATGAAACTATATCCAAAGAAGCTAAACTTACATGATTTCATCATTCCTCGGACCGCAAAACCCTAGGTCAGCATCTCCATCAATTTCTCCTCTCAAACCCTAACTCTCCCTCTCTAAGATTTCATTTCTCTCAAATGAATCACGAATTATGATAGCTTCTAGTATGTTAGGTTGACCATATAGAGCAATTGAGCTGCTTGGTTCAATTGCACATTGACCCCTCACTATACTTTTTCTTATTTCAGCAGATTTTTCTGTCATAAAAAAGTTTCTGTAATTCATGTATTTCAGAGACCAAACCTTCTCTAAAAATGATAATAATTTATCATTTTGTGTATAATTGAGTTATGAAGCTTCCTTTAAAATTTGATATCATTCTAAACTTTCATTAAATAATTAAAAATCGAATAGTGCATTGCTATCCAGAATTCTGCAGAAATATTAGTTACTGTAATTCGTCTACTGTTAAAGTATAAACGCATCCAAAAATTATGAAAATTTTACATGTTATTTATGATTGCGTTTCAGATCATCACTTCAAATTTCAGATCATTTGGAGTTACGAATAAATAATTAAAAATAAAACACTACACTGCTAAAAAGCACTCTGTCAACATTTTGATCGAAGTATAGTTCGACCGAGAACCACATTCAAAGAACACTCAAATATTCTGAACTTTTTCTCCAATATGCATGATTGTGTTATCCATATCATATCCAAAATTCAATTAAATACAAAATTTATAGAAAATATGAAAAATTATTTACCACACTGCTATCCTGATCAAATTCCATACTCATGTACCATCAAAACCCTAGTTTCAGCCAACTAGGGTTTATATTTCTCAAACCCTAATTTCTCAAACAATAGAATACTTAACGTTATTATTAGGTTTATAACATCATAATTGAATTATCATCATTAATTAGATTTAAGCATTGATCAATCCAATTAAGCATATAATCATCCAAGTAAACCCTAGTTTACCAATTAGGCTCAGATGCGGTCATAACATAAATGTTGTACACGTTAAATCACAAGTAAGGTAATTGATAATCAAAAATAATATAATGGCACCCAAATAGGTTTGTTTGACACCCAACAATAATTTAATGGTGCCAAAATATGGTTTTACGCATTAAATTGGGTAGTAGGGTACTTCACACCCAACAACAACTTAATGATGCCCAAAAATGATTGTTTGACACCCAAATAGTTAACAAATCCATAGTTGAATTGACGTCAAATGGTTAATTGATCCCAAAGATGGTTCATTGACGCCCAGAAATGATTTATTGACACACAAAAGTATAAAAAAGATGTCCAAGTAAATATTGTACGTGTTAAATCACTGCTAACGTAATTGACAACCAAAAACAATATTATATAACACCCAAATAGATGATTTGACACTTGTTTGAGGAGGAGGGGGAGCGGGGTCTCCCTAAGACTCAAAATAGATGATTTGACACCAAGAACAACTTAAAGGCGCTCAAATATGGTTGTACACATTAAATAGGGTGTAATGGTACTTCACACCTAATAACAACTTAATAGAGCCCACAAATAGCAAATTCACACCCAGAGATAGTTCCAGAAATGGTTCATTGGCACATAAAATATAAAAATGACTCCAAGTAAATATTGTATGTGTTAAATCATGGCTAAGGATAATTGACAACTAAAAATAACATAATGATATCCAAATAGGTTTGTTTGACACCCAACAACAACTTAATGGGTCCCAAACATGGTTGTACGTGTTAAATAAGGTGTAAGGGTACTTCACACCCAATAACAACTTAATTGACACCCAAGAACAACCTAATGGCGCCCAAATAGAATTGTTTGATGACAAAAAGTAAATTATTTGACGATCAATCACATTCTTATCATATCCACACATAAAATGGCGCTTAATGATTAATTGACACACAGAGACGGTTCATTTACGTCTAGAAATGGTTTATTGACCCACAAAATTATAAAAATAGCGCTTTTAGAGATTTTTGACCAGTTTTAGAGATTTTTAGCCGCTTTTAATAATTTTTGTGTACTATTTAGCCATTTTTAGGTGTTTTTCAGCCATTTAGGTGGATATTCATCTTTTTCAAAAGCTTTATTTCTGAGCATGTATTCATAAATTTTGGGCGTTTTAGTGAGTTATTAGCGCTTTAACCTAACTTTTGAGTGTATTTAATCATTCGTGGACATGTCACCATTTTTTAGCATTTTTAGTCATTTTTTGGTGTTGTAAAGACATCTTTAAGCGTCGTTAGCCATTTTTAGACGCATATTCACTGTTTTCAAGCATTTTATTTTTGGGCATTTATTTATTAATTTTTGGACGCTTTTACCGGTGAATACACGCCTAGTATATACACAAATAGAATGTTGAGCTACAATCTACATATATACATAATAGAAATTATTATTAATCACGTGATCTAAACAAGTTGAATGGCTTGAGTCGTTAGTTTCGTATATCAACATCGATTGGATGCACGTCTTGGTCCACGAATCCATCTTATAATGATAATAGGTCGTGTTGTGTACAACGGTGCCCTTGACTCTCGGTGTCGTGGCCAACCATGGGCCGCACATATGTTTGCGTTATCGTGGGCTCAATGCCACAACTACTTGTTAGGAATCCGGAGTAGATAACAAAGGCATACATTTAACAGTTATCTTTTTTTGAAAACCCCTTGTCATTAATTTTGCCAAATCGGCAGCTGCTAGGGAACAAAGTGTCGGAGGGAAATTTTGTGAAAAGAAAAAACGACTGCTTCTATTGCTAGCGATGGCAGCCACCTCGTGTGCCACCTTATTAGCTTGCCTGGTAACATATTCCAGGCTAAAATAGCTAAACTCTCGACTAAGAGTTCTGATATCATCTATGATGATCCCCAGCTGATGTCGTCTCCCAGCAGCAGCGTGAAAGTCCTTCCAGAGTGACCTTGAATCCGTCTTGATCTGTAGAATGCTAATGCCCATGCGTTTGCTTGCTATCAACCCTTCACGAACAGGCAGTGCTTCAGCCAGTAAGACGTTTGTGGCGTCGGCCCTGCTGTCACCTTCGACCCCTGTCAGCTGTCCCATATGGTTCCTCCAGACCAGCCCAATCCCTGCCTTTCTGCCCTTCTTCCATGCTGCATCCGAGTTCAACTTTATGCGCCCTGGTTCCGGCGGTCTCCATGAATGTAGCCTGGGCATATATTGTTCTATGTCAGTGCGTGCTGCCTGATTGTGTCGCCGGAAGTCTCGCATCAAGGCCAGTGATGTGCTAAAAGTATACCTGATATCCTGTTCTGTCTGGGCAAAGATACGTCTATTTCTGTGTGTCCAGATCGCCCACATTTTTGCCACCAGTTCATCCCCTCCTTTCTCATACCTTCCTTTGAGCAGTTCACATATGGCTGTAGCGGGCTCCATCTGCACTAGTGGCACGTTTGGTTGGACCGTAATAAAAAACATGCGTTGCAACTCAACGTGTTTTTGAACTCACTGTGTTTGGTTGGACAGAAAGCCACTTCACACTGTGGGAACCAACTCCACGTAAATAGTTGATCATGTACAAAAGTCTTGAAAACATACTGCGCCCCTTTTGGGCGCAGTTCCTTCGCTCGTTCTGTGCAGCTGCAGCGGTGACGCCTCCCTCTATCTACTCATCTCATCACCTTACTCATAACTGCTGCCGGAAAGTTAGGAATCCTTGGCTAACGGTGATAGATTTCTGTGTGGTATGTTCACCAGAGGTAATTAGAACCTGAAACAACATACAACCAAAGGTAAACAGAGCAAAGAGTCTAGTTGAAGCTGCATCCAACCAAACCAAAGAATTGTAGTTCAATTTCCTGTTTTGAATTTCCGGTTTTGAATTTCATCTAGGGTCTTGCAACCGCAAGCAACCAAATTAGCCCTAGGTTGCTGACCAAATGTTGAGTTTCACGTGAGCAGTCCCTCCAAAGAGGTTTGGCATTATCACACTCGAAGAGCATATGTTGCAGTGACTTCCTTCAGGGTGGCAGTGGCGGTCGAACAGTCTTCCCAGCGTCCCTAAGCTGCCTGTGCACGCCCACTAGAGGAAATGTGCTGCCTTCGGCGGCCACCCCCTTCTCCATATTGAACTCCAGGTTTCAATGCCCTTCTGTGTCAAGTATTCCTCCATGTCCCTAGGTTCCAGTGAACCCAACCAATAGCCAGACTTGATGCTGTACGCGCCATTCTGACTCAGTCACCAATAGATAGAATCTTGTGTATTCCGCAGGCTCAAAGGAATGCAGCAAATAGTATTTGCAATGCAGGTGGGAAAAAGGTGGTGAACCACTTCGTTGTTCCAACTCTGACCGGAAGGGTCCATAAGATCACTAACCCTCTCATTCTGGTATTTGTTTGTGGTCTTGTAAGCCGCCAACATTGTCCTTTCATTCGGAACCCACTGCTGCGACCACAGATTAATGTTGTTTCCATTTCCGACCGCCCACCTCATACCTTCTAGAATAAGTGGCATCGACCCCCACAGACTCCTCTACACATAGCTTGGGTGTTGGCCTCGGGATGCCTCTAGTAATGAAGTATGTGGGAAATACCTGACTTTAAGCACTAGGTGTGCCAACACATCCTGACACTGGTAAAGCCACCAAATTTGTTTTGCTAGGAGTGCTTGGTTAAAAGTATTGATGTCTCTAAATTCCATACCACCTTGCTTTTTTGGTTTACACAAATTTTGCCAGCTAACCCAGGACATTTTCCTCTTTCCCCCCTTAGCACCCCACTAGAATCTCGTTATGGCACTATTGATTGCATCGATGGTCTCGCATGGAAGTTGGAAGACACTCATCATATAGTTGGGAATCGATTGTGCCACCGCCTTTATTAATACTTCCTTGCCTGGTTTGGATAGGAATTTTTCTTTCCATCCTTGTAACTTCTTATTGACCCTTTCTTAGATAAAGTTGAAAGCTTGCTTCTTCGACCTTCCTATCGCCGTGGGGAGCCCCAAGTATTTAGTATGTCTATACACCTCTGTAACCTTCAGCAGCTCCTTTATGACCTGTCTTTGCCCGTGTGGTACCCCCTTGCAGAAAGCCACTTCTGTCTTATCTAAATTTATCTTCTGTTCTGATGCTTGTTCATATTGGCTGATAATTTCAGCTACCTTCAAGCATTCTGCAGTCGCGACTCTAGCAAAAATGATTCTATCATCTGTAAAGAAAAGGTGAGAAATATGTAGGTCGCTCCTGCACGCTCTAATCCCATGTATAAACTTTTTTTCAACGGCAAGATTAATAGCCATAGAAAAAGCCTCGACACATATAATGAAAAGGTAGGGAGAGAGTGGGTCACCCTGTCATAGTCCTCTGGATGGCTTGATTATTCTGGCCATGTCTCCATTAATAGCAAAAGCATGACTGACTGACGAGATGCTCTGGTGAATCGTCCTCCTCCATATTTTCCCAAATCCCATCTTCTTCTACACATGGTCCACAAAACCCCATTCCACCCTGTCATATGCTTTGGACATGTCTAGCTTTAGAACAATATGACATCTCTTCTTCCCCTCCCCCCCCTTCATGACATAGAATAGTTCATAGGCGATAATGACGTTATCTGTGATCAACCTTCCTGGGATAAAGGCACTCTGGTTCTCAGAAATAATTTTGTTCATCATTGGTTTGAGCTTATTTGCCACCACCTTAGATGTGATTTTATAGACCACATTGCAGAGACTAATGGGTCTGTACTCCCACAGAACTTTCGGCTCCTGTGTCTTTGGAATCATCACCACCAAAGTGTCATTTCACTCTCCTATGTTTCTATCTTCCTTCCACCCCCCTTTAATGTAGCCTGACACATCTCTTCCCATAATATGCCATAATTTAAAAAAAAATGGTCTTCATCCCATCCGGCCCTGGTGTCTTGTTAGGGTGCATGGATTTTATAGCTTCCCAAATTTCCTCATCTGTGAGATCTGCCTCTAGTTGAGCCGTCATATCATCATTAACAAGCCTCTTAATCCCCATTGTAGCCGTCTCAAAACATGTCGGGTTGGAAGACATAAACAAACTCTTCAAAGAACTCCACCACAATATTTTGAATGTCTTCTTCTTTATCCTTCCACGTGTCATGTCTGTCTTGTAAGCCCATGATTTTGTTTCTTTTCCTACTCGCTGATGCTTAATTGTGAAAATATGATGCATTTTTATTACCCTCCTTCATCTCGTTGACTCTGGCCCGGGCACACCAATACGCTTCATTTTTTCCATGCCAGTATTGAAGCTCTTTTGCAACCTCCGTGCACTGCTCTAGCATGGTACTATCTGGTGGCAGCTGTTGTAGATATTGTAGTTTTTATTATCTAACTCTTCAAGAATGATTTTTCTAAAACGATCAAGTTCATAATAAATATCAAATTTGCTCTAAGAATTCTTAATGCATTCACACGATGAAAGGTATTTAATATATACCTCAAACAAATATAATAATGTTTTGATGATCCTAAGTATGTGATTTAGTTTATTGGCTAATCTGACATATAAATCTTGTCTTAACATTTGTCAACTTAGAAAAAAGTATACACATCATTCGATTGCTCAAATTCATATACCATCTATAAATCAAATTCAAGATACATTAACAAATGTTAGAATTTAGCTTTAAGCCTAGAATACAGTGATTGTTTCATAATACATCATGGTCTCAACCCTCGATGATAATTAGTACTCCATTTTGTTGGTTATCGCTTTTAGATCTTTTTTATGCAGCATTTGGCAATGCGATTGGTGTACCACCGCTTTAGTGCGGTGAGATGAACCACCGCAAGATTTTTATCCGGTGGAAAAAAGTTACCGGTGGACGCTAATCAATGCTAAAAATAATACAAATTCAAAGTGGTGGGTGATCTTGTGTTTGGTAACAGCAATTATGAGCGATTGCAACCTGCCGGACTTTGCCCAATCGCTGCCCGGGCAATCGCACCGCTTTACCAATCGGAGCATTAATCTTGGCAATAGTAACTTGTGCTCTTACTTCCAACATACATTTGATTATCCTCATCTTCCCTCTATTCCGCAATCCCCTTCCATCTTCTGATAAAGAAGGTGGAAAGGAAGGAGGAGGCGGTCATGGTTTAGATCGATCTAAAGTTTAAAATGAAAATCATGAATTAAACTAACATTGCCAATTCGTTAAAGTTCCTAAATGAAACAAATAGTACCATATTAAACCAAACTAAAGTCAGAAGAAGACCATATGGTCTGAATTCATACAGTTGCAAATAACAAACAAATGAATCATGATATATAGTGAAAAATTATAGTCATGACATATTAAGCAACAATGACTTGATTGAAAACTTGATATAGTAATACCAGGCTGTTGAAAGGTGATTCCATGTTGAAATATTGATTTATAATGAAAATATTATATTCTGCCAAAAGCTTGAAAGACATCATAGTTTCACAATTACTAAATAACTAGACTGAATCCCGTGCTATGCACGTGCGTGAGGAGATTATCTTATAAAACTCAGCAGAACTTTAAGGCCAGCGACATAGATTTTTCCCCGGTCATTGATGCGATGATTTTGAGTCGCATTTATAGACATATTTTACTGGTGTTTTATGCAGTTATTGGTCATTTTGGTGGGTAATATTGCATGATTCATTTACTTTGGTCTATGATCCTTCTCAGTGTCAAATCTCCCTTATTTTAGTATTTTGAGCATAAATGATTACAATAATATGTTTTATTCCGGCTTATGTGGTTTTGTGTTGTAATTTTAGGAAAAATAAGTATATGCTGTTGTCGATACCATCGACAGTGGTCGATACCATCGACACGACCACAGGTTGCCAGCCGCAAGGAGCAAATGAAAGTCGATACTAGCCACAGGAGAGTCGATGGTATCGATTTACCATCAGGTTGCTGGCGAGAAGAGAGTCGATACTATCGACGCATATGTCGATACCATCAACAAGTGGAGCTACAGCGACACAAAAAGACAAAACTGTCACCTCAGGTTGTCGATACCATCGACCCTCATCGATGGTATCGAGTCAGCATCAGTTGCAACAATGAAAAGAAAAGAAGATCAGCCGATACCGCACAAGGTCGATACCATCGACCAGCGTCGATGGTATCGACGCCGTCAGATACAAGTTAGCTTCAGATCGATCTAAATCCGACGGCTGTGATATTTTGGCGACCTAACTCGGTGATTATACCTAATGACGGCGGCCAAGAGCCGACTATCACGTCATTAGCCACTACACACGTCCCGAGAAGGGGTGGAGAGAAGAACGGAGCCCAGAAGAACACCCCAGCCGTTCTGGACGCCGAAGAAGACATTTTCCACCGCCAAAAGGCTGGAGATCGTGCATTCTACGCCAAGGACCGCTTGTATCTTCTCCGTTCAGGGGTTCACCACTCAATCACGTTTTTCTCCATGATTCCCCTTTTCTCTACCATGTTTTGCTTTGAGATGAACATGCGGGGTTAATCCCCTTTATCTTTAGGACCGGGAGTAGCCCGGGGAAGCATTGTATGTGTTACACCCCGATCTCACATTACCCACTAATCATGAGATTAGGGCGTAAGAAGCATTAACACGTTTCACAAAAACCACACTTAACATTTTCTTTTCTTAGTCACATTAAACATACCAACAGGAAAATCTTACAAATTACTTAAATACTGAAACTTACACAACTTGCGGAGGCATTTCAAATTTTACTTGCTAGAAACATAAACAGAGTAATTGTCATATTACATTTACATGCGGAATATAAAGTTCACAGTTAATTAAAAAACTAATTTACATATTAAACACACTCTCTCTCCACACCATGTCCCAAGGACCGAGGGGAAAGGTCTAAGAGACCACTATCTAACTAACTACATATACCTTTTACTGACTAGGGTGGTAAGATCCTTCAGATTCCTGGAACTTTCGCTGACCTGAAAATGTTTGAGTAGAGGAGTGAGCCTACTCGCTCAGTGAATAGTTTTTCACCCAACCATCACTAAACAACGCATCAGTTTTATTATTCAGATTAATATACAAGAAATACTACACTGAGCAGGTCTAAGCAGTTTAATTTAAATAACAGGAAATAGCAATGTTTCATCAAGTAACAATTATTGCAAAGCTATTGAAACAATTAAATAACAGGGAATATCAATATTCTATTTAAAGAACGATTAATGCAAATCTGAACTCAAAATCCTTTCTAACTCTTTAACTAATCAGAAACTCTGTGAACCTATATAAATATATTTTATCTTATGCCCTAATCTTATGCAGTGTACTCTGCATATGAGACTCGCAGTACACTACGAACACACCGTACAAGACTTAGCGACACCCCAGGAAATGCTAAGTCTGACCGCTCATCCTGGTCTACTACAGGACCTCACTGCACTCTCAAAAGAGAGTAAACTGGACCCCTCCTAACCTGAGCACACAGGCGGAGTGTCGAGTCGTGCCCGTCTGGACTGTCCTCCAGGTAGGTCACACGACTACTCGACCATCTGGACTGTCCTCCAGTAGGTCACTCTCTCTCCAACCATCTGGACTGTCCTCCAGTAGGTTGCCGACCGTCTGGACTGTCCTCCAGTTAGGTCGTTTCATCCCCTTAAGATCGTAGACCGCACAAAGGGGATCCTACGGTGTTCAGGGCACCTAAGTCTAACATTAACATTATAGATACATTTAAAACAGAAATCATAACTCATTTTACATTTCTCACAAGGCTCACACGGCCTTCCATATCATATCATATAAAACATCATAGCTCATGTATTCAAACATATATCATGTCTGCCCAACAAGTATTCTCATTCTAACATTTCATACATATATGCATGATCTCAGTAACATCCCTTTCTAGGGCATGTGATATCTCATCACCTGCAATTCACGAGATATGTATTGTGAAAATAAGAAACCCTGTAGTATATATATACCAACTCAAAGAGAATAAGCATGTAAAGTTAAATGCACAAGAAACATACAATTCAACAGTTAAGCATCACCACATCTCATACTGAGAATGTTGATATCAAAATACTTGATTCATTGTACACCCTATCCTTAGGGTTTCAGTTACCTCATTCACTTATCACATGGAAACACCCTATCCTTATGTCATGCATCTGCTAATTTACTAAAATCTGTACTGTCTGACTTTATACCCAACCCGTACCATTTTCAAGCGTGTATTTCTAATTTCAACGTTCACACTGAACAATATAGGTTCCGATGAACCATATAAATTCACTGATTCAATTCACACTGATCAGATCCTTAATTAAGTCATATAGAAGGGTAACGAAACAATTTATGAAATAAAAGTCGGGCGACACCAAATGCTTTCCAACGCCTGATAACGACTGTTATCAGCGTAAAACGCGCACAAAATAGAAAATATTCAAACGCCTGAGTTTATTAATGATAAATGAATGAAATCCTACTCACAGTGATTTGGTCTATCCGGATTCGTCCAGAACTACATCTAGAGACCAGTTTCTGGGAAAATTCGGTTGTCTTCTACCTTGGACTTTTCCAGTTCACGAACCTGCTGCAACAGCAGCTTCACGCACTAGGCTCAGGTTGAAGAGGAGCTTGATTGGGATGCTAAACGCTTCCAGAGCTATGAATTTGTGCTCGAACCTCAAGGACGAACTTAACGACATTGCTATACTGTTGCTGCTCACACCCTAGTAGCCCGTGGTCGCTGCTACATGCAGCTACTGCTGCAGTAAGGTAGGGGCACCGCCCCTTGCTAGATGAGCATCGTTCTTGCTCGTGGCTGCGGTTGCAAGCCTGGACCTCAAGATCGGGCTTAAAGGCATCGTTTCGTGGTGTTTGCTCACCCAAAACGACCCTTGGCCGGCGCCCTGCTGCTAGCCGGCGCAACACCTGTTGCAGGTCGGTCGGCACCCTTGCTAGGGCTGTGGATAGGGGCGAGGTTGGAGGAGGATGAAGGGTGGAGGAAGGAGGACGGAGGTAGGGTTGTAGCTGGACGAAGCCAAGGGCAAAGATCGCCCCCAAAATCGCCCTGATTTCACTCTGTTTGATCGGTCGATGGGCTGATGTGTGTGTGCATCGCTTTTGCGGCTGTTTCTGTTCTATCGGGTTAAAGAGGAAGAAGATAAGGCAAAGGGGCCAATTAGTAATGGGTAAATTACAAAATTGACCCAAGGGACTTATAAATGCCATAACTATTTCCTCGGAGGTGCAATTCACATGATTCTTTTTGCAAACTCTCAAGCACGAGATCCTCTACCTTCTCAAGGCACAAAATTATGTTAACTAGCTTGTCACAACTGGTAAAAACACTATTTGCAACTATGAGCACTTAACTTATCTCAATTAACTTAAATTATGCACTAATCATGATACTTACTAGTTAACTGTGGTGTGGGTCATAACAATCTCCCTCCCTTATAAGAGTTTCGTCCTGAAATTCCTAGAAGAGAAAAGGAAACTAGTTAGGCATCTCAGATTCAAGCTCCCACGTGGCTTTCTCTAGGTTTTGGTTTCTTCCACAAAACCTTCACTAACGATATCTCGCGATTCTTGAGTTTCTTGATTCACGGGTCAACTATCTGTACTGGTCCTTCAACATAGGACACGTCAAGTCTGAGCTGGATAGGTTCTGAGTTCACTATCTCCTTTGTACAAGGGTAACATTTCTTCAACATCGATACATGAAACACATCAAGTAAATTAGCCAACTCAAATGGCAATTCCAACCTATATGCTACAGGTCCAATCCTCTCAATGATAGGATATGAGCCCATAAACCTAGGAGTCAGTTTGCCTCTCTTACCAAACCTCAACACTCCTTTCCACGGTGAAACCCTCAGATACACTTCATTACCAACTTGAAACTCAAGACGTTAACGCCTCTTCTCCGCATAACTCTTCTGCCTATCATGTATAGCTTTCAACTACTCTCTACATGTCCTATAGAGTTTGAATGGTCCTCCCTGACTGACTATCTGTTTGTGGGTAAGAAGTTGTATTAAATCTTAACTTTGTGCCCAAAGCACGATGCAACTGATTCCAAAACATGGATGTGAACTTAGGATCTCTATCAGATATAATTGAAACTGGAATACCATGCAACCTGACTATTTCATCCACGTATATCTTAGCTAATGTTAGGACATCAAAGGTTGACTTAACATGAAGAAAGTGAGCAGACTTAGTCAATCTATCCACAATCACCATATCGAGTCACAACCTTTAGGTGTCCTGGGCAACCCTATCACAAAATTCATTGTGATATATTCCCACTTCCATTCTGGTATAGGGAGAGATTGCAAGATAGATGCATGTTTCTGGTGCTCAACTTTACCTACTGACACATACTACACCTAGCCACATACTCAACTACATCCCTCTTCATACCAAGCCACCAATACAACTCCTTGAGATTCATGTACATCTTAGTGTTACCTGGATGCATGGTGTACATTGATGCATGTGCTTCCTCAAGAATCTTTTCTATCAAATCAATGACTCCAGGTACACACAACCTATCATGCTAATACAACACAACATCATCTGAAACCTAAACTCTGGTCTTTACCCCATGTCATGTCATGCATGATCTGCTGTAACTCATTGCCACTCTGCTGAAGTTCCTTGATTTGATCATAAAAGGTAGGTTTGACTTGCATCTGCGCAATCAAACCACTTTGTTCTGTAACCCCTAAGTCTAAGTTCAACTTTCATATTTCCACTAGCATGTCTCTCTTAAAACATGCAATAGAGAATGCATCAGCTATTGAACTTAACTTTCTACTCAGAGCATTTGCTACCACATTCACCCTACTAGGATGATAATCTATTGTCACTTCATAATCTTTGATCAATTTTAACCATCTTCGCTGTCTAAGATTCAGATCCTTCTGGGTGGAGATATATTTCAAGATCTCATGATCTGTAAACACTTGGCACGCCTCACCATAAAGATAGTGATGTCATGTCTTAAGAGCATGAACTACATCAGCTAACTCCAAATCATGTGTCAGATAATACTCTTCATTCTATGCTACTTACTTCTTGCTATAAATACAAGAATTCATTTTACATTGCACTTCACTTATTTTATATTTCTCCTTTTGTTCACAACACACTTGTTACACTTCAAATTTATATCTTACTCTTTTCTCCGATTCATTTTCATATTGTTTATCTATCTTTCATATTAACTACCTTTAAACCTTGGATTTCATTAGTGCTAGCTTACCTTTCATAGAATCTCATGATCTTATTTTATAAAGATGCTAGTATTCGCGGTCAAATCACTAGCGACATCCCTTGAACTACTTCAACTCTAAACATTCTAGGGTTTGGTCCTTATCAGTAACATAGCATTATTGTGATGTGACTTTGCTCCCTTAGTTTGACCATCAAACTTTGGATCTCATAAGTTTTACTAAAGTCTTGCTTATCTTATCACTGGAATTTCCTTTCTCTTATTTGGACATTCAGATAAATTACATTCTCAATTTACCTTGCTAGGGTTTCATCACCATACTGTGTGTCATTATTTCATTCTCTTAGACGTCTCTACCATAATAATTATGCACCATATATGATTCATTTTCCAATTTACATGTTTCTTCATGTATATCATGTTGCTCTTCCAAAGGCTCTTTATTTCTGTGTACTTATTACATACTTAACTTTTTTTATTCTATTTTTCCCTTTGCTTTGAAGTACATAAAAGTATTTTACTCTATTACATGATTCATTCCAAAATTGATTCTTACTATCTTAACCCTTACATACTTTTCTCATATCTCTTCCATATTCTCATATTTAGAGTTCATATAATATTAAGCATTAAATTTAATCTGAACTATATATCATGTTCCTTTATTTCCAATTAAGGATTGCCAATATGAGGTTCCAACGTTGAGCCTCCGATATCAGTTCCAGCTACTTCTTAGCTGTTCTAATCTTTTCCTTATATCTCAACATCTTAACATATGTACATTCTCACTATGATGCGGGTCTAAATTATCCAAAGTCTACTCTTATTATACTGTTAATAGGAGTCATTAGATCCCAGTAACGCATCCTGCCAGCCGAACCAGGACAAACCTGTAGTCCTGAAGCCAAGAGCTACTCAGGATTAACTAACTCCTATTAATCTCAAACGTGTGGAAGGAATATCCACTTAGGGCAAACTGATTTAAACATAACTCCTGGTATACTTACTACAAAGAATACAAACACTAAATAAATCACTTCATAACACACAACAATATAAATGAATCATATTTATTCTACTAACTGAAAATCTAATTTCATACATATAAAAGCATTTCTAGTGATCTCTAATCAAATAAGCAATGTAAGGAAAGAGTTGTATCACATCCTATATTTAATCTCTTACTCCTACATTAATTTTCGATTTCTTAAACCTAAAATTTCTAGGGTTTCTCTCTAGCCTATCCTTCCTCTGCATACCTGGCCAGGATATTCAGGGAAGAATAGACAGAGTAGCTTGATACTGGTCAATCTAAGTACTTAGATACCTGGCCAGGGTACCTAAATACTCAAACTTTCTGGAGCTAAAGACACATCACTTCTTATTTTCCTCACTTATAACTTTATCTTTTGATCCTAATGATTCTTAATGACTCAACCTAAGCTCTATACTTGGTTCTTGTGACCACGTCCTCTTCCTGCCATCTGCAGTAGTATAACAAAACACTTCCTGTTAGAAAATTGCAGTCAGAAGGAAGGCACTTAAGTCCTAATCCTATTGGTCTCTTATCGTCCCCTGACCTTAACTTAGAGTAACCATATACTCAACCTATGCTCTGATACCAAAGATGTTACGCCCTAATCTCATGATTAGTGGGTAATGTGAGATCGGGGTGTAACAGTATGACATTTGTATCATAGTAATTCATCATTTATCTCTGAAATCCATGGTATAATTTTGTTTTCTCAATTATATTGTTATGCTTGAACACCATAATAATAATCTAATGCCCTTAATTGCTTTGAAAGAAGAATTAAGTACTGAAAAGAGACGAAATTCACATTAATTCACAACCCCCTTGAACAAGGTGGTGTAAGGATAATGGTGGATACACATAGGTCGATTCTAATACACCTAGTTTAGGGGATAGGTTACTACGACGGTGGAAC
Source organism: Alisma plantago-aquatica (assembly GCA_963693085.1). Lineage (NCBI taxonomy): Eukaryota > Viridiplantae > Streptophyta > Magnoliopsida > Alismatales > Alismataceae > Alisma > Alisma plantago-aquatica. The sequence continues at coordinate 19,555,093 of OY856413.1, forward strand.
CGACCTAGACATAGGTAGTGGATTGTACCACGACATTGGACAATTCTGACTACAGGCCACTACCCGGATAGAGAGATAAATCTAAGTCGCTATATAGAAATTCATACAATGATAACCCGCGGTGAAACCACAATCCTGAAGATTCCCACTTGAATTGATTAAACTAAACCTTTAATCAATTGTTTTGTTTTGTTTTATTTCATTTTCTTTTAATTTTACAACAACTTCCAACTTTATAATCGGTCTAGCTGATTGCGAGTAGTTAGTAGTAGTCTCCGATAATTCAGTGTCCCTGAGTTCGACTCAGGCCTCACTAAGGCATATATTACATTGATGCGTACACTTGCGTTCTACGTACGGAAAAAGTGTGTCAAGTTTTTGGCGCCGTTGCCGGGGACACGGCAATTGTCGGCACTACAAGTGCTGCAAGTGGCCACTCTAGGCCACATTTTTATTTTATAATTTTATTTTCACTTTTGAAATCCATAGCTTATCTTTCTCATTTTGTAGTTGTCTAGCACGATACTGAACTCAAATTACAATTTTGCAGGTACTTGTGCATGGTGCAGACGCGTAGCACTGACTACACGCAACAGGTACCAGAGGTTCCACTGCCGGGACCTGACGACGGGGAGGATTACAATCAAGATCACTTGAAAGAAACAGATTCCAAATCTGAACAAGAAGAAATGGTAGAGCCACAGACAATATGGGAGAAGATCAAGGCGTCTTCTTCATTTGCTTCAAAGGGGCCGATCAAGAAGCAGGCGATCAATATTCCAACATACAAGATTGACCCTGCATTAATCAACTTGGTCGAGTCAAATGCGTTCCATGGGCTAAAGAATGAAGACCCAGTCACTCATATAAGCCAATTCGTGGAGAATTGCGACATGGTCAAAATTGACAGGTTCCCGCAGGATGCCCTCTATCTAAAGTTGTTCCCGAGTTCTCTAGCAGGGAATGCACGAGAGTGGTTGCACAATCTGGAGGATGAATATGTGGAATCCTGGAACCACATGATGGAGGTTTTCTTTGAAAGGTTCTTCCCGCCCGAGAAGACCAACGACATGATTAGGAAGATCCACAATTTCACTAAGAAAGTAGGAGAGACCTACTCTGAGACCTGGGAAAGGTTTCAGATCTTGCTTAGGCGGTGCCTGAAAACCTCTAGAGGGGGGGTGAATAGAGTTTTATAGAGATTTTAAAATAATTTAAAATCAAACAACCAAAGTAACGATTGAGAAGAGGAACACAGGTGTTTAGAGTGGTTCCACCTTAGCAAATACTAAGGAGTCAGTCCACTACCCGGTTGCTTACCCAACCGGGATTTTGAAAGTACTAAATTTTATTACCTCTCAAGGATGTTACATAAAATTTACAATACTTTCTAAACACCCTTTGGACAGCCTTCACCCTGAAGTAGTCTTGCCAACCTCGAAGCAGCCTTCCTTGAAGTAACTTCAAGCTCCCCCTTGAAGTAGCCTTCCTCCTGAAGTAGCTTCCCGTCAAGACAGCCTTCCGAAGTAGTCCAAAGTCCTCCTCTTCACACGAAGAGCTTCAACCTCTCCAATCCGCAGCCTCCTACCTGGAGTAGCAAGGAGAGTACAAGTAATACAAAGGAACGAGAAAGGAATAAAAGAAAATACAACTTATCCTTGTAGCTCAAGGCTTGATTTCCCTAGATCAAGCGTTTGGATTTTCCTAGCCAATATGATGGACTTGTGATTGCTAGGGTTAGGAAAATCTAGCCTATAGGACGAGCTTTAGCAAAGGAGAAAAATGGCCAATTGATCACATAGCTCAGTTCACACAGATTGCACAAGAGGGCTCAAGTATTTTCTCAAGTATAGCAAGTGTGAGAAGTGTATCATAGTGTCCTATGGCTTGTCCTATTTATAGGAATGGCCTAAGTATGCTTAAGGACATTCTAGACAACTTCTAGGGGGTTCCTAGTGCTTAACTAGCCGTTAGGAATAAGTTAGGTGCATTAGCAACGGCTAGTTAATTAATTCTGCAGTTGCTGTCAGAGACCATCTCGGTCGAGGACTTGTCGACCGAGATGTCCAGTCGGTCGAGGATTTTTCGACCGACAGGCTCTCTGGATTAACGTTTATTTGCAACTGTTAACTGCTGTGTCTAACGGCTATTTTTGGTCAATCTCGGTCGAGAGGTTTGTCGACCGAGAGTGTCTCGGTCGAGGAGTGTGGTCGACCGAGATTGACTCTGTTTTCAATCTTTCAATTAAGATACTAAGTGTGTGTATAAGTGTGCATTATGTGATCCTATTGAATGGATGACTAAGGTGTTTAGCTAGGGAAAATCCAATGCTTGATTTACATGCGATTCTAAGTACTTGTACATTATAATTCTGTACAAGTTTTTACAATGATTACATTTGCATGAAAATATAAATACTTCATGTTGGATTTCCCTTATAGTTGTGTCATCCTGCACGCTCAAGTAGCTCGTTAGATAAATAAGAATGAAATGTTTGTCATCATCGAAACAAAGGGGATTTATCATAATATCCAATTTATCCAACAATCTCCCCCTTTTTGAAGATGACAAACATTTCTTAAATATGAAATAAGGAAATATAAATCATGTGAGTTTCATACCTGGAAATTTACCTTTTGTAGCCATTTATGTTTTTCAAGTGAGTGCTGGCCAAGATATGATGAAAACTCCTTTTATATATACTTTTACATTCTTTCTCCCCCTTTGTCATTTCAAAAAGATATCCAAGTTGAATGTTTTATTGATCTTCTCCCCCTTAATGTAATGCTCCCCCGTAATTAGATATCCTATTAGGAACATGGATTTGTATCTAATTTATCCACAATTTGTTTCTCAATCATTTGCAAGGATGTTAGGCCTTGAAACGATATGAGATTCCCTTAAGCATATGATGAATGGATTTCTCATATAGCAAAGAATGTTAAGTTATAGATTAAATGAGAATCCAAAAAAAATATCTCCATCCAAAAGCAAGGGATGTTAAGCCCCATTTTGGGTAGAGAGTTCCTTCAAGTACACGATATAGATTTCAAAAAAAAAATATTCAGCTACACATAGTGATAGCAAAGTTTTTGTAAGCTTCTTTTAAACAATTATCAAAGTTTTAATGATCTCCCCCTCTTTCTTATGCTTTGCTCCCCCTTCGATAGACATCTCAAATGAATACTCAGTGAATACATAAAATGTCCAATATGTTAAAGATGTATGCAATTTTGTCAACCTGGAAAAACAGAAACCCAGTCGGTCGACAGTTGCTCGACCGACAATGTTCTCGGTCGACCAGTTTCTCGACCGAGAGAGTTTCTGGAGAACGATTTTGTTATTTTAATTTGTAATAGTTGCCTGTTTTAATTATAATAATTTCCTTATTTGTTATGCTCTACAATAATGAACTGATAACCCATATTTTGAAGATAGCATCATAATCCAAACAAATAACCATGTAAATAAAAATGGCAAATTTCAGTCAATAACATGATGAAGATTACAATCATATGGAATACAACTATTACAACACCAACACTTCACAGGAAAGATTTAAGAATTACATCAATGTCCGGATCTTTCCCAAGAAATGGCTCAGCTCCATAGTATTGGACCAAAGTTTTCCAATCCAAAGCACCAGTTGTAGTCAACGCATATGCTTCCAGGAAAGTGGGAACTCGGTCAAAACGGAAGTGAGCAGCTATGTCTTGCAATTGTATGGACGAAAATTGAGTATGTGCAAGATCCATTGATGGTGGAGGTGGAGGTTGATAGTAGTTGTATGAGGGGTTAAATGGGTCGAGCATGCCAGGGTTTAAAGAATGCGGATATTCATCGGTTTGGCCAGGAGAAAGGTTTTGCATTCTTTGATTCAAATATGTCATGGCATGGTGATTGTAGTTTAATTGTTTACTAAGATGGTATTGGGAGCCAGCAATATAAGTAAGGGTATTTTGGATGGGATCAATGGAAAGGTTAGTAGAAGGAGGGGGTGGTATATCCTGATGTGATGACTCTCCTTCTACTCTTGCCTTTTTATGGCCAAAGTCAATCCCCATCTTCTCTACGGTGTTCTTACTTATCTTTGGTGGTCTACGCTCCCATATATATCCCATATCTTCAAGATTTACCTTAAGACAATGTTGAGTAATCTGGCATACAAAATCGGCATATGGTGGATTGCCAGAAAACTCAAGCATATTTTTAAGTACTATGCTAATGAAGTTGATGGGAATTTCTTTTATGATAGCATAAATGAAACACATACGGAAAATAGGAACCTCGGATTTATTGGCTCGTGGATGTATATTGGTGGAAACAATGAGGTTTACTATTCTACATGCCGGTTTTAGGTTTATAGCATAATAGGTTCCCCTATCTTCATGACACGTGGTATTGGCTTGAAATATGGCTCTTTTGATATCACTTAAGCTAATGGTATGGTCATCATCGGAAAATAAATTTATTGGATTGCTGGTGGTAAGGTCAAGGAAATCTTGATATTCATCTATATCAATTTCAAGCATGTCAAGAATATCCCCTTCGGAAAACTTAAAACTATGCCCATTGACCATGGTGTAGAAGAAAGTGGTGTCATTTTCGGTGTGAGATAGAAGATTGGCATAGAATTCGTTTACTACCTTAATGGAGTAGGAAGGAAAGGATGGATTGATGAAGTCCTTCAGCTTTTGTACTCCAAAAAGATGCTCCAGGTCGACTATGTTGATGAAGTCCATCACTTCGACCGGACGTCGGGGAAGAGGAGCTTTAGAGGAAAGCCGAAAGTATCTATCTCCGGCATCTCCGTCGACGAAAGCTATGTCATTGATGATCGTCAATGGCGGAGTGGCTTCCCTCTCTTCTCTTCTTTTTCTTCCAGCAACTTTCTTCTTCCCTCGGACAGTTGATGATGAGGCCATTGTGTTTCTTGAGAGTGAAGAAGAAGCAAGGAAGATTTGAGAGTAAGAGTGCTGAAGGAATGCACAAAATTGCACAAGAGATGGACTATGGAAGCAAGGAAATGCAAGTGTGAGTAAGTGGCTCGTTTTTGCACTTATTTATAGAATTCCAGCGACCCGGTCGGTCGACGGCTCGTCGACCGAGCGTCCGCAACGGTCAAGTTGCAGACGCGCCACTTGGTCCTCCAACGGTAAAGAAAACGGTCATAACGGTCGGGTCGCAACGGTCATATCCAACGGCTATTTCTCGGTCGAGCGCTTGTCGACCGACATTGTCTCGGTCGAGCACTCGTCGACCGACAGTTTGTCTGAGACTGAGTCTATTTAGAATTTATCGGTCGAGTGAGACGGGCTGACCGAGTGGTTCTCGGTCGAGCACTCGTCGACCGACTAACTTTCTGAGTTCAATCTTAATGCAAGTCATAGAACATTTTTGTAGAGCATATGTATATTCCAAGGGAGTAATAATATTTAAGGCTTTTGATTACCACAAATGATTTGACGTTTTAATTTAAAAATGTGCTAAGATAAAGTTCAATAAAATAATGTTCAAATAAACAGTTTTTATCAAAGTTTATTTTAGGTCGCCCTTGATTACGACCATGGCGCCCCTTGGTCAAATTTTATTTTAACCAAGAGGCATATTCTGCAGGTTTCCAGTATGAATCATTTATATGCGAAGTATGAGTTCTGCAGATAGCTTGGAAGTATCAATTTGAGACACATTAAAGTGTACTGATAATATCCATTCATGAATTTAAGATTACTTTGGATAGACTATAATATAAAAGCATACACAAAAATTTTTGAAACATTTTTATTCATTGCAAGTATTAAAAAAAATGATTAAATAGAATCTTTCAAGAAAAATTTTCACATACAATGTAAAGATTTTGTTATCCCTAAATGTTAAGTTGAGATAGACATAAGGATATACAAATTTAGATCTGTGGTCGTATCTCAACTTAGTCGAACCTATTTAATTTGGGGTTTTTGGAACCCATACCATTTCGACATGCTTTTTCTTGTATGGACATGAAAAAGAATAATGTCCAAGGCGTGAGCAATAATGACAACAAATTGAATCAACCTCAAGCCTTTTTCTATAGTTTTGATCTAGGTTATTCTTGGGTATATACATTTTTGTGCCTCTAGGTATATAAGCAGATTGACTCGCTTGTGTCCTTCTAGGTTGTTGATGGGATTTCTCATTAGGCTTATAACCTAGTCCTCTTCTCCCTATTTGATGATAGGAATTTTCTAGTATATTATCAAGGATTCCATTGTTGCTTAACTTGCTAACTTTTTGTTGCAACTTAACGATCTCATCCATTCTTTTCTTGATATCTAACTTTGCTTGATCTAGATTGGATGATAACATATTTCTTTCTTTCACTATATTGTCATAATCTACATGGGTGCACAATATAGGTTGTTTTTGAATATCATTTAACTTTGCAAGCAATTCAGTCTTTTCTTGACATAGAAGATCATAGTTAGTCTCTAGAGTGAAAATTTTCACTTCACTATTACTCAGAGATGATTTCAAAGTACGATTGTCAGACATAATGCTATCTTTTTCAAAACCAAGAGTATTCAATTTAGCATATAAATCATCATTTTCGGATGTAAGCTCAAGAAGTCTAGCATTTAGATCATCATTTTCTTTATTTGATTTCTTTAATTTCTTTTTGTATTCAACATATTTGTTATGTGTTTCTTCAATAATAGCAACTAACTCCTCCTTGGGTAAATCAAGCAAACTTACCTCTTCTTCTTCTTCCTCACTTATTGTAGCAACGAAACACTCTTTATGTGCATCTCTTTTCTTTGACCTCCATGGACATTTAGACGTAGAGTGCTTTGTTCCCAAGCACCAATTGCAACTTGTCGAACTTTGGTCCATGCTCCTTTTCTTGTGGTTGTAGTCACCTCCTCCCTTTATTTCTTCAAGACCTTGTTAGGGCTCCTTGAAGCCTGCTCTGATACCAATTGAAAACCTCTAGAGGGGGGGTGAATAGAGTTTTATAGAGATTTTAAAATAATTTAAAATCAAACAACCAAAGTAACGATTGAGAAGAGGAACACAGGTGTTTAGAGTGGTTCCACCTTAGCAAATACTAAGGAGTCAGTCCACTACCCGGTTGCTTACCCAACCGGGATTTTGAAAGTACTAAATTTTATTACCTCTCAAGGATGTTACATAAAATTTACAATACTTTCTAAACACCCTTTGGACAGCCTTCACCCTGAAGTAGTCTTGCCAACCTCGAAGCAGCCTTCCTTGAAGTAACTTCAAGCTCCCCCTTGAAGTAGCCTTCCTCCTGAAGTAGCTTCCCGTCAAGACAGCCTTCCGAAGTAGTCCAAAGTCCTCCTCTTCACACGAAGAGCTTCAACCTCTCCAATCCGCAGCCTCCTACCTGGAGTAGCAAGGAGAGTACAAGTAATACAAAGGAACGAGAAAGGAATAAAAGAAAATACAACTTATCCTTGTAGCTCAAGGCTTGATTTCCCTAGATCAAGCGTTTGGATTTTCCTAGCCAATATGATGGACTTGTGATTGCTAGGGTTAGGAAAATCTAGCCTATAGGACGAGCTTTAGCAAAGGAGAAAAATGGCCAATTGATCACACAGCTCAGTTCACACAGATTGCACAAGAGGGCTCAAGTATTTTCTCAAGTATAGCAAGTGTGAGAAGTGTATCATAGTGTCCTATGGCTTGTCCTATTTATAGGAATGGCCTAAGTATGCTTAAGGACATTCTAGACAACTTCTAGGGGGTTCCTAGTGCTTAACTAGCCGTTAGGAATAAGTTAGGTGCATTAGCAACGGCTAGTTAATTAATTCTGCAGTTGCTGTCAGAGACCATCTCGGTCGAGGACTTGTCGACCGAGATGTCCAGTCGGTCGAGGATTTTTCGACCGACAGGCTCTCTGGATTAACGTTTATTTGCAACTGTTAACTGCTGTGTCTAACAGCTATTTTTGGTCAATCTCGGTCGAGAGGTTTGTCGACCGAGAGTGTCTCGGTCGAGGAGTGTGGTCGACCGAGATTGACTCTGTTTTCAATCTTTCAATTAAGATACTAAGTGTGTGTATAAGTGTGCATTATGTGATCCTATTGAATGGATGACTAAGGTGTTTAGCTAGGGAAAATCCAATGCTTGATTTACATGCGATTCTAAGTACTTGTACATTATAATTCTGTACAAGTTTTTACAATGATTACATTTGCATGAAAATATAAATACTTCATGTTGGATTTCCCTTATAGTTGTGTCATCCTGCACGCTCAAGTAGCTCGTTAGATAAATAAGAATGAAATGTTTGTCATCATCGAAACAAAGGGGATTTATCATAATATCCAATTTATCCAACAGTGCCCGCATCACGGGCTTGACAAGGAAACACAGGTGAAAATATTCTATTTTGCTCTCTTCGAGCATGATAGAAGTAACCTAGATTCCGCAGGCTCAGGATTCTTCTTGAACAACACAGACCAGAGGTGTTGGGAAATCCTTAAGAACATGGCCAAGAAGCAATCTTGGGGCGATAGGGATGCCGTTGAGCACGTACGAGTTGCGGGAGAGTCAAAGGCCATAAAGGAGTTGAATGAGAAGATGGACCTTCTCGCGAAGAAACTGCTTGCTAAGGAAGATACTGAGTCCGAGGATGAGGCTCAAGTCAAGTTCATGATGCAGCAGCAAGGCTACAGAAATAACAATTACTCATGGAGGAAGGACAAGAAGTTCTCCTGGAAGGATCCAAACAACTTCTTGCTGGATCCCGATGCAAAACCCAAGCCGGTAGCGGAGGACAAGAGCATGGAATTGCTCAACCAAGTGATAAAGCAAAACCAAGAATTAATGACTACTTTTGGCCAGTAGATAAAGCAACATGGGGAATTCATGAATCAGTTCGGTCAGACACTGCAGAGCCATGGGGCTTAGATGAGGACAATAGAGACATCCATGGCGCAAATGGCAGCTGAGATAGCCAATCTGAAGAAGTCGGCGCATCAAGGTTTTCCGGGCAACACGAACATTCCAGGAGGAAACCAAGAGGCGAAGGCCATCTTGCTAAGGAGTGGAAAGAAGCTATTAAACCCCAGAGCCGATGAACCAAGCAAACCCCAAGCAGAAATTGAAGGTGAGGCCACTGAGGAGCTACCCATACCGGTCACCGAACCAGTTGCGGATATAGCAGTGGATGCTACTGAAGACCCTATTGCAGATGAGGAGGAGACGCAGAAAAGGACACCTTATGTGCCACCGCATCAAAGGGCACATGATGTCCTGGTCCCATATCCGAATAGTGCAAAAGTAAGGAAAGTGGATGCCCAGTTTAAAAAGTTTCTAGACAGTTTCAGAAAGCTTTCAGTCAACATCCCATTATTGGAAGCAATAGAGCAAATCCCATCCTATGGCAAGTTTTTGAAAGATATCATTACTAAAAAGAGGAAAATCCCAGACACAGAGGTTGTGATGCTTAAAGAGTAGGTGAGTGCCTTCATCATGGGCACATTGCCACCAAAGTGGCAGGATCTGGGCTGCTTCAACATATCATGTTACATTGGAAAGGTGAAGTTTGGTGAAGCGCTATGTGATTCTGGGGCAAGCATAAACTTGATGCCCCTTTTTACATTCAAGAAACTGGGATTAAAAGAGTCAAGGCCGAGCAATATGACAATTCAGCTCGTGGACAATTCAGTGGTGAAGCCCTATGGAATATGTGAAGATGTGTTGGTGAAGGTAGATCATTTTGTATTTCCAGCAGATTTTGTCGTAATGGAGATGCAAGATGAACAAGGCAATGAGCTACTACTCGGACGACCCTTCCAAGCTACAGCTGACATGATACTTGAGATGGGGAGAGGTCGTTTGACCTTGGGCATCGCTGATGATCGCTTTGAGATGGTCATGCCTTCTAGCACCACGTCATCGAAAGCCAAGGAGCAGTGCCGCATGGTAAAGCATTTTGATCACAATATCTCACTTTGTCTAGGGAAGCCATTTTTAGATATGGTTCATGTAATGACTAACGTGGAAAGAGGGACATTGGCTGTAGACATCATGGAGCAGACCAAGGTTGTGTCCCTTAGAAAAGCTATGGGTTTTCCTAACAATGAAGAGGAGGACATCCCCCCGTCTACTGAAGATGAGGCCATAGTGAGTTTGGTTTTTGACGCTTATCCAGAATTACCACTTGAAGCATGTTTGGTCAATATCACACATGATTGGATGAGAAGCAAGTCACTACATGAGTGTGCCAAGATGCTTCAGATGCTGTCGTGCTTCTATGCTAGGTACTATGAAGACCTTAGCGAACTCCCACCACCGCTTCAGTCATCTTTAATCAGCCCGCCCGATTTGGAGTTGAAGCTGTTGCCACCGCACTTGAAGTATGCATTTCTAGCTGAGGAAGAAAAGTTGCCTGTGATTATATCGGCTTATCTGAGTGCCGAGGAGGAGGACCAGTTGTTGATCGTGTTGAAGAACCACCGAGGTGCATTCGGGTGGTCGGTCGCATATATCAAGGGGATCTCCCCTACATTGTGCCAGCACAAGATTCGGCTCGAGGAGGGAGCTAAGTCGGTGATTCAGCCACAATGTAGATTAAATCCCAGCATGATGGAGGTCGTCAAGAAGGAGGTGATTAAGCTCCTTTCTGCAGGTATCATCTTTGCTATTTCCGACTCGACGTGGGTGAGTCCTACGCAGGTAGTCCCTAAAAGGGGGGGAATCACTGTTACCCATAATCTTCTAAATGAACCTGTCACTACACGCTTGGTAACCGGGTGGCGTGTTTGCATAGATTATCGTCGATTGAATGCCGCTACGCTTAAGGATCATTTCCCTCTTCCGTTTATTGATCAGATTTTAGAGCGTTTAGTCGGCCGATCGCATTTTTGTTTTCTTGATGGTTATTCGGGGTACAATCAGATTTCGATTGATCCTAAGGACCAAGAGAAGTCCACCTTCACTTGTCCTTACGGAACGTTTGCGAACCGCCGTATGCCTTTCGGGTTATGTAATGCACCGGCGACCTTTCAGCGTTGCATGCTCGCCATTTTTTCCGATATGGTTGAACGCTGTCTAGAGGTTTTTATGGATGATTTCTCGGTTTATGGTGCATCCATTGACGAGTGTCTTTACAATCTGGATAAGGTTCTGCAACGTTGTGAGGACACACATTTGGTCCTCAATTGGGAGAAATGCCACATGATGGTGAGCAAAGGAATAGTGCTAAGACATAAAGTGTCTAGCAAAGGTTTGGAGGTAGACCTGGTAAAAATCGAAGTGATTTCCAAATTGCCCCCACCGAATTCGGTTAAAGGGGTACGTAGTTTCTTAGGTCACGTCGGGTTCTATCTTCGTTTTATAAAAGATTTTTCTAAAATTTCCAAACCTTTATCTGAGCTGTTAGAAAAGGATGTTGTGTTTGATTTTAATGAAAAATGTCTACATGTGTTCAACGTGCTTAAGGACAAAATGATTTCTGCACCGGTTGTGCAAACACCGGATTGGACCAAGCCGTTTGAACTAATGTGTGATGCATCCGATTTCGTGGTTGGGGCTGTCTTGGGATAGCGGGTGGATAATAAACCCGCTGTGATTTTTTTATGCATCTAAAACTTTGAATGACGCTCAACTAAATTCTACGACAACTGAAAAAGAACTGCTTGCCGTTGTTTTTGCGTTTGAAAAATTTCGTCAATATCTTGTTGGCTCAAAAGTCGTGGTATGGACGGACCACGCCGCCATTAAGTATTTGATGGAGAAAAAGGATGCCAAACCTAGATTGATTAGGTGGATCTTGCTTTTACAGGAATGTGATATTGAAATCAAGGATAAGGCGGGCATTGAAAATGTGGTCGCGGACCATTTGTCTAGGCTGGAGAGGGTAGATGAAAAGGATTTACACATACCCGTTACCGAGACATTTCTGAACGAATAGCTTTTGAAAGTGAAAGCGAAAGACCCGTGGTTTTCTTACATTGTTAACTATCTTGCTTGCAAAATCATCCTGGATGATTGGACGTACCAAGAGAAGAAGAAATTTTTTCATTCTTTACGTTATTATTTCTGGGATGACCCTATTCTTTTGAAGCAATGCAGGGATGGTGTCTTACGCAGGTGTGTACCTGAGGAGGAATACGAAAGTGTTCTTAGTCATTGTCACACACTACCGATGGGGGGCCACCATGCTAGTTCTCGCACTGCAGAAAAAGTGCTTGAAAGTGGCCTATACTTGCCAACCTTGTTTAGGGATGCTTACGAGTTTGTGCGGCAATGTGATTCCTACCAAAGGGCGGCTAACATTTCAAAAAGACAAGAGATGCCCCTTAATGTATTCCAGGAGGTTGAGGTATTCGACTTATGGGGCATAGATTTTATGGGACCCTTTGTGTCCTCAAATTCTAATTTGTACATTCTTTTGGCTGTTGATTATGTGTCGAAGTGGGTAGAGGCAATACCCACAAGGACTAATGATTCCGATGTAGTGTGCAGGTTTGTAAAAGAATATATTTTCTGCAGGTTTGGTGTACCAAGAATGATCATAAGTGATGGGGGTACACACTTTCGGAATCAAACGTTCGTAGCACTGTTGAGAAAGTACGGGGTGAAACACAACATAGGTACCCCGTACCACCCGCAAACTCAAGGACAAGTGGTGGTCTCCAATCGAGAGATTAAGAAGATCTTGGAGCGTACTGTGGCTTCCACAAGGAAGAATTGGAGTACCCTACTACCGGATGTGTTGTGGGCATACAGGACGGCATATAAGACACCTATAGGCACTATGCCTTTTAGGTTGGCTTATGGTCGGGCTTGCCACCTACCGGTGGAATTGGAGCATAAAGCGCATTGGGCGCTAAGGAAGCTAAATCTGAGTTATGATGAAGCGGGAATAAAAAGGTTACTTGAACTCAATGAACTTGATGAGCTGCGGATGAACGCATATGAAAGTTCCTAGATCTACAAGGAGCAAACAAAGTTAATTCACGATCGCCACATTCAGATGCGCGTCTTCAAGAAAGGAGATCGTGTGCTTTTGTTCAACTCCAGGCTGAAGATGCATCCCGAGAAATTGAAATCCCGATGGAGTGGACCGTTCAATGTAGAAGAGGTCAAGCCACATGGCGCAATCTTGGTGCGTGATGGCGAGACAACATTCCTGGTCAACGGGCAACGTTTGAAGTTGTATTTTGGTGAAGATTACACGAGGAAAGTGAATGAGGTCAAACTCATTACACTTCCGGATGCATGACGAGCTTCATGTTGTCTAGCCTAAGATGTTAAATAAGGGCGCTTGTTGGGAGGCAACCCAACCATCGGTAATATAGTTTAGTTCTTTCACGTTCGTACTTTGGTTTGTTATGACTTTGTTTTTAGTATAAAAAAAGGTATCGTGATCGTTTGTGCAATGTGAAGGACTGAGGCAGAGTTGATACCATCGACCCTTATGTCGATGGTATCGAGATGGGTACAGGTTGGTGGCTACAGAAATTTCACTGCGTCGATACTATCGACGGCCTCGTCGATAGTATCGACACACCAACAGGTTGATCGTAAAGTCAAGGTCGATAGTATCGACATGCATGTCGATACCATCGAGATCTCTGGAGATTTTTAGATGGGATTGCCTCAGTGAAGTCGATACCATCGACAGGCCTGTCGATGGTATCGACCAAGTTCCAGATAGAAGGCGGCGGCCGGGCCTCGCGAGTGTGTTGCCCTAAACGGAAGTCGATACTATCAACTTGCGTCGATAGTATCGACACGCCACGTCACCGATCCGTGAGAGGAGATCAACGACGGTCGCTGCATCGAGAGAGTCGATCCGGGGGACGGGTCGATACCATCGACATTCGTCGATAGTATCGACACGTCATCGATCCGGACCCCCACATCCAGCCATCGACGACCATCGATACTAGCGGCAGTAGGGATTGTACTACGCGTGTCGATACCATTGACCCGCATCGATGGTATCGACGGGCACGCAGCAGCGCCGACGTCAGTTATATAAGGGGGGTTTGTCATCATATGATATCACACCTTCAATGATTTCTTCCTCTACGTGTGTCGTGCGTCCTCCAGAGCAATCCGAGCCCAACTCCGAGCATACAGGAGCACGTTCTTCATCGTGCGGAGATTTCCTTCTCTGATCTTCACCGAGCTCCTTCTTCTACTTCTTCTTCTTCTTCCGCAATCATGGTGCATGTTGCCGGCGCGTCTTCTTCACGCGCCAATCCAATGGACATTGCAGAGTTCGTTCTTCCACCAACCGCATCGATTCCGCGCCCACGGATTGTCCACTCATTCGCGGAGGTCAAGAAGGTCTATGAGGAGATCATGAAGAGAAAATTTGAGCTGACCCGCTATGTTGACCGGGAGATGATCCACAACTTGGGGTTCGAGGCTAATCTGGCCTACGTTCTCAAAGGGCAGGCGAGGCACATGGGCAGGAGGCCCGATGAGATGGAATTCCATGCTGATGGCCATCTGTTCTTCGTGACTGGCCGACATACAAGGAGCTGGTGGCGGAATTCATGGCGTCATTGGACGTATGCGTCGTGCCCAATGACATCGTCGCCACGGATCGTGAATGGATTAAGGGCCGCATTTCCTTCCGGTTGTACAATAATGACTACACTCTCACCCTTCGCCAGTTCAACTCCATCTACAATTGGAACCATGGGCGAACTAACTATCGACGGCCAGACAACATAACAGATTATGATGCTATCTTCGCCGAGCTCGTGACGGTGCCGCCGGGTAAATCTGTAAGCTACCACAACGTGGCGGTGGCGGATTTCGAGCATCCGTTCGTGCGGGTTCTTCACCGCATGATCAGCACCACTTTATTCGGCCGTGGTGATCTGGCTCTCAACAAGTTCCAGGAGACAGACCTATTTTTCCTACACAAGCTACTGAAGCGCCAAGAATGCAACTGGGGCGCGTTCTTCTTAACGTGCATTTTGGCAGTAAAGAGGAGTATGCGGAAAGCTCCAATTCACTTTGGAGGGATCATCACAAAGCTGGCCTCCTACCTTGGATTAAATTTCACCTAGCTTACTCCTCTTTCCAACAGGAGTAAGGTGAACCTACAGCATCTGCACCGGTCCAACCTCATCCTTCTTCGAGATGGCTTGGCATATGCACACTGCCACGTCAATCAAGCATATCAGGAGTGTTCACTTCTAGACCCCGTCTTCCATATTGAGGGTGCTCAACATTTTCAATGGCCGATCATAGCCATTGCTAACTCCGATGAAGATGGCGGCAACGACGACAATAACGATGATGACGACGAGGTTGAAGAGGAAGAGGAGGCCTACACTCCTCTTCAGGAATGAGGGGCACCTAGGAAACATCCTCGCATGCATCCGGGTGCATCTTCATCTTCACAGCCTCCGCCACCACCACCGCCCTCGCAGCCAAGCGAGGATGTCTACTCAATGCAAGGAATGTATGCCATGCTGCAGGATATACAGCAGACGCAACAACACCACACAACAGCATATACCGGTATTTAGGAGATGACGAACCGGTTGCTTGACAATCAGAGGGCTATCTTTGAAAATGAGCGCCTCATCCTCGAAAACCAACAGTTCATGCATGATAGGTTGAATAGGATGGAGATGCAGCAGCAGCCCTTCTATGATCACTACTGGAGCTAGAATTATTTTGGGGGGTATCCACAACCTCCACCCATGCCCCAGTATGATCCTAGCTTTTAGGGGCAGTACCCATCCTGGGACCCCACGGCCCCGCAGTACCCGCCTCCGCCAGAAGAGTGATCGATACCTCTGTTCCAACCTTTAAGATTGTTTTTTACTATGAGGCCATAGTCGAATTCAAGCTTAGGGGGGTGTTGGAACAACTCTATCCTTTAGTTTTCTTATTTTCTTTTAGTTTTTATTGTTTTATTTCTTGTCATTTAGTTTTTGCATTTCTTTAGTTTGTTTTTAGGATCCACACCTTATCTAGTGTAATTGTAGATGTCTTAAGTCATGTGTCATCTCATTTGCTTGTGCATGGGAATTAAGGGAAAATTAAAAACTTTTTGAGTGTTCGCAAGCCTGTGTTGTTCAACTTTGAGCACATAACTTAAGAAAATGATTGGGTTTGTCAACTCTAAAATAGGACATCACAACTGTATATTCCTATTATTCATGAAAAGTGGCCGGAATTGGTTGTTTGAGCCTAAACTGACCAAATGATAATGAGACTCTAATTTGAAGTAAGAGAGAGAGACCTCTTAACTACTACACAGGTCAGTAAGGAGGGACACATAATAATTTTCAAAGGTTTAGTCAATTAGTCTTGTGATCTTTCCACCTCATTATTTTTCACAATCCACCATAAGAATTGGAAGTACTTTACAGTTTTAATCTTTTTGATTGCATCTCATGTAGATTGGTTTTGCATTGCAACCACTTTCACATGTTTTACATGAAAATAAAAAAAAAATAGAATAGTTATACATGCACATTATCCTTAGGTGCGTGTCATTTAGCTGCATTCATAATTTCTATGCATAGAGCATATCATGTAACTTATTTCTTCTCTAAGGGTGATTAGCTTGTTCCATACCTTCTAAATAATTTAAATATTTGAGCTATGCAGAAAAAGTGAGCCCAACAAATAATTCATTTTCAATTATGGATATAAGGGCTTAAGAAAAAAAAAGAGTGAAAAAAAATGGAAAAAAAGAAAAAAAAATTTGAGAAGTAAGTAGAATAAGAGGGAGAAAGGAACATAGTCTCACCTGCATTTTAAGATGATTAATTACATGATGTTGCTACTTTAGATATTCCTTTTTATCTTAAGAAGGGATGTTAGTGCATGCATCATTCCACCCAATTATAGGCATTAGGGCATTTTCATGTGCAAATGCATCATTTAGGTCATTTTTTATTTGTGCATGTTGAAACCGTATAATGCTTCCATTTCTTCCATGAGCCACCCATTCCATCCACCCGTTGCTTGAATTAGTAGGCCACTGTGATTTTCTCCTCACTCATTAATATAAGGAGAGTTGCTTCCATGTAGATGGTAGTTAGGGCGAGCAACGTAGAATAGGAGATCACAAGATGCACCGAGTCTGGACCGGCGAATTTTATTATGTTAACTGCCTTATGTGATAGTGTTCATTAATTTTGAGGAAGATATCTTTTATGGATGATTACTGTCGCCTTTAGGGTAATTATCATTTCGTGGTTAGTAAGGGCCGGCATGTGAATGTTTGGTGGGGATCATGTGGTAATGTTTGTTGTGATGATCTGTTCTTTAGTTGACCCTGGCAATTCTATTCTAAGGTTTTGTTGCTCGAGGGTGAGCAATATTCAAGCTTAGGGGAGTTTGATGCTGTTATGACCCACTCTGAATTAACTAGTAAGCACATTGATTAGTACATCATTAAGATTATTTAAGTTGAATTAAGTACTCACTGACGTGTTTAGTTCTTTGATCAAGTGAGATAGTTCAATCAGCATAATTTCTTGCTTCGAGGTTGTACTGGATTTCATGCTTGAGGTTTTGCAAAAAAAAGATTGTTCGATTTGGACCTTCGAGGCAAGAGTTGTGACATTTTCATGTTCCTTTGGATTTGGTTGTAATTTTTCCAAGTATTTTGGCTATTTCTTTTCCTTACCCCTTTATTGGGTCGGCTACTTATTTTTCTTCCCTTATCTTCTTTCTCACGACCGCTTCCAGAACAGGACATCGCGATTGAGCGATGCCTGATAGAACAGGAGAAGGAGGCCGACCTAGGGTTGGGGTGGTCGATTTGAGTGCCCCTTGGCTCCGATCAGCAGCGCTTGACCTCCCTATACCTTCCTTTCTCCTTCCCCTTCCTTCCTACCTCCTCCTCCATGCCCTAGTGGCGTCCTTCAGCCACCAACCTACTGGCGGCGCCCCAGCAAGAAGCAGCAGCATGGCAGCCACGACTGCGACCTAGGGCAATGTTGGGCAAGTTTGACCGGCGACTTACCTCTGTCCACCCTTCCTCTTCCGTCTTCCTCGCCCTAGGTGCACGCACGACACCTCAGCTAACTTGGGCGTCCGACCTGCTGCACAGAGCAGCAGCCGCAGCAATGGCCGGAGCTAGGGCCAGTGGCTGGGAGCCCTCCTGGGCACAGCCAACATTCCAGAAATGATCGCCTCGAGCTCGGCCAGGAGATGGGAGCAGAAATTCAAAGCCTTAGCTTCGATCTAGAATCCTAGCCGGACTACCTTCAACCTGTTCATGGGAAATGGCTGCTTGTAGCAGCAAGTCCGTCCATGGATGGTCTTGCTCAAGAAACACCATGAAAAACACAACTTTGACCTCGGCCAAGATGATGGAACAAGGTTCCACAATATCCTAGCCACGAACAACACTTGATCGAGCTTGTCTTCAACCTGTCGTGCGTGAAGCAGGTTAATCCACAATGATCTAGAGGTTGAAGACAACCCAAATTTGCCTGCAAATTGGTCCCTGGATGCATCTATAGTCGAATCCAGACATCCCGAACCACTGTGAGTAGCGTTTCATTCATCTATCACCATTTAACTCGATAAAACGGGTGATTTTAGTTCGATCCAGTTTGACGCAGTTTTCAGTGTATACTCGGGTGCCGGGCAATGCTGGCACCGTTAAATTATCAAATCATGCGTTTTAATTATTAACGCTTGTACATAGATAATTAGCAATTGTTGTGTGTGAATTAGAATAGTATAACCACACGATCAATCGAAACCAAATTACTCGATTAAATGGTGAAATAGTAGCGCACGACCACAAAGTGGACAGTTTGGACATAAACTTGGGTTGCATGATTTTTAATAAATTAATTGAGCACGATTTCAAAGAAATGACGACGATGTGAAAAACATCAAAGAAAACCTAGATGCACGTTCTAGGTCGTATTTAATTTAAATGATTTAATATTTTCTCAAATTGACACGCTTCTCAAGGATATCAGTAGAAATTACTTATTATTAATAATAATTCATGTTATGATACGTAAGTAACTCTTAATTGAGTTATGTGATGCACAAACCAGGATTAGAGTTAATGTGCACGTTCTTCGAGAAATTTTAGATGATTGATAAATACTACGGATGATTTCTTATATGTTAGTTAATTACTCTTATCAGTGCAATAAGATGTTCAATGGCATGAATTCAGTATGTATGTGCCAAATTTACATGAGTTTGGGTTATTTATGAATTTTAAATCTGCCTGCATGCATGATATAAGAATTTCTCAGCATTTACAGTGATTTTGAGTATACTGTTCTGACAGTTCTAGAATGATATCGTATTGTGATTTGAATTGCAATCAAATAGATGAGGCAAATGAAACTCTAAGGATAGGGTGTTGCCATGTGATAAGTTAATGAGGTAACTGAAACCCTAAGGATAGGGTGTTCAATGAATCAAGTATTTTGATGTCAAAATTCTCAGTATGAGATGTGGTGATGCTTAATAGTTTAGTTGCATGATTTTAGTGTATAAAGTGCCAAACGACATGCATTCTATTATTTAAGAATTTTAGTCTGCCTGCATGCATATTAATATTGATTTCTCAGTAAATTACAAGTGGACATGAAATTAGATTATTGAAGAACTTGAAATCTTCCTGCATGCTTATTATGTTGAATCTATTGGTATTTGCAATACCTGAGTATACAGCTTGTCAAGTTTGAAATGATATTCACGTTATGTTATAAGCTTCGATTAAATTGATGAGATATCATAGAGAAAATAGAGATTTGGAACAAGAACCTGAGTTATGTAATTCAGATTAAAGTCTTTTTATAATAAAAATAATAGACTTAGGTGCCCCAACACCGTAGAACCCCATTGCGCGGTCTGTACCTTTGGGGTAAAACGGTCAGCCCTGGGGATACGCCCAGGCATCGGAAACTCGTGTCCAACAAATAACGAATGTCTCAGTGACACGAAGTCTGAGAGGTAGGATCCCGGTCAGCCCTGGGGATACGCCCAGGCATCGGAGATCCGAGAGAATGTCCCGGTCAGCCCTGGGGATACACCCAGGTATCGGAGACTCAGAGACCCTCTGACTGTGCACTACAGGTTGCAGGAGGAGTCCAGAGCACTCAGAGTTAGTGCAGTGAGGCCTTGTGAGCCTGAGAGTCCTGTGTAGACCAGGACGAGAAGTCAGACTTAGCATTTCCCAGGTGTGTCGCTAAGTCTTGTATGGTGGGATCGTAGTTCGCTACAGATCTTCATATGCAGAGTGCGCTGCATATGTTTGGGGCATAACTAAAATGTAATGGTATAGGATCACAATAAATTTAATATGTTAGTAGTTTAGAATCTTCTGTGTTAGTTGTTAATAATTGCCTAACGAATTAAGATATGCAGTTCCTGATATTTAATGCTTATAGTTATGTGATACCTGTTGTTATATAGAAATATGAATATTGCCTGATAGAATTATTATGCCATTAGAATTGCTCAGTATAGAATTGTTCTTATGCTTTATTACAATTTTATATATCTGATGAGTTGTTTAGTGATAGCTAAATGAAAAACTATTCACTGAGCGAGTAGGCTCACTCCTCTACTCAAACATTTTCTGGTCAACAACAACATCAAGAATCTGAAGGATCTTTCCATCCTAGTGTTTGGCAGTAGAAGGTATATGTAGATAGTTTAGTTAGAGGTCTCTTAGTCCTTTCCCCTCGGTCCTTGGGACATGGTGTGGGTGAGAGAGAGTATGTATGGCGAATGTGTAAAAGATGTAAATTAACTGTTATGTTTTACTTTCTGTTAAACAATGTTACATGTTGTAAACTCTGTTTATGTTCTCTAGCCAGTTTAATTGAAATGCTTCCGCAATAGTTATTTATGTTTTAGTTTACAACAATAATCCGGATATCATTACGAGGTTTTAAAAAGAAAAAGTTCTCAGTGATTTGTTTATGTGATAATCCCTCTGTGGCGCCCTAATCTCGTGATTAGTGGTTTGTGTGAGATCATGGTGCGACATCTTGGTATCAGAGCAAAGGTTGAGTATTTGAATACTCTAAGTCAAGGTCAGGGGATGACAAGAGACCAATAGGATTAGGACTTAAGTGTCTTCCTTCTAACTCCAATTTTATAACAGGAAGTGTTCTGTTATATTATTGTAGATGGTAGGAAGATGACGTGGTCACGAGAATCAAGTTGAGAGTTTAAGCTGAGTTATCAGGAATCATTAGGATCGAAAGATAGAGTTATAAGTGAGGTACATAAGAAGTGATATGTCATTAGCTCTGGGAGGTCTGAGTGTTTAGATGCCCTGGCCAGGTGTCTGAGTACTTAAATTGACCAGTATCAAGCTACTCTGTCTATTCTTCTCTGAATATCCTGGCCAGGTATGCAGAGGAAGGATAGGCTAGAGAGAAAACCTAGAAATCGTAGGGTTATGAGATAAGATATTAATGTAGGAGTAAGAGATTAAATATAGGATGTGATATAACTCTTACTTTATATTGCTTATTTGATTGGAAAATCACTAGAAATGCTCTTATATGCATGAAATTAGATTTTCAGTTTATAAAGTAAATATGATGATTAAACCCTAGCAAGGTAAATTGAGAATGTAACTTATCTGGTTGTTCAAGTAAGAGAAAGGAAATTCCAGTGATAAGATAAGGAAGACTTGAGTAAAACTTATGAGATCTAAAGTTTGATTTTCAAACTAAGGAAGCAAAGTCACATCACAATAATGCTATGTTATTGATAAAGATGAAACCTTAGAATGTTTAGAGTTGTAGTAGTTCAA
The DNA here is from genome assembly GCA_963693085.1 of Alisma plantago-aquatica. NCBI lineage: Eukaryota > Viridiplantae > Streptophyta > Magnoliopsida > Alismatales > Alismataceae > Alisma > Alisma plantago-aquatica. The sequence continues at coordinate 19,576,844 of OY856413.1, forward strand.
GGGATATCAGTAGTGATTTGACCTTGAGTACTAGCATCTCTATAAAATAAGATCATGAGATTTGTTCTATGAAAGGTAAGCTAGCATTAATAAAATCTAGGGTTTAAAGGTAGATAAAAAATATGAAAATAACTTGGAGAAAAGAGTAAGATATAAATTTGAAATGTAACAATAAGTAAGTAGCATAGAATGAGGAGTACTACGCGATACATGATCTGAAGTTAGTTGTTGTAGTTCATGCTCTTATGACACAGCGTCACTATCTTTATGATGTGACGATAGATTGTCACCTTGGGAAGGCGAATGTGGTAGTTGATGCCCTAAGTAGGAAGTCTAGTTCAACAGTGGATGTATTTTCCATGGCATGTTTCAAAAGAGACATGCTAGTGGAAATGTGAAAGTTGAACTTAGACTTAGGGTGACAGAGCTAAATGGTTTGATTGCACAGATGCAAGTCAAGCCTACTTCTTATGAACAAATCAAGGAACTACAGTAGGGTGACGGTGAGTTACAGTGGATCATGCATGACATGACAGGGGAAAGAGACCAGAGTTTAGGTTTTCAGATGATGGTGTGTTGTTTTAGCATGACATGTTGTGCGTACCTCGAGACAGTGATTTGAAAGAAAAGATTCTTGTGGAAGTGCATGCATCGATGTATGCTATGCTTCCAGGTAACACTAAGATGTATATGAATCTCAAGGAGTTGTATTGGTGGCCTGGTGTGGAAAGAATGTAGCTGAGTATGTGGTTAGGTGCAATGTGTGTCAGCAAGTTAAGGCTGAGCACCAGAAGCCTACAAGTACTTTGCAATCTCTTCCTATACCTGAGTGGAAATGGGAACATATCACAATGGATTGTGTGATAGGGTTGCCCAGGACACCTAGAGGTTGTGACTCGATATGAATGATTGTGGATAGACTAATTAAGTCTGCTCACTTTCTTCATTTTAAGTCAACCTTTGATGTCTTGAAACTTGACTAAGATATACATGAATGAAATAGTTAGGTTGCCTGGTATTCCAGTTTCAATCATATCATATTGAGATCCTAAGTTCACATCCAGGTTGTGGAAACAGTTGCATCGTGCTTCGGGCACAAAGTTAAGATTCAGTACAACCTTTTCACCACAGACGAGTGGTCAGACTGAGAGGACCATTTAAGACTCTTGAGGACATGCAGAGAGCAGTTGAAAGATACATAGGACAGGAAGTAGAGCTATGCTGAGAAGAGACGTGGACCTCTTGAGTTTGAGGTTGGTGATGAAGTGTATTTGAAGATTTCACCATGGAAAGGAGTATGAGGGTTGGTAAGTGAGGTAAACTGACTCCTAGGTTTATGGGCCCATATCCTATCATTGAGAGGATTGGACTTATAGCCTATAAGTTGGATTTGCCATCTGAGTTGGCTGATTTACATGATGTCTTTCATGTATCGATGTTGAAGAAATGTTATCTTGGTACATAGAAGACAGTGGATCTAGAACCTGCACAGCTCAGAACAGATGTGTCCTATGTTGAGGGACCAATACAGATAATTGATCGGAGGATCAAGAAGTTTAAGAATCACGAGATACCATTAGTGAAAGTTATATGGAGGAATCATAACCTAGAGGAAGCCTTGTGGGATCTTGAGTTTGGGATGTGTAGCAAGTTCCTTTTCTCTTTTAGGAATTTCAGGACAAAATTCTTATAAGGGAGGGAGATTGTTATGACCCACTCTGAATTAACTAGTAAGCACATTGATTAGTACATCATTATGATGATTTATGTTGAATTAAGTACTCACTGACGCGTTTAGTTCTTTGATCAAGTGAGATAGTTCAATCAGCATAATTTCTTGCTTCGAGGTTGTACTGGATTCCATGCTTGAGGTTTTCAAAAAAAGATTGTTCGATATGGACCTTCGAGGCAAGAGTTGTGACATTTTCATGTTCCTTTGGATTTGGTTGTAATTTTTCCAAGTATTTTGGCTATTTCTTTTCCTTACCCCTTTATTGGGTCGGCTACTTATTTTTCTTCCCTTATCTTCTTTCTCACGACCGCTTCCAGAACAGGACATCACGATTGAGCGATGCCCGATAGAACAGGAGAAGGAGGCCGACCTAGGGTTGGGGTGGTCGATTTGAGTGCCCCTTGGCTCCGATCAGTAGCGCTTGACCTCCCTCTACCTTCCTTTCTCCTTCCCCTTCCTTCCTACCTCCTCCTCCATGCCCTAGTGGCGTCCTTCAGCCACCAACCTACTGGGCGGCGCCCCAGCAAGAAGCAGCAGCATGGCAGCCACGGCTGCGACCTAGGGCAATGTTGGGCAAGTTTGACCGGCGACTTACCTCCGTCCACCCTTCCTCTTCCGTCTTCCTCGCCCTAGGTGCACGCACGACACCTCAGCTAACTTGGGCGTCCGACCTACTGCACAGAGCAGCAGCCGCAGCAATGGCCGGAGCTAGGGCCAGTGGCTGGGAGCCCTCCTGGGCGCAGCCAACATTCCAGAAATGATCGCCTCGAGCTCGGCCACGAGATGGGAGCAGAAATTTGAAGCCTTGTCTTCGATCTAGCATCCTAGCCGGACTACCTTCAACCTGTTCATGGGAAACGACTGCTTGTAGCATCAGGTCCTTCCATGGATGGTCTTGCTCGAGAAACACCATGAAAAACACAGCTTTGACCTCGGCCAAGATGATGGAACAAGGTTCCACAATCTCCTAGCCACGAACAACACTTGATCGAGCTTGTCTTCAACCTGTCGTGCGTGAAGCAGGTTAATCCACAATGATCTAGAGGTTGAAGACAACCCAAATTTGCCCGAAAATTGGTCCCTGGATGCATCTATAGTCGAATCCAAACATCCCGAACCACTGTGAGTAGCGTTTCATTCATCTATCACCATTTAACTCAATAAAATGGGTGATTTTAGTTCGATCCGGTTTAACGCAGTTTTCAGCGTATACTCGGGTGCCGGGCAATGCCGGCACCATTAAATTATCAAATCATGTGTTTTAATTATTAACGCTTGTACATCGATAATTAGCAATTGTTGTGTGTGAATTAGAATAGTATAACCACACGATCAATCGAAACCAAATTACTCGATTAAATGGTGAAATAGTAGCGCACGACCACAAAGTGGACAGTTTGGACATAAACTTGGGTTGTATGATTTTTAATAAAATAATTGAGCACGATTTCAAAGAAATGACGACGATGTGAAAAACATCAAAGAAAACCTAGATCCACGTTCTAGGTAGTATTTAATTTAAATGATTTAATATTTTCTCAAATTGACACGCTTCTCAAGGATATCAGTAGAAATTACTAATTATTAATAATAATTCATGTTATGATACGTAAGTAACTCTTAATTGAGTTATGTGATGCACAAACCAGGATTAGAGTTAATGTGCACGTTCTTCGAGAAATTTTAGATGATTGATAAATACTACGGATGATTTCTTATATGTTAGTTAATTACTCTTATCAGTGCAATAAGATGTTCAATGGCATGAATTCAGTATGTATGTGCCAAATTTACATGAGTTTGGGTTATTTATGAATTTTAAATCTGCCTGCATGCATGATATAAGAATTTCTCAGCATTTACAGTGATTTTGAGTATACTGTTCTGACAGTTCTAGAATGATATCGTATTGTGATTTGAATTGCAATCAAATAGATGAGGCAAATGAAACACTAAGGATAGGGTGTTGCCATGTGATAAGTGAATGAGGTAACTGAAACCCTAAGGATAGGGTGTTCAATGAATCAAGTATTTTGATGTCAAAATTCTCAGTATGAGATGTGGTGATGCTTAATAGTTCAGTTGCATGATTTCAGTGTATAAAGTGCCAAACGACATGCATTCTATTATTTAAGAATTTTAGTCTGCCTATATGCATATAAATATTGATTTCTCAGTAAATTACAAGTCGACATGAAATTAGATTATTGAAGAACTTGAAATCTTCCTGCATGCTTATTATGTTGAATCTATTGGTATTTGCAATACCTGAGTATACAGCTTGTCAAGTTTGAAATGATATTCACATTATGTTATAAGCTTCGATTAAATTGATGAGATATCATAGAGAAAATAGAGATTCGGAACAAGAACCTGAGTTATGTAATTCAGATTAAAGCCTTTTTATAATAAAAATAATAGACTTAGGTGCCCCAACACCGTAGAACCCCATTGCGCGGTATGTACCTTTGGGGTAAAACGGTCATCCATGGGGATACGCCCAGGCATCGGAGACTCGTGTCCAACAAATACCGAATGTCTCGGTGACACGAAGTCTGAGAGGTAGGATCCCGGTCAGCCCTGGGGATACGCCCAGGCATCGGAGATCCAAGAGAATGTCCCGGTCAGCCCTGGGGATACGCCCAGGCATCGGAGACTCAGAGACCCTCCGACTGTGCACTACATGTTGCAGGAGGAGTCCAGAGCACTCAGAGTTAGTGCAGTGAGGCCTTGTGAGCCTGAGAGTCCTGTGCAGACCAGGACGAGAAGTCAGACTTAGCATTTCCCGGGTGTGTCGCTAAGTCTTGTACGGTGGGATCGTAGTTCGCTAAAGATCTTCATATGCAGAGTGCGCTGCATATGTTTGGGGCATAACTAAAATGTAATGGTATAGGATCACAATAAATTTAATATGTTAGTAGTTTAGAATCTTCTGTGTTAGTTGTTAATAATTGCCTAACTAATTAAGATATGCAGTTCCTGATATTTAATGCTTACAGTTATGTGATACCTGCTGTTATATAGAAATATGAATATTGCCTGATAGAATTATTATGCCATTAGAATTGCTCAGTATAGAACTGTTCTTATGCTTTATTACAATTTTATATATCTGATGAGTTGTTTAATGATATCTAAATGAAAAACTATTCACTGAGCGAGTAGGCTCACTCCTCTACTCAAACATTTTCAGGTCAACAACAACATCAAGAATATGAAGGATCTTTCCATCCTAGTTTTTGGCAGTAGAAGGTATATGTAGATAGTTTAGTTAGAGGTCTCTTAGTCCTTTCCCCTCGGTCCTTGGGACATGGTGTGGGTGAGAGAGAGTATGTATGGCGAATGTGTAAAAGATGTAAATTAACTGTTATGTTTTACTTTCTGTTAAACAATGTTACATGTTGTAAACTCTGTTTATGTTCTCTAGCCAGTTTAATTGAAATGCTTCCGCAATAGTTATTTATGTTTTAGTTTACAGCAATAATCCGGATATCATTACGAGGTTTTAAAAAGAAAAAGTTTTCAGTGATTTGTTTATGTGATAATCCCTCCGTGGTGCCGTAATCTCGTGATTAGTGGTTAGTGTGAGATCGGGGTGCGACATCTTGGTATCAGAGCATAGGTTGAGTATTTGAATACTCTAAGTCATGTTCAGGGGACGACAAGAGACCAATAGGATTAGGACTTAAGTGTCTTCCTTCTAACTCCAATTTTATAACAGGAAGTGTTCTGTTATATTATTGCAGATGGTAGGAAGATGACGTGGTCACGAGAATCAAGTTGAGAGTTTAAGCTGAGTTATCAGGAATCATTAGGATCGAAAGATAGAGTTATAAGTGAGGTACATAAGAAGTGATATGTCATTAGCTCTGGGAGGTCTGAGTGTTTAGATGCCCTGGCCAGGTGTCTGAGTACTTAGATTGACCAGTATCAAGCTACTCTGTCTATTCTTCTTTGAATATCCTGGCCAGGTATGCAGAGGAAGGATAGGCTAGAGAGAAAACCTAGAAATCGTAGGGTTATGAGATAAGAAATTAATATAGGAGTAAGAGATTAAATATAGGATGTGATATAACTCTTACTTTATATTGCTTATATGATTGGAAAATCACTAGAAATGCTCTTATATGCATGAAATTAGATTTTCAGTTTATAAAGTAAATATGATGATTAAACCCTAGCAAGGTAAATTGAGAATGTAACTTATCTGGATGTTCAAGTAAGAGAAAGGAAATTCCAGTGATAAGATAAGGAAGACTTGAGTAAAACTTATGAGATCTAAAGTTTTATTTTCAAACTAAGGAAGCAAAGTCACATCACAATAACGCTATGTTATTGATAAAGATGAAACCTTAGAATGTTTAGAGTTGTAGTAGTTCAAGGGATATCAATAGTGATTTGACCTTGAGTACTAGCATCTCTATAAAATAAGATCATGAGATTTGTTCTATGAAAGGTAAGCTAGCATTAATAAAATCTAGGGTTTAAAGGTAGATAAAAAATATGAAAATAACTTGGAGAAAAGAGTAAGATATAAATTTGAAATGTAACAATAAGTAAGTAGCATAGAATGAGGAGTACTACGCGATACATGATCTGAAGTTAGTTGTTGTAGTTCATGCTCTTATGACACAGCGTCACTATATTTATGATGTGACGATATATTGTCACCTTGGGAAGGCGAATGTGGTAGTTGATGCCCTAAGTAGGAAGTCTAGTTCAACAGTGGATGTATTTTCCATGGCATGTTTCAAAAGAGACATGCTAGTGGAAATGTGAAAGTTGAACTTAGACTTAGGGTGACAGAGCTAAATGGTTTGATTGCACAGATGCAAGTCAAGCCTACTTATGAACAGATCAAGGAACTACAGTAGGGTGACAGTGAGTTACAACGGATCATGCATGACATGACAGGGGAAAGAGACCAGAGTTTAGGTTTTCTGATGATGGTGTGTTGTTTTAGCATGACATGTTGTGCGTACCTCGAGACAGTGATTTGAAAGAAAAGATTCTTGTGGAAGTGCATGCATCGATGTATGCTATGCTTCCAGGTAACACTAAGATGTATATGAATCTCAAGGAGTTGTATTGGTGGCCTGGTGTGGAAAGAATGTAGTTGAGTATGTGGTTAGGTGCAATGTGTGTCAGTAGGTTAAGGCTGAGCACCAGAAGCCTACAAGTACCTTGCAATCTCTTCCTATACCTGAGTGGAAATGGGAACATATCACAATGGATTTTGTGATAGGGTTGCCCAGGACACCTAGAGGTTGTGACTCGATATGAATGACTGTGGATAGACTAATTAAGTCTGCTCACTTTCTTCATTTTAAGTCAACCTTTGATGTCTCGAAACTTGACTAAGATATACATGAATGAAATAGTTAGGTTGCCTGGTATTCCAGTTTCAATCATATCATATTGAGATTCTAAGTTCACATCCAGGTTGTGGAAACAGTTGCATCGTGCTTCGGGCACAAAGTTAAGATTCAGTACAACCTTTTCACCACAGACGAGTGGTCAGACTGAGAGGACCATTTAAGACTCTTGAGGACATGCAGAGAGCAGTTGAAAGATACATAGGACAGGAAGTAGAGCTATGCTGAGAAGAGACGTTGACCTCTTGAGTTTGAGGTTGGTGATGAAGTGTATTTGAAGATTTCACCATGGAAAGGAGTATGAGGGTTGGTAAGTGAGGTAAACTGACTCTTAGGTTTATGGGCCCATATCCTATCATTGAGAGGATTGGACTTATAGCCTATAAGTTGGATTTGCCATCTGAGTTGGCTGATTTACATGATGTCTTTCATGTATCGATGTTGAAGAAATGTTATCTTGGTACATAGAAGATAGTGGATCTAGAACCTGCACAGCTCAGAACAGATGTGTCCTATGTTGAGGGACCAATACAGATAATTGATCGGAGGATCAAGAAGTTTAAGAATCACGAGATACCATTAGTGAAAGTTATATGGAGGAATCATAACCTAGAGGAAGCCTTGTGGGATCTTGAGTTTGGGATGTGTAGCAAGTTCCTTTTCTCTTTTAGGAATTTTGGGACAAAATTCTTATAAGGGAGGGAGATTGTTATGACCCACTCTGAATTAACTAGTAAGCACATTGATTAGTACATCATTATGATGATTTAAGTTGAATTAAGTACTCACTGACGCGTTTAGTTCTTTGATCAAGTGAGATAGTTCAATCAGCATAATTTCTTGCTTCGAGGTTGTACTGGATTCCATGCTTGAGGTTTTCAAAAAAAGATTGTTCGATTTGGACCTTCGAGGCAAGAGTTGTGACATTTTCATGTTCCTTTGGATTTGGTTGTAATTTTTCCAAGTATTTTGGCTATTTCTTTTCCTTACCCCTATATTGGGTCGGCTACTTATTTTTCTTCCCTTATCTTCTTTCTCACGACCGCTTCCAGAACAGGACATCGCGATTGAGCGATGCCCGATAGAACAGGAGAAGGAGGCCGACCTAGGGTTGGGGTGGTCGATTTGAGTGCCCCTTGGCTCCGATCAGCAGCGCTTGACCTCCCTCTACCTTCCTTTCTCTTTCCCTTCCTTCCTACCTCCTCCTCCATGCCCTAGTGGCGTCCTTCAGCCACCAACCTACTGGGCGGCGCCCCAGCAAGAAGCAGCAGCATGGCAGCCACGGCTGTGACCTAGGGCAATGTTGGGCAAGTTTGACCGGCGACTTACCTCCGTCCACCCTTCCTCTTCTGTCTTCCTCGCCCTAGGTGCACGCACGACACCTAAGCTAACTTGGGTGTCCGACCTGCTGCACAGAGAAGCAGCCGCAGCAATGGCCGGAGCTAGGGCCAGTGGCTGGGAGCCCTCCTGGGCGCAACCAACATTCCAGAAATGATCGCCTCGAGCTCGGCCACGAGATGGGAGCAGAAATTCGAAGCCTTGGATTCGATCTAGCATCCTAGCCGGACTACCTTCAACCTGTTCATGGGAAACGACTGCTTGTAGCAGCAGGTCCGTCCATGGATGGTCTTGCTCGAGAAACACCATGAAAAACACAGCTTTGACCTCGGCCAAGATGATGGAACAAGGTTCCACAATCTCCTAGCCACGAACAACACTTGATCGAGCTTGTCTTCAACCTGCCGTGCGTGAAGCAAGTTAATCCACAATGATCTAGAGGTTGAAGACAACCCAAATTTGCCCGAAAAATGGTCCCTGGATGCATCTATAGTCGAATCCGGACATCCCGAACCACTATGAGTAGCGTTTCATTCATCTATCACCATTTAACTCGATAAAACGGGTGATTTTAGTTCAATCCGGTTTGACGCAGTTTTCAGCGTATACTCGGGTGCCGGGCAATGCCGACACCGTTAAATTATCAAATCATGCGTTTTAATTATTAACACTTGTACATCGATAATTAGAAATTGTTGTGTGTGAATTAGAATAGTATAACCACACGATCAATCGAAACCAAATTACTCGATTAAATGGTGAAATAGTAGCGCACGACCACAAAGTGGACAGTTTGGACATAAACTTGGGTTGTATGATTTTTAATAAATTAATTGAGCACGATTTCAAAGAAATGACGATGATGTGAAAAACATTAAAGAAAACCTAGATCCACGTTCTAGGTCGTATTTAATTTAAATGATTTAATATTTTCTCAAATTGACACGCTTCTCAAGGATATCAGTAGAAATTACTAATTATTAATAATAATTCATGTTATGATACGTAAGTAACTCTTAATTGAGTTATGTGATGCACAAACCAGGATTAGAGTTAATGTGCACGTTCTTCGAGAAATTTTAGATGATTGATAAATACTACGGATGATTTCTTATATGTTAGTTAATTACTCTTATCAGTGCAATAAGATGTTCAATGGCATGAATTCAGTATGTATGTGCCAAATTGACATGAGTTTGGGTTATTTATGAATTTTAAATCTGCCTGCATGCATGATATAAGAATTTCTCAGCATTTACACTGATTTTGAGTATACTGTTCTGACAGTTCTAGAATGATATCGTATTGTGATTTGAATTGCAATCAAATAGATGAGGAAAATGAAACCCTAAGGATAGGGTGTTTCCATGTGATAAGTGAATGAGGTAACTGAAACCCTAAGGATAGGGTGTTCAATGAATCAAGTATTTTGATGTCAAAATTCTCAGTATGAGATGTGGTGATGCTTAATAGTTCAGTTGCATGATTTTAGTGTATAAAGTGCCAAACGACATGCATTCTATTATTTAAGAATTTTAGTCTGCCTGCATGCATATTAATATTGATTTCTCAGTAAATTACAAGTGGACATGAAATTAGATTATTGAAGAACTTGAAATCTTCCTGCATGCTTATTATGTTGAATCTATTGGTATTTGCAATACCTGAGTATACAGCTTGTCAAGTTTGAAATGATATTCACGTTATGTTATAAGATTCGATTAAATTGATGAGATATCATAGAGAAAATAGAGATTCGGAACAAGAACCTGAGTTATGTAATTCAGATTAAAGTCTTTTTATAATAAAAATAATAGACTTAGGTGCCCCAACACCGTAGAACCCCATTGTGCGGTCTGTACCTTTGGGGTAAAACGGTCAGCCATGGGGATACGCCCAGGCATCGGAGACTCATGTCCAAAAAATACCGAATGTCTCGGTGACACGAAGTCTGAGAGGTAGGATCCCGATCAGCCCTGGGGATACGCCCAGGCATCGAAGATCCGAGAGAATGTCCCGGTCAGCCCTGGGGATACGCCCAGGCATCGGAGACTCAGAGACCCTCCGACTGTGCACTACAGGTTGCGGGAGGAGTCCATAGCACTCAGAGTTAGTGCAGTGAGGCCTTGTGAGCCTGAGAGTCCCCTGCAGACCAGGATGAGAAGTCAGACTTAGCATTTCCCGGGTGTGTCACTAAGTCTTGTACGGTGGGATCGTAGTTCGCTACAGATCTTCATATGCAGAGTGCGCTGCATATGTTTGGGGCATAACTAAAATGTAATCATATAGGATCACAATAAATTTAATATGTTAGTAGTTTAGAATCTTCTGTGTTAGTTGTTAATCATTGCCTAACTAATTAAGATATGCAGTTCCTGATATTTAATGCTTACAGTTATGTGATACCTGTTGTTATATAGAAATATGAATATTGCCTGATAGAATTATTATGCCATTAGAATTGCTCAGTATAGAACTGTTCTTATGCTTTATTACAATTTTATATATCTGATGAGTTGTTTAGTGATAGCTAAATGAAAAACTATTCACTGAGCGAGTAGGCTCACTCCTCTACTCAAACATTTTCAGGTCAACAACAACATCAAGAATCTGAAGGATCTTTCCATCCTAGTTTTTGGCAGTAGAAGGTATATGTAGATAGTTTAGTTAGAGGTCTCTTAGTCCTTTCCCCTCGGTCCTTAGGACATGGTGTGGGTGAGAGAGAGTATGTATGGCGAATGTGTAAAAGATGTAAATTAACTGTTATGTTTTACTTTCTGTTAAACAATGTTACATGTTGTAAACTTTGTTTATGTTCTCTAGCCAGTTTAATTGAAATGCTTCCGCAATAGTTATTTATGTTTTAGTTTACAGCAATAATCCGGATATCATTACGAGGTTTTAAAAAGAAAAAGTTCTTAGTGATTTGTTTATGTGATAATTCCTCCGTCGCGCCCTAATCTCGTGATTAGTGGTTAGTGTGAGATCGGGGTGCGACAGATGCGATGATTTTGAGTCACATTTATAGACATATTTTACTGGTGTTTTATGCAGTTATTGGTCATTTTGGTGGGTAATATTGCATGATTAATTTACTTTGGTCTATGATCCTTCTCAGTGTCAAATCTCCCTTATTTTAGTATTTTGAGCATAAATGATTACAATAATATGTTTTATTCCGGCTTATGCGGTTTTGTGATGTAATTTCAGGAAAAACAAGTATCTGCTTGTGTCGATACCATCAACAGTGGTCGATACCATCGACACGACCACAGGTTGCCAGCCTCAAGGAGCAAAAGAAAGTCGATACTAGCGACAGGAGAGTCGATGGTATCGATTTACTATCAGGTTGCTGGCGAGAAGAGAGTCGATACTATCGACGCATATGTCGATACCATCGACAAGTGGAGCTACAGTGACACAAAAAGACAAAACCGTCGCCTCAGGTTGTCGATACCATCGAACCTCGTCGATAGTATCGATTCAGCATCAGTTGCAACAATGAAAAGAAAAGAAGATCAGCCGATACCGCGCAAGGTCGATACCATCGACCAGCGTCAATGGTATCGACACCGTCAGATACAAGTTTGCTTCAGATCGATCTAAATCTGACGGCTGTGATATTTTGGCGACCTAACTCGGTGTTTATACCTAATGACGGCGGCCAAGAGCCGACTATCACGTCATTATCCGCTGCACACGTCCCGAGAAGGTGTGGAGAGAAGAACGGAGCCCAGAAGCGCGCCCCAGCCATTCCGGACGTCGAAGAAGACATTTTCCACCGCCGAAAGGCCGGAGATCGTGCATTCTACGCCAAGGACCGCGTGGATCTTCTGCATTCAGGGGTTTCACAACTCAATCACGTTTTTCTCCATGATTCCTCTTTTCTCTACCATGTATTGCTTTGAGATGAACATGTGGGGTTAATCCCCTTTATCTTTAGGATTGGGAGTAGCCCGGGGAAGCATTATATGACATTTTTATCATAGTAATTCATCATTTATCTCTTAAATCCGTGGTATAATTTCGTTTTCTCAATTATATTGTTATGCTTGATCACCATAATAATAATCTAATGCCCTTAATTGCTTTGAAAGAAGAATTAACTGCTGAAAAGAGACGAAATTCACATTAATTCACAAACCCCTTGAACAAGGTAGTGTAAGGTTAATGGTGGATACCCAGAGGTCGATTCTAATGCACCTAGTTTAGGGGATAGGTTACTACGACGGTGGAACCGACCTAGACATAGGTAGTGGATTGTACCACGACAGTGGGCAATTCTGACTACAGGCCACTACCCGGATAGAGAGATAAATCTGAGTTGCTATATAAAAATTCATACAATGATAACCCGCGGTGAAACCGCAATCCTAAAGACTCCCACTTGAATTGATTAAACTAAACCTTTAATCGATTGTTTTGTTTTGTTTTATTTCATTTTCTTTTAATTTTACAACAACTTCCAACTTTATAATCAGTCTAGCTGATTGCGAGTAGTTAGTAGTAGTCTCTGATAATTTAGTGTCCCTGAGTTCGACTCGGGCCTCACAAAGGCCTATATTACATTGACGCGTACACTTGCGTTCTACGTACGGAAAAAGTGTGTCAGTCATACAAGCTCTGTAAATATTTGACAAAATCATCAGTTGAAGCATGTATCAAGAAACGAATTGCATATGCGTAAGTACAGACGCAAAACCGATCTCAATCAACCATTCCTGAAGCAGAAAAAATCAGCACCTAAATTTTGTGGAGCAACGAAGAGCATGCATGAGAGCAGAAAATTGTTAACAGACGAGATCAAATCAGAGACATATTCGCAAAATGAAGAGAGATTAGGAAAACCTGATGGGGCAGACACAGGTGAGATAAAAGTGAAGCCAGTAAAGATGAAGACTGAGTAAACCCCCTTCAATGGACCACACCGATCGCAACAACCGCACTGACAGCAGGCACCCAACACGTCGCTGAAAGCGCCAGATGCAAGTAAATCCCGAAGAGAAGATGAAGACTGAGTAAATCCCCTTCAACGAACTGCACTGACTGCACCAAAAGCAAGCCGGCAACGCGTCGCTGAAATCGCTGGATGCAACCGCCGTGGCACTCTCGTTTGTATCGGAGAGCACCGACAAAGCGTAATCCGAAGAAACCCGACAGAACTTCCCTTTAACCCTATTGTAAATTGCAACGACACCCCCACACTAACTTCCTATGTTGACCGCTTGTGTGGCTGTACAGCGAAGGACCGTCTTGTAAATAGAAAAAATGACTGCAAAAATTGTAACGACCCCCCAGACGGGCTTTCATATATATAGTATAGATATGTGTGACGAGCTTCGGCCGGTGAAGATTGAATGCCGGCCACACTAACTTCCTATGCTTTCATATATATAGTATAGATTAAATGTATTTTAAAAATCATCACCATATCTGATATAGATCATGAGATATACCAATATATCATCCAACGGCTTCTGTAATTTTCTTAACTTACCATTAATTACTAAATACACATATTCCTTAATAGGATGACATATGAATGTCAGTTTGTGATGGTTTTTGATACACATCTTATCTAAGGGGTATGAATCACATACATAAGGTTAGATTATTGAATAGAATTTCACAATTATCATAAATGAAGATGGGTATATGTAAGCTACATGTAATCAGGTACATAATTCTTTTAGCCATATATATATATATATATATATATGAAAATCATATATAATTGTGTTTGATAAAGAAATTTGTGAGGTATATTCATTGAATTTTGATGTCGTTGGCCTAACATTAGTACAACATAATTTGACAATAGAATTAAAAACATGGTATTTATTTTAGATGCAAAATTGCATCTTCAATTTTTCATATTGTATCCCTTCTCATTTAATATAATCAAAAAAAGAAGATAGATATACCTAAATTGCAATGATTTTGATTATACAACTATAAAGCTAATCACTTGAAATGAAATATGACATAGGTTTAATCATTGCTAAAGTATTTGTATCTGACTCTTCATTTTTTTTGGATGACTCTTCATTTTTCTTATGGTATGTATCTCACAAAGTTTTATGAAATTAATATATAAAAAGCTCTTCTGAACCATCTTTTTTCTTTGTCATGTTAAGTTATAATGGAGATTTTGTTCTATAAACATAATATATAAGGATTCCTAAAACAAATATGAATGATTCTAATAGGAAAAGAAGGAAAAATGTGTGTGTCTAAAAGTAGGAGTAAGGCAAAGCATTAGTTGCACAATCTTTAGTTACCACAATTGATTCAAAGATTTTTGCAACATAAAGGTGCACAAGGGGAAAAAATCTTCATGTACAAACAATAAGAATAGATATAAACCAAAAACAATTTACATTTAAATAATTAATACTAAGGCAGCCACAAATATATATAGCAGGACAGTGAGTAGATTGAATGAAGGTTGTCCATGATAGTGTACATGGAGTATTGTACTCCATTTACATTTAAATAATTAATTAAATCTTGTGCAAGATGTGGTAGAGCATGCCCAATGATTACAAATCTATAGGAACAATTTAATCTTTACAAAAAAAACTTGATCAACAATTGCATCTTAAATCTCAACCCGCAATATTTTCTCCATGCTTTTTAGAGTTAGGTGATGAGTTCACTGTCTCTGGGTCAGACAAGGATGGATGCCAAAGGAAACCACGGTAGTTCCCATCTTGGTTGTAGTAGTGGAGTATCATGCTCCATTTATATTTAAATAATTAATACTAAGGCAATCACAACTAGATGCAACGTGATAGTGTGTAGATTGAATGAAGATTATGCATGATAGTGTACATGGAGTACTATACTCCATTTACAATTAAATATTTTATTACATCCTATGCGAGTATGTCATAGAGCAGGCCCAATAATTACATTTGTATATGAACAATTCAAAGTTCATAGAAGCATCTCGATCAACTATTGCATATTAAATCTCCATCCACAATATTTTCTCCATACTTATCAAGGTTACGTGATGAGTTCACTATCGTTTAATCATACAAGGATGGATGCCAAAGGAAACAACATTTGTGCCCATCTTTTCCCACTATGTTTGGTTGCTTCCATGTGACATCATATTTGAAGAAATCAAAAATTAGCCCAACATTCTTTGTAACCATACTTCTTCAAACAAATATCTAGTGCTTTGAACCTTGAATAACTTTATGTAGAATCCTTGTTTATTCATGAAATATTAGACATAGGTTCAAGATATACTAAAGTACATTTTCTTCAAAAAAATTGGAATAAACTACAGTTCAGTCCAAATAACTAATTACTCCAAATAGATCCACACTTAGGGGTATTATGGCCACACCAATCACCAATTATCCTATAGAAATTCTAATAGATTTGAGATTATTTGTTTGACCATATAATACATCAAGAAATCTACATAAAGAATTCTAATCCACATAGTCTTCAATTGGATGTATGGGCTCATAAAAACTCAAATCAACAAACAAACATAGTTCATCATGACTGAATTATTTACATGTCACGATCATCAATTGTATATCAATCAAATTTTTTGAATGAAAAGTATTTAATGCTAAATAAACCTTACTTTAATTAAGGATTGGTCAATGAATGTTAATGAACCTCAAGTGTATCTTTGTTATCAAAACCATACGATTTAGGGTCATTGCATTTTCTCTAGGATTACAAGGATAAACTTAATGCTCGTATCACGTATATCTAGAAGCTTATGTAAAGGGACAATCTTCCAAAATTGTAGCACCATTTACACATGTGAATTGTGATGCTAATGCAACATGTCATCCATGAACAAATATTACATATAGTCGTGGTATAGATAAACTTTATATTTTTTCTTAATCATAGTGTCAAATAAATAACCACACACACAAATATATATGACCATATATTCATCACCCATGCGGGTAACTAAGCTTAATTACCCGAGCATCTTTTTTTGTAATAGGAAGGCACATATTTGAAATGAGAGAGCCAAAATGGTAATGAGATGACCAAAATTGTAATAGAAAGACTCATTTTGTATTACAATGTAATTTTTCACAGTATCGTCATAAATAACATTTGTACTCAATTTTACAAAATGAGTCTTTTTATTACAAATTGTGGTCGTCTCATTACAACTATGTGCCTTCCTATTAAAAAATAGATCCATGGGTAATAAAAGCTATTTACCCGCATAGACAGTGTGTGTGTATTATATATATA
Source organism: Alisma plantago-aquatica (assembly GCA_963693085.1). Taxonomy (NCBI): domain Eukaryota; kingdom Viridiplantae; phylum Streptophyta; class Magnoliopsida; order Alismatales; family Alismataceae; genus Alisma; species Alisma plantago-aquatica. Next base: position 19,593,536 of record OY856413.1, read on the forward strand.
TATATATATATATATATATATATATATATATATATATATATATATATATATATATATATATATATATATATATATATATATATATATGATTGCAATACAATTATCCCCTTTACTTTTTGAGTTTTATGCAAAATTCAGGATAAGAATCGTGTGTCCAATTACTCAACATGATCCAACAATCCATTAAAAATTCTAAGTAATGTAATTTTTTATGCTTCACATAAGAATGTAAGTATTACTTGTCAAATTATGGAAATTGTTCTAATAATACATACTTTTATCATACGATTACTACCTTAGATAATCACTGACCTAGACAAGTTACTAGTTTATCACTTTGCAAATGGTAATTCATTATTGTTGTTATAAATTCCATACCTTTCATGTGTATAGTATTTGAGTTACAATGACAATATCAATATTTTATGGATTAGTTTTACTAAATATGATGAAAACACTTTTACCAAATTGTGTAATATAAAAATGCAAAAATATTAACAAGAATTATTATATTCATATTATCTATAAAATGATAATTAGTTTAAAAGATCATTTAAAGTTACTTTAGCATTTAATTTAATATAAATGTTAACTTTTTATAGTTTACATGATTCTATGATCAATTTTAATTACTTTTATAATACTATAGTAAAGAAAAAATTATAAGCTAATTACATGATTTTCTATGAATGAATATATATTGAATACTTATGAGAAAAAATCAATACACATAAAGTTTAACTAATTCAATTGTACACATGCATGCCATGTGTGCGTGTTCAGTGAGTAGAGCAACCCATGTGTCTCCTCCTTTGTTCTTTTTGCTCCAACCCTCCACTCCAGAAAATCAAACCACATATGTTTATTCATGAAGGAGTTCACCAGGGGTTCTCACCTCAAACATGATGTAGAAGGCCTCTCTGGCGCCTTGGAACTTATTGTATGTTCCATAAGTTCCATGAACACAATGTGTAGGCATTGTTCTTGCCATTCTAGGTGATAACACTCCCATTGTGATAGCAGGAGATTGGTTTCTTGTACAACACACACTTTAGCTGGCTCAACGGAGGCAATGATCACAAGATTCCATAGCTGCCAGATTGGTGCATGAAGCAGGTCCTAATGCACATCAGTATGTTTCTCTTCACACAGAAAGGGTGCCGATCATGTCCGTCGCACATGGCGCAGCGGAGGAGGAGGTATGATGACAGAGATAGATGTACCCTTAGATTGTGTAGTTTGTCAACTCATGACACATGGCTTGATTATTGGTTCCTCCTCATCTGGCTCTAGGAGAGTTGTCTTATTCTGTAGGAGGAGTAGGTATAGTGAGTGATGTAGGCATGGTGGGAGGAAGAAGGTATAATGTTGTAGTTTACAACTCTTGTATTTCGTATTGAGACATACAATGTCATACTTCAGGGTGTATTTTGCCTCCTTTGAGAGTGCTCCACTGGTACCTTTTTCTCTGATATAGTAAACATCTTGTCTCCACCCATTGAGTAGGTCATCCCAATATAACCACATAATCATGTGTTCTTTGATTCTGTGATTGTTAGTTTCTTATCTTCAATGTTTATTATGCATGAACTTGACGTAGTTTTTCATTTGAAAATTTAACAGATTCATATCAAAGCCACTGTGTTCAAGAAATAAATGATGTCCTATTCATTCAAGGTTGAGAAGTTTCATTGTTCAATAAATTTTGTGTTATGCAAGATCTTGATGTGCATATTTCTTGTGCAATAAGACGTCGCTAAGGTTCTACTAGGGAATGAGAGTATGGCTACGATAATGAAGGAAGTGTTGGTGGTATGTCCTGATAGCCAATCATATGATGAATGTAATGGCACATCTTGTAATAGACATGATTACAAATAAAGACATTATTGATTATTATGTTTCATTCAATATGGAACAAATATAATAAATCCCTAAGGATGTATAACTCAATGACACGTGAATTTAGATTGAGGACATGAAAATGAGATCATGTGTATGTTAAGAATATTCACTCTTGTGTATGTTCCTGGTCAGATATTATTGTGGAAATTAGGACAACAATAATACAATAAGATTAATATGAGTATTGATTGATGATTGCATCTCATTAGTCATGATATTGAATATCAAATCAAACACATGGGTACTTGTTATGAACAAGCTTACTGGACGTACCTACTTTGAGTGTGATACATGGAAGCCGATATTGATGGTCAAAATTACATCTCAATGTGAAAGTGATGATTGTGGTCCATAACTTGAAGTCACTACAATAATTGCATGTTCTTCAATGTGCTTTAACACTACTTAGAATGACCTTGAAAAGGGTTGCTATACAAGCAGTACTTAGGAACGTTGTAACACATGAGGATTATTGTGAGTGGCATAGATAGAATTTGTCCCTCACATTGGAGTGATATAATGACAACTTGATGAGTGAAACTATGAAATGCATGGCCAAGCTTGTGTGAGTCAATATATGATATCGAGCTCATGTGTATCTCAATAGTCTACTCTAGATCAAAGAACAAAGATTAAACATTAAGAGGATAACATTTTTATGCCTCAGATTCAATCTTAATGTTAGAGACAAAGGGATTATACAACTTCCATAACACTGGTCCCAATACTAGGTTAAGTTGTTCTACAACTTCTCCAATTACTTGGGTAGAAATAAAGTCTTGCAAGATATCAAACATTTCTCGTGGAGTCATAATTTTATTATGAATATCATTGTCGATGTAATTTGAAGGCTGCAAGGTGACATACATACAATGTATTACAATAGAGTATAATTGTCGAGCTGATTGGATATGTTCTAAGTAAAATTGATTACTAAAACATTCCGGTAGTCAAATATGATAATGTTGGAATACAATCTAAGTTAATTGGTCAAAAGGTTTAAACCAATTAGTTCAATTTAAATTGTTAACTTATATGATAAGTCGACCGGCTAACCCCGAGTCACTGTATAGATCCTGATGACTAAAAGTTAGTTAATCAGTGAATATCATCAATTATTAAATTAACTAACAACATGATTCTAGAATATTCGAATTTCCTATTGGGCAGTCCACGAGCGGCCCTTTTAAACACAACCACTAACCTTTCATTCCCAAGGGTTTTAGCAATTCCAATTTTCTTTCATCTTCTGTTTATAGGGGAAGGATGGCCAGATTTTAGACACGCTCTTTTACATGAATCCTAGCCATCATTGTCCCAAAGAGAGAGAGAAGTGAGTGACTGCGACACTAGCATGTTACCAAGTGAAGGCCGCTCCTTCCTGCTAGCTCAAGAAGTGTGATGAGAAGTTCTAGTCCATCCATGTAGACTACATAGAGAAAAAGATGTTGAGTGACTATGTATCAAGGACATCGTCGAGGACCGTCAATTCTATAGAGGAGAGACACACACCATTGCATGAAGGAAACATCATTGGACTTGCTATGCGACAAGGTATACCTTGCACATCCTCTTTCCAAATACATTGTTGTCGAGAAGATTTTCCTGTAGGATGCATGTACAAATTTTATTATTTCTACTGTGCTTGTCACCTCCACGATCCCTAATAGGAAGAAGAGAAGAAAGATATGGGAAAAAAAGCTCTCATGGCCATCCAATTATCATTATCATACTAAGTCCTTCAGGAAGTCACTAAGGAGAAAACTACATCATCTTTGTGGATGAAACTTGAAGATATCTACATGGTTATCTGTCTCTAGACAAAGCTATACCATGAGCAACATATATACTTACTTTGCAAGGTGAAAGCTAATTCTGTTCATGATCATATTGAAGAATTTAATTATATTATTATGGATCTTGAATACATATATATTGAACTTGAAGATGGAGATATGTTCTTTGCCCCCTTCATATAAGCAATTTTGAGAAACTTTTTTGTATGGAAAATCTTCAAACACGATGGAAAATGTATCCTTGTTGTTGTCAAAGACCATAGTTGATAAAGATCTAATTACTTCTTATAGTCGGAGTTATTCAAATGCTATCATGGTGAGAGGTCAAATAAAGGAAAAAGAAAATAACAAGGAGTCTCACATATGTAAGTCAAGACCCAAAAATGGATAGGTTTTGAAATATTATAGGAAGATTGGACACTTTATTGATGATTGGTATAAGTTATAGTACAAGAAGAATAGGGAGAACGATGGTGAAAAACAAGAAGAACCAATATATGCTTATGTAGTTTGAGAAGATCTAGATTTTATGCATATGGCATCATGATCTTCATCCTCATCCACTAATTGTCAAACTTCATGGATTCTAGACTTAGGTTACTAACATCACATCTGTCTGCATAGAGACTGCATTTCTTCTTATGATTATTTTGATGGAGGAATAGTGAATATGGAAAATGATACTACATGCAAGACTATTGACATTGGGTCAATCCACATATAGTTGTTTGATGTAATGATTCAAACTATATTTGATGTACTTCATGTTCAAGGCCTTCATAAAAATATCATCTCAATTGGCTTGCTTGAAGTAAATGGTTTTCCATGTAGTGTTGAAAATGGTATCTTGTCCATAGCCAATGAAGATGATGTTCTGATTAAGGGAGTATGCATTCCAAAAAAACATTTACAAGATGATTGGTGAAACTGTCACTGGTGTAGCTGATGTTGTTTCTCCCTTAGCTACTTCAGATATGGGTTCCATAAAGCTATGGCATATGATATTGGAACACATGAGTTAGAAAGGTCTCAAATTATTAAGCATGTGTAACATCCCAGGATTTGAGGCCTCAGATAACATGATCTTAAAAGGAATGATTGGACTACCCATATCACCAAGGTGCACCTCTTTTTCCGGGAACCCATCACTAAAGAACTCCATAGTTAAGCGTGCTCAGCTTGGAGTAGTACTGGGATGGGTGACCTGTCGGGAAGTTGATCCTGGCATGCGTGTGGGTGAGGATAAAGCGTGCAGTTAAGGCTAGTGGTGGTCTGTGGGGACAGTCGTCATTCCTGAAACTCTACTAGAGCCTTGGGCAGTGGGCCCGGGCGTTACAAATGGTATCAGAGCCATAACCCCTCCAGTAGGTGGGGCCCACATGGGCATGTGGCATGCCATTCTTGAGCTGTGCGGTCCAGGCAAGTTGGAAAGGGCTATCTGTAGAGACGAGATGGAGCCGCCCTTGCGCTGGTAGCCGTGGACGGGAGCTGGGTGTCCATGGGCCATTGTGGGTCTGCACTGAAATGGGGTCAGATTATGAGGCCATATAGTTGAGCCTTGACGAGGACGTCAAGAGTCTAAGTGGGGGAGATTGTAACATCCCAGGATTTGAGGCCTCAGATAACATGATCTTAAAAGGAATGATTGGACTACCCATATCACCAAGGTGCACCTCCTTTTCCGGGAACCCATCACTAAAGAACTCCATAGTTAAGTGTGCTCAGCTTGGAGTATTACTGGGATGGGTGACCTGTCGGGAAGTTGATCCTGTCATGTGTGTGGGTGAGGATAAAGTGTGCAGTTAAGGCTAGTGGTGGTCTGTGGGGACAGTCGTCATTCCTGAAACTCTACTAGAGCCTTGGGCAGTAGGCCCGGGCGTTACAGCATGATAGGTCTTCTAGGTGGTGTCAGTATTAGAAATTTAGTTTTCTTTGAGAACTATATCATGGGAAAGCTAAAAAAGGTTAGTTTTCAAATTACAATCCATACTACAAAAGGTATTTATGATTATGTTCGTTTCAAAATTTAGGGTCCTTCTCAAGTGCCTTCCAAGGGTGGTGCTAGATATATTCTTACTTCCATTGATGATTACTCAAGGAAAGTGTGGGTGTATTTTCTAAAGAATAAATATGATGTTTTTAATCAGTTTAAGATATGGAAGACATTGGTTGAAAAGAAAATAATAAAATGCATTAGAAGGATGAAGACAGATAATGACATGGAATTTAGTTCTTTTGAACTAAATAAATTTTATCAATGTAAAGGTATTTCAAGACACCTCATACTTAGACAAACACTTGAGAATAATGGTGTTTCATCAAAGCATGAACATAACACTTCTAGAGCGTACACGATGCACGCTGATTAGTGTAAGTCTTAGCAAAGATTTTTGGGTTGAAGCCATCTATTCTACGACCTATCTTGTCAATATTTCTTTGTCTACTCTACTTAATTTTAAAACTCCAGAAGAGGTATGGTCTGTTCATCCTGCAAATTACTAAAATCTCTTTATTTTTTATTGCCATACAGATGTCTATTCAAATGAAGGGATGCACGAGCCTAGATGAAAAAGTACATTTTTATAGATTATTCTGATGGTGTGAAGGGATATAAATTTTGGTGCATTGAGCCAAAGTCATAAAAGCTGTTGATTGAAAGAAATGTCACTTTTCATGAGTCTTCTATGATTTCTACAAAACTAGATGGTGGTACACCTTTTATTGTAGGTCATTCTCAGAATTCCACAGAGTAGGTGGAGGTTGAAGTTAGTGCACACAACCTGACTCTTGTTGTTACACAGGAAAACCCAGATAATGATGAAGATGACACTCCCAAATAATAGATATATACCATTTCTTCTGGAAGAGAAAGAATACTAGTTAGACCATCTACAAGGCATTTATGTCTTGGCTATTACAAAAGAAATAAATGATTCTGATTAACTATCTACCAATGTTGAATTTGTTTCTAATATGGATTCTTCTATGTGGATTGCATCTATATATGAAGGAACAAATGGAGTCTCTTCAAAAGAACAACACTTGGGTGCTTGTAGCTAACCTATTGAAAAGAAGATTGATGGATGTAAGTGTGTATTCAAATGAAAGGAATTTAATACTAGATATAAAATTGGAAGGTTTAAATCATGGTTAGTTGTAAAAGGCTATAGTGAGGTGGATGGTATATATTACAATGACATTTTTTCTCATGTTGCCAAACACACCTCCATCAGATTTCCATTGCCATTAGTTTCTAGATATGATTTGTAGCTTGAGAAACTTGATGTAAAGATCACATTCTCCATGGTCACTTAGAGGAGCAGTTCTACATGCAACAACCTAAAGGTTATGATTATACTACACCGATCATGTGTGCTTATTGAAAGATTATCTTTATGGCTTGAAGCGATCCCCACTATAGTGATATCGTAGATTTGATTCTTTCATGGTCAAGAATGGATATTTCAGGAGCATATATGATGATTGTTTCTATTTGAAGAAACTTCCTAATGAGTCTCTTCTTTACCTCTTGCTTTATATATGTTGATGGCACGTTGATTGTAGTAAGAGATATTTCTAAAATCCATAGGCTGAAGCACTTACCTATTAGTGAATTTGATATGAAAGGTTTTGGAGTAGCAAAGAAAATTTTAAGGATGAAGATTGTTATAAGTCATAGAGTTGGAAGGTTATTTATCAGTCAAGAGAAGTATGTGAAGAAAGTTTTACAACATTTCTCGTGTTCCTAACACTTTGATGATTCAGGATCAGATGCATCTCTTGTATCCATTCCTTTAGATGACCAGTTTAGGAAGTTCTCATCTATTGAATCTCCACAATTTGAAGAGGATGGCAATTCTATGTCTCGTGTTTCTTATTCTAGTGCAGTTGGTAGCAACATGTATTCCATGATTTGCACTAGTCGTGATATTGCTCAGGAAGTTAGCATGGTGAGCAGATACATGTTCAATCCAGGAAAGCTTCACTGGTAGGAAGTCAACTGATTTTGTAGGTACCTAAAGGGTATATCTTTTGTATGCCTTGGATTAGAAAAGAAAGTAGAGATACTTGTTTGGTACATTGATTCTAACTTTGCAAATGACCGTGATAAAAGATGTTCTTTTTCATGCTACTTGTCTACTATTGTTGTTATTGTGTTGTAAGTTGGAAATATATGCTACAACCCACATTTACTTTGTCCACCACTGAGGTTGAGTACATGACATTGATATAGGCAAGCAAAGAAGCTACATGGCTTAGAGGATTGTGCATAATTATAAATTCTTGAAAGGGCAATGATAATTATTGTGATAGTCTGAGTGCAATTCACCTCACAAAAGACCAGATGTTTCATGAAAGAACAAAGCACGTTGACATCAAGTATCACTTTATTAGGTAAGTGATAGTGTATGGACACATTGTGAAGAAGATTGCCAATAAAGAAAAATCTTGCTACTGATGATAAAGTCGTTGCTAGTATCTAAGTTCAAACACTGTTTGGACTTGGTTAATATACATAGCTTGGAGTGACAACCTTAGGGGATGGAGGATGAGAGATGGTATATATTCTTATTTTTTAGAGAGATATAGACTTTGAATCAATGATGAGGTTGTTATGTATCTTGAAGAATTATGCTAATCCAATTGTATATCTGATAAAAAATGAAATGAATTTTTTGTTGAGTCAATTAATATGAGGAGGGTACATGAGGTGAAACCCCCCACTAGAATGATATGATCAATTTTCTTGATCCAAATAAAGATCCAACTACGGTCCTATATGTATATGCACCCTTGTTATGGTTTTGCATCATCATGTGTTATGTATTTATACGGTCACCTCCGTACTCTAGGGTGTATTCTACAACCTCTGAGAGCGCTCCTTATGTACCCTTTTCTTTTCTATCTTGTCTCCTCCAATGGAGTTGGTCATTCCGACTGAACCACATAAATCATGTGATGTCTAATTGTGTCATTGTTCATTTCTTCTCTTCTTTGCTTATTCCACATGAACTCGACGTAGAATCTCTTTTGAAAACTTAACAGTCATTAACATATGCTTACAATATAACTTTTTCTAACATATTTTAATTTTTCCTTTTGTATTACTGTCATAGAGTAAGAAAAAGGATAACTGATATGTTTGATAAGAGGAGTCCCCCTCCTCATATAGGAGAAGGGAGAATCATACACACTTTAGAGTAAACCCTAATGGGCCAGGGCACACATGGACCCATATACAATTAGGCACAAATTACTTAATTAACTAAATTAACCATACTCTCTAATAATTACAAGATATCCAACCTCGTTATAGTGTTCTTCTCCATATCATAATATCGCTTCAATACTAAATATATCCAACCACATGTTAGTTCATTCATGTATTCATACAAATCATGATATGCATGACTAATTAGGAATAAGAAAATCACCTTACTTTTTACAATCATGGTTAATAGATCATACTTAGAGTTGTGAATTCCCTCTAGTTTATTTAACTATACCACATAATGTACTCGTCTACCCTCCCTTTGTCCTCTTCCATACACATCACTGCCACCGCCTATCTTGTTTTTCAATTCCTTTTCCTTTTGTAGAAAGAATCAATATGAAACCCTACACAATATGTAAAAATGCAATGATTTATATTCATCTCCAGATATTGCGGCATGAAGATTTGTGAAAGGAAAAAAGAAGATTAAAATATCAATTGCCTCACATACTTCAAGTTCAGCTACTAGTCGTCATGCAAACATAGAAAGGTCAAGCTCAAAGACATTATTTTCTTATGTAGAATCTTGATCATCCCTCATCGCCTGAACCTTCAATTGTAGTGGGATCTCGATCATCCCCTTGTGGTCAGAACTGTCAATATCACAAACAAAGCATTGTAATTGGCTAAATTCAATCAAATGATGACCACCAAACATCCACTAAAGTTGCAACTTCAGTCATATGAGCTCGTAATGCCGAACCAATCATGCACGTAATGTGTCTCTAGTCTCCATCCATGACCATCATCTTCACTTGGTTCATAGTTAGTAGGAAATACTATTCATTGGACTTAACCTATGAACCCTTGATTTCCATGATTGTATAAGTGTATGAGCACCCAATACCTCTTCTTCCTGGGCCTTTTCTACATGCCACTTTGAACATGGATTCGTGATGTCCTTCCTCATTGGGGTCACATTAGGGCAGGAGGAACTTAATGTCCAGACTGTTTCGGGAGGGAGAAGCTTGCAACCACCATGTTAGACATTGGAGGAGTGGTAATACTCATCTATTAGAAAGACCTAGTGCTCTTCAACAATTTTTTTGGTGTTCATGAAGCTTGTGACCTGTAGGTCATGACATTGTTCCCTACATCTAGTTCTAGATCAACAGTGGTCGTAGAGGCATTAGGTGTGAGTGTGCATGGACTCTGAAAGAAGTAAGCGATGAGGAGTAGAGTGTCAATTTACTATAAATGTATGATTTCACTAAAAACCAGTGACCACCATAACTTAAATTGTTGTCGGAGCAGGCACTGAACTCAAACCATATATATATATATATATATATATATATATATATATATATATATATATATATATATCTGTAAGTGTCTGTGTATCGCGCACAAGGGTCTTTCCGCTTTGAACTGATAAAACAATGGTTGATGGTGTCTGAGGTCAGTGGAGATGCATCTAGTTGGTGGAGAAGAGCATAAGGTGATCTTTTTGTCCCCTATGGTTTTGGCTTGGAAGCTGAAGAAGAGGTTGAGTCAATCATGAAGGTCCACATAGTGGCTCCATCAGACAAATGGAGTTTAGCTAACATGAGAAAGCTTTTGTTGTGCTCATGAAAGCAGAGTGATTGAGCTCCCGCTTTGAGGGAATCATGTCTATTGAATAACCACTACTCATGATATGTGATTTTGTGATCGAGACACTTTCCTAGTTGTAGTTCCATAAGTTAAAGTTCATCCTTCTCTTCCTCACCTTGGGTGATTTGAGGAGGTGGCGACCATTGCATCCTCCCCAACCATTGTTAGCATGATGTCTTCTTCCTCCTCTACATCCCCAAGTAGGGGCATATGTTGTTCTACCATTGTTAGTGGCCATGATTTATGTCGATTAGGATTAAGAAAAGACAACAACTTCCCATGGCGCACTACTGAGGGGCTATAATGATGGAACAAGAAGAATGACAGGCATGGCATTGTTGCTTCTACTTGTTTTAGAGTTATAGTTAAGCAGATCATCACCACCATGAGAACCCAGAGGACACAATATCAACTATTGAGCCACATTGCCATCACAACTTCTTTGATGATGAGGATGCCATTCTCTTGTCCTATTGAAAAGACATCAGCGACAACATCAATTATGATGGGTTCTCCACTATAGAATTGATAATCACAATGATGTCGTATATGAAGCCTATGTTAATGGAATTAATTATAAAAAAGAATACATTTTTCATGTTGTCATTTCACATTGAAATTGCAAGTCTAGAAAGAGTCCTACTTCATAACTGAACCACCACACCCAGTTAGAATATATAATGCTATGATTCAATTTGTAGTAGATAATTACTTAGTTTAATAACTCATCTTGAAAATGAAATGGTTATGGCGAATACATTGTAAAAAGACCCATTGGTTTAGTATTAATATAAGTGTCTCATGAAGTCGAACGGTTTTTACTCAATATGAGATTATTACCGTGATCAGGTACCATCTAATATATGGCCTGATTCTAGTTTTAATACCAAATAAAATTCATTTCTTTGAAACGTAATTTAGAGTCATTTTCTACAATGCGTTGGAAATCCATTAGGGCATGCATATTTTACCCTGAATATTACGGTGCCTTATTCACCCAATAGTTTCTATAGTTAAATTATTTTTGGTGTTTTGTTCATTGCTAATGCTTCTCAACAAGGTAACCTTTTCCTTCTTTTGTTCTCATTTTTTGTGTCATATTATATCTATAGCATCCCCTCGGCCACTGAGATTGGAAACCAGGGCCACTCACAAACATGTGATCCATCTACCAAATTAAATGCCCGGTTGTCCCCCTCATCAATTGAATTAAAGAAGGATTGTGGCAAAATGGCAATGGTCCAAAGAAGGCAATGTATCCCCGCCTGCAAACTATTCTATGAACTAGGCCGCCTTCATATTAATTCGCCCAAGCGCCCAAGCCCTTAATTCTGTTCCCAGAACCTGTCCTGAAATACCGTCGTGCTCCATTGGGATGTTGCTGTGTATGCAAGAGAATGAAAACATAGTTTGGTAACTAAACCCGGACTGGGAAAGGAAGTCCAGTGAACTGGCAGCATCCTTTTCATTTTTCTCCTTCTAATATCTTTTCATCGGTGACCCTTTTAGCCCTCATTCCTCTTTTGGTAATAACTGAACCTGTACGAAGCCCAGCGCCACTCTTTAAATCTGGTCACTGTTTTGTGCACATATTCTTAATCTATAAAACACATTTTTAGTAACAACACACTTATTGATGAATCATGGATCTCCGTGTTTGAATCATAGTGCACACAACACTTGAATCTTAGTACAATTACTATTGAATTCTAGTAAACCCGCATTTGAATCCTAGTGCACACTACACTTGAGTCCCAGCACACTTACTACTGACACATGGTGCACCCACATTGTAATCATAGTGCATACAACACTTGAACTCAAGCACACATATGACTCACCCAAGAGCGTCCACTTGCATTTGAATCATATCTTAAATTTCTAATGAAAATACTACCAATCATTGACACACCTTTTGAATCCTAGCATGCTTAATATTTAAAACCTAGTGCATCCAATCCCAAGTGTCTCTACTTATTTCATTCATAAAATAAATTCTATGTGCACAATCTACCAATCCAAATATGCATTGGAATCATATCAAACTTACTATTGAATCTTAGTGCATACAACACTTGAACCTAGCACACCTACTATTGAATGCAGGGTCAATGTCATTTATATTCTACTGCCAAAACATTTGAATCCTATCACACTTACTACTATATTCTTGATCATCTCTGTTTGGATTCTAGTGCACAAAGAACTTGAATATTATCACACTCATTGGTTTAATCATGGATTACTCACATTTGAATTGTGGTGTACAAAGTATTTGGATCATATCACACTTACTACTACATCATGGATGACCCGTACATTGTATACGATTGTTGTTTGAGATAAAATTTGATTGATATGGTCATGTGTGGGATCTGAACCAAAGACGTCATGCAAATATGACTAACATTCTTATCTCTCTGCCATATCCTTGCATTCCAATCCAAGTGCACATGTTTTCAAGCATGTCTGCTTACACTCAAATATTGTATCAAGTTTATGTGCATGTACTACCAATGCTTGACACAAATTTTAAAATCTTAGCACACAAAATATGGAAACTAGTGCACCTAACTCTGAATCCTAGTGCACACAACACTTTTGAGTCCTACAACACTTACTTTCCAATCTTGGATCACATATGATTCAATCCTAGTGCACACAAAACTTGAATCCTACCATACCTACTACTATAGCATGTGCACCCACATTTTAATCCAGTACACACAATGCCTGAATCTTGGCACACTTACTATTGAAACCTAAGTCATCCATGTTAAAGTCACAGATCTTAGAACACTTAAATCCTAGTGCATCGTGTTTAAATCCTAGTGTATTTTCATCTAGGCGTGTCTACTATCATTTGAAAACTATTTCAAATACATGTGCACATTCCATGAAACACATTTTCAATCCTTGTACACATACTACTGAGCCTCAATCACTTGCACTTGAATTCTAGTGCACAAAACACTTGAATACTAGAACACTTACTACAAAATCTTAGTGCACATGTATTTGAATTTGAGTGCACAAAAAACTTAAATCCTAGCAAACATATTATTGAATATCGGTCCACCCACATTTCTATCCAAGTACACACAACACTTAAATGTAGTACACTTAGTACTAAATCCTAATGTAGATTTGTTAAAATCCTACTGCACATATTTCCATGAATGTCCACTTGCATTCTTATCCTATTACATTTCCTTTGCCGCATACCACCAATCCTTGGCAAAAATTTTGAATCATATCATACTTACAGTTGAATACTAGTGCACCAATACCAAGTGTGTCCACTTGCATTTGAATCCTATTTCAAATCCTTGTAAGAATGCTACCCATACTTTACACAACCTGAATCCTGGCCCACTTAGTACTACATCCTAGTGCACTCGCTTTCCAAGCCTAAAGTTCATTGCTTCATTGTGCACATGTTACAAATTCTTGGCACACAATTGAAATCCTTGCACACTTAATTTTGAATCATGGATCACATACGTATGAGTTTGGGTATGTTGGTATATGTATGCCCATAGAGCCATCCCAAGTGATTGCATGGAGTCGGATATTAATTAATAATGCGATTATTTGGTTAATTAACGAATTCTGGAATATTCTAATTAATCCACGAGCATTTTAATTAACGCAACGTTTCTGTTTACCGATGAGTTTAGGAAACCCTATTTCCCTTCGTATCCTGTTTAAAGGAGGATTGACGGCCGATATCTATATAAGATTTAGAGAGACGCTTTTAGTTTACGCTCACGTACGTAAACCCTAGCCGTCATCGTCCTTAGGAAAGAAAGGAGACAAACGTGCCGCTAGCACGCCGCCGCAGAGACACGACTCCTTCCCGCCGGCTTGGGAAGTGCGACGTGGAGTTCCGTCCATCCGCGTGGATGAAGTAGAGACACAGATGCATTGACGCCTGCGTTCGGAGGACGTCGACGACCACCTGTACGCGCTACGAGCGACGTGCATCACTGCCACAAAGGAGCACCGCCGGATCAACCTACGACAGCAAACGGGAGAGAAGTTCCATCCGTGTAGGTCAGCAGCATTGCACCGTCATGCAGCGGGATATTGCCAGACTTGCTCTGCGATAAGGTATATCCCGCAAACCTTTTTTCGAATACATTTTTGTCGACGAGGTCCTGTTTCGGGTTGCGTGGATTTTGTTGCTTCCGCCGCGCATGTTTTCTCCACAAAACCCAATAGTGGTATCAGAGCAGCGTCGATCTACGGCGTATTTGGATTCGTTTCGATATGATCGAATCACTGTATACTATTTTTATGTTGCATACGATGCAAATTAAACCTTTTAATGTGCAAATCTAAACCTAATTCCACATACGCCGTAGGCTTTTGTTTTGACATTTTGGACGGGGTTGACTATGGAAAATATTGATTTTCCTAAGTGCACGGAAGTGAAATTCAGCGGGATCCCCGCACAGGGGCGCTGCCCCTGTGTACCTTGCATTGTCTGCGTGGGAGTCAAAATTATTTTTTAATGGGGAATGTCCCGCATTACAAGTACTGCAATTTTAATATGTATATACGTATATGTAGATATACCTATGATAGCATACACGTCGCCTTTAAAATATATTTTATGTGGTGAGTGCATGCACGGTTATGGCCTAGTATCCCCTTTTTGTGAATGTTGTGAATGTGGATGTCAATCTTGTGGATATGGTTGTTTATGAATGCTATGGATGTATAATGATTGCATATGGATCCTTTGTATAAAGTATTCGGCTTGCATACCGAGCCTCATCTCTTATTTCAAAGTGTAATTAATTCTTTTCTTTTATATTTGTACTCATATTATGTAATAAAAGATAGGATTAGTTTTAGTCTTTGTAAACTTGATGTAAGGAGGCCACTTGAAAATCCAACTCCAAGGAGTGTCCATGGAGAAGCACCATGAAGATCTAATTCCAAGAAGCAATCTGAAGATCCAACTCCAAGGAGCGTCCATGGAGAAGCAACAAGATGATCCCATTCCAAATAGCAACTTGAAGTTCCAACCTCACGAAGCATCCATGAAGTTGTTCATTGTAATGTTGATCATTACAGGCTTACAGGTTGATTCACAGGTGTTGCATGAGATGTATAAGACCATAGGTGGACCGTAATCCTTTGTTTCTCCAAATGATTACAATAGTATGGCCATAACCGATGTATTTGTGTTTGTGATTGCATGTCTATCGTTTGTGGTTGTGGATATAGTAGTATATGATACGTACTATAAGTATGTGGTGTTTGGATATGTATATGTATTAATAAAACCCCTCAATTAATAATATTAAGTTTTAGTTGCCTTCCATAAAGCAACACACATGAAAAGCTTGATCGACTATGTGTGGGCACGCCTCCGCGTGGTATACACTTTCTATCATGTGGAAGTGTGATGGTGGGTGTGTGGGTCTGCCTCCGCAGGGTGCACACTCATCGTGTTGGCTTATGGGTTGGACTTAACTAGGGAACCTTAATAGGATCAAGTACCTAGAGGCACACAGATGCATCATACCAAGGAGTTGTGCATGATCATCTATCCAAGAGTTGCATATGATGCAATTGGCAAAAGTTGCCTACCTTAGTATTTGGTCTTTGACGCCGGCGTTGGATGGGCATTGATCCAATTATTTTGGGTCTTGGCTCACTAGAAGGTTGGGCATTGCAATCTTCTGAGTTGATAGTGAGGGCTATCCATTTGAATAAAATAGTGGGAGCATAATTAATTAAAGGCCTAATTCATCTCGTTTATCAAATCTTTACAAGTCAAAATGTTTTGGACTAAATGCAAATTTTTCTTTTGTAGCAATCAAATGGCAACCAACACTCACACTTTCTCATTGCGATCGGTCCTTGAGAAGGACAAACTTACCGAAACCAACTTTCAAAACTGGTTTACGACGCTGAGAATTGTTCTCACACATGAGCGTAAGCTCTATGTCCTTGAAACACTAGAGCCAGAGGAGCCCGCCGTAAATGCGCCCAAGGCTGAAAAGGATGCTTACAAGAAGCACCTTGATGATGTCGTGGATGTCAAGTGCCTGATGTTATGCTCAATGAACTATGAGTTGCAAGAGCAACATGAGAACATGGATGTCATGGACAAGGTAACACATCTCAAGAACATGTATCAACATCAAGCAAGACAGGAGAGATATGATGTCTCAAAGGCTTTGTTCAAAAGCAAGATGAAAGAGGGAGACTCAGTTGGCACCCATATACTCACCTTGATTGGGTACGTGGAAAGCCTATCCAAGCTGGGATTTCCCCTAGGTCAAGAGTTGGCCACTGATGTGATTCTACAATTATTGTCTGAATCATATAATCATTTTGTCATGAACTACAACATGAACAATTTTGACAAGCCGTTGTCAGAATTGTTAGGCATGTTGAGGACAGCTGAAGCACAGATGAAGAAAGGCAAGCCCAAGTCTGTGATGGTGATCAACAAGGAAAAGGGAAAGTCAAAAGGCAAAGGCAAGGCTAAGAAAAGTTCTAAAGCCGGGCAAAAGCCAAAGTCATCCGTACTCAAAGCTAAAGGTGGGATCTCCAAAGAAGGCAGTTGTCACCATTGTCACCAGCCTGGACATTGGAAAAGAAACTATCCTCTCTACCTGGAGGAACTGAGGATGAAGAAGTAGGGGGTATAGATATCCACTTTAGGTATATACGTTATTGAGATAAACTTAAATACTTCTTCATCATGGGTACTGGATACCGGATGTGGATCTCACATATGTTCTAATATGCAGGATCTGATAAGAAGTAAGCCTTTACGAAAGGGCCAAGTCGAGCTGCGGGTTGCTAATGGAGCAAGAGTTGATGCCACCGCAGTTGGAGTTATTAGTTTATCTTTGCCTACGGGCCTTGTAATAGAATTAGCGAATTGCTATTATATACCTGCCATTAATAGAAATATTATTTCTGTATCTTGTATGGACAAGAGTGGATTTGAATTTCACATTAAGAATGGAATTATTTCTATATCTAAAGATGAGATCTTTTATGGAAATGCCCCTATGTCTTATGGTATCTACTTGTTAGAACTTGAGACTAGCATATATAACGTAAATACTAAAAGGTTAAAACTTGACAACTCAAACAAAACATTCTTATGGCATTGTCGTCTTGGGAACATAAACGAGAAGCGCATATCTAGACTCTTTTGATTTTGAATCATTAGAGACATGTGAGGCATGTTTATTAGGGAAGATGACCAAGACTCCTTTCACTGGACACAGTGAGAGAGCCAGTGATCTGCTAGGGCTCATACATACTGATGTATGTGGACCTTTTAGATCAAATGCTAGAGGAGGCTATCAATACTTCATTACCTTCACTGATGATCTCAGTAGGTATGGCTATGTATATCTTATGAAACACAAGTCAGAAACTCTTGAAATGTTCAAGACTTTCATGAATGAAGTAGAGAAGCAACTTGGTAAGAGTATTAAAGCACTCTGTTCAGATCGAGGTGGCGAATACTTAAGCCAAGAGTTTGAGGACCTTCTTAGAGACCGTGGTATTGTATCACAATGGACTCCACCTAGTACACCACAACATAATGGTGTGTCAGAAAGAAGGAATCGTACATTATTAGACATGGTACGATCAATGATGAGTTCAGCCGAACTTCCAATATCGTTCTGGGGATATGCTCTTGAAACTGCAGCGTTTACACTTAACCGTGTACCTTCCAAATCGGTTCAAAAGACACCATATGAGATATGGAATGGGAATCGTCCCAATTTGTCTATGTTAAAATTTTGGGGATGTGAAGCTTATGTTAGGAAACAATTTCCTGAAAAGCTTGGACCCAAATCAGAAAAATGCTATTTTGTTGGATACCCCAAGGAAACTCGGGGATACTACTTCTACACACCAACTGACAACAAAGTGTTTGTTGCTAGGACTGCTGTATTTCTTGAAAAGGAATTTATTTCCAAAGGAATTAGTGGGAGTAATGTAGAGCTCGAAGAAGTTTGAGACCAACAAGAAAGCAGAGAACCTGAGGAGGTACATAAGGAACATGAAGTCTCACAAGTTGTTGTGGAATTTCAAGTTCCAAATGTAACACATGAACCTCGTAGGTCTAGTAGGACACGAATTGAGCCTGAGAGATTTGGATTTCTTGTGACTCAAGACAGTGACGAATTGGGCATAGCAGATGAGCCAACTTCCTATCTAGAAGCTACTAAGGGACCAGAATATGAGAAATGGCTCGAAGCCATGAGATCTGAGATGGAATCCATGTACACCAACAAGGTATGGACCTTGGTGGATCCACCCGAAGGGGTAAGACCCATAGGGTGCAAGTGGGTCTTCAAGAAGAAGACTGACATGGATGGAAATGTTCAAACCTATAAAGGTAGATTGGTTGCGAAAGGATTCCGTCAAATTCAAGGTGTTGATTATGACGAGACCTTCTCACCAGTTGCCATGGTTAAATCCATCAGGATCATGCTTGCCATTGCAGCTTATCATGACTATGAGATTTGGCAGATGGATGTTAAAACAACATTCCTTAATGGGAATTTACTCGAGGATGTGTACATGACACAACCTGAGGGTTTTATCGATCCAAAGGAAGCCAATAAAGTCTGTAAGCTACAAAGGTCAATCTATGGATTGAAGCAAGCATCTCAGAGTTGGAATCTACGTTTTGATGAAGTAGTCAAAAAGTTTGGCTTTAGTCAAAATGAAGATGAACCTTGTGTTTACAAAAGGGTTAGTGGGAGCACAGTCATATTTCTCATATTGTATGTGGATGACATACTATTGATGGGAAATGACATCCCTACTCTTCAGACAGTAAAAGGTTGGCTAGGGAAGACTTTCTCTATGAAGGATTTAGGCGAAGCATCCTATATACTAGGGATCTAGATCTATAGAGATAGATCTAGAAGGCTTCTAGGTCTAAGCCAGAGCACATACATTGACAAGGTGCTAAAGAGGTTTAGCATGGAGGGTTATAAGAGAGGTAACTTGCCCATGTCCCATGGGGTTACAATCTCTAAAGCCCAGTGTCCTAGTTCATGTGATGAACGGGCACGCATGAGTAAGATTCCATATGCATCAGCAATTGGATCTATCATGTATGCAATGTTATGTACTCGTCCTGATGTGTCGTATGCTTTGAGCATGACGAGCTGGTATCAGTCAGATCCAGGTGAATGTCATTGGACAGCCGTAAAGAACATCCTAAAGTACTTGAGAAGGACTAAGGATCAATTCTTGGTATACGGTGGTGAGGAAGAGCTCGTGGTAAAGGGTTACACCGATGCTAGCTTCCAAACTGACAAAGATGACTACAGATCGCAATCTGGATTTGTGTTTTTCCTGAACAACGGAGCTATGAGCTGGAAGAGTTCCAAGTAAGAGACGGTTGCGGATTCTACAACAGAGGCCGAATATATTGTCGCATCTAATGCTACAAAGGAAGTTGTGTGGATCAAGAAGTTCATTTCTGAACTTGGAGTGGTTCCAAGTGCTGGTGATGCAATTCAGTTGTTTTGCGACAACAATGGAGCAATTGCACAAGCTAAATAACCAAGATCGCACCAACGTTCCAAACATATTCTACGGCGGTTCCATCTCATACGAGAGATCGTACAATGAGGAGATGTGAAGATTTGCAGAGTACCTACAGAAAGCAATGTGGCTGACCCGCTCACAAAAGCACTTTCACAGCAGAAACATGACGGACATGTTCAATCACTTGGATTGAGATTCATGAGTGATTGGGTATAAGTGCAAGTGGGAATCTATAGGTATGTATGCCTATAGAGACTATCATTCGATGATTGTAATGGGATACTATGTAAACGATTTGTAATACTACATTGATCATATCAATAAAGGCAAGTTTCCAATCTATATGTTTGTGTTTTATATTGTGAGATGACCATAAAACTTATAGATGTCTATAGAATGATATACTCAATGACATATGTCTTCGGGTTGATGACCTGAACAATGAGATCATATGTATGCTAAGAGTATGTATTCTTGTTTTGTCCCTAATCGGTTTCTATTGTGGAAATATCCATAGACATCAATAACACATAAGATTAGAATGTATGTTGGTTGATGGAAGAATCTCATTATCCATTATATGGAGATATCAAACCAAATACATAGATACTTGTTAGAGAATAGTGTATCGGATAGACCCACCTTGAGAGTGACACATGGATATAATGATTGGTAGTTAGAGTCACATCTCATAATGATGGTGGTGATTGTAGTTCTTAGACCTGAAGTCACTACACTTATCACATGTCGTTCGGTGTACTTTGACATCATCCACCGTGGTCCTGAATAAGGATTGCCATAAAGATGGTGCTTGGGTGTACTGTGACACATGGGGATGACTGTGAGTGATGTAGATGGAATTTGTCCTTCCTACGGGAGTTTGATATTCTGGCCACTTGATAAGAAAGACTAAGAAATGCATGGCCATGCTGATGTGAGTCAATATGTGATATTGACCTTACATATATCTCAGACAGTCTGCTCTAATTCAAGGAACATGGATTGAACATTGAAAAGGATAAAAATTCCATGACTCGAGTTCAATCCGGATATCAGCGACAAAGGAACTGTACAATCACTGTAACACCAGTCATGAATGATAGGTTAAGTTGTTCTCCAACTTCTCCAATTACTTGGGTAGCAATGAAGTCTTGCTAGATACCAATCATTGCTTGTGAAATCATAATATGATTATGGATATCACTGCCAACGTAATTTGGAGCCTACCGGGTCACACGCATAGGATGTGTTGGAATAGGAGTATAATTGTGGATTTGATTGGAATTGCTCCGAATCACATTGATTACTAAAATGTTTATGTAATGGATTAGAATAATATTGGAGTGACTGGCTCTAAGTGCAAGTGGGAGTCTGTTGGTATATGTATACCCATAGAGCCATCCCAAGCGATTGCATGGAGTCGGATATTAATTAATCAATTAATGTGATTATTTGGTTAATTAATGAATTCCAGAATATTCTAATTAATCCACGAGCGTTTTAATTAACGCAACGTTTCTATTTACCGATGGGTTTAGGAAACCCTATTTCCCTTCGTATCATGTTTAAAGGAGGATTGACGGCCGATATCTATATAAGATATAGAGAGACACTTTTAGTTTACGCTCACGTACGTAAACCCTAGCCGTCATCGTCCTTAGGAGAGAAAGGAGAAAAATGCGCCGCTAGCACGCCGCCGCAGAGACATGACTCCTTCCCGCCGGCTTGGGAAGCATGACTTGGAGTTCCGTCCATCCGCGTGGATGAAGTAGAGATGAATATGCATTGACGCCTGCGTTCGGAGGACGTCGACGACCACCTGTACGCGCTACGAGCGACGTACATCACTGCCACAAAGGAGCGCCGCCGGATCAACCTGCGACAGCGAACGGGAGAGAAGTTTCGTCCGTGTAGGTCAGCAGCGTTGCATCGTCGTGCAGTGGGACATCGCCGGACTTGCTCCGCGATAAGGTATATCCCGCAAACCTATTTCCGAATACGTTGTTGTCGACGAGATCCTGTTTCGGGGTGTGTGGATTTTGTTGCTTCCGCCGCGCATGTTTTCTCCACAAAACCCAACAGGGTACACAGAGGACTTGAATGCAAGCACACTTATTATTGAATGTTGATCAGCCATATTTGAATATTAGGTAAAAAATCACTTGAATCCAATCACACTTATTATTGAATCATGGATCACACAAATTCTAATTCTAGTGCACAAATCACTCCAATCCTATCATGCTTACTGAATTTTGGTTCGCATGCATTTAAATTCTAGTGCACAAAGTACTTGAATCCAATCAGATTTACTATTTAATATTGGATCACCCACGTCCTAGTGCACAAAGCACATAAATCCTAATACACATACTATCAAATTCTCGATTTCTTGAATGTGAATTATAGTGAACACAACACTTATATAGTGTCACATTTACTATTAAATCATGGATCACCTTTATTTGGATACTAGTGGGCATAATGCTTGAATCCTAGCCACTTACTACTGGATCTTAGTCACATGCATTTGAATCCTAGTTCATACAACACTTGAATCCTAACAGACTTCTTCAATAATCTTGAATCACATGCATTCAAATCCTAGTGCACTCTACACTTGAATCCTAGTCGCTTACTACTAATTCCTAGATCATCTATTTTTGAATCCTAGTGCACAAATCACTTGAATTTGATCACACTACTATTGAATCTTGAATGCATGTGTTTGAATTCTAGTGAAAAAAAACATTTGAATCCTACCACATTACTATATTCATGATCACCTGTGTTGGATTTCTAGTACAAAGGCACTTGAATACTATCACACTTGCTAAGTGGAAACAACACATATAACCTAGCATGCTTCTAAATTCTAGTACTACCACATTTATATCCTAGTACATCTGTGTATAAATTTGTCCACTTATGTTTGATCCTATTTAAAGTCCATGTGCACTTCCTACCAATCATCGACAAACATATTGAATCCTGGCATACTTACAATTGGTTCATTTTGCACCTACTGCCAAGCATGCACACTTGCATTTAAGTCTTATTTTGAATATGTATGCACATACTACCAATCCTTGACACACAATTTGAATCCTAAGCCACTTACTCTCAAAACCTAGTGTATCTGCTTACCAAAATTGGATCCCATTTCAAATCCTTATGCACAAACTACAAATCCATGACACAAATTTGAAATCATAGGACACTGACTACTTGATCATGTCTTGCCTACATTCAAATTGTAGTGTACACAAAACTTGATTTCTAGCACACTTACTACTAAATCCAAAATCACCCAAAATCAAATTCTAGTGCAAAACCATGTGAATCTTCTCACTCTAACTTTGAATCCTAGATCATCTATATTTAAGTTCTACTACACAAAGTAATTGAATCTTATCATCACTTATCACCCATGCTTATATACTACTACATGCAACACTTGAGTCATAGCATACTTAGTAATGGATCCTAGATCACTTGTGTTTGAATATTATTGAACATACCACTTGAATCCTAGCACACTTAGTATGAAATTATGGATCATCCGTGTTTAAATCCTAGAGAGCACAACATTATAATATGATCACACTTACCATTGAAGCTTTGTACACCCATGTTTGAATGCCTACTGCATAGAGTACTTGAATCATATCACACCTACCATTGAATCATAGATCACCTATGTTTGAATTCTAGTCCATAAAGTACTTGAATCATATCATACTTACTACTAAATCACAAATTCCTCACATTTGAATTTTAGTTTAGACTTCACTTCAGTACTCTCTCAGCCACTACTGAATCCTACATCACCTATAGTTGTGTAGAATTGTTGATAAAACCAAGTAAATATATATTATCATGTGCACAATTTGTGTATCACCCTATAATTTTCAGGGTTAATTTAAAATTTTAATGTGGTTCTCCTTAAATAGAATTTCTTTGGGGGCCTTAATGCAAATAGAACAAAATAATATTGTTTTTAGAATAAAAAGACAAGGGGAAACAAAAAGAACTCAAAGACACCTTTTTCCTTTATAATGTGTTACATTTTATTTGAAAAGTAATATTCATTGGTTTTTCCTTTATTTTCTATCAAAGAAATGCAATAGAAGGTCAAGAGCCAAGGAATTAGAAATTTAGAATTTAAATGACTTGGATTAGAAGTATTGTTTTCTTTTCATAGCCTTTAAGATAAGAAATATAATTAATATATTCTTTTTCTCTCTCCTCTAAGGAAATAACTTGAAAAGAGGATGAAAATGTTTAATATGACTCTTGAATGGGTGATTAATGTATATTTTGAATTTTGGTTCAAGGATTCACAAAGGAAATCACTTTTTCATTTATCTTATCCTTTAATGCATTAAAAATAAGATTAATGGTCATTATAGATAATATGGACCAAAGCATTTGTAAATCCTAAATCCAATTGGTTAGGAATATTCTAGACAATGAAATTAACCTATGATTTGAATTTGAGGTGAATTGAACCACCTTTGACCCACCAAATCAACTAGGAATGATTTGAATATAGTTTTAATTTGATTTAATAACAAAATACGTTTAATGCACCATTTTTCCTAAAGCCTCAGTTGTTTAATTTTGTCATGCGATACTGACTTAATTTCATGTTTGCTCATGCAGTCTTGATCGTCCCATCTAATCTGATGACTGATAAGTCTTCCCCTACCCCTGGACAAATCACAATCTGAACGCAGATTCAATGATCTTTCTCTCTTTGATCCATTCTCTCACATACTTGAATCTCTTTCCAAAATTCTTGCTCCAATGACTTCCCCCTTCCTAAATCATTTGAACTGTACTTTTCTTTCCATCTCAGACAATAGGGGAAACGCCAAATCTAATGTTTTGTTTCCTCTCCACATTGAGTTGCAAACATCACTGTAATGCTCTCCCTTCCTATTTAAGGGTGCACAATGCACCAACACCCCTCACCCTTCACACTTCCACTTCCAATTTCATCCCTCGTGCCTCTGATCTCTGAGACATGCTCGAGTTGCTTTCTCAAAGATGATGACCTGGAACACACTACTCCGATGACCCGAGTTCAATCACATGTGCGATGAGCATCCGCGACCTCTGTTCTTCATCCTTGTATCCTCTCTTTCCCTCGTGAAGATCCTAAATGCCATACCCAATAGATCTCGGTGAAGTCCTCACTGGTGTATTAACGTCTCAATGTTTCTGTGCCACTTCAGCTTAGGGGACGATGCC
This sequence comes from Alisma plantago-aquatica, assembly GCA_963693085.1. Classification (NCBI taxonomy): domain Eukaryota; kingdom Viridiplantae; phylum Streptophyta; class Magnoliopsida; order Alismatales; family Alismataceae; genus Alisma; species Alisma plantago-aquatica. Next base: position 19,618,922 of record OY856413.1, read on the forward strand.
CAGAGACTTCTATGGTTACTGCTAATGTGTTCTGATCCTCAGAAGGCGTTGATGTTGAGGTTTCTATTGTTTTCAAATCTTTGATCAGTTCCTCTATTTCTCATTGCGCTCCGAAAAACTAGTGGATAAACTGGTGCTTTTGACTTCATGAAAAGATGCCTTCTATTCAGATTGACCTCATGAATGCTCATGTCGAGTTTTGAGGGCCCGAGTTTCTCGTTTCCCTCTCACCTTGCTTTCCTTCACTGATGCAAGGACCTACTGGTATTTCTGATGAGTCAAGATCACTACTCCGCCATGCTTTGACCCTGAGCAAAGAGTCTCTATCTTTGTGGCAACAAGACGAAGCCAATTCTCCTATTCTTTTGACCTAACATGGTTTGCCCTATGATCGCGGGTGGAGATCACCACAACAATTTCTCGTGACCCATGACTTGGAGTTGGAACAAGCTGGGTCATGAAATTACCTTGATGGTCGTGTTCTTTTAATTGGTTAATCATTCACACATGGGTATTTTTAGTCTTTTAATTTGCCATGCCTCGTTTGTCTGATGACCCACTAGGGCGAGACCCCTTGCTTGGTGTCCGTCCATGATTGGGCAACATTAGATGGGCCTGCAAACCCAATGGATAATTAGCCACCAGCGTGACATTTTCTTAATTTCTAATTGGATGATTTTTTTAAATTCAAAATAAATCTCTGGATGCTCATCAAAATGAGAAAAATATGTTTTAAAAATGGTTTTTCGAGAGGAATCCAAATATCGAGGTTTTAGAGTCTGTTTCTAAATCTCCAAATGTTGGTTTTATAGGAAATGTAAATTAGGGTTTAATGTTGTGAATGAAATATATATTAATATGAAATGTAATTTGAACAGGTTAATTAGGGTTTCCTAACCCAAGAGGTGATTAGGGCTTATTCAATTTAGGAAAAGAGATAAGATATTCTCCAAGTGAAAAGGTAAGTGGTCCATGCAAATTGAACATAGTTAAATTGTTTGATTCATATGTACACACACACACACACACACACACACACATATATATATATATATATATATATATTTATATATATTAGTGTGAATGAGAATTTCAATAAATATCATATTTATGTTGTTTACTATTCCAATTGCTAAAGTTAGTAAAATTATGATGAATTGAGTTTTATGTTGTATCACCTTTGAGGACAAAAAAAATGTTGTATCACCTTCATGAACATTAATGATAAAGTTACGAATAAAGACCAAAGTAATGTTAAGGGTTTTTAAGAGAAATAAAATGTTAAAAGTAGGCTTATATAAGTTTCTCATAAGAGAAGAGGCACTTCGATGCATAAGAGAAGAGGCACCTCGGTTCAACCTAAGAGGTACTTCAGTACATAAGAAAAGAGGCACATATGTGCAACCTGAGGACACTTATATAGTTTAAGATAAGAGAAATTGACCTAAAAGTAATTGCATGTCTTTTCAATGTTCAATTCTAAATGTATATTTTCAGTTTTCAAGTTTTATTGAAAATATAATATGTTCAATTCCACTTACCTCTGGTTTTATTGCATGGCTGGGGGCGTGATGCTTGTAGGTTGGAAGCTAGCTCAGGAGGGAAGGACATCTGAAGAAAAATCCTATATCAAGGACCTTCAAGGAGAAAAGCATCGGTGGGGTGCCAACTATACCTAGTTTATAGATCCTTTTTCCTTTTTCTAAGATTATGTACATGTAAACTTTCTTACGATTTGAGGATGAGAGATTGTGATTATTATCCTGTGATGGTTTATTTAAACACTATTTTGTACAATGAATATCATGATTGTGATATCCCCCTTTATGTGAATAAAAATACTTGCTTCTGCTCTATGTTTTACAAATGGGGTGCTACAATAATGGTATCAGAGCCAAACAATGGTTGGCCACCAGGATTTTATCATAATCTCATGTAGTTTATATGTCTTTTCTATAGTGATGGCTCCTAAGAAAAAGGGTGATAATGAAAAGGCATCCATGGGTGGGGATGAAGATGAATCTTTTAGTGTGGGGGAACATCAAGAAGCCCCCATGGTGCCCTTTGATGTCTTAGTTAGAGCTCTAGCTACCGCCATGGGAAGAGGAGAAGACCAAGTGAGCAACCCCTGGGTCAACCCCGGGCTTTCCTTAGTCGACTTTTTGACGATCAAGCTTGACTCCTTCATCGGGGAAGAAGAAATGGACATGGTGGGAATAGCTGAGAGCTGGTTGCAGCATATGGAACATCGCTTCCGTGACCTAGATTGCCCCAACCAATCCAAGGTTTGCTTTAGGACACACATGTTGAAGGGTGCTGCTAGGAGTTGGTGGGAGACTCTGCTAGGTTCTCATGAAGCTGATGATCCTCCACTCACATGGGAGGAATTCTCTAAGGCCTTCAAAGACCACTAAATATCTGAGACCATGATCAAGAAGAAGGAAGAAGAATTTTGCAACCTACGTCATCATGGTGACATGACGATCACTCAATATGGCATGAAGTTTAGGATCTTGCAGAAGTATGGATATGACTATGACAAACGATGCAAGACCAAGAAGTTCATTAGGGGTCTCAAGCCAAATCTCAGTTTTTCAATGTCTGGACGTGGGCACTGTTGGCTGTTACACTAACGAGTTTCAATCATATAAATGATCTTTTACTCAACCACCCAATTCCCGCAAGTATACGGGAGTAGTTATAGTCGAGATTGAACACAAGGATCTTTCATAACTAATTAAATGCAATAGTGCTAAGTTTTAACAATCTAGACCTTTTTCAAAGAGTGATTTGGTTGATTAAACTAAAAATTAGAATTAAACTAAAATAGTAAATGACTTTCTTGAAGGGGTTTGATTTCAAGTTTAAAAAAATCTTGGACTTAGGATTTCACTAGCACATCGTAACATGAATTAGGAACACGAATTTAAACATACCAAACACTTGCAAAGGAGGGTTGCATGTTATACTTCACCTCTCAGTGTAAATACAACGATCCTAACTCAATATATCACTCTCGTGTATATATTTTGTTTTGTATCACAAACCCACTCCTCAACTCTTATATTTTCGACTCTCGTGGTAAAGTAGGAGTTGGAAAGAGAGTAACTCCTTACTCTCCTACCTATCTTCTCAGATTAAGCAAGAAAGCATAAAACATGCATACATAGTGGCCGACCATACATGCAAGATGTAAGAACTGATACTCAAAAGGTAGAATGCAAGCATTTACTATTTAGAATGAATTATCATGTTCCTTACATGTCATGGCATGGGAGTTACTCTTCCATGCCCAAGAATTCATATCTACTCACTCATGGCTATGAAACACAAGTAATAAGATGGAAATCTATAGTTTTTCATGATAGAAAATATGTAGTTTTGATGATAGAAACTAAGGTACAACTAAAGGATTCGAAATGAAAGAAGGAACAAGGAGAAACTCCAGCAAGTAGATGGATTTTTGTCTCTAAAAAGTCCTCTCCAACAACCTTCTCTCTCGAGTAGGTTGAAGTCGAACGGGGAGGCTCCAACTACAATGATGAAGAAGAATGGAGAGGAAAAAAGGTCTTCTCTTGAATAACTACCTTGTCCTCTCCAAATTCACCCATCCTCAGCTCTTCTCTATTCTTTCGTGCAAAAACACTCCAAATGATATGTCATAGTTGTCCCCCAGGAGGGAGAGTCATATTTGTCCAAAAGAAATGCTCAATTTCAAATTCTATAAAAAAATGATCCACTTACATCGAGTGGATTTGTCCACACATCATGTGGATAAGTGCATCACAACAACTGCTCGAGGGACCCATATTTACGGTGTGTAATTTGGCGACACACTGTAATTCTAAGTACTGACCAAAATTCTTCAAAAGAGCATTACGTCGTGTTTCTGAATAACACGGTGTGTGTCTGCCTTTGAGAATTTTATCCGATGAGGCGTTATGGCATGTGATTTGGCGACACGCCGTTATTTTAATTTCTGACCAAAAATCTCTAAAAGAGCCCTACACCATGTTTCTATGCCGCACGTCGTGTGTCTGCCTTTGAAAATTTTGTCTGATGAGGCCTTACGACATGTGTAACTATGTTACATGTCGTAACTCCTGCTGTTCCTTCAATATTCAACTCCAGCTGCATGACGCTAAGGGGAAATGTCCAATATACGCATTTTGGGGCATTTTCTTGTCAAAATAGAATGAAATTGAGTACATGTGCATCAACAAATAGCCAAGAGTAAGTATACCTTGAATGCATGAAAATCAACATGAATATGAATGAAAATGCATGAAAAAATGCATGACAAACAAGATAGAAATATGATATGAAATGTGCACATCAAATCCCCCTGAGCTTGAACCATTGCTTGTCCTCAAGCAAAAAGAAATAGATGTAGGATTTCAATCCAAATCATGGGCATATTTCATATCTTCATTTAAGAACAAATATAAGATCAATATCATGCTAATCTCTATTTCACATATGTAGTTGAAAAATGAACTAAATTTTATCTTTCAAAATAGAAATTTAGTTCTGAGATTGCATTCTAATTATCTTCAATAAGTCAACTATATATCAATCATGAGATAAAAGCATGATAGAGACAATAAAATGATGGTATGCGAAAAGTTCCATTGATAATAATGATGAAATGAAAATAAAGTCTTTTAACATATTTGTCTACTTGCATTGGCTTTATCATACGAATCAAAACATCTATTGGGATTCACGTGTGCGATACTCAGTAGCTGAGTACAGGCTTACATACACGTGAAGTACCGGTTGGGGATTAATTTCCCTCTTTATGTGCATATTCAACCTTCATTTAGTTGGTGGACATGTGGGCGACTTAGCTATCTTTGGGGTTCTCTAAGTTTTAAAAAAAACCTTTTTATATGATTCAGGCACCCAAAATTTGTTGTTGTATTTGATTGCTGCATTTTCCTTGTTTTTGATTGAGTACCACACGGCCCTTTTTCTACCCTTTCTTTTTTGTGGATATTGCCAAGCAAGCTTGTGATATAAAAGAAGAAATTCAATCACTTATAGAGATGTTCTCAATTTGTGCAATGAAATATTCATTATAATATTGGCAATATCATGTGAATGGATAATCAAAGATCTATAGTTCACAAATTCAAGAATTTCAAATATTTACTTGGATTGAGCAGTAGAGACAAAAAATTCAGTTCACTTTTCAACATGATATGGGATGTGGAGATGTGAGCAATGATAGGAAAAAAAATTAGAATATATGAAATAAGTCAATAAGTTGTCTTAATATCATTTATATCCTCATGTAAAGATGGTTAAAACAAAGGGAGAAAAGATAAGACACAATTTCATTCATTCAAGATTGACTCTGAAACATGACATGTAATGCTAGGAATCAAAATACATAAGCAAATTTCTGAAACAAATGACAATGGAAGGGAAATGACATCAAACAAAATGTTGGAAATAAAAGATACAAGACTACTGGTCGGTTGTACCCCCCCCCAAAAAAAATAATGCTTGAAGATTGCATTGTCCTCACTGCTCAAATCAAACTTACAAGTGACACAATCGGGTACCTCATGGTGCACAGAGAAACATCAGAGAGAGGGGTCAACACCCCCCTGAGGTCCAGGGAATATTTCATCAACAAAAGTATGAAGGGGATCCATTGAAGAAATAGAAGGCTCCTGCTGCTGTGGGGACGTTGTGGTGGAGCATAATGACCCTGAGATAGATGCCAAGCATCCATGTGAGACACCATGTTATACATATCTATCATCTGATGTGAGAAGCCATTGTACTACTGATGTAAACCTCCATATTTTTCATGTAGACCGGTATAATGCTGCTATAAATGGTGTAGGAGTCCTGCAAACCACTGTACTGCTACTGGATGTCAGTGTACTGAGTTTGAAGCTATGTGTACTGATCCTACAAGGCAGTCATTCTCATGTCCTGGCTATCGAAATGTTGTTGGACATAGCCATAGAGCTGGCGCATGTCTATATACCTCCATGAGAGCTCAGTCTGTGTCTCAATAGAAGGAGGAGGAGGAGTTGCTACTATAGAAGAACCCAGTGCACTGCTAGAGGAAGGCTGCCCTTCATCCTGAGTAGCTGCAAAATACTTCCAGTTTTCCTTCTTCTTTGCAGCCACCAGCTCGGGATTTGGCAAATTAATGATCTTTTCTTTTCCATGGACCAATAGGAAATAAGAACCTTTGGCCCTATCTCCAATCAGAGTAGCTGTTTTGAGAAGCCCACAATCAATCTGAACCTTCTTCCCCAAGTGTTAAATGCCTGAAAGATCAACTTTTAGTGCCTTGGTCATCTTGGTGATGATACCCCCAATCATTATATAACCCTTCTTCTCCTTCCTAGTCTTCTCTACCCTCTTTAGAAAATGATACCCCATGTTGATGTCGTATTCATGAATTGCAATCCATAACAAGAAACAATCCAATTTTCCCACAACCCCCATAGTTTCCTTCCTGCCAAGAATACACAAAGAGAGAACTCTATGCAAGACTTTACAAAGAAGGTTGTGAATTTTGGATGCACGGGCTGATGCGGGGTCAAAGGAGGTCTCCTCAATGATTTGGCTCCAAAATTCATTTGCATCAAAGTCAGTAGGATACCCAATAGACCCAAGATAATTAAACTCAAGTAAACCACTGAATCGCTCAAATGTCATACGATAAGGTTTGTCTAGAAATATGAAAGAAATAATGACAAAGGGTTCTTCGGTCTTCTTAGGGTCTACATCACTAGAAAAAGAGGTCAAGAATTCATAGACTAGCCTGGGATAGGTGGGGACACCATCTATGAAGCAACTAAGTCCTAAAAGCTTAAGATATTCCTTTAGTTTAGCTACAATGCCCAAGTCATCTATCTCATCCTCATCAAAGAAATGAGAGCTTACCACCCTCCTGGAATGAAGAAGAGTGTAGACGCCCTCCTCCTCGTCATGTAGCTCAAAGAGACAATGGCTTTGTAATAGGTCTAAGGAAGAAGATTCTCCAGTGTGTGGGCACTTCAGCATGAGTTTGGTGCGACCCATGTTCAAAACTTGGCTTGATTGGGTAAAACATGGCATCTTCCATGGATATACACACCGTAAGGAACCTACTGGTAAAGGAAGCTTAGACAAAGGTTACGACATGTAATTGGAGTTCACATGGCGTGTTGAATGGAGCTTCTTGAGTCAGCTGCTGGTGGCTTGCTTGTGGTCACGGCGTGAGTCGAGGAAGCTTATGACGTGATGAGTGATGGCTTCCCAACCGCTATTGTTGATCTCACGGCATGAGGGTTGGAGGACACATCGTGAGATCACTTGCTGGAGGTGCGGCGGTGGTGAGGTGCTTGAATGTCAACCCATCGATGGTAGGTGTTGCGCACGGTGAGAGAGGCGGCGGTGAGGTGTTGCGGTGGTGAGAGTGTTGCGGCGGTGAGCAGAGTGGCGGCAGTGAGCAGAGCGGCGACGATCGCGGCTGGAGTGGAGGAGCTTAGTGGCGGCGTGAGTCGAGGAATGAGGTAGCAAGATCGCACAAGCCGTGAGTGTGAGAGAGGCTTTTGCAGACTAGGGTTTATAATCCTCTTCTCACAAGAACTTATGCGATGTTAATCAAGATACACGGCGTAGGTTCTAATTCAACAGCCATCGTGGAACCCCAAATTTCAAAAACTACGATGTGTGGAAAGGTCCAACATGTCATAACTTGCTCGAATCACTACTACATAAATGACTTATAACGTCACTTTTAAAGGCGTCGGTTGTATAAACAAACCGACGCCTACAACATAAAGCGTCGGTTAAAAAAACGACATCTATCTATGAAGGGTGACCAGACACGGGTACCGCTTTTATTCAGTGTCGGTTCCTTAATAAGAAACCGACGCCTAAAATTAACCGCCAAATCCAAAATTTCCAGTGAAAAAAATTACCTCCAAAATTTAACATACAATGTCGATTGTTAAAAAAGAAACCGATGACTAAAGGTTTTTCGCGAGATAGAAATTTGCCCAATTTTTATGGTCGGTTGTCTTATAGTAACAGACGCCATTGTGTTTTTGCACGCTTAACCACGAAAATTTTCACATCCCTTTAGCGTCGGTGTTTATACGGAAATTGATGATTATGGTTTTAATTCGAGAACATTTATTTTTGTCAGCATATAAAGATAGACGTCAGTTTTTCTAGTTGGAACCTACGACTATAAGTGAACAATAGTGTCAGTTTTTTGTTTGTAGCCGACACCTATAGTTTTTAGGGTAGGTTGGTTTTATTAACCGATGTCTATTGTTAACTTAACAGCACCCGCGCGAGCCAGACTCTTCCCCCTTTCTCTATTGCATTCGTCTCGTGCGATTGAGGGTTTGGTCCGGCGATTTCTCTACTGCCGCTGCTCCTCTGCCTCTGCCTTCGCCGCCATTTTCTCTGGTCACCGTCGCCCACTCACTGGTCGCCGCATGCCGCCGCCACACTCCATCGCCGTCACCCACTCTCCGGCCGTCTCTATCGCCCACTCTACGCCACTGTCTAGTTCTCCGGCCGCTGCTATCTAGGACGGCCGCGGCTCATCTAGCCCTACTCTCCAGGTTCGACCACAGCTCCTCTCTAGGTCTGACCACAACTCTGCTCCATGCTCTCCAGGCCGGCGCCACCATGTATGAAGGTACCCTGCTCCTGCTCTTCTTCCTCTGCCCTCAAGTAGGTACCCTGCTCCTGCTCGACCACCATTAATGGCTGGTGAGATTCACACATTAATATTTCCAATAATATAGGAAATGAATGCTAGCTCCAATTATAGACATATTGTATATGGTTTTGATCAGAAAAATGCGTAGATTTAGAATAAAATATACTTAAAGCTCTATTATTCTTCTTGTTACAAAGGTATAGTTAGTACACGAATATTAGATGATATTCAAGAAAACCCTAGTTTGATGAGCATGTTGTTAATCATGTTAATTATGATTCTTTTATATATTCTGATGTCATTATATAATTATGTGATCCCAAGATCTTAAATTGAATTAGAATGATTTCAATGAATTATAGGGTTTTAAAGTTGATAAACATGTACATGCGGAAATAGGGTTATTAAAACAATGGTTATAACATAGTATGATCTTAATCTGATATGGATGTTCATAATAACGTAGTATGTTAAATATGATGATTAGGGCTACATATAATGTCTAGTAAAGATTCTTAGCCCTTTTCTTTGAAACTATTGATTTCTTGATTTATTATTTAATAATGCTCTATAGATTAGGATTAACCATGCTGCCTGTAGTTTATAGAGATTTATTATATATAAGAATGACAACACATGTATTTGTTGGCCTAGAAACCCGTCCAAGATTTACTCATTAGGAGTAAATCTTGGATAGTCCCCGGTTTGGGACTGTTCTTGAACACCTAATCTCACTTAGGATGTAAGTGTATAATGTGTATTGGGTTTTCAAGAAAATTTTGGTAGCATTTCCCCATTTGTTCTCTAAGTACATATGTACTTGGAGAACAGTTGGGAAATGCTGCCGAAATTTTCTTGAAAACCCAATACACATTATACACTTACTAGTGAGATTAGGTGTTCAAGAATGGGATAGGTGGTACACATTTATTATATATAAGAATGACGACACATGTATTTGTTGGCCTAAAGTTTTAACCATGCATAAACTCTAACCTGTTAACCCAAGACCCTAATCTTGTTGTAATATATACTTGTTTTCTCTTTAATCATAGAATGGATAGATCATGGATGTCCATTCGCAATCGCTGCACCCCAGAGTTTATTTCTGATCTTGACCAGTTTATTAGATTTGTCGAGGAACATAGGAAAAAACCTGGAGATAGGTTCTACTGTCCATGTAGGCATTGCGGTAATAACTTGAAAGTTAGCACTGGTGACGAAATCAAAAGTCATGTCATGTGCAACAGGATTGTACAAGGCTATACAGAATGGCACTGGCATGGAGAGATTTCAAACCCGAAACCAGTGGATGTCGATAGCAGTGCTTGTATGGAAGAAGAAATTACCTCCGATGACGTAGATGTGAATGAACCAGTTCCAGTAGACATCGTTGATGCGATGCTGGATAGTTGTGGGGTCGTAACACCCCTAGAATTTTGATATAGAATAAACATGACCAAATAATGTTGGATTATAATTTAATTCCTTCTAAATAATATAACACCCTAGAATAACCCATGAATAATATGATGATATATATATTTGGATCATACATAATTTATGCACAATATCTAGTCCTAATTATTCTGTGATGACTAGTTATGGGTTTAAATGGAATTTGACCCCATAATTATGCATAATGTGTTCTTTAGATTCTACTATAGACAATTTATGATATATTAGGAATTTTCCTAAATTTTTGGTAATATAACTCCCTTTTAATGGATATTAATCATTATCTATTTTAGTATCAAATGTTATAAATTACATGATTTCCTATCTCTAACAAAAAAAATATAATTCAATATTTAGAGTCCTCATACTTAACTTAGCAAATGTCATGTTTCGTTTGATTTGGATAATCCTACACATTGTAACTAAAACAAGGAAGAAATGTGATGAATTTCTTGTATTATCACCTAATTATCAAAACAATGTGATTGATTTATCCATTTTCATATAGTTAGTCGTAGATGATCCGGATATGGCTATCATGTGTGTCCCCATGTACAGACTTATTCTCAGCCGACAGATTTTTGTCTGAGGGCTACACCCTCACCCCTTACCTCTCGCGTATGTGGAGTCAGGGGTAACATAAACTCCAAAGCCACGGGACTCTAGTACTCTTTGTTTTCCTCACAACCCGATCTCTAATCTTCAAATACCAGAATCCCATTGGAACTAGGAGACCTCCACAAGTATAACTAGACTCAAAATTAACCCTAGCGGGCCTGATTCGCTAAACCCCCAAAACAAAAGTCTCTACCATTCAGACGTGGGATTCGTAGACGAAAGATCTGGCCCCAACGGCATGAAAAGCTTCGTAGGGCATTAAGGAGGAGTCATCTTCTGCCAATTGATCAGGGGATCAACCACAATGCACCCCCAAGACTGCGTCTCTTCTCCGACAAAGACGATCTCAACGTAGAAGAACCCAGCCACCATAGTGTAATTCCACGGCCGGTAAGCTTCCTTACCCATAATTCTTTGTTTTCCTTCAGCCAAAAAAAACAACGAATTGGAGCCTATACGTCCACCCACAAAGTCCAATTCCCTTGCCTTTAGAGCACGCCACCAGTTACAACTATAGGCCACATATGGACCACAAAAACCACAATGATGACTTCAATAGTTCCCTCCGAAGCTAAATACATACTAAGGCTGGTGTTTCAATACTGAGATTTGATATTTCCAGTTCAAGTCCCTTGACTCTGTTTCCGTAAACGGAGCTGATGCTCAAGGTTTTTAAGGGCCTACATACATTGAAGATTCTGCCTTTGACTTCATATAAGGTCTCATCTTGAATTGATGAATCTGTTTGTATGGTTTTGTGGTACCTTGTCCCAGCCACGGAATTCCTATCCGGTTTGAGCTATAATGCCATGTTTCTTATTATGTGTAGTGGGTTCACGGGGTTTGAAAACTCATTTCCATGGCCAGTCATTTCTGTGTTTGTATCATGTCTCTAATCACACTATGATGCATAGTGAAATGTTGTTTTTTTTCTTGGTGTCTGCCAGCCATGACGAGACATGGATATGGAGCTCTGGGGTATGAAAATATTAGCTCTTTAGGTCCGAGAGTTCGGAAGGTCATGACGAATAGAATTGAGATCTTCTCCTTGATTAGGAATTAATTATATTGTACCATGTTTTCATCGAAGTTTGATTCTGAAGCCTTGAGTGGAAGCTCTTTATATTGTAACCGAAGAAGATGATACAGATGTTGTTTTCGAAATTATGCCCATCCTTCATTTCTTCTGTTACTACCACTTATTGTGTAGCGCAGTTTTAAGTAATGTAGACGTGACTAATGCACCCGGTCACACACACATGATAGTGTGAAGTATGTGAAGGAATAATAGTCAGTTCCAAAATTTAGTCAACCAATTTTCAGATTTTCCAGAATATTGTTTAAATACTTTTCTTCGTTCCATGGTTAGATCATAAGAAACACATATCTTTTCGTCTAATGTCAGAAATTTTTGTTTAAATACTCATGGGAAAGGTTTTGAGACAAGGAACATTATTGGCCCATAAACAGACCACCTTTCCCGACCTAACGTCCCTAATTTTGTTAGATACCATAAACCAATGTTAAGGGGCTATTATTAATTCAAGATTTTATTATACACAGAATACTAGAGATGACCAGGACTCAGGAAAATGTTACTCCTCAGACACGGGTAAGTGGGTTCATGCACTTTGAGTATTAAGTAATGGTTTTCAATCACTTTATAATTATTGTATCTTGATGATCATGTAAATTTATATGCATTGATATGCATTCAAATTCCAGAAATTCTTGCATTAGTCGTTCCTAAAAGTTATTGCATGATGTTTATACTTTCAATTTCTATTTTAGATGTTTATGATATGATCATGTGAAATTCAACAGAAGTAAAGAATCATTAGGTAAATGATGAATTATACAAATGGGTTGTATTATTTTGTCCTCATCATGTTAGTGTTGAGCCTATGGGCCTTATGAGCGCCATCGGTGCATAAGTGTTGTGGACACTATAACCAACCACCAAGATTATGTTATGTGAATCCAAATTTATTGTTCTATTAGTATCATGTTTTTCCTTTATTGCCCAGTTATTATGTTTTTATAATAATACTCAATGTCGCTTACTCTAATGTAGTTTTTATTGCATGCATGGCTGGGGGCACGATGCCCGCAGGTACAAAACAACTCCAAGGATGAATCATATGAAGATCAAATCAAGGAATAGATCAAGGTTTCCTAAGGACACATATGGTTGGGTGCCATCTATAGTAGAAGATCCTAATGTATATAGATATGTTCATGTATATATAGTATTTAATCATGTGTTTTTAGTTAGTTTTGAGTCAAGAAATCATTTGTAAACAATGTATAAATCAAGTTCAATGTCAATGCATGGTGATTGTTTACTAAATTTGTAATGTTTATTATTGTTGTGACATCCCTTTGAGCTAAAGTACCTCATGCTATGGAAAACATGGGTGTTTCTTCCGTGGACACATGTATGCTTAAGGGGTGTTACAATAATGGTATCAGAGCAAATAAGTAGATGGCCACCGTAAAAAAAAAAATTAATTCACATGATCTAACCCTAGGTGTAGATAAGAAAGTGAAAGATATTAGGGTTATGGGGTATGGATAAGTAACTTGAAAAATATTATAATTCAAAGTAGCGGTCTAGTCAAGAGACATAAGTTTAAAAAAATGATTAGGGATATGTGCCTAGATGTTTTGAATTTTTATGTTAACTCTAGAATTGTATGTAATATTTTTGCTCTTTTTCCCATTTGTTTGTGGTATGGGACACATGCTTATGGGGTTTTGCAGAGAAAATGTTATGTGCAATATTCATAGTTTTCCTGTCCTTTCAAGTGCATGTGGAATGGGACATGTGCATGAGAGAGGTTCTAAGATAAGTGTGATAAGACATGTCACCTCTAATTATATGACCAGCTAGCATGTATCTAAAGGGACATAAAAAAAATAAGAGGTGACATTAAAGTTTGAGACATATAGCCACCTAAACCTAATCAAATAAATAATAAGTCTAAACATGCATACAAAGGGTAGATAATTTGATAGAGCTAAAAAAATCATGCATATACTAATATATAATGATGCCCTTAACTATTCTATGATGTGTTCTAATTGAACATCATGTATTATGTCGATGCTTATGAATTATGAAATTTTGAAATTTTGAAATTTTGAAAATCATGTTTAAGTATAAAAAAATCATGTTATGTTGATATGATCCTCTCCATCATGTTATGTGAGCCTTAATTGTCCTTATGAGCTCTGTGGGAGCATTATGTGAGCCTTAACCGGCCTTATGTGAGCCTTAATTGGCCTTATGAGCTCTGTGGGAGCATTATGTGAGCCCTAACCGGCCTTATGTGAGCCTTAATTGGCCTTATGAGCTCTATGGGAGCATTATGTGAGCCCTAACCGGCCTTATGTGAGCCTTAATTGGCCTTATGAGCTCTATGGGAGCATTATGTGAGCCTTAACCGGCCTTATGAGCATTGTGGGTGCAATCAGGAGAGTGACTATATCAACCCAAGTAAAAATCATGTCCAATATGAAATCATGTCTAGTAAATTAAAATCTCATGTAATTATGTTAACCATGAGTAAGTCATGTCTTATGTATGATAATGACACTCTAAGATAATATTAGAGAGTTAGCACATATAGAATATGTGAAGCCCTAAGGTGGGTAGACTAGTAGAATTTCGAGGGCGAAATTTCTATAAGGTGGGTAGAATTGTAACACCCCTAGAATTTCGATATAGAATAAATGTGACCAAATAATGTTGGGTTATAATTTAGTTCCTTCTAAATAATATAACACCCTAGAGTAACCCATGAATAATATGACGATATATATATTTGGATCATACATAATTTATGCACAATATCTAGTCCTAATTATTCTGTGATGACTAGTTACGGGTTTAAATGGCATTTGACCCCATAATTATGCATAATGTGTTCTTTAGATTCTACTATAGACAATTTATGATATATTAGGAATTTTCCTAATTTTTGGTAATATAACTCCCTTTTAATGGATATTAATCATTATCTATTTTAGTATCAAATGTTATAAATTACATGGTTTCCTATATCTAACAAAAAAATATAATTCAATATTTAGAGTCCTCATACTTAACTTAGCAAATGTCATGTTTTGTTTGATTTGGATAATCCTACACATTGTAACTAAAATAAGGAAGAAATGTGATGAATTTCTTGTATTATCACCTAATTATCAAAACAATGCGATTGATTTATCCATTTTCATATTGTTAGCCGTAGATGATCCGGATATGGCTATCATGCGTGTCCCCCTGTACACAGACTTATTCTCAGCCAACGGATTTTCATCTGAGGGCTACACCCTCACCCCTTACCTCTCACGTATGTGGAGTCGGGGGTAACAGAAACTCCAAAGCCCCGGGACTCTAGTACTCTTTGTTTTCCTCGCAACCCGGTCTCTAATATTTGAATACCAAAATCCCATTGGAACCAGGAGACCTCCACAAGTATAACTAGCCTCAGAATTAACCCTAGCGGGCCTGATTCGCTAAACCCCCAAAACAGCAGTCTCTACCATTCAGACGTGGGAGTCGTAGATGGAAGATCTGGCCCCAACGGCATGAAAAGCTTCGTAGGGCATTAAGGAGGAGTCATCTTCTGCCAATTGATCAGGGGATCAACCACAATGCACCCCCAAGACTGAGTCTCTTCTCCGACGAAGACGATCTCAACGCAGAAGAACCCAGCCACCATAGTGTAATTCCATGTCCGGTAAGCTTCCTTACCCATAATTCTTTGTTTTCCTTCAGCCAAAAAAAACAAAGAACTGGAGCCTGTACATCCACCCACAAAGTCCAATTCCCTTGCCTTTAGAGCATGCCACCGGTTACAACTATAGGCCACATCTGGACCACGAAAACCACAATGATGACTTCAATAGTTCCCTCCGAAGCTAAATACATACTAAGGATGGTGTTTCAATACTGAGATTTGATATTTCCAGTTCAAGTCCCTTGACTCTGTTTCCGTAAACGGAGCTGATGCTCAAGGTTTTTAAGGGCCTACATACATTGAAGATTCCGCCTTTGACTTCATATAAGGTCTCATCTTGAATTGATGAATCTGTTTGTATGGTTTTGTGGTACCTTGTCCCAGCTACGGAATTGCTATCCGGTTTGAGCTATAATGCCATGTTTCTTATTAATTGTAGTGGGTTCACGGGGTTTGAAAACTCATTTCCATGGCCAGTCAATTCTGTGTTTGTATCATGTCTCTAATCACACTATGATGCATAGTGAAATGTTGTTTTTTTCTTGGTGTCTGCCAGCCATGATGAGACATGGATATGGAGCTGTGGGGTGTGAAAATATTAGCTCTTTAGGTCCGAGAGTTTGGAAGGTCATGACGAATAGAATTGAGATCTTCTCCTTGATTAGGAATTAATTATATTGTACCGTGTTTTCATCGAAGTTTGATTCCGAAGCCTTGAGTGGAAGCTCTTTATATTGTAACCGAAGAAGATGATACAGATGTTGTTTTCGAAATTATGCCCGTCCTTCATTTCTTCTGTTACTACCACTTATTTTCTAGGGAAGTTTTAAGTAATGTAGACGTGACTAATGCACCCGGTCACACACACACGATAGTGTGAAGTATGTGAAGGAATGATAGTCAGTTTCAAAATTTAGTCAACCAATTTTCAGATTTTCCAGAATATTGTTTAAATACTTTTCTTCATTCCATGGTTAGATCTTAAGAAACACATATCTTTTCATCTAATGTCAGAAATTTTTGTTTAAATACTCATGGGAAAGGTTTTGAGACAAGGAACATTATTGGCCCATAACCAGACCACCTTTCCCGACCTAACGTCCCTAATTTTGTTAGATACCATAGACCAATGTTAAGGGGCTATTATTAATTCAAGATTTTATTATACACAGAATACTAGAGATGACCAGGACTCAGGAAAATGTTACTCCTCAGACACAGGTAAGTGGATTCATGCACTTTGAGTATTAAGTAATGGTTTTCAATCACTTTATAATTATTGTATCTTGATGATCATGTAAAATTATATGCATAGATATGCATTCAAATTCCAGAAATTCTTGCATTAGTCGTTCCTAAAAGTTATTGCATGATGTTTATACTTTCAATTTCTATTTTAGATGTTTATGCTATGATCATGTGAAATTCAACAGAAGTAAAGAATCATTAGGTAAATGATGAATTATAAAAATGGGTTGTATTATTTTGTCCTCATCATGTTAGTGTTGAGCCTATGGGCCTTATGAGCGCCATCGGTGCATAAGTGTTGTGGACACTATAACCAATCACCAAGATTATGTTATGTGAATCCAAATTTATTGTTCTATTAGTATCATGTTTTCCCTTTATTGCCCAGTTATTATGTTTTTATAATAATACTCAATGCCGCTTACTCTAATGTAGTTTTTATTGCATGCATGGCTGGGGGCGCGATGCCCACAGGTACAGAACAACTCTAAGGATAAATCATATGAAGATCAAATCAAGGAATAGATCAAGGTTTCCTAAGGACACATATGGTGGGGTGCCATCTACAGTAGAAGATCCTAATGTATATAGATAAGTTCATGTATATATAATATTTAATCATGTGTTTTTAGTTAGTTTCGACTCAAGAAATCATTTGTAAACAATGTATAAATCAAGTTCAATGTCAATGCATGGTGATTGTTTGCTAAATTTGTAATGTTTATTATTGTTGTGACATCCCTTTGAGCTAAATTACCTCATACTATGGAAAACATGGGTGTTTCTTCCGTTGACACATGTATTCTTAAGGGGTGTTACAGGGGTAGAGCACACTGATCCACCTCCCATGTTTAGAAACATTGTGTATGATGCTGAGATACCGTTATACATAGGTTGTACTAAGTTTACGAAGCTTATCTCTATGTTGAGATTGTATAAGATGAAAGCTAACAATAGATGGAGCAACAAAAGCTTCACGTCATTGTTGTCTTTTTTGAAAGAAATGCTTCCTGAAGGAAACGAGCTTCCAATATCAACATACCAAGTAAAGAAATTGTTGTGCCCAATGGGAATGGAGGCCAAGAAGATACATGTATGCCCGAATGATTGTGTATTATTTCAAAAGGACTATGTGGATTTGAAAGATTGTCCAAAATGTGGTGCGTCACAGTATAAATTGACGACTTCGGGGGAGTCCAAAACTGGTTCTCCTGCCAAGGTGATGTGGTATCTACCTATAATATCACAGTTTCAACGCTTGTTTACAAATCCGATAGATGCAAAGAATTTGAGGTGACATGTAGATGTTAAGAAAAATAATGATGGCATCCTACGACATGCGTCCGATTCCCCATAGTGGAAGAAGATTGATCTATTGTACCCCAAATTTGGTGAAGAAGACAGGAATCTAAGACTTGGGCTTTGTACAGATGGGATGAATCCATACGGGACATTGAGCAGCCAACATAGCACTTGGCCAGTCATGCTTGTTATATACAATCTTCCTCTCTGGCTGTGTATGAAAAATAAGTACGTAATGATGTTGTTGTTGATATCGGGCCCTAAACAACCTAGAAATGATATCGATGTTTATCTTGAACCTCTGATTGATGACTTAAAGAAACTCTGGGGTGAAGGTGTGATGACCTATGATGCTTCACGAAGAGAGACATTTCATTTGCATGCTATGTTGTTTAGCACTATTAATGACTTTCCGGCATATGGAAATTTGTCTGGATATAGTATCAAAGGAGCTAAAGTGTGTCCTATATGTGAAGAGAACACTGATTCAACAAGACTAAAACATGGCAGTAAGACTGTATATCTCGTTCATCGAAGGTTTCTTACAAAATTCCATCTGTATCGTAGGAAGCACAAAGCATTCAATGGATTGAATGAGGAACGGAGTGCACCTAAACCTATACCATGAGAGGTTGTTTATGAAAGAGTAAAAGACTTTGTCAATGAATTTGGTAAGAGATCACAATGTACTATGGCCACATGGAGTGACAAATCTTTATTCAAGAAGAAGTCAATATTTTGGGATCTTCCTTATTGGAGTTCTTTGACAGTCAGACATTGCATCGATGTCATGCACATTGAGAAAAATGTATGTGATAGTCTCATTGGTACTTTGTTGAATATACCAGGTAAGACTAAAGATGGAATAAAATCCAGACTGGACCTACGTAAAATGGGAATAAGGTCAGAATTAACAGAATTACGTGAAATGGGAAATCAGAGAACATACTTACCTCCTGCTTGTTACACATTGTCTAGAAAGGAGAAGAAAGCTTTTTGTGAATGTTTGGCAAATGTTAAGGTGCCACAGGGTTACTCATCCTAGAGGCATGTTTATATTTTTTTATATGTTTTATTTTTTTGAATGTGAACTTTACAATGTGAACTTTACAATGTGAATTTTACAATGTGAATTACTTTACAATGTGAACTTTACAATGTGAATTACTTTACAATGTGAATGTGAACTTTCAGATGACTGAGTATTCTCCTGATGACCGTGCTGATGATTACCGTGAGGGTGAGGACATCAATGTGCCGCCTCACAATGTAAGTTTTAAAAATATATCATATATTTATATCTATATGTCCATTTATAGTTATATCCTGTAAGTGTGTTTATTTTGTCAAATTTTAGGTTGATGATGCACATGTACCCTCTGAAGCACTTGAGGCACTTGATGAGCAGCACCAAAAAGTTGACAAGAGAAGGGGCATCATTATGATGAAGAAGTTAATAGCGCAAAGGGGCAATGGACCCAAACTTGTTGTGGATTTTGATAATGCAGGAAATACAATTGGAGTGAATCGTAATTCATTTGTTTCATATCTTGGGTATGTTACTCGTAGCCATTGTGGTTGTAAGATAGATTCTTGGCATAAAGTTCCTAAGGGGAAGAAAGATGTAATATGGAAGGATTTATGTGTGAGTTATTATTAATTTGCAATTCTATTTTCTAGATTACTAATTTTTTGGATACTAGTTAATAGCAATTCTATTTTGCAGAGTATATTTGAATTGGATGAAAAGATGCATCGTAAATGTGTGATGCAATGCTATGGGAGAGTCCTAAGGAACTATAGGACAAATCTCACCTGAGAATACATAAAAGAAGGTGAAAAGAGGAAGAAGACAACCACTGAACAGTGGAACTTCCTGGACCAAGAAGAATGGGACGCGTTTGTTGCTTCAAGAAAAACTTATGAATTCAAGGTATTAGGCGTCACTCCCAATTTAATTAATATACATTGTATTCACCTATTCAAGATTAACATTTAGTGTTACTAACCAAATCATTAATGTACATACTAACTAGGCCCTCAGTGAGGCACAAAAAGCAAGGCGTGCACTGAATGTGCATGACCACACAATGGGTCCAAAGGGGTATGCAGGCATTCGCCAAAGACTATAGGCTGAGTCTACTGCTCAGTCTACTACTACTCAGGAGTCCTCTACTATAGGTACTACACCTCTGCCTCACCATGATGTCTGGATAGCTGGGAGGCAAAATAAGAAGGGAGAAATAAGGAAGCCCGCAACTATTGAGGCGGCTGCAAAAATAGTAAAATACAACTGTTAGAGCAATCGTTCGAATATTGATTATTTGTGGTGTTTACTTAATTACAAATTTTTGTTTTGGTGATTAGAGGGAGCTACACGAGCTGAGGAAATAAGGCATGTTCATCCCTGAGGGCACAAGGGATGAATTGACAGTTGCTCTGGGTAACCCAGAGCATCCGGGACGTGTTAGGGCTGCAGGCACTGGTGTGGGCATCAAAGTGTTCTTTGGGCCATCCCAGCGCACACATGTCCCAAAAGAGGGAATTTCACAAGAAGAGGTAACCTATTCTTTCTTTATAATGTTACTGTAAAAGAGAATTCAATAATCAGAAGCTAACGTTTCTTTTGTCCATGTATAGGTAGATAAGATAGTTGATAGGAAAATCGAAGAAGCAATGAGCAAGTGGCAGGCATCTCTGACTGCCACTCAGCAGACAGTACCTATGGCGTCCCGCTCTACTCCTACTGTAGAGGTTGGGAGTAATCCTATAGACCCAACACCTAGCACATCGACTGTAAGTATTTTTATGACATAGTAACTAATCTTTTCAAGATGATATGTTTTCAAGATGATATGTATATATGTATATAACATTCTTTACACAAAATTTTGTAGGGGTTGAAGCCATGACGTATAAAAAGTAAAGAATTTGTCGTTGCAGAGGCATCCTCTTACCCATCCCTACCAGGGGAAATATTTCATGGGTCTCCATTACCAACTGGTTGGGTTCGTGTGAGCCTGGTACATATATTCCCCAATTGGATGGATCTTCCATTACCATATGCCCACCCAAATTGTGAAACTCTTGGTGAGGCAGAAGGCGGAGTGATATTATGGCCAAAAGCGGATGTCCTCTATACTGAAACTGTATGGTAAATTTACACTACGTTAAATTGTTAGTGTGTGTATATGATGTCAATTGATCTGAAATTATATATATATACAAGTTAAAAAGAAGACACCCAAGAAGCGGGGCTCTCTTTCTCTCTAGGGTTAGCTCTCGCCTCTCTCTAGAATCCCCGACGACTACTACTGGGGGGGAGGGAGCGCCTCTTCGGCACTTTCCTCCCCCTGGCCCTCATCGGCCATGGTGTGTCTTCATCAACCGAAGTCAGCAGCATTCTCATCGGCTATGGCGAAGCTTCGTGTTCAAGTAGCGATCTCTGGATTTCAAGTATCTCTGGTCATCATCGCTTGGGGTGGATCTTGGCTTGGAGTGAGGAGGAGGCGGGATGCGTGGCGTAGAAGCCAGAACCAGGGTCATTGCAGCATCGAATTCATCATCGACTCCATCCTGTTTATGAGGGACAGATGGAGAGGAGCCACCTCTTGTTGGGTCTGGTCTCACGCACAGTTGCTCCGTCTCTGTAGGCGCAGTAAGGGAGTCTCTCAACTTCCTTTCTGATTCCTGCCCTCCTTTCCTGAGCTGGTACCTGGCCTCACCCAGTGGTGCGACGGCTCCACGACATCGACTGGCACTACATCGCCATGTCTGACGGTGGCACTTCCTTCGTGGCGGTGCCTTCAGTTCTGGGGTCCTCGACTTGCAGAGGGTAGCTCCTTCGTCATCACCGCTGGATGCCACTGTTGGCTGTTGGGCGGTTGAGGAGCTTTGGTGCTACCTGGCGTAAGTAAGGTGACCCCTACTATTGCGTATTGGAGCACTTGCAAGGTGATCGGTGATTTCCCTCTGTGCAAATAGGGGTTCTGGGTCCTGGCCGAGGTCCTCTCCTAGAGGGGGTCTCTCTTCAGCTAGGAAGAGACTGGTTGAGCTCTATTCTCATCCAGTCTAGTTCTCTGATCAAGGAGTTAGGCACCTCTATGCAAGCAGTAGGCTAGCCTCGTGTGGGTTGGGTTCAAGGGGGGTGGAAGGCTTCTTCTTCTTCTTCTCTTTGGGCCTTCCTGCTGTTACGTGTAGGAACACCTTCAAGGTGTTTGATGGTTTGCTGATTCAGTCGCTCCGATCTACTTGGTCACCTGAATCTAGATCCGTGCTAGTCAAGCAAGTGAAGTTGTAGGCCTGGCAGGGCTAGTTGGTGAGGTAGAAGCAAAAAGGAAGTCCTGATTCTTGGTGCTATGCCACACTTTGTGGGTGCGGCTACTGTTAGCTAGTGTTGTACTATGTAAGAAGGTCTTTCTTCGAGCTTCCTTCTTGCAAACTCCCTGTTAGAAATTTACATCGCCCCTTGCTTATCACACAGTTAGACTGTGATTGTTTCTGGTTTGGAGGATCCATTTTGGGTCATGCTCCTTATGGGTCCTTGTGACAACTAGCTAAGAAAGTGGGATACTCAAAGGCTAGACCCAAGAAGGTTGGTTAGAGGTAGTCTATGTCAAGCTGTGGTTTTTTTGTGGGTATGCTGAATGTATGCAATCATGGTTTGTAATAGCCTTACTTCTGGTAGGAGTGTTAGGATCTAGACTTTCAGTTTGTTTGTTTTTCTTAGTTTCCTAGCTCTATATAGGGTTCTTTATCCCCCTGCGTGGGGGTATTGACTCTTATGTTGACCTAGAGGTTATACATTACCTATATTTTCATAATGACTTGACCATTCCATTCATATGTATCTAATATGCGCGTTTAAGATCATTTGCAGGCATTAGGTACATGAAAAGGATCATATATACAAAGCCCTAGAATGGGCCAAGTTCAAGTCAAATTGGCTACAAGTGTGCTTTTTAGGATTTCTATGTAAACGACCTTAGAACATCCATGTAATCACTTGTAATGATGAATTGTCTTGTAACTTAGAAGAGAAAAATGTTTGGGACAAAATTCACCAAGTGCTAATCACTTTTATTGCAAATTAGAAAATCAATTTCTGGCACTTGGTCGGTCGAGTTTCCCTAGCCTGAAACTCGACCGATCAACCTTGGTTGATTCTCTAAAGATTGCATCGGTCGAGTTATGCTTGCACAGAACTCGACCGATCGGGTAAAGGGCCATTTCCAATTAAATGGTCGGTTGAGTTTTCCCAGGACAAACTCGACCGATCATTTAAATATCGGTTTTCCTCTTACTTGATCGGTCGAGTTATCCCCATTAAAACTCTACCGATTGCACTGTACGGAATTTGTAGAAAAAGTAATATGACCGTTGGTGAATTGTTTTGGGCAAAAATAGAGACGTTTTTCTTGAACAAAAAATGACTACTTTTGAATCCAAGTGTCCCACAACTTAAAAGGCAACCCTCAACTATAAATAGAACCCCTTGGAGTTCATTCCAAGTTGCTCTTCCATTACAAACTTGGTTCTAGCCTAGTTGAGAGTGTTCCAAGCCCTTGAGCCCCTTTCTCTCTCTACCTTCAAGAAAATTTTGTGAGAGTGAGTTAGGTCCCTGTGTATGAGAGCTATCCTCTGTGTTATGTAAAGCTCTCCGTTCTCTCTTCCTACCTCCAAATCCCATTGAAGATTGATTGAAGCTACTTCTCCAAGTGAAAGAGGAGTTGTTGTTGTTCTTCTTCGAGTGAAGGGGAAGATGTGTTGCTGATCTTCAAGAGTGAAGATAGCTCGTTTCTCCTGGTCCCTTGGTGAAAGGAAAACGTGGAGAAGCTCTCCAAGTGAAGGAGAGGTGCAAGGCAAATCTCAAGTGAGATAGGTAAATCCTGCAAGGCTGAAGACAAAGGTAAGATTGGGTAAGTCCTTTGAAGAAGGCTGAAGAATCTTGCTTTGTGGGTAAGTCCTTGGATAGGTAGAATATCTTGGCTTGAGAAATTAAGCCCTTGGTTGTGTGGTTTATGTATCTTGTAATCTTATAGTGATATATAAGAGAACCAAGTTGCAAATCCTAGAGTCTAACCAACTCTAGGTAGTGGACTGACATCGCTCCTAAGTTTAGGATGTGGAACCACTCTAACCACCTGTCCAAGTGCTTGCAATTCATTATCTCTTATCCTTGCTTTGTATGCTAGATTAGGACATCAAACTGCTGCTCAATTTTGTCCCTGCACTAAGTTTAAATTGGTGGTCTAATTGTTTTTGTGAAGTTTGTGTAGCTCTATTCACCCCCCCCTCTAGAGCCCATTGATCCAACAAGTGGTATCAGAGCAGGTCTTCTCCAAGCTACTTCAACAAGTAGGATAATATGGGCGACTCGTCTCTTGGGTCACTCAACCTTGAAGGAAGCTTCTCAATGAGACCCCCGGTCTTCGACGGCACAAACTTCCTATATTGGAAGAGGAGAATGTAATTCTACCTACAAGGGGTGAGCTACGAAATGTGGAAGATTGTCCATCTCAAGTATGAAGATCCAAAAGAGGACATCACCACATGGATGGAAGCTGAGATGAAGCGTTCTCAACTCAACGCCAAAGCTGTGAGCATCATCTACGCCGCCCTTACTCCATCCGAGTTCAATCGGATCTATTCTTGGGACACGGCGCATGAGATATGGCACAAGTTGTGTGTCACCTATGAAGGGACCGAGCAAGTCAAGGAGGCCAAAGTCTACATGCTTGGTGGTCTTCTTGAGAACTTCAAGATGGGGAAGAATGAGCGAGTAGCGGATATGTACACAAGGTTAAATGTCATCTTGAACAGCCTTACAGCCCTTGGAAGTGTCATGGATAGAGGTACAATCAATGCAAAGATATTGAGATCTCTTCCAAAAAGATGGGAGCCAAATGTCACTTCAATTGAAGAAGTCTACAAGCTAAGCGAGTTGTCAACCGAGGAGCTGATTGGTAACCTCCAAGCCCATGAACCTAGGCTTGACAAGCAAGAGGAAGAGGAGAAAAGAGAAGAGAAGGAATCAAAGAAGATAAAGGACACAGCCTTCAAAGCCCAAGTTGAAGAAATGGTCCGGCAACAACAACTTGCCATGAAGTCTCCCTTCCCTTCATCAAGTGAAGATTAAGGTGGAAATGATAATGAAGCCAACTACTCAAAAAGGAAACACTTCAAGAGCAAGCCCTCCTCCTCAACTCCTAGGTGCTATGAGTGTGGTCAAAAAGGCCACTACAAGAGTGACTGCCCAAAGATGAAGAAGAGTCATCACAAGAGCAGCCACAAGAAGGATGACAAGTACAAAAGAGAAGCAAAGTACAAAAGGAAAGACAAGAAGGAGAGAAGATCCAAGGATGCAGCTCATGCGGCATGGGAGGAGTCTTCTTCAAGCTCCTCAAGCTCCGAAGATGGAGAATGTCATCTTGCCCTCATGGCCTCTACTAGTGAAGATGTAATTGAGGTAAGTGAGGTAAGCAAGGTAAGTGATGTTAATTTACTTGAGCTATCTAAGGAAACTCTCATTGATATGCTTAATGAATGTCAATCATCCTTTGCTAAATGTAAATCTAAAAGAAAAAGATTAGAAAAGATAGTTGATGGTCTTTATGCCAAGATTGATATTCTTGATAAAAATGAAAAATTGCATCTTGATAGCATAGATTCCTTGCAAGGGCAATACCTTGACCTTGAACTTCAATACCATGGAGTAGAGGTTGAGAATGGTACATATCTTAAAAATATTGAAAATCTTAAGATAGAAAACCAAAATTGCCTAGATGAGCTTGACACTCTTAAAACTGAAAATGTAGAACTCAAGCTTATTGATGATGCTAGGAGAGATGAAGTCTATTCTTATCAAAGAGAGATTGTTGTTCTCAAATCTGAAAATGCAAAATTGCTTGCTCAAATCAATGATTTATCTTCTAGACCTATTTTGCCTAGAAATAAAGTTGCTAGCTTAACTCTAGAAAAATATTCTCTTCTTACTAAAGCCCTCTGTCTTGAGGCCGACCTTTTGCATGCTAAATAAGATCTTGCTAGTCTTTATACTACTATTATAAATCTTAGTGATGATAATGCTAAGTTAAGATCTACTTTGCAAAGGTTTCTTTTGGGAAAGAAATCCCTCAATGATGTTCTAGAGCACTCTACCAAACATGTTGGTACTAGTGGTTTAGGATATGATGGGACTGCTCCCAAAGGTAACAAAGGTAAGAAGAAGAAGAAGGGTAAGAAAAAGAGTGTGGAACCTCCAA
This sequence comes from Alisma plantago-aquatica, assembly GCA_963693085.1. Lineage (NCBI taxonomy): Eukaryota > Viridiplantae > Streptophyta > Magnoliopsida > Alismatales > Alismataceae > Alisma > Alisma plantago-aquatica. The sequence continues at coordinate 19,645,252 of OY856413.1, forward strand.
TTTTCCATGGAGAGTCTTCCGTCTCTAAGAACCCTATGGTTTGTATTCATTGCAAATGTAATGACCATTACTCTACCTATTGTCCTTACAAGCCCAAGGGGACCAACCCAAAGATGAAATGGGTCCCCAAGCTAACTCCGGATCACAAAGTTTGAGTTGGGTTTTGACATCCTCTTTTCTTGCAGGTTAAAAAGAAATGGATTGTTGATAGTGGCTGCTCTAAGCATATGACTAGAGAAATCAGCCATTTCAACAAATTTGTGAAAAAGAAAGGAGGATCGGTAACCTTCGGGGACAACAAGAAGGGTAAGGTTATAGGTGAGGGTGATGTAGGCAATGAATTATGTATTAAAAATGTATTGTTTGTTGATGGCCTACATCACAATTTAATTAGTGTTAGCCAATTATGTGATAATGATTATCTTGTGTTATTTACTGCTTTAGAATGCTTGCTTCTAGATTCCCTCTCCTACAATGTTATATATAAGGGAACTAGAAATGGTAATCTTTATGTTATTATTCTCGATGCTCTAAAGCCCATACTAAATAGATGCTTAGTTCTGGATAAAAATGATCTTTCTCTTTGGCATCGTCGTTTGGGTCATGTGAATTTGCATCAAATGAAGAAGTTGAACAAAAAGGACTTGGTTTGAGGACTTCCTAAGTTAGATTTTGATAAGGATGAGGAATGCCAACCTTGTACACAAGGGAAACAAACCAAATCCTCCTTCAAATCCAAAGGAGTCATGAGTAACAAGAGAGTTCTTGAACTTCTTTATATTGATCTATTCGGACAAATGAGAATGCAAACGCTTTGTGGTTCCAAGTATTGTCTTGTTATTGTTGATGATTTTTCTCGATATACTTGGACCTTCATTCTCGTTTTCAAAAGTGATACTCTTGATGTTTTCTCGAGCTTTTGCAAACGGGTTGAAAACGAAGCTTCTTGCCGAATAGTTTCTATCCGTAGTGATCATGGGGGAGAGTTTGAAAATGATCTTTTTGAGAGTTTCTGTGAAAAATTAGGTTATTCGCACAATTTCTCTTCTCCTCGCACACCTCAACAAAATGGGGTTGTTGAGCGGAAGAATATGTCGCTACAAGAGATGGCTAGGACCATGCTTCTTGAGTTTGATACTCCTAAGAATTTTTGGGCTGAAGCCGTTAGCACGTCATGTTTTGTGCAAAACCGAGTTTTCAGACATCCGACTTTCAAGAAAACCCCCTATGAACTATGGCGTGGTAGGAAGCCGTCTATTGATTTCTTTCATGTTTTCAGATGTCCTTGTTTTGTTTTAAACATGAAGGACTCTCTCGACAAGTTTTATCTGAAATCCTATAAGGCTTTCTTCCTAGGCTATAGCACTACTAGCAGGGCATATAGAGTATTTAACATTGAATTGTCTAAAATTGAAGAATCTATCAATGTTAAGTTTATTGAAACTAACCCTATTGTTGGCAAGCATATTGGTGATGATGATGTTGCAGATGAAATAATTCCTATCTTAAAAGATCCCAACATCAAAGACAAAGGAAAGCAAGTGATAGAAGAAGAAGAAGATGAAGAAAAGAAGGATCCCACTCCGCGCTTTGCAAAGAATCACCCCAAGGAGTTGATCATTGGCAACCCGTTTGAGAGAGTGAGGACACGAGCTGCTCACAACAAAGAACAAGCAGATAGTGCCTTCATCTCCCAACTCGATCCAAAGAACATCAAAGAAGCCCTTGGTGATGATGAGTGGATCCTTGCCATGCAAGAAGAGCTTGAGCAATTTGAGAAGAATCGTGTGTGGACCTTAGTGCCAAGACCAAGTGATAGAAAAATCATTGGCACCAAATGGGTCTACCGCAACAAGCTAGATGAGCATGGAAAAGTGGTAAGAAACAAAGCAAGGTTAGTAGCACAAGGATACAACCAACAGGAAGGTATTGATTTTGATGAAACTTATGCTCCTGTTGCTAGATTAGAATCTATTCGTGTGCTACTTGCCTTTGCTAGCTATAAAAATTTCTTGTTATATCAAATGGATGTTAAAAGTGCATTTTTGAATGGTACAACCGAGGAGGAAGTTTTTGTTGCTCAACCTCCGGGCTTTGAAAATGACAAATTACCCAATCATGTTTATTTGTTGCAAAAAGCTCTCTATGGACTCAAACAAGCACCTTGAGCTTGGTATGAGAAATTAAAGAACTTTTTGTTAGATAATGGGTATGTCATGGGCAAAGAGATTCTACCCTGTTTCTAAAACACACTTCTAACCATTTTCTTATAATTCAAATATATGTTGATGATATCATTTTTGGCAGGACTGATCTTGATCTTTGCAAGGAGTTTAGTTCTCTTATGCAGAGTGAATTTTAAATGAGCATGATGGGTGAGTTGACCTTCTTCCTCGGCTTTCAAATCAAACAAACAAAGGAAGGAAACTTCATTAACCAAGGCAAATACACAATTGAACTACTCAAGCGCTTTGGGATAGAGAATATGAAGCCGATGGATACACCCATGTCAAAACCGCCAAACTTGACAAAGATGAAGAAGGTGAAAAGGTAGATGAGAAGCTCTATAGAGGTATGATTAGAAGTTTACTTTATTTAACTACCTCTAGACCTAATATTATGTTTAGTGTTGGCTTGTGCGCTCGCTTTCAATCTTGCCCTAAGAAGTCGCATCTCACTGCTGTTAAGAGAATTTTGAGGTACTTAGCCAATACCCAAAATTTTGGACTATGGTATCCTAAATCAAAGGATTTTACTCTTAGAGCATATAGTGATGCGGATTATGCAGGGTGTTTGATTGATAGAAAGTGCACAAGTGGCACTTTCTTCCTCCTAGGACCATGCTTAGTGTCTTGGTTCTCCAAGACACAAAGCACAGTGGCATTATCAACTACTGAAGCTGAATACATTGCAGCTGGGAGTTGTTGTGCACAGGTCCTATGGATGAAGCAAATACTCCAAGACTTTAACATATTTTTTTATGCTTCTCCTATTTTTTGTGACAATACTAGTGCAATAAATCTATCTTACAATCCTATATTGCATAGTAGAGCAAAGCATATAGAGGTTCGCCATCATTTTCTTCATGACCACATTACCAAGAAAGATATCTATATCACACATGTGGACACGGAAAATCATTTGGCGGACATCTTTACAAAACCTCTAGCTAGAGATCAATTTAATTTTATTCGATCTAAATTGCTTATTGTTGATTTGAATGATCTTGCTATGTGATCTAGCTAGTTGTCTCTTTCCTATATGCTTGCTTATGTCTATCTTCATCTTGTTTTGCCTATATATGCTTAAATGTGCTTAAATTGCTTATCAACACGCTTAGTTTTTGCTTGTTTTTGGGTATTTATCGAATTTTGTGTTTTATCACTAAATAGTGCCCAATGATGAGCTAAATGTGCCTAGGTATGTTAATTATGCATAATAGAATGGAAAAATGAATTTAATTGACATGTATATGGCTAGTATCTAAGAATGAGACTGTTAGGTCAGGTTGACCTTCGGTCGAGTTTCCACCCAGGAAAACTCGACCGATCAGGAGCCGAGAGCTTGTCTTCAGTGGACCGATCGGTCGAGTTTGTCACCCTCAGAACTCGACCGATCCGCGGGCTGAGCCAACTTAAAAGTTAGGATCGGCCGGCTATTTTCCCTTCAAACTAGAAAATAGTCGACCGATTCCTCATCTCCTAGCCCGTGCTCTCAAACCCAAGCCCTAAACTCCCCCGTTCCTAACCCTAGCGTGACCTAGCAACCTGTTCTTGCTCTTCCTGGGCGTTTGTGGTGTGTCTTCTTCGGCTTTTGAGGTTTGTCTTTCTTGTGTGCACAGTTTCTCTTCTTGTTTTCATTTCCATGGCTTCCCATAGATGAAAACGAGCTGCTCCTAGCAATACTCCAGCCTCCTCCTCGAAAAACCGCTTGATTCCGTTTGATAACACCTCGTTTGTGTCCATTGAGGTGGTAAATAGGTACAAGGATCTTCTTCCACGATCTCCTTTCCCTTTTCGCCCCTTAGTTGATGCAAACCGTTTTCAAGCGCATATCACCTCTGTTTCGAGGCTTCTTGCCAATCACCACTTATCCACCTTATCAATCGAACGTGACTACTTCCATAATGAGTTATCTAGCACAAAAGCAGTTCATGAGTTCTATGCAAACCTGCGTTGGAATCACGATTCACTTGTTCCCCCGTCGAATACCGAAATAGTTCTTACATCGATGATCGCCGGTCATCATTTTCAAATCTCCGAGGAAACTTTCAATTACTATCTTGCCGGAGACAAAGAAAACAACACTTGGCGTAAGGACTATGGCGAGTATTTCGATCTTCTTGACCCGGAAGGTTTTTATAAACACCATGAATTGATGCTACCGGATATTCATCAGTTTTTAAAGAAACCTGACGTGGCCTACAAGAAGCGGTCAACCTTGTCCTCCTCCTCCCTTGACCTCCAGAGGCACATCTTGGCCGTTGTGATTAACTATAATATCCATCCAAAGCGTAATCAAACAGACATTGCGGAAAAGACAACAGTCCTGATGTATTGTTTGTTAAACAATATAGGTGTCAAGTGGGCTCGTTACATCTTACATCATATGACCTATTTTGACACCGGCAAGAACACCAAGGGAACCCACCCTCCCTACCCAGCCCTGATTTGTGGTCTTTTCGAGTTCGCCACTGACAAATCACTCTTTTCTGACTTCCATTACCCGGTTGCTAGAAAAGGAGTGTGCATTAGTGAAACCACTCTTCTAAAGGTTGTCCCGGTAGCTACCCCTGCCCCTGGTGCTTCTAGCTCCGCCTCAGCCTCAGCCTCTGCTTCTGGTGCCCCTCCCACCTCTACCCATGCTCCACCTCCGCAGCCACATCCCCGCCGTAGCCATGCATCATTCCGTGCATCAAATGAAACCCTCCTTGGATATATGATGCATGAAAAGGCGTACAACCTCCAGGTCTAGGAGCACCTGCACCAGGATTTTTGTTCGATCATGTCCAACATGAACCTTTCATGTGCTTCACCCTACCCTGTCTACCAGACTTACCCGGGTAGTGCCTATGCTTCTTATGCATATGAGCATTACTTCCCTGCTCCACCACCATTTGCTGCCGAGCCTTCCGCTGCTGCTCCACCTCAGTTTCCCTCTGGTAGCTCCACTCCTGCATATCCGCCGCTACCTGCTGGCCCCCTGGCCTCTCTGATCGCCTCCTTGGGGGACTCTGCTCCATCCTTCCTGTAGGCCCAGGAGCTTCTTGCTCTTGGCATGTCATGGGCTGAGCAGAATGCCCACTGGCCCGGTCACTCTTTTGGTTCTGCCGACGAGGAGATGCCCGACCAGGATGAGGATGTAGACGAGGATGTTGACGCTGCTGCTAATGATGGTGATGCTGAGGATGCTTCTGACGAGGATGGTGATGATGGTGCTGGATCTGCTGCTGGCACAGCTGCTCCGCCTTCAGATGGCGATGAGGACTACAACCCAGGAGATGACGAGGATGTAGTTGATATAGATAGCTTAGATGTCTAGGAGGTTGTCTTAGCTTATAGTCTAGCATGTCTATTATATATATCTTTCTAGACTCTTTTGTATAAGCAATGTCTTGGCACATTATTCTGAGTTGTACTATTTTCTTATTTCCTGTTTTCTCACTTTATGGTTGTAGCTGCTTATGAGGACATCTTTCTGAGTTGGAATATATTTGCTATGCACTTTGGCTCCTTAATTTGTGTTATCTTATGCTTGGTGTTTGACTGAGCCATATTTTGATTCTGACTTGGATTGTCTGTTCTCGTTCATGGTTGTATGATATATGCTTTTACATTGCTTATTTCTTTGCATTTATGTGTGGTTGAGTCTTGGAGAAGACCTCGTTTTTGCTCTTCTACCCCTTACCTTTTTGATAATGTCAAAAGGGGGAGAAATATCTCATGGTTTGAGACTCAATCATATTATTTCTTGTGATTATACCATTGCTCTCTTGCCTAGGTGAACATTTTCTTGTTAATTTATTGTTGATCATGTGACATGCAAAGGATTACATATTACACGGATATTGGTTTTTCCATGTATAGAAAACCTAACATGCAGGTGAGAGGAAGCATAGTTTGAGGGGGAGCAATTCAAATTGTTCTTACTATGAATACCCTCAATTCACAAGGCAAAGGTATAACTTTCTTATCCTTTTCAATATGTTTGAGGAATGGTTTGTCATTGTCAAAAGGGGGAGAATGTTGACCTAGAGGTTATACATTACCTATATTTTGATAATGACTTAACCATTCCATTCATATGTATCTAATATGTGCGTTTAAGATCATTTGCAGGCATTAGGTACATGAAAAGGATCATATATACAAAGCCCTAGAATGGGCCAAGTTCAAGTCAAATTGGCTACAAGTGTGCTTTTTAGGATTTCTATGTAAACGACCTTAGAACATCCATGTAATCACTTGTAATGATGAATTGGCTTGTAACTTAGAAGAGAAAAATGTTTGGGACAAAATTCACCAAGTGCTAATCACTTTTATTGCAAATTAGAAAATCAATTTCAGGCACTTGGTCGGTCGAGTTTCCCTAGCCTGAAACTCGACTGATCAACCTTGGTTGATTCTCTGAAGATTGTATCGGTCGAGTTGTGCTTGCACAGAACTCGACCGATCGGGTAAAAGGCCATTTCCAATTAAATGGTCGGTCGAGTTTTCCCAGGACAAACTCGACCGATCATTTAAATATCGTTTTGCCTCTTACTTGATCGGTCGAGTTATCCCCATTAAAACTCGACCGATTGCACTGTACGGAATTTGCAGAAAAAGTAATATGACCATTGGTGAATTGTTTTGGGCAAAAATAGAGCCGTTTTTCTTGAACAAAAAATGACTACTTTTGCGTCCAAGTGTCCAACAACTTAAAGGGCAACCCTCAACTATAAATAGAACCCCTTGGAGTTCATTCCAAGTTGCTCTTCCATTGCAAACTTGGTTCTAGCCTAGTTGAGAGTGTTCCAAGCCCTTGAGCCCCTTTCTCTCTCTACCTTCAAGACAATTTCATGAGAGTGAGTTAGGTCCCTGTGTATGAGAGCTATCCTCTGTGTTATGTAAAGATCTTCGTTCTCTCTTCCTACCTCCAAATCCCATTGAAGATTGATTGAAGCTACTTCTCCAAGTGAAAGAGGAGTTGTTGATGTTCTTCTCCGAGTGAAGGGGAAGATGTGTTTCTGATCTTCAAGAGTGAAGATAGCTCATTGCTCCAGGTCCCTTGGTGAAAGGAAAACGTGGAGAAGCTCTCCAAGTGAAGGAGAGGTGCAAGGCAAAGCTCAAGTGAGATAGGTAAATCCTGCAAGGCTGAAGACAAAGGTAAGATTGGGTAAGTCCTTTGAAGAAGGCTGAAGAATCTTGCTTTGTGGGTAAGTCCTTGGATAGGTAGAAGATCTTATCTTGAGAAATTAAGCCCTTGGTTGTGTGGTTTATGTATCTTGTAATCTTATTGTGATATATAAGAGAACCAAGTTGCAAATCCTAGAGTCTAACCAACTCTAGGTAGTGGACTGACATCGCTCCTAAGTTTAGGACGTGGAACCACTCTAACCACCTGTCCAAGTGCTTGCAATTCATTATCTCTTATCCTTGCTTTGTATGCTAGATTAGGACATCAAACTGCTGCTCAATTTTGTCCCTGCACTAAGTTTAAATTGGTGGTCTAATTGTTTTTGTGAAGTTTGTGTAGCTCTATTCACCCCCCCTCTAGAGCCCATTGATCCAACAAGTGGTATCAGAGCAGGTCTTCTCCAAGCTACTTCAACAAGTAGGAGAAGATGGGCGATTCGGCTCTTGGGTCACTCAACCTTGAAGGAAGCTTCTGAATGAGACCCCCGGTCTTCGACGGCACAAACTTCCTATATTGGAAGAGGAGAATGCAATTCTACCTACAAGGGGTGAGCTATGAAATGTGGAAAATTGTCCATGTCAAGTATGAAGATCCAAAAGAGGACATCACCACATGGACGAAAGCTGAGATGAAGCGTGCTCAACTCAACGCCAAAGCCGTGAGCATCATCTACGCCGCCCTTACTCCATCTGAGTTCAATTAGATCTCTTCTTGGGACACGGCGCATGAGATATGGCACAAGTTGTGTGTCACCTATGAAGGGACCGAGCAAATCAAGGAGGCCAAAGTCTACATGCTTGGTGGTCTTCTTGAGAACTTCAAGATGGGGAAGAATGAGAGAGTAGCGGATATGTAAACAAGGTTAAATGTCATCTTGAACAGCCTTGCAGCCCTTGGGAGTGTCATGGATAGAGGTACAATCAATGCAAAGATCTTGAGATCTCTTCCAAAAAGATGGGAGCCAAATGTCACTTCAATTGAAGAAGTCGACAAGCTAAGTGAGTTGTCAACCGAGGAGCTGGTTGGTAACCTCCAAGCCCATGAACCTAGGCTTGACAAGCAAGAGGAAGAGGAGAAAAGAGAAGAGAAGGAATCAAAGAAGATAAAGGACAGAGCCTTCAAAGCCCAAGTTGAAGAAATGGTCTGGTAACAACAACTTGCCATGAAGTCTCCCTGCCCTTCATCAAGTGAAGATTAAGGTGGAAATGATCATGAAGCCAACTACTCAAAAGGGAAACACTTCAAGAGCAAGCCCTCCTCCTCAACTCCTAGGTGCTACGAGTGTGGTCAAAAAGGCCACTACAAGAGTGACTGCCCAAAGATGAAGAAGAGTCATCACAAGAGCAGCCACAAGAAGGATGACAAGTACAAAAGAGAAGAAAAGTATAAGAGGAAAGAAAAGAAGGAGAGAAGATCCAAGGATGCAGCTCATGCGGCATGGGAGGAGTCTTCTTCAAGCTCCTCAAGCTCCGAAGATGGAGAATGGCATCTTTCCCTCATGGCCAATACTAGTGAAGATGTAATTGAGGTAAGTGAGGTAAGAAAGGTAAGTGATGTTAATTTACTTGAGCTATCTAATGAAACTCTCATTGATATGCTTAATGAATGTCAATCATCCTTTGCTAAATGTAAATCTAAAAGAAAAAGATTAGGAAAGATAGTTGATGATCTTTATGCCAAGATTGATATTCTTGATAAAAATGAAAAATTGCATCTTGATAGCATAGATTCCTTGCAAGGGCAATACCTTGACCTTGAACTTCAATACCATGGAGTAGAGGTTGAGAATGGTACATATCTTAAAAACATTGAAAATCTTAAGATAGAAAACCAAAATTGCCTAGATGAGCTCGACACTCTTAAAACTGAAAATGTAGAACTCAAGCTTATTGATGATGCTAGGAGAGATGAAGTCTATGCTTATCAAAGAGAGATTGTTGTTCTCAAATCTAAAAATGCAAAATTGCTTGCTCAAATCAATGATTTATCTTCTAGACCTGTTTTGCCTAGAAATGAAGTTGCTAGCTTAACTCTAGAAAAAGATTCTCTTCTTACTAAAGCCCTCTGTCTTGAGGCTGACCTTTTGCATGCTAAAGAAGATCTTGCTAGTCTTTCTACTACTACTATAAATCTTAGTGATGATAATGCTAAGTTAAGATCTACTTTGCAAAGGTTTCTTTCGGGAAAGAAATCCCTCAATGATGTTCTAGAGCACTCTACCAAACATGTTGGTACTAGTGGTTTAGGATATGATGGGACTGCTCCCAAATGTAACAAAGGTAAGAAGAAGGGTAAGAAAAAGAGTGTGGAACCTCCAATTTTCCATGGAGAGTCTTCCGGCTATAAGAACCCTATGGTTTGTATTCATTGCAAATGTGATGACCATTACTCTACATATTGTCCTTACAAGCCCAAGGGGACCAACCCAAAGATGAAATGGGTCCGCAAGCTAACTCCGGATCCCAAAGTTTGAGTTGGGTTCTGACATCCTCTTTTCTTGAAGGTTAAAAAGAAATGGATTGTTGATAGTGGCTGCTCTAAGCATATGACTGGAGAAATCAGCCATTTTAACAAATTTGTGAAAAAGAAAAGAGGATCGGTAACCTTCGGGGACAACAAGAAGGGTAAGGTTATAGGTGAGGGTGATGTAGGCAATGAATTATGTATTAAAAATGTATTCCTTGTTGATGGCCTACATCACAATTTAATTAGTGTTAGCCAATTATGTGATAATGGTTATCTTGTGTTATTTACTGCTTTAGAATGCTTTCTTCTAGATTCCCTCTCCTACAATGTTATATATAAGGGAACTAGAAATGGTAATCTTTATGTTATTATTCTCGATGCTCTAAAGCCCATACTAAATAGATGCTTAGTTGTGGATAAAAATGATCTTTCTCTTTGGCATCGTCGTTTGGGTCATGTGAATTTGCATCAAATGAAGAAGTTGAACAAAAAGGACTTGGTTCGAGGACTTCCTAAGTTGGATTTTGATAAGGATGAGGAATGCCAACCTTGTACACAAGGGAAACAAACCAAATCCTCCTTCAAATCCAAAGGAGTCATGAGTACCAAGAGAGTTCTTGAACTTCTTCATATTGATCTATTCAGACCAATGAGAACGCAAACGCTTCGTGATTCCAAGTATTGTCTTGTTATTGTTGATGATTTTTCTCGATATACTTGGACCTTCTTTCTCGTTTTCAAAAGTGATACTCTTGATGTTTTCTCGAGCTTTTGCAAATGGGTTGAAAACGAAGCTTCTTGCCGAATAGTTTCTATCCGTAGTGATCATGGGGGAGAGTTTGAAAATGATCTTTTTGAGAGTTTCTGTGAAACATCGGGTTATTCACACAATTTCTCTTCTCCTCGCACACCTCAACAAAATGGGGTTGTTGAGCGGAAGAATAGGTCGCTTCAAGAGATGACTAGGACCATGCTTCTTGAGTTTGATACTCCTAAGAAGTTTTGGGCTAAAGCCGTTAGCACGTCATGTTTTGTGCAAAACTGAGTTTTCACACATCCGACTTTCAAGAAAACCCCCTATGAACTATGGCGTGGTAGGAAGTCGTCTATTGATTTCTTTCATGTTTTCGGATGTCCTTGTTTTGTTTTAAACACGAAGGACTCTCTCGACAAGTTTGATCCGAAATCCTATAAGGCTTTCTTCCTAGGCTATAGCACTACTAGCAGGGCATATAGAGTATTTAACATTGAATTGTCTAAAATTGAAGAATCTATCAATGTTAAGTTTATTGAAACTAACCCTGTTGTTGGCAAGCATATTGGTGATGATGATGTTGCAGATGAAATAATTCCTATCTTAAAAGATCTCAACATAAAAGACAATGGCAACCAAGTGACAGAAGAAGAAGAAGATGAAGAAAAGAAGGATCCCACTCTGTGCTTTACAAAGAATCACCACAAGGAGTTGATCATTGGAAACCCGTTTGAGAGAGTTAGGACACGAGCTTCTCACAACAAAGAACAAGCAGATAGTGCCTTCATCTCCCAACTCGAGCCAAAGAACATCAAAGAAGCCCTTGGTGATGATGAGTGGATCCTTGCCATGCAAGAAGAGCTTGAGCAATTCGAGAAGAATTGTGTGTGGACCTTAGTGCCAAGACCAAGTGATAGAAAAATCATTGGCACCAAATGGGTCTACCGCAACAAGCTAGATGAGCATGGAAAAGTGGTAAGAAACAAAGCAAGGTTAGTAGCACAAGGATACAACCAACAGGAAGGTATTGATTTTGATGAAACTTATGCTCCTGTTGCTAGATTAGAATCTATTCATATGTTACTTGCCTTTGCTAGCTATAAAAATTTCTTGTTATATCAAATTGATGTTAAAAGTGCGTTTTTGAATGGTACAATCAAGGAGGAAGTTTTTTTTGCTCAACTTCTGGGCTTTGAAAATGACAAATTACCCAATCATGTTTATTTGTTGCAAAAAGCTCTCTATAGATTCAAACAAGCACCTCGAGCTTGGTATGAGAAATTAAAGAACTTTTTGTTAGATAATGGGTATGTCATGGGCAAAGTTGATTCTACCCTATTTCTAAAACACACTTCTAACCATTTTCTTATAATTCAAATATATGTAGATGATATCATTTTTGGCGGGACTGATCTTGATCTTTGCAAGGAGTTTAGTTCTCTTATGCAGAGTGAATTTGAAATGAGCATGATGGGTGAGTTGACCTTCTTCCTCGGCTTTCAAATCAAACAAACAAAGGAATGAAACTTCATTAACCAAGTCAAATACACAACTGAACTACTCAAGTGCTTTGGGATAGAGAATATGAAGCTGATGGATACACCCATGTCAAACACCGCCAAACTTGACAAAGATGAAGAAGGTGAAAAGGTAGATGAGAAGCTCTATAGAGGTATGATTGGAAGTTTACTTTATTTATCTGCCTCTAGACCTGATATTATGTTTAGTGTTGGCTTGTGCGCTCGCTTTCAATCTTGCCCTAAGAAGTCGCATCTCACTGCTGTTAAGAGAATTTTGAGGTACTTAGCCAAAACCCAAAATTTTGGACTATGGTATCCTAAATCAAGGGATTTTACTCTTAGAGCATATAGTGATGCGGATTATGCAGGGTGTTTGATTGACAGAAAGTGCACAAGTGGCACTTGCTTCCTCCTAGGACCATGCTTAGTGTCTTGGTTCTCCAAGAAACAAAGCACAGTGGCATTATCAACTACCGAATCTGAATACATTGCAGTCGGGAGTTGTTGTGCACAGGTCCTATGGATGAAGCAAATGCTCCAAGACTTTAACATATTTTTTGATGCTTCTCCTATCTTTTGTGACAATACTAGTGCAATAAATCTATCTTACAATCCTATATTGCATAGTAGAGCAAAGCATATAGAGGTTAGCCATCATTTTCTTCGTGACCACATTACCAAGAAAGATATCTATATCACACATTTGGACACGGAAAATCAGTTGGCAGACATCTTTACAAAACCTCTAGCTAGAGATCAATTTAATTTTATTCGATCTAAATCGCTTATTGTTGATTTGAATGATCTTGCTATGTGATCTAGCTAGTTGTCTCTTTCCTATATGCTTGCTCATGTCTATCTTCATCTTGTTTTGCCTATATATGCTTGAATGTGCTTAAATTCCTTATCAACATGCTTAGTTTTTGCTTGTTTTTGGGTATTTATCGAATTTTGTGTTTTATCGCTAAATAGTGCCCAATGATGAGCTAAATGTACCTAGGTATGTTAATTATGCATAATAGAATGGAAAAATGAATTTAATTGACATGTATATGGCTAGTATCTAAGAATGAGACTGTTAGGTCAGGTTGACCTTCGGTCGAGTTTCCACCCAGGAAAACTCGACCGATCAGGAGCCGAGAGCTTGTCTTCAGTGGACCGATCGGTCGAGTTTGTCACCCTCAGAACTCAACCGATCCGCGGGATGATCCAACTTAAAAGTTAGGATCGACCGGCTATTTTCCCTTGAAACTAGAAAATAGTTGACCGATTCCTCATCTCCTAACCCGTGCTCTCAAACCCAAGCCCTAAACTCCCCCGTTCCTAACCCTAGGGCAACCTAGCAACCTGTTCTTGCTCTTCCCGGGCGTTTTTGGTGTGTCTTCTTCAGATTTTGAGGTTTGTCTTGCTTGTGTGCATGGTTTCTCTTCTTGTTTTCATTTCCATGGCTTCCCATAGACAAAAACGAGCTGATCCTAGCAATGCTCCAGCCTCCTCCTCGACAAACCGCTTGATTCCATTTGATAACACCTCGTTTGTGTCCATTGAGGCGGTAAATAGGTACAAGGATCTTCTTCCACGATCTCCTTTCCCTTTTCGCTCCTTTGTTGATGCAAACCGTTTTCAAGCGCATATCACCTCTGTTTCGAGGCTTCTTGCCAATCACCACTTATCTACCTTAGCAATCGAACGTGACTGCTTCCATAATCAGTTATCTAGCACAAAAGCAGTTCACGAGTTCTACGCAAACCTGCATTGGAACCACGATTCGCTTGTTCCCCCGCCGAATACCGAAATAGTTCTTACATCGATGATCGTCGGTCGTCGTTTTCAAATATCTGAGGAAACTTTCAATTACTATCTTACCGGAGACGAAGAAAACACCACTTGGCGTAAGGACTATGGCGAGTATTTCGATCTTCTTGACCCGGAAGGTTTTTATAAACACCATGAATTGACGCTACCGGATATTCATCGGTTTTTAAAGAAACCTGACGTGGCCTACAAGAAGCAGTCAACCCTGTCCTCCTCCTCCCTTGACCTCCAAAGGCGCATCTTGGCCCTTGTGATTAACTATAATATCCATCCAAAGCATAATCAAATGGACATTGTGGAAAACACAGCAGTCCTGATGTATTGTTTGTTAAACAATATAGGTGTCAAGTGGGCTCGTTACATCGTACATCATATGACCTGTTTTGACACCGGAAAGAACACCAAGGGCACCCACCCTCCCTACCCAGCCCTGATTTGTGGTCTTTTCGAGTTCGCCACTGAAAAATCACTCTTTTCTGACTTCCATTACCCGGTTGCTAGAAAAGGAGTGTGCATTAGTGAAGACACTCTTCTAAAGGTTGTCCTGATTCCTACCCCTACCCCTGGTGCTTCTGGCTCCGCCTCAGCCTCAGCCTCTACTTATGGTGCCCCTCCCACCTCCACCCATGCTCCACCTCCGCAACCACATCCTCGCCCTAGCCGTGCGTCATTCCGTGCATCAAATGAAACCCTCCTTGGATATATGATGCATGAACAGGCGTACAACCGCCAAGTCCAGGAACACCTGCACCAGGATTTGTGTTCAATCATGGCCAACATGAACCTATCATGTGCTTCACCCTACCCTGTCTACCAGCCTTACCCGGGTAGTGCCTATGCTTCTTATGCATATGAGCATTACTTCCCTGCTCCACCATCGTTTGCTGTCGAGCCTTCCGCTGTTGCTCCACCTTAGTATCCCTCTGGTAGCTCCACTCCTTCATATCTGCCGCTACCTGTTGGCCCCCTATCCTCTCTGCTCGCCTCCTTGGGGGACTCTGCTTCGTCCTTCCCGCAGGCCCAGGAGCTTCTTGCTCTTGGCATGTTGTGGGCTGAGAAGAATGCCCGCTGGCCCGGTCGCTCTTTTGGTCCTGCCGACGAGGAGATGCCTGACCAGGATGAGGATGCAGACGAGGATGCTGATGCTGATGCTGATGATGGTGATGCTGAGGATGCTTCTGACGAGGATGGTGATGATCGTGCTGGATCTGCTGCTGGCACAGCTGCTCCGCCTTCAAATGGCGATGGGGACTACAACCCAGGCGATGACGAGGATGTAGTTAATATAGATAGCTTAGATGTCTAGGAGGTTGTCTTAGCTTATAGTCTAGCATGTCTATTATATATATCTTTCTAGACTCTTTTGTATAAGCAACGTCCTGGCACATTATTCTGAGCTGTACTATTTTCTTATTTCCTGTTTTCTCACTTTATGGTTGTAGCTGCTTATGAGGACATCTTTCTGAGTTGGAATATATTTTCTATGCACTTTGGCTCCTTAATTTGTGTTATATTATGCTTGGTGTTTGATTGAGCCATATTTTGATTCTGACTTGGATTGTCTATTCTCCTTCATGGTTGTATGATATATGCTTTTACATTGCTTATTTCTTTGCATTTGTGTGTGGTTGAGTCTTGGAGAAGACCTCGTTTTTGCTCTTCTACCCCCGCTACCTTTTTGATAATGTCAAAAGGGGGAGAAATATCTCATGGTTTGAGACTCAATCATATTATTTCTTGTGATTATACCATTTCTCTCTTGCCTAGGTGATCCTTTTCTTGTTAATTTACTGTTGATCATGTGACATGCAAAGGATTACATATTACACGGATATTGGTTTTTCCATGTATAGAAAACCTAACATGTAGGTGAGAGGAAGCATAGTTTTAGGGGGAGCAATTCAAATTGTTCTTACTATGAATCCCCTCAATTCACAAGGCAAAGGTATAACTTTCTTATCCTTTTCAATATGTTTGAGGAATGGTTTGTCATTGTCAAAAAGGGGGAGAATGTTGACCTAGAGGTTATACATTACCTATATTTTGATAATGACTTAACCATTCCATTCATATGTATCTAATATGTGCGTTTAAGATCATTTGCAGGCATTAGGTACATGAAAAGGATCATATATACAAAGCCCTAGAATGGGCCAAGTTCAAGTCAAATTGGCTACAAGTGTGCTTTTTAGGATTTCTATGTAAACGACCTTAGAACATCCATGTAATCACTTGTAATGATGAATTGGCTTGTAACTTAGAAGAGAAAAATGTTTGGGACAAAATTCACCAAGTGCTAATCACTTTTATTGCAAATTAAAAAATCAATTTCAGGCACTTGGTCGGTCGAGTTTCCCTAGCCTGAAACTCGACTGATCAACCTTGGTTGATTCTCTGAAGATTGCATCGGTCGAGTTGTGCTTGCACAGAACTCGACCGATTGGGTAAACGGCCATTTCCAGTTAAATGGTCGGTCAAGTTTTCCCAGGACAAACTCGACCAACCATTTAAATATTGGTTTGCCTCTTACTTGATCGGTCAAGTTATCCCCATTAAAACTCGACCGATTGCACTGACAGAATTTGCAGAAAACGTAATACGACCGTTGGTGAATTGTTTTGGGCAAAAATAGAGACATTTTTTCTTGAACAAAAAATGACTACTTTTGCATCCAAGTGTCCCACAACTTAAAGGGCAACCCTCAACTATAAATAGAACCCCTTGGAATTCATTCCAAGTTTCTCTTCCATTGCAAACTTGGTTCTAGCCTAGTTGAGAGTGTTCCAAGCCCTTGAGCCCCTTTCTCTCTCTACCTTCAAGACAATTTTGTGAGAGTGAGTTAGGTCCCTGTGTATGAGAGCTATCCTCTGTGTTATGTAAAGCTCTCCATTCTCTCTTCCTACCTCCAAATCCCATTGAAGATTGATTGAAGCTACTTCTCCAAGTGAAAGAGGAGTTGTTGATGTTCTTCTCCGAGTGAAGGGGAAGATGTGTTGCTGATCTTCAAGAGTGAAGATAGCTCGTTGCTCCAGGTCCCTTGGTGAAGGGAAAACGTGGAGAAGCTCTCCAAGTGAAGGAGAGGTGCAAGGCAAAGCTCAAGTGAGATAGGTAAATCCTGCAAGGCTAAAGACAAAGGTAAGATTGTGTAAGTCCTTTGAAGAAGGCTGAAGAATCTTGCTTTGTGGGTAAGTCCTTGGATAGGTAGAAGATCTTAGCTTGAGAAATTAAGCCCTTGGTTGTGTGGTTTATGTATCTTGTAATCTTATTGTGATATATAAGAGAACCAAGTTGCAAACCCTAGAGTCTAACCAACTCTAGGTAGTGGACTGACATCACTCCTAAGTTTAGGACGTGGAACCACTCTAACCACCTGTCCAAGTGCTTGCAATTCATTATCTCTTATCCTTGCTTTGTATGCTAGATTAGGACATCAAACTGCTGCTCAATTTTGTCCATGCACTAAGTTTAAATTGGTGGTCTAATTGTTTTTGTGAAGTTTGTGTAGCTCTATTCACCCCCCTCTAGAGCCCATTGATCCAACATCTTAGTTATGGTTGATTAACTTTGTCAGATGTAATGGGGTACTTAGTGCCCAAAGTTTTGGTAATACTAGCAACACGCATTTTCGACCGACCAAAAAAAATAAAGAAGACACCCAAAGCATCTAGGCCTCCACCTCCACCTCCTACATTACCAAGTTGGGTTCCACAGGACCTACCTGTCCCGTTAGGTCTTAATTGTAGGGTTATGGAAATATGGTTAGGCGAACATGATATAAATTTCCGTATAACTGTTTCTATAGATGTGGATGCTGGAGGTCAATCATACGAAAGCAAACTATTTATACAAGATATTTTGAAGTTGTTTCGATATGATTGGCTGAATACATCTGTGATAGAGATATGGATAAGGTGAGATCTTCTTTATACATCCATATACCTTGTGTAGGATCTGGTGATCTGGTTTCTTGTTTATTAATGCATACGTAATACATGTTTTGCAGCTACTTAGACAAGATATGTGCAGATTTTTCATTCGAACATGTAGGATTTTTGATTCCATATTTGATTAGTCTAGTAGCTAAAGACCCTCCGTCAGTTCAACAATACTTCTGTGATGCTTATACAAATTTTTCTCAAAATAACAAGACGGTGATAATAGCTCCATTCAATGTGGAGTAGGTTTACTTTGCTTATAATTTGGACTTAAGAAAATTACATTTTTATTGTGGATTTTGAGTTATTAATTTTTAACTTTTTTACCTCTAGTGGTATGCATTGGTTGTTACTAGTTATTATCCCCGAGACGTTAACTGTCTATTATCTAGATCCTAAGGGGACTAAATTGAATTCAAAATATGGACACACAATGAAAATGGCATTATTCTGGTGAGAAATATTTCATTTTCATATTCGTTAACATATGTTATTACATTACTATTTAATTATGCAATGTATTGTGTTACATTAAAATGTAGGGGTTAGGATGAGTTCAAAAAGGCTGGAGGAAAGGTCCTCAGGAAAAAGAACCAGCCAATAATTTGGAAGAACGTGGAAGTAAGTTCCCGACTGCAATGTATATATTATTTATGTGAACAATGCTTAATTAGTTGTATTTTTTAATATTTTGTATGTTTCAATTTATAGTGTGCTACACAAGACAACGGATGGGCATGTGCATACTATGTGATGCGATTTATGCACATGATTATCAAATATACCGCAGTGGACATCGATACCATTCCTGAGGTATTATATATAGTCTCATTAGATAATATAAAATATATCAATCTTATTTATATATTATTAATTATATATATACATCAATTCTCTTTGCAGGTGTTTAAAACTGACCACACTACAGGAAAGGTCTTCCCAGATGTACATGCTCCCTATAAGATGGAAGAATTAAATGATGTAAGAGAAGAATGGGCAACAACCATACAAGTAGTGGGGTTTTTAAAATATAATTGGGATGTTGATAGTGAATAATGACTAAAGAATGATATTTTGTAAATGAATTTCTGAATTATAATATGTGTGAATGTTTCTACATGTCTGAATGTTTCTACATGTGTTTGAATGTTTATACATGTGTGAATGTGAAAATGAATGAAACTGCTGGTTGCTATATGAATGTTTCTACATGTGTGAATGTGAAAATGAATGGAACTGCAAATTGCTACATGAATGTTTCTACATGTGTGAAAATCGAATGGAACTGTAGGTTGCTACATGTGTGAAAATTAATGTTGTTAATTTTGCAAGTTTGTGGCCTGTTGTTGGCTGATATCAATGGATGTCGTAAAACCTGCAGTTCATAACTGAACTGTAGGTTTCTCATCCTGCGACCAGCCACAGCAGGCCTGCAGACTGATAAGAAAAAAAACATGAAATAGGTGTCGGTTATTTGTTTAAAACCGACGACAAATGATTACAATGTCGTATAAATAATTATAACCGACGCCTAATGCATGTGATGTGGTGTCGGTTATCAATAATAAACCGACGTTGATGGTTCTGGCGTCGGTTGCCCTACTAGTAACCGACGTCAATTTCCCTAATGAGGCCAGACACCACGGCCATGCTGGCCAGCACGGTCGTGGCAGCGGGCCAGACACCACGGTCGTACTGGCCAGCACGGTCGTGGCAGCAGACCAGACACCATGGCCGTGCTGGCCAGTACGGTCGTGGCAACGGGCCAGACAACACGGTCGCGCTGGCCAGCACGACCGTGGCAGCGGGTGAGATTGTGTCGGTTATCACTAATAAACTGACACTGATAGTGCCCCAGATGGCGCCCTTTCTGTGGCGTAAAGGTTTATGGCGTCAGTTTCAAAACTAATAACTGATGCCTATACCCCCATGCTGGCACGTTTTCGGTGGCGCGCGAAGGGTTGTGGCATCGGTTTGAAAACTGACGCCTAACGATTGGCCTTTTAGCGACGCCCACATAGGTGTCGCATTAAAACCGACGCTAAAGGCCTTAAATAACTGACACTAAAGGTTGGTTATGTACTAGTGAATTTCCATGCTGTAAGTATGCTAACCACGTTGTAAGTTGAATTCCTATGACATTCTGTTGAAAATCTTGGATTTATTGAATATGACGTGTTGATATGGTGTAACGTCATGATGGTGATGACACATAGCGTGTTTTATGAACTCTACGTCATTTTGACGAGTTGATGTAGCTTGCAAAATCTTGAATAATTCGCACGCCGTAATGTGACTTTATTACATCATGCAGTCAAAATATGTCGTGTAGATCGACTACACGTCGTAATGCGAGCAACCTTTTGTTTTTGGTGATGAACTTTGAAATAAGACTATATGGCGTGTTAAGTGGAAATTATGCCATGTTTTCCTCTACCTTGTAGCTTCTACCTGAGTCACACAACGTATGGAAGAAATCAACATGCCGTGTTTGTCATAGTTTGTTTAGATTTTTGTGGAATTTTGGTATCTTCTTGAGTTATGTTAAGTACCTAAAACAACAATGATTTGGCACATGAAATTTGTATGAATCTCGGAGAAATTTCACCATGAAGTTTATTTTGGACAAGAATTAAATAACTATAAAGGAAAACAAAAATGACTATCTAAATGTGGGGATAAGTCCCACAAAGGTCTTCCATTTAAAGTCTGGAAGTAGACTCTTCTTTCTTCTCATGGGACTTCATAGAGGGTGCAAGATGCCCCTTTCGGAATCAGTTCTCCTTCATCATAAAGCGTGCATCGGTGTCCATTGACTTTGAAAACTCCATCTTTGCCTTGCAATTCAACAGCTCTATATGGAAATATCTTCATTACAAGAAATGGACTAGAGCACTTAGATCTCAACTTTCTAGAGAATAACCTCAATCTGGAGTTGAAAAGTAAGACTTGGTCTCCTTATTTGAAGTCTTTTCTGTGGATTCTCTTGTCATTCCAAGACTTTGTTCTTTCTTTGTATATCTTTGCATTCTCATACGCATCTATCAGAGTTCCTCTAACTCTTGTAGCTGCAATAGATGTTTCTCACCGGCTTTCTTCATATCAAAGTTTAGGAACTTAATAGCCCATAGAGCACGATGTTCTAGCTCCAGTGGAAGGTGAAAAGACTTATCATACACTAGTTTGAATGGAGTTGTCCCTATGGTAGTCTTGTAGGCTGTCCGGTATGCCCACAATGCATCATCTATCTTCAGAGCCCAATCCTTTCTTGAGATGGACACAGTCTTCTCTAGAATAGTTTTCAACTGTCAGTTGGAGACTTCAACTTGCCTAGATGTTTGAGGATGGTAAGGTGTAGAGATCTTGTGAGTGACTCCATACTTGGATAAAAGATTGTTAAACTACCTCTCAACAAAGTGTGTGCCTCCATCAGAAATTACAACCCTAGGAACTCCAAACTGGGGGAAAATTATTTTTTGGAAAATCTTGATTATAGATTTTGCATCTGGTGCTTGGGTTGGAAATGCCTCAACCCATTTAGAGACTCAATCACAAGCAACCCAGATGTATTGATAAACATAGGAAGATGGAAAAGGTCCCATATAATCAACTCCCTATGCATCGAATACCTCAATTTCCAAAATGGAATTAAGAGGCATTTTATCACACTTTGATATACCTCCAGCTCTTTGGCATTTGTCACATGCTTTGACGAAGTGGTTGACATCTTTGAACAAGGTTGGTTGACATCTTTGAACAAGTTTGGATAATAGAAACCGGCCTGGAGAATCTTTGTTGCATCTTCTCTCCTCCAAAGTGACCTCCGTAAGGAGAAGCATGGCATTCAGAAATGATTGTGACAATTTCCTCTTTAGCAACACACCTCCGGATGAGCCCATCACTCCCATGTTTGAACAACAAGGGGTCGTCCCAGTAGTAAAACTTTACATCATGGAAAAACTTCTTCTTCTATTAGAATGCCAGGTCTGGAGGCAGTTGCCCTGAAGTAAGAAAATTTGTAATGTCTTCAAACCATGGTGCTTGTGTGGACAATAAAGCATAGAGTTTCTCAATCAACAATTGGTCTTCAATAGAAAATGGATTTCCAGCATCTTTGGTCAACCTAGATAGGTGATCAACAACATTGTTCTCTTTCCCTTTTCTTATCCCGGATCTCAAGATCAAACTCTTGAAGAAGCAATATCCAACGGATGAGACGAGGTTTGGCATCTTTCTTGTTAAGCAAATACTTTATTGTAGCATGATCTGTATACATAATTGCTTTGGCTCCTACCAAATAATGTCTGAACTTATCAAAAGTGTACACTATTGCAAGCATTTATTTCTCAATGATTGCATAGTTGATTTGTGCCTCATCTAAGGTCTTGCTTGCATAGTGTATGACATGAAGTTTCTTATCCTTCCTATGTCTAAGAACTGCTCCTACTGCGTAGTCACTCGCATCACACATTAATTCAAAAGGAGAACTCCAGTCTGGTGGTTGGATGATTGGGGCTGACACAAGAGCTTCTTTGAGCTTGTTGAAGGTTGTATGACAGTCATCCTCGAATATGAACTTGGCATCTTTTGCAAGCAGGGAACACAATGGTTTTGCAATCTTGGAGAAATCTTTAATGAATCTCCTATAGAACCTTGCATGTCCAAGGAAACTATGGATGTCCTTGACTAAAGAAGGAGTAGACATCTTCTCAATAGCTTCCACTTTGGCCATGTCAACTTCAATACCCTTATTAGAAACAATATGGCCCAGTACTACACCAGATCGTACCATGAAATGACACTTCTCCCAGTCTAGTACTAGGTTAACATTTTTTCAATGGGCTAAGACTTTAGATAAATTGCACAAATAATGATCAAAGGAATATCCATAAATACTAAAATCATCCATGAATATTTGCATTATGTTTTCAATGAAATCGGAGAAAATAGCCATCATGCAACACTGAAATGTTGCAGGGTTGTTGCAAAGACCGAAAGGCATGCGACGGTAAGCATGGGTCCCATAGGTGCATATAAATGTGGTTTTCTCTTGGTCGGGAGGGTAGATTGGAATTTGGAAAAACCCAAAATACCTATCTAAGTAGCAAAAGCAAGAATGATTCACAAGTTGCTCAAGCATCAAATTAATAAAAGGAAAGGGAAAATGATCTTTGTGAGTTGCTTTATTCAAGTGTCGATAATCAATACACATACGCCAACTTATGACTATACATGTTTGTATTAATTTCTCATTATCTCCCTTAATGATAGTTGCACCCCCCTTTTAGGTACCACATGAATGGCACTAACCCAGGGGCTTTCGCTTACATGATAAATGATACCAACATCTTTCAACTTAAATTTTTTCCTTTTTAACCACTTCAAGCATGTTTTTATTTAAACGTCTAGGTGGTTCAACAGTAGGTTTAGCATCATCCTCCATGTTTATCATATGCATGCAAATGGAAGAATGGATGCCCTTTAAATCATCAATAGTATAACCAATGACATCTATATATAAATGTAATTCAACAAGAAATTTATTTTCTTGTTCATTAGTTAATTCATCATTGATTATGACTGGAAAAATAGAATCAGAGTCAAGAAATGCATACCTCAGCCCTGGTGGAAGGGCTTTGAGTTCCACCTTTCTCCCAACTGTGTTTTCGATTTCCACCATGGAATCAAGGTGAAAGAAGGTCAAGAAGCTTACCAACATGTTGGGGGTCGTCCTTCTGATCCTCCACAGCCCCTTGGTTGTTTTCCAAGCAAAGAGAAGAAGGGAATTCGTAAAAGCCTTTGATTTGGCTTGTAAAGGGTGTTTTTATAAGAAAATCAATGAGAGAGAAAATGCCTTATAAAAATTCTTTTAATTCCAAAATTAGTGCCGCCTCTTCCCCCTTAATTCCTTGGATACGAGGCTTATCTTCATTTCCTCTTATTCCTCTCAATTATCCAAGAAATAAGGAAAAGCAAATTAAGCACATTAACCCTTATAATAATAATAATATCCTAAGGTGAGTGGATATTTCTTTTTCTTATAATAATGTGAGTGAGTTATCCACTTCCTTTGGATATTTTCGTGCCTTTTCAAGGCACAAGGACGTCCATATATATAGATTTCAACCAACAAAATTTTGGTTGAAGAGCACTTCAATTAATATATTTATTTTTTGCATTAAATTGAAGTAAGATTCCAATTATGCTTAAATCTTGATTATTTTAATGTCAAGATTCTCTTTCCTCCAAATTGATTCAAATGAGACGCCCCTCTCATTTTCTTTGCTCTACATGATGCCAAGAAATATAAGGGACCTTATTGAAGTGATAATTTGCATATTGAACCCTAGGTTTTGGGTAAATTGCACTTTACACCAAAACTAGGTTTGAATGCACAAACATTGCTTTATCAGCTCTTTCTTGGTACTCAGGCTTTTCCCAAGCCATACCACTGCATCATTTTCATCCTTATGATGCTTCAACACTTGAGTAACATCTTATCATGCAACATTTGCAATTTAACCCCTCAATTTGGGTAATTTGCACTTTAGTCCAAAATAAGCAAACATTGCTTCAACATTATTCAAACATGACCAAAATTTAAACATAAGTTCCTCTTGAGCCTTAATTACTTTTCACAAGATAAAATTAAGGATCTACTTAACTTTCTTAAGCAAAACTCCCAGGGTTAAGGCATAACCCAGGTCAGGGATGTTATAATAATAGAGTCAATAGAATCAATAAAATAGAGCTCTTTCACTTGTGAGGGTGCTTTCATGGCATTAAACACAGAAAACTCCATGGCTTCTTCACAACCCGGAGTGTGAGTTTTCCTTCCTGGACATCGACAAGGCATCTGATAGTCCTCAAGAACGGTCTCCCAAAAAGAATGGGATTGGAAGGAACTTCAAGCATGTGTAACACAACAAAATCATAAGAAATGTAGAAATTACCGATTATCATGGATACATCCTCCATAATACCTTTGGGATATTTGACTAAGTGATCGTCCAGCTGGATGGCCATCTTTGTAGGCTTCAAATCTCTAAGATCTAGTTCCTACCACAAAGTAGACGGAATGAGGCTAATGCTAGCTCCAAGGTCAACAAGACCTTGGTCAAACGTGGTGTTGCTAATCTTGCAAGGTAGAGTGAATGCTCTGAAGTCATCTAGATTCATGGGAAGTCTATTTTGAATGATTGAACTCATTCTCTTAGAAAGCATGATGGTTTCAACTTAGTCTATCCTCCTCTTCTTGGTGAGGATGTCCTTTGGAAACTTGGCATATGATGGCATCTCAGCTATGACTTCATCCAATGAAAGATTGACATAGAGTTTGTTTAGGATCTCCATAAATTTTCTAGACTTTGAATCTTCCTTCTTATTTGCAAGTCTTTGTGGAAATGGTGCACTTGCTTTGTAAGAAGGTGGTGCTTCAGTTGTACCTTTTTCTTTGTCATCAACGGGGGTGTCAATCTTCTCTTCGTCAGCAACCTCAACACTATTCTCCTTGGGTGGAGAAGGTCTTTGAATTTTAGCTCCACTCCTCAAGGTGATAGCATTTACTTGCCCTCTTGGATTCACCTCTGGTTGGCTAGGAAGAGAACTAGATGGTGTGTTCTTTTGTTGTACCAAAGCTTGCTGGGCAATTTGGTTTTCCAACATCCTTGTATGAGTGGAAACACCATCCACTTTCATGGAGAGTTGAGAAATTGCATCTTTCAAAAATTTGTCATTGCTTCAGAACTCTTCATTTTGCTGTGCTTGAGTGGAGATGAATTGCTCCATCATAGTCTCCAAAGAAGATTTCTAGGGTTGTTGTTGTTGTTGATAACCCCTATTATTGTTGAAGCCCGACAAATTCCTGTTTGCTTTCCGGGTGAAGAGTTGTTACTTCTACGGATGTTGTTGTCCTTGTTGAAAGTTTTGAGCATTGCTTGTGTTCTGGTAAGCGAAATTAGGATGATCCCTCCATCCCAGATTGTATGTGTTGGAATAAGGGTTGTATTGTTGTTTGTTCCCATGTATCCCAACGACGTTGACCTATTCTTGGTTCTCCTCATTCATAGTAGGAGCAAAACAAGTAGAAGAAGTATATATGTCTAGTGATTCCACAAGCTTCACAAATTACCTCAGCTGCTTGGATGTGCATTGTAGTTGAAACGACCGTCTCGCAAAAATAGGATTAACTAATGCGGAAGCGAATTATTTGCAGCGGATTACTGAAAATAACTGAAAATTTAAAACTTTTTGCAAAGAGATCCATTCACAGGAAAACTCTTTAACCATGAACCAAAGTATTCCAAATTCATCCTGGTTCACAAGTACACAACCTGTACCATTCCTTTTCCAGGATTACACCATTGACTGCCCTGTTAACAAATATACACAGGAAGTATAAAAACTTTGAGGCACTAAGCCAAAACTCAGATTGATACATTTAAAACTCTGAGGACTTGAGAGTACAGAGACGATACATAAGACTACTATCTATATGACTAGACAGACAATATTTCCACCTGAGATTTTATTGTTGTCCCTGCTGTTGCTGCTGCTCTTTCCCTGTTCTAGGGTTTCTGCTCTGCCTTCCATGCATACCTAAAAATGTTTCCCACGGGGGTGAGACAATTGAAAATTGCCCCAGCGAGAGATATAACTCTCTGCCAAAAACGTTGTTATTGCAGTTTATCAAATTAAAACTGAGTAGGGGTTACTTTTACATTATCAGGCAGAATTATTCATCATAGAAAAGAATAAGATAATCTCCATTCTCAAGGAGGTCATTGCATCTACCCATGGTAGATAAGTAATTCATCTGTCTACTTTGCAGAGAATATAAAGAAACATAATTAACATATATCTACTAAGGAATGCACAAAGAAGTACAACATCATCCAATGAATCTCCGTATTCAATCCTTAAGCAAACATGCTATACGGCTGATTACATTTTACAATCACAATTATGCTCTGAGGAGATGAGATATACTGCTCATACTCCAACCGACCATTACGAAATCGCCTCGGTACCATACATAGGTCATTAAAAGAGTCGGATTCTTATGACCTCATCTGTCTCGATCAGTACGAGACCACATGCAGGACATCTCATGTCTCTGCTAACTAGCTAGCCAGGGTATTCTGGCACCTTTGCTACAGAGTTACAGCGTCAACTACACTCTCATCGCCAATCGAGATATTTCTTGTTTATCTCCTCGATCCGACATTAAGTATCATTGGGAGATTCATGATACATCCATCTTGACATATTCATGAAGGATTGAGAGGTTTCTTGTTTACCTTCCAACAATCTCTTCAAGAGGACGTAAGGATATTTTCACCCATTTACCCCCACATATTCAAAATATGTGCTCCGGGTTTTGCCGCGGGCACCCGTTTCACCATCACCTATTCCTGACGATGATGGATCTATGGTCAGAGCACTACATGAATAGATTTCACTTGATTTATTAAGTACATTCTCATATTCTTTTAGCATCAGCCAAGTTCTCAAACATAACTTATTACAACAATGCTATAAAGAGACATGTACTACTTTTATCAGATATTTATCAGTCTTTCAAAGACCCTGGGAACTCAGTCCCTCATTTCAATACTGGGAATTATCATCCCTTCACTTTATCATCACCATAATCATATGGTTCTGGGTATTCAAACCCTTAACTCATCATTGAGCATTATTATACCTTTTTCAGGTAACTATCACCTTCAGGTCATCTGACCAAGGCATTCATGATACTCGTTACACAAGCATCACACCTGGCTCACAAGGCCATGAAATATCTTGTCACCTCTCACTAGGTAACAACTTACTCATGTGACTCATAAAAGTCCATGCATATTGCTTTTTTTACTAAGCAACAACAACATTAAGGCACATAATGCCAATCAACATTTATTATATAAATGTCACAACTCACACTAGCTATATACATCATCTCATAATATCTGTATGGTTATTAGGCATGATAACAGTCATACAAGATATTCATCACATCATGTGATGTGATAGTAACACCATTATTCCTCTACCAGGAATTAGGGTTTACTATCAAATAGGGCTTTTCATTCCCTTTACCCAAATTAGGGTTAGGGTTCCCAATTCTCATTAATAAAGAGTTCATGATCTCATTATCTGTCCAACCCTTAATACATTATTCCATACCTCTGGGGTATTCAAGGATATCATATTTGATTATTCTAGAACATTACTTTCATCATATAGCATTAATGATCATCAATTCAAGGTATGAGTTCATTTCTCATCTTTATCATGGTATGATTATATCATACACATTATTTGGGCTTAACCCCATTCTCAAGGTACATTAATTAACACTCATCAAGGTGTAACAACTCATTACATTTCATTGTAATAGTTTCATAACACACTTCATATGTTTCTTACCCAATTATATTGTATTTGAAGTACATCGAGGCATATAAACACTGAAATACTGAATGTGATAACTATCATATCTTGATGTATCACTTTCTCATCATTTCAAACTATGTTGAGTTATCCATCTTATCTTGTATTAAGGTATTTCCCTCTTAATACATTCCATCACTAATCTCTTACCTTTAGCATATAATGCAAAGGCCACACATTAGAATTGTACAGCTATCTCACATGATATGGACTTATCTTAGTTTAAGGCATGACTTTATTATAAAGTTGCTTATAAACAATCACCATGATACACCCTCAACTAGGGTTTCTAATCACATATCTTATGTATCCTTCATCCAATTATATTGGACTTATAATCATATCAAGGTATACGATCATATGAGGTCACTTTCAAATCACCTCTAAATCAAGCATAGAGCACCATGGCCGTGCAACCAAGAACGGCCGTGTGAGGGGAAGCTACCACGGCCGTGCTACCTTGCCTGGTCGTGCAAAGGGAGTTCACCTCATGAAACATATTCAAGTATAAATTATATTCTCTCATTAGGGATTAGGGTTTCACATACCATCTCCCTTCTTTAGAATAGGGATTGCATATAGCATCACTCTTCATTAGGGTTTCATATCACATTACCCATAATTAGGGTTTATATTCATGATTAGGGTTTCATGATCTCTCTACTTAAGGATCATACCCTTAAACACCACATGAATCATATTCTTATAGGAATTCATGCTATCATCATCTCAACTTGATTAGGTCATATCAACCCTTCAATCGAGTTCATACAACTATGATTAACATAGTATATCAAGTCATTGATCCTATAAGAAATTAGGGTTCATCCCTTAATTGGCACTAACCACTTAGGTACTAATAGGGTTTTAACCTTTGTGTAACATCCCTGACCTGGGTTATAAACTAACCCTAGGTGTTTTACCTAAATATGTAATTAAACCCTGGTGATTATCTTTTGGCATGTAACTAAGTTCCTAAAGGAACATATACTTTCAATTTTGTCCTTTTTAAACAAAGTTGTAGTATTGTTTGGTAATACAGGGACCTTTGTGCAAATTACCCAGCCAAGGGGTTAACTTGCAAAATTACACAGGTTGAGATGTTCCTCTGATGGTGTGTAACACCCCTCCCTAGGGTTTCTTACGTAACCAGAGGAAGCACAGCCTAATCCCCAACATTATCCATAATGTGGGGTACTTGGCATATTTGGGAGGAAATGTTACATACATGATCTCATAACAAGAAACAAATAACACTTGGCTTTATGAAAACGTAGATTCATACATAAGTTCTTGGAATAAAAGCTACATCAGTTTTCCAAAGATATACTAAACATAAACTAGATAATGATAGGATCTCCATAGATGGACGTCCCACCAGGCAACAACTCCTTGGATCTCTGGGTCCTTGGTACTCTCAAGATGTTTCCTTCTCCTTGGCTCCAACTCCTGCGGACATCTCGTCCCCAGCCATGCAAAGGAAAACAAACATAGTAAGTAAGCGGCATTGGCATATTATAAGACATAAAAATAAATATACAAGTGACTTAACATAATCATGAACATGCATTTAACATGAATCATTTCTTATTGTCTTTTACATAAAGAAATTTACTAGAAAAATATGCTCCTCTCTTAATGCCCCATAAGGAGCCCATGAATGCTCGGAAAGCCCATAATTGCTCGGAAAGCCCATAACAAGGTGCATATAAATCTGAATAAATTTCTATTATTCATGATCTTTCTTAAACTTTACTTATCTTCTTAAGATCTTAAACTTAATCTTAATTGGGATTTCTCCCTCTTGAACATGGTTGGGAATTCTCCCCATGACCATAATGGGATTTCTCCCTCTTGAGCATGATTGGGAAACTTATTCCCTCTTAAATCTTAATTTCTTATATCTTAATCATAAACCATAATCTTAATGGGATTTCTACTCTTAGACTTAGATTATAACAAACAACATTCAATAATCATATACTTGAAGAAAACATGCATTAACAATGATATTAACATAAAGTGCTTAACAATATTCATAAACATTCAATAAACCAAGAGTTATCTATGCCAAGGGCATGGCCCGCTTACCTTGAACTAAAACACCTAGGTCAAACCTGGTTTGACCAATTGGATTCCCTTAAACACCTGAAATTAACATAATTATCATTTGTCATTCAATTTAAACCCTAAATTGCTCATATAAATATTGAGGTGTTAAAACAGCAAAATCAGTCGATAAAAACCTGAAAATCGGATTCCTCATTGAAAATCCTTTCCAAAACATATTTATTTATATTTTTCTGAGGTCGTATGCAAAAGATATGAATTTTGCATTCTGGACCAATCAGAAATTAGAAAACTCGATTAAAGCTGATATAAATGAATTATGAAATGCCAATAATGCCCAAGGCACGCGTGACACATGAATCAGGCGAGTGGGGGTAAAATCGTCATTTAGCCATTTAAATTCAGTCGCAACTGATGAAACCAGGGAGGGCGTGAAATCTCGAGAATACCCCTGCTGTTTGTAAACGTCAAAATAGAAAAAGGGCGGGGCATATAGGTCATTGCACGACCTGGGATCTTCCTCCCATCCATGGCGCACGGTGCGCACACTGGAGGTGAGATCCTCTGATCAAAAACGGAAAAGGGGTGCCTGTGCCAAGGAGTGGAGGCTTCCGACTCCTTCGTCGAGCCATGGTGAGGCCATTGAGCCAAAAATCTGGCCCTGACGTCCACAGGAGCCCTGGACAGCTCCACCGCAAGGTGAGAAACAGGGGAAGCAAGTTCGGAGCTTGAAAACCAGAGAAAACGGCCGGAAAAAGGTCAACGGAAGGAAACAAGATGTTCCTGGAAGCAAGGCGAAGCCAAAGGCCATCCATCGGTGGCTGAAGCACACCTGGGAGGCCAAAGTGGCGTCGCCGACGATGACCGCAGGAACGGTCTATAGGGTGCGTCGACTAGGGCGATCTCAAGGCGGACCGACAGGTGCAAAATAGAAACCGGAGATCAGGGAAGCTCACCCGATCCCCAATTTTGCCCGAGGCGCCGGAGGAGGCTAGCGCAGAGCCAAGGTTGCCGGAAGATGAAGGTCGAGTAGGGCGGGGAGCTTGGGTGTGGATGAGTCGCAATTAACTGAGGAGGAAGGAAGCTTGTGGTCCGGTGGTGCTCTCGGGGCCTTTATAAAGGAAGAACAGGTACAGCCGTGCTCCCTGCAACATGGGAAGGTGAGGGTGGAAACCTGCCCTTTTTGGGCATTTCGTATATAGGGCAAGGGGGAGGGTCTTCTAGGGGTCGTTAGGTTCGGGGAAGAGAGCCGAACTCAGGGGTGAAGGAATTAAGGGAAAAGATTCATTGAGGAGGGAGAACGAGGTCGACGAAGAAATCACTGTGAAACGGTCTTGCGCGCAGGGAGAAACGGAGGAAGAAGACAAGCGATCACCGTTGGATCTTGATCCAACGGTCGCCGACACGCGCACAAAATAAAACGGACGAAATACATGCGTAACAGTGGAAATCGAATAAATGTGACAAATAACACATTGATTGGTATACCATAAACCATATAAAACGTATAATTAACATTTGGAGGGTCATTTGAACTCCAAATGACCTCAAACTTCACCCATAGGTTAAGTAGGTGCATTAAAACACAATTAATCAGTTAATTTCGTCTTTTAACCCACCATCACTCCTAATTAAACAAAACACATTCAAATCTTTTCCAATTTAATTGGGGTTCAAGCAAGGTCAAAATGGGTTCAAATTTGAACCATAGGCAATTTGGAAGGTCTAGAATATTCTCATACAATTGGATTTTATGCTTGTACTCGTTTTAGGCCTAAAGTAACAAAAACCATGATAAATGCAAATAAAGCCATTAATTCTTCAAATAAGAATTACAAAATATGAAAATGTGCACTTCAACATAATTTCTTTTCAACTAATAATATGGAGACCATTAATCAAGAAATTAAACATGTAACTCACTAATAATCATATGAGAGAGAAAATTTGACATAAAAGTATTTTATCTTCATTTTCTTAAACAAAAAGGACATAGATATTCATGAAGAAATTTTCTTTAAATAAAGCAAATATAAGAGAGCTCTTGAGCATAATAAGTGATTTTTGTAAAACTAATTATGGGAAAAATTGCAATTAAGTCCTCAACAATTATCTAAATCAGAAAAGAGCATGCAAGGACTAAAATAATTGGAAATTTTGCATAATTAAGATTGGGGTGTTACAATACTACCCACCTTAAATAAATTTCGTCCTCGAAATTTCCTAGGGTTCCTACCCACCTTAAGGGTTTCACATAAGCATACAAATCTTTCCATACAGTTTTTATTATAAAAGGAGAATACATAAACAAAGCATTATGATTGAACATAAATTACTCAACTACCCTTACCTTGATCATTTTCCTCTTCTCCATCAGACATTTGCATGGTGAAGAGCCTTGGTTTGACCTTGGGTGGAGGATTAGGGTTCCTAGCTTGGTTGTGGTTGGGATCCTTCTTTGCAAGCTTAGGGCAATTAGGCTTGATATGCCCTTCCTCACCACAATAGTAGCAAACGGAAGTCCCAAACCTACAAGGACCACCATGGTTTCTCTTACATTTAGGGCATGGTGTTCTCCCATTCTCAGGGGAAGGCTCAGGGGCTTTTCTCTTGTTGTTTGAGGGTGGAGGTGGTTGATGGGGCTGATGGTGACGATTGTTTTGGGGTACCTCTTTCTTATGATTCCTTCCAGGATGCTCCTCCAATTCTAGGGCTGCATCCAAGGCCGATTGCATGGTCCGGTGTCCTCTACCAGACAAGGCAAAACTTAGGTCGGGTTTAAGTCCTCTAATGAACTTCTTAGCTCTCTTTAGCTCAGTGTACTCAGGACCATACTTTTGGAGCTTACGGAACTTCATGGCATACTCAGTGACAGTCATGTCACCCACTTGCTTAAGGTTAACAAACTCATCCTCCTTTCTTTCTAACATGGCTTCGGATACATAATGGTCGTTGAAGACTTCCACAAACTCATCCCAAGAGAAAGGAGGGTCATCATCTTCCCTAGAGGCCAAGAGGTTTTCCCACCAAGTACGGGCTGCACCCTTGAGCATATGGGTGGCAAATCTAACCCTACTACGTGGGGGACACTCTAAGTCTCTAAAGCAATGTTCCATGTTGCTCAACCACTCCTCAGCCTTGGTTACTACATCAACCTCATCTTCACCATGGAAAGCATCGGGTTTAATCTTCAAGAAGTCTACGAGGGAGATCTCATGTGCTCTAAGTGGAGCTCTAGGTTGGAGGGCATTTGTCAAGGCTGCTACTAGGGCATCTAGGGTGATTGGTGGAGGGACGTGATTCATGTCTTCAGTCTTATCACCACTAGAGGATCCGTGTGAGTGCCTTGACTCACTAACCTTCTCCTTCCTCTTAGGGGCCATCTGAAAGGGTAAACATAACATGATATTAGAACATAATATGAATCTCTAGTGTTGCCTTAGTGGCCATCTATTCCTTGCTCTGATACCATTAATGTAACACCCCTCCCTAGGGTTTCTTACGTAACCAGAGGAAGCACAGCCTAATCCCCAACATTATCCATAATGTGGGGTACTTGGCATATTTGGGAGGAAATGTTACATACATGATCTCATAACAAGAAACAAATAACACTTGGCTTTATGAAAATGTAGATTCATACATAAGTTCTTGGAATAAAAGCTACATCAGTTTTCCAAAGATATACTAAACATAAACTAGATAATGATAGGATCTCCATAGATGGACGTCCCACCAGGCAACAACTCCTTGGATCTCTGGGTCCTTGGTACTCTCAAGATGTTTCCTTCTCCTTGGCTCCAACTCCTGCGGACATCTCGTCCCCAGCCATGCAAAGGAAAACAAACATAGTAAGTAAGCGGCATTGGCATATTATAAGACATAAAAATAAATATACAAGTGACTTAACATAATCATGAACATGCATTTAACATGAATCATTTCTTATTGTCTTTTACATAAAGAAATTTACTAGAAAAATATGCTCCTCTCTTAATGCCCCATAAGGAGCCCATGAATGCTCGGAAAGCCCATAATTGCTCGGAAAGCCCATAACAAGGTGCATATAAATCTGAATAAATTTATATTATTCATGATCTTTCTTAAACTTTACTTATCTTCTTAAGATCTTAAACTTAATCTTAATTGGGATTTCTCCCTCTTGAACATGGTTGGGAATTCTCCCCATGACCATAATGGGATTTCTCCCTCTTGAGCATGATTGGGAAACTTATTCCCTCTTAAATCTTAATTTCTTATATCTTAATCATAAACCATAATCTTAATGGGATTTCTACTCTTAGACTTAGATTATAACAAACAACATTCAATAATCATATACTTGAAGAAAACATGCATTAACAATGATATTAACATAAAGTGCTTAACAATATTCATAAACATTCAATAAACCAAGAGTTATCTATGCCAAGGGCATGGCCCGCTTACCTTGAACTAAAACACCTAGGTCAAACCTGGTTTGACCAATTGGATTCCCTTAAACACCTGAAATTAACATAATTATCATTTGTCATTCAATTTAAACCCTAAATTGCTCATATAAATATTGAGGTGTTAAAACAGCAAAATCAGTCGATAAAAACCTGAAAATCGGATTCCTCATTGAAAATCCTTTCCAAAACATATTTATTTATATTTTTCTGAGGTCGTATGCAAAAGATATGAATTTTGCATTCTGGACCAATCAGAAATTAGAAAACTCGATTAAAGCTGATATAAATGAATTATGAAATGCCAATAATGCCCAAGGCACGCGTGACACATGAATCAGGCGAGTGGGGGTAAAATCGTCATTTAGCCATTTAAATTCAGTCGCAACTGATGAAACCAGGGAGGGCGTGAAATCTCGAGAATACCCCTGCTGTTTGTAAACGTCAAAATAGAAAAAGGGCGGGGCATATAGGTCATTGCACGACCTGGGATCTTCCTCCCATCCATGGCGCACGGTGCGCACACTGGAGGTGAGATCCTCTGATCAAAAGCGGAAAAGGGGTGCCTGTGCCAAGGAGTGGAGGCTTCCGACTCCTTCGTCGAGCCATGGTGAGGCCATTGAGCCAAAAATCTGGCCCTGACGTCCACAGGAGCCCTGGACAGCTCCACCGCAAGGTGAGAAACAGGGGAAGCAAGTTCGGAGCTTGAAAACCAGAGAAAACGGCCGGAAAAAGGTCAACGGAAGGAAACAAGATGTTCCTGGAAGCAAGGCGAAGCCAAAGGCCATCCATCGGTGGCTGAAGCACACCTGGGAGGCCAAAGTGGCGTCGCCGACGATGACCGCAGGAACGGTCTATAGGGTGCGTCGACTAGGGCGATCTCAAGGCGGACCGACAGGTGCAAAATAGAAACCGGAGATCAGGGAAGCTCACCCGATCCCCAATTTTGCCCGAGGCGCCGGAGGAGGCTAGCGCAGAGCCAAGGTTGCCGGAAGATGAAGGTCGAGTAGGGCGGGGAGCTTGGGTGTGGATGAGTCGCAATTGACTGAGGAGGAAGGAAGCTTGTGGTCCGGTGGTGCTCTCGGGGCCTTTATAAAGGAAGAACAGGTACAGCCGTGCTCCCTGCAACATGGGAAGGTGAGGGTGGAAACCTGCCCTTTTTGGGCGTTTCGTATATAGGGCAAGGGGGAGGGTCTTCTAGGGGTCGTTAGGTTCGGGGAAGAGAGCCGAACTCAGGGGTGAAGGAATTAAGGGAAAAGATTCATTGAGGAGGGAGAACGAGGTCGACGAAGAAATCACTGTGAAACGGTCTTGCGCGTAGGGAGAAACGGAGGAAGAAGACAAGCGATCACCGTTGGATCTTGATCCAACGGTCGCCGACACGCGCACAAAATAAAACGGACGAAATACATGCGTAACAGTGGAAATCGAATAAATGTGACAAATAACACATTGATTGGTATACCATAAACCATATAAAACGTATAATTAACATTTGGAGGGTCATTTGAACTCCAAATGACCTCAAACTTCACCCATAGGTTAAATAGGTGCATTAAAACACAATTAATCAGTTAATTTCGTCTTTTAACCCACCATCACTCCTAATTAAACAAAACACATTCAAATCTTTTCCAATTTAATTGGGGTTCAAGCAAGGTCAAAATGGGTTCAAATTTGAACCATAGGCAATTTGGAAGGTCTAGAATATTCTCATACAATTGGATTTTATGCTTGTACTCGTTTTAGGCCTAAAGTAACAAAAACCATGATAAATGCAAATAAAGCCATTAATTCTTCAAATAAGAATTACAAAATATGAAAATGTGCACTTCAACATAATTTCTTTTCAACTAATAATATGGAGACCATTAATCAAGAAATTAAACATGTAACTCACTAATAATCATATGAGAGAGAAAATTTGACATAAAAGTATTTTATCTTCATTTTCTTAAACAAAAAGGACATAGATATTCATGAAGAAATTTTCTTTAAATAAAGCAAATATAAGAGAGCTCTTGAGCATAATAAGTGATTTTTGTAAAACTAATTATGGGAAAAATTGCAATTAAGTCCTCAACAATTATCTAAATCAGAAAAGAGCATGCAAGGACTAAAATAATTGGAAATTTTGCATAATTAAGATTGGGGTGTTACATGGTGTGTCATCATATGAGTGAATATGATGAGGTAATGTGGATTTCCCAAGCTTGAGCACCAAGATGCAGCTTGTGGAATGATCCTTGTGCTTAAAAACCTTATTTTGGTGTAAAGTGCAATTTACCCAAAATGTGGGGTGCAACTTGTGATATACACCATCTAGAACATCTTTTATGGCATCATTTAAAGTTATAATGATGAAGAGGTCACTTCAATTGAATAAATTAAATAAGAATGATAACCCTTATAAATTAAATAATCAAGTTATAAGCCTAATAACCCTCCTATATGTGCAACTTAGTAAGAAGTTGACCTTCTTCACCTTTTGACCTTGGGTTTAAGATGAGTTTTGCTTAAGTATGAAAGGAAGAAACGTGTCTTATAATAAGGAGAAGGGACGTGCCTAAAAGAAAGGAGGGACCTAATTAAGAAAAGGAGAAACTAGTTGTCCTTATGTTGGAAATGACCCCAAGATATATATACACCCTTCCTTTGTTTGTAAAGGAACGTTTCAGTCACTTCCTTTCTTATTTCCTTGCTTAGACCGACTTAGTACAGAGCTCTAGAGAAGAGGAGAACGTCCAAGCAGTACTAGGTAATCTTTGATCATCATCTTGCTCAAATTCATGGAGGAAATCATGTTACAAGGTTGGTTTGCTAGTTGTCTTACTTAGCTTTCTCGTCCTAGCCATATTTTCCCAACCATTCCTTGGAGAAACACCCTTGGCCAACCTGTGGATCTCAAGACACCAGTAAAGACTTGAAGCTTGGAAGCTTGGAGCTCAAGGAACGACCTTAAGGTGGGATTTATAACCCTAAACCTTTTGCTTTCTTATGCATATCTTTGTATTTGCAAAAGTAGCTTGTTCTTCTTTTCCCCATCTTTCCTTGCTTTCCTGCAACTAAAACCACGAAGAACATACCTTAATATGGAGGTATAAGAATATGGGCGTGATTACCAAAGTTACTTTATCAAACGGTCCTATTTTCCCCCCCTCTGACCAAACCATTTGAAGGGCAAACGGGTTCACAAGGTCGGTTGGAGCAAACGGGTTCAACCCATTTGAGGGCGTTGACCAAGCATTGAACGTTTGGGATTCCTGTTCATAATCAAGTAGGCTAATGACCCACCAAATTTGAGGGGTTAACTCCAAAGGAATCGTAGGTTGAAGGCCAATCAAGTAGGCAATCGAATTGAATTAAGTGCTGATTTTTCCAAACTGATTAACTTGAACTTTTTGGGCAAACGGGTTCAACCCATTTGAGTGAGTTGACCAAGCATTGACCATTTGGGCTTCCTGTTCATAATATGTTGAATTTCATTTATACAAAGAATCATAATCTAATTCTTAACCAATTGAAAGTTGAAGGCACTTCAACACCCTAACCCTAATCGGGTTAAAATTGCTGTTTTCAAGTATAGATTTTGTTGAGTTTTGGGTTGAAGGACCCAAACGGTCTCAAGACCGTTTGGGGGTTCCTCCAAACGGTCTCAAGACCATTTGGGAACAACCCAAGACCGTTTGAAGGTCTAAAGTTGAGGTAATTTGATGGGTTGAGGGTCCAATTGTAATAAGTTGATGAATTGATAAAAATGCTGATTTTAGACCAAATTCAAGTTCAACCCCAATCCAACTGACTTGGTTTTTGGTCAAACTTTGGGCAAATGGTCTCAAGATCGTTTGGAGGTCATCCAAACGATCTCAAGACCGTTTGGGCCAAGTTTGGGCCCAATTGGAGTTCAATTGATAGGTTCAACCTTGATTTGATTCACATTGTTGAAAATTGATGATTAGCCGATGGGAAACCTTAATTGAGTTAGATTTAACTCTAATTGGCTTTCAATTGAAAGTCAAATTGGTGTTCAATTGATTGAGGCTCATCCTAATTGACTCAATTTGTAAGTGGTTAACATGGCTTGGGCCAATTGAAGGCTTCAACATAGGATATCCTATTCTATCATAACCTTTATATCACCTTTCATGTCCATACCCGTTTCAATCCAAATGGGTTCACACCCGTTTCAACTCAAACGAGTCCACACCCATTTCAATCCAAATGGGTTCACACCCGTTTCAACTCAAACGAGTCCACACCCATTTCAATCCAAATGGGTTCACACCCGTTTCAACTCAAATGAGTCCACACCCGTTTCAATCCAAATGGGTTCACACATGTTTCAACTCAAATGGGTTCACACCCGTTTCAACTCAAATGGGTTCACACTCATTTCAATTCAAATGGGTTCACACTCGTTTCAACTTAAATGGGTTCAATTGAGTGATACCTTGTTTTAATCAAACCCTAATCACATGATGGTGATGTGTTGACTTGTGTTAGTCAATGAGGACTTAATCCAACCTAATCTAGAGTGGTGTAATCACCATCTACTAGTTAGAGGAGAGAGAAAGTACCAATTATGGTGGAAACTCAAGTAAAATACCTTCAATATACATGAATGTGCATGAATAGGGTATGATCCACTATGTGAAATCATGGAAACCCTAATTATGATAATTGATGAATCTTAATCTTATCTGAGGTCTTTAATGATGATGTTTCTCATACATGGTGATGTGATGAGATCAATTCACCATGAGGTGAATAGTAAACCCTAATTCTAGGGTGATGACATGTATGATGAATAGTAAACCCTAATTCTAGGGTGATGACATGTATTATGAATAGTAAACCCTAATTGATGAAAATCAGGGAAACCTAGCTCTTGTATGAGTAGGGAGATACAACTTCTTTAAATGAGTTATTTACTGATATCAGTTGATTTAACCATGCAGGTTCCTATATGAGGATAATCATATCCAGGTATGGATGATGATACTATATTCATTAAAAGCATGTTGTTAGCTTTATGAATAGTGACATATATCATGATGCCTTGTTAATAGCATCTTATGAGATTGATAGGCTGTGAGAGCCATGAATACCATCAAGGTCATGCTTTAAGAGATGACTTGTGATGAGAGTATTGAGAAATGATAATTGATGAGAGTTAGGCTTGTTACATTTAGTATTCTTCCTTCATAGCTGCTATGCTAATGATTAATGTTTGAGAACTTGTATGATGATAAAAGAATACTAAATTGTACCTAACTAATCAAGTATAATCATACCATGTAGAGCCCTGATCATAGATCCATCATAGTCAGAATGTATATGATGGTGAAATAGGTTTTCCTAAGGGAACTCCTGGAGCACATACTTTTGAGTATGTGGGGTATATGGATGTGTAAAACCTTAAATCCTAGTGTAGGAATTAATGTAGATGTATCTTAATCTATCAATCCTTCACTATGTGTCTATGTCGGGGTGATGTAACACTAATCTCCCGAGGAAGTCTTTTATACCGCATCGATGAGAGATAAATAAGAAATTCTTCGATGGCGAAGAGAGTACAGAATGCCACTGTGACTCTAATAGCGAAGTACCAGAATACCCTGGTAAGCTATAGAAGCAGAGACACTAGATGTCTTGCATGTTGATCCTCACACTGACTGAGGAAGATGAGGTCATAAGAATCCGGCTCTTTTGATGACCTATGTATGATACCGATGCGACTTAATAGTGATCGGTTGGAGTATGAGCGGTATACCTCATCTCCGCAGGGCATAATGATGTTTGTAAAACATAATCAACCGCGTAGCATATCTGCTTTGATTGAACTACGAGATACATTGGTTGAAGATACATTACTTAGTATACATGTGCTTCATATTCCTTAAATGTTGTTGTTCTAATTGATAACAATCTGTTGTTGATTACCTTAAAGCTTTTATTGCTTATATTGTTCTTGATTTCTATAATAAAGCTTCTGGCAGAGAGTTATAACTCTCGCTGGGACAATTATTT
Source organism: Alisma plantago-aquatica (assembly GCA_963693085.1). Taxonomy (NCBI): domain Eukaryota; kingdom Viridiplantae; phylum Streptophyta; class Magnoliopsida; order Alismatales; family Alismataceae; genus Alisma; species Alisma plantago-aquatica. The sequence goes on from OY856413.1 coordinate 19,686,143, forward strand.
AAAATTGTCTCACCTTATAGATTTCAACTTTTTAGGTGGTCGTCGAGGACGAAGGAACCAGTCTGCAGGTGATCAATATCAGCAGCAGCAGCAGCAGCACCAGGAGCAGCAGTAAATCTCAGGTGGAGATTCAGACTGCTGAGTTATGTAGTTAGATAGTCAGTCTTATGTGTTCTCTGTACTCTCAGGTCCTTGGAGTCTTTTGGTCTGAGATTTTGGTTTTGAGTTCTTGAGATTTTGTATCATGTTGTATATAATTACTCAAGAAGTAATTATCAGAGATGTAACAGTTTATCTCCTTTTTATGAAAGAAGTTTTTATGAATTCAAGCCCTTATCTCGAAAAGTTTTAATTTCCCGTGATTTTTGTCTTCCGCTGTTAATCGATTGCTTCCGCTAAGTTTATATCGTGGTTTGGAGATCGGAGCCCACAATTAAGTGGTATCAGAGCTCTAGGTTCGCTGAGTCTAAAGAGACATCATATGAAGGAATATGATGAGGTATGATGGATTTTTCCCAAGTTTGGGCACCAAGGTGCAGCTTGTGGAGCAACCCTTGTGCTTAAAACCCTAATTTTGGTGAAAAGTGCAATTTACCCAAAATATGGAGTGCAACCTGTAAAATATACCTTCTAATATATCTTTTATGACTCTTTACATCATTTAGAGAAGAAATGATGAGAGGGGTGCTTCAATTAAATAATTGAATAAGAAGGATGACTTTTGTAGTGAAAACACCTAGTAAGAGTAAGGAGACCCTTCATATATGTACCTTAGTATGCATGTTGGTTTTCTTTACCCTTAGATCTTGAGTTTTGATGAGATTTGCATAAGATTATCATGCCTGGACGTGCCTTAGAAAGAAGAAGGGACTTATATGAGAAATCTATGTTTTAGAGGTCCTTATGGTGGAAAACAACCTAAGGTATATAAGCCTAGTTCCTTGTAAAACAACCAAACGTATTCCCTTCACTTCCTCACTTCTCATCTTTCTCAACCGACCAAGTCAAAGCTCTGGAGCTCAGGGAAACGACCAACCTGTTCTAAGGTAAGAGAGCACCATCTTCTAGCTTGGATTCATGGAGGAAATCCTTGTATAAGGTTGGTTTCATGGTTAATTTACTTAGCTTTCTCTTCCTAGTCGATCCTTCCCAACCTTTCTTGAAGAAACAACCTTGGATGACCTGTGGAGCTCAAGCCACCATTAATGTTTTGAAGCTTGGAAGCTTGGAGCTCTAGGAACAACATTTGAGGCGGGTTTTATAACTCTACACCTTGCTTTGTTATGCATACTTTTATTCTTGCAAATAATAGTTAGTTCTTCTTCTTCCCCATCTTTCTTTGCACTCTTGCAAGCTTTTTCGTGAAGAACAGACCTTGGTTTCAAGGTTGAAGATGAAGGGCGTTAATACCTATGTTGGTCCTTATCCAACTTTATCAAATGGGTTCAACTCGTTTCACCTCAAATGGGTTCAACTCGTTTCACCTCAAATGGGTTCAACTCGTTTCACCTCAAATGGGTTCAAATCGTTTCACCTCAAATGGGTTCACCTCGTTTCACCTCAAATGGGTTCAACTCGTTTCACCTCAAATGGGTTCAACTCGTTTCACCTCAAACGGGTTCACACTCGTTTCACCTTAAATGGGTTCAACTCGTTTCACCTCAAATGGGTTCAACTCGTTTCACCTCAAACAGGTTCACACTCGTTTCAATCTAAACGGGTTCACACTCGTTTCAATCCAAATGGGTCACACTCGTTTCAACCTAAATGGGTTCAATTAAAGGATACCTTGTTTTATGTAAACTCTAATAACATGATAGTGGTGAATTGGTTTATGTTAATCAACAAGGACTTAAACCAACCCTATCTAGAGTGATGTAATCACCTTTCATCGGGAAGGAGAGAGAGAAAGTACCATTTATGGTTAAAACTCAAATAAAGTACCTTCAATATATATGAATATGCAGGATTAGGGTATGATCCACTTTAAGAGATCATGAAAACCCTAATTAAGATAATTGATGAGTCTTAACCCTAATTTTTTGTAACGCTCGGGCCCACTGCCCAAGGCTCTAGTAGAGTTTCAGGAATGAAGACTGGCCCCACAAACCACCACTAGCCTTAACTGGGCACTTTGTCTACACTGACGTGCAAGTCAGGATCAACTTCCCGACTGGTCACCCATCCTAGTACTACTCCAAGATGAGCACGCTTAACTATGGAGTTATTTAGTGATGGGCTCCCAGAAAAGGAGGTGCACCTTGGTGATATGGGTAGTCCAATCATTCCTTTTAAGATCATGTTATCCGAGGCCTCAAATCTTGGGATGTTACAATATCCCCCACTTAGACTTTTGACGTCCTCGTCAAGGCTCAACTATATGGCCTCATAATCTGACCCCATTTCAGTGCAGACCCACAATGGCCCATGGACACCCAACTCCCATCCACGACTACCAACGCAAGGGCGGCTCCATCTCGTCTCTACGGATAGCCCTTTCCAACTTGCCTGGACCGCATGGCTCAAGACTGGCATGCCACATGCCCATCTGGGCCCCACCTACTGGAGGGGTTATGGCTCTGATACCATTTGTAACGCCCGGACCCACTGCCCAAGGCTCTAGTAGAGTTTCAGGAATGAAGATTGGCCCCACAAACCACCACTAGCCTTAACTGCACACTTTGTCTACACTGACGCGCAAGTCAGGATCAACTTCCCGACTGGTCACCCATCCTAGTACTACTCCAAGATGAGCACGCTTAACTATGGATTTCTTTAGTGATGGGCTCCCAGAAAAGGAGTTGCACCTTGGTGATATGGGTAGTCCAATCATTCCTTTTAAGATCATGTTATCCGAGGCCTCAAATCATGGGATGTTACAATTCCCTGACCTGGGTTATAAACTAACCCTAGGTGTTTTGCCTAAATATGTAATTAAACCCTGGTGATTATCTTTTGGCATGTAACTAAGTTCCTAAAGGAACATATACTTTCAATTTTGTCCTTTTTAAACAAAGTTGTAGTATTGTTTGGTAATACAGGGACCTTTGTACAAATTACCCAGTCAAGGGGTTAACTTGCAAAATTACACAGGTTGAGATGTTACTCTGATGATGAGTCATCATATGAGTGAATATGATGAGGTAAGGTGGATTTCCCAAGCTTGAGCACCAAGATGCAGCTTGTGGAATGATCCTTGTGCTTAAAAACCTTATTTTGGTGTAAAGTGCAATTTACCCAAAATGTGGGGTGCAACTTGTGATATACACCATCTAGAACATCTTTTATGACTCTTGGCATCATTTAAAGTTATAATGATGAAGAGGTCACTTCAATTGAATAAATTAATTAAGAATGATAACCCTTATAAATTAAATAATCAAGTTATAAGCCTAATAACCCTCCTATATGTGCAACTTAGTAAGAAGTTGACCTTCTTCACCTTTGGACCTTGGGTTTAAGATGAGTTTTGCTTAAGTATGAAAGGAAGAAACGTGGCTTATAATAAGGATAAGGGACGTGCCTAAAAGAAAGGAGGGACCTAATTAAGAAAAGGAGAAACTAGTTGTCCTTATGTTGGAAATGACCCCAAGATATATATACACCCTTCCTTTATTTGTAAAGGAACGTTTCCTTCCTTCCTTTCTTATTTCCTTGCTTAGACCGACTTAGGACAGAGCTCTGGAGAAGTGGAGAACGGCCAAGCAGTTCTAGGTAATCTTTGATCATCATCTTGCTCAAATTCATGGAGGAAATCATGTTACAAGGTTGGTTTGCTAGTTTTCTTACTTAGCTTTCTCGTTCTAGCCATCTTTTCCCAACCGTTCCTTGGAGAAACACCCTTGGCCGACCTGTGGAGCTCAAGACACCATTAAAGACTTGAAGCTTGGAAGCTTTGAGCTCAAGGAACGACCTTAAGGCGGGTTTTATAACTCTAAACCTTTTGCTTTCTTATGCATATCTTTGTATTTGCAAAAGTAGCTTGTTCTTCTTTTCCCCATCTTTCCTTGCTTTCCTGCAACTAAAACCACGAAGAACATACCTTAGTCTAGAGGTAGAAGAAGATGGGTGTGATTACCAAAGTTACTTTATCAAACGGTCATGTTTTCCCCCCCTCTGACCAAACCGTTTGAAGGGCAAACGGGTTCACAAGGTTGGTTGGAGCAAACGGGTTCAACCCGTTTGAGGGCGTTCACCAAGCGTTGACCGTTTGGGATTCCTGTTCAGAATCATGTAGGCTAATGACCCACCAAATTTGAGGGGTTAACTCCAAAGGAATTGTAGGTTGAAGGCCAATCAAGTAGGCAATCGAATTGAATTAAGTGCTGATTTTTCCAAACTGATCAACTTGAACTTTTTGGGCAAACGGGTTCAACCCATTTGAGTGAGTTGACCAAGCGTTGACCGTTTGAGATTCCTGTTCATAATATGTTGAATTTCCTTTCTACAAAGAATCATAATCTAATTCTTAACCAATTGAGAGTTGAAGGCACTTCAACACCCTAACCCTAATCGGGTTAAAATTGTTGTTTTCAAGTATAGATTTTGTTGAGTTTTAGGTTGAAGGACCCAAACGGTCTCAAGACCATTTGGGGGTTCCTCCAAATGGTCTCAAGACCGTTTGGGCACAACCCAAGACCGTTTGAAGGTCTAAAGTTGAGGTAATTTGATGAGTTGAGGGTCCAGTTGTAATAAGTTGATGAATTGATAAAAATGCTGATTTTAGACCTAATTCAAGTTCAACCCTAATCCAACCGACTTGGTTTTTGGTCAAACTTTGGGAAAATGGTCTCAAGATCGTTTGGAGGTCATCCAAACAATCTCAAGACCGTTTGGTCCAAGTTTGGGCCCAATTGGAGTTCAATTGATAGGTTCAACCTTGATTTGATTCACATTGTTGAAAATTGATGATTAGCCGATTGGAAACCTTAATTGAGTTAGACTTAACTCTAATTGGCTTTCAAGTGAAGGTCAAATTGGTGTCCAATTGATTGAGGCTCATCCTAATTGACTCAATTTGTAAGTGGTTAACATGGCTTGGGCCAATTGAAGGCTTCAACATAGGATATCCTATTCTATCATAACCTTTATATCACCTTTCATGTCCACACCCGTTTCAATCCAAATGGGTTCACACCCGTTTCAACTCAAACGAGTCCACACCCGTTTCAATCCAAATGGGTTCACACCCGTTTCAACTCAAACGAGTCCACACCCGTTTCAATCCAAATGGGTTCACACCCGTTTCAACTCAAACGAGTCCACACCCGTTTCAATCCAAATGGGTTCACACCCCTTTCAATTCAAACGAGTCCACACCTGTTTCAATCCAAATGGGTTCACACCCGTTTCAACTCAAACGAGTCCACACCCGTTTCAATCCAAATGGGTTCACACCCGTTTCAACTCAAATGGGTTCACACCCGTTTCAACTCAAATGGGTTCACACTCGTTTCAATTTAAATGGGTTCACACTCGTTTCAACTTAAATGGGTTCAATTGAGTGATACCTTGTTTTAATCAAACCCTAATCACATGATGGTGATGTGTTGACTTGTGTTAGTCAATGAGGACTTAATCCAACCTAATCTAGAGTGGTGTAATCACCATCTACTAGTTAGAGGAGAGATAAAGTACCAATTCTGGTGGAAACTCAAGTAAAATACCTGTGATATGTCTAGGGTTGAGTATGGTTAGGTGTTTGAAGGTCTAAAGGTACTAAGCTGATATACAATGCAATGTTGATTTGGTGATCAATCCAATGAACCAAACCCCAATTGGATTGCTTATATTTGAGTGATATGATGGGCAAATGGTCTCAAGAATGTTTGGAGGTCATCCAAACGACCTCAAGACCGTTTGGGGTCAGGTCATACCCAATTTGGATGATGGTTCAATGGTTTCAAAGCAACTAGTCTTACATTGATTAGTGTTGTTGAATCATTGATTCCAAACCCTAATTCAATTGAATCAAACCCTAATTGATGATCAATTGAGGGTCAATTGAGGGTCAAATTAGTTGAAGGTTGACTTATCAAACTCAATTGAAGTATGAATATAGGTCCAATTGATGATTGGTTCCATGAATTCAATGATTGAAGGAATCAACATTGGAAACCCTAATTCAATTGGATACCTCGTGTTATTGAAGGTCCAATTGATCAAACCTTTTTATAAACCTAATGTAATTAGGTGAGAGATACATTAATGGTACTAAGTAAGAATGCTTAACAAATGCATGGATCCAATACATGATGAAAACCCTAATTGATGTTGATTCCATGTATAACCCCAATAAGAGGTTGTCTACATGTGAAATCACTAATTAGGATGAATAGTAAACCCTAGTTGAGGGTGTATCCAAGTGAAACCCTAGTTGAGGGTGTATCCATGTGGAATCCTAATTGAGGGTGATTTCATGAGAAACCCTAATTGGGAATGATTAGTAAACCCTAATTATGGGCAATGTGATATGCAATCCCTAATGAAGGGTGATGCTATATACAATCTCTATTCTAAAGAAGGGAGATGGTATGTGAAACCCTAATCCATGATGAAAGAATAGAATTCATACTTGAATATGATTTATGAGGTGAGCCCCTGTGGCACGACCGTGCAAGGTAGCACGGCCGTGGTGGATTTCACTTTGCACGACCATGCAAGGTAGCACGGACGTGGTGGCTTCCCTTTGCACGGCCGTTCTTGGTTACACGGCCGTGGTGCTCTATGCTTGACTTAGAGATGAATTGAAAGTGACCTAACATGGTCGTTTTGTTAATTTCCAACCTAAGGATGAGAGAGAAACTCATACCTTGTGATGATAATCATTTAATGATACATGATGAATGTAATAAGTATGAATGAATACTTAGGATATCAATGAATGCCCCAGAGGTATGGAATAATGTATTAAGGGTTGGACAGATAATGAGATCATGAACTCTTTATTAATGAGAAATGGGGAACCCTAACCCTAATTTGGGTAAAGGGAATGAAAAGCCCTAGTTGATAGTAAACCCTTATTCCTAGTAGAGGAATAATGGTGTTACAATCACATCACGTGATGTGATGAATATCTTGTATGACTGTTATCATGCCTAATAACCATACAAATATTATGAGATGATGTATATAGCTAGTGTGAGCTGTGACATTTATATAATAAATGTTGATTGGCATTATGTGCCTTAATGTTGTTGTTTCTTAGTAAAAGAAGCAATATGCATGGACTTTTATGAGTCACATGAGTAAGTTGTTACCTAGTGAGAGGTGACAATATATTTCATGTCCTTGTGAGCCAGGTGTGATGCTTGTGTAACAAGTATCATGAATGTCTTGGTCAGATGACCTGAAGGTGATAGTTACCTGAAAAAGGTACAATAATGCTCAATGATGAGTTAAGGGTTTGAATACCCAGAACCATATGATTATGGTGATGATAAAGTGAAGGGATGATAATTCCCAGTATTGAAATGAGGGACTGAGTTCCCAGGGTCTTTGAAAGACTGATAAATATCTGATAAAAGTAGTACATGTCTCTTTATAGCATTGTTGTAATAAGTTATGTTTGAGAACTTGGCTGATGCTAAAAGAATATGAGAATGTACTTAATAAATCAAGTGAAATCTATTCATGTAGTGCTCTGACCATAGATCCATCATCGTCAGGAATAGGTGATGGTGAAACGGGTGCCTGCGGCAAAACTCGGAGCACATATTTTGAATATGTGGGGGTAAATGGGCGAAAATATCCTTACGTCCTCTTGAAGAGATTGTTGGAAGGTAAACAAGAAACCTCTCAATCCTTCATGAATATGTCGAGATGGATGTATCATGAATCTCCCAATGATACTTAATGTCGGATCGAGGAGATAAACAAGAAATCTCTCGATTGGCGATGAGAGTGTAGTTGATGCTGTAACTCTGTAGCAAAGGTGCCAGAATACCCTGGCTAGCTAGTTAGCAGAGACATGAGATGTCCTGCATGTGGTCTCGTACTGATCGAGACAGATGAGGTCATAAGAATCCGGCTCTTTTGATGACCTATGTATGGTACCGAGGCGATTTCGTAATGGTCGGTTGGAGTATGAGCGGTATATCTCATCTCCTCAAAGCATAAGTGTGATTGTAAAATGTAATCAGCCGTATAGCATGTTTGCTTAAGGATTGAATACAGAGATTCATTGGCTGATGTTGTACTTCTTTGTGCATTCCTTAGTAGATATATGCTAATTATGTTTCTTTATATTCTCTGCAAAGTAGACAGATGAATTACTTATCTACCATGGGTAGATGCAATGACCTCCTTGAGAATGGAGATTATCTTATTCTTTTCTATGATGAATAATTCTGCCTGATAATGTAAAAGTAACCCCTACTCAGTTTTAATTTGATAAACTGCAATAACAATGTTTTTGGCGGAGAGTTATATCTCTCGCTGGGGCAATTTTCAATTGTCTCACCCCCGTGGGAAACATTTTTAGGTATGCATGGAAGGCAGAGCAGAAACCCTAGAACAGGGAAAGAGTAGCAGCAACAGCAGGGACAGCAATAAAATCTCAGGTGGAAATATTGTCTGTCTAGTCATATAGATAGTAGTCTTATGTATCGTCTCTGTACTCTCAAGTCCTCAGAGTTTTAAATGTATCAATCTGAGTTTTGGCTTAGTGCCTCAAAGTTTTTATACTGCCTGTGTATATTTAAATTACCCAGTCAAGGGGTTAACTTGCAAAATTACACAGGTTGAGATGTTCCTCTGATGATGAGTCATCATATCAGTGACTATGATGAGGTAAGGTGGATTTCCCAAGCTTGAGCACCAAGATGCAGCTTGTGGAATGATCCTTGTGCTTAAAAACCTTATTTTGGTGTAAAGTGCAATTTACCCAAAATGTGGGGTGCAACTTGTGATATACACCATCTAGAACATCTTTTATGACTCTTGGCATCATTTAAAGTTATAATGATGAAGAGGTCACTTCAATTGAATAAATTAAATAAGAATGATAACCCTCCTATATGTGCAACTTAGTAAGAAGTTGACCTTCTTCACCTTTGGACCTTGGGTTTAAGATGAGTTTTGCTTAAGTATGAAAGGAAGAAACGTGGCTTATAATAAGGAGAAGGGACGTGCCTAAAAGAAAGGAGGGACCTAATTAAGAAAAGGAGAAACTAGTTGTCCTTATGTTGGAAATGACCCCAAGATATATATACACCCTTCCTTTGTTTGTAAAGGAACGTTTCCTTCACTTACTTTCTTATTTCCTTACTTAGACCGACTTAGGACAGAGCTCTGGAGAAGAGGAGAACGGCCAAGTAGTTCTAGGTAATCTTTGATCATCATCTTGCTCAAATTCATGGAGGAAATCATGTTACAAGGTTGGTTTGCTAGTTTTCTTACTTAGCTTTCTCATTCTAGCCATCTTTTCCCAACCTTTCCTTGGAGAAACACCCTTGGCCGACTTGTGGAGCTCAAGACACCATTAAAGACTTGAATCTTGGAAGCTTGGAGCTCAAGGAATGACCTTAAGGCGGGTTTTATAACTCTAAACCTTTTGCTTTCTTATGCATATCTTTGTATTTGCAAAAGTAGCTTGTTCTTCTTTTCCCCATCTTTCCTTGCTTTCCTGCAACTAAAAACAAAAAGAACATACCTTATTCTGGAGGTAGAAGAAGATGGGCGTGATTACCAAAGTTACTTTATCAAACGGTCATGTTTTCCCCCCCTCTGACCAAACCGTTTGAAGGGCAAACGGGTTCACAAGGTCGGTTGGAGCAAACGGGTTCAACCCGTTTGAGGGCGTTGACCAAGCATTGACCGTTTGGGATTCCTGTTCATAATCATGTAGGATAATTACCCACCAAAATTTAGGGGTTAACTCCAAAGGAATCGTAGGTTGAAGGCCAATCAAGTAGGCAATCGAATTGAATTAAGTGCTGATTTTTCCAAACTGATTAACTTGAACTTTTTGGGCAAATGGGTTCAACCCGTTTGAGTGAGTTGACCAAGCGTTGACCGTTTGATATTCCTGTTCATAATATGTTGAATTTCATTTCTACAAAGAATCATAATCTAATTCCTAACCAATTGAGAGTTGAAGGCACTTCAACACCCTAACCCTAATCGGGTTAAAATTGTTGTTTTCAAGTATAGATTTTGTTGAGTTTTGGGTTGAAGGACCAAAACGGTCTCAAGACCATTTGGGGGTTCCTCCAAACGGTCTCAAGACCGTTTGGGCACAACCCAAGACCGTTTGAAGGTCTAAAGTTGAGGTAATTTGATGGGTTGAGGGTCCAATTGTAATAAGTTGATGAATTGATAAAAATGCTGATTTTAGACCTAATTCAAGTTCAACCCTAATCCAACCAACTTGGTTTTTGGTCAAACTTTGGGAAAACGGTCTCAAGATCGTTTGGAGGTCATCCAAACGATCTCAAGACTTTTGGGCTAAGTTTGGGCCCAATTGGAGTTCAATTGATAGGTTCAACCTTGATTTGATTCACATTGTTGAAAATTGATGATTAGCCGATTGGAAACCTTATTTGAGTTAGACTTAACTCTAATTAGCTTTCAATTGAAGGTCAAATTGGTGTCCTATTGATTGAGGCTCATCCTAATTAACATGACTTGGGCCAATTGAAGGCTTCAACATAGGATATCCTATTCTATCATAACCTTTATATCACCTTTCACTTCCACACCCGTTTCAATCCAAATGGGTTCACACCCGTTTCAACTCAAACGAGTCCACACCCGTTTCAATCCAAATGGGTTCACACCCGTTTCAACTCAAACGAGTCCACACCTGTTTCAATCCAAATGGGTTCACACCCGTTTCAACTCAAACGAGTCCACACCCGTTTCAATCCAAATGGGTTCACACCCGTTTCAACTCAAACGAGTCCACACCCATTTCAATCCAAATGGGTTCACACCCGTTTCAACTCAAATGGGTTCAAACTCATTTCAATTCAAATGGGTTCACACTCGTTTCAACTTAAATGGGTTCAATTGAGTGATACCTTGTTTTAATCAAACCCTAATCACATGATGGTGATGTGTTGACTTGTGTTAGTCAATGAGGACTTAATCCAACCTAATATAGAGTGGTGTAATCACCATCTACTAGTTAGAGGAGAGAGAAAGTACCAAATATGGTGGAAACTCAAGTAAAATACCTTCAATATACATGAATGTGCATGAATAGGGTATGATCCACTATGTGAAATCATGGAAACCCTAATTATGATAATTGATGAATCTTAATCTTATCTGAGGTCTTTAATGATGATGTTTCTCATACATGGTGATGTTATGAGATCAATTCACCATGAGGTGAATAGTAAACCCTAATTCTAGGGTGATGACATGTATGATGAATAGTAAACCCTAATTCTAGGGTGATGACATGTATTATGAATAGTAAACCCTAATTGATGAAAATCAGGGAAACCTAGCTCTTGTATGAGTAGGGAGATACAACTTCTTTAAATGAGTTATTTACTTATATCAGTTGATTTAACCATGAAGGTTCCTATATGAGGATAATCATATCCATGTACGGATGATGATACTATATTCATTAAAAGCATGTTGTTAGCTTTATGAATAGTGACATATATCCTGATGTCTTGTTAATAGCATCTTATGAGATTGATAGGCTGTGAGAGCCATGAATACCATCAAGGTCATGCTTTAAGAGATGACTTGTGATGAGAGTATTGATAAATGATAATTGATGAGAGTTAGGCTTGTTACATTTAGTATTCTTCCTTCATAGCTGCTATGCTAATGATTAATGTTTGAGAACTTGTATGATGATAAAAGAATACTAAATTGTACCTAACTAATCAAGTATAATCATACCATGTAGAGACCTGATCATAGATCCATCATAGTCAGAAGTTATATGATGGTGAAATAGGTTTTCCTAAGGGAACTCCTGGAGCACATACTTTTGAGTATGTGGGGTATATGGATGTGAAAAACCTTACATCCTAGTGTAGGAATTGATGTAGATGTATCTTAATCTATCAATCCTTCACTATGTGTTTATGTCGGGGTGATGTAACACTAATCTCCCGAGGAAGTCTTTTATACCGCATCGATGAGAGATAAATAAGAAATTCTTTGATGGCAAAGAGAGTACAGAATGCCACTGTGACTCTAATAGCGAAGTACCAGAATACCCTGGTAAGCTATAGAAGCAGAGACACTAGATGTCTTGCATGTTGATCCTCACACTGACTGAGGAAGATGAGGTCATAAGAATCCGGCTCTTTTGATGACCTATGTATGATACCGATGCGACTTAATAGTGATCGGTTGGAGTATGAGTGGTATACCTCATCTCCGCATGGCATAATGATGTTTGTAAAACATAATCAACCGCGTAGCATATCTGCTTAGTTTGAACTACGAGATACATTGGTTGAAGATACATTACTTAGTATACATGTTCTTCATATTCCTTAAATGTTGTTGTTCTAATTGATAACAATCTGCTGTTGATTACCTTAAAGCTTTTATTGCTTATATTGTTCTTGATTGCTATAATAAAGCTTCTGGCGGAGAGTTATAACTCTCGCTGGGACAATTATTTAAAATTGTCTCACCCCGTAGATTTCAACTTTTTAGGTCATCGTCGAGGACGAAGGAACCAGTCTGTAGGTGATCAGTATCAGCTGCAGCAGCACCAGGAGCAGTAGTAAATCTCAGGTGGAGATTCAGACTGCTGAGTTGTGTAGTTAGATAGTCAGTCTTATGTGTTCTCTGTACTCTCAGGTCCTTGGAGTCTTTTGGTCTAAGATTTTGGTTTTGAGTTCTTGAGATTTTGTATCATGTTGTATATAATTACTCAAGCAGTAATTATCAGAGATGTAACAGTTTATCTCCTTTTTATGAAAGAAGTTTTTATGAATTCAAACCCTTATCTCGAAACATTTTAATTTCCCGTGATTTTTGTCTTCCACTGTTAATCGATTGCTTCCGCTAAGTTTATATCGTGGTTTGGAGATCGGAGCCCACAATTAAGTGCTCCTTCATTATGTGTTTATGTCGGGGTGATGTAACACTAATCTCCCGAGGAAGTCTTTTATACCGCATCGATGAGAGATAAACAAGAAATCTTTCGATGGCGAAGAGAGTACATAATGCCACTGTGACTCTAATAGCAAAGTACTAGAATACCCTGGTAAGCTATAGAAGCAGAGACACTAGATGTCCTGCATGTTGATCCTCACACTGACTGAGGAAGATGAGGTCATAAGAATCCGGCTCTTTTGATGACCTATGTATGATACCGATGCGACTTAATAGTGATCGGTTGGAGTATGAGTGGTATACCTCATCTCCGAAAGGCATAATGATGTTTGTAAAACATAATCAACCACGTAGCATATCTGCTTAGATTGAACTACGAGATACATTGGTTGAAGATACATCACTTAGTATACATGTTCTTCATATTCCTTAAATGTTGTTATTCTAATTGATAACAATCTGCTGTTGATTACCTTAAAGCTTTTATTGCTTATATTGTTCTTGATTGCTATAATAAAGCGTCTGGCGGAGAGTTATAACTCTCACTGGGACAATTATTTAAAATTGTCTCACCCCGTAGATTTCAACTTTTTAGGTGGTCGTCGAGGACGAAGGAACCAGTCTGCAGGTGATTAGTATCAGCAGCAGCAGCACCAGGAGTAGCAGTAAATCTCAGGTGGAGATTTAGACTGCTGAGTTGTGTAGTTAGATAGTCAGTCTTATGTGTTCTCTGTACTCTCAGGTCCTTGGAGTCTTTTGGTCTGAGATTTTGGTTTTGAGTTCTTGTAGTATGTGAATATCTGGAATGTTTCTCCCCAAGTAGAGGTAGAGGACGAAGCCTACCACTACAAGAGACTCGCAGTTTAGCATCAATGTCAGTCACAGGACCACCCATACCACAACAACTGCAAAGAAGCTGCTACAACTGTGGGAAGGTGGGACACTTGATGAAGGATTGCAGGTCTAGGCCTGTCAGTGTGACACAGCCTCTGAGGCAGGATCAACAGGGATCACAGAGAAGGCAGTCTCAAGGAGCAGCTAGAGGACGTGGGAAAGAGTCTCAGGCTGGATCATCAGCACCACCTCAACACCAGGCTACAGCGAGGTTCTATGCTATGAACCCACCAGAGGCAGTGGTCAATCCACAAGTAGTGGCAGGTCAGATGGAACTTTTATATTCTGATAAGTCTAAATCTTGTGTAGTATGTGTTCTGATTGACCCGGGTGCTACACATTCTTTCTTCACTTGAAGAGTGATTCGCAACTGCAATATGACTGTCAGTCATAGGGTAGATAGTTTGTTGTTGGAGACTCCGTTGAGTGGGTCTGCCATTCTGCAGGAGGTATGTTCTCCCTGCATCCTCTTCTTTTCTGATCATCGCATTCAAGTGGATCTTATACCACTTGATATGCAAGGATTTGATATAATCCTAGGAATGGATACCTTAGAGAGGTATATAGTTGTCTTGTATTGTGAGTCCAAGTTGGTTGTGTTTGCTGATGAAAGCAACACATGGATCTTTCAAGGAGAAAGAAAGATTCTGCCCACCTGTCTTGTATCAGCTATGGTTGCTGATAAGCTGATGAGGCAAGGATGTTATGCATTCTTGGCCCATGTGGTAGATGTTACCAAGGAGAGTCCCAATCCTACTAAAGTTCCTATAGTCAGGGAATTCGAGGATGTGTTTCCTGAAGAACTTCCTGGCATACCACCACCTCGGGAGATTGATTTTGAGATCAATTTGGTCCCAGATACGAAGCCCATAGCCCAGACTCCGTATAGGATGGCGCCTGCCGAGATGGCAGAACTCAAGAAACAACTTCAAGAGTTACTTGAGAAAGGTTTCATCCGACCAAGTACCTCACCTTGGGGTGCTACGGTTTTGTTTGTTAAAAAGAAAGATGGGTCAATGTGGTTGTGCATTGACTACAGACAACTTAATAAAGTAACAATAAAGAACAAGTACCCTTTGCCGAGGATTGATGATCTTTTTGACCAGTTGCGTGGTGCAACAGTCTTCTCAAAGATAGATTTGAGATCTGGATATCATCAACTCCGCATTAAGGACAGTGACATATCCAAGTCTGCCTTTAGGACAAGATATGGTCACTATGAGTTCACGGTTATGTCGTTCGGACTAACCAATGCACCAGCTGCATTCGTGGAACTCATGAATAGAGTCTTTCGACCCTTCCTTGATCAGTGTGTTGTCGTCTTCATAGATGACATTCTGATTTATAGTAAGGATGCTCAGCAGCATGAGCAGCATCTTCACCAAACTTTGACCTTGCTAAGAGAACATAAGCTATACGCTAAGTTTAACAAGTGCGAGTTCTGGTTACCTGAAGTGTCTTTTCTTGGACATGTGGTATCTGCCTCGGGTATTCGTGTTGACCCTAAAAAGGTAGAATCTGTTCTACAATGGGAACAACCGAAAACACCGACGGAGATTACAAGTTTCTTGGGGTTAGCTGGTTACTATCGAAGGTTTATTAAGAATTTCAGTTCTATAGCCTTACCTTTGACCAAGTTAACACAGAAAGATGTTCCTTTTTCTTGGAGTGATAAGTGTCAACAGTCTTTCCAACTGTTGAAGGAGAGGTTGACAAGTGCACCTGTGCTTGTGCTACCTGAGCAAGGAAAAGGATATGTAGTCTTCTGTGATGCCTCCAAGAATGGACTTCGATGTGTGTTGATGCAGGATAAACAAGTGATTTCTTTTTCTTCCCGACAGCTTAAGAAGCACGAGGAGAATTATCCGACACATGATCTGGAGTTAGCTGCTGTGGTTCATGCCTTGAAAATCTGGAGGCATTATCTCTACGGAGAAACATTCCAGATCTTCACAGACCACAAGAATCTTCAGTATATCTTCTCTCAGCATGAGCTTAACATGAGGCAACGTCGCTGGATGGAGTTAATCAAGGACTATGACTGTACGATTGATTACCATCCGGGCAAGGCCAATGTGGTTGCAGATGCCTTGAGTAGGAAATTAGCAATATCAACCATGGATAGAGTACAACTAAGTTCTTTAGTATGCTCTAGGAGAGATATGCTTATCTCTTTAAGGCAAAACAATGTAAAGTTGAAGGTGTCATTGTTAGCCGGTTTGTTAGATGAGATGCATATTAAACCTACTCTAAGAGAGCAGATAAGGGAGGCACAATTAGAGGATGCTACAGTTCAGCAGATCAGATCTGAGAATGGTGATGAGAAATGTAATGGTTTCCATGATTCAGATGACCAGGTGGCATGCTATCATGGGAGGATGATAGTGCCAGATGTGGATAACCTGAGGAAGCTAGTTCTGGAGGAAGCTCATTCTTTGATGTATGCTATGCATCCAGGGAGCACCAAGATGTATCGAAATTTGAAAGATATGTATTGGTGGCCAGGAATGAAGAAGGATGTAGCTGAGTTTGTTCTAAGGTGTCCAGTGTGTCAGCAGGTTAAGGCTGAGCACCAGAAGCCTATAGGAACAATGCAACCTTTACCCATACCATAGTGGAAGTGGGACCATGCGACCATGGACTTTGTTGTTGGCCTACCCAGGATAAGAAAAGGACATGATTCCATTTGGGTAATTGTTGATAGGTTGACAAAGACAGCGCATTTCTTGCCTGTTAAAACAACCTATTTTGCTGAGAGGTTATCCCAGTTGTATGTGCAAGAGATAGTGCGGTTGCACGGAGTTCCTGTCTCTATAGTTTCTGATAGAGGTCCCCAGTTCACAAGTTGTTTTTGGGAGCAGTTACACAGAGCCTTAGGCACCAAGTTAAGGTTTAGTACAACCTTTCACCCACAGACCGATGGACAGTCAGAAAGGACTATACAGACATTAAAAGACCTGTTGAGAGCATGTGTTCTCCAGTTTCCCAGAAGCTGGGATCTACACCTAAGTTTGATAGAGTTTTCCTATAACAATAGCTATCAACATAGTATTGATATGGCACCCTATGAAGCTTTGTATGGTAGACGTTGTAGATCACCCTTATGTTGGTATGAGACTGGTGAGCACTAGTTGTTAGGTCATGATCTTGTACATCATACTACGGAAAAGATTAAAGTAATACAACAACAGATTAAGACTGCACAAGATAGACAAAAATCTTATGATGACAAGCGTCGTAGACCGTTGGAGTTCCAGGTTGGAGACATAATATATCTCAAGGAGTCCTTCGCTTTGGAAGGAAAGGGAAGTTAGCTCCTAGATTTATAGGGCCTTATCCAATCATTGAACGGGTTGGGAAGGTAGCCTATAGACTAGAGTTACCACCAGAATTACAAAAACTACATCCTGTTTTTCACATTTCCATGCTAAGGAAATGTCACCACGACACCGTGTCAGTTCTACAACCTATGGAAGTAGAATTGAACGAAGATATAACTTATGAGGAAGGACCATTATCAATCCTTGATAACAGAATTAAAAAGCAAAAGAAGAAAGATATAAGCCTTGTGAAAGTCCTCTGGAACCACCGTGGTGTTGAAGAAGCCACTTGGGAACTAGAGGATGAAATGAGAAGGAAATACCCTGCTCTTTTCTCTTAATATGTTTTATCGATTTCGGGGACGAAATCCTTGTAAGGGGTGGATAATTTGTAACATCCCTGACCTGGGTTATAAACTAACCCTAGGTGTTTTGCCTAAATATGTAATTAAACCCTGGTGATTATCTTTTGGCATGTAACTAAGTTCCTAAAGGAACATATACTTTCAATTTTGTCCTTTTTAAACAAAGTTGTAGTATTGTTTGGTAATACAGGGACCTTTTTGCAAATTACCCAGTCAAGGGGTTAACTTGAAAAATTACACAGATTGAGATGTTCCTCTGATGATGAGACATCATATGAGTGAATATGATGAGGTAAGGTGGATTTCCCAAGCTTGAGCACCAAGATGCAGCTTGTGGAATGATCCTTGTGCTTAAAAACCTTATTTTGGTGTAAAGTGAAATTTTGGTGTAAAGTGCAATTTACCCAAAATGTGGAGCTCCAACCGACCTTGTGAACCCATTTTCCCTTCAAACGGTTTGGTCAGAGGGGGGGGGGGGAAACATGACCGTTTGATAAAGTAACTTTGGAAATCACGCCCATCTTCTTCTACCTCCAGATTAAGGTATGTTCTTCGTGGTTTTAGTTGCAGGAAAGCAAGGAAAGATGGGGAAAAGAAGAACAAGCTACTTTTGCAAATACAAAGATATGCATAAGAAAGCAAAAGGTTTAGAGTTATAAAACCCGCCTTAAGGTCGTTCCTTGAGCTCCAAGCTTCCAAGCTTCAAGTCTTTAATGGTATCCTGAGCTCCACAGGTTGGCCAAGGGTGTTTCTCCAAGGAAAGGTTGGGAAAAGATGGCTAGGACGAGAAAGCTAAGTAAGAAAACTAGCAAACCAACCTTGTAACATGATTTCCTCCATGAATTTGAGCAAGATGATGATCAAAGATTACCTAGAACTGCTTGGCCATTCTCCTCTTATCCAGAGCTCTGTCCTAAGTCGGTCTAAGCAAGGAAATAAGAAAGGAAGTGAAGGAAACGTTCCTTTACAAACAAAGGAAGGGTGTATATATATCTTGGGGTCATTTCCAACATAAGGACAACTAGTTTCTCCTTTTCTTAATTAGGTCCCTCCTTTCTTTTAGGCACGTACCTTCTCCTTATTATAAGCCACGTTTCTTCCTTTCATACTTAAGCAAAACTCATCTTAATCCCAAGGTCCAAAGGTGAAGAAGGTCAACTTCTTACTAAGTTGCACATATAGGAGGGTTATTAGGCTTATAACTTGATTATTTAATTTATAAGGGTTATCATTCTTATTTAATTTATTCAATTGAAGTGACCTCTTCATCATTATAACTTTAAATGATGCCAAGAGTCATAAAAGATGTTCTAGATGGTGTATATCACAAGTTGCACCCCTCATTTTGGGTAAATTGCACTTTGAACCAAAATAAGGTTTTTAAGCACAAGGATCATTCCACAAGCTGCATCTTGGTGCTCAAGCTTGGGAAATCCACCTTACCTCATCATATTCACTCATATGATGACTCATCATCAGAGGAACATCTCAACCTGTGTAATTTTGCAAGTTAACCCCTTGACTGGGTATTTTGCATAAAGGTCCATGTATTACCAAACACCCTAGGTGTTTTGCCTAAATATGTAATTAAACCCTGGTGATTATCTTTTGGCATGTAACTAAGTTCCTAAAGGAACATATACTTTCAATTTTTTCCTTTTTAAACAAAGTTGTAGTATTGTTTGGTAATACAGGGACCTTTGTGCAAATTACCCAGTCAAGGGGTTAACTTGCAAAATTACACATGTTGAGATGTTCCTCTGATGATGAGTCATCATATGAGTGAATATGATGAGGTAAGGTGGATTTCCCAAGCTTGAGCACCAAGATGCAGCTTGTGGAATGATCCTTGTGCTTAAAAACCTTATTTTGGTGTAAAGTGCAATTTTCCCAAAATGTGGGGTGCAACTTGTGATATACACCATCTAGAACATCTTTTATGACTCTTGGCATCATTTAAAGTTATAATGATGAAGAGGTCACTTAAATTGAATAAATTAAATAAGAATGATAACCCTTATAAATTAAATGCATCTCAAGTGCATCTCAAGTTGCACCCCACAAAGTTATACAACAACAACTTAAGACTACACAGGATAGGCAAAAATCTTATGCTGACAAGCGTCGTAGACCGTTGGAGTTCCTGGTTGGAGACATAATGTATCTCAATGTCTCGCCTTGGAAAGGAGTCCTTCGCTTTGGAAGGAAAGGGAAGTTAGCTCCTAGATTTATAGGGCCTTATCCAATCATTGAATGGGTTGGGAAGGTAGCCTATAGACTAGAGTTACCACCAGAATTACAAAAACTACATCCTGTTTTTCACATTTCCATGCTAAGGAAATGTCACCCCGACACCGTGTCAGTTCTACAACCTATGGAAGTAGAATTGAATGAAGATATAACTTATGAGGAAGGACCAGTATCAATCCTTGATAACATAATTAAAAAGCTAAAAAGAAAGATATAAGCCTTGTGAAAGTCCTCTGGCACCACCGTGGTGTTGAAGAAGCCACTTGGGAACTAGAGGATGAAATTAGAAGGAAATACCCTGCTCTTTTCTCGTAATATGTTTTATCGATTTCGGGGACGAAATCCTTGTAAGGGGTGGATAATTTGTAACATTCCTGACCTGGGTTATAAACTAACCCTAGGTGTTTTACCTAAATATGTAATTAAACCCTGGTGATTATCTTTTGGCATGTAACTAAGTTCCTAAAGGAACATATACTTTCAATTTTGTCCTTTTTAAACAAAGTTGTAGTATTGTTTGGTAATACAGGGACCTTTGTGCAAATTACCCAGTCAAGGGGTTAACTTGCAAAATTACACAGGTTGAGATGTTCCTCTGATGATGAGTCATCATATGAGTGAATATGATGAGGTAAGGTGGATTTCCCAAGCTTGAGCACCAAGATGCAGCTTGTGGAATGATCCTTGTGCTTAAAAACCTTATTTTGGTGTAAAGTGCAATTTACCCAAAATGAGGGGTGCAACTTGTGATATACACCATTTAGAACATCTTTTATGACTCTTGGCATCATTTAAAGTTATAATGATGAAGAGGTCACTTCAATTGAATAAATTAAATAAGAATGATAACCCTTATAAATTAAATAATCAAGTTATAAGCCTAATAACCCTCCTATATGTGCAACTTAGTAAGAAGTTGACCTTCTTCACCTTGGGACCTTGGGTTTAAGATGAGTTTTGCTTAAGTATGAAAGGAAGAAACGTGGCTTATAATAAGGAGAAGGTACATGCCTAAAAGAAAGGAGGGACCTAATTAAGAAAAGTAGAAACTAGTTGTCTTTATGTTGGAAATGACCCCAAGATATACATACACCCTTCCTCTGTTTGTAAAGGAATGTTTCCTTCACTTCCTTTCTTATTTCCTTGCTTAGACCAACTTAGGATAGACCTATGGAGAAGAGGAGAACGGCCAAGCAGTTCTAGGTAATCTTTGATCATCATCTTGCTCAAATTCATGGAGGAAATCATGTTACAAGGTTGGTTTGCTAGTTTTCTTACTTAGCTTTCTCGTTCTAGCCATCTTTTCCCAACCTTTCCTTGGAGAAACACCCTTGGCCGACATGTGGAGCTCAAGACACCATTAAATACTTGAAGCTTGGAAGCTTGGATCTCAAGGAACGACCTTAAGGCGGGTTTTATAACTCTAAACCTTTTGCTTTCTTATGCATATCTTTGTATTTGCAAAAGTAGCTTGTTCTTCTTTTCCCCATCTTTCCTTGCTTTCCTGCAACTAAAACCACGAATAACATACCTTAGTCTGGAGGTAGAAGAAGATGGGCCTGATTACCAAAGTTACTTTATCAAACGGTCTTGTTTTCCCCCCCTCTGACCAAACCGTTTGAAGGGCAAACGGGTTCACAAGGTCGGTTGGAGCAAACGGGTTCAACCCATTTGAGGGCGATGACCAAGCATTGACCGTTTGGGATTCATGTTCATACTCATGTAGACTAATGACCCACCAAATTTGAGGGGTTAACTTCAAAGGAATCGTAGGTTGAAGGCCAATCAAGTAGGCAATCGAATTGAATTAAGTGCTGATTTTTCGAAACTGATAAACTTGAACTTTTTGGGCAAACGGGTTCAACCCGTTTGAGTGAGTTGACCAAGCATTGACCGTTTGAGATTCCTGTTCATAATATGTTGAATTTCATTTCTACAAATAATCATAATCTAATTCCTAACCAATTGAGAGTTGAAGGCACTTGAACACCCTAACCCTAATCGGGTTAAAATTGTTGTTTTCAAGTTTAGATTTTGTTGATTTTTGGGTTGCAGGACCCAAACGGTCTCAAGACCGTTTGGGGGTTCCTCCAAACGGTCTCAAGACCGTTTGGGCACAACCCAATACCGTTTGAAGGTCTAAAGTTGAGGTAATT
The DNA here is from genome assembly GCA_963693085.1 of Alisma plantago-aquatica. Lineage (NCBI taxonomy): Eukaryota > Viridiplantae > Streptophyta > Magnoliopsida > Alismatales > Alismataceae > Alisma > Alisma plantago-aquatica. The sequence continues at coordinate 19,708,169 of OY856413.1, forward strand.
TGATGGGTTGAGGGTCCAATTGTAATAAGTTGATGAATTGATAAAAATGCTGATTTTAGACCAAATTCAAGTTCAACCCTAATCCAACCGACTTGGTTTTTGGTCAAACTTTGGGCAAACGGTCTCAAGATCGTTTGGAGGTCATCCAAATGATCTCAAGACCGTTTGGGCCAAGTTTGGGCCCAATTGGAGTTCAATTGATAGGTTCAACCTTGATTTGATTCACATTGTTGAAAATTGATGATTAGCCGATTGGAAACCTTAATTGAGTTAGACTTAACTCTAATTGGCTTTCAATTGAAGGTCAAATTGGTGTCCAATTGATTGAGGCTTATCTTAATTGACTTAATTTGTAAGTGGTTAACATGGCTTGGGCCAATTGAAGGCTTCAACATAGGATATCCTATTCTATCCTAACCTTTATATCACCTTCCAAGTCCACACCCGTTTCAATCCAAATGGGTTCACACCCGTTTCAACTCAAACGAGTCCACACCCGTTTAAATCCAAATGGGTTCACACCCGTTTCAACTCAAACGAGTCCACACCCGTTTCAATCCAAATGGGTTCACACCCGTTTCAACTCAAACGAGTCCACACCCGTTTCGATCCAAATGGGTTCACACCCGTTTCAACTCAAACGAGTCCACACCCGTTTCAATCCAAATGGGTTCACACCCATTTCAACTCAAATGGGTTCACACCCGTTTCAACTCAAATGGGTTCACACCCGTTTCAACTCAAATGGGTTCACACTCATTTCAATTCAAATGGGTTCACACTCGTTTCAACTTAAATGGGTTCAATTGAGTGATACCTTGTTTTAATCAAACCCTAATCACATGATGGTGATGTGTTGACTTGTGTTAGTCAATGAGGACTTAATCCAACCTAATCTAGAGTGGTGTAATCACCATCTACTAGTTAGAGGAGAGAGAAAGTACCAATTATGGTGGAAACTCAAGTAAAATACCTTCAATATACATGAATGTGCATGAATAGGGTATGATCCACTATGTGAAATCATGGAAACCCTAATTATGATAATTGATGAATCTTAATCTTATCTGAGGTCTTTAATGATGATGTTTCTCATACATGGTGATGTTATGAGATCAATTCACCATGAGGTGAATAGTAAACCCTAATTCTAGGGTGATGACATGTATGATGAATAGTAAACCCTAATTCTAGGGTGATGACATGTATTATGAATAGTAAACCCTAATTGATGAAAATCAGGGAAACCTAGCTCTTGTATGAGTCGGGAGATACAACTTCTTTAAATGAGTTATTTACTGATATCAGTTGATTTAACCATGCAGGTTCCTATATGAGGATAATCATATCCAGGTATGGATGATGATACTATATTCATTAAAAGCATGTTGTTAGCTTTATGAATAGTGACATATATCATGATGCCTTGTTAATAGCATCTTATGAGATTGATAGGCTGTGAGAGCCATGAATAAAATCGAGGTCATGCTTTAAGAGATGACTTGTGATGAGAGTATTGAGAAATGATAATTGATGAGAGTTAGGCTTGTTACATTTAGTATTCTTCCTTCATAGCTGCTATGCTAATGATTAATGTTTGAGAACTTGTATGATGATAAAAGAATACTAAATTGTACCTAACTAATCAAGTATAATCATACCATGTAGAGCCCTGATCATAGATCCATCATAGTCAGAAGTTATATGATGGTGAAATAGGTTTTCCTAAGGGAACTCCTGGAGCACATACTTTTGAGTATGTGGGGTATATGGATGTGTAAAACCTTACATCCTAGTGTAGGAATTGATGCAGATGTATCTTAATCTATCAATCCTTCACTATGTGTTTATGACGGGGTGATGTAACACTAATCTCCCGAGGAAGTCTTTTATACCGCATCGATGAGAGATAAACAAGAAATTCTTCGATGGCAAAGAGAGTACAGAATGCCACTGTGACTCTAATAGTGAAGTACCAGAATACCCTGGTAAGCTATAGAAGCAGAGACACTAGATGTCCTGCATGTTGATCCTCACACTGACTGAGGAAGATGAGGTCATAAGAATCCGGCTCTTTTGATGACCTATGTATGATACCGATGCGACTTAATAGTGATCGGTTGGAGTATGAGCGGTATAGCTCATCTCCGCAGGGCATAATGATGTTTGTAAAACATAATCAACCGCGTAGGATATCTACTTAGATTGAACTATGAGATGCATTGGTTGAAGATACATTACCTAGTATACATGTTCTTCATATTCCTTAAATGTTGTTGTTCTAATTGACAACAATCTGCTGTTGATTACCTTAAAGCTTTTATTGCTTATATTGTTCTTGATTGCTATAATAAAGCTTCTGGAGGAGAGTTATAACTCTCGCTGGGACAATTATTTAAAATTGTCTCACCCTGTAGATTTCAACTTTTTAGGTGGTCGTCGAGGACGAAGGAACCAGTCTGCAGGTGATCAGTATCAGCAGCAGCAGCACCAGGAGCAGCAGTAAATCTGAGGTGGAGATTCAGACTACTGAGTTGTGTAGTTAGATAGTCAGTCTTATGTGTTCTCTGTACTCTCAGGTCCTTGGAGTCTTTTGGTATGAGATTTTGGTTTTGAGTTCTTGAGATTTTGTATCATGTTGTATATAATTACTCAAGAAGTAATTATCAGAGATGTAACAGTTTATCTCCTTTTTATGAAAGATGTTTTTATGAATTCAAGCCCTTATCTCGAAAAGTTTTAATTTTCTGTGATTTTTGTCTTCCGCTATTAATCGATTGCTTCCGCTAAGTTTATATCGTGGTTTGGAGATCAGAGCCCACAATTAAGTGGTATCAGAGCTCTAGGTTCGCTGAGTCTACAGAGACATAGGACTTAGGATGTTGAGTCTATCCATAGTGTTTCTTTCCTATCTAATAGAGTCTTCTGCTCCTCAGGAGAAGAAGATAAGTTAAGGATGTACGGACCACACGAAGAACATGAGGAGTATGAGGCTGAGAGTAGTGTCGCTGCACCCCGAGGAGGTGCAAGAAACCCGGAGATAGAGCAACCTGTACCTGAGCCACCTCAGTTTGACCCAGCTGACATGGGTAACCCAGCTGTCCAGACTATGTTCGGGCAGTTTATGACTGCCATGACACACATTACCGATAGGATGCCCATGCCTGCACCTAGGGCAACTGCCCAGCCTAAAGGACAAGGTATCGGTAAGACGTTCGAGCGACTTCGTCGTGTCGGAGAAACCGAGTACTTTGGAACAGCTGATCCTGCAGATGTTGATCTGTGGTTAACAGAGTTAGAGAAAGCTTTTCAAATCCTTAACATCCCCAAAGGTGAGAAAGTTAGACATGCTCTCTATCTTCTCAAAGGAAGTGCTGGTCACTGGTGGACCATGGAAGAGCAGAAGAGGCCTGGAATAGAGATCTCGTGGGAAGACTTTCGTCGGGAATTTGTCCACAGATATTTTCCAAAAACCTTCCTGGATGAGAAGATCTCTCAGTTTGAGCAGGATTGGGACTCTCCTTGGTAACATCTACCACATGGGCCAAGAATGCATAACATCCTTGCCTCATCAGCTTATCAGCAACCATAGATGATACAAGACAGGTGGGCAGAATCTTTCTTTCTCCTTGAAAGATCCATGTGTTGCTTTCATCAGCAAACACAGCCAACTTGGACTCACAATCCAAGACAACTCTATACCTCTCTAAGGTATCCATTCCTAGGATTATATCAAATCCTTGCATATCAAGTGGTATAAGATCCACTTGAATGCAATGATCAGAAAATTAGAGGATGCAGGGAGAACATACCTCCTGTAGAGCGGCAGACCCACTCAAAGGAGTCTCCAACAACAAACTATCTGCCCTATGACTGACAGTCATACTGCAGTTACGAATCACTCTTCGAGTGATGAAAGAGTGCGTAGCACCCGGGTCAATCAGAACAGATACTACACAAGATTTAGACATATCAGAATATAAAAGTTCCATCTGACCTGCCACTACTTGTGGATTGACCACTGCCTCTGGTGGGTTCGTAGCATAGAACCTCGATGTAGCCTGGTGTTGAGGTGGTGCTGATGATCCAACCTGAGATGCTTTCCCACGTCCTCTAGCTGCTCCTTGAGACTGCCTTCTCTATGATCCCTGTTGATCCTGCCTCAGAGGCTGTGTCACACTGACAAGCCTAGACCTGTAGTCCTTCATCAAGTGTCCCACCTTCCCACAGTTGTAGCAGCTTCTTTCTAGTTGTTGTGGTATGGGTGGTCCTGTGACTGACATTGATGCTGAACTGCGAGTCTCTTGTAGTGGTAGGCTTCGTCCTCTACCTCTACTTGGGGACCACTGTGTCTGAAAACCAGATCTGGGTGGTGGAGGTGTAGGTGCAGAGAATCTAAGCTTCTTAAAGTCTCTAGATGAAGAACCCTGGAACTACGGATATCTCTTATGGGTTTGTCTCTTCTCGATTACGGATTTCTCTATCCTTCAGACTGACTCAACGAAGGTAGCAAACCTCTCCCGACTCTCTAGGGTGGATACGGGAGTAGTCAAGTCAGCATTTAAACCCTTCTCGAACCTTCTAATCCTCTCTTCTTCTGTGGCAGCCATGTGCGGACAGAATCGCAACAAATCCTATAGTCAGGGAATTTGAGGATGTGTTTCCTAAAGAACTTTCTGGTATACCACCACCTCGGGAGATTGATTTGAGATCAATTTGGTCCCAGATACGAAGCTCATAGCCCAGACTCCGTATAGGATGGCACCTGACGAGATGGAAGAACTCAAGAAACAACTTCAAGAGTTACTTGAGAAAGGTTTCATCCGACCGAGTACCTCACCTTGGGGTGCTCTGGTTTTGTTTGTTAAAAAGAAAGATGGGTCAATGCGGTTGTGCATTGACTACAGACAACTTAATAAAGTAACAATAAAGAACAAGTACCCATTGCCGAGGATTGATGATCTTTTTTACCAGTTGCGTGGTGCAACAGTCTTCTCAAAGATAGATTTGAGATCTGGATATCATCAACTCCGCATTAAGGACAGTGACATATCCAAGTCTGCCTTTAGGACAAGATATGGTCACTATGAGTTCACGGTTATGTCGTTCGGACTAACCAATGCACCAGCTGCATTCATGGAACTCATGAATAGAGTCTTTTGACCCTTCCTTGATCAGTGTGTTGTCGTCTTCATAGATGACATTCTGATTTATAGTAAGGATGCTCAGCAGCATGAGCAGCATCTTCGCCAAACTTTAACCTTGCTAAGAGAACATAAGCTATACGCTAAGTTTAGCAAGTGCGATTTCTGGTTACCTGAAGTGTCTTTTCTTGGACATGTGGTATCTGCCTCAGGTATTCGTGTTGACCCTAAAAAGGTAGAATATGTTCTACAATGGGAACAACCGAAAACACTGACGGAGATTAGAAGTTTCTTGGGGTTAGCTGGTTACTATCGAAGGTTTATTAAGAATTTCAGTTCTATAGCCTTACCTTTGACCAAGTTAACCCGGAAAGATGTTCCTTTTTCTTGGAGTGATAAGTGTCAACAGTCTTTCCAACTGTTGAAGGAGAGGTTGACAAGTGCACCTGTGCTTGTGCTACCTGAGCAAGGAAAAGGATATGTAGTCTTTTGTGATGCCTCCAAGAATGGACTTGGATGTGTGTTGATGCAGGATAAACAAGTGATTTCTTTTGCTTCCCGACAGCTTAAGAAGCACGAGGAGAATTATCCGACACACGATCTGGAGTTAGCTACTGTGGTTCATGCCTTGAAAATCTGGAGGCATTATCTCTACGGAGAAACATTCCAGATATTCACAGACCACAAGAATCTTCAGTATATCTTCTCTCAGCATGAGCTTAACATGAGGCAACGTCGCTGGATGGAGTTAATCAAGGACTACGACTGTACGATTGATTACCATCCGGGCAAGGCCAATGTGGTTGCAGATGCCTTGAGTAGGAAATCAGCAACATCAACCATGGATAGAGCACAACTAAGTTCTTTAGTATGCTCTAGGAGAGATATGCTTATCTCTTTAAGGCAAAACAATGTACAGTTGAATGTGTCATTGTTAGCCGGTTTGTTAGCTGAGATGCATATTAAACCTACTCTAAGAGAGCAGATAAGGGAGGCACAGTTAGAGGATGCTGTAGTTTAGCAGATCGGATCTGAGTATGGTGATGAGGAACGTAATGGTTTCCATGATTCAGATGACCAAGTGGCATGCTATCATGGGAGGATGATAGTGCCAGATGTGGATAACCTGAGGAAGCTAGTTCTAGAGGAAGCTCATTCTTCAATGTATGCTATGCATCCAGGGAGCACCAAGATGTATCGAAATTTGAAAGATATGTATTGGTGGCCAGGAATGAAGAAGGATGTAGCTGAGTTTGTTCTAAGGTGTCCAGTGTGTCAGCAGGTTAAGGCTGAGCACCCGAAGCCTCCAGGAACAATGCAACCTTTACCCATACCACAGTGGAAGTGGGACCATGTGACCATGGACTTTGTTGTTGGCCTACCCAGGACAAGCAAAGGACATGATTCCATTTGGGTAATTGTTGATAGGTTGACAAAGACAGTGCATTTCTTGCCTGTCAAAACAACCTATTCTGCTGAGAGGTTATCCAAGTTGTATGTGCAAGAGATAGTGTGGTTGCACGGAGTTCCTGTCTCTATAGTTTCTGACAGAGGTACCCAGTTCACAAGTCATTTTTGGGAGCAGTTACACAGAGCCTTAGGCACCAAGTTAAGGTTTAGTACATCCTTTCACCCACAGACTGATGGACAGTCTGAAAGGACTATACAGACCTTGGAAGACCTGTTGAGAGCATGTGTTCTCCAATTTCCTGGAAGTTGGGATCTACACCTAAGTTTGATAGAGTTTGCCTATAACAATAGCTATCAACATAGTATTGATATGGAACCCTATGAAGCTTTGTATGGTAGACGTTGTAGATCACCCTTATGTTGGTATGAGACTGGTGAGCACCAGTTGTTAGGTCATGATCTTGTGCAACAAACTACAGAGAAGATTAAAGTTATACAACAACAGCTTAAGACTGCATAGGATAGGAAGAAGTCGTATGCTGATAAACGTCGTAGACCCCTAGAGTTCCAGTTTGGAGACAGAGTGTATCTCAAGGTCTCACCGTGGAAAGGAGTCCTTCGTTTTGGAAGAAAAGGGAAGTTAGCTCCTAGGTTTTTGGGACCTTATCCAATCTTTGAGCGAGTTGGAAAGGTAGCCTATAGACTAGAGTTGCCTCAGGAGTTGTAGAGGTTACATCCTGTTTTTCACATTTCCATGCTAAGGAAATGTCACCCCGACACCGTGTCAGTTCTACAACCTATGGAAGTAGAATTGAATGAAGATATAACTTATGAGGAAGGACCAGTATCAATCCTAGATAACAGAATTAAAAAGCTAAAGAAGAAAGATATAAGCCTTGTGAAAGTCCTCTGGAACCACCGTGGTGTTGAAGAAGCCACTTGGGAACTAGAGGATGAGATGAGAAGGGAATACCCTGCTCTTTTCTCTTAATATGTTTTATCGATTTCGGGGACGAAATCCTTGTAAGGGGTGGATAATTTCTAACATCCCTGACCTGGGTTATAAACTAACCCTAGGTGTTCTGCCTAAATATGTAATTAAACCCTGGTGATTATCTTTTGGCATGTAACTAAGTTCCTAAAGGAACATATACTTTCAATTTTGTCCTTTTTAAACAAAGTTGTAGTATTGTTTGGTAATACAGGGACCTTTGTGCAAATTACCCAGTCAAGGGGTTAACTTGCAAAATTACATAGGTTGAGATGTTCCTTTGATGATGATTCATCATATGAGTGAATATGATGAGGTAAGGTGGATTTCCCAAGCTTGAGCACCAAGATGCAGCTTGTGGAATGATCCTTGTGCTTAAAAACCTTATTTTGGTGTAAAGTGCAATTTACCTAAAATGTGGGGTGCAACTTGTGATATACACCATCTAGAACATATTTTATGACTCTTGGCATCATTTAAAGTTATAATGATGAGAAGGTCACTTCAATTGAATAAATTAAATAAGAATGATAACCCTTATAAATTAAATAATCAAGGTATAAGCCTAATAACCCTCCTATATGTGCAACTTAGTAAGAAGTTGACCTTCTTCACCTTTGGACCTTGGGTTTAAGATGAGTTTTTCTTAAGTATGAAAGGAAGAAACGTGGCTTATAATAAGGAGAAGGGACGTGCCTAAAAGAAAGGAGGGACCTAATTAAGAAAAGGAGAAACTAGTTGTCCTTATGTTGGAAATGACCCCAAGATATATATACACCCTTCCTTTGTTTGTAAAGGAACGTTTCCTTCACTTCCTTTCTTATTTCTTTTCTTAGACCGACTTAGGACAGAGCTCTGGAGAAGAGGAGAACGGCCAATCAGTTCTAGGTAATCTTTGATCATCATCTTGCTCAAATTCATGGAGGAAATCATGTTACAAGGTTGGTTTGCTAGTTTTCTTACTTAGCTTTCTCGTTCTAGCCATCTTTTCCTAACCTTTCCTTGGAGAAACACCCTTGGCTTACTTGTGGAGCTCAAGACACCATTAAAGACTTGAATCTTGGAAGCTTGGATCTCAAGGAACGACCTTAAGGAGGGTTTTATAACTCTAAACCTTTTGCTTTCTTATGCATATCTTTGTATTTGCAAAAGTAGCTTGTTCTTCTTTTCCCCATCATTCCTTGCTTTCCTGCAACTAAAACCAAGAAGAACATACCTTAGTCTGGAGGTAGAATAAGATGGGTGTGATTACCAAAGTTACTTTATCAAACGGTCATGTTTTCCCCCCCTCTGACTAAACCGTTTGAAGGGCAAACGAGTTCACAAGGTCGGTTGGAGCAAACGGGTTCAACCCATTTGAGGGCGTTGACCAAGCATTGACCGTTTGGGATTCCTGTTCATAATCATGTAGGCTAATGACCCACCAAATTTGAGGGGTTAACTCCAAAGGAATCGTAGGTTGAAGGCCAATCAAGTAGGCAATCGAATTGAATTAAGTGCTGATTTTTCCAAACTGATTAACTTGAACTTTTTGGGCAAACGGGTTCAACCCGTTTGAGTGAGTTGACCAAGCGTTGACCGTTTGAGATTCCTGTTCATAATATGTTGAGTTTCATTTCTACAAAGAATCATAACCTAATTCCTAACCAATTGAGAGTTGAAGGCACTTCAACACCCTAACCCTAATCGGGTTAAAATTGTTGGTTTCAAGTATAGATTTTGTTGAGTTTTGGGTTGAAGGACCCAAACGGTCTCAAGACCGTTCGGGGGTTCCTCCAAACGGTCTCAAGACCGTTTAGGCACAACCCAAGACCGTTTGAAGGTCTAAAGTTGAGGTAATTTGATGGGTTGAGGGTCCAATTGTAATAAGTTGATGAATTGATAAAAATGCTGATTTTAGACCTAATTCAAGTTCAACCCTAATCCAACCGACTTGGTTTTTGGTCAAAGTTTGGGAAAACGGTCTCAAGATCGTTTGGAGGTCATCCAAACGATCTCAAGACCGTTTGGGCCAAGTTTGGGCCCAATTGGAGTTCAATTGATAGGTTCAACCTTGATTTGATTCACATTGTTGAAAATTGATGATTAGCCGATTGGAAACCTTAATTGAGTTAGACTTAACTCTAATTGGCTTTCAATTGAAGGTCAAATTGGTGTCCAATTGATTGAGGCTCATACTAATTGACTCAATTTGTAAGTGGTTAACATGGCTTGGGCCAATTGAAGGCTTCAACATAGGATATCCTATTCTATCATAACCTTTATATCACCTTTCATGTCCACACCCGTTTCAATCCAAATGGGTTCACACCCGTTTCAACTCAAATGAGTCCACACCCGTTTCAATCCAAATGGGTTCACACCTGTTTCAACTCAAATGAGTCCACACCCGTTTCAATCCAAATGGGTTCACACCCGTTTCAACTCAAACGAGTCCACACCCGTTTCAATCCAAATGGGTTCACACTCATTTCAACTCAAATGGGTTCACACCCGTTTCAACTCAAATGGGTTCACACTCGTTTCAATTCAAATGGGTTCACACTCATTTCAACTTAAATGGGTTCAATTGAGTGATACCTTGTTTTAATCAAACCCTAATCACATGATGGTGATGTGTTGACTTGTGTTAGTCAATGAGGACTTAATCCAACCTAATCTAGAGTGGTGTAATCACCATCTACTAGTTAGAGGAGAGAGAAAGTACCAATTATGGTGGAAATTCAAGTAAAATACCTTCAATATACATGAATGTGCATGAATAGGGTATGATCCACTATGTGAAATCATGGAAACCCTAATTATGATAATTGATGAATCTTAATCTTATCTGAGGTCTTTAATGATGATGTTTCCCATACATGGTGATGTTATGAGATCAATTCACCATGAGGTGAATAGTAAACCCTAATTTTAGGGTGATGACATGTATGATGAATAGTAAACCCTAATGCTAGGGTGATGACATGTATTATGAATAGTAAACCCTAATTGATGAAAATCAGGGAAACCTAGCTCTTGTATGAGTAGGGAGATACAACTTCTTTAAATGAGTTATTTACTGATATCAGTTGATTTAACCATGCAGGTTCCTATATGAGGATAATCATATCCAGGTATGGATGAGGATAATCATATCCAGGTATGGATGATGATACTATATTCATTAAAAGCATGTTGTTAGCTTTATGAATAGTGACATATATCCTGATGCCTTGTTAATAGCATCTTATGAGATTGATAGGCTGTGAGAGCCATGAATACCATCAAGGTCATGCTTTAAGAGATGACTTGTGATGAGAGTATTGAGAAATGATAATTGATGAGAGTTAGACTTGTTACATTTAGTATTCTTCCTTCATAGCTGATATGCTAATGATTAATGTTTGAGAACTTGTATGATGATAAAAGAATACTAAATTGTACCTAACTAATCAAGTATAATCATACCATGTAGAGCCCTGATCATAGATCCATCATAGTCAGAAGTTATATGATGGTGAAACAGGTTTTCCTAAGGGAACTCCTGGAGCACATACTTTTGAGTATGTGGGGTATATGGATGTGTAAAACCTTACATCCTAGTGTAGGAATTGATGTAGATGTATCTTAATCTATCAATCCTTCACTATGTGTTTATACCGGGGTGATGTAACACTAATCTCCTGAGGAAGTCTTTTATACCGCATCGATGAGAGATAAACAAGAAATTCTTCGATGGCGAAGAGAGTACAGAATGCCACTGTGACTCTAATAGTGAAGTACCGGAATAGCCTGGTAAGCTATAGAAGCAGAGACACTAGATGTCCTGCATGTTGATCCTCACACTGACTGAGGAAGATGAGGTCATAAGAATCTGGCTCTTTTGATGACCTATGTATGATACCGATGCGACTTAATAGTGATCGGTTGGAGTATGAGCGGTATAGCTCATCTCCGCAGGGCATAATGATGTTTGTAAAACATAATCAACCGCGTAGCATATCTGCTTAGATTGAACTATGAGATACATTGGTTGAAGATACATTACTTAGTATACATGTTCTTCATATTCCTTAAATGTTGTTGTTCTAATTGATAACAATCTGTTGTTGATTACCTTAAAGCTTTTATTGCTTATATTGTTCTTGATTGCTATAATAAAGCTTCTGGCGGAGAGTTATAACTCTCGCTGGGACAATTATTTAAAATTGTCTCACCCCGTAGATTTCAACTTTTTAGGTGGTCGTCGAGGACGAAGGAACCAGTCTGCAGGTGATCAGTATCAGCAGCAGCAGCACCAGGAGCAGTAGTAAATCTCAGGTGGAGATTCAGACTGCTGAGTTGTGTAGTTAGATAGTCAGTCTTATGTGTTCTCTGTACTCTCAGGTCCTTGGAGTCTTTTGGTCTGAGATTTTGGTTTTGAGTTCTTGAGATTTTGTATCATGTTGTATATAATTACTCAATAAGTAATTATCAGAGATGTAACAGTTTATCTCCTTTTTATGAAAGAAGTTTTTTTGAATTCAAGTCCTTATCTCGAAAAGTTTTAATTTCCTGTGATTTTTGTCTTCCGCTGTTAATCGATTGCTTCCGCTAAGTTTATATCGTGGTTTGGAGATCAGTGCCCACAATTAAGTGGTATCATAGCTCTTGGTTTGCTGAGTCTACAGAGACATAGGACTTAGGATGTTGATTCTATCCTTAGTGTTTCTTTCCTATCTAATAGAGTCTTCTACTCCTCAGGAGAAGAAGATAAGTTAAGGATGTACGGACCACACGAAGAACATGAGGAGTATGAGGCTGAGAGTAGTGTCGCTGCACCCCGAGGAGGTGCAAGAAACCCGGAGATAGAGCAACCTGTACCTGAGCCACCTCAGTTTGACCCTGCTGACATGGGTAACCCAGCTGTCCAGACTATGTTTGGGCAGTTTATGACTGCCATGACACACATCACCGATAGGATGCCCATGCCTGCACCTAGGGCACCTACCCAGCGTGAAGGACAAGGTATCGGTAAGACGTTCGAGCGACTTCGTCGTGTTAGAGAAACTGAGTACTTTGGAACAGCTGATCCTATAGATGCCGATCTTTGGTTAACAGAGTTAGAGAAAGCTTTTCAAATCCTTAACATCCCCGAAGGTGAGAAAGTTAGACATGTTGTCTATCTTCTCAAAGGAAGTGCTGGTCACTGGTGGACCATGGAAGAGCAGAAGAGGCCTGGAATAGAGATCTCGTGGGAAGACTTTCGTCGGGAATTTGTCCAAAGATATTTTCCAAAAACCTTCCTGGATGAGAAGATCTCTTAGTTTGAGAGACTGAGGCAGGGTATGATGAACATTAGCGAGTATGAGGCTAAGTTCATGGAGTTGTTGCGATTCTGTCCGCACATGGCTGCCACAGAAGAAGAGAGGATTAGAAGGTTCGAGAAGGGTTTAAACGCTGACTTGACTACTCCCGTGTCCGCCCTAGAGTTTCGGGAGAGGTTTGCTACCTTCGTTGAGTCAGTCCGAAGGATAGAGAAATCCATAGTCGAGAAGAGACAAACCCATAAGAGATATCCGCAGTTCCAGGGTTCTTCATCTAGAGACTTTAAGAAGCCTAGATTCTCTGCACCTACACCTCCACCACCCAGATCTGGTTTTCAGACACAGTGGTCACCAAGTAGAGGTAGAGGATGAATCCTACCACTACAAAAGACTCACAGTTCAGCATCAATGTCAGTCACAGGACCACCCAGACCACAACAACTGGAAAGAAGCTGCTACAACTGTGGGAAGGTGGGACACTTGATGAAGGACTGTAGGTCTAGGCCTGTCAGTGTGACACAGCCTCTGAGGCAGGATCAACATGGATCACAGAGAAGGCAGTCTCAAGGAGCAGCTAGAGGACGTGGGCAAGCGTCTCAGGCTGGATCATTAGCACCACCTCAACACCAGGCTACATCGAGGTTCTATGCTATGAACCCACCAGAGGCAGTGGTCAATCCACAAGTAGTGGCAGGTCAGATGGAACTTTTAAATTCTGATATGTCTAAATCTTGTGTAGTATCTATTCTGATTGGCCCGGGTGCTACACACTCTTTCATCACTCGATGAGTGATTCACAACTGCAATATGACTGTCAGTCATAGGGCAGATAGTTTGTTGTTGGAGACTCCGTTGAGTGGGTCTTCCGTTCTACAGGAGGTATGTTCTCCCTGCATCCTCTTCTTTTCTGATCATCGCATTCAAGTGGATCTTATACCACTTGATATGCAAGGATTTGATATAATCCTAGGAATGGATACCTTAGAGAGGTATAGAGTTGTCTTGGTTTGTGAGTCCAAGTTGGTTGTGTTTGCTGATGAAAGCAACACATGGATCTTTCAAGGAGAAAGAAAGATTCTGCCCACCTGTCTTGTATCAGCTATGGTTGTTGATAAGCTGATGAGGCAAGGATGTTATGCATTCTTGGCCCATGTGGTAGATGTTACCAAGGAGAGTCCCAATCCTGCTGAAGTTCCTATAGTCAGGGAATTCGAGGATGTGTTTCCTGAAGAACTTCCTGGTATACCACCACCTCGGGAGATTGATTTTGAGATCAATTTGGTCCCAGATACGAAGCCCATAGCCCAGACTCCGTATAGGATGGCGCCTTCCGAGATGGCAGAACTCAAGAAACAACTTCAAGAGTTACTTGAGAAAGGTTTCATCCGACCGAGTACCTCACCTTGGGGTGCTCCAGTTTTGTTTGTTAAAAAGAAAGATGGGTCAATGCGGTTGTGCATTGACTACAGACAACTTAATAAAGTAACAATAAAGAACAAGTACCCTTTGCCGAGGATTGATGATCTTTTTGACCAGTTGTGTGGTGTAACAGTCTTCTCAAAGATAGATTTGAGATCTGGATATCATCAACTCCGCATTAAGGACAGTGACATATCCAAGTCTGCCTTTAGGACAAGATATGGTCACTATGAGTTCACGGTTATGTCGTTTGGACTAACCAATGCACCAGCTGCATTCGTGGAACTCATGAATAGAGTCTTTCGACCCTTCCTTGATCAGTGTGTTGTCGTCTTCATAGATGACATTCTGATTTATAGTAAGGATGCTCAACAGCATGAGCAGCATCTTCGCCAAACTTTGACCTTGCTAAGAGAACATAAGCTATACGCTAAGTTTAGCAAGTGCGAGTTCTGGTTAACTGAAGTGTCTTTTCTTGGACATGTGGTATCTGCCTCGGGTATTCGTGTTGACCCTAAAAAGGTAGAATCTGTTCTACAATGGGAACAACCGAAAACACCGACGGAGATTAGAAGTTTCTTGGGGTTAGCTGGTTACTATCGAAGGTTTATTAAGAATTTCAGTTCTATAGCCTTACCTTTGACCAAGTTAACCCGGAAAGATGTTCCTTTTTCTTGGAGTGATAAGTGTCAATAGTCTTTCCAACTGTTGAAGGAGAGGTTGACAAGTGCACATGTGCTTGTGCTACCTGAGCAAGGAAAAGGATATGTAGTCTTCTGTGATGCCTCCAAGAATGGACTTGGATGTGTGTTGATGCAGGATAAACAAGTGATTTCTTTTGCTTCCCGACAGCTTAAGAAGAACGAGGAGAATTATCCGACACACGATTTGGAGTTAGTTGCTGTGGTTCATGCCTTGAAAATCTGGAGGCATTATCTCTACGGAGAAACATTCCAGATATTCACAGACCACAAGAATCTTCAGTATATCTTCTCTCAGCATGAGCTTAACATGAGGCAACGTCGCTGGATGGAGTTAATCAAGGACTACGACTGTACGATTGATTACCATCCGGGCAAGGCCAATGTGGTTGCAGATGCCTTGAGTAGGAAATCAGCAACATCAACCATGGATAGAGCACAGCTAAGTTCTTTAGTATGCTCTAGGAGAGAGATGCTTATCTCTTTAAGGTAAAACAATGTACAGTTGAAGGTGTCATTGTTAGCCGGTTTGTTAGTTGAGATGCATATTAAACCTACTTTAAGAGAGCAGATAAGGGAGGCACAGTTAGAGGATGGTGCAGTTCAGCAGATCAGATCTGAGTATGGTGATGAGGAACATAATGGTTTCCATGATTCAGATGACTAGGTGGCATGCTATCATGGGAGGATGATAGTGCCAGATGTGGATAACCTGAGGAAGCTAGTTCTGGAGGAAGCTCATTCTTCGATGTATGCTATGCATCCAGGGAGCACCAAGATGTATCGAAATTTGAAAGATATGTATTGGTGGCCAGGAATGAAGAAGGATGTAGTTGAGTTTGTTCTAAGGTGTCCAGTGTGTCAGCAGGTTAAGGCTGAGCACCAGAAACCTGCAGGAACAATGCAACCTTTACCCATACCACAGTGGAAGTGGGACCATGCGACCATGGACTTTGTTGTTGGCCTACCCAGGACAAGCAAAGGACATGATTCCATTTGGGTAATTGTTGATAGGTTGACAAAGACATCGCATTTCTTGCCTGTCAAAACAACCTATTCTGCTGAGAGGTTATCCCAGTTGTATGTGCAAGAGATAGTGCGGTTGCACGGAGTTCCTATCTCTATAGTTTCTGACAGAGGTCCCCAGTTCACAAGTCAATTTTGGGAGCAGTTACACAGAGCCTTAGGCACCAAGTTAAGGTTTAGTACAGCCTTTCACCCACAGACTGATGGACAGTCTGAAAGGACTATACAGACCTTGGAATACCTATTGAGAGCATGTGTTCTCCAGTTTCCTGGAAGTTGGGATCTACACCTAAGTTTGATAGAGTTTGCCTATAACAATATCTATCAACATAGTATTGATATGGCACCCTATGAAGCTTTGTATGGTAGATGTTGTAGATCACCCTTATGTTGGTATGAGACTGGTGAGCACCAGTTGTTTGGTCCTGATCTTGTGCAGCAAACTACAGAGAAGATTAAAGTTATACAACAACAGCTTAAGACTGCACAGGATAGGCAGAAGTCGTATGCTGATAAACGTCGTAGACCCCTAGAGTTCCAGGTTGGAGACAGAGTGTATCTCAAGGTCTCACCGTGGAAAGGAGTCCTTCATTTTGGAAGAAAAGGGAAGTTAGCTCCTAGGTTTTTGGGACCTTATCCAATCTTTGAGCGAGTGGGAAAGGTATCCTATAGACTAGAGTTGCCTCAGGAGTTGCAGAGGTTACATCCTGTTTTTCACATTTCCATGCTAAGGAAATGTCACCCCGACACCGTGTCAGTTCTACAACCTATGGAAGTAGAATTGAATGAAGATATAACTTATGAGGAAGGACCAGTATCAATCCTTGATAACAGAATTAAAAAGCTAAAGAAGAAAGATATAAGCCTTGTGAAAGTCCTTTGGAACCACCGTGGTGTTGAAGAAGCCACTTGGGAACTAGAGGATGAGATGAGAAGGAAATACCCTACTCTTTTCTCTTAATATGTTTTATCGATTTCGGGGACGAAATCCTTGTAAGGGGTGGATAATTTGTAACATCCCTGACCTGGGTTATAAACTAACCCTAGGTGTTTTGCCTAAATATGTAATTAAACCCTGGTGATTATCTTTTGGCATGTAACTAAGTTCCTAAAGGAACATATACTTTCAATTTTGTCCTTTTTAAACAAAGTTGTAGTATTGTTTGGTAATACAGGGACCTTTGTGCAAATTACCCAGTCAAGGGGTTAACTTGCAAAATTACACATGTTGAGATGTTCCTATGATGATGAGTCATCATATGATTGAATATGATGAGGTTAGGTGGATTTCCCAAGCTTGAGCACCAGGATGCAGCTTGTGGAATGATCCTTGTGCTTAAAAACCTTATTTTGGTGTAAAGTGCAATTTACCCAAAGTGTGGGGTGCAACTTGTGATATACACCATCTAGAACATCTTTTATGACTCTTGGCATCATTTAAAGTTATAATGATGAAGAGGTCACTTCAATTGAATAAATTAAATAAGAATGATAACCCTTATAAATTAAATAATCAAGTTATAAGCCTAATAACCCTCCTATATGTGCAACTTAGTAAGAAGTTGACCTTCTTCACCTTTGGACCTTGGGTTTAAGATGAGTTTTGCTTAAGTATGAAAGGAAGAAACGTGGCTTATAATAAGGAGAAGGGACGTGCCTAAAAGAAAGGAGGGACCTAATTAAGAAAAGGAGAAACTAGTTGTCCTTATGTTGGAAATGACCCCAAGATATATATACACCCTTCCTTTGTTTGTAAAGGAACGTTTCCTTCACTTCCTTTCTTATTTCCTTGCTTAGACCGACTTAGGACAGAGCTCTGGAGAAGAGGAGAACGGCCAAGCAGTTCTAGGTAATCTTTGATCATCATCTTGCTCAAATTCATGGAGGAAATCATGTTACAAGGTTGGTTTGCTAGTTTACTTACTTAGCTTTCTCGTTCTAGCCATCTTTTCCCAACCTTTACTTGGAGAAACACCCTTGGCCGACCTGTGGATCTCAAGACACCATTAAAGACTTGAAGCTTGGAAGCTTGGAGCTCAAGGAACGACCTTAAGGCGGGTTTTATAACTCTAAACATTTTGCTTTCTTATGCATATCTTTGTATTTGCAAAAGTAGCTTGTTCTTCTTTTCCCCATCTTTCCTTGCTTTCCTGCAACTAACACCACGAAGAACATACCTTAGTCTGGAGGTATAAGAATATGGGCGTGATTACCAAAGTTACTTTATCAAACGGTCCTGTTTTCCCCCCCTCTGACCAAACCGTTTGAAGGGCAAACGGGTTCACAAGGTCGGTTGGAGCAAACAGGTTCAACCCATTTGAGGGCGTTGACCAAGCGTTGACCGTTTGGGATTCCTGTTCATGATCATGTAGGCTAATGACCCACCAAATTTTAGGGGTTAAATCCAAAGGAATCATAGGTTGAAGGCCAATCAAGTAGGCAATCGAATTGAATTAAGTGCTGATTTTTCCAAACTGATTAACTTGAACTTTTTGGGCAAACGGGTTCAACCCATTTGAGTGAGTTGAACAAGCATTGACCGTTTGAGATTCCTGTTCATAATATGTTGAGTTTCATTTCTACAAAGAATAATAATCTAATTCCTAACCAATTGAGAGTTGAAGGCACTTCAACACCCTAACCCTAATCGGGTTAAAATTGCTGTTTTCAAGTATAGATTTTGTTGAGTTTTGGGTTGAAGGACCCAAACCGTCTCAAGACCATTTGGGGGTTCCTCCAAACGGTCTCAAGACCGTTTGGGCACAACCCAAGACCGTTTGAAGGTCTAAAGTTGAGGTAATGTGATGGGTTGAGGGTCCAATTGTAATAAGTTGATGAATTGATAAAAATGCTGATTTTAGACCTAATTCAAGTTCAACCCTAATCCAACCGACTTGGTTTTTGGTCAAACTTTGGGAAAACGGTCTCAAGATCATTTTGAGGTCATCCAAATGATCTCAAGACCGTTTGGGCCAAGTTTGGGCCCAATTGCAGTTCAATTGATAGGTTCAACCTTGATTTGATTCACATTGTTGAAAATTGATGATTAGCCGATTGGAAACCTTAATTGAGTTAGACTTAACTCTAATTGGCTTTCAATTGAAGGTCAAATTGGTGTCCAATTGATTGAGGCTCATCCTAATTGACTCAATTTGTAAGTGGTTAACATGGCTTGGGCCAATTGAAGGCTTCAACATAGGATATCCTATTCTATCATAACCTTTATATCACCTTTCACTTCCACACCCGTTTCAATCCAAATGGGTTCACACCCGTTTCAACTCAAACGAGTCCACACCCGTTTCAATACAAATGGGTTCACACCCGTTTCAACTCAAACGAGTCCACACCCGTTTCAATCCAAATGGGTTCACACCCGTTTCAACTCAAACGAGTCCACACCCGTTTCAATCCAAATGGGTTCACACCCGTTTCAACTCAAACGAGTCCACACCCATTTCAATCCAAATGGGTTCACACCCGTTTCAACTCAAACGAGTCCACACCTATTTCAATCCAAATGGGTTCACAACCGTTTCAACTCAAATGGGTTCACACCCATTTCAACTCAAATGGGTTCACACCTGTTTCAACTCAAATGGGTTCACACTCGTTTCAATTCAAATGGGTTCACACTCGTTTCAACTTAAATGGGTTCAATTGAGTGATACCTTGTTTTAATCAAACCCTAATCACATGATGGTGATGTGTTGACTTGTGTTAGTCAATGAGGACTTAATCCAACCTAATCTAGAGTGGTGTAATCACCATCTACTAGTTAGAGGAGAGAGAAAGTACCAATTATGGTGGAAACTCAAGTAAAATACCTTCAATATACATGAATGTGCATGAATAGGGTATGATCCACTATGTGAAATCATGGAAACCCTAATTATGATAATTAATGAATCTTAATCTTATCTGAGGTCTTTAATGATGATGTTTCTCATACATGGTGATGTTATGAGATCAATTCACCATGAGGTGAATAGTAAACCCTAATTCTAGGGTGATGACATGTATGATTAATAGTAAACCCTAATTCTAGGGTGATGACATGTATTATGAATAGTAAACCCTAATTGATGAAAATCAGGGAAACCTAGCTCTTGTATGAGTAGGGAGATACAACTTCTTTAAATGAGTTATTTACTAATATCAGTTGATTTAACCATGCAGGTTCCTATATGAGGATAATCATATCCAGGTATGGATGATGATACTATATTCATTAAAAGCATGTTGTTAGCTTTATGAATAGTGACATATATCCGCATGCCTTGTTAATAGCATCTTATGAGATTGATAGGCTGTGAGAGCCATGAATACCATCAAGGTCATGCTTTAAGAGATGACTTGTGATGAGAGTATTGAGAAATGATAATTGATGAGAGTTAGGCTTGTTACATTTAGTATTCTTCCTTCATAGCTGCTATGCTAATGATTAATGTTTGAGAACTTGTATGATGAGAAAAGAATACTAAATTGTACCTAACTAATCAAGTATAATCATACCATGTAGAGCCCTGATCATAGATCCATCATAGTCAGAAGTTATATGATGGTGAAACAGGTTTTCCTAAGGGAACTCCTGGAGCACATACTTTTGAGTATGTGGGGTATATGGATGTGTAAAACCTTACATCCTAGTGTAGGAATTGATGTAGATGTATCTTAATCTATCAATCCTTCACTATGTGTTTATGCCGGGGTGATGTAACACTAATCTCCCGAGGAATTCTTTTATACCGCATCGATGAGAGATAAACAAGAAATTCTTCGATGGCGAAGAGAGTACAGAATGCCACTGTGACTCTAATAGCGAAGTACCAGAATACCCTGGTAAGCTATAGAAGTAGAGACACTAGATGTCCTGCATGTTGATCCTCACACTGACTGAGGAAGATGAGGTCATAAGAATCCGGCTCTTTTGATGACCTATGTATGATACCGATGCGACTTAATAGTGATCGGTTGGAGTATGAGTGGTATACCTCATCTCCGCAGGGCATAATGATGTTTGTAAAACATAATCAACCGCGTAGCATATCTTCTTAGATTGAACTACGAGATACATTGGTTGAAGATACATTACTTAGTATACATGTTCTTCATATTCCTTAAATGTTGTTGTTCTAATTGATAACAATCTGTTGTTGATTACCTTAAAGCTTTTATTGGTTATATTGTTCTTGATTGCTATAATAAAGCTTCTGGCGGAGAGTTATAACTCTCGCTGGGACAATTATTTAAAATTGTCTCACCCCGTAGATTTCAACTTTTTAGGTGGTCGTCGAGGAAGAAGAAACCAGTCTGTAGGTGATCAGTATCAGCAGCAGCAGCACCAGGAGCAGCAATAAATCTCAGGTGGAGATTCAGACTGCTGAGTTGTGTAGTTAGATAGTCAGTCTTATGTGTTCTCTGTACTCTCAGGTCCTTGGAGTCTTTTGGTCTGAGATTTTGGTTTTGAGTTCTTGAGATTTTGTATCATGTTGTATATAATTACTCAAGAAGTAATTATCAGAGATGTAACAGTTTATCTCCTTTTTATGAAAGAAGTTTTTATGAATTCAAGCCCTTATCTCGAAAAGTTTTAATTTCCCGTGATTTTTGTCTTCCGCTGTTAATCGATTGCTTCCGCTAAGTTTATATCGTGGTTTGGAGATCGGAGCCCACATGTATGATGAATAGTAAACCCTAATTCTAGGATAGGCTGCACAGGATAAGCAAAAGCTTATGCTGACAAGCGTCGTAGACCGTTGGAGTTCCAGGTTGCAATTATCATAATTAGGGTTTCCATGATTTCACATAGTGGATCATACCCTATTCATGCACATTCATGTATATTGAAGGTATTTTACTTGAGTTTCCACCATAATTGGTACTTTCTCTCTCCTCTAACTAGTAGATGGTGATTACACCACTCTAGATTAGGTTGGGTTAAGTACTCATTGACTAACATAAGTCAACACATCACCATCATGTGATTAGGGTTTGATTAAAACAAGGTATCACTCAATTGAACCCATTTAAGTTGAAACGAGTGTGAACCCATTTGAATTGAAACGAGTGTGAACCCATTTGAGTTGAAACGGTTGTGAACCCATCTGGATTGAAACGGGTGTGGACGCGTTTGAGTTGAAACGGGTGTGAACCCATTTGAATTGAAACGGGTGTGGACTCGTTTGAGTTGAAACGGGTGTGAACCCATTTGGATTGAAACGGGTGTGGACTCGTTTGAGTTGAAACGGGTGTGAACCCATTTGGATTGAAACGGGTGTGGACTCGTTTGAGTTGAAACGGGTGTGAACCCATTTGGATTGAAATGGGTGTGGACTCGTTTGAGTTGAAATGGGTGTGAACCCATTTGGATTGAAACGAGTGTGGACATGAAAGGTGATATAAAGGTTATGATAGAATAGGATATCCTATGTTGAAGCCTTCAATTAGCCCAAGCCATGTTAACCACTTACAAATTGAGTCAATTAGGATGAGCCTCAATCAATTGGACACCAATTTGACCTTCAATTGAAAGCCAATTAGAGTTAAGTCTAACTCAATTAAGGTTTCCAATCGGCTAATCATCAATTTTCAACAATGTGAATCAAATCAAGGTTGAACCTATCAATTGAACTCCAATTCGGCCCAAACTTGGCCCAAACGGTCTTGAGATCATTTGGATGACCTCCAAATGATCTTCAGACCGTTTTCCCAAAGTTTGACCAAAAATTAAGTCAGTTGGATTAGGGTTGAACTTGAATTAAGTCTAAAATCAGCATTTTCATCAATTCATCAACTTATTACAATTGGACCCTCAACCCATCAAATTACCTAAACTTTATACCTTCAAACGGTATTGTGTTGTGCCCAAATGGTCTTGAGACCGTTTGGAGGAACCCCCAAATGGTCTTAGACCGTTTGGGTCCTTCAACCCAAAACTCAACAAAATCTATATTTGAAAATAGCAATTTTAACCTGATTAGGGTTAGGGTGTTGAAGTGCCTTCAACTCTCAATTGGTTAGGAATTAGATTATGATTCTTTTTAGAAATGAAATTCAACATATTATGAACAGGAATCTCAAACGGTCAATGCTTGGTCAACTCACTCAAACGGGTTGAACGCGTTTGCCCAAAAAGTTCAAGTTAATCAGTTTGGAAAAAACATCACTTAATTCAGTTCGATTGCCTAATTGATTGGCCTTCAACCTACGATTCCTTTGGAGTTAACCCCTCAAATTTGGTGGGTCATTAGACTACATGATTATGAACATGAATCCCAAATGGTCAACACTTGGTCAACGCCCTCAAATGGGTTGAACCCGTTTCAACTCAAACGAGTCCACACTTATCACTTCCTTTTTCTTGGAGTGATAAGTGTCAATAGTCTTTCCAACTGTTGAAGGAGAGGTTGACAAGTGCACCTGTGCTTGTGCTACCTGAGGAAGGAAAAGGATATGTAGTCTTCTGTGATGCCTCCAAGAATGGACTTGGATGTGTGTTGATGCAGGATAAACAAGTGATTTCTTTTGCTTCCCTACAGCTTAAGAAGCACGAGGAGAATTATCCGACACACGATCTGGAGTTAGCTGCTGTGGTTCATGCCTTGAAAATCTGGAGGCATTATCTCTACGGAGAAACATTCCAGATATTCAAAGACCACAAGAATCTTCAGTATATCTTCTCTCAGCATGTGCTTAACATGAGGCAACATCGCTGGATGGAGTTAATCAAGGACTACGACTGTACGATTGATTACCATCTGGGCAAGGCCAATGTGGTTGCAGATGCCTTGAGTAGGAAATCAGCAACATCAACCATGGATAGAGCACAACTAAGTTCTTTAGTATGCTCTAGGAGAGATATGCTTATCTCTTTAAGGCAAAACAATGTACAGTTGAAGGTGTCATTGTTAGCCGGTTTGTTAGCTGAGATGCATATTAAACCTACTCTAAAAGAGCAGATAAGGGAGGCACAGTTAGAGGATGTTGCAGTTCAGCATATCTGATCTGAGTATGGTGATGAGGAACGTAATGGTTTCCATGATTCAGATGACCAGGTGGCATGCTATCATGGGAGGATGATAGTGCCAGATGTGGATAACCTGAGGAAGCTAGTTCTATAGGAAGCTCATTCTTCGATGTATGCTATGCATCCAGGGAGCACCAAGATGTATCGAAATTTGAAAGATATGTATTGGTGGCCAGGAATTAAGAAGGATGTAGCTGAGTTTGTTCTAAGGTGTCCAGTGTGTCAGCAGGTTAAGGTTGAGCACCAGAAGCCTACAGGAACAATGCAACCTTTACCCATACCAAAGTGGAAGTGGGACCATGCGACCATGGACTTTGTTGTTGGCCTACCCAGGACAAGCAAAGGACATGATTCCATTTGGGTAATTGTTGATAGGTTGACAAAGATAGCACATTTCTTGCCTGTCAAAACAATCTATTCTGCTGAGAGGTTATCCCAGTTGTATGTGCAAGAGATAGTGCAGTTGCACGGAGTTCCTGTCTCTATAGTTTCTGACAGAGGTCCCCAGTTCACAAGTCATTTTTGGGAGCAGTTACACAGAGCCTTAGGCACCAAGTTAAGGTTTAGTACAGCCTTTCACCCATAGACTGATGGAGAGTCTGAAAGGACTATACAGACCTTGGAAGACCTGTTGAGAGCATGTGTTCTCCAGTTTCCTGGAAGTTGGGATCTACACCTAAGTTTGATAGAGTTTGCCTATAATAATAGCTATCAACATAGTATTGATATGGCACCCTATGAAGCTTTGTATGGTAGACGTTGTAGATCACCCTTATGTTGGTATGAGACTGGTGAGCACTAGTTGTTAGGTCCTGATCTTGTGTAGCAAACTACAGAGAAGATTAAAGTTATACAGCAACAGCTTAAGACTGCACAGGATAGGCAGAAGTCGTATGCTAATAAACGTCGTAGACCCCTAGAGTTCCACGTTGGAGACATAGTGTATCTCAAGGTCTCACTGTGGAAAGGAGTCCTTTGTTTTGGAAGAAAAGGGAAGTTAGCTCCTAGGTTTTTCGGACCTTATCCAATCTTTGAGCGAGTTGGAAAGGTAGCCAATATACTAGAGTTGCCTCAGGAGTTGTATAGGTTACATCCTATTTTTCACATTTCCATGCTAAGGAAATGTCACCCCGACACCGTGTCAGTTCTACAACCTATGGAAGTAGAATTGAATGAAGATATAACTTATGAGGAAGGACCAGTATCAATCCTTGATAACAGAATTAAAAAGCTAAAGAAGAAAGATATAAGCCTTGTGAAAGTCCTCTGGAACCACCGTGGTGTTGAAGAAGCCACTTGGGAACTAGAGGATGAGATGAGAAGGAAATACCCTACTCTTTTCTCTTAATATGTTTTATCGATTTCGGGGACGAAATCCTTGTAAGGGGTGGATAATTTATAACATCCCTGACCTGGGTTATAAACTAACCCTAGGTGTTTTGCCTAAATATGTAATTAAACCCTGGTGATTATCTTTTGGCATGTAACTAAGTTCCTAAAGGAACATATACTTTCAATTTTGTCCTTTTTAAACAAAGTTGTAGTATTGTTTGGTAATACAGGGACCTTTGTGCAAATTACCCAGTCAAGGGGTTAACTTGCAAAATTACACAGGTTGATATGTTCCTCTAATGATGAGTCATCATATGAGTGAATATGATGAGGTAAGGTGGATTTTCCAAGCTTGAGCACCAAGATGCAGCTTGTGGAATGATCCTTGTGCTTAAAAACCTTATTTTGGTGTAAAGTGCAATTTACCCAAAATGTGGGGTGCAACTTGTGATATACACCATCTAGAACATCTTTTATGACTCTTGGCATCATTTAAAGTTATAATGATGAAGAGGTCACTTCAATTGAATAAATTAAATAAGAGTGATAACCCTTATAAATTAAATAATCAAGTTATAAGCCTAATAACCCTCCTATATGTGCAACTTAGTAAGAAGTTGACCTTATTCACCTTTGGACCTTGGGTTTAAGATGAGTTTTGCTTAAGTATGAAAGGAAGAAACGTGTCTTATAATAAGGAGAAGGGACGTGCCTAAAAGAAAGGAGGGACCTAATTAAGAAAAGGAGAAACTAGTTGTCCTTATGTTGGAAATGACCCCAAGATATATATACACCTTTCCTTTGTTTGTAAAGGAACGTTTCCTTCACTTCCTTTCTTATTTCCTTGCTTAGACCGACTTAGGACAGATCTCTGGAGAAGAGGAGAACGTCCAAGCAGTTCTAGGTA
Organism: Alisma plantago-aquatica; assembly: GCA_963693085.1. Taxonomy (NCBI): domain Eukaryota; kingdom Viridiplantae; phylum Streptophyta; class Magnoliopsida; order Alismatales; family Alismataceae; genus Alisma; species Alisma plantago-aquatica. The sequence goes on from OY856413.1 coordinate 19,734,416, forward strand.
ATCTTTGATCATCATCTTGCTCAAATTCATGGAGGAAATCATGTTACAAGGTTGGTTTGCTAGTTTTCTTACTTAGCTTTCTCGTTCTAGCCATCTTTTCCCAACCTTTCCTTGGAGAAACACCCTTGGCCGACCTGTGGAGCTCAATACACCATTAAAGACTTGAAGCTTGGAAGCTTGGAGCTCAAGGAACGACCTTAAGGCGGGTTTTATAACTCTAAACCTTTTGCTTTCTTATGCATATCTTTGTATTTGCAAAAGTAGCTTGTTCTTCTTTTCCCCATCTTTCCTTGCTTTCCTACAAATAAAACCACGAAGAACATACCTTAGTCTGGAGGTAGAAGAAGATAGGCGTGATTACCAAAGTTACTTTATCAAACGGTCTTGTTTTCCCCCCCTCTGACCAAACCGTTTGAAGGGCAAACGGGTTCACAAGGTTGGTTGGAGCAAACGGGTTCAACCCGTTTTAGGGCGTTGACCAAGCGTTGACCGTTTGGGATTCCTGTTCATAATCATGTAGGCTAATGACCCACCAAATTTGAGGGATAACTCCAAAGGAATCGTAGGTTGAAGGCCAATCAAGTAGGCAATCAAATTGAATTAAGTGCTGATTTTTTCCAAACTGATTAACTTGAACTTTTTGGGCAAACGGGTTCAACCTGTTTGAGTGAGTTGACCAAGCGTTGACCGTTTTGAGATTCCTGTTCATAATATGTTGAATTTCTTTTCTACAAAGAATCATAATCTAATTCCTAACCAATTGAGAGTGGAAGGCACTGCAACACCCTAACCCTAATCGGGTTAAAATTGTTGTTTTGGGTTGAAGGACCCAAACGGTCTCAAGACCATTTGGGGGTTCCTCCAAACAGTCTCAAGACCGTTTGGGCACAATCCAAGACCGTTTGAAGGTCTAAAGTTGAGGTAATTTGATGGGTTGAGGGTCCAATTGTAATAAGTTGATGAATTGATAAAAATGCTGATTTTAGACCTAATTCAAGTTCAACCCTAATCCAACCGACTTGGTTTTTGGTCAAACTTTGGGCAAATGGTCTCAAGATCGTTTGGAGGTCATCCAAATGATCTCAAGACCGTTTGGGCCAGGTTTGGGCCCAATTGGAGTTCAATTGATAGGTTCAACCTTGATTTGATTCACATTGTTGAAAATTGATGATTAGCCGATTGGAAACCTTAATTGAGTTAGACTTAACTCTAATTGGCTTTGAATTGAAGGTCAAATTGGTGTCCAATCGATTGAGTCTCATCCTAATTGACTCAATTTGTAAGTGGTTAACATGGCTTGGGCCAATTGAAGGCTTCAACATAGGATATCCTATTCTATCATAACCTTTATATCACCTTTCATGTCCACACCTGTTTCAATCCAAATGGGTTCACACCCATTTCAACTCAAACGAGTCCACACCCGTTTCAATCCAAATGGGTTCACACCCGTTTCAACTCAAACGAGTCCACACCGATTTCAATCCAAAAGGGTTCACACCCGTTCCAACTCAAACGAGTCCACACCCGTTTCAACTCAAACGAGTCCACACCCGTTTCAATCCAAATGGGTTCACACCCATTTCAACTCAAATGGGTTCACACCCATTTCAACTCAAATGGGTTCACACTCATTTCAATTCAAATGGGTTCACACTCGTTTCAACTTAAATGGGTTCAATTGAGTGATACCTTGTTTTAATCAAACCCTAATCACATGATGGTGATGTGTTGACTTGTGTTAGTCAATGAGGACTTAATCCAACCTAATCTAGAGTGGTGTAATCACCATCTACTAGTTAGAGGAGAGAGAAAGTACCAATTATGGTGGAAACTCAAGTAAAATACCTTCAATATACATGAATGTGCATGAATAGGGTATGATCCACTATGTGAAATCATAGAAACCCTAATTATGATAATTGTTGAATCTTAATCTTATCTGAGGTCTTTAATGATGATGTTTCTCATACATGGTGATGTTATGAGATCAATTCACCATGAGGTGAATAGTAAACCCTAATTCTAGGGTGATGACATGTATGATGAATAGTAAACCCTAATTCTAGGGTGATGACATGTATTATGAATAGTAAACCCTAATTGATGAAAATCAGGGAAACCTAGCTCTTGTATGAGTAGGGAGATACAACTTCTTTAAATGAGTTATTTACTGATATCAGTTGATTTAACCATGCAGGTTCCTATATGAGGATAATCATATCCAGGTATGGATGATGATACTATATTCATTAAAAGCATGTTGTTAGCTTTATGAATAGTGACATATATCCTGATGCCTTGTTAATAGCATCTTATGAGATTGATAGGCTGTGAGAGCCATGAATACCATCAAGGTCACTCTTTAAGAGATGACTTGTGATGAGAGTATTGAGAAATGATAATTGATGAGAGTTAGGCTTGTTACATTTAGTATTCTTCCTTCATAGCTGCTATGCTAATGATTAATGTTTGAGAACTTGTATGATGATAAAATAATACTAAATTGTACCTAACTAATCAAGTATAATCATACCATGTAGAGCCCTAATCATAGATCCATCATAGTCAGAAGTTATATGATGGTGAAACAGGTTTTCCTAAGGGAACTCCTAGAGCACATACTTTTGAGTATGTGGGGTATATGGATGTGTAAAACCTTACATCCTAGTGTAGGAATTGATGTAGATGTATCTTAATCTATCAATACTTCACTATGTGTTTATGCTGGGGTGATGTAACACTAATCTCCCGAGGAAGTCTTTTATACCGCATCGATGAGAGATAAACAAAAAATTCTTCGATGGCGAAGAGAGTACAGAATGCCACTGTGACTCTAATAGCGAAGTACCAGAATACCCTCATAAGCTATAGAAGCAGAGACACTAGATGTCCTGCATGTTGATCCTCACACTGACTGAGGAAGATGAGGTCATAAGAATCCGGCTCTTTTGATGACCTATGTATGATACCGATGCGACTTAATAGTGATCGGTTGGAGTATGAGTGGTATACCTCATCTTCGCAGGGCATAATGATGTTTGTAAAACATAATCAACCGCGTATCATATCTTCTTGGATTGAACTACGAGATACATTGGTTGAAGATACATTACTTAGTATACATGTTCTTCATATTCCTTAAATGTTGTTGTTCTAATTGATAACAATCTGCTGTTGATTACCTTAAAGCTTTTGTTGCTTATATTGTTCTTGATTGCTATAATAAAGCTTCTGGCGGAGAGTTATAACTCTCGCTGGGACAATTATTTAAAATTGTCTCACCCCGTAGATTTCAACTTTTTAGGTGGTCGTCGAGGACGAAGGAACCAGTCTGCAGGTGATCAGTATCAGCAACAGCAGCACCAGGAGCAGCAGTAAATCTCAGGTGGAGATTCAGACTGCTGAGTTGTGTAGTTAGATAGTCAGTTTTATGTGTTCTCTATACTCTCAGGTCCTTGGAGTCTTTTGGTCTGAGATTTTGGTTTTGAGTTCTTGAGATTTTGTATCATGTTGTATATAATTACTCAAGAAGTAATTATCAGAGATGTAACAGTTTATCTCCTTTTTATGAAAGAAGTTTTTATGAATTCAAGCTCTTTATGACTCTTGGCATCCTTTAAAGTTATAATGATGAAGACAAAAATCACGGGAAATTAAAACTGACTGCCATGACACACATCACCGACAGGATGCCCATGCCTGCACCTAGGGCATCTGCCCAGCCTGAAGGACAAGGTATCAGTAAGATGTTCGAGCGACTTCGTCGTATCGGAGCAACCGAGTACTTTGGAACAGCTGATCCTGCATATGCCGATCTGTGGTTAACAGAGTTAGAGAAAGCTTTTAAAATCCTTAACATCCCCGAAGGTGAGAAAGTTAGACATGCTGTCTATCTTCTCAAAGGAAGTGCTGGTCACTGGTGGACCATGGAAGAGCAGAAGAGGCCTGGAATAGAGATCTCGTGGGAAGACTTTCGTCGGGAATTTGTCCACAGATATTTTCCAAAAACCTTCCTGGACGAGAAGATCTCTCAGTTTGAGAGACTGAGGCAGGGTATGATGAACATTAGCGAGTATGAGGCTAAGTTCATGTAGTTGTTGCGATTCTATCCGCACATGGCTGCCACAGAAGAAGAGAGGATTAGAAGGTTCAAGAAGGGTTTAAATGCCGACTTGACCACTCACGTGTCCGCCCTAGAGAGTCGGGAGAGGTTTGATACCTTCGTTGAGTCAGTCCGAAGGATAGAGAAATCCGTAGTCGAGAAGAGACAAACCCATAAGAGATATTCGCAGTTCCAGGGTTCTTCATCTAGAGACCTTAAGAAGCCTAGATTCTCTGCACCTACACCTCCACCACCCAGATCTGGTTTTCAGACACAGTGGTCCCCATGTAGAGGTAGAGGATGAAGCCTACCACTACAAGAGACTCGCAGTTCAGCATCAATGTCAGTCACAGGACCACCCAGACCACAACAACTGGAAATAAGCTGCTACAACTGTGGGAAGGTGGGACACTTGATGAAGGACTGCAGGTCTAGGTCTGTTAGTGTGACATAGCCTCTGAGGCAGGATCAACAGGGATCACAGAGAAGGCAGTCTCAAGGAGCAGCTAGAGGACGTGGGAAAGCATCTCAGGTTGGATCATCAGCACCACCTCAACACCAGGCTACAGCGAGGTTCTATGCTATGAACCCACCAGAGGCAGTGGTCAATCCACAAGTAGTGGCAGGTCAGATGGAACTTTTATATTCTGATATGTCTAAATCTTGTGTAGTATCTGTTCTAATTGACCCGGTTGCTACACATTCTTTCATCACTCGAAGAGTGATTCGCAACTGCAATATGACTGTCAGTCATAGGGCAGATAGTTTGTTGTTGGAGACTCCGTTGAGTGGGTCTGCCGTTCTGCAGGAGGTATGTTCTCCCTGCATCCTCTTCTTTTCTAATCATCGCATTCAAGTGGATCTTATACCACTTGTTATGCAAGGATTTGATATAATCCTAGGAATGGATACCTTAGAAAGGTATAGAGTTGTCTTGGATTGTGAGTCCAAGTTGGTTGTGTTTGCTGATGAAAGAAACACATGGATCTTTCAAGGAGAAAGAAAGATTATGCCCACCTGTCTTGTATCAGCTATGGTTGCTGATAAGCTGATGAGGCAAGGATGTTATGCATTCTTGGCCCATGTGGTAGATGTTACCAAGGAGAGTCCCAATCCTGCTGAAGTTCCTATAGTCAGGGAATTCGAGGATGTGTTTCCTGAAGAACTTCCTGGTATACCACCACCTCAGGAGATTGATTTTGAGATCAATTTGGTCCCAGATACAAAGCCCATAGCCCAGACTCCGTATAGGATGGCACCTGCCGAGATGGAAGAACTCAAGAAACAACTTCAAGAGTTACTTGAGAAAGGTTTCATCCGACCGAGTACCTCACCTTGGGGTGCTCCGGTTTTGTTTGTTAAAAAGAAAGATGGGTCAATGCGGTTGTGCATTGACTACAGACAACTTAATAAAGTAACAATAAAGAACAAGTACCCTTTGCCGAGGATTGATGATCTTTTTGACCAGTTGCGTGGTGCAACAGTCCTCTCAAAGATAGATTTGAGATCTGGATATCATCAACTCCGCATTAAGGATAGTGACATATCCAAGTCTGCCTTTAGGATAAGATATGGTCACTATGAGTTCACGGTTATGTCGTTCGGACTAACCAATGCACCAGCTGCATTCATGGAACTCATGAATACAGTCTTTAGACCCTTCCTTGATCAGTGTGTTGTCGTCTTCATAGATGACATTCTGATTTATAGTAAGGATGCTCAGCAGCATGAGCAGCATCTTCGCCAAACTTTGACCTTGCTAAGAGAACATAAGCTATACGCTAAGTTTAGCAAGTGTGAGTTCTGGTTACCTGAAGTGTCTTTTCTTAGACATGTGGTATCTGCCTCGGGTATTCGTGTTGACCCTAAAAAGGTAGAATCTGTTCTACAATGGGAACAACCGAAAACACCAAAGGAGATTAGAAGTTTCTTGGGGTTAGCTGGTTACTATCGAAGGTTTATTAAGAATTTCAGTTCTATAGCCTTACCTTTGACCAAGTTAACTCGGAAAGATGTTCCTTTTTCTTGGAGTGATAAGTGTCAACAGTCTTTCCAACTGTTGAAGGAGAGGTTGACAAGTGCACATGTGCTTGTGGTACCTGAGCAAGGAAAAGGATATGTAGTCTTCTGTGATGCCTCCAAGAATGGACTTGGATGTGTGTTGATGCAGGATAAACAAGTGATTTCTTTTGCTTCCCGACAGCTTAAGAAACACGAGGAAAATTATCCGACACACGATCTAGAGTTAGATGTTGTGGTTCATGCCTTGAAAATCTGGAGGCATTATCTCTACGGAGAAACATTCCAGATATTCACAGACCACAAGAATCTTTAGTATATCTTCTCTCAGCATGAGCTTAACATGAGGCAACGTCGCTGGATGGAGTTAATCAAGGACTACGACTGTACAATTGATTACCATCCGGGCAAGGCCAATGTGGTTGCAGATGACTTGAGTAGGAAATCAGCAACATCAACCATGGATAGAGCACAACTAAGTTCTTTAGTATGCTCTAGGAGAGATATGCTTATCTCTTTAAGGCAAAACAATGTACAGTTGAAGGTGTCATTGTTAGCTGGTTTGTTAGCTGAGATGCATATTAAACCTACTCTAAGAGAGCAGATAAGGGAGGCACAGTTAGAGGATGCTGCAGTTCAGCAGATCAGATCTGAGTATGGTGATGAGAAACGTAATGGTTTCCATGATTCAGATGACCAGGTGGCATGCTATCATGGGAGGATGATAGTGCCAGATGTGGATAACCTGAGGAAGCTAGTTCTGGAGGAAGCTCATTCTTCGATGTATGCTATGCATCTAGGGAGCACCAAGATGTATCGAAATTTGAAAGATATGTATTGGTGGCCAGGAATGAAGAAGGATGTAGCTGAGTTTGTTCTAAGGTGTCCAGTGTGTCAGCAGGTTAAGGCTGAGCACCAGAAGCCTGCAGGAACAATGCAACCTTTACCCATACCACAGTGGAAGTGGGACCATGCGACCATGGACTTTGTTGTTGGCCTAACCAGGACAAGCAAAGGACATGATTCCATTTGGGTAATTGTTGATAGGTTGACAAAGACAACGCATTTCTTGCCTATAAAAACAACCTATTCTGCTGAGAGGTTATCCCAGTTGTATGTGCAAGAGATAGTGCGGTTGCACGGAGTTCCTGTCTCTATAGTTTCTGACAGAGGTCCCCAGTTCACAAGTCATTTTTGGGAGCAGTTACACAGAGCCTTAGGCACCAAGTTTAGGTTTAGTACAGCCTTTCACCCACAGACTGATGAACAGTCAGAAAGGACTATACATACATTAGAAGACCTGTTGCGAGCATGTGTTCTCCAGTTTCCCGGAAGTTGGGATATACACCTAAGTTTGATAGAGTTTGCCTATAACAATAGCTATCAACATAGTATTGATATGGCACCCTATGAAGCTTTGTATGGTAGACGTTGTAGATCACCCTTATGTTGGTATGAGACTAGTGAGCACCAGTTGTTAGGTCCTAATCTTGTGCAGCAGACTACGAAAAAGATTAAAGTAATACAACAACATATTAAGACTGTACAAGATAGACAAAAATCTTATGTTGACAAGCGTCGTAGACCGTTGGAGTTCCAGGTTGGAGACAGAATATATCTCAAGGTCTCTCCTTGGAAAGGAGTCCTTCGCTTTGGAAGGAAAGGGAAGTTAGCTCCTAGATTTATAGGGCCTTATCCAATCATTGAACGGGTTGGGAAGGTAGCCTATAGACTAGAGTTACCACCAGAATTACAAAAACTACATCCTATTTTTCACATTTCCATGCTAAGGAAATGTCACCCCGACACCGAGTCAGTTCTACAACCTATGGAAGTAGAATTGAACGAAGATATAACTTATGAGGAAGGACCAGTATCAATCCTTGATAACAGAATTAAAAAGCTAAAGAAGAAAGATATAAGCCTTGTGAAAGTCCTCTAGAACCACCGTGGTGTTGAAGAAGCCACTTGGGAACTAGAGGATGAAATGAGAAGGAAATACCCTACTCTTTTCTCTTAATATGTTTTATTGATTTCGGGGATGAAATCCTTGTAAGGGGTGGATAATTTGTAACATCCCTGACCTGGGTTATAAACTAACCCTAGGTGTTTTGCCTAAATATGTAATTAAACCCTGGTGACTATCTTTTGGCATGTAACTAAGTTCCTAAAGGAACATATACTTTAAATTTTGTCCTTTTTAAACAAAGTTGTAGTATTGTTTGGTAATACATGGACCTTTGTGCAAATTACCCAGTCAAGGGGTTAACTTGCAAAATTACACAGGTTAAGATGTTCCTCTGATGATGAGTCATCATATGAGTGAATATGATGAGGTAAGGTGGATTTCCCAAGCTTGAGCACCAAGATGCAGCTTGTGGAATGATCCTTGTGCTTAAAAACCTTATTTTGGTGTAAAGTGCAATTTTGGTGTAAAGTGCAATTTACCCAAAATGTGGAGCTCCAACCGACCTTGTGAACCTGTTTGCCCTTCAAACGGTTTGGTCAGAGGGGGGGAAAACAGGACCATTTGATAAAGTAACTTTGGAAATCACGCCCATCTTCTTCTACCTCCAGATTAAGGTATGTTCTTCGTGGTTTTAGTTGCAGGAAAGAAAGGAAAGATGGGGAAAAGAAGAACAAGCTACTTTTGCAAATACAAAGATATGCATAAGAAAGCAAAAGGTTTAGAGTTATAAAACCCGCCTTAAGGTCGTTCCTTGAGCTCCAAGCTTCCAAGCTTCAAGTCTTTAATGGTTTCTTGAGCTCCACAGGTCGGCCAAGGGTGTTTCTCCAAGGAAAGGTTGGGAAAAGATGGCTAGGACGAGAAAGCTAAGTAAGAAAACTAGCAAACCAACCTTGTAACATGATTTCCTCCATGAATTTGAGCAAGATGATGATCAAAGATTACCTAGAACTGCTTGTCCGTTCTCCTCTTCTCCAGAGCTCTGTCCTAAGTCGGTCTAAGAAAGGAAATAAGAAAGGAAGTGAAGGAAACGTTCCTTTACAAACAAAGGAAGGGTGTATATATATCTTGGGGTCATTTCCAACATAAGGACAACTAGTTTCTCCTTTTCTTAATTAGGTCCCTCCTTTCTTTTAGGCATGTCCCTTCTCCTTATTATAAGCCACGTTTCTTCCTTTCATACTTAAGCAAAACTCATCTTAAACCCAAGGTCCAAAGGTGAAGAAGGTCAACTTCTTACTAAGTTGCACATATAGGAGGGTAATTAGGCTTATAACTTGATTATTTAATTTATAAGGGTTATCATTCTTATTTAATTTATTCAATTGAAGTGACCTCTTCATCATTATAACTTTAAATGATGCCAAGAGTCATAAAAGATGTTCTAGATGGTGTATATCACAAGTTGCACCCCACATTTTGGGTAAATTGCACTTTACACCAAAATAAGATTTGTAAGCACAAGGATCATTCCTCAAGCTGCATCTTGGTGCTCAAGCTTGGGAAATCCACCTTACCTCATCATATTCACTCATATGATGACTCATCATCAGAGGAACATCTCAACCTGTGTAATTTTGCAAGTTAACCCCTTGACTGGGTAATTTGCACAAAGGTCCATGTATTACCAAACACCCTAGGTGTTTTGCCTAAATATGTAATTAAACCCTGGTGATTATCTTTTGGCATGTAACTAAGTTCCTAAAGGTTCAATTTTGTCCTTTTTAAACAAAGTTGTAGTATTGTTTGGTAATACAGGGACCTTTGTGCAAATTACCCAATCAAGGGGTTAACTTGCAAAATTACATAGGTTGAGATGTTCCTATGATGATGAGTCATCATATGAGTGAATATGATGAGGTAAGGTGGATTTCCCAAGCTTGAGCACCAAGATGCAGCTTGTGGAATGATCCTTGTGCTTAAAAACCTTATGTTGGTGTAAAGTGCAATTTACCCAAAATGTGGGGTGCAACTTGTGATATACACCATCTAGAACATCTTTTATCACTCTTGGCATCATTTAAAGTTATAATGATGAAGAGGTCACTTCAATTGAATAAATTAAATAAGAATGATAACCCTTCTAAATTAAATGCATCTCAAGTGCATCTCAAGTTGCACCCCACAAAGTTATACAGCAACAGCTTAAGACTGCACAGGATAGGCAAAAATTTTATGCTGACAAGTGTCGTAGACCGTTGGAGTTCCAGGTTGGATACAAAATATATCTCAAGGTCTCGCCTTGGAAAGGAGTCCTTCGCTTTGGAAGGAAAGGGAAGTTAGCTCCTAGATTTATAGGGCCTTATCCAATCATTGAACGGGTTGGGAAGGTAGCCTATAGACTAGAGTTACCACCAGAATTACAAAAACTACATCCTATTTTTCACATTTCCATGCTAAGGAAATGTCACCCCGACACTGTGTCAGTTCTACAACCTATGGAAGTAGAATTGAATGAAGATATAACTTATGAGGAAGGACCAGTATCAATCCTTGATAACAGAATTAAAAAGCTAAAGAAGAAAGATATAAGCCTTGTGAAAGTCCTCTGGAACCACCGTGGTGTTGAAGAAGCCACTTGGGAACTAGAGGATCAGATGAGAAGGAAATACCCTGCTCTTTTCTCTTAATATGTTTTATCGATTTCGGGGACGAAATCCTTGTAAGGGGTGGATAATTTGTAACATCCCTGACCTGGGTTATAAACTAACCCTAGGTGTTTTGCCTAAATATATAATTAAACCCTGGTGATTATCTTTTTTCATGTAACTAAGTTCCTAAAGGAACATATACTTTTAATTTTGTCCTTTTTAAACAAAGTTGTAGTATTGTTTGGTAATACAGGGACCTTTGTGCAAATTACCCAGTCAAGGGGTTAACTTGCAAAATTACACAGGTTGAGATGTTCCTCTGATGATGAGTCATCATATGAGTGAATATGATGAGGTAAGGTGGATTTCCCAAGCTTGAGCACCAAGATGCAGCTTGTGGAATGATTCTTGTGCTTAAAAACCTTATTTTGGTGTAAAGTGCAATTTACCCAAAATGTGGGGTGCAACTTGTGATATACACCATCTAGAACATCTTTTATGACTCTTGGCATCATTTAAAGTTATAATGATGAAGAGGTCACTTCAATTGAATAAATTAAATAAGAATGATAACCCTTATAAATTAAATAATCAAGTTATAAGCCTAATAACCCTCCTATATGTGCAACTTAGTAAGAAGTTGACCTTCTTCACCTTTGGACCTTGGGTTTAAGATGAGTTTTGCTTAAGTATGAAAGGAAGAAACATGTCTTATAATAAGGAGAAGGGACGTGCCTAAAAGAAAGGAGGGACCTAATTAAGAAAAGGAGAAACTAGTTGTCCTTATTTTGGAAATGACCCCAAGATATATATACACCCTTCCTTTGTTTGTAAAGGAACGTTTCCTTCACTTCCTTTCTTATTTCCTTGCATAGACCGACTTAGGACAGAGCTCTGGAGAAGAGGAGAATGGCCAAGCAGTTCTAGGTAATCTTTGATCATCATCTTGCTCAAATTCATGGAGGAAATCATGTTACAAGGTTGGTTTGCTAGTTTTCTTACTTAGCTTTCTCGTTCTAGCCATTGTTTCCCAACCTTTCCTTGGAGAAACACCCTTGGCCGACCTGTGGAGCTCAAGACACCATTAAAGACTTGAAGCTTGGAAGCTTGGACCTCAAGGAACGACCTTAAGGCGGGTTTTATAACTCTAAACATTTTGCTTTCTTATGCATATCTTTGTATTTGCAAAAGTAGCTTGTTCTTCTTTTCCCCATCTTTCCTTGCTTTCCTGCAACTAAAACCACGAAGAACATACCTTAGTCTGGAGGTAGAAGAAGATGGGCGTGATTACCAAAGTTACTTTATCAAACGGTCCTGGTTTCCCCCCCTCTGACCAAACCGTTTGAAGGGCAAACGGGTTCACAAGGTCGGTTGGAGCAAATGGGTTCAACCCATTTGAGGGCGTTGACCAAGCATTGACCGTTTGGGATTCCTGTTCATAATCATGTAGGATAATGACCCACCAAATTTGAGGGGTTAACTCCAAAGGAATCGTAGGTTGAAGGCCAATCAACTAGGCAATCGAATTGAATTAAGTGCTGATTTTTCCAAACTGATTAACTTGAACTTTTTGGGCAAATGGGTTCAACTTATTTGCGTGAGTTGACCAAGCGTTGACCGTTTGAGATTCCTGTTCATAATATGTTGAATTTCATTTCTACAAAGAATCATAATCTAATTCCTAACCAATTGAGAGTTGAAGGCACTTCAATACCCTAACCCTAATCGGGTTAAAATTGCTGTTTTCAAGTATAGATTTTGTTGAGTTTTGGGTTGACGGACCCAAACGGTCTCAAGACCATTTGGGCACAACCCAAGACCGTTTCAAGGTCTAAAGTTGAGGTAATTTGATGGGTTTAGGGTCCAATTGTAATAAGTTGATGAATTGATAAAAATGCTGATTTTAGACATAATTTAAGTTCAACCCTAATCCAACCGACTTGGTTTTTGGTCAAACTTTGGGCAAACGGTCTCAAGATCGTTTGGAGGTCATACAAACGATATCAAGACCGTTTGGGCCAAGTTTGGGCCCAATTGGAGTTCAATTGATAGGTTCAACCTTGATTTGATTCACATTGTTGAAAATTGATGATTAGCCGATTGGAAACCTTAATTGAGTTAGACTTAACTCTAATTGGCTTTCAATTGAAGGTAAAATTGGTGTCCAATTGATTGAGGCTCATCCTAATTGACTCAATTTGTAAGTCGTTAACATGGCTTGGGCCAATTGAAGGCTTCAACATAGGATATCCTATTCTATCATAACCTTTATATCACCTTTCATGTTCACACCCGTTTCAACTCAAACGAGTCCACACCCGTTTCAATCCAAATGGGTTCACACCCGTTTCAACTCAAATGAGTCCACACCCATTTCAATCCAAATGGGTTCACACCCGTTTCAACTCAAATGGGTTCACACCCGTTTCAACTCAAATGGGTTCACACTCGTTTCAACTCAAATGGGTTCACACTCGTTTCAATTCAAATGGGTTCACACTCGTTTCAACTTAAATGGGTTCAATTGAGTGATACCTTGTTTTAATCAAACCCTAATCACATGATGGTGATGTGTTGACTTGTGTTAGTCAATGAGGACTTAATCCAACCTAATCTAGAGTGGTGTAATCACCATCTACTAGTTAGAGGAGAGAGAAAGTACCAATTATGGTGGAAACTCAAGTAAAATACCTTCAATATACATGAATGTGCATGAATAGGGTATGATCCACTATGTGAAATCATGGAAACCCTAATTATGATAATTGATGAATCTTAATCTTATCTGAGGTCTTTAATGATGATGTTTCTCATACATGGTGATGTTATGAGATCAATTCACCATGAGGTGAATAGTAAACCCTAATTCTAGGGTGATGACATGTATGATGAATAGTAAACCCTAATTCTAGGGTGATGACATGTATTATGAATAGTAAACCCTAATTGATGAAAATCAGGGAAACCTAGCTCTTGTATGAGTAGGGAGATACAACTTCTTTAAATGAGTTATTTACTGATATCAGTTGATTTAACCATGCAGGTTCCTATATGAGGATAATCATATCAAGGTATGGATGATGATACTATATTCATTAAAAGCATGTTGTTAGCTTTATGAATAGTGGCATATATCCTGATGCCTTGTTAATAGCATCTTATGAGATTGATAGGCTGTGAGAGCCATGAATACCATCAAGGTCATGCTTTAAGAGATGACTTGTGATGAGAGTATTGAGAAATGATAATTGATGAGAGTTAGGCTTGTTACATTTGGTATTCTTCCTTCATAGCTGCTATGCTAATGATTAATGTTTGAGAACTTGTATGATGATAAAAGAATACTAAATTGTACCTAACTAATCAAGTATAATCATACCATGTAGAGCCCTGATCATAGATCCATCATAGTCAGAAGTTATATGATGGTGAAACAGGTTTTCCTAAGGGAACTCCTGGAGAACATACTTTTGAGTATGTGGGGTATATGGATGTGTAAACCCTTACATCCTAGTGTAGGAATTGATGTAGATGTATCTTAATCTATCAATCCTTCACTATGTGTTTATGCCAGGGTGATGTAACACTAATCTCCTGAGGAAGTCTTTTATACCGCATCGATGAGAGATAAACAAGAAATTCTTGGACAGCGAAGAGAGTACAAAATGCCACTGTGACTCTAATAGCGAAGTACCAGAATACCCTGGTAAGCTATAGAAGCAGAGATACTAGATGTCCTCCATGTTGATCCTCACACTGACTGAGGAAGATGAGGTCATAAGAATCCGGCTCTTTTGATGACCTATGTATGATACCGATGCGACTTAATAGTGATCGGTTGTAGTATGAGCGGTATACCTCATTTCCGCAGGGCATAATAATGTTTGTAAAACATAATCAACCGCGTCGCATATCTGCTTAGATTGAACTACGAGATACATTGGTTGAAGATACATTACTTAGTATACATGTTCTTCATATTCCTTAAATGTTGTTGTTCTAATTGATAACAATCTGCTGTTGATTACCTTAAAGCTTTTATTGCTTATATTGTTCTTGATTTCTATAATAAAGCATCTGGCGGAGAGTTATAACTCTCGCTGGGACAATTATTTAAAATTGTCTCACCCTGTAGATTACAACTTTTTAGGTGGTCGTCGAGGACGAAGGAACCAGTCTGCAGGTGATCAGTATCAGCAGCAGCAGCACCAGGAGCAGCAGTAAATCTCAGGTGGAGATTCAGACTGCTGAGTTGTGTAGTTAGATAGTCAGTCTTATGTGTTCTCTGTACTATCAGGTCCTTGGAGTCTTTTGGTCTGAGATTTTGGTTTTGAGTTCTTGAGATTTTGTATCATGTTGTATATAATTACTCAATAAGTAATTATCAGAGATGTAACAGTTTATCTCCTTTTTATGAAAGAAGTTTTTATGAATTCAAGCCCTTATCTCGAAAAGTTTTAATTTCCCGTAATTTTTGTCTTTCGCTGTTAATCGATTGCTTCCGCTAAGTTTATATCGTGGTTTGGAGATCGGAGCCCACACTTTGTACCTTCATTGACTATCATTACTAATCAGCATTGGATCAATGGATTATTCACCATCTTGATTCTCAAGAGATTCAATCACATTAGACCTCCATTACATAAGTATCCAATTGAATTAGGGTTTCCAATGTTGATTCCTTCAATCATTGAATTCATGGAATCAATCACCAATTGGACCTATCCTCATACTTCAATTGAGTTTAATAGGTCAACCTTCAAATTATTTGACCCTCAATTGACCCTCAATTGATCATCAATTAGGGTTTGGAATCAATGATTCAACAACACTAATCAATGTAAGACTAGTTGCTTTGAAACCATTGAACCATCATCCAAATTGGGTATGACCTGACCCCAAACGGTCTTGAGGTCGTTTGGATGACCTCCAAACGGTCTTGAGACCGTTTTCCCATCATATCACTCAAATCTAAGCATTCCAATTGGGGTTTGGTTCATTGGATTGATCACCAAATCAACATTGCATTGTATATCAGCTTAGTACCTTTAGACCTTCAAACACCTAACCATACTCCACCCTAGACCTCCAAACGGTCATGGGTGACCACCAAACGGTCTTGAGACCGTTTGGATGAGCTCCAAACGGTCTTGAGACCGTTTGGGTCATCCAACCTTTGGACTTTAGTGAAAAATCATCATGGATTGGTCTATCGAGTTGATCAACAAATCAGCATTGAGTTGCAGTATGATTTGGTACCTTTGGACCTTCAATTGATCAACTATACTTGCCCCAGACCTCCAAACAGTCTTGGGGTGATCCGAAAACGGTCTTGAACCCGTTTGGATGATCCCCAAACGGTCTTGAACCCGTTTGGGCTAATCAACCCAAAATCTCAACTTAACTCATTGGAATTTCAGCACTGTTTTCAATTAGGGTTTGCCTAATTGAATAGCCTTCAACTAACGATTCCTTGGGAGTTAACCCCTAAAATTTGGAGAGTCATTAAACAACATAATTATGAACAGGAATACCAAACGTTAAACGCTTGGTCAACTCACTCAAAGGGTCTTGAACCCGTTTTCCCAAGCAGGTCAAGTTAATCAGGTTGAAAATCAGCACTTAATCCAATTAGGTTTTCCTAATTGATTAGCATTCAACCTATGATTACTTTTGAATTAACCCCTCAAATTTGTAGGGTCATTAACCAACATCAATATAAACAGGAATCCCAAACGGTCAACGCTTGGTCAACCATCTCAAATGGTCTTGAACCCGTTTGCCCAAGTAGGTCAAGTTATTCAGGTTGAAAATCAGCACTTAATTTAATTCGATTTGTCTAATTGATTGGCCTTCAACCTATGATTCCTTTGGAGTTAACCCCTCAAATTTGTAGGGTCATTAGCCTACATAATTAGGAACGAGATTCCCAAGCGGTCAACGCTTGGTAAACTCCTTCAAACGGGTTTGAACCCGTTTGCCACCAAACGGTTTGCAACCCGTTTGGACACCAAACGATTTTGGTGAAACCGTTTGGTCCCAACTTTTGAGATCGTTTGCTCCTAAGATATTTGGTGAGGTGCTTGATTATGATGATTTAATCATAATATTCCTTCGTTCACCCAAGAACAGCAACCGTTCTTGATGGAATTTGCAGCAAAGAAACAAAAGTGTATAAAATTGAAGAAATCAATCAACAAAGCATAGAAGATTGATGAAATAGCAATGTTTGAGGGTTTAAGTTATAAAACCCGCCTCCAATTGAGCTACAAAGCTCCAAGATCACGCCATCAATGGTGGATGAAGCTCTAGCAACTCCCCCTAGGCTCGTCCTCAAGCTTTTGATTGCAAAAGTTGGCTAGGGTTGAAGAGGAGATCGAAATAAGAAGGAATCCATAATTTATTTTCGATTTCCACCATGAAATCATGAAGAACGAGGGTCAAGAAGCTTACCAACAGGTTGGGGCTCGTCCTCCTGTTGCTCCTAAGTCCCCTTGAGCTCATCCCAAGCAAAGGAAGAAGAAAGGGCCGAAAAAGCCTTTCAATTCATTTGGAAAAGGCACTTTTATAAGGAAATTGATGAGAGAGAAAATGCCTTATAAAAATTCAATTAATCCAAAAATTATGGCCGCCTCTTCCCCCTCAATTCCATAGATACGAGGCACCTTCCTTTGCCTTTTATTCCCCTTCATTATCCTCAATTTAAAGAAAAGCAAATTAAGCACCTTAATGCTTATTATTTTAATATCCCATATGTGAGTGGAAATTACTTTTCTTTATAATAAGGTGAGTGGAATTTCACCTACTTAAGATATTTTCGTTCCTTATCTTAGCAAAGGAACGTCCATCCTTATTCAAAATCAACCCAAAACATTTTGGTTGAAAGCCCTTCAATTATTTTTATTCATTTTTGCCCTAAATCGAATTAGGGTTTCAATTAGGCATTATTCTTGATTATTTTAATGTCAAGATTCTCTCTCCTCCAACTTAGTTCAAATGAGGAGTCCCTCTCATTTTATTTGCTATACATGATGCCAAGAAACATTAAGGACCTTATTGAAGTGGTAATTTGCAAATTGAACCCTAGATTTTGGGTAAATTGCACTTTACTCCAAAACTAGGTTTTAATGCACAACATTGTCCAACAAGCTCTATCTTGGTGTCCAGGCTTGTAGAAACCATACTACTACATCATATTCATCCTTATGATGTCTCAACATCAGACGAACATCTTATCATGTGCAATTTGCAAGTTAACCCCTCAACTTGGGTAATTTGCACTTTAGTCCAAAATAAGAAATCATTGTTTCAACATTGTTCAAACAGGACCAAAATTGAAACATAAGTTCCTCATGAGCCCTAATTACTTTTCACAAGATGAGATTAAACATATAATCATGTTTCTTAATCAAAACACCTAGGGTTAAAGCATAACCCAGGTCAGGGGTGTTACAAATTATAAACCCCTAACAAGGATTTCGTCCCAGAAATCCCAGATAAAGGGATCGTATATTATTCATTCATCATATCATCATGTCTCTACATAACACCTCATTGTTATGGAGACATCATAGAGCTTTGATCAACACAAAGTTCCTTCTCACAATATTCTCATAGAGTCAATTGAGATCTTATCTTAAAGACATATTTAGTTGTTATGTTTATGCAAAGCATAAACCCCTAACATATGATGTTCATATCATTTTATATAATCAAACTGATTTCATAGTTGACCACTCCAGGTAGCTAATCTAAACCATCTGATAATTCTTAGATACCAGAATCCATTACCCTGGTATCAGTCACATGTGTTGAAAACACATCATATTCTCATCTTTCTTTTATCATATTTACAACTTTATTGAACAGGGATCACCTCCCTTGTTCTCTTTCTCATCATATGAGGGTCATACTTTTACTTCCTCATATACACATACTGATCTGAATTCCTATCAGATCCTTCTTTCTTGTACTTAAGGTATGATACATTTATCCATACCATATTTCTTATTTCATGATACTCATTAGATTGTATCAGAATGATTTCTTGATCATGGCAATAAAAAAGATATCAATCTAAGAGTTTCCATACTCACTTTATCATCAATAGTTGTAAACCTGATCAGGGTTTACAAGTACTGAGATCAAGTAGTATGCACTTACATGCTATCATATTTCTTGTTTTTCATATTATCATAACATAAGATTTAACATCCCTGGATTTTATCCAGGCATCTCTTCTATACCTCTTCCTCTTTCATAGAGGTAAGATCAATATAGAACATTTAAAAGAATACTTGAACAAAATTCAAATTCTAATTCTCATCATTTCTTCCCTATATGACAACTAATAGGGAAAACCAAATAAGCAGTCCTCCTTTTTATAACAAAAGGGGTTTAGTGTACTCAACATGTACACATTTATAACATACATTGTCCTCACATCATGGTCTTATTAGTCTTATTACTGATGCAAAAACTAAGCCATGGAATTTTACAGGTGAAAGGTTAAGACCTTTACACTTACTTAGGGGCTGCTACCCTGGTACACTAGGCATTTATTGCACTATTTGTACCAAAAACCTTGGCTTTTTAGAACCATTAGTCAAATGTCTCTAAAATTATAGAGATCATCACCTACTTCTCAGCTTATTGCCCCTTCTTGGGCACTGCCATCACATATTTATTATCTGTCTAAGCTCATGGCAGAGTCTACTTTCTTGCCATAAGTTAATCTTTTCCATATTTTCCCTTTTTCCAACATGACTAAGTCATTTAGGAACTCATTTTAAGATCAAGCTTTCTGTATTAAGGACTGATTACCTAGGTTATAAGCCTAGCATCCAGTCCACTCATATGCATTACTGTTGCCCTAATATACCCAACAAGAGCATGATCATAGGATTCTCTATCCTGATCAGGTCTTAATGGGGATTCTCAGGCACTCATTCTATTCTTGCATGATCCCTTGCACCTCTTCTTGGTGCAACAACATTGCCCTTAGCAATGTGTTCCTTGTGCTCTCCAGTCATTTTAAACTTTACCCTTTCTCTGCACAAGTAGAAATCATTATAGGGTATACTGGAGGACACTAACACAGACTCAACAACTTAGTCCTATGTCTCTGTAGACTCAGCGAACCTAGAGCTCTGATACCACTAATTGAAACGACCGTCTCACAAAAATAGGATTAACTAATGCGGAAGCGAATTATTTGCAGCGGATTACTGAAAATCACTGAAAATTTAAAACTTTTTGCAAAGAGATCCATTCACAGGAAAACTCTTTAACCATGGACCAAAGTATTCCAAATTCATCCTGGTTCACAAGTACACAGCCTGTACCATTCCTTTTCAAGGATTACAACATTGACTGTCCTGTTAACAAATATACACAGGCAGTATAAAAACTTCGAGGCACTAAGCCAAAACTCAGATTGATACATTTAAAACTCCGAGGACCTGAGAGTACAGAGACGACACATAAGACTACTATCTATATGACTAGACATACAATATTTCCACCTGAGATTTTATTGTTGTCCCTGCTGTTGCTGCTGCTCTTTCCCTATTCTAGGGTTTCTGCTCTGCCTTCCATGCATACCTAAAAATGTTTCCCACGGGGGTGAGACAATTGAAAATTGCCCCAGCGAGAGATATAACTCTCCGCCAAAAACATTGTTATTGCAGTTTATCAAATTAAAACTGAGTATGGGTTACTTTTACATTATCAGGCAGAATTATTCATCATAGAACATAATAAGATAATCTCCATTCTCAAGGAGGTCATTGCATCTACCCATGGTAGATAAGTAATTCATCTGTCTACTTTGCAGAGAATATAAAGAAACATAATTAACATATATCTACTAAGGAATGCACAAAGAAGTACAACATCAGCCAATGAATCTCCGTATTCAATCCTTAAGCAAACATGCTATATGGCTGATTACATTTTACAATCACACTTATGCTATGAGGAGATGAGATATACCGCTCATACTCCAACCGACCATTACGAAATCGCCTCGGTACCATACATAGGTCATCAAAAGAGCCAGATTCTTATGACCTCATCTGTCTCGATCAGTACGAGACCACATGCAGGACATCTCATGTCTCTGCTAACTAGCTAGCCAGGGTATTCTGGCACCTTCACTACAGAGTTACAGCGTCAACTACACTCTCATCGCCAATCGAGAGATTTCTTGTTTATCTCCTCGATCCGACATTAAGTATCATTGGGAGATTCATGATACATCCATCCCGACATATTCATGAAGGATTGAGAGGTTTCTTGTTTACCTTCCAACAATCTCTTCAAGAGGACGTAAGGATATTTTCACCCATTTACCCCCACATATTCAAAATATGTGCTCCGGGTTTTTCCGCGGGCACCCGTTTCACCATCACCTATTCCTGACGATGATGGATCTGTGGTCAGAGCACTACATGAATAGATTTCACTTGATTTATTAAGTACATTCTCATATTCTTTTAGCATCAGCCAAGTTCTCAAACATAACTTATTACAACAATGCTATAAAGAGACATGTACTACTTTTATCAGATATTTATCAGTCTTTCAAAGACCCTGGGAACTCAATCCCTCATTTTAATACTGGGAATTATCATCCCTTCACTTTCTCATCACCATAATCATATGGTTCTGGGTATTCAAACCCTTAACTCATCATTGAGCATTATTATACCTTTTTCAGGTAACTATCACCTTCAGGTCATCTGACCAAGGCATTCATGATACTTGTTACACAAGCATCACACCTGGCTCACAAGGCCATGAAATATCTTGTCACCTCTCACTAGGTAACAACTTACTCATGTGACTCATAAAAGTCCATGCATATTGCTTCTTTTACTAAGCAACAACAACATTAAGGCACATAATGCCAATCAACATTTATTATATAAATGTCACAGCTCACACTAGCTATATACATCATCTCATAATATCTGTATGGTTATTAGGCATGATAACAGTCATACAAGATATTCATCACATCATGTGATGTGATAGTAACACCATTATTCCTCTACCAGGAATTCGGGTTTACTATCAAATAGGGCTTTTCATTCCCTTTACCCAAATTAGGGTTAGGGTTCCCCATTTGTCATTAATAAAGAGTTCATGATCTCATTATCTGTCCAACCCTTAATACAATATTCCATACCTCTGGGGCATTCAAAGATATCATATTTGATTTTTCTAGAACATTACTTTCATCATATAGCATTAATGATCATCAATTCAAGGTATGAGTTCATTTCTCATCCTTATCATGGTATGATTATATCATACACATTATTTGGGCTTAACCCCATTCTCAAGGTACATTAGTTAACACTCATCAAGGTATAACAACTCATTACATTTCATTGTAATAGTTTCATAACACACTTCATATGTTTCTTACCCAATTATATTGTATTTGAAGTACATCAAGGCATATAAACCCTGAAATGCTGAATGTGATAACTATCATATCTTGATGTATCACTTTCTCATCATTTCAAACTCTGTTGAGTTATCCATCTTATCTTGTATTAAGGTATTTCCCTCTTAATACATTCCATCACTAATCTCTTACCTTTAGCATATAATGCAAAGGCCACACATTAGAATTGTACATCTATCTCACATGATATGGACTTATCTTAGTTTAAGGCATGACTTTATTATAAAGTTGCTTATAAACAATCACAATGATACACCCTCAACTAGGGTTTCTCATCACATATCTTATGTATCCTTCATCCAATTATATTGGACTTATAATCATATCAAGGTATACGATCATATGAGGTCACTTTCAAATCACCTCTAAATCAAGCATAGAGCACCACGGCCGTGCAACCAAGAACGGCCGTGCGAGGGGAAGCTACCACAGCCGTGCTACCTTGCATGGTCGTGCAAAGGGAGTTCACCTCATGAATCATATTCAAGTATGAATTATATTATCTCATTAGGGATTAGGGTTTCACATACCATCTCCCTTCTTTAGAATAGGGATTGCATATAGCATCACCCTTCATTAGGGTTTCATATCACATTGCCCATAATTAGGGTTTATGTTCATGATTAGGGTTTCATGATATCTCTACTTAAGGATCATACCCTTAAACACCACATGAATCATATTCTTATAGGAATTCATGCTATCATCATCTCAACTTGATTAGGTCATATCAACCCTTCAATCGAGTTCATACAACTATGATTAACATAGTATATCAAGTCATTGATCCTATAAGCAATTAGGGTTCATCCCTTAATTGGCACTAACCACTTAGGTACTAATAGGGTTTCAACCTTTGTACCTTCATTGACTATCATTACTAATCAGCATTGGATCAATGGATCATTCACCATCTTGATTCTCAAGAGATTCAATCACATTGGACCTCCATTACATAAGTATCCAATTGAATTATGGTTTCCAATGTTGATTCCTTCAATCATTGAATTCATGGAATCAATCATCAATTGGACCTATCCTCATACTTCAATTGAGTTTAATAGGTCAACCTTCAAATGATTTTACCCTCAATTGACCCTCAATTGATCATCAATTAGGGTTTGATTCAATTGAATTAGGGTTTGGAATCGATGATTCAACAACACTAATCAATGTAAGACCAGTTGCTTTGAAACCATTGAACCATCATCCAAATTGGGTATGACCTGACCCCAAACGGTCTTGAGGTCGTTTGGATGACCTCCAAACGGTCTTGAGACCGTTTGCCCATCATATCACTCAAATCTAAGCATTCCAATTGGGGTTTGGTTCATTGGATTGATCACCAAATCAACATTGCATTGTATATCATCTTAGTACCTTTAGACCTTCAAACACCTAACCATACTCAACCCTAGACCTCCAAACGGTCTTGGGTGACCACCAAATGGTCTTGAGACCATTTGGATGAGCTCCAAATGGTCTTGAGACCGTTTGGCTCATCCAACCTTTGGACTTTAGTGAAAAATCATCATGGATTGGTCTATCGAGTTGATCAACAAATCAGCATTGAGTTGCAGTATGATTTGGTACCTTTGGACCTTCAATTGATCAACTATACTTGACCCCAGACCTCCAAATGGTCTTGGGGTGATCCCCAAACGGTCTTGAACCCGTTTGGGCTAATCAACCCAAAATCTCAACTTAACTCATTGGAATTTCAGCACTGTTGTCAATTAGGGTTTGCCTAATTGAATAGCCTTCAACTCACGATTCCTTGGGAGTTAACCACTAAAATTTGGAGAGTCATTAAAAAACATAATTATGAACAGGAATCCCAAACGGTCAACGCTTGGTCAACTCACTCAAACGGTCTTGAACCCGTTTGCCCAAGCAGGTCAAGTTAATCAGGTTGAAAATCAGCACTTAATCCAATTAGGTTTTCCTAATTGATTAGCCTTCAACCTATGATTAATTTTGAGTTAACCCCTAAAATTTGGAGGGTCATTAACCAACATCATTATGAACAGGAATCCCAAACGGTCAATGCTTGGTCAATCATCTCAAACGGTCTTGAACCCGTTTTCCCAAGCAGGTCAAGTTATTCAGGTTGAAAATCAGCACTTAATTCAATTCGATTTGTCTAATTGATTGGCCTTCAACCTATGATTCCTTTGGAGTTAACCCCTCAAATTTGGAGGGTCATTATCCTACATAATTAGAAACGAGATTACCAAACGGTCAATGCTTGGTCAACTCCTTCAAACGGGTTTGAACCCGTTTGCCACCAAACGGTTTGCAACCCGTTTGGTCACCAAACGATTTTGGTGAAACCGCTTGGTCCCAACTTTTGAGATCGTTTGCTCCTAAGATATTTGGTGAGGTGCTTGCTTATGATTATGTCATCATCATCTTCCTTCGTGCACCGAAGAACAGAAACCGTTCTTGATGGAATTTGCAGCAAAGAAACAAAAGTGTATAAAATTGAAGAAATCAATCAACAAAGCATAGAAGATTGATGCAATAGCAATGTTTGAGGGTTTAAGTTATAAAACCCACCTCCAATTGAGCTCCAAAGCTCCAAGATCACGCCATCAATTGTGTAGGAAGCTCTAGCAACTCCCCCTAGGCTCGTCCTCAAGCTTTTGATTGCAAAAGTTGGCTAGGGTTGAAGAGGAGATCGAAATAAGAAGGAATCCATAATTTATTTTCGATTTCCACCATGAAATCATGAAGAACGAGGGTCAAGAAGCTTACCAACAGGTTGGGTTTCGTCCTCCTGTTGCTCCTAAGTCCCCTTGAGCTCATCCCAAACAAAGGAAGAAGAAAGGGCCGAAAAAGCCTTTCAATTCATTTGGAAAAGGCACTTTTATAAGGAAATTGATGAGAGAGAAATGCCTTATAAAAATCCAATTAATCCAAAACTTATGGCCGCCTCTTCCCCCTCAATTCCATGGATACGAGGCACCTTCCTTTGCCTTTTATTCCCCTTCATTATCCTCAATTTAATGAAAAGCAAATTAAGCACCTTAATGCTTATTATATTAATATCCCATATGTGAGTGGAAATTACTTTTCTTTATAATAAGGTGAGTGGAATTTCACCTACTTAAGATATTTTCGTTCCTTATCTTAGCAAAGTAACGTCCATCCTTATTCAAAATCAACCCAAAACATTTTGGTTGAAATCCCTTCAATTATTTTTATTCATTTTTGCCCTAAATCGAATTAGGGTTTCAATTAGGCATTATTCTTGATTATTTTAATGTCAAGATTCTCTCTCCTCCAACTTAGTTCAAATGAGGAGTCCCTCTCATTTGCTTTGCTATACATGATTCCAAGAAACATTAAGGACCTTATTGAAGTGGTAATTTGCATATTGAACCCTAGATTTTGGGTAAATTGCACTTTACTCCAAAACTAGGTTTTAATGCACAACATTGTCCAACAAGCTCTATCTTGGTGTCCAGGCTTGTAGAAACCATACTACTGCATCATATTCATCCTTATGATGTCTCAACATCATAGGAACATCTTATCATGTGCAATTTGCAAGTTAACCCCTCAACTTGGGTAATTTGCACTTTAGTCCAAAATAAGAAATCATTGTTTCAACATTGTTCAAACATGACCAAAATTGAAACATAAGTTCCTCATGAGCCCTAATTACTTTTCACAAGATGAGATTAAACATATAATCATGTTTCTTAATCAAAACACCTAGGGTTAAAGCATAACCCAGGTTAGGGGTGTTACAAATTATAAACCCCTAACAAGGATTTCGTCCCCGAACTCCCAGATAAAGGGATCATATATTATTCATTCATCATATCATCATGTCTCTACATAACACCTCATTGTTATGGAGACATCATAGAGCTTTGATCAACACAAAGTTCCTTCTCACAATATTCTCATCGAGTCAATTGAGATCTTATCTTAAAGACATATTTAGTTGTTATGTTTATGCAAAGCATAAACCCCTAACATATGATGTTCATATCATTTTATATAATCAAACTGATTTTATAGTTGACCACTCCAGGTAGCTAATCTAAACCATCTGATAATTCTTAGATACCAGAATCCATTACCCTGGTATCAGTCACATGTGTTGAAAACACATCATATTCTCATCTTTCTTTTATCATATTTACAACTTTATTGAACAGGGATCACCTCCCTTGTTCTCTTTCTCATCATATGAGGGTCATACTTTTACTTCCTCATATACACATACTGATCTGAATTCCTATCAGATCCTTCTTTCTTGTACTTAAGGTATGATACATTTATCCATACCATATTTCTTATTTCATGATACTCATTAGATTGTATCAGAATGATTTCTTGATCATGGCAATAAAAAAGATATCAATCTAAGAGTTTCCATACTCACTTTATCATCAATAGTTGTAAACCTGATCAGGGTTTACAAGTACTGAGATCAAGTAGTATGCACTTACATGCTATCATATTTCTTGTTTTTCATATTATCATAACATAAGATTTAACATCCCTGGATTTTATCCAGGCATCTCTTCTATACCTCTTCCTCTTTCATAGAGGTAAGATCAATATAGAACATTTAAAAGAATACTTGAACAAAATTCAAATTCTAATTCTCATCATTTCTTCCCTATATGACAACTAATAGGGAAAACCAAATAAGCAGTCCTCCTTTTTATAACAAAAGGGGTTTAGTGTACTCAACATGTACACATTTATAACATACATTGTCCTCACATCATGGTCTTATTAGTCTTATTACTGATGCAAAAACTAAGCCATGGAATTTTACAGGTGAAAGGTTAAGACCTTTACACTTACTTAGGGGCTGCTACCCTGGTACACTAGGCATTTATTGCACTATTTGTACCAAAAACCTTGGCTTTTTAGAACCATTAGTCAAATGTCTCTAAAATTATAGAGATCATCACCTACTTCTCAGCTTATTGCCCCTTCTTGGGCACTGCCATCACATATTTATTATCTGTCTAAGCTCATGGCAGAGTCTACTTTCTTGCCATAAGTTAATCTTTTCCATATTTTCCCTTGTTCCAACATGACTAAGTCATTTAGGAACTCATTTTAAGATCAAGCTTTCTGTATTAAGGACTGATTACCTAGGTTATAAGCCTAGCATCCAGTCCACTCATATGCATTACTGTTGCCCTAATCTACCCAACAAGAGCATGATCATAGGATTCTCTATCCTGATCAGGTCTTAATGGGGATTCTCAGGCACTCATTCTATTCTTGCATGATCCCTTGCACCTCTTCTTGGTGCAACATCATTGCCCTTAGCAATGTGTTCCTTGTGCTCTCCAGTCATTTTAAACTTTACCCTTTCTCTGCACAAGCAGAAATCATTATAGGGTATACTGGAGGACACTAACACAGACTCAACAACTTAGTCCTATGTCTCTGTAGACTCAGCGAACCTAGAGCTCTGATACCACTAATTGAAACGACCGTCTCACAAAAATAGGATTAACTAATGCGGAAGCGAATTATTTGCAGCGGATTACTGAAAATCACTGAAAATTTAAAACTTTTTGCAAAGAGATCCATTCACAGGAAAACTCTTTAACCATGAACCAAAGTATTCCAAATTCATCCTGGTTTACAAGTACACAGCCTGTACCATTCCTTTTCAAGGATTACAACATTGACTGTCCTGTTAACAAATATACACAGGTAGTATAAAAACTTCAAGGCACTAAGCCAAAACTCAGATTGATACATTTAAAACTCCGAGGACCTGAGAGTACAGAGACGACACATAAGACTACTATCTATATGACTAGACATACAATATTTCCACCTGAGATTTTATTGTTGTCCCTGCTGTTGCTGCTGCTCTTTCCCTATTCTAGGGTTTCTGCTCTGCCTTCCATGCATACCTAAAAATGTTTCCCACGGGGGTGAGACAATTGAAAATTGCCCCAGCGAGAGATATAACTCTCTGCCAAAAACATTGTTATTGCAGTTTATCAAATTAAAACTGAGTAGGGGTTACTTTTACATTATCAGGCAGAATTATTCATCATAGAACAGAATAAGATAATCTCCATTCTCAAGGAGGTCATTGCATCTACCCATGGTAGATAAGTAATTCATCTGTCTACTTTGCAGAGAATATAAAGAAACATAATTAACATATATCTACTAAGGAATGCACAAAGAAGTACAACATCAGCCAATGAATCTCCGTATTCAATCCTTAAGCAAACATGCTATATGGCTGATTACATTTTACAATCACACTTATGCTATGAGGAGATGAGATATACCGCTCATACTCCAACCGACCATTACGAAATCGCCTCGGTACCATACATAGGTCATCAAAAGAGCCAGATTCTTATGACCTCATCTGTCTCGATCAGTACGAGACCACATGCAGGACATCTCATGTCTCTGCTAACTAGCTAGCCAGGGTATTCTGGCACCTTCACTACAGAGTTACAGCGTCAACTACACTCTCATCGCCAATCGAGAGATTTCTTGTTTATCTCCTCGATCCGACATTAAGTATCATTGGGAGATTCATGATACATCCATCCCGACATATTCATGAAGGATTGAGAGGTTTCTTGTTTACCTTCCAACAATCTCTTCAAGAGGACGTAAGGATATTTTCGCCCATTTACCCCCACATATTCAAAATATGTGCTCCGGGTTTTTCCGCGGGCACCCGTTTCACCATCACCTATTCCTGACGATGATGGATCTGTGGTCAGAGCACTACATGAATAGATTTCACTTGATTTATTAAGTACATTCTCATATTCTTTTAGCATCAGCCAAGTTCTCAAACATAACTTATTACAACAATGCTATAAAGAGACATGTACTACTTTTATCAGATATTTATCAGTCTTTCAAAGACCCTGGGAACTCAATCCCTCATTTTAATACTGGGAATTATCATCCCTTCACTTTCTCATCACCATAATCATATGGTTCTGGGTATTCAAACCCTTAACTCATCATTGAGCATTATTATACCTTTTTCAGGTAACTATCACCTTCAGGTCATCTGACCAAGGCATTCATGATACTTGTTACACAAGCATCACACCTGGCTCACAAGGCCATGAAATATCTTGTCACCTCTCACTAGGTAACAACTTACTCATGTGACTCATAAAAGTCCATGCATATTGCTTCTTTTACTAAGCAACAACAACATTAAGGCACATAATGCCAATCAACATTTATTATATAAATGTCACAGCTCACACTATCTATATACATCATCTCATAATATCTGTATGGTTATTAGGCATGATAACATTCATACAAGATATTCATCACATCATGTGATGTGATAGTAACACCATTATTCCTCTACCAGGAATTAGGGTTTACTATCAAATAGGGCTTTTCATTCCCTTTACCCAAATTAGGGTTAGGGTTCCCCATTTGTCATTAATAAAGAGTTCATGATCTCATTATCTGTCCAACCGTTAATACAATATTCCATACCTCTGGGGCATTCAAGGATATCATATTTGATTTTTCTAGAACATTACTTTCATCATATAGCATTAATGATCATCAATTCAAGGTATGAGTTCATTTCTCATCCTTATCATGGTATGATTATATCATACACATTATTTGGGCTTAACCCCATTCTCAAGGTACATTAGTTAACACTCATCAAGGTATAACAACTCATTACATTTCATTGCAATAGTTTCATAACACACTTCATATGTTTCTTACCCAATTATATTGTATTTGAAGTACATCAAGGCATATAAACCCTGAAATGTTGAATGTGATAACTATCATATCTTGATGTATCACTTTCTCATCATTTCAAACTCTGTTGAGTTATCCATCTTATCTTGTATTAAGGTATTTCCCTCTTAATACATTCCATCACTAATCTCTTACCTTTAGCATATAATGCAAAGGCCACACATTAGAATTGTACAGCTATCTCACATGATATGGACTTATCTTAGTTTAAGGCATGACTTTATTATAAAGTTGCTTATAAACAATCACAATGATACACCCTCAACTAGGGTTTCTCATCACATATCTTATGTATCCTTCATCCAATTATATTGGACTTATAATCATATCAAGGTATACGATCATATGAGGTCACTTTCAAATCACCTCTAAATCAAGCATAGAGCACCACGGTCGTGCAACCAAGAACGGTCGTGTGAGGGGAAGCTACCACGGCCGTGCTACCTTGCATGGTCATGCAAAGGGAGTTCACCTCATGAATCATATTCAAGTATGAATTATATTCTCTCATTAGGGATTAGGGTTTCACATACCATCTCCCTTCTTTAGAATAGGGATTGCATATAGCATCACCCTTCATTAGGGTTTCATATCACATTGCCCATAATTAGGGTTTATATTCATGATTAGGGTTTCATGATCTCTCTACTTAAGGATCATACCCTTAAACACCACATGAATCATATTCTTATAGGAATTCATGCTATCATCATCTCAACTTGATTAGGTCATATCAACCCTTCAATCGAGTTCATACAACTATGATTAACATAGTATATCAAGTCATTGATCCTATAAGCAATTAGGGTTCATCCCTTAATTGGCACTAACCACTTAGGTGATAATAGGGTTTCAACCTTTGTACCTTCATTGAATATCATTACTAATCAGCATTGGATCAATGGATCATTCACCATCTTGATTCTCAAGAGATTCAATCACATTGGACCTCCATTACATAAGTATCCAATTGAATTATGGTTTCCAATGTTGATTCCTTCAATCATTGAATTCATGGAATCAATCATCAATTGGACCTATCCTCATACTTCAATTGAGTTTAATAGGTCAACCTTCAAATGATTTTACCCTCAATTGACCCTCAATTGATCATCAATTAGGGTTTGATTCAATTGAATTAGGGTTTGGAATCGATGATTCAACAACACTAATCAATGTAAGACCAGTTGCTTTGAAACCATTGAACCATCATCCAAATTGGGTATGACCTGACCCCAAACGGTCTTGAGGTCGTTTGGATGACCTCCAAACGATCTTGAGACCGTTTGCCCATCATATCACTCAAATCTAAGCATTCCAATTGGGGTTTGGTCCATTGGATTGATCACCAAATCAACATTGCATTGTATATCATCTTAGTACCTTTAGACCTTCAAACACCTAACCATACTCAACCCTAGACCTCCAAACGGTCTTGGGTGACCACCAAACGGGCTTGAGACCATTTGGATGAGCTCCAAATGGTCTTGAGACCGTTTGGCTCATCCAACCTTTGGACTTTAGTGAAAAATCATCATGGATTGGTCTATCGAGTTGATCAACAAATCAGCATTGAGTTGCAGTATGATTTGGTACCTTTGGACCTTCAATTGATCAACTATACTTGACCCCAGACCTCCAAACGGTCTTGGGGTGATCCCCAAACGGTCTTGAACCCGTTTGGGCTAATCAACCCAAAATCTCAACTTAACTCATTGGAATTTCAGCACTGTTTTCAATTAGGGTTTGCCTAATTGAATAGCCTTCAACTCACGATTCCTTGGGAGTTAACCCCTAAAATTTGGAGAGTCATTAAAAAACATAATTATGAACAGTAATCCCAAACTGTAAAAGCTTGGTCAACTCACTCAAACGGTCTTGAACCCGTTTTCCCAAGCAGGTCAAGTTAATCAGGTTGAAAATCAGCACTTAATCCAATTAGGTTTTCCTAATTGATTAGCCTTCAACCTATGATTACTTTTGAGTTAACCCATAAAATTTGGAGGGTCATTAACCAACATCATTATGAACAGGAATCCCAAACGGTCAACGCTTGGTCAATCATCTCAAATGGTCTTGAACCCGTTTGCCCAAGCAGGTCAAGTTATTCAGGTTGAAAATCAGCACTTAATTCAATTCGATTTGTCTAATTGATTGGCCTTCAACCTATGATTCCTTTTGCGTTAACCCCTCAAATTTGGAGGGTCATTATCCTACATAATTAGGAACGAGATTCCCAAACGGCCAATGCTTGGTCAACTCCTTCAAGCGGGTTTGAACCCGTTTGCCACCAAACGAGTTGCAACCCGTTTGGTCACCAAACGGTTTTGGTGAAACCGTTTGGTCACCAAACGGTTTTGGTTTGGTCCCAACTTTTGAGATCGTTTGCTCCTAAGATATTTGGTGAGGTTCTTGCTTATGATGATTTCATCATCATCTTCCTTCGTGCACCGAAGAACAGCAACCGTTCTTGATGGAATTTGCAGCAAAGAAACAAAAGTGTATAAAATTGAAGAAATCAATCAACAAAGCATAGAAGATTGATGCAATAGCAATGTTTGAGGGTTTAAGTTATAAAACCCACCTCCAATTGAGATCCAAAGCTCCAAGATCACGCCATCAATGGTGGATGAAGCTCTAGCAACTCCCCCTAGGCTCGTCCTCAAGCTTTTGATTGCAAAAGTTGGCTAGGGTTGAAGAGGAGATCGAAATAAGAAGGAATCCATAATTTATTTTCGATTTCCACCATGAAATCATGAAGAACGAGGGTCAAGAAGCTTACCAACAGGTTGGCGATCGTCCTCCTATTGCTCCTAAGTCCCCTTGAGCTCATCCCAAGCAAAGGAAGAAGAAAGGGCCGAAAAAGCCTTTCAATTCATTTGGAAAAGACACTTTTATAGGGAAATTGATGAGAGAGAAAATGCCTTATAAAAATCCAATTAATCCAAAACTTATGGCCGCCTCTTCCCCCTCAATTCCATGGATACGAGGAACCTTCCTTTTCCTTTTATTCCCCTTCATTATCCTCAATTTAAAGAAAAGCAAATTAAGCACCTTAATGCTTATTATATTAATATCCCATATGTGAGTGGAAATTACTTTTCTTTATAATAAGGTGAGTGGAATTTCACCTACTTAAGATATTTTCGTTCCTTATCTTAGCAAAGGAACGTCCATCCTTATTCAAAATCAACCCAAAACATTTTGGTTGAAAGCCCTTCAATTATTTTTATTCATTTTTTCCCTAAATCGAATTAGTGTTTCAATTAGGCATTATTCTTGATTATTTTAATGTCAAGATTCTCTCTCCTCCAACTTAGTTCAAATGAGGAGTCTCTCTCATTTTCTTTGCTATACATGATGCCAAGAAACATTAAGGACCTTATTGAAGTGGTAATTTGCATATTGAACCCTAGATTTTGGGTAAATTGCACTTTACTCCAAAACTAGGTTTTAATGCACAACATTGTCCAACAAGCTCTATCTTGGTGTCCAGGCTTGTAGAAACCATACTACTACATCATATTCATCCTTATGATGTCTCAACATCATAGGAACATCTTATCATGTGCAATTTGCAAGTTAACCCCTCAATTTGGGTAATTTGCACTTTAGTCCAAAATAAGAAATCATTGTTTCAACATTGTTCAAACAGGACCAAAATTGAAACATAAGTTCCTCATGAGCCCTAATTACTTTTCACAAGATGAGATTAAACATATAATCATCTTTCTTAATCAAAACACCTAGGGTTAAAGCATAACCCAGGTCAGGGGTGTTACAGTAGTCATTTTCTCAAACTTTTGTGTAAGGACATCAAGCTTAGCTACAATTAGATCAACTACATCAATACTATGCTTTCCTATTTGCTTCCTGATTGAAGAACTCGGTGTAGAATATGGCTGTGCTTTCCTATCCGACCCCCATTGGCAATGGTTGAGTGCTATATCTTCAATGATATCATAAGCCTCCTTATAAGACTTATTCATTAAATCTCCATTAGTTGTGACATCCACTATCATGCGAGTATTGTAGAACAATCCATTGTAGAATGTTTGAAGTAGCAGCCAATTAGTCAACCCATGGTGAGGGAAAAGGCATTGTAGGTCCTTGAACCTCTCCCATGTGTCATACAAAATTTCTCCATCTAATTGAAAAAAAGATTGTGAGCTAGTTTCTCAGTTGAGCTATTTTTCTTGGCGGAAAATACTTTGCAAGGAAAGCATTTAATAGTTGATCCCAAATCTTAATGGACTTCTTGGAAAGAGATAAAAGCCACGCCTTGGCTCTATCTCTCAAGGGGAAGGGAAACAATAGAAGCTTTATTCCATCAGCAGATACACCATTGATTTTAAAGGTGTTCATATACTCTAAGAATTCAACTACATGAAGATTTTGATCTTCGGTGGCGGTACCCGCAAAAAAGATTTGCTGGATCATCCACATCATAGAAGGACTAATACAGTAGTTGCTTGCTTGTATTACAGGTAGATCAATGGCTCCACAAATGTTTGCGGCAGCCGGCATGGTCAAGTCCTTCAAAGGATGATTGTCCTCCATGGTTGGATCTTCTTGTGTGACTTCTTTAAAGGATGAAGAAGATGGTGGTGGTGATGATGGTGGAATACCCCCTAGCAGTGGTTTCTCTTCTCTTCTTGCTCTCCTCAAACTTGCAAGAGTGTGCACAATCTCAGGATCTAGAAACACAGATGGTTGAAGACCCATCTTCGAACGACGCAAACAACCTGAAAAGAAGTAGGAGATATTGAGAGCACAACTAAAAAGTATATAAAAATAAAAAAATGGAAATGATGATCTAGTCTCGAATACTAGTTACCACTTTTTACACTAATCAGATTAATCATAGATCCCCGGCAACAAGCCAAAAAACTTGTTGGCTATTACACTAACGAGTTTCAATCATATAAATGATCTTTTACTCAACCACCCAATACCCGCAAGTATACGAGAGTAGTTTTAATCAAGATCGAACACAAGGAGCTTTAGTAACTAATTAAATGCAATAGTGCTAAGTTTCAATAATCTAGACCTTTTTCAAAGAGTGATTTGGTTGATTTAACTAAAATTCAGAATTAAACTAAAATAATGAATGGATTTCTTGAAGGGGTTTGATTTTAGGTTTAAAAAAATCTTGGACTTATGATTTCACTAGCACATCATAACATGAATTAGGAACATGAATTTAAACATAGCAAACACTTGTAAAGGAGGGTTGTATGTTATACTTCGACTCTCGATGTAAATACAATAATCCTAACTCAATATATCACTCTCATGTATATATTTCATTTGGATCACAAACCCACTCCTCAACTCCAATATTTTCCATTCTCATGGTAAAGGAGGAGTTTCTAAGAGAGTAACTCCTTACTCTCCTACCTATCTTCTCAAATTAAGCAAGAAAGCATAAAATATGTATACATAGTAGCCAGCCATACATGTAAGAAGTAAGAACTGATACTCAAAAGGTAGAATGCAAGCATTTAATATTTAGAACGAATTATCATGTTCCATACATGTCATGAAATGGGAGTTACTCTCCCATGTCCAAGAATTGGGATCTACTCACTCATGGCTATGAAACACAAGTAATAATATGGAAATCTATAGTTTTTCATGATAGATATTAAGGTACAACTAAAGGATTTGAAATGAAAGAAGGAACAAGGAGAAAATCCAGCAAGTAGATGGAGTTTCATCTCTAAAAAGCTCCTCTCCAGCAACCTTCTCTCTCAAGTAGGTTGAAGTCAAACGGGGAGGCTCCAGCTGCAATGATGAAGAAGAATGGAGAGGAAAATGAGGTCTTCTCTCGAATAATCATCTTGTCTTCTCCAAATTCACCCCTCCTCAGCTCGTCTCTGTTCTCTCATACAAAAATGCTCCAAATGATCCGTCATATCTGTCCCCCGGGAGGGAGAGTAGTATTTGTCCAAAATAAACATTCAATTTCAAATTCTACAGAAAACTAATCCACTTTCGTCGTGTGGATTGGTCCACACGTCGTGTGGATAAGTGCATCTCAGCAACTACTCGAGGGACCCAGATTTATGGCGTGAAATTTGGCGACACACTGTAATTCTAAGTATTGACCAAAATTCTCCAAAAGAGCCTTACGTTGTGTTTCTAGATAACACGTGTGTGTCTGCCTTTGAGAATTTTATCTGATGAGGCGTTGCAGCGTGTGATTTGTCAATACACAATAATTTTAAGTTCTGACCAAAAATCACCAAAAGAGCCCTACGTCGTGTTTCTGTGCAACATGCCGTGTGTCTGCCTTCGAAAATTTTGTCTGATGAGGCCTTACGGCTTGTGTAACTAACTGTGTTACACGTCATAAGTCATGTTGTTCCTTCAATATTCAACTCCAGTTGCATGACTCCAAGGGGAAATGTCCAATATACACATTTGGGGGCATTTTCTTGTCAAAATAGAATCAAATTGAGTACTTGTGCATCAACAAACAACCAAGAGTAAGTATACCTCGAATGCATGAAAATCAACATGAATATGAATGAAAAGTGAGTCTGAATGCATGAAAAAATGCATGACAAACAAGATAGAAATATGATTTGAAATGTGCACATCAGGCATCGTACCCTACAAGGTGCCCTAGATGCTTCCCTAGAGCTACAAGATCATCCAGATGAACAATCATCATTGTTAAAAGATAATGACTTTGTTGTAGGATTTTGATATTATAAAATCTAGACTTATAAGATTTATATCGACTACTAATAACTAAAACTATATTGTATAATACATATACACGAAATCAACTTCAATTGAGGTATGTGTATGGATGAATGCAAAATGTGTTTCCTTTTTGAGCTCCCATGCATAACTGTATGCCTACATGGCATCTGTATATTGTGAATATTTTGTTCTGTGTCATTTTTTGTGACACACATGAGCACCGTTTGCATGTGTATAGCTTTGTGCATATTAGCCTACGGAAAATATCAAGTGTCACATCCATTTGGCTTCTTGTCACGCGTGGTACTACTCCATTACACATGATCCACTTATTGAAATTTACTTCCTTTTGTTCTCAGAAAACCGGTGCAAGAATAACAGCCAATTCACTTCATCTAGGATTCATACCTACAAACATTGTGGCTAACAGTCGAATTTATCATAGTAAGTCATTGTCGTTGTTCTCATGCATAGTTTACTCTCCAAGTTATGCCTATATGCTTCAAATAAATCACTCTATCTAAGTATATGTATTATCGGTTGAACAATTAAATCCTTATTATCTTAAATTGGGTTAAACCCTTTGCGGCCAAAGTGGCATCCTATTCACATGTATAAATTGATTCAATTTAATTCAGAATTAATTGTTTAGAATAAGCTGATACGATAGGGTTATTTGTTCAATTGAAGCAACATATTGTGAACCATAAAGGACTAAATTAGTATATAGACTAGTACCTACGTCAAGAATACAGTACACTCAACATTTACAACGTTAATTTTTGGTTAGGTCTCTTGAAATTCGTAACTCTAGAATACCTCTACGCCACCATGGGTCCAGATTTGCTGTGCCGGTGGCTGCTGTCCCAAGGCTGTCCCGGCCAGTAGTGCTTGGACACCTCATCGTGTGGGGGCAGCAGTGACGGGAGCATGGTGCCGGGCCTGCCGGCTAATTCGCTGGGCTCATGTTGCTGTTCTTGGAAGAAAAAAAAGACCAAGACGGTTGATCTTCAAACCAGCCTTGATAGGATAGTTAAAAACATATTTTCGTGCGGAGCTGCCGGTGGCATATCTACCAACAGGCTGCTGTCGTTGAAAATTAATGTCCTCTTAAAGTGAAAAAGATGAACGCGAGTATGCCTGTCATATTTGAAACCATATTTCTGAACGATTCTTTATGTTCTGCCGGTGGCATATCGACCAATGTTGTAATTATAGGGCTGTCAAAATTTATCCGAAGAACCCGCTTGTATCCGATTTCGAAAAAACTGAGTCCAGATCTCAATCGTGACATTCCGGGTTGATTTTGTGTCTAAGATTATGTGTTCAAATCTAATCCGGGTTAGTTCTAGGTTTAGAAATCGAACAAAACTGGATTCTAAATAGTTACTTATATACAATGAGATGGATGCTATGTTTTGAAGGGATTTATGCGTTGCTTTGATATAATATATGTGATATTGCAACATATTATAGTTATTTGATGTAGTAAATTGGTTATTTTTTCTTGTATTGAGGTGAATTACTGTTCTATTTTATTATTTTCTCTAATAAAAGAAAAAAAAGTAAATTATAATTGTTTAATATTGTAAAATCATTGACAACTTTGGTAGTTTATTTAAGATAATGAAATTATTTACAATTGTGCACCTAATTCTATTAGGAATTTTTTTAAATCAACTTCAAATTCAAGTTCGAGTTTGATTCCGGGTTTATATTTTTTAATGCGGGTCAGTTTCGGGTTGAAAGGTATGACTAAGATCCGGGTCTGCGTTTGGAATTTGATTTGACATTCAAACAATCTGGACAAGATTCTTTATCCGAAAACGACCTGAATCCGATTTTTGACACCCCTCGTTGCAAAGAACACATAACTTACAATATAAGCTATCCGTTAAATTTACCAATATATTCTACACTATATCCATGAGCAGCGATTCAAAACGACCTGAATCCGATTTTTGACACCCCTAGTTGCAAAGAACACATAACTTACAATATAAGCTATCCGTTAAATTTACCAATATATTCTACACTATATCCATGAGCAGCGATTCAAAATCTCTACATGCAGAATGATTGATTAGTAGCCGTGGTTGCAAATAATAAAAAATTTTGTTGACCCATCAACACAATAGATTTTTTGTTGACGCATCAACACTCCTTTAGAAATCATATTCGATCTTGGTTTTGTGTGATTTAGGATTACGGGAGCTGCTCACTCGTCACTAATGCCCCCACATGGTGATGTGTCCAAGCACTACTGACCGGGACAGCCCTGGGACAACAACCACCAGTACAGCAAATCTGAACCCGCAACGGTGACGGGTGAGCAGCTCCCGTAATTTCTAGCGCTCCTAAATCACAAAAAACCAAGATAGAATATGATTTCTAAACGAGTGTTGATGCGTCAACAAAAAATCTATTGTGTTGATGGATCAGTAAAAAATCTATTATTTGCAACCACGACAACTAATCAATCATTCTGCCTTAAATTATTTTATGTAGTGACTTTGAATCGTTGAATAGTGTAGAATATATTGGTGAATTTAACGGATAGCTTATATTGTAAGTTATGTGTTCATTGCAACTAGAGGTGTCAAAAATCGGGTTCAGGTCGTTTTCGGGTTAAAAAATTTTGTCCGGATTGTTTGAATGTCAAATCTAATTTCAAATGCGGACCCGGATCTTAGTCATACCTTTCAACCCGAAACTGACCCGCATTAAAAAATCTAAACCTGGAATAAAACTCGAACTTGAATTTGAAGTTGATTTAAAAAAAAATTCTAATAGAAATACATGCACAATTGTAAATAATTTCATTATATTAAATAAACTACCAAAGTTGTCAATGATTTTACAATATTAAACAATTATAATTTACTTTTTCTTTACTTTTAGAGAAAATAATAAACAATAGAGCAGTAATTCACCTCGATACAAGAAAAAACAACCAATTTACCACATCAAATAACTATAATATGTTGTAATATCACATATATTATTTCAAAGCAACACATAAATTACTTCAAAACATAGCATCCATCACATAAGTATATGTATATAAGTAACTATTTAGAACCCGGTTTTATCCGATTTCGAAACCCGGAACCGAACCGGCTTAGATTTGAACCCATAATCTTAGTCACAAAAACAACCCGGAATGTCACGATTGAGATCTGGACTCAGTTTTTTATGAGTCGGATACAAGCGGGTTCACATGTTCGGATAAATTTTGACAACCCTATAATTACAACATAGGTCGATATGCCACCGGCAGAACATAAAGAATAGTTCAGAAATATAATTTCAAATATGACAGGCATACTCGCGTTCATCTTTTTCACTTTAAGAGGACATTAGTTTTCAACGACAGCAGCCTGTTGTTGGTAGATATGCCACCGGCAGCTCCAAGCTGGTTTGAAGATTAACTGTCTTGGTCTTTTTTTCTTCCAAGAACAGCAACATGAGCCCAGCGAATTAGCCGGCAGGCCCGGCACCATGCTTCCGTCACTGCTGCCCCCACACGATGAGGTGTCCAAGCACTACTGGCCGGCAGAGCCTTGGGCAACAGCCACCGGCACAGCAAATCTGGACCCCGCCACCATAAGTATGGGCATATCGGGTCCACCGTGATTTATGCAGCCCACCAGGTGAGTGGGGACCGGTCCATGCAGATCTGGGCCCATCTCCTCGGTTTATCATAATCTCGAGCCAGCTGGTCCACAGTTTAAACCGTGCAGAGCTCCATACCACAACTCTGACTAGGGATGAGCATCGGGTCGGGCCGCCCGATCCGAACCGCGACTCAGTCCGCATAACCCGATCCAGACCCGAACCCGATTTATAATATGGGTGGGCCGGGTCTAAAATTCAAACCCATATTTTATTTGGGCCGGGTACGGGATAAGGTAAACCCAGGCCCGAAAACCCAAATGTCCAGATTAGATTTGATGTACATTATATATGTATATATCTATGTTTGTTAGAAAGAAAAACATAAATTTCTTGATGCAATATGTAGTAGGTATTCAACAAATGGCAACATGGATAATCTATAATCAATCAACATGATTAGTGAACTAATACTAGTAAGATAACCATCATTGACATGCGTAGACGTACTTGTTTCTTTGTTTTGATCTCACTATGTCATTCAAATGGAACTTTTTATTGTATATTTTAATAACTAAATAAAATATGCATCCATATTTTGATTTGCAATGTATATAACACTTAGAAAAATCATGTCATTGGCTCATTAAAGAAAAAACAAAGAAGCAACTAGCCCAGTGCATAGTAGTATCTACTCATTTTTTTCTCATATGCCCACATGTAGGAGACAAATCATCTTTTTGCCCTTCCAACACCCATTTCATTGTATATACATATAGGATGAGGAAGCAAAAAGTCACAAGATTGTAGATTCCAATATTTTTTAAGTCTCATACATTCACATGTATGCGAAAATGATTTGTTGCTCTTTCAATATCCATTTTATTGTTGTAGGGGATCATACAAAGTATACATATTCCGGCTGCATAGATTACAAGAAGGTTGATCACAAAATATATATCATACTAGTTTAGTTTTCATGTTAGCAAGTTAGATCCACAAAAATTTGGTATATTCAGTTGATGTTATATGGGCAAATCCGAATCCGGCCTGAAACCCAGCATTCTTATATGGCCGGGTACATGATGACATTTTTCAATTTTATCCGGACCCAAACCCGACCCGCAACATGTTTTAAAATGTGGGTTTGGATTTGGAACAAACAAAACTCGGTATAGCCCGACCCGACGTTCATCTTAACTCTGACCTGTCGCCCTTTCTTCCTTTCCTTCTTTTGCTAACCCGCCCTGCTGCGAGGGGCCACTCCAGCAGGCTGTGGTACCTTGTCTTGTGCTCCTTGAGCAGGGCCGGCAACGGTCTAGGCTTCAATATGCGGGGCAGATCTCTCTCGTGTCGGTTGAGACAAAGACTGGACGCCTTGTGCTCCCATAGTCTTTTTCTATTTGGAAATGTATTGGTCACGTACACATATCACTCACACACACGTTCAGGAGAAAGGTGGTTTAGGGAGAGTTGAGATGTTTTGCCTTTTTAGATAGTGGTATTGATAGGTGGTGAGTTGGCAGTGGTATTAGTGGATAATCTTGAGGTGACATATGGGTGGTTTGGGGGAGAAAGTTGATGAAAAAGTTGATTCTCAAAGGATGACGTGACATCCATTAATTGGATGGCCGGTGGGGATTACGTAATGGAGAAATAAATTTATTTACTTATAACTTTTGAACCGGGATGAAATTTTTGACAAAACAAAAACCATCAGACTCCTTATAAAAATGCACTCCAACAAGACTAATGTTGATATACTTTTGTAAAGAAATACAAAAGTGGTATGTAGAGGCGGTGTGATGAGAGAGAAAATTATTTTGTTTATAATTTCTAAACCGTGATAAATTTTTGAATGAAATAAAAAATATTAGATTTGTCACAAAAAATACATTCAAACAAGATCAATGTTGATATACTTTTGAGGCAAAAAGTAAAAAGAAAAGAGAAGAAAAGTGATGATGGAATATTAGAAAAAACAGTAGAAAAATGATAGAAGAGAAGGGAAGTGAGAGAAGTAATGAGAGATGGGAAGTGAGAGAAGTAAATAGAGGACATGAGAGAAATATATATGTATTCATGATAATTAGGTGTGTATTCATAGATAAAAATGTTAAAAATTGATAAATATGTGTCCAAAAATTAAGTGCTTGAAAATGGTGAATATGCGCCCAAAAATAGCTAAAGGCTACTAAGATGACTTTATCGTCCAAAAAATGACAAAAAGCGCAAAAAATGGTGATATGCCCGCACATTCCTAAATGCGCCAAAAAGTTTGGTAAAAGCGCCTAAAACTCACTAAAAGCGTCCTAAATTGATGAATAAGTGCCTAGAAATGAAGTTTTTGAAAATGATGAATATGCACCTAGAAATGACTGAAAAGCGCCTAAATTGACTAAAAGCACCTAAAAATGGCTAAATAGCGTCGAAAAATTGTGTCAATTAACAATTAGGTGCCATTTTATGTGTGGATATGATAAGAGTGTTTGGTCATCAAATAATTTGTTTTTGGTCGTCAAACAATCCTATTTTGTTTTTGGATGTCAATTACCCAGTTTTTGGCTCCATTAAGTAACTTTAGGTGTTAATTGTCCATTTTTAGTCACATTTACCCATTAAGTGGATTCTTGGGTGTCAACTATCCATTTTTGAGTGTCAATTATCCATTATTAGCTGCCATTAAGTAACATGAGGTGTCAATTGTCTATTTTATTTTTGGTGTCAATTACCTAATTTTAGGCTCCATTAAGTAACTTTAGGTGTCACTTGTCCATTTATAGTCACTCTTACACATTTAGTTGGCATCATTTGGTTATTTTTGGGTGTCAACTATCCATTTTTTGGTGTCAATTACCCATTATTAGGCGCCATTGAGTAACTTGGGGTGTCAATTGTGTATTTTGTTTTTAGGTGTCAATTACCTAGTTTTAGGCTTCATTAAGTAACTTTGGGTGGCAATTGTCCATTTTTAATCGCACTTACGCATTTAGTGAGCATCGTTTGGTTATTTTTTGGTGTCAACTATCCATTTTTGGGTGTCAATTACCCATTATTAGGACTTGAGGTGTCAATTGCGTATTTTGTATTTACCTGTCAATTACCTAGTTTTAGGCTCCATTAAGTAACTTTAGGTATCAATTGTCAATTTTGAATCACAGTTACGATTCAGTGGGCGTCCTTTGGTTAATTTTGGGTGTTAAGTATCCATTTTTTAGTGTCAAATACTCATTATTACGTGCCATTAAGTAACTTGGGGTGTCAATTGCCTATTCTATTTTTGGGTGTCAATTATACAGTTTTAGGCTTCATTGAGTAACTTTAGGTGTCAATTGTCCATTTTTAGTCGCATGTAATCATTTAGTTGACGTCATTTGGCTATTTTTGGGTG
Organism: Alisma plantago-aquatica; assembly: GCA_963693085.1. Lineage (NCBI taxonomy): Eukaryota > Viridiplantae > Streptophyta > Magnoliopsida > Alismatales > Alismataceae > Alisma > Alisma plantago-aquatica. The sequence goes on from OY856413.1 coordinate 19,778,069, forward strand.
TCAACTATCCATTTTTAGGTGTCAATTACCCATTGCATATTTTGTTTTTAGGCGTCAATTACCCAGTTTTAGGCTCCATTAGGGTGTCAATTGTCCCATTTTTAATCGCACTTACGCATTGAATGGGCGTCATTTGGTTAATTTGGGTGTCAGCTATCCATTTTTTAGTGTCAAATTCCCATTATTAGGTGCCATTAAGTAACTTGGGGTGCCATATTTTGTTTTTGGGTGTCAATTATCTAGTTTTATGCTCCATTAAGTAACTTTAGGTCTCAATTGTTCTTTTTAGTCACACTTACTCATTTAGTGGGCGTCATTTAGTTATTTTTGGGTGTCAACTATCCATGTTTCAGTGTCAAGCATTAATGGGCGCAAATACACATAAAGTAGGCGGCAACACAACAAAAGTCGGGCTATAAAATTAAAAGTAGGCGTCAACACAAGAAAAGAATGCGTCAAAAGACCAACAAATCCGGAAGTGATCAAAACTGGGCATAAATTTGACATTAATGGGCACAAATAAACATATAGTAAACGCTTTAAGAACAAAAATGTGTATAACACATTCAATTGGCATAAATTCTTTTGAGTGTTAATTACTCATTTATGTGCGCACCCATCCATTCATTGGACGTCGAATTGTGACAAAAGAACCCAAAAAGCTAAAAACACCAAAAAATACTAAGTACGTTTCGGGAAACTAATTAAATACTCCTACGCATTATCCCCCTCATTTCTCCTTATACTTCTCTAATCTTTTCTAATACTTCCCTCCTCTCCTATTCAACATTATTATGAGCGCTCACAAATAGCTAAAATGTGCCTAAAATGACGAATATGCGCCTCTTCCTATTACTTGCCTTCTCTTCTCTTATTAATTCCCTCATTTGTCCCTCACTTCCCTCATTTCCCTACTCACTTCCCTCCTCTATATTTTTTTCTCTTTTAAAAAAGATACAAAAAAATAAAGCTGGAAAAAAGGTGGTAGGATAGAATGGCAGCAAATGAGGACCATTTATAGGAGTGCAGGTGGTGGGGTTGGTAGTAGGTGGATAGGTGGAGGGCAGTAGTGAGACGGCCGGTGAAGTGGTTTCAACGGCTGGTATTGTTACGCGCCAGGTGCACGTAACTGGGTGTGAGCTTGCCCAAATTTTAACCATTTTCTATTTGGGTCCAATTATTTTGTCCCTTGACGCTGTCCTTATAATTTTTTAGAATGGATTTTAAGTAAATGTATGACAAGAAATACATGCGTTATAACAAGAACATTGAGACAGTAGATTTGGAGACTTTTTATATTGAGTTACGCTACCCACAATCACTTATGCACCCACTGCCCCACCCGATTCCTCGGGAGCCCAGAAAAGCCTGTCCCAGCTGTTTCTTTTATTGCGAATTAACTCCACACCAATTGATTCCATGCAGCAAATGAACCCAGAATTCTCTCTCCACTCCTCTCTCCATCTCTCATCTTTATTAATTCATTTTCTCTCTTGTAATTCTTCTCTCCATCTCTATTCCACCCACCAACATTACCGCGTTAGTACAGTACGTCCATTCTCCATCTCTCACCAATCTTTCTCTCTCAGACGTACAATCACTAGTATAGAAATGACCTTTAGTGTCGGTTAAATAAGCCTTTTGGTGTCAGTTTTTAAGCGACACCTAAGTGGGCACAGCTAAAAGTAGACGCCTTCAGCGTCGGTTTCATAACCGACGACACAAAGCCGTCCATCGATTGCAAACTAAAAAAATGCGTCAGCAAGGGGACCATAGGCATCGGTTATCAAGTGAAAACCGATGCCACATCCTAGCCCGAATAAAAAAACTTGGCCCATAGGCGTCGATTATCAAACGAAACCGACGCCATATCCCTTCTCGAATAAAAAAATTGGCCCCAGGAAGGAATAAAGACGTCGGTTTTCTATTAATAACTGACGCCGTATCCCTTACCGAATTAAAAAAAAATTGGTCTCAGGAAGGGATAAAGACGTCGATTTTCTATTAATAACCGACGAGTTAAGTTTTTGTTGTCAGTTTCTTTTTTTAACTGACGCCTATGTTACGATTTTTTTTCTCATCAGCTTGCAGGCCTGTTGTCCGGCTGGTCTGCAGGATGCAGAACCTGTAGTTTAGCCAACAACAAGCCACAAATCTGCAAAATTAACAAGGATGGACAACAATTTATGATCATGTGATTCACACACATGTATAAGAACATTTAATTTATATTATTTTTCACCACACACATGTAGAAACTTGTAGTTCCATTTAAATATTCCTCCATTTTCACACACATTTAGCAACCTGCAGTTCCATTCATTTCATCTCTTTTCACATTCAGACACATGTAAAAACATTCATGTATTCATCTTTACATTCACACATATACAATTCAAAAAAATTCATTCAGACATGTATATATAAATGCGTCTTTCAAAGTTTCACATGTCATCAAATAAAAAAATAATTATGAGAAAAAAGTTTAGAAATATCATTCTTTATTATTATCATCATCGTCATTATCGCCATCAGTATTCCAATGATAATAAAAAATTCCCACAACTTGTAAGGCTTTTGCCCATTGTTCTTTTACATCATCTAATTCTTCCATCGTATAGGGAGTATGTACATCTAATAACTTTTCACATGTAGTCAAGTCAGTTTTAAACACATGTAAAGAGAATGACGTATATATATAATTAATAATATATAATAAGATTGATATATTTCATATTATCTAATGAGACTATATGTAATGCATGTTGTATGGTATCGATTTCTATTGTAGCATATTTGATAATTAGGTCTATATATCGCATTACATAGTATGCACATGCCCAGCCATTGTCTTGTGTAGCACACTATAAATTGAAACATAAAAAATATTCATAAATACAAATAAGCATAGTTCACATAAATAATATATACATTGGAGTCAGGAAATTACTTTCACATTCTTCCAAAGTAACTGTTTCTTTGTCTTGGAGATGTTTCCTCCAACTTTTTTGAACTCTTTTAAAGCCCTACATGTTAATGTAACACATTAAATTATATTATTAAATAGTAATGTAATAATAGATGTTAACAGATATAAAAATATGAAAGATTAAGTACATAAATGGTCTGTAGCGTCGGTTTTTTAAAGCCTGCAGCGTCACTTTTTAACCGACGCCTAGGTGGGCGTCGCTACAGAATTTGGTCTATAGCGTCAGATTATTTAACCAAATAAAACCGACCTTACAGATTAAAACACCGACGCAAGAGGTTGTTAAAATTCTGACCTAGGTGAGAAAAAAGAAGCCTATAAGGTCGGTTATTTCATAAAAACCGACCCTAAAGATTGAATACCATTTCAGTGGTAACTCTCGGTCGAGCAACTTGTCGACCGAAAACTCTCTATAAGGTCGGTTTTATGAGAAAACCGACCCTAAAAATTGAATAAAACATTTCAGTGTAAGACTCGGTCGAAAAACTTCTCGACCGATAGTATTTTGGTCGAGAAGTTTGTCGACCGAGTCTTACACTGAAATGTTTTATTCAATCTTTAGGGTCGGTTTTTTTCAAAAAACTGACCTTATAGAAGACATGTAGACTCAGTTTTTTAAAAAAACCGACGTTACAAGTTCTATTTTGGTCGAAAATTTTTAGACCGAAAAGTGTACAATGAATTCAATCTATAGGGTCGGTTATTTAAAAAACCGACGCTAGAAGTTCTATTTCGGTCGAAAATTTTTCGACCGAAGAGTGTACAATGAATTCAATCTATAGGGTCGGTTATTTAAAAAACCGACGCTAGAAGTTACGATTTTTTTTTAAAAAATTTCTGCAGAAATTGATATAGAACAGAAGAACAAGAAGATTCATATATTCTGGGAGAGGGGAGCATTGATGCTCAACCGTCACCATTCAAAACCACACATTCATAACAAAAATGATAATAAAATATCATAATTTACAAAATGATAGAGTGCAAGTCTGAGATGACATATTACAAAAGTAAAAATATGATAGAGTACATACTCAAACCACATACATAAATGGAGCTGACATATTTAAACCAATGCTATTTTGACTTCACTTATAAAACACTCTGACCACTCTTCTCGGAATTCATTCAAGTTCACATGTGTGTAAGGCTGAGTTGTAAAGATCTGTAATAGAAAATGCACATGCTAATATTTTATAAAAATGACAATCACTTGTAAATTTATGATGTTATTCTTTATTACCTGACTTATAGTCTGAATGTCATGTGATGCTTGTTTGACAATAGCTTGCATGCATTTCATTACATAGTAGCCACAAGCCCAGTCATTATTTTGCATAGGACACTACAAATAACGAATTATTACTTAATGTTAGTAAACTACTATAAACAACATTTGAGATAAGACTATAAGAGTTGACATATTAGAATTGAAAAATTAATACATAAAAGACTAAGCAGTTGTCAAAGTAGCTACCTTGACATTTTTCAAAGTCAATGTCTTTAATTTTGTGGGTATTTGTCCTCCAGCTTCACGAAAAGCCTTTATACCCCTATCAATTAAACGATAGTTGGTAAAATAGAAATTCTAAATAAAATATCATGTTGAAGCAATTGATTAAATTTATGCTTACTCCATAGCTGACAATTTCAGTTTGTGACTCCTTGTTGTTTTACCCATTGGGTCAAGATAATAAAGAGTCATCAATTTTGGGACAATCACCAGTAATTCCCAATGTCTACCTCTGAGTAAGAATAAAACAAACATTAAAATAAATAGTTTCATTCATTATTAAAATTATATTGAATAATAATACTTACTGGACGTTAAAAGGAATTAGGATAATTTCCTTCCCCTCACTAGCAAAATATTTGAATGCATCAGAGAAGTAGTCATTCACTTCCTCAATATTATTTGTCTCCACCTGACTAGTGACCGAAGGAACTAAGAATGCAATATTCTTTATATCAAAGTTTGTGACCTCGGTATATAAATGGCTGTTAAACATTTGTAATTATTTTCATATGTAGAAATAAGCTAAAAATTTGTATTGGAATTTTCTATATATTGATAGATCCTTACCTTATCCATACTTCTATTATCAAAGTGTTCAGCCAATCATACCGGAACAACTCTATAATATCGTCAAGAAAAATAAAATTCTCAAAGTCCCTCCCAACTGCATCTTCTGTTAACTTGACCATCATATTTGATCCCGGTCTTTGGTTAGCTAAGTATCGACACAAACATTTAGATTTGCTTCCCAATTCGTCGAATGTAGTTTCGGGAATGAAAGATGGCTTGGGCATAGGAGGACGACTAGCAGAAGTTTTACTTTTTGGTTTACAAACCTGTTAATTAAATTACATACTTATATTACATGAGTTCATATATGCAGTCAAATATGAAAAATATGGTAGAAATAAGGTATACCTTGTCATTGATAACCAAGTGTCTAGGCCAACCCACCATAGCACCCTCAGCTTCTTCAACTGTACTATATTCAGGATTAGGTATGGGTAGTGGTTTGTCCCCCATTCCGTCATACACAAGATGGATGGACACACGACAGATGTCATCAGTAATTTGTTGGCAATGCAATGTACCACCAAGGTTGTACACTTTGCCCGCTGCCACAACATTATATTCTGGAACCTCCACTGCAAGTTTACAGTTCATACCAACCTAGATTGAAATAATATATGTTATATAAGAAACAGTAGAACAGATACATGTTACAAATATATATTATCATATATTTATCATACTAATAACACAACATATAGAACAAAAATTTACTGCAGATTGTTGTGGTGGTTCATCGGGAGTGCTCCCATGACCTTCTACAACTATAGCATGGGCTTGTACCTCATCACTTGAGAGACGTGTAGTATGAATAGGTTGAGAAGGTTGAGTACGCTGATATGAAGACATTATTTCTTTTACTTTCTGCGCTACTAATGCTTCAACATCCTCTTGTGTAAGACCTCCTGCATGACCTCTTTTAGATTGCGAAGGGCCAAAATAAGATTAGAATCCTATGCCAACTCCTAATCCCCTAACATGGCCAGGATGCTCCTTCGTACCAAGAGCAACTGCTAGTTCATCCATGTAGCCAGTTGGGATGAACTTTCCTTCCTTCCTTTGCTCGTGGAGATCAATCTATTCATAGTTAATAAAAATATTAAATCACAATATCAATCAGATATAAATAAATCTAAGTTTGTGGAAGTTACTCTTTACTTAGTTGGGATAAACCTACCATCTTTTGTGCCACCTCCTTAGTTGTAGGGTTGACAATTTCACTGGCTCGATTCTTTCTAGCATCAATCCATGTCATGTGTCGGGGTGGTCGCTCAACTTGAGTTGTACTAGATTCTTCTCCAGAAGATGATTGCTTCTCTTGTAGTTGGCAGCGGAAGGCATAACCACCGGGCCCCAAGCGATGGTCATGCACATTTTTAGCCCATCTTTCCTTTTGAGCCTGGTGAATAGCCTGATCATTTAAAATGAGGTATTGCAATTTAGACTTGGCAAACATGTATAAAAACATTCACCTCCTTAATTGTATAAAATTAAATATTCATACAATACATCACAATCTTTATTACCTGAAACTCTTCCGATCTCCTAGCTGCAACAAATCTTTCCCACACCTCAGGATCAATAAAAATATATACATCTGTAGCTTTCCTTTTTTGTTTAGGATTATTTATAAATTCCCTTACAAGATATGTCTTAAAACTCCTCCATCGTACACCACAACGTTGTAGCACTCTTTTCTTGTGATCTTTTTCATTTAGATGAAAAACACCCTATACATACAAAAGAAGCAATTAATAATGTCGTAGGACGCCATCATCATTGACCTTTAACTCCCCATGCCAAGACAAATTTTGCGCATCTTTTGTATTAGCAAATAAGCGTTGAAATCGTGGTATTATTGGTAGATACCACATCACCTTGGCAGGAGAGCCATTTTTAGCCTTAGCTGAATTTGTAGTCTTATACCTTGACGCACCACATTTTGGACAATTTATCAAATTACTATAGTCCTTCTGAAATAACACACAATCATTTGGACATGCATGAATCTTCTTAGCCTCCATTCCCATTGGGCACATTATTTTCTTTGCTTGATATGTTGAAATTGGAAGCTCGTTGCCTTCAGGAAGAATTTCCTTTAACAAAGACAACAGTGAAGTGAAACTCTTATCGCTCCACCGGTTTTGAGCTTTAAGAGTGTATAATCGCATCACAGCACTCAACCTCGTGAACTTAGTACAACCCTTATATAATGGTTTTTCAGCATCATGGACAATGTTTGCAAACAAAGAAGGTGGATCAATGACATTGTCCCGAAAACTATGTAGCATCTCATCAATCATATCATCCTAAATCTGGTCATCTTGAATCGGTTCATCATTAACATTATCATCATTATCTATATCTTCTATGCCACAACTATTAGTATCGACATTTTCTGCTCCATAATTCAATTTCTCTCCATGCCAATACCATTCATTATAACCTTGTATGATCCCATTGCATATGACATGATTCTTAATTTCCTCACTAGTATCAACTTTCAAATTGTTACAACAATTTCTACATGGACAATATAGCCTATCTATAGGTAGTTTCCTATGTTCCTCAGCAAATCTGATAAATTCATCAAGACCTTTGGCAAACTCTGGACTGCAACGGTTCTTGATAGACATCCAACTTCGATCCATTATCTATATCACATTAAAATTAATTATAAAACTAACAGTTTAATATTGATACTATAATAATCTGTAAGTTTTTATTAATCGAAAGTTAATTTTATATACTAAAGTGTACCACCTATCCCATTTTTGAATATTTAATCTCACTAGTAACTGTATAATGTATGTTTAGTTTTGAAGAAAATTTCAGCAGCATTTCCCCTAAGTTCTCCAAGTACAACGATGTAAATGGCAAATAACCACTCACATATGTACCTAGAGAACAAATGGAGAAATCCTAATGAAATAATCTACAAAACTAAACATACATTATACAGGTACATCCTAAGTGAAATTAAAATATCCAAAAATAGTCCCAAACCGGGGACTATCCAAAGTTTACTCATAATGAGTAAATTTTGAACGGGTTTCTAAGTTAATATATAAATGCATTATTTTCATATTTATATATTAAGTTAAACATCATGCATCAACCCTAAAGTGTCAATCTAGGAGTACACATGTCTAATCTAGTATTAATTTCTAAAATTTATATTATGATTACATATGAAAAAACACATGCATGTTTTTATTATTGAGTTATCAAATCATATAAAATGGAATATACTTGTACAAATTAGCAAAGTAAGGCCGTTTCCAACAGTCCAAAGATTGAAATCATTATAATATTCAGAACTATTTGTGAACATTACAACAAATATGATTAAAACATTCAAAGCTCCAACATAAATAAGTTCCAGGTCCATCTCGGTCGACAATTAGTCGACCGAGAGCCCACCTGCGCGCAGCGTCCAGGTCCACTCTCGTTCGACAAATTGTCGACCGAGAGTGGACCTGGACGCTGCACGCAGGTGGGCTCTCGGTCGACTAATTGTCGACCGATATGGACCTGGAAGCAGCAATGGTGGCGGGCGGGAATGAAGGGGAACAAGGAACGAAGGAAGCTCGAACTTACTTGGAAATGGCAGCGAGCTTCGTGGAGGAAGAGAAGAACTTCACGGAGAGGCGACGACCTTCGTGGAAGAGTGGAAGGCGGCGATGGCGAGCTTCACAGAAACGAAAAGCTTCACGGCAAAGAAGAGCTTCACGGCAACGACACGCTTCGTGGAGAAAGAGGGGAAGGCGGCGACGACGAGCTTCACGATTCTCTTCACGGCGACGAAGAGCTTCACGATCCTCTTCGCGACGACGAGAGGCGGCAACGGCTTCACGGAAAAGCGTTCACGGCAACGGTGAAAAAAGGGTTTTGCGGCGCCGTGGGAGAGGGAGAGATTAGAAAAGAGAAAAGGGTTTCGTGAGAAGGAAGAAAGACTAAAATTTCAGCTTTTTGCACGGAGCGAAAAACTGTAGCGTCGGTTAACAAACAAAACCCGACTCTATAGATAAACGGTGCCCGTGTTGGGTTGTTTAATAACAATAGAACGAAAACTCGGTCGATGAATTTGTCGACTGAAAGGACCTCTAGGGCCGGTTAATAGGTAAAACCGACGCTACAAGTGCTAATACGAAGAAATCTGACTCGTTTCGATCGACGATTTGTCGACCGAGAAGGAGCAAGATTTCCTTCGTATTAGCACCTCTAGGGTCGGTTTTTTCATATAACCGACCCTAGAGGTGCTTATACATGTGTGAATAACTAAACTAGATATTGTCGGTCGACGAATTTGTCGATCGAGACCCCCTATAGGGTCGGTTATTAGAAAAACTGACCCTAGTGGTGCTTCTAAGAAAGAATTCTGGCTTCATTCGATCGATAAATTCGTCGACCGAATGAAGCCAGAATTCTTTCTTAGAAGCACCTCTAGGGTCGGTTTTTCTAATAACCGACCCTATAGGGGGTCTCGATCGACAAATTCGTCGACCGAGGAGCTCTAAAGTGCTTCCACAACCCTAATAATTATGTTATGTGAAACTTTAATATATGGTGATGTCATATGAAACCCTAATATTGGATAATGTTATGTGAAACCCTTATATGGAATGATGTTTTGTGAAACCCTAATATGGAAATGTTATGTGAAACCTTAATATAGGGTGATGTTGTGTAAAAACCCTAATATGGGATAATGTTATGTGAAATTTCAATATGGGATGATGATATGTGAACCCTAATTGATAAAGATGGTAAACTCTAACCCTAATGAGGGAATAGAGATGTTATTTTTGTATTGCATGATGTTGATATGAAATTGATATGGTTGATATGAAATTGAGAAGATTGTGTAACAAATATCCTGAATACCTTGGTTAGATGACCTGAAGGTAATAGTTACCTGATAAGTGATAACCATGTTTAGTGATGAACTAAGGGTTTGAATACCCAGAATCAGCAAATGTGATGATGGTGGTATTGAGGGAGGTGAATTCCCAACAATGAGACAAAAGATTGAGATCCCAATGCTTTATAATGTTTTGAAAAGTACTAAACTCTATTCAAAAATTCAGTCGGTCGACTATTTGTCGAACGAAAGAGCTCTAGGATCGGTTATAAGGAAAAAACCGACCCTAAAGTCATCCTCGGTCGACAATATTGTCGACCGAATTTGTCTCGGTCGATAATATTTTCGACCGAGATTAACCCTGTTTCAATGTTTTAAATTAAGTACCAAGTGTGTGTGTATGAGATTAACCAAGTGATGCTTTGTCAAATTTAGCCATAATTTATTTTTCAATCATTTGAAATAACAATATTCTTATATAACATGTATATGTCCAAATGAAGCCATGGAAAACACTTTTATTCATAACAATTTAATGCCCATACACTTTATAAGATGAAACATGACATACTTGCTTTATAAAAAGATATACATTACATCATTACAAAGATATCTCATAATCTCACTGGAAAGACCGAAGGATTTCATCAATGTCTGGGTCTTTTCCAAGAAAGGGCTCAGCTCCATAATATTTGACCAGTGTCTGCCACTCCAAGTCACCTGTCATGGTTAAGGCATAAGCCTCCAAGAAGGTGGGAACACGATCAAAGCGAAAGTTGGAAGCAATGTCTTGAAGTTGAATTGGGGAAAACTGAGTATGTGTGAGATCAGGAGATGGTGGAGGTGGAGTTTGATAGTAGTTGTAGGAAGGATTGTAGGGATTTATCATGCCAGGATTAAGGGAATAGGGATATTCATCAGGTTGGTTAGGAGAGAGAGTTTGCATCCTTTGGTTTAAATAAGTCATGGCATTGTGATTATAATCCAATTGCCTTCTTAGGTGATATTGGGAGCCAACAATGTATGTCAAGGTATTTGTAATAGGATCATGGGGTAGGTTGGTAGGAGGAGGTGGTGGAGGTATGTCTTGGGTGGATGTCTCCCCTTCAGTCCTAGCCCTTTTGTGGACAAAGTCAATTCCCATCTTTTCCACCGTATTTTTACTTATTTTTTGGGGTTTTCTATCCCATGTGTAACCTAAGTCGTCCTCAATATTCTTCTTAAGAAAATGTTGAGTGATTTGGCATACAAAGTCAGCATATGGTGGATTGCCAGAAAACTCAAACATATTCTTAATGATGATACGAATAAAGTTTATGGGAATACTTTTGAGAATGGCATAAAGAAGGTACATATGAAAGGTGGGTACTTCAGATTTGTTTGCTCTAGGATGGATATTGGTGGCAACAATGAGATTTATGATCCTAGCTTCAGGTTTTAAATTTATGGCATAATAGGTACCCCTATCTTCATGACAACTCGTATTTGATTGAAAGATGGCTCTTTTGACATCACTAAGGCTAATTGTAGTGTTATCTTGGGAGAGTCTGTTGAGTGGAGTTCCTCTAGCGAGATCAATAAAATTTTTATATTCTTCTATATCTATGTCAAGCATTTCAAGAATACCCTCCTCAGTAAAATGGAATCCATACCCACCAACCATAGAGGAGAAGGAATAATGTTCAGGATGTTTGGCTAAATTGGCATAGAATTCATTAACTAGTTTGGAGGAGTAGGATTGGAAGGAGGGATTTAGAAAACCAGTCAAATGTTGCACCTCGAAAAGTTCCTCCAAATCGACAATGCTTTGGAAGTCCATGACGTCGACTGGCCGTCATGGAAGAGAAGTTCTTGAGGAGAGCCTGAGGTAGTGGTCGACTACATCTTGGTCGATGAAAGGGACATCGTTGATGACCGGCAGCGGTGCAATGCCCATCCTTCCTTTCCTACCTGCACCCTGCTTCTTTCCGTGCGAAGATGATGATGCCATTTCGTTGCTTTGAAATGGAGAAATATCAAGTAAGAATTGGATGTAGAGAAGCTGAAGATTTTCACAAGAATACACTAGAGAGGAGCTAGAGAAGTGAAAATGTGAAGGTGTGAAGAAATGGATCATTTTGGGTGCTATTTATAGCAAAACAGAGCCAATTTCGGTCGACAATTTGTCGACCGACAGCCGCAACGGTCGTCTATCGGTCGGCCAACGATCGATCGAAAAAATAGCCGTTAGGAGGTCAATGGTCGTATTTATAGCCGTTAACGGTTGAAATTCTAGCCGTTACGACGGTTGATTTTTTTAGCCGTTACGACGGTTGATTTTTTTAGCCGTTAAGACGGTTGGTTTTTCTAGTCGTTCCTCGGTCGACAAATTCGTCGACCGATATGTTTCGGTCGACAATATTGTCGATCGAATAGACTTCTAAGGTCGGTTATTAAGAAAATACCGACCCTAAAAGCTGCTTATACACATGAAAACTGACTCTTTATCGGTCAACAAATTTGTCGACTGAGAAATGCTCTAAGGTCAGTTATAAGTGCAAATCCGACGCTAGAGGTGCTTATACATGCGTGAACTATCTGGATCCAGAATAGATATCGGTCGACGAATTTGTCGATCGAGAAAGAGCCAGATTTCCTTCGCATAAGTACCTCTAGGGTCGATTTTAATGAAACAACTGACCTTAGAGGTACTTATCGGTCGACGAATTTTTCGACCAAATGAATCGGTCGAAATATTGGTCGACCGAGGAAGGCTCTAAGGTCGGTTATAAGTGCCAATCCGACGCTATGTGTGCTTATACATGCGTGAACTATTTGGATCCAGAATAGATATCGGTCGACGAATTTGTCGACCGAGGAGGACTTTAAGGTCGGTTTTGTAAGAATAACCGACCTTAGAGTTGCTAAACCGAAGAGGACAGTAAGGTCGGTTATAAAGAAAAAACCGACCCTATAGGTGCTTGTATACGTGAAATTCAACTCTTATTCGATCGACGAATTTGTCGACTGAGGAGCCCTGTAGGGTCGGTTATAATGTAGAACCGACCCTATTGATCGAGGCGGGAGGACAAAACAAAGCAAATTTTTGCCGCCGGAAAAATTGTCTATAAAGTCGCTTATTTTAGAAAAACCAACCCTATAGAGATGCACTACAAGGTCGGTTATTTTAAAAACAACGACTCAAAAGGTCTTAAGTGGTGCCCGCATTTTTTATAGACATATAAGGTCGGTTATTTGAAAAACCGACCCTATATAGATACACTACAAGGTCGGTTATTTTAAGAAAAGCGACCCAAGAGGTCTTAAGTGGTGCCCACATTTTTGATATACATATAAGGTCGGTTATTTTGAAAACCGACCCTATAGAGTTACACTACAAGGTCGGTTTATTTAAAAAACCCGACCTAAGAGGTCTTAAGTGGTGCCCGCATTTTTTTTAGACATATAAAGTCGGTTATTTGGTAAAACTGACCCTACATGTAGTAACGTTATAACCCATTTCTGTACTAGTGAATAATGTGTCTAATTCCTTCCCCAGAGGATCTAGATAATAAATAGTGAACATCTTGGGGACAATAACCAGTAACTCCCACTGCTTACCACTAGAGATAAGAAAGTTAAAAATATATAACTCAAAATCCATAATAAAATATAATTTTCTAAAGTCCAATTATAAGTAAAGTAAACTTACTTAACATTGAATGGAGATATTATCACCGTCTTCTTTTTTTTCCAAAATATTTAAAAGCGACAGAGTAGTATGATATAACTGATGAAGGATCGTTATCTACATGACTGATCAAAGATAGAATTAGAAATCCCACATGGGGAAATGCAAAATCTTTACAGATCGCGTGTTAATGGCTGCAAGACATATATTACATATGCATTAATATATAAGAAACCATATCACCGTATATAAAATAAGGTATATGGATATAAAAACAAGATCTCACCATATCCATAGCTCTATCATAGATGTATTCATCCAATCATAACGAAACAACTCCAAAATATCTTGTATAAATAGATTGTTATCGTATGATTCACCTACAACATCCACCAGAATAGAAACATTTATAGGACAATTTGGGTTATGTTCGCCTATCCATACTGCCATACCCTTACAATTAGGACCTAACAAGGTGTATAGGTCCCTTAGAAGCCAACTAGGTACTTCAGGAGGTGGAGGTGGAGGCCGAGATGCAGCAGGTTTCTTCCTTTTGACCTGTATATATAATTTTAGATCAATTGAATCATATATACACACTAACAAATTAACGTAATGTAAATTTACCATACGATATCAGTATAGACAACATCCATTTTGGTCTACAATATCACTCCACCTTCTGCTTCACCAAGCATTTCAGTTTCTAGGTGGGCATATGGCAATGGATGATCCCTCCAATTGGGGAGTACATGTATCGGGTTCACATGAACTGCACCATCTGGTACTAGAGTGCCATGAAACATGTCCCCTGGAAGGGGTGGGTAAGCCTTGGCATCTACAATGATAAATTCTTTGCTTTTTAGATGGCATGGCTTCAACCCCTACAAATTTACGTAAAGAATGTTATATACATGTATACATAAACATATCATCTTGAAAAAACTAGCTACTATGCCATAAAAATAGTTACAGCGGACATGCTAGATGGTGGGTCTACATGATTACTCCCAACCTCTACAGTAGGAGAAGAAAAACACGCCACAAGTACTGTCTGAGTGGCTGTCTGAGACGCCTGCTACTTGCTAATTGCTTCATGGAGTCTCTTATCAAGTGCTTCCTAGACTCTCCTATTAATCAACTCATCTAGCTATACATGGAAAAAAGAAACGCTAGATTTTGATTATTGAATTCCCTTTCGCAATAACATTCTAAAAAAAGAATATGTTACCTCAACATTTGATAATCCTGCTTTTGGGACATGTTTGTGCTGTGATTGCCCAAAGAACGCTTTTATGCCCACACCAGCGCCTACACCGCTAACACGTCTGGGATGCTCTGGGTTACCAAGAGCAACTGTCAATTCATTCCTTGTGCCCTCAGGGATGAACTTGCCTTGCTTCCTCTTCTCTTGAAGCTCCCACTAATCGCCGTCAATAGAAATTGGTAAGTAAACATAACAATAATCAATATCGATTACTCTAAGAGTTGAATTTTACCATTTTTGCAGCCGCCTCAGCAGTTGCAGGCTTGGTTATATCTCCTTTCTTATTTTGCCTCCCAGCTATCCACACAAAATGGCGAGGTAGAGGTGCGGGAGAAATAGTAGATGACTCCACAATCTCCTGAGTAGCAATAGACTCAGTAGTAGACTCAGCCTGTAGTCTTTGGCGAACGCCTGCATAGCCTTTTGGACCCATCGTGTGGTCATGCACATTCAGTGCACGTCTTGCTCTTTGAGCATCGCTGATAGCCTTGTTAGTAAGCACATTGATTTGGTTAGTAACACTAAAGGTTAATCTTGAATAGGTGAATACATAAGAACGTATATTAATTAAATTGGGAGTGGTGCTTAATACCTTGAATTCATTAGTTTTTCTTTTGGCAACAAACTCCTCCTAGTCATTGGGGTCCAGGTAGTTCCTTTGCGTGGCTGACTTCTTCCTCTTCTCATCATCTCGTATGTAATCTCGGGTGAGATTTGTCCTATAGTTCCTTAGGACCCTCCTACAGTGTTGCATCACACATTTACGATGCAGGCTTTCATCCAGTTCAAATATATTCTACAAAATTTCATATATTTAACTAGTATCCTAAAAATTAGTAACCTACAAAATAGAATTACAAATAATAATAACTCATGCATAGTTCCTTCCATACTAAGTCTTTCTTCCCCTTAGGAACTTTATGCTAAGATTCTACATTAAGACTACAATGGCTACGAGTAAGAACCCCAAGATATGAAATAAATGAGTTGCGGTTCACTCCAACTAGATTTCCTACATGATCAAAATCCACAGCCAGTTTGGGTCCATTGCCCCTTTGTTGTAGTAACTTGTTCATCATAGTGATGCCCCTCACTTTTTCAATTTTTTTCACAGCTCATCAAGTGCCCCAAGTTCTTTCGGGGCTACATCATCAACCTAAAATTTGACATATAAATGGACATATAGATAGAAATATAGGATATATTTTTAAAACTTACATTGTGAGGCGACGCATTGATATCCTCACCCTCACGGTAATCATCATCATGGTCATCATACTCATGCTCAACCATCTGAAAGTGTCATTAAAAAATCAAACATTTAGCATTTAACATAACTAGAAGATAGTAAAACATTGTAAAGTTCACATTCAGAAAAATAAAATATAAAAAAAATAAACATGCATTCCTCTAATACTGCGATCTTTTAGCAATTAACATTCCTTCATTGTGAACTCCGTGCACATACAAGTCATCATTATCTTCAATATTTGGTGGTGTTGGCAACCCAACTGAGAATGGACTGGAGTCATCATACTTATCATAGTACTCTTTTTCATCTATAGGATCTTCAATGAACTATCTTTTACCATGAAGAACAACCGACCATTTATCATTTGTAGGATCATCGATATAAAGTACTTGTTTCTCCTGTGATGCCAATATGAATGGTTCACCCTTCTCATCAATCTTTTCAAAGTTCACTAATGTATAACCCAATTCATCCACTATAACTCCTTTGGTGTGATCAACCCAATTACATTTAAAGAGCGGAATTCGGAAATCTACGTAGTCAAGATCCCATATGTCTTCAATGACACCGTAATATGACATTTTAGCTTCACATGGACTCTTATCCTTTGCACTTGTAAAAAACAATGAATATGCTTGAAGGGTGACCCCACTATTTTGGACGACACTCTTATCATCTTGACGCTTTGTGTAATATGAGAACCCATTTATGTCAAACCCTTCATAAGACAACATTCAATTTTGGTTTAAAGGCAAGGCATTTGATATTTTCAGCAAGATTATTTGGTGTTTGAGATAGTTGATGTAAGACTTTATCTTCAAACCACTTAATAAATGTCTTGTTATGCTTTCTAGCAAGCCACATTGAATTGGCTCGAGGATATTATTTCTTGATGAAATTGGTATGTTCCACGATATAAACACTCACTTCGTCGATGTTGTGTAAAATATACAAGTGAGCTTATTCCAACAACTCACAACTGATTACTTTCATCCGTGATCCTAAAATTCCTTTGCTAGAATACTCCTCAATATTCTTGTCATTAACAGGAGCGTCATTACCACTCAGAAAGTCATTGCAAATCCATAACCTCTCTCGCCACACAACTCTCAATAATACTCCCTTCAGATCGATAACAGTTTCGAATATCACCTTTAAAAATGCTCATGTATCGTTCAAAAGGATACATCCAATGCAAGAAAACTGGTCCCAACATTTTCACTTCCCTAGTCAAGTGGACAACAAGATGTACCATGATATAAAAGAACAAAGAAGGAAAATACATCTCAAGTTGACATAGGGCAACAACCACTTCTCTTTGCAACTTATCTAGAGTCTCGGGATCAATAACTTTACTGCACAGACTATTGGAGAAGAAACAAAGTCTGGTGATTGCAAACCTTACATGCTTCGGCAGTATAGATCGAATTGTCACAGGCAATATTTGTTGCATTAGAGTGTGACAATCATGAGATTTAATACCTATCAACTTTAGATCTTTCATTGATACCAATTTATGGATGTTGGATGAGTAACCCTGTGGCACCTTAACATTTACCAAGAAATCCCAAAAAGCTTTCTTCTCCTTTAAGACAATGTGTAACAAACAGGAGGTAAGTATGTTCTCCGATCACTACTAGCTACTTATGTTAATTTTATCCTTATTCTCATTTCATGTAGGTCCATTCTGGATTTTATCCCATCTTTAGTCTTACCTAGTATATTCAACAGAGTACCAATGATGCTATCACAGACATTTTTCTCAACGTGCATGACATCGATATAATGTCTGACTGCCAAAGAACTCCAATAAGGAAGATCCCAAAATATTGACTTCTTCTTGAATAAAGATTTGTCACTCCGTGTGACCATGGTACATTGTGATCTCTTACCAAATTCATTGACAAATTCTTTTACTCTTTCATAAACAACCTCCCCTAGTATAGGTTTAGGTGCACTCCGTTCCTCATTCCGTCCATTGAACTCTTTGTGCAACCTACGATACAGATGGAATTTTGGAAGAAACCTTCAATGACCAAGATATACAATCTTGCCACCATGTTTTAGTCGTATTGAATTAGTGTTCTCTTCACATATAGGACACACTTTAGATCTTTGACACTATATCCAGACAAATTCCCATATGCTGGAAAGTCATTAACAATGCAAAACAACATAGCGTGCAAATGAAATGTCTCTCTTCGTGAAGCATCATAGGTAATCACACCTTCACCCCAAAGTTTCGTTAAGTCATCAATCAGAGGTTCAAGATAAACGTCGATATCATTTCCAGGTTGTTTAGGTCCCGATATCAACAACGACAACATAACGCACTTATTTTTCATACACAACCAGGGAGGAAGATTGTATATAACAAGCATAACAGGACAAGTGCTATGTTATCTGCTCAATGTCCCGTACAATTTCATCCCATCTATACAAAGCCCAAGTCTTAGATTCTTGACTTCTTCACCAAATTTAGGGTATAATAAATCAATCTTCTTCCACTGTGGGGAATCAGACGCATGTCGTAGGATCCCATCATTATTTTTCTTAACATTTGCATGCCACCTCAAAATCTTTGCATCTATCGTATTGGCAAACAAGCGTTGAAACCATGATATTATAGGTAGATACCACATCACCTTAGCAGGAGAACCAATTTTAGACTCCCCCAAAGTCATCATTTCATACCTTGACGCACCACATTTTGGACAATCTTTCAAATCCACATAGTCCTTTTGAAATAATACACAATCATTCGGGCATGTGTGTATCTTCTTGGCCTCCATTCCCATTGGGCACAACAATTTCTTTAACTCATATGTTGAGATTGGCAGCTCATTTCCTTCAGGAAGAATTTCTTTCAACAAAGATAACAATGACATGAAGCTTTTTTTGCTCCATCTATTATTAGCTTTCAGCTTCTATAATCTCAACACAACGCTAAGCTTTGTAAACTTAGTACAACCTGTGTATAATGGTCTCTCATCATCATGCACAATGTTTCTAAACATGGGAGGTGGATCGGTGTGCTCTACCCCACAACTATCCAACATCACATCAACGATGTCTACTGGAACTAGTTCGTTCACATCTATGTCATCGAAGGCAATTTCTTCTTCCACACAAGCACTACTATCGACATCCACTGATTTCAGGTTTGAAATCTCTTCATACCAATGCCATTCTATATAGCCTTGTACAATCCCATTGCACATGACATGAATTTTGATTTCATCACCAGTGCTGACTTTCAAGTTGTTACCGCAATGCCTACATGGACAGTAGAACCTATCTCTAGGTTGTTTCCTATGTTCCTCGAAAAATCTAATAAACTGATCAAGACCATAAATAAACTCTGGGGTGTAGCGATTTGGAATGGACATCCATGATCTATCCATTCTATGATCAAAGAGAAAACAAGTATATATTAGGGTTTAGGGCTAAAAGATTAGGGTTTAGGGTTAAAAGATTAGGGTTTATGGTTAAAAGTTTAGGGTTTAAGGTCTTATATATAATAAATGTGTACCACCTATCCCATTCTTGAGCACCTAATCTCACTAGTAAGTGTATAATGTGTATTGGGTTTTCAAGAAAATTTCAGTAGCATTTTCCCACTGTTCTCCAAGTACATATGTACTTAGAGAACAAACGGGGAAATGCTGCCGAAAGTTTCTTGAAAACCCAATACACATTATACACTTACATCCTAAGTGAGATTAAGTGTTCAAGAATAGTCCCTAACCGGGGACTATCCAAGATTTACTCCTAATCTTGGACGGGTCTCTAGGCCAACAAGATTAGAAACAGTGTATGAGTTGATTTACAGTAGCAACATTTTGTAGTCTTAACCATACCCTCTTATATATGTTTTATTTATTCACTAGGATCAAATATGTTTATTTCCCAATATATCCTTACTAGGGATATCTATGGTTTAATATAACATACCTTAATATACACTAGTGATTTACTTATATCTTTATTATGTTCCCAAATACAAGTACGATATAGATGAACTATAATATGGTATTTAATCAACCATGGAGTAGTTGGTGCATTAATCACAATTGAAGTAGATAACACCACCACAATTATGTATAATATGGGTATATTAACAATTAAATTATTTTAATATATATTGGATTGTCTTACAACTTAAAGTTTTGTATCATACCTGATCAGTCACCAAACAAAAATGTGAAAAATGATGCATAAACTATTAAATATCATTATTTCATACGTGTGTCGTACACCTCCAAAATGGTGTTGTATGCACAACCAAATTAGCTACATCAAAAGTAGATAAAAATATTATGTCTACACAATATTGACCATTAACCTAAAAAACACAATCACTATATATTTACTATATTTTGCTAAATATTAGAGGGTAGCGGCGGGCTAGAGGGTATTGGTATTCTCTTATCTTTACCCTTACCAACTAAGGTATTGAGATAGAGGGTAGTAGATAGGAGGATAAAGAGTAAGAAAATCCTCCCTTCCCCTATTGGGTATGGGTAAGAGATATCCAAGATCTAGCTAAGTGCATCGGCTAACCTTGCACCTCTGTCTCTCTCTCTTCTTTTCTTGACACCCACTATTTCCTCGGTCACCTGACGGAGATGATATTTCTAATTAATTTTGTTGTGCTTTTCCTTTTCCCCACTCTCCATTGTAATGCTATATGTCACTAGTTTCGTCATCTTCTTCATCACTCCAGTTTGAACTCTATCAACACAAGTTATTGTTTATTACTTTCTTGCCTCGTGCACTAATTAAGATTAGATATCTCCCTTTGGAACTCTGGGAAATGAGAATGCTTAATAGAATTGGTTCCTTTCTTGGTACTCTGTTGTGTTCAGATATATCTATGAAGGAGTTTCTTCAACTAGACTTTGCTCATATTCAAGTTCTAATGTCTTCAAATTCTAACTTCCCTCTTCCAATGGAATTGCAAAGTGACAAAGGTGTTATCCAAGAAATTCTTCTTGAGTATGAATGGATTCCTGATGTTTGTGACAAGTGTTATTTATGAGCATGCTAAGGCTATTAGTCCAACGTCCCAAGAGGATAGATGACTCCTCAACTTAGCATTTCTTATTGGAATATCATGGGACTTAATAACAAGATATCTGGTGTTTAGGAAGATTTAAGAAGTCTGAAGAGCCACATAATCATTTAGAATGAAACATATATTATAAAGAAAAAGTTACACAAATTCATCTCGAAGTTCTTCCCTGACTATAACTACTTCTCTAGCCATGACCCCCATGTTCTTGGAAGAATTATTATTCTCTAGAATCCCTCAGATTGTGATTTAATTAGAAAGGATAAATCAGATCAACATATTCTCTTTGAAGTTTCTATTTAAGGTTTTCAATTCTTCATTACCGTTGTGTATGTTCATAATGACGATTATGACAGAGTCCCTCTTTGGAAAATTATTGAAAATGATTCTAGTTGTATTGTATCCCCTTGGATTATCCTTGGTGACCCTAATCCGATAAGAAAAGAATGTGAAAAAGAAGGAAATAAACCTTCCATAAGGAAATCTATGAGTGACTTTTACTCCTGCATTTTAAATAGTGGTCTCTATGAATGTGATCTCAAAGGGCCATTATTCTCATGGGACAATCATCAAGATGGCCTTGATTTAATCACCTCAAATATTGATATGGTCGTATTTAATGATAAATTTCTTGATTCTTTTGAAGAATTTGTAGGAGAGATTTTTTCTAATACTACTAGCAATCACAAAATCATTCTATTTAGTATTGGAGCAAAATAGACTGTTGATTATCCTTTCTGCCTCATTTATTCTTGGGTTTATAAAGAGCGGTGTAAATATATTTTTCCAAGAAGGTCGGAATATTCATTTTGATGGTCATGCTATGTTTTGTGTCTATAGGAAGTTTCAATTTCTTAAATCCAGACTTAGGCATTGGAATCAAGATGAATTTGGAAACATTTTTGATAATGTTAAAATTATTAAATCCAATGCACTGTAGGCTCAACTTGAGTTTGATCTTGACCCTTTCAATAAAATCCTTCAGAGTAAAACAAGGTCCCTCAGAAGAGAATCTAGGAAACCTAAAGACATTGAAAAACCCTTTCTTAGGCAGAAATCAAGAATTCAGTGGCTCAAGGAGGGTGATCAAAACTCAAGTCTTTTCTATTCTTATATGAGAATAAGGCATCAACAAAATAACATTACAAGTATCAATGTGGATAATTATTTCATTTATGATCCTATTCTCATTGAAGAACACATTTCTAAGTTTTATTTTAGCTTGTTCAACCATGATGTTAGTCATGCATGCCCTATTTATTTTAATTGGTCGATCCCTTCTCTCTGTTGCTCAGAAGTCTAATCTTATTTCTCAAGTTACACAAACTAAGATAGATAATGATGTTCATGGTCTAGATGGTGATAAGGATCCAGGTCCAGACGGGTTTAAGTCCTTTTTCATCAATGACATGTGGTCTTTCATAGGAAAAGATATAACATATGCCATCATGGATTTCTTTTCTAAAAGAAGACTTCTCAAAGAAGTAAATCTTACCTTTACATCTCTTATCCCTATAGGTCTCGATAGCACAGATATCAGAAATTGGATACATATTGCTTTGTGCAATGAGGATTAGAGAATCATTTTGAAAATTATGGAAAACAGACTACAAGGTGTTTTCCCCAGTCTTATCAGTATCAACAAAGATGCTTTTATAAAAGGCAGAAGAAGATGCCATACTTATGTCAAATGAAATCCTCCATGACTTCAACAGATCAAATTTTGATTGCAAATGTGCTTGAAAATAAATCTATCTAAAGAATACGATTCTGTTAACTGGGATTTTCTTTTTTCTATTTTAGTTAAGATGAACTAATCCACTATCTGGATAAATTGAATTTCAAGCATCTTCCATTCTACTTCTTATAGGATTCTCATCAATGGAGAATCAACAAAGAGTTTCAAACCTTCCAATGGGATCAAACAAGGAGATCCCATTGCTACTCATCTTTTTGTTATTGTTATGTACGCTTTTTATAACTTTATGACTGATATAGTGAATAGTTGAGACTATCTCACCCCTTAGAGCTTCTAATCTATGGTCGTGTCTCACCTCATATTCATAGACGATCTTATGATCTTTTTCAATGCAAATACTAGCATTGCAACTAAGATTAAATCTATCCTTGAGCATTTTGCTAACTTATCTGGATTGAAAGTCAATTCTTTGAAAAGTGAAATTATTCCTAGTAAATAAGTAGGGACATTAGATGTTAATTCTATTTTCAACTTTAGTGTATGCTATCTTCCTTCAAAGTAACTCAGATCCCTCTCTTTATTGGTAAATTATCAAGATCTACCTATTCTCCTCTTATTGAGAAAGTTAAGTCCAAGCTTTGAAGGTTGGAAAACAAAGAAGCTTTCTATGGATGCTAGGCTTAAACTAAATAAATCTACACTCAATGTGGTTCATATTTACTAGTGTGCTTTCCTTCCTCTACCTGCTTCTACTATGGACAATTTAGAGAAGATTAGTTGAGATTTTCTGTGAGGGAAAACTGAGGTCAAACCCATGCTTCATCTAGTCAATTGGGACATTGTGACTAAGTCTACTTTATAAGGAGGTATGGGTATTCACAAATTGAGATATGTATCTCATTCTCCTTTTTCTAAATGCATGTGATATTGCTAACAAAAAGGACTCTCTCTAGTTCAAAAGGATAAATGAAAAATATTTATCCAAAGAGTCCTTATGGTTTATTATCGTCTCTCACGCAATGTCATGGTTTTTATCTAATGTTATCAAGAGAAGAGATGATCTTTTTAGTTTAAATGAGATGATCTTCCTAGTTTAAATCTTGATATTCAGAGAAACAACTATCTTAATGTTATTATTTCTAATGATCACTACAATATTCTAAATAATAGGAACAACAAGAAGCTTGCTGGATTTTTTAGCGGAAAGGAGGTTCCCTCTAATTCTCATGATTATATTTCCTATTATAACCAAAGGAAGCCTAGGATGAAAGATATGCAAAATTCAATTAGAGTTTTTGATTTTGGATCTCCTATTTTTAGGTGGATTTGGAAAAGTAAAGCTCTGAGAAGATTCATTCTCAACATGTGGAAATATGCTCTCAAAAAATTACCCACTTCTGATTGTAGTAGGAGAAGAGGGATTGTAGTGGCTTCTAGGTTTTTTCTCTGCAAGCATTATTATGAAGACATGGATCATCTTCAATTCATCTATGAATATACTAAAGACATTTATCATCTTGCTAATTGTGGTCCTTTCTCGTCATGGCTTGAGCTGATTCAACTCAACTGCAGGAAACATTTGTTCACCATTATGTGTGTCCATTATTATGTGTTGATGGAGAGGAACATTACAGTTTATGATAATAGAGAACAACAATCTTATTATCTCTGGAAGTTTATCTTCACTAATATGGATGGTTTTGGATATGCTGATGAACATCCTTCTCTGTGATTTTTCCCTAGAGCTTGCTGGTTTTCTTTCTTTAGTTTTTTACTTTCTTACAGGTGATTCAATACTGGGATTTTTTGATATGTGGGTGATCTTATTTCTCTAAGACCTGCTGGTTCTTCTCTCTTTGTTTTGTTTTACAATCAGCTCTATGTTGTTGTCTTTACTTGCCTTTTGATCCTCTGAGTTACATTGTATATTCCCTAGACTATGTGCCAAACACTTATTTCTTTCATTCTCTTTTCCTTTTGAAAGACTCTCCTTGGGGCCTTTCCTTTTTTATATACTCTTACAAAAATTAAAAAAAGAAACATGCCTTTTTATTGACCAAAAAAAGAAGAAGAATAATTTAATACCTTTAAAATGTTGACATGTGAGGAAACATGATGCATATTTTTTTCTTGTGTTTTGAGATATTTCCACACCAAGGAAGAATAAGGCATATCCCATGATCAATAAATAAGGAGCAGAATTGAATACAATCAACGATAAAGCATAAATTGTTAGAAATTTGTTCAATCATGCTTGTACATATTTTAAGGCTGGGTCAAGGAAGTTATCATCACTTTTTGATAAGTAACCATGACGTGGAAATGCATTGGCTAGTTTATCACATAAAAATGATTGGAAAGTTGAGGACAATGTGGACATCCATGTAAGCAGACATCAAATGTTGTGCAACTTTTGTAAATCACTTGAAATACCACAACTACGCCATTTTGTAAGCAATAGATTTTAACATATGAGATAGCGACCCAGTCCACTCTCAAATCCATTATAGCTTGAATAGAGGAAATTAAATTGGATAAGTTCAAGTGGTCCATGAATGAAACTAACATTGTGTAAATGCATAGGGTTCCCCAAAACATCCCTCATGATCCACATCATTGTGCATGTTGTAATCATACACATAAGGGACATATGCTCACTCAAATAGGATATGTAGCATCACCATAAGTTGGCTGTATCATTCCTAAAAACCTAAACCCAATAGACTAATGAAATGAAACAATATGTCGTAACCAATTTGATATCATTGTTCATCCACAAATAGATGGAACTTGAAATAGAGAGTAATATGTATCGAGTATAGTTTTAGGAATGATGACTAGCCCCACATACCACCGCTAGACTTAACTGAGTGTTTTAGCCGCACTCACTCACAAGTCGAGATCAACTTCCCAATTGTTCACCCATCCTAGTATTACTCCAAGATGAGCATGGTTAACTATGGAGTTCTTCATGATGGGTTCCCAAGAAAGGAGGTGCACCTTAGTAATATGGATAGTTCAATCATTCCTTTTTAGATCATTTTATCAGAGGCCTCAAATCCCGGGATGTTACTGTAAGAACCCATTACACGAAATGAGATTAATCAAAACATAAAACACAATCAATCACCAATTAACCACATACCAAAAAATATGGGCAAATTAAAACTGATTTCAACGTCACCGCCCGCTCAGAAACATTTGCATAAGAGTACAACATCTTTCTAATATCAATACTATGCCAAGAATTTTAAAATAATTGTTCTATCGCCTTAGACACAACATATATACACAGGAGAATAATATTTGTATATGCCACACAACAAACATTAACATACTAACAAAATTCCGATTCATTTGAAACACCATATACAAAGTTTTCCTGCCCGCACCTGAGAGTACAAGGACGACTCTAGGAAACACTAGACATCTAATCAACTTTCTCAAAGATTCATTACTATATCTCTTCTTTGCTACCACATGTTTGTTTTCGTCACTTCTGATTACCTAAAAAAATGTGGTGAACCACAAGGGTGAGACACATGTCCCAACAAGAGATATAACCTCCAACAACGTTTATTGATTCCAACATTTTTAGGTAATGAGACAGTTTAAGTATTTTAATCATATATAACAAATAAGATCAGTAGCACTGATGATTAACAAAATACATAAAGGAGCAGATAATAACTATCTTCATTAGCCAGACTATTGTCATATCCCTATTAATAGTATAAGGAGTCTAGCCGCATGAGAATTTCTAACATCATAAATAAGTCTAGTATCAAATGCATAACTAACAACATCAATATGTCTAACAGGTTGAATATATCAACATCATAAGAAGAGCTAACAACATAAGCACAACTATCTGGATAAGCATGATTAGAAGTATATACTTCTCTAGTTACAAAGGCATGGCTAGCATACTAAACATAACTAACAACATGAGATAGCTAACATCATGATTATAATCAGAAGTAGACTTATAGTTATCAACATAAGCATAGCTACTATATGTACGCAACTACAATTTTAAGCATATCTACAACCTAAGTATATCTACTATCTCTTAATTCCGCTAAGCATCATCTTTATGTAAAGATAACAACAAGGGTTATAATCCAATGTGAAACATCATGTATAACCCTAAACAAATATATTAGATGGATGTATTACATCTTTTATTAAACCCTGAGGAATTTTAGGATACTACTCAAGTTCCAACTGAACACTGCTTGGTTGCAATTAGTGCCATACAACATCTAGGAAGAGCCAGACTCCTAAGATCTTCTCCGCCCCCAGTCAGTACAGGTCCTCCACAGTGACACATAAGGTCAAGCTACTAACATCCTAGTTTGTCCTTGGTACAGATCACGACACTAGTGAAAGGAGGTGGGTACGCATACCCTACCATCTAAGGTACAACCGCAGTTGTCCTCCAATCTCATCACATATATAATCATCAAGACATGACCGCATCCGTTCTGACACTGAGGGCTAGGTATGACCGTAGTCATCCTCCCTAAACACTTGGTTTCAGGATGACAAGAACCCCACATACTCAATAGTATGCATTATGAGTTTCCATTAGGAATACTCGTTTCACCATCTGGCAAGTTCTAACACTTAGATGGATCTATCGCACATGGCACTACATGATTAGAGTTTCACTTGATTAGTTATGCCAATTGGGTGAATTAAGGCTACAACAAACAAGTGGACATACAAATCCTAATTCACTTCTAGCAAGCATATACATATCACAACTTTGAAATATATAAATGTGTGAAACATAATTTCTCATCTCATCATCACATGGTACTATTCACTTGCCATTCATGAGGCTACACTAGTCATCATACTATCAACAAATATAAATCCTTTTCACCATATCACATAGTATCAACCCTTATCAACACAAGAGGATTACACCTCATTCAGGGCTCAACCATGCTCAAAGGTCATTAATACCATCATACTATTCCCTGCAAGATCGTCATTATCTATGCATGCCTTATAACAAGGCTCAATAACATCGCTTACATATAATACACCAGATCAGCACAATATTGCATTAATGAGCTAGGAGATATTCATAAACAATCATAGCAGGGTTATATTAACATTAAGAATATTCCTTTATTACATCAACATGCAAGGAATCTAGATATGATTAACCCTCATTATATTCATAATGCACATGTTTAGCATAAGAAAGTATCAACCATGTAGCTATGATAACCACCATTTAACACATTAAGGTTATGATCATATTAAGGATATTATTTCGCCATCATACCATCATATAATAATGTTAAACATGAATACTCATCTTTATCTATTTGCATTAGAGTTAGGTTCAACAAGATAAATTATATTAATGTTACTAACCAACACTCATACCCAAACCCTAACTAATAGCATCCCCATTAGATCATGGATGCAGAAGGTGAAGCATCACCATCACATTCCATACTATTCTCAAGTATGAATCAACACATAAATCAAAGTGTAACCATCAGGTTATAGCATACTAGGGTTTCAACAACAATAAGAGAGTACTCCATGATTGTATTAGTCATTCAAGGACTATTCATACCTAATTTTTTTTGCTCAAGTAAGTGTGGTACTCTCTTTATTACTATAAAGGATCGACTACTAGGTCCCAAAACACCACACTAGAAAATAGGAACAAAACAACAAGAGAAAACAAGGCAAAGAAGAAAACAGAAATAGGGTAGCTAGATACAAAGGGTTATCCTGGGATAAGGAGCAAGAAGAAGAGAAAACTAATAGAGGAGACGAGACATCCCAGCAAGAAGGGACAAAAGACTACATACAGACATGCATACCCAAGCATAGATACAAACCATATAGAACCTATCTTAGACCAACCAAAAGAGGATCAGAGAAAGGAGTTAGAGTTAGTCATTCAAAAGATTGAAATCCCTACATATTCTTGACCAGATCTTTTCCTCATCAACAATCCAATTCTAAAAAATTATCATATTTTGTAATTGCCAAATATGGTAGATAATAGTTGAGATGAAGATGGAACCCCTTTTGTCAAAAGAACTCCAACAAGAAGATAGGTTCAGCAGATTTGGTTCAGAAATTAGATGACCATCTTGAACCCCTTTCCTCCATATAGCACGGGCAAATTGGCAATCCAGAAATAAGTGCCCAATAGACTCCTCATCCTTCTTACACAACATACATATAGAATCCAAGGGGAACCCCCTCTCTTTAAGACAGTTTAGCATAGGTAGGCACCCAAGGGCCAGTTTCCAGCAGAGCATCTTATAGTTTTCTGGGAATTTAAGCTTCCAAAGATTAGTGGCCCATATCAGTCTGGCACTCTCAATCCTAGTACACTTCCAAACATCCTTCAGATGGATCACCTCTTTATCATTGAAGAACACACGATCAAGCTTATCTGAAATAATCACATTCTCATTCAGGAATT
Organism: Alisma plantago-aquatica; assembly: GCA_963693085.1. Taxonomy (NCBI): domain Eukaryota; kingdom Viridiplantae; phylum Streptophyta; class Magnoliopsida; order Alismatales; family Alismataceae; genus Alisma; species Alisma plantago-aquatica. The sequence goes on from OY856413.1 coordinate 19,807,439, forward strand.
TCAGAAAAGGACCCAATCTTCTATTCTCAGGTATCCTCCATTTCCCATCCTATAGGATATCATTAATCTTAATCAAGTAGCCTTTTCCTAACATTAGGCCAGTTCTCTTATCCATGCATTCATTGAGGAACTTGTTTCCCTTCAGCTAGGGGTCGCCCCAGAGGACAATTCATACTCAATTACCATCATTTAGTTATATCAAAGCTAGGTATAACAAGCTATACCTCATTAGGTTACCCATTAATTCATTATGGTGACCATCAATCATAATCATACAAGGGTAAGGGTAAGACTACAAGTTTAAGGCATTGGACCATTAAATTCTCATCATTACAATCATAACATGACACTATAGGCTTCACCTAAAACAATGGGAATATTGAGGCATCAACTTCTAACCATTAAATATTGAAAAGGTAAAGCCATTGGTCGTTTACATAAGTAAACATCTTGAACAAACCACCTATGAAGTCATTGTGTTTTTCTCTAGAAAGAGTCACCATCTAACCATAGACATCCCTTGATTAACAACATAAAAAGTTCCATTGAGAGTAGGGTATAACCCACAAGCGATTATTTATTTAAAACAAGCCGTCGGTAAATGAGATTCTCAAGTTGATCTCATAAAGGAAACCATTTAAATCACTTTATAAGGACCAACATATTACATTTATGAATCATTCCAATTTATTGGATGAAGAAACATTATATCTTAACCATTAGGTCAAGTTCATATATTAAAACCATCAATGGGAGTATAGGTTTGACCATTGCATCAAATGACCCAAGAAACCATTGGTTTAAGCCTTAATTGATGATACAACTACATGCTTAACTCAACATAGGTTGTGGAGACCTTATCCACCATCAGTAGTGACCATTAAGGCACCATAGGTTGTTAGATCAGCACTATATTCATTAATCACCATCGAATATCAAACAAATATCACCATTGATTGATAGCATCATTAGGGTACTTAGTTGTTAATCACTAAGCTTCTAATTAGGCCAACAACTGACCTAAGGAGTGAATGTAAGTTGACACCCTTGGTCACCACCATCAGTTGTCATGAAGAAAACACCATCGGTTGTTGCAATGGTACCACCATTGAGTCATGTGTTTATAGAAGAAATCAACTTTAAACGCTGAAATTGACCATTGGTTAATAGGTGTTTAGCACCATCAGTTGTCAAACCAACCTGATCCAAGTCATATTATATCTTAGGAATAACGTGCACATGATAACATGTTCATCTCAAATTGAAATCAGAATAGAGAACATTACAAAAATTGAAATCCAAGTCAAGCATAGCTTTTTAGTGCATGGATCATCATTTAAAAACAAGAACATGACCTAGCAAGCTTATGGTAAGCAATAAACGTGGAGCAAGTTATAAAACTTGCCTCTAATTAGAAGATAAAATGCCAAACAAGAGAAAACACTAGAAGGTAGGGTAGAAAATCCAAGCATAAGCTGTGAACTCGTCCATCTAGCACCTTTCTTCATCAAATGAGCAAACCCTAAGCATAAAGAGCAAGAAAGGTAGGGTTTTAGAGCTTTAGAGAAATTTCTACCATGGAACAACAATGTTCTGACTTGGAGAAAAGTAGGAGGAAGGATAAAAAAGAAATAAATAGAGGAAAGAAGGGGATTCTTACTCTTATAGGTCAAGATCACTAGAAGGAATCTTTTTAAACCCTTAAAGAGAGCAAAACAAAACCCTAGGAGCTTCTACCAATAAATTTTCCTTCTTCTTCTGCCTTGGATAGGTACTCCATAGATAAACAAATAGGGATAGAGGTTCTTAGCAGGAGAGAAGTGGTGGAAAGCAAATCTTTAATTTGGGAGCTCAAAAATAGATATATAAAGCTCTAGGATAAGGGACAGAAGAAGCATGAGGTGTCTATAAAGCTCTCCATGCATCCATGGCCTTAAACTATTAAGGATATACAAGTAGCCACACAAGTAGATCCCCCACCATCCATAGAGACCTTCTTAGATCTCCTTTATTTAATTTCCCGGTCAATCAAATAAATCATTTGTTGATAGCTCCTAAAGGCAGCTCATCCATAAAGGGATAAACCCTAAAATACCCTTGAGGAAAACACCACCAAACCAAGGTTCAACTAGGCGCACCATGGATCAACAAGCTCAATACTGAAGAGAGAACATCCAAAGAACATAATGCAAGTGAAAAATTGCAATGAAAACCTCTCAATTGGGTGAATTATAGAAAAGTCCAAAATGTGCATAAAATCGCATAACTTGCACAAACAGTGTCCAAATTGGACCAAACTTGAAAATTAAGCTTGTATTATAATTCAAAATCATATTACAAGGTTAAATTATAGTTATAAGAATTCAATTATGATAATTAAGCTTATTCAACACTTTAAGCAAGGTTAGGGGTCTCACAACCATAAACCCCTAACAGTGATTTCGCCCCCGAAATCCAAGGTACACATAGATGGACACTTCTCATGCACATCATCCTCAATATTACACATGGTTACTTCCATATTATGGTAATGTCACATCACTCTTATAGAGGTCATGTTCTTCTCTTTCAATTCATACATATCTTATCTTGGGTCAGCACAAAAACCCCCACATAAGAAGACATTTGCAAATGTGGAACATAGAAACTTATTGTGCCACCTATACAAATCTAATAGTAACTTTCAACTTTAAATTCTAGATATCATCCTGAAATTATAAATGTTGTATCAACACATTACTCAAAAGTCATACTCGCTGGCTCTTATCAAACATAGAACATTATGTATCTCTTATCATATGTAACTTTACAAGGTTTCATCTCTATGATCCTTTAATGGTTGTTGTAATTAAAAACTCAATCAACCATGTAGGCATCCCCTAATTTTCAAGAACTATGAGAAATATGTTTTTAGAGGATTCTCCAATCATCTCAATGGTGGACTGACCATATGTTTGGTTGAAGAATCATACACTTGTATGTAACCGTTAAGAAATATAACTTCCCGATTGACCTTGTTAGGTGTGGAGTAATGACATTATATTAATCTTATTAGGATTCACAAAACACACTTAACAGAGGTATCATAACTCCAAGAGGATACTCTAGTCAACCCCCAACTCACTCTTGCTAGAATTGTCACACATAAGTACTGTTGCTTCAACATTCTTAAGGTTTAGTAAAGATGTTAACCATGTTAAGGACCATCTCAAAAATACATTGAGATTTCATCATTCAAAGCGTGCTACAACTTGTAAGATATGACCTGAACACTCTGGTTCTCCTATTCATATATTCTATTGGTACATCAGTTAGTCTAAAGGACATAATCCTAAACTCATCATGGTCATGTAACTTGTTTCATCCACTCTAACTCTTATCCATTTATATTTCGATCCTAGGTTTATCTTAAACGAACACGGTAACTCATGTCTGCTGATCAACAAACCATCTATCCTTGATAGTGGTCTTGCCCAACTATCACTAGACCATACACAACATTATAGAATCACTTTTGTTTTTCCTCCCAAACAACATTTAGAGGGTCATCATCATCTCTCTCTCCCTCTCCAAGGGAGAGGAATACTTGGAATGTTCATTTAATAAACATATCCAACCTTCACATACTTCCCATACAGTTGATACATCTTGGATACTAGGATTCATTACCTTGGTATCCACCTCATGTGCTATAAGGAACTCATGCCCTTATCTCATCTACTTTTACCAACATAATCAACTCTTAAGACATATAAGAGGAGTCTTCCTAATTAGTGGAAGGCTCAAAAGCATACTCATCACAGACTTTATGATCTTGGAACCATAGTCCAAGAAACCTCATGCTATAACAAGCTATCCAACCTCATGTTTGCAACAAATCCACACATACCAAGTGGCAATGATCCACTTAAAAGTTGTGACCTAGAAAGGAAAGACACAAAGGAAACACACTTACCACATTGTAGCAACATTTTTTTAAGGGTCACTAGTGAAAAGGTAACCAATTTTATTTTTATTATGCATGTTACAACTTCTTATGTATCATTTTATCTTTTTCATTTCGGGTTCCTTACCATTAGCATGGGATTCATCATGAGTGACATATCTCATTACTCCTTCCTTGATGAATATTTATCACACTTGGATATATTCTCTTGTTTTATTATGTTTTCCAACCACTTATCAGAGGTAAATCATCATATTCCAAATTTTCTTCATTAAACAAGGATCACCTCCCTTAATTTCTTTCACATGCCATGCTGATTTTACATTAAAATTTTATTATATGCATAGGTTGGTCTGAGATTAACTCAGGTTCCACCTTATTCCTTTGTCATTGTTCCCATTCATCTTCTCATTTTATACTTATCATAGGAATTCCCTCCATCTTATGTGAATTTCATACCTTGAATTAGTTTATAAGAACATATTTATATATCTTTTGCTTTATTATCTTCTTGAATTTCATCTTCAATAACTCCTATTTTTCTTATTTGTATTTGTATTTAGATTTCATGGTGTTATATCTTTCTTTTATAGTCAACAATTCAAGTTTTGATAGATGATGATGTAATTGTCATCTTCTCTTGAGGTAATATTGAGTTATCTGCACCATGATTTATGCTTCATTATGCTCTTTAGATTGTTTCAAAATGACTACTTGATCAAAGAAATAAAAAAGATAACAATCTAAAAGTTCCATACTTACCTTTTCTTCAATAATTGAATACCTAGCCAGGGCACCCAAATACTGAGATTAGGCAGTATGCACCATATTTTTATGTCATATTCCTAATTTTAAAATCATCCTAGTCCTAAGTCCTAGTGTTCCTATAGACTCAGTGAACCTAAAGCTCTGATACCAACTTGTAAGAACCCGTTACACTAAACAAGAATACTCAAAACATGAAACACAATCAATCACCAATTAACCACATACCCATAAATATGGGTAAATTAAAACTGATTTCAACGTCGGCATCCGCTCATAAACATTTGCATAAGAACCCAACATATTTCTTATACCCATACTATGCCAAGAATTTGGTACAAATTATTCTATCACCTTAACCCACAACATATATACACAAGAGAACAATATTTGTATTTGCCACACAACAAACATAAACATGCTAACAAAATTCTGATTCATTTGAAACACCATATAGAAACTTTTCCTACCCAGATCTAAAAGTACAAGGATGACTCTAGGACACACTAGGCATCTAATCATCTTTCTTAAAAATTCATTACTATAGCTCCTCTTTGCTGTCACATGTTTGTTTTCGTCACTTTTCATTACCTAAAAAAATGTGGCGAACCACAAGGGTGAGACTCATGTCCTAGAGAGAGATATAACCTCTAACAACGTTTATTGATTTTTACATTTTTAGATAATGGGATAGTTTAAGCAGTTTAATCATATATAACAAATAAGCTCAACAACACTGATGATTAACAAAATACATAAAGGAGAAGACAATAACTATCTTCATTAGCCAGACTAGTCTCATATCCCTATTAAGAGTATATGGAGTCTAGCAACATGAGCATTGCTAACATCATGAATAAGTCTAGTATCATATGCACAACTATCAACATCAGCATGTCTAATAGGTTGAACATATCAACATCATAAGAAGAGCTAAAAACATAAGCACAACTATCTGGATAAGCATGATTAGCAGTATATGCATCTCTAGTTACAAAAGCATGGCTACCATGCTAAACATAACTAACAACATGAGATAGCTACCATCATGATTAGAATCAACAGTAGCAATATAGTTATCAACACAAGCATAGCTATTATATGTATGAATCTACAATCTTAAGCATATCCGCAACCTAAGTATATCTACTCTATCTTAATTGCACTAAGTATCATCTTTATGTAAAGATAACAAACAAGGGTTATCATCCAATGTGAAACATCATGTATAACCCTAAACAAATATGCTACACGACTGTATTACATCTTTTATTAAACCCTGAGGAATTTGAGGATACCACCCAAGTTCCAACTGACCACTACTTGGTCACAATGAGTGCCATACAAGGTCTAGTAAGAGCCAGACTCCTAAGATCTTCTCCGCCCCCGGTCAGTATGGGTCTGCCACAACGACACATGAGGTCAAGCTACTAACAACCTACTCCATCCTTGGTACAAGTTACAACACTAGTTAAAGGAGGTGGGTACGCATAACCTACCATCCGAAGTACAACTACAGTTGTTCTCCAATCTCATCACATATATAATCACTGGTACATGACTGCAGTCGTTCTCAAATTGAGGTCTAGGTATGATCGTAGTCATCCTCCCTAAACACTTGGTTTTAGGATCACAAGCACCGCACATACTCAACAGTATGTGCTCGGAGTTTCCCTTAGGAATACTCATTTCACCATCTGGCAAGTTATGACACCCAGATGGATCTATGGAATAGGGAACTACATGATTAGAGTTTTACTTTATTAGTTATGCCAATTGGGTGAATTAAGGCTGCATCAAATAAGTGGACATACAAACCCTAATTCACTTCAGCAAGCATATAAATATCACAATTCAAAAGATATAAAACTTGTGAAATATAATTTCTCATCTCATCATCACATGGTACTATTCACTTGCCATTCATGGGGCTACACTAGTCATCATACTATCTCCAGATATAAATCCTTTTCACAATATCACAGGGTATCACCCCTTATCAACACAAGAGGATTACACCTCATTCAGGGCTCAACCATACTATAAAGAGGCAAGATCACCTCCGTAATAAAATTTAAAGGAAATACAAAACATTCACACATTTAAAAAAAGAGAGAATTTGGGATGCTTGCATAATATTCCAAATAAGTAAGCATGATTCCAGATACATTATAAAATGTCAATAGCAACGGAAATAAATATACTAAGCCTTTACATGTATGTCATTGTTCACTAAATAATTGTTCCCAAAAGAAAACGATAAGAGAAATAGGATCTAGCTATAGCCACCTAGTCATCATTTCCAAAAGCTTGAGATCAACTCCTGAGAAAACTTCCTTCAAACATGATATTCTCCTTACTCAGCACCAGCACCTGGGTGGTTGGGAAAGCACCCAGCAACAGGGAAAAGGAAGAAAAAGGTATGTGTCACAAAACTAGTCTAGGATAACAAGGTAAGTATAGAAAGTAAAAATAAGCTAGTGTTCATCATAAGATGAAGGTAACAAGAGTATGAGGCTATATCAAAAGAAACTTGCCATTAACAATTATATTAAAAGGGGTTTGCATGTAAGATAATTATCTCTACCTAATTAAGTAGGGTTGAGGCACCTACCAGACCTCTAACCTTAGGTGAGGGGAGAATAAGACATTCCCAGTCACCTACAATAATATGGGGAGAATAAAATATTCCCCAGGGCGAATAAATACATGCCCTCTTTGGGTGGTTGTACATACATACTGCTACTTTAAATTAAATAGAACATAAATCTACATGCTACAAAAAATAGTTATGGTAAGAATAATCATGTGAATCAATAAGCATAGAAGTGGGGTTTAAAACCCAAGCAATAAGAAAATATGATCTAATTTGAGGCATAAGAAATTAGGGTTTCAAGAAAAGAATTAGGTTCAGTTAAGCCTCATTAGAGAATATTAGGTTAAGGCAAAGATATCCCAACAAAGGTGTTAGATGCACACACCTATTTCCTTTGAACCCTAGAAACCACTTTTCAGAACCTTCAACGAAATCAGGGTGCACTTGTCCTAATACCATAACAAAATCATGCATTAATACTATATTCATTCATTAAAGATCTAAAACCCCAAAGTTACTATTTTTTTCTACAAACCACAAAATCAGACCCTGAAACCATCACTACTATCTTAGTTAGGGTTTTTTGATCAAAATAACATATAATGTTATGTATTTTGAAGATATGGACTTTTAGATGCATTTTTGGTGATTTTTAACTAATTAATTCATTCCCCAAAAATACTTATTTGAAAAACTTAAACCAGGCATCAAAGTTATTTTTATTATATATCATATTTTTCTACGTCTAGAACATATTTTACTTTTAATTTTGGCCCAAGGAATTAATGGTTATGAATTTCCTCAAATTGACCAATAAGAAAATTTGAAAAATCGATTTTCGATTTGAAAAGACAGAGAGAGAGAGAGAGGGTGGGGCCGGGCCTACTTCTTGGCCCACTCACCATGGGCCAAGTTAGTGGCCCGTGCCTGTTGGCTGCCTAAGTGGGGCCTAATCAATTGGGTCAAGGGCCGGTCAACCGTGGAAAAAGACGAGCAAAAAGGCAAGAATGCCCATGCGCGGAAACAATGAGAGAGGAGAGAAGATGAGTAGGGCAGAAGAATAAAATTGCTAGGGGTCATATCCCCCCTCCAGCCCCGATCCATGGCCGGTGAGACAAAGCTCCAATATTGAACAAAAATGCTATACTAAACCAAACTTAGTGTTTAGGTAAGAAAAAGAAAGAGGAAAGATAGACGAACCTATTGGTGCCCTTAATTGCATCAGAGATGATGTGAGGAGGGAGAGAGGAGTGCCGCAAACTTTGTTTCTTCGGTGGATCATCGAGGGTAAAAATGATGGTGGGTTGAGCAATTGAATGAAGGGTTGACTTGCAAAGGTGCCGGAGAGAGTCGGGGTAGGGGTATTTATAGGCAAGGGGGTATAGATTAGGGTTTTGGTATCCGAGGTGAGAGGAGTGTTTCAGCCAAATTGGGGGTTTCTCAAATCTTCACCAAATCATAAAAACATTGGGATAATTAGGAGCAGAATCTCGAGAGGAGTCCAGGGCAACAAAAACTTTGAGATTTCATTGAGTATAGGAAGAAAGAAAGCAAATTGAAAATCGAGCTTTCTGTTCATGTCCTTCCTGAGCAGACCCAATGTAGGAAACGAATATGTACCATCAGATTCCTGGACCCGGGTCCATTGAGGGACCCCGACCGTCTGATTGCACACCAACTAACCTTATCTGTGTGACATTTGATTTCTATTTGAACTATAATTCGACTAAAGTGATATTGTATTATTTACTATTTTTCTCTCTCCTTATGTGGAGGCCCAAATGAAACCCAATTTACCTTAAACTTGACATCCTAACTATTTTTGAGGTGTAGAATCTGAATTTAAATTTTATTTTACATTTTGAGAAACTTTTGTTAATCAATTATGCTATTCCCTATTTTCTCTCTCTACCTCCCATTATGACTCTAATATTATCCAATTATGATGAAATTTCACCCACGTGTCCTAATTAATACCTTCGATACAATTTTGCCATTATTTAGTCATGTTGATGTTATTTATTTAAGTAATGATCAAAATGAAGGTTCTACACACTTTCTCTCTCCTACTTTTTCACATTATCCAAAGATCATCCAAATTAATTGAAAACTTGCCCAAAGGATTATTTTTATTCATAGATTACAAATTTGGAGTTAGTTTTCCAATTTGGGAATATTAGATATTTTATTTTTTTTCTTGGCTTATTTCCTATTTTCCTTTAATAAAGGCTATTATATATATTTATATTTTCCACATTGGTTGATACTTGGCCCTTAAGTAACTTTTAGTCCAAGAAAATGAATTTGTGTATCAAATTATCTTGTGGGTTTTCTATTTGTGATTTTTGGAAATAATATATTCCACTTTATCTCCTTTTATCCTATTTATAACATTTATCATCTTCTTTATGTATATTATGGAATTTCTTCTCTTATTCCTATTCTAAAAAGTCCTAGAAAGTTGTAGCATGAATTCCCACATTATTTTTATTACTTAAGTGGACATTTGCACATTAAACCCATTACTTAGATTTCTACCGAGGTATTTGTGCATAAAACCCTTTATTAAGAATATATGGGAAATATTTATACAATAACAATCATAGTTCCACTAATTCAACTCCAAAAGACATAAGAGATGAAAATGAAGGACAAATCTTATTGAAAAATAGTACAAAGAGGTACATAGTGGATTTTAGTATGTTACAACACTCCACCCCTTAAAAGGGATTTTGTCCCCAAAATCTCAGACAAAAAGGGAAGGGTGAGTACGTAACATCTCATCTCTCAACTCCCAAGTGGTTTCTTTCAAACCATGATATCTCCACAAAGCCTTCACCATCTCTACCTCTTTGTTCTTAAACTGTTTTACTCGAGAGCTAAGGATCTTCATAGGTAGCTCTTCATAGGTCAGATTCTTATGAATCTCTACAAGCTCAATTGTGAGTACATGAGAAGGATCTTTCACATACTTCCTCAACACAGAGACATGGAACACATTGTGAATCTTTTCATAAGAAGGAGGTAAGGCTAAGTGGTATGCACAATCTCCAAATTTATCTAAGATTTCAAATGGTCCAACATAGAGGGGACTCAACTTGCCTTTTATTTTAGATCTCGCAATAGAATGTATAGCCTTGATCTTCAGGAATGCATAGTCACCCACTAAGAAGCTAACATCAGACCTCTTTTTATCAGCATACATCTTCTATCGGCCTTGAGCAGCTTTCATCTGTTTCTTTATCAGCTGTACCTTCTCGAGCATCATCTACATGTCATTCGTCTTCACCAGGGACTGTTCACCAACATCATCCCAATGAAAAGGTGAATGACAAGGTCTTCCATAGAGAGCTTCAAAAGGTGGCATACCAATATTTGCTTGGTAGCTTTATTGTAAGAAAACTTTGCTAATGGAATATACCGATCCCATGCACCACCCCAATCCATCACACAAGCATGTAGAAAGTCCTCCATAATCTGAACTGTTCTCTCGGGCTGACCATCGGTTTGCGGGTAGTAAGCAGTACTAAAATGCAAGTTAGTACCCATCTCTTCCTGAATCGGACCCCATGAATGAGAAGTGAATTTTGGGTCTCGACTAGAGACTATCACAATAGACACACCATGCAAATGAACTATCCAGTCCCCATATAATTGAGCCATCTCAGCAACTTTATATGTGGTTTTGAAAGGCAAGAAATGAGCAGATTTTGTAAGCCAATCAATAACCACCCAAACAACATCATAAACTTTCTTGGACTTAGGGAAACTAGTAACAAAGTCCATTGTGATCTTCTCCCACTTCCATTCTAGAATATCAAGAGGATGAAGAAGACCACCAGGTCGTTGATGTTCGATCTTGACTTGCTGACATGTCAAGCACTTCACGATGAAGAGAGCTATATCATTCTTCATGTTCTTCCACCATACGCTTTGCTGTAAGTCCTTGTACATTTTTATCATGCCATGATGAACAATGTACTTGGACCCATGAGGTTCACTTAGAATCTTCTGTCTCAGATCACCTACATCAGGAATCCACAACCTTTGTCTGAAGCACACAACACCATCCACTCTGACAGAGAAGTCAGATTGTAATTTCTCGGTGAAGGCCTTCATCTCTTCTAGCTCAGAACTCTCTAACTATGCAACAATGACTTTCGAGATCTAGGTCGATATAACAGTCAAGCTAGCCATATGAACACACAACTTTTCTTCATCCACTGAATCGACAGGCTGAGGTTTCCAACTAGTCACATGTTCAAGATTTTCCCACATTGAACATCTCAGAATAGCTCAAACAACATCCTTCTTGCGACTTAAAGAATCAGCTATGACATTTGCTTTACCTAGACAATAGGTGATGGTGAAGTTATTATCTTTGAAGTATTCCATCCACCTATGTTGTTGCAGATTCAGATCCCTTTGAGTCAGCAGGTATCTCAGACTTTTGTGGTCAGAGACGACTTCAAACTTTTCTCCATTAAGATAGTGTCGCCAGATCTGCAGAGTATGAACTATAACAACAAGCTCCAAATCATGCGTAGGCCAATTAGCTTCATTAGGTTTCAATTGATGAGAAGCATAGGCGATCACCTTTCTGTCTTACATCAAGAAACACCCTAAGACTTATTTGGATGCGTCAGTGTAGATGACATAGGGTATGCCCTCAATAGGAAAATCAAGTATGGGATCAGAAGTCAAACACTCCTTCAACTTCTAATAACTATTCTCACACTCAGGTGTCCATGAGAACTTGACCTCCTTTCATGTTAACTTGGTCAAAGACAAGGCCAATTCAGAGAAGCTCTTGATAAAACTCCAATAGTAACTGACTAATCTGAGGAAACTATGGATTTTAGATGGGTTCTTTAGAGCCATCCACTTTGTCACAACTTCTACCTTCACAGGATCAACAACTATATCTCTAGCAGAAATCACGTGACCCAGAAACATAACTTCCTTTATCCAGAACTCACACTTTGAGAATTTTTCATTGAGTTGGTTTTCTCACAGTGTGTTGAGTACAATCTGTAGATGCTCATGATGTTGTTATAACGTCTAGGTATAAACCAAAATGTCATCGATAAACACCACCATTAACTTTTCGAGGTATGGGTGGAATACTCAGTTCATCAAGTCCATGAAGGCATCACGGGGCATTCATCAAACCAAAAAGCATGACCATGAATTCGTAATGCCCATAGCACATTCTAAAATCTATCTTTGAGACATCATCATCCTTCACATGCATCTAGTAGTAGCCACTCTACATATCCATCTTGGAGAATACAGTGGCTGACTTTAGCTGATCGAATAGGTCATCAATGCTAGTCAAAGGATAATGATTCTTCACCATCACTAGGTTAAGCATGTAGTAGTCCATACACATCCACATCGAACCATCCTTCTTCTTCAGGAACAGGACAGGGGCTCCCCATGGTGAAACACTGGGGTGGATGAATCCCATGTCGAGAAGCTCTTCAAGCTACTACTTCAGTTTGGCCAATTAGGTAGGGGCCAAGCGGTAAGGCAGCTTTGATATTGGTGAAGTTTCGGGTACAAGCTCAATGGAGAATTCCACCTCGTGAGTTGGTGGAAACCCGGGTAAATCCTCGAGAAAGATGTCTGGGAAGTCCTTCACCACATCAATGTGGTCGAGAGAAGGAGGTGTAGCATTGAGGACTATAGAATCTAGGAAAGGTCTAAACCCTTGCGAGATAAGTTTTTCAGCTTTGATGGCAGAGATGATAAATTGTCGCTCCTCTAACTTCCTATCATTGACACACATTATTCCCTCAAAAACATGTAACAAAATAACCTTGTATTCCTCATAGAACAAAACCTCTTTGTACCTTTTCAACCAATCCATTCCCAGGATGATGTCAAAGGTGGTCATATTGAGCAAGACCAAATCTGTGGGAAACATTATTTTGGATATACAGAGGTCCATGGTCAGAGTTTGGAGGTGCAAAGAGAAGATCATACCACTAGGGGTTTTTAAGTATAATACATGATCCATAAACTCAGATTCTACTTCGAACACAGAAGCAAACTGACAGGATATGAAGGTACTGGATGAACCAAAATCAAATAAGGCCTTTAAAGGATGCATATTAAGGTGCAAGGTACCTTCAATAACTTCATTGTCTTCACCTTCTTCCTCAACATTGAGAGAAACCACTCTCCCATTCCGCCTCTCCACTGGAGGATGCCTCAAGTTCTGGTTGTTGTTGTTGTTATTATTCTGTGGAGGCAGATTCTACCTTGGCTGCTGTGGCTGTTGGGCCTTGTTCTACTGAGAATTAATATGTTCCTGCTAGAAGCGAGGGTAGAACAGTCAGATGTGCCCAACTTGGCCATACTCATGGAAGGTCAAAGGAGGCCAGTTGTCTTTCTGAGTAGGTGCATTACCAGTAGGGTATCTCCCTGGAGGATGGTGGCGAGAGCACCTATTGCACCGGTCACGTCTGCAGTTCTCATTCTGGTTCAAGTTCTTTATCTAGTTGTTGTTGTAGCCATTGTAGTGTCCAGAAGGTTGAAATCTTGGGTAGGACTCGATGGCCAAGGCCTTATCCACCATATGCTAAAAGGTGAGTAGAAGATGCGGGACGAGACTTCGGCCCATCTTGTAGTTCAGGCCCTACAAGAACAATGTTTCCCTTCTTTCGGTTCCAAGGTCAGTGGCATAACATTCCATCAGTAGGAATCATTGAATGTAGTCATCCAAACTCATTCCTCCCTACTTGAGGCTGTAGAACTCAGCTTCCTTCTTTCTCAGAAAGGTTGGGTAGATGTACTTATCCCTAAAGAGCTTCAGGAATTGGTCCCACTCCATGGTAGAGGTATCCCGAGTGCGGGCGACACCATTCCACCATACGCGTGTCAGTCCGTCCAGCACATAAAGTCGCGAATCAAACCTTCTGGTGAGGAGGGAACACCATGCCCTCAAAGGTCCGATCCAAGGCCAACACCCAGTCGTAGGATTTGTCCACCATGTTGGGTTCACTCTCACCCTTAAAGTAGGGTGGCAACATCTTTATGAAGTCGGTGAGGGTGAACTCCTTTGGCTTGTTGACGTTGGTGGCCATTGTGTTGAGCTGCCCCATCAGGGTGGTAGACAACACCTGGAACAACATTGCCAGCTCTTATTTTAGGCTGAAGGAGGGGGTACCCGAAGTAGTATGGTTGACAACAAGAGTCATAGAAGTGTTCAGGTCATTAGGGTTTGACTCCTTTTCCTGGTTCATGCTGTCAAACAAGTCACCTCTCCTGAAAGGCAGGGTTAATGTAACGACCCCGCCTCCCAGTAACCCCCAATTAAGGGAGACCCGAAGGTCAGAGCCGTTATTCAATTAACAAGATCAAAGGTTCGCCAAATAATCAATAATAACTATGAAATTCTACTAACTAATTGGAATTTGGTATAAAAGAGAAATATTCGACTTTAATTGAGTCTAATGACCTTGAAATAACTTAATAGGATAAAAATGGTAGTTTTGGTGAGAAATGTAATGAACAAATAATGATGTATTTTGATTGAATGCATGAATTTTGTTACAATAGCCTTGATGATTGCTTTGTGGGATTTATTGGATATTGGGCCCAATAATAAGGAAATTCAATTAATTAATGAATAATTGAGTTTTTGAGAATAGTAAAAGATGAAGGGAAACCATAATTGCAATAGAAACCCTAAAAGTGAATTAGAAACCCTAGGAAGCGAGCTAGGTTTAATGGATCTTGATGACATGAATAATAAAAAGGGAATTACGTGATTATTTCAGGATCTTATTGAAAATGCTTGCTTGCTTGGATTCTTATTAGCATGGATATTTCTGTTCAAATCGTCAGATCAGGTATGTGGTTAATTATGATTAATCGCATTAGTTTCCCGAGGGTTTCCCGAATGTTTCCTCGTATTGAATGCAATCTAAACAGTTGAATGTTCATACTTGCAAAATTATAAAGTCACTATGGTTATCACAATTATAAAGAAATGTGTATTCTCGCACCTACATGCCACCCTGATGGAAGATGCCATAAAGGTCAGGCCCAAGAGGGTAGACCCATGGGCACCATGAGAGGTGACCCCAGACACCAAGCTTGGGAATGAGAAGGTGGTCTAAGATGCATGATTATGGAGCACCGTGAGAGGTGACTCCTAGGCACCAAGCTCGGGATTGAGAAGGTGGCCTTAAGTCAATGGCAAAAGAGAAACCCTAGAGGGGTATGCCAGGGTTAGGGCAAAAGCGGTGGAGAATGACACATTGAAAATGTAAAGTGGATTGTTAAATAATTTGATTGTGATTATTAAATTGTTAGCCATATTTGCAAGATTTTGGTTGTTCCCACATACCCGTATATTTTGATATACTGACCGACGTTTTGTTTTTCAGCATTTTAGGTACAACCCTGAAATGAACAAATAGTAAAGTGACACATTGTGGAAATAAGAAATAAAGAGCAAGGAGGATTAGATAGAATAATTCAAGCTCCGGATAGATAGATTTCCAAAGTTTTCAAAGGTAAGCAAAGTTTTAATTTTATACCAAATTCCAGTTAGTTAGTAGAATTTCATAATTATTATTGATTATTTGTCAAACCTTTGATCCTGTTAATTGAATAACGGCTCTGACTTTCATGTCTCCCTTAATTGGGGGTTACCGGGAGACGGGGTCGTTACAGTTAACGTATTAAGTTCCCAAGAGTATAGAATTATAGATGAGTAGAAGCATAGATGAGAAAAGGATATCTAGAATGCTATTGCCTAAAAGCATACTATTTTGGGCAATCCGTATCAGCTCAGGCCAGGATGATATCATATAGGCATGGGAGTCCTTGTAAACCAAGCTAGTGGCGCGAAGGAAAATATTGCCAGCCCTCGAAACCCTGATCCTTTCTAGACACCCTTGCTTCAACTTTATGCCCTAATAGTTTCCTAAAGGCTCTAATACCATGCTATAAAGAGGAGGCGAGATCACCTCCTTACTAAAATTTAAAGGAAATGCAAAACATCCACACATTTCACAAAAAGAGAGAATTTGGGACATGCTTGCATAATATTCCAAATAAGTAAGCATGATTCCAAATACATTATAAAATGTCAATAGCAGTGGAAATAAAAATACTAAGCCTTTACATGGATTTCATTGTTCACTACATGATTGTTCCCAAAAGAAAAAGATAAGAGAAACAAGATCTAGCTATAGCAACCTAGTCATCCTTTCTAAAAGCTTGAGATCAACTTATGAGAAAACTTCCTTCAAACTTGACCTTCTCCTTGCTCAACACCAGCACCTGGGTGGTTTGGAAAGCACCCAACAAGAGGGAAAAGGAAGAAAAAGGTATGTGTCACAACACTAGTATAGGATACCAAGGTAAGTATAGAAAGTAAAAATAGGCTAGTGTTCATCATAAGATGAAGATAACAAGAGTATGCGGATATATCAAAAGAAACTTGCTATTAACAATTATATTAAAAGGGGTTTGCATGTAAGATAATTACGTCTGCCTAACTAAGTAGGGTTGAGGCACCTTCCAGACCTCTAACCTTAGGTGAGAGGAGAAGAAGACATTCCCAATCACCTATAATAAGATGGGGAGAATAAAACATTCCCCAGGGTGAACAAATACATGTCCTCTGTGGGTGGTTGTACATATGTACCACTACTTTAAATTAAATAAAACATAAATCTACATGCTAGAAAAAGTAGTTATGGCAAGAAAAATCATGTGAATCAATAAGCATAGAAGTGGGGTTTAAAACCCAAACAATAAGAAACTATGATCTAATTTGAGGCACAAGAAATTAGGGTTTCAAGAAAAGAATTTGGTTCACTTAAGCCTCATTAGGGAATATTAGTTAAGGAAAAGATGTCCCAACTAAGGTGTTAGATGCACATAACTCTTTCCTTTGAACCCTATAAATCACTTTTCAGAACCTTCAACGAAATCAGGGTCTACTTGTCCTAATATCATAACCAAGTCATGCATTAATACTATATTCATTCATTAAAGATCTAAAACCCCAAAGTTGCTAATTTTTTCTACAAACCACTGAATTAGATCCTAAAACCATCACTACTCTCTTAGTTAGGGTTTTCTGATCAAAATAACATATAATATTATGTATTTTGAAGATACAAACTTTTACATGCATTTTTGGTGATTTTTAACTAATTAATTCATTCACAAAAATACTTAATTTAGAAACTCAAAACCATTCATAGAAATTATTTGTATTAGATAGATCATCTTTTTCTAAGTCTAAAACATATTTTACTTTTAGTTTTGGCCCAAGGAATTAATAGTTATGAATTTCCTAAAATTGACCAATGAGAAAATTAGAAAAATTGATTTTTGATTTAAAAAGATAGAGAGAGCGAGAGGGTGGAGCCGGGCCCGCTTCTTGGCCCACTCACCACAGGACAAGTCAGTGGCCCATTCCTGCTGGCTGCCTAAGTGGTGCCTAATCATCCGAGTCAAGGGCCGGTCAACCGCGGAAAAAGATGAGTAAAAAGGCAAGAATGCCCGTGCGCAGAAACAATGAGAGAGGAGAGAATATGAGCAGGGCGAAAGCATAAAATCACAAGGGGTCATCTCCCCCCTCAAGCTCTGATCCATGGTGGTGAGACAAAGCTCCAATATTGGGCAAAAATGCTATACTAAACCAAACTTAGTGTTTAGGTAAGCAAAAGAAAGAGGAAAGATAGACAAACCTATTGGTGCCCTTAATTGCGCCAGATATGACGTGAGGAGGGAGAGAGGAGCATCACAAACTCTGTGTCTTCGGGGGCTCATTGAGGGTCAAAATGGCAGTAGGTTGAGCAATTGAATGAAGGGTTGAGTTGCAAAGGTGCCTGATAGAGTCAGGGTAGGGGTATTTATAGGCAAGGGGGTATAGATTAGGGTTTTGGTATCCAAGGTGAGAGGAGTGTTTTGGCCAAATTTGAGGTTTCTTGAATCTTCACCAAATCATAAAAATATTGGGAAAATGAGGAGCATAATCTCGAGAGGAGTCCAGGGCAACAAAAACTTTGAGATTTCTTTGAGTATAGGAAGAGATAAATCAAATTGAAAATCGACTAATAGACGTTAAGTCCCTTAAGCAGCGGCCTTTGCTCTGGCGATCGGCTAGGGTTCCCGTAGTGATGGCCTTTGATGGGGGGGGGAGGCAGCTGGCCATTGGTCGGGTGCAACCTTCTCCCCCTGGGCGCTTTCCCTTTCTCCCCCATTCGTTTCCGTCGCGGTGCCTTCCCGTTGGGGGTCTCCCCCCCACCCGATGGGCGCTTTCTTCCCCATCTTGAGGTTTTGGGAGGCCCTGTTGGTGGTGCGCCTTCGGCATGGTGTCGCCCGAATCCTCTAATAGTGGAGGAATACATTCCTTGTGGCGGGAGATCCCTATGCAGCGGCTCACGACGATCGAGCTTCTCTTCTTCTCCCATCTGTGTCCCTTTCTGTAGGTGTGCTCTATGCCTCAGTGGTTTCTTCCCGGTGAGTTTGGGCACCCACAGGAACGTCGACAGGGACAAGAGATTCAAGCGGGGTCTACGCTTCTAGTGGTTCCTCTGCCCCTCTGCCTGCTCGTCCACTCAAGCTGCGCTTGAGCATGTAGGGGCCACAAAGGTGGTCAGGGGTGGTGGTGGGGTTCCCTACGCCTTCTACCCCCCACCTTGCACTTGTCAGGGCCCTCTTTTCCTCTGTGCTTTGCTCCTTTGTGGTTTTGGACCCCTTCCCGGTGGCTACCTAGGTCGTGCACTCTACCTGTTCGAGGTTTTTCCAGTGTGTTTGTTTTTTCTGTCTTTGCTTTCAGTCTGCTGGTTTGTTGAGTGTGGGTGTCACAGACTGCTGTTCAGTTTGTGTAGTTTTTATTGTGTTGGTGTCCTGCTCTTTCGTGTGTGTCGAGCTAGATCTCTTCTAGGTGGTCTTCTGTGTGCTCATTATGGGGCTCTCTGTCGGCAGCTATGCAAACTCCCTCCCCAATATTCTCAAAGGCTCTTGTAGGTTGAAGGCTTCCATCCCAGATAGCTATTTAAGACAGCCACTACCAGAGTTGGTCGGCACTGAAATTTACCTATCGCATCCCAATCTGAGTCTTGAGCTATGTTGGTCTTCAAAGAGAGTTCTTGTATGGTCTTTTGATGAGAGTTTTCCATGTTGTAGATGCCGTATGGCTTCCTTTTAATGACATTGAGCAGTTTTTTTTTTAAAAGCTGACCTGAGGTAGGAGACAGCTATGTACCGTTAGATCCATGGACCCAAGTCCACCGAGGGACCCCGACCATCCGATCTCACACCAACTAACCTTGTTCGCGTGACATTTGATTTCTATTTGAACTATAATTCGACTAAAGTGATATTGTATTATTTACTATTTTTCTCTCTCCTTATTTGGAAGCCCAAACGAAACCCAATTTAGATGAAACTTGACACCCTGACTATTTTTGAGGTGTAGATTCTGAATTTAAAGTTTATTTTACATTTTGAGAAACTTTTGTTAATCAATTATGGTATTCCCTATTCTCTCTCTACTTTTGATTATGACTCTAATATTATCCAATTATGATGAAATGTCACCCATGTGTCCTAATTAATACGTTATATATGATTTTCCATTATTTAGTCATGTTTATATTATTTATTTAAGTAATTATCAAGTTGAAGGTTCTACACACTTTCTCTCTCCTACTTTTTCACATTATCCAAAGATCATCCAAATTAATTGAAAACTTGCCTAAAGGCTTATTTTTATTCCTAGATTACGAATTGGGAGTTAGTTTTCCAATTTGGGAACATTAGATATTTTATTTCTCTTTCTTGTCTTATTTCCAATTTTCCTTTAATAAAGGCTTTTATATATATTTATATTTTCCACATTGGGTTATACTGGTCCCTTAAGTAACTTTTAGTCCAAGAAAATGAATTTGTGTATCAAATTATCTCGTGGATTTTCTATTTGTGATTTTTGGAAATAATATATTCCACATTATCTCCTTTTATCCTATTTGTAGAATTTATCATCTCCTTTGTGTATATTTTGGAATTTCTTCTCTTTTTCCTATTCTAAAAAGTCCTAGAAAGTTCTAGCATGAATTACCTCAATACTTTTATTACTTAAGTGGACATTTGCACATCAGACCCATTACTTAGATTTCTACTGAGGTATTTGTGCATAAAACCCTTTATGAAGAATATATGGGAAATATTTATCCAATAATCATCATAGTTCCACTAATTCAACTCCAAAAGACATAAGAGATGAAAATGAAGTTCGAATCTTATTGAAAAAGAGTACAAAGAGGTACATAGTGGATTTCAATATGTTACACATGCCCAAAGGTCATTAAGGCCATTATACTATTCCCTACAAGATCATCATCTTTGCATGCCTTATAACAAGGCTCAATAACATCACTTACATATAATACACCAGATCAGCACAACATTGCATCAATGAGCTAGGAGATATTCACAAACAATCATAGCAGGGTTATATTAACATTAAGAATATTTCTTTGTTACATCAACATGCAAGGAATCTAGATATCATTAACCCTCATTATATTCATAATGCACATGTTTAGCAAAAGTTAGTATCGACCATGTGGCTATGATCAATAACCACCAATTAATACATTAAGGTTATGATCATATTAAGGAGGTTATTTCACCATCATTCTATCATATAATAAGGTTAAACATGAATACTCATCTTTATCTATTTGCATTAGAGTTAGGTTCAATAAGATAAATTACATTAATGTTACTAATTAACAATCATACCCAAACCTAACTCACGACATCCCCATAGGTTCATGGATGCATAAGGTGAAGCATCACCATCACATTCCATTCTATTCTCAAGTATGAATCCACGCATAAACCCAGGTGTAACCAATCAAGTTATAGCATACTAGGGTTTCAACAACAATAAGAGAGTACTCCATGATTGTATTAGTCATTCAAAGACTATTCATACCCAATTACCATCATTTAGTTATATCAAAGCTAGGTATAACAAGCTATACCTCATTAGAGTTACCCATTAATTCATTATGGTGATTATCAATCATAATCATACAAGGGTAAGGGTAAGACTTCAAGTTTAAGGCATTGAACCATCAAACTCTCATCATTAGAATCATAACATCACACTATAGGCTTCACCCAAAACAATGGGAATATTGAGGCATCAATTTCTAACCATTAAATATTGAAAAGATAAAGCCATTGGTCATTTACATAAGTAAACATCTTGAACAAAACTACTATGAAGTCATTGTGTTTTTCTCTAGAAAGAGTCACAATCTAACCCTAGACATCCCTTAATTAACAACATAAAAAGTTCCATTGAGAGTAGGGTAAAACCCACAAGCGATTATTTATTTAAAATAAGTCGTCAGTAAATGAGCTACTTAAGTTGATCTCATAAAGGAGACCATTTAAATCACTTTATTAGGACCAATATATTACATTTAGGCATCATTCCAATTTATTGGATGAAGAAACATTATATCTTAACCATTAGGTCAAGTTCATATATTAAAATCATCAATTGGAGTATAAGTTCAGCCATTACATCAAATGACCCAAGAAACCATTGGTTTAAGGCTTAATTGATGATACAAATACATTAACTCACCATAGGTTGTGGATACCTAAACCACCATCAGTAGTGACCATTAAGTCACCATAGGTTGTTAGATTAGCACTATATTCATTAATCACCATCGAATATCAAACTAACATCACCATTGATTGATAGCATCATTAGGGTATTTAGCTGTTAATCACTAAGCTTCTAATTAGGCCAACAATGACCTAAGGAGTGAACGTAAGTTGACACCCTTGGTCACCACTATCAGTTGTCATGAACACAACACCATCGGTTGTTGCAATGGTACCACCATTTAGTCATATGTTTATAGAAAAAATCAGCTTTAAACTCTAAAATTGACCATTGGTTGATAGGTGTTTAACACCATCAGTTGTCAAACAAACCTGATACAAGTCATATTACACCTTAAGAATAACTTACACATGATCACAAGTTCATCTCAAACTTAAATCAGAATAGGGAACATTATAAAAATCGAAATCCAAGTCAAGCATAGCTTTTTAGTGCATGGGTCATCATTTAAAAGCAAGAACATGAGCTAGCAAGCTTATGGTAAGAAATAAATGTGGAGGAAGTTATAAAACTTGCTTATAATTAGAATATAAAATCCCAAATAGAAGAAAACATGAGTAGGTAGTGTAGAAAATCCAAGCATAAGCTGTGAACTCATCCATCTAGCACCTTTCTTCATTAAATGAGCAAACCCTAAGCATAAGGAGCAAGAAAGGTAGGGTTTTAGAGATTTAGAGCAATTTCTACCATGGAAAGGCAAGGTTCCAAGCTGGAGAAAGGTAGGAGAAAGGATAACATAGAAATAAATGAAGGAAAGAAGGGGATTCTTGCTCTTTTATCTCAAGATCACTAGAAGGAAGCTTTTGAAACCCTAAAAAAGAGCAAAACAAAACCCTAGGAGCTTCCACCAAGAAATTCACCTTCTTCCTCTACCTTGGATATGTCCTCCACAGATAAATATATAGGGAACGAAGTTCTTAATAGGAGAGAAGTGGTGAAAAGTAAATATTTCATTTGGGAGCTCAAAAAAAAAATATATATATATATATAAAGCTCTGGGATAAGGAAGAGAAGAAGCATGAGGTGTCTAAAAAGCTCTCCATACATCCATGGCCTTAAACTATTAAGGATATACAAGAAGCCACACAAGAAGCTCCCCCACTATCCATAGAGACCTGGTTATCTTTCCTTTGTCGAATTTCCAGGCCAATCAAATAAATCATTGGTTGATAGCTCCTAAAGGTAGCTTATTCATAAAGGGGTAAACCCGAAAATACCCTTAAGGAAAACACCTCCAAACCAAGGTTCAACTAGGTACCCCATGGATCAAGAAGTCCAATAATGATGAGAGAACATACAAAGAACATAATGCAATTGAAAAATTGCAAAGAAAACCTCTCAATCAGGTAAATTCCAGAAAAGTCCAAAATGTGCATAAAATTGCATAACTTGCACAAACAATGTCCAAATTGGACCAAACTTGAAACTTAAGCTTGTATTATGATTCCAAATCATATTAAAAGGTTATATTATAGTTTTAAGAATTCAATTATGATAATTAATCTTTTTCTACACTTTAAGCAAGGTTAGGGGTCTCACAGTTACAATCTCCCCAACTTAGACTCTTGATGTCCTGGTCAAGGCTCAACTACATGGCCTCATACTATTTCCCCATTTCAGTGTAGACCCAAAATGGCTGATCGTGATGCCCCATCATGCTAAATGAGATTACTCGAAACAAAACACAGAATCGATCACTTATTAACCATACATCTAGAAAAGAAGGTAAATTAAAACCGATTTAAACATTACCATTATGTTAAAAAATATTTACATAAGTGTCCAACAACTTGAATATAAAATCATACCATATCAGGTATTTACATGTATGTCCAGTGAACTCAGCCACAACTTGTATATAAAATATATTGTACCACATATACATGCCATATACAACCAACGACATACAACCAAAAACTCCAGTTGATATACATATCATCTGCAAAACATCCCCTTACCGAGCATGAGAGTACATGGACAACTCTAGGACACACTAAATACTAGCCAACCTCCTACTTATACTTCTCTTTGGGCTTCTCTTCATCACCACCATGATTCCAATGACACCCACCCAAAAAGATGTGGTAACCCATGAGGTGAAACCAACCTCCCAGCGAGAGACATAACTCTCAGTAATGGTAGTTGATTACATCATGTTATATTATTAAACAAGTTAAGCATATTAAATAGATTGAGCAAGTTAAACAGATAGGCATAGCAACATTTATGATTAGCAAGTATATAAAGGAACAAATAAGACTGTCATTTACTAAATAGTTGACTTATCCTACTACATCATATAGCAACTAAGAAGTATAAGAAACAAGGAAAGGGTTATTAACCAATATGAATCATGTTTAACCCTAAAAAGATAAGATACACTGATGGATTACATATTTTATTAAGCCCTGGGGAGTTTGAAGTATACCACTCAGACTCCAACTGACCATTGCTAAGTCAAAATCAGTTCCATACAAGATCTAAGAGAGTTAGAATCATAAGATCTCATCCACCCTCGATCAGTATGAGTCCACTGTAGTGAAATTATAGTTTAGCTACAAAAGAACCTAGTCCACCCTTAGAATATAGGTCACGACACTAGTAACTAGGGTATACAAACTGTAACATATGAGGTACAACTGCAGTTGTCCTCAAGCACATCACATATATATATATATATATATATATATATATAAGTATTTGAGATACAACCACAACCATTATCCTACCATGGTATGACCGTAGCCATCCTAAAAAACATGCATATACTCGACAATATATGATTATGAGCTTCCATTAAGGAATACTCATTTCACCATCCAACAAGTCCTGACACTGGAATGGATCTATAACACATGGAACTATATGATTAGGGTTTCACTTGACTAGTTAATGGCAATTGAGTGAGTTAAGGCAACATCAATCAATTTACAAACAAAACCTAATAGAGTTCTACAAAAGAATGGTATGTTGCAACTTCAAAATATATAAAACGTATGAGACATGTTCTTATCATATCATTATAGGATAACAATCCTTGTCACATCATGAACAACATAACACCTCAATTAGGGCACAAAACCATGTCCCAAGGTCATAAGACCATCAGATCAATCCTACAAGAACAACATTGTCTTTCCATGCCTTACCAGAGGCTCAACAAACCATCACCATTTATGTGGTACACATATTCAATAGAACATCTCATTAAAGAACTATGATATTCACATGACAATATATTAGGGTTACAATCATGGATGTAGTATTCCTTTCATCATACTAATCATACAAGGAAACTAGGCATGATTAACCACCATTACCACTTTATATTAGGGTTAGGTTCAACAAGCCACACTGAGTTAATGTTACAAATCAGCATTCAACTAACCATCAAAAAGTTGGCGGCTGCCAAGAGTAAGAAAGGTTGGTGACCCCAAGAGTTAGAAATCTCATCGACCACTAAGGGTCAGAAAGTTTGGAGACCACCAAGAGTCAGAAAATTTGGTGACCACCAAGAGTTAGAAATCTCATCAACCACTAAGGGTTAGAAAGCTTAGCGACAACCATGAGTCAGAAAAGTTGGTGACCACCAAGAGTTAGACTTGGCAACCACTATAGTTAGAAATATTGGTGACCACTAGGGTTAGAAATCTTGGCAACCACTAGGGTCAGAAATCTTGGCGACCACTAGGGTTAGAAATCTTGGTGACCACTAGGGTTAGAAATTTTGGCGACCACTAGGGTTAGAAATCTTTGCGACCACTAGGGTTAAAAATCTTGGCGACCACTACAGATAGAAGTCTTGGTGACAAACATGGAATTCAAAATCTTGGCAACCAACATGGAGTTCAAAACCTTGGCGAACAACATGGAGTTCAAAAACCTTAGCGACCAACATGGAGTTCAAAAACCTTAGAGACCGACATGGAGTTCAAAACCTTGGTGACCAGCATGAAGTTCAAAACCTTGGAGACCAACATGGAGTCACATACATTTGGAAGGTCTAGGTTTATATCTTCAAGGAAGAAACATGGGCCAGGTTTAGAGGTACATCAAGAAGGGTTATCTAGTCAAGATCTACCATCTAAACTCAACCCTAGGTAAAGATAGCATCTTCATACTTGGAACAATATTTTAGAGCAATACCATGTACAAGAAAGATAAGAGTAAACAATAATCATGGAGAAAGTTATATAACTCGCCTTAGAGATGTTGAAGAAGTTGCAAATAACAAGGTAGCTAGAGGAAGGAAGGAAGAAACAATTGAGCACTCCACTCGGCTGAGCTAGATCCTTATCCAAAAAGGAAGCAAACCCTAGGCCAAGGAAGAAAGAAAGAAGGTGTTTTCAACCACTAGTATAGAAATGACGTATAACGTCACATTTGTTGGCGTCAGTTATAAATCAAACATTGACGCTACTAAACTATGATGTCGGTTAAAACTATCAACCGACACCTATGTCTGGAGGCTTGCCTCTTTTAAAAAGATACGAGTATCACTTTTTCTTTAATGTCGGCTGGTTGAAAGAAGAACCGACATCCAAAATCACCCGCGAAATACAAATTTCTAGGGAAAATATTGCCTCCAAAATGTTCAATTCGACATAGGTTGTGTACACACTGACGAATCATGTTCCGCGTCAAGCCCTGCAAAAGTTTTTCCCCCCATATGGCGTCAGTTATTTAGAGCATAACAAACGCCTAAATACCCCTCGTGAGGTAAAATTTCATACCTTATTCTACGTCAGGTGTTGCATGGGAACCGATGAGGATGTTTGTTCGTGCGTTGTCCCTGCAAAAAGTTTTTCACCCCAATTTTCCTAATAGGCGTCAGTGTTTGGTTCCAAATCGACAACTATGATTGTAACTCAAGGCTAAATTTTTTTGTCGGCGTATGTGGATAGATGTCGGTTATTATATGTTGAAAATGATGATGAACACCCAGTCCCAGTGTTTTTAGATGGTGTTAAGCATTGATTTTAAGCAACAACTGACTCTGATAATTAACTGAATAGCACCGGTGTGAGCCAGTCTCTTCCCTTTCTCTGTTTCATTCCCGATTCTCTATTGCCGCTCAAGCTAGGTCTCACGATTCTGTGTTGTCGCTTGCCGCCGCCACTGCTGCTACTGTGGAGAGGAGCTCGCCGCCGCTGCTGTGGAGAGGAGCTCGCCACCGCCGCTGTGGAGAGGAATCGCCACTGAGGAGCTCGCTATCGTCGCTCTAGTTCAGTCATTGTTGCCGCCACTCTAGTTCAATCGCCACCGCTACCGCCACCACTCGTTTGATCAGTCATCTCTGCCAACGACCACAGCCACAGCCCACCATCCTGCCACCGCTCGCCACCTACTTCACCGCAGCTTCAGTCATCTCCGCCTCCACCTCCGGCCAAAGCTGCAATCACCTCCACAACCACAGCTGCGACCACCTCCACCTCCGGCCGCCGCCACCATAGCCTGCTCGACCAGTGCGGTGAGTTTTCTGTAAGATTATTATTGATTAATTAGGGTTGATTAATATTGATTAATAAGGGTTAAACGAGGAATGAATGAACTTAGTTCAATATATAATTTGTTCTCCAAAACTATGTAGTTGATTAATAACGATTAACTAGGATTAATGAATGAATTTAATAAATTGTTATTGCTTTCTTTCTCTCTTGTTAGTGATTGATTTAATTTATTTTAGTATATAATTGTTCTTCAAAATTGTGTAGTTGATTATGATTGATTTACATTAATGATGAATGAATGGACTTATCCAAATGGAATAATGAATTGAATTAAATGATGTTACACAAAACCTAGGATATGAACGATGATACTATGATTGTAGATATATGAATGACAACATATATACATGTATTTTGTTGGTCTAGAAACCCGTCCGAGATTTACTCATTAGGAGTAAATCTTGGATAGTGCCCAGTTTGGCACTGCTCTTGAACACTTAATCTGACTTAGGAAGTAAGCGTATAATGTGTATTTGGTTTTCATGATGTTTCGTCAGCACTTCCCCATTTGTTCTCTAAGTACATATGTCGGTGGGCATTTGACCAAGTACATTGGTGTACTTCGAGACCTGTGGGGAAATGCTGCCAAAATTTCTTGAAAATCAAATACACATTATACACTTACTAGTGAGATTAGGTGATCAAGAATGGGATAGGTGGTACACATTTATCATATATAACACCGTCAACCCTAATATGTACTTGTTTTCTCATTGATCATAGAATGGATAGATCATGGATGTCCATTCCAAATCGCTGCACCCCAGAATTTATTTCTAGTCTTGATCAATTTATTAGATTTTACGAGGAACATAGGAAACAACCTAGAGATAGGTTCTACTATCCATGTAGGCATTGCGGTAACAACTTGAAAGTCAGCACTGGTGACAAAATCAAAAGTCATGTCATGTGCAACGGGATTGTATAAGGCTATACAGAATGGCACTAGCATGGAGAGATTTCAAACCTGAAATTAGTGGATGTCGATAGCATTACTTGTGTGAAAGAAGAAATTGCCTCCGATCACGTAGATGTGAACGAACTAGTTCCAGTAGACATCGTTGATGCAATACTGGATAGTTTTGGCGTAGAGCACATCGATCCACCTCCCATGTTTAGAAACTTTGTGCATGATGCTGAGATACCGTTATACACAGGTTGTACTAAGTTTACGAAGCTTAGCATTGTGTTGAGATTGTATAAGCTGAAAGCTAACAATAGATGGAGCGACAAAAGCTTCAGATCATTGTTGTCTTTGTTGAAAGAAATTCTTCCTAAAGGAAACGAGCTGCCAATCTCAACATACCAGTTAAAGAAATTATTGTGCCTAATGGGAATGGAGGCCAAGAAGATACATGCATGCCCGAATGATTGTGTATTGTTTCAAAAGGAATCGTCCAAAATGAGGTGCGTCAAGGTATAAAATGATGACTTCAGGGGAGTCCAAAATTGGTTCTCCTGCCAAGATGATGTGGTATCTACCTATAATATCATGATTTCAATGCTTGTTTGCCAATCTGATAGATGTGAAGAATTTGAGGTGGCATGCAGATGTTAAAAAAAATAATGATGAGATCCTACAACATACGTCTGATTCCCCACATTGGAAGAAGATTGATTTATTGTATCCTAAATTTGGTGAAGTTGTCAGGAATCTAAGACTTTGGCTTTGTACAGATGGGATGAATCCGTACGGGACATTGAGCAACCAACATAGCACTTGGCCAGTTATGCTTGTTATATATAATCTTCCTCCCTGGTTGTGTATGAAAAATAAGTATGTTATGATGTCATTGTTGATATTGGGCCCTAAACAACCTAGAAATGATATTGACATTTATCTTGAACCTATGATTGATGATTTAAAGAAACTCTGGGGTGAAGATGTGATGACCTATGATGCTTCACAAAGAGAGACATTTCGTTTTCACGCTATGTTGTTTTGCATTGTGAATGACTTTCCAACATATGGGAATTTGCCTGGATATAGTGTGAAAGGATCTAAAGTGTGACCTATATGTGAAGATAACACTGATTTGATATGACTAAAACATGGCGGCAAGACTGTATATCTTGGTTATCAAAGGTTTCTTCCAAAATTCCATTTGTACCATAGGTTGTGCAAAGCATTCAATGGACGGAATGAGGAATAGAGTGCACCTAAACCTATACCAGGGGAGGTTGTTTATGAAAGAGTAAAAGACATTGTCAATGAATTTGGCAAGAGATCACAATGTACCATGGCCACACAGAGTGACAAATATCTATTCAAGAAGAAGTCAATATTTTGGGATCTTCCTTATTGGAGTTCTTTGACAGTCAGGCATTGTATCGATGTCATGCACATTGAGAAAAATGTCTGTGATAGCATCATTGGTACTCTGTTGAATATACCAGGTAAGACTAAAGATGGGATAAAATCCCGAATGGACCTACGTGAAATGGGAATAAGGACAAAATTAATATAAGTAGTTAGTAGTGATCAGAATACTTACCTCCTTCTTGTTACACGATGTATAGAAAGGAGAAGAAAGCTTTTTGTGATTGCTTGGTAAATGTTAAGGTGCCACAAGGTTACTCATCCAACATCCATAGATTGGTATCAATGAAAGATCTGAAGTTGATAGGTCTTATATCTCATGATTTTCACATTCTAATGCAACAAATATTGCCTGTGGCAATTCGATCTATATTACCGAAGCATGTAAGGTTTGCAATCATCAGACCTTGTTTCTTTTTCAACAAACTGTGCATCAAAGTTATTGACCCTGAAATTCTCGATAAATTGCAAAGAGAAGTGGTTGTTACCCTATGTCAACTTGAGATGTATTTTCCTCCTTCATTCTTTGATATCATGGTACATCTTGTTGTCCACTTGACTAGGGAAGTGAAAATGTTGGGACCAATTTTCTTGCATTGGATGTATCCCTTTGAACGATACATGAGCATTTTTAAAGGTGATTTTCAAAACCGTTATCGACCTGAATGGAGTATTATTGAGGGTTATGTGGTGAGAGAGGTTATAGATTTTTGCAATGACTTTTTGAGTGGTAATGATGCTCCTATTAATGACAAGAATATTGAGGAGTATTCTGGCAAAGGAATTTTGGGATCCCAGATGAAAGTAATCAGCTATGAGCAGTTGGAACAAGGTTACTTGTATATTTACACAACATCGACAAAGTGAGTGTGTTTATATCGAGGAACATACCAATTTAATCAAGAAACAATATCCTCAAGCCAATTCAATGTGTCTTGCTAGAGAGCATAACAAGACATTTATTAAGTGGTTTGAAGATAAAGTCTTACATCAACTATCTCAAACACCAAATAATCTTGTTGAAACTATCAAATGCCTCACCTTTATGTCTTATAAAGGGTTTGACATATATGGATTCTCATATTTCACAAAGCGTCAAGATGGTAAGAGCGTCGCCAAAAACAGTGGGGTCACCCTTCAAGCGTCTTCATTGTTTTTTGCAAGTGCAAAGGATAAGAGTCCACGTGAAGCTAAAATGTCATATTATAGTGTCATTGAAGACATATGGGAGTTTGACTATGTAGATTTCAGATTTCCTCTTTTTAAATGTAATTGGGTTGATAACATCAAAGGAGTTATAGTGGATGAATTGAGTTTCACATTAGTGAACTTTAAAAAGATTGGCGAGAAGGGTGAACCATTCATATTGGCATCATAGGCACAACAAGTATTTTATATTGATGATCCTGTAAATGATAAATGGTCGGTTGTTCTTCATGGTAAAAGACATTTCATTGAAGATCCTATAGATGAATAAGAGTACTATGATAAGTATGATGACTCCAGTCCATTCTCAGTTGGGATGCCAACACCAAATATTGAACCTAACGATGACTTGTATGTGCGCAGAGATCACACCGAAAGAATGTTAATTGATAAAAGATCGCAGTATTAGAGGCATGCTTTTATTTTTTTATATGTTTTATTTTTCTGAATGTGAACTTTACAATGTTTTATTATCTTCTAGTTATGTTAAATGTTTGATTTTTTAATGATATTTTCAGATGGCTGAGCATGAGTATGATGGTCGTGATGTTGATTATCGTGAGGGTGAGGATATGAATGTGGTGCCTGCCAATGTAAGTTTTTAAAATATATCATATATTTCTATCTATATGTACATTTATAGTTATATCATGTAAGTGTGTTTTTTTGTCAAATTTTAGGTTGATGATGTACCCCCTGAAGAACTTGGGGCACTTGATGAGCAGCAAAAAAAATTGAAAAAGTGAGGGGCATCACTATGATGAACAAGTTACTACAACAAAGAGGCAATGGACCCAAACTGGCTCTGGATTTTGATCATGCAGGAAATCCAATTGGAGAGAACCACAACTCATTTATTTCATATCTTGGTGTTCTTACTCGTAGCCATTGTAGTCCTAATGTAGAATCTTGGCATAAAGTTCCTAAGGGGAAGAAAGACTTAGTATGGAAGGTATTATGCATTAGTTATTATTATTTGCAATTCTAAATTGTAGATTACTAATTTTTAGGATACTAGTTAAAAACAATTCTATTTTGTAGAGTATATTTGAACTGGATGAAAGCCTACATCATAAATGCATTATGAAACACTGTGGGAGGGTCCAAGGAACTATAGGACAAATCTCACCTGAGATTACATACGAGATGTTGAGAAGAGGAAGAAGTCAGCCACTGAGCAATGGAACTACCAGGATCCCAATGACTGGGAGGAGTTTTTTGCCAAAAGAAAAATTGATGAATTCAATGTATTAAGCACCACTCCCAATTTAATTAATATACATTCTTATGTATTCACCTATTCAAGATTGACCTTTAGTGTTACTAACCAAATCAATGTGCTTACTAATAAGGATATCGGCGATGCTCAAAGAGCAAGGCGTGCACTGAATGTGCATGACCACACGATGGGTCCAAAAGTCTATGCAGGCGTTCGCCAAAGACTACATGCTGCTTCTGCTACTCAGGAGACTGGGGAGTCCTATACTACTACTCCCGTTCCTCTGCGTCGCCATGCTGTGTGGATAGCTGGAAGGAAAAACAAGAAAGGAGATATAACCAAACCCGCAACTACTGAGGCGGCTGCAAAAATGGTAAAATTCAACTCTCAGAGCAATCAATATTGATTATTATGTTTACTCACCAATTTCTATCGGCGATTAGAAGGAGCTTCACAAGCCGAGGAAGCAAGGCAAGTTCATCCCTGAGGGAACAAGGGATGAATTGACAGTTGCTCTTGGTAACCCAGAGCATCTCAGACGTGTTAGGGGTGCAGGTGCTGGTGTGGGCATAAAAGCGTTCTTTGGACCATCACAGCACAAACATGTCCCAAAAGCGGGATTTTCAAAAGCTGAGGTAACTTATTCTTTTTTTAGAAAATTATTGCAAAAGGGAATTCAATAATCAAAAGCTAGCATTTCTTTTATCCATGTATAGGTAGATGAGTTAACTGATAGGAGAGTCGAGGAAGCACTTAATAAGAGACTCCATGAAGCAATGAGCAAGTGGCAGGCATCTCAGACTGCCACTCAGACATTACCTATGGCGTGCCGCTCTTCTCCTACTAGAGAGGTGGTTGGGAGTAGTCATGTAGACCCACCACCTAGAACGTCCGCTGTAAGTATTTTTATGAAATTGTAGCTAGTATTTTCAAGATGATATGTTTATGTATGTATATAACATACTTTACGTAAATTTGTAGGGGTTGAAGACATGCAGTCTAAAAAGCAAAGAATTTATTGTTTCAGAGGCCGAGGCTTACCCACCCCTTCCAGGAGGAATGTTTCATGGAACTCTAGTTCTAGTTGGTGCAGTTCATGTGAACTCGAGACTTGTACTCCACCCATGGATGCATCATCCATTGCCAAATGCCCACCCAGATTCTAAAATGCTTGGTGAAGCGAAGGTAGAGTGATATTGTGGCCCGAAATAGATGTCATCTATACTGATATTGTATGGTAAATTTACATTACATTAATTTGTTAGCGTGTATATATGAGCTAGTCAATTGATCTGAAATTATATATATAGGCCAAAAGGAAGAAATCCGCTACAGCTCCGCCTCCACCTCCACCTCTTCTTGAAGTACCTAGTTGGCTTCCAAGGGACCTATACGACTCACTAGGTCCTAATTGTAAGCGTATGGCAGTATGGATAGGCGAACATGACCCAAATTATCCTATAAATGTTTCTATTCTAGTGGATGCTGTAGGCAAATCATAGGATAACCAAATATTTATACAAGATATTTTTGAGTTGTTTCATTATGATTAGCTGAATACATCTATGATAGAGCTATGGATATGGTGAGATCTTGTTTATATATCCATATACCTTGTTTTATATACGGTGATCTGGTTTCTTATATATCAATGCATACATAATACATGTTTTGCAGCCACTTACACATGGTCTGTAAAGATTTTTTATTTTCCCATGTGGGATTTCTAGTTCCATCTTTGATTAGTCTTGTAGATAAAGACCCTTCATCAATTACCTCATACTGCTCTTCTACTTTTAAATGTTTTGGTAAAAAAAAGAAGATGGTGATAATAGCTCCATTCAATGTTGAGTAAGTTTACTTTGCCTATAATTTGGACTTAAGAAAATTACATTTTTATTGTGGATTTGAATTATTAATTTTTAACTTTCTTAACTCTAGTGGTAGATCTTGGGAGTTACTAGTTATTGTCCTCAGGACATGGACTATTTATTATCTAGATCCTATGGGGAAGGAATTAGACTCATTATATGGACACGCAATGAAAAGGCCATTATTCACGTGAGAAAGCTTTCATATTTTTTTATATCCGTTAACATCTATTATTACATTATTATTTAATAATGTAATTTAATGTGTTACATTAAAAATGTAGGGATTTAAAAGTGTTCAAAAATGTTGGAGGAAACATGTCCAAGACAAAGAAATCGTTACTTTGGGAGAATGTGAAAGTAATTCCCTGACTCTAATATATATATAATTTATGTGAATTATGCTTGTTTGTATTTGTTAACATTTTTTATGTTTCAATTTATATTGTGCTACACTAGACAACGACTGGGCATGTGCATACTACGTGATGTGATATATGGACCTAATTATCAAACATGCTGTAATGGAAATCGATACCATACAACATGTATTATATATAGTCTCACTAGATAATATGAAATATATCAATCTTATTATATATTATTAATTTTATATATACATAATTCTCTTTGTAGGTGTTTAAAACCAGTGACTTCACTATAGGTGAAAAGCTATTAGATGTACATACTCCCTATATGATGTAAGAATTAAATGATGTAAGAGAACAATGGGCAAAAGCCTTACAAGTAGTGGGAATTTTCGATTATCATTGGAATACTAATGGTGATGATGACAATGATAATGATAACGAATGATATTTCTAAACTTTGTTGTCATAATTATTTCTGTATTTGATGACATGCTAAACTTTAAAAGACACACTTATATATATGTCTGAATGAATTTTTCTGAATTATCTTATCTGAAGATGAATACATGAATGTTTAATTCTACATGTATGTGTCTGAATGTGAAAAGAGATGAAATGAATGGAACTGCAGGTTGCTACATGTGTGTGCATATGAAATGGAGGAATAAAAACTATAGGTTTCTACATGTGTGTGATGAAATCATAATAATGAAATGTGCTTATACATGTGTGTGAATCATTCCATATATTAAAAATATTGTCCATCCTTGTTAATTTTACAGGTTTGTGGCCTGTTGTTGGCTGGAATCAATGGATGTTGTAAACCTACAGTTCAGAACTGAACTTCAGGTTCTACATCCTACTGACCAGCTAGACAGCAGGCCTGTAAGCTGACAAGAAAAAAAAATCAAAACATAGATGTCGGTTAACAATAGAAACCGACAACAAAAACTTAACTCGTTGGTGTAAAATATTTAACTGACATCTTTATCCTTTAACGAAGTCGGTTTTTTGTTGCTAACAGACACCTATGGTCTAACCTAGTATCGGTTATGGATTTTTAACCGACGCATATTGTCTCCCTGCTGGCGCAGTTTTTGGGTTTGCAATCGGGGGACGACTTTGTGGCTTCGGTTGTGAAACCGACACTTATGGCACCTACATTTAGTGCCACCCACTTGGGTGTCGCTTGGGAACCAACTTCTAAGGTCATATTTAACCGACGCTAAAGGTGATATATGTACTAGTCAACCTCTATCTCCATCTCCACCATGGATCCAACCAAGAAGAGGAGATAGGAGAGAAGGACAACAAGGAAAACTAAGGAAAGGAGGATGACGCTACTTGATTAGGTCAATATCAAGATATGGAAGCTCGACGAGCTTGAAGAGAGGGTAGATACAAACCCTTGGTTCACATGCGAGAAAGATCAACCAAGCTTCCTCTACCTTGACTCCTTCTTCTTCACCAAGCAAGGGGGGCGAGATCTAAGCAAACAAGAAGAAGAGAGAGAGAGCTAAGTCTTTAAAGAACTCATTTTAATGCAAGGAGGGAGGTATATAAGGCTTAGGGTGAGAGAGAGAAGAAGGAAGAGGTGTCTAGTCTTGCATGCCATGTGTCCAAGGTCAAAACATCTCGTCCATGCAACCAAGCCGACCACACAAAATCTTGGCGATCAAGATGAACCACATTCTTAGAAACCAAGATGAGCTAGAGAAACATAGTGGCCACATAGAAATATTAGCAACCAAGATGAGTCAGAAATCTCATTGACCACCAAGAGTCATGGCGACCAAGATGGACCACATGGAAATCTTGACAACCAAGATGGACCACATTCTTGGCAACCAAGATGGTCTACATGCTTGGCAACCAAGGCAGACCACATTCTTGGCAACCAAGATGGTCCACATGCTTAGAAAACCAAGATGTGTCAAAATCCCATCATTTGCCAACACTAGGTGGCCCATCGAGTCCCAACATTCAAGGGTCAACCATAGGGTTAGCACATCCATGAGAGCAAACCCTAAGTCAACAAAAGGCTAGATGTCACCACTTAAATCAAGGTGTAACAAGGTGCCCCAAGGCACAAGTATATCAAACATGATATGAAAACATGTGAGGCACAACAAGCATGTGACAAATTTCTAGAAAAACCCTAGATATGCATAAGTTGCATAAATGCCCAAAATAAGCATATATTTGCATAACTTGCTTAAAAAGTGTCCAAACTGGACCAAACTTGAAACTTAAGCTTGTCAAATAATACCAAATCACATCGTAGGGTTTAATTAAGGTTTTAAACATTTAATTATGATAAGAAAGCATGTTCAACCATAAAGAAAGGTTAGGGTCTTACAACCATAAAACACTAACAAGGATTTCTCCTCCAAAATCCTACGCAAACAAAAATGGGTACTTCCTACACACATCGTCCTCCAACTCCCACTTATCCTACTCCAAACCTTAATGATTCCACAAAACCTTCACTAAGGATATATCCTTCTTTTCCAGCTTCTTCACTCTCCTATGC
This sequence comes from Alisma plantago-aquatica, assembly GCA_963693085.1. Taxonomy (NCBI): domain Eukaryota; kingdom Viridiplantae; phylum Streptophyta; class Magnoliopsida; order Alismatales; family Alismataceae; genus Alisma; species Alisma plantago-aquatica. The sequence continues at coordinate 19,844,468 of OY856413.1, forward strand.
AGGATCAACAAAAAACCCTCAACATATGACATGTCCTCCTCCAACTCAACCTCCACTGGCTGTAACGTCTACTCTGTATTAGGGTGACACATCCTCAACATGGATACATGGAAGACATTATGCAACATGTACAACTCTGGAGGTAACTCCAACTTGTATCCCTCCTTTCCAACATGTGCCAAGTTAGGGTATGGTCCCATAAACCTAGGAGCCAACTTACCCTTCTTACCAAACCTCAACACTCCCTTCCTAGCGAGAGACTTGAGATAGAAAAGATCTCAAAACTTGAAACTCCAACAGTCTATGGCAATAATTGGCATATGAATTTGTCTATTCTAAGCAGCTTTCAACTGTTGTTGTATCACCTTGATCTTTTTTGTAGTCTACTGCACCAACTCAGGACCTAGTAGCTAGTAATCACCTGTCTCATACCAACAAAGAGATGACTGAAAACATTTTTCATATAGAGTTTCATGAGGGGCCATATCTATATTCCTTTGGTAGCTTTTGTTGTAGGTAAACTCTATCAAACATAGATGCACATCCCAACTACCAAGAAACTGCAACACATACTCTGAAAAGATCTTCCAATGTCTAAATGGTCCTCTCTGACTGACCATTTGTCTACGGGTGAAAAGTTGTACTAAACCTAAGTTGTGTCCCCATAATTGTATGAAGACATTTCTAAAACCTATTCATAAATTGTGGGCCTCTATAGGATACTATGGTAAGTGGTAACTAGAATACTGTGTAGACAAACTATCTCATCAACATGTGCGACTCTGGAGGTAACTCCAACTTGTATGCCACATTTCAAACACATTCCAAGTTAGGGTATGGTACCATAAACCTAGGAAACAACTTACCCTTCTTACCAAACCTCAACACTCCCTTCAAAGCGTGAACCTTGAGATACACAAGATCTCAAAATTTGAAACTCCAAAGGTCTATGGCATTAATCGGCATATGAATTCTGTCTATTCTAAGCTACTTTCAACTGTTGTTGTATCACCTTGATCTTCTTTGTAGTCTACTGCACTAACTCAGGACCTAAAACTTGATAATCACCTATCTCACACCAACAAAGAGGTGATTGAAAACATTTTCTATATAGAGCTTCATGAGGGACCATATCTATATTCCTCTGGTAGGTTTTGTTGTAGGTAAACTCTATCAAACTCAGTTGCACATCCCAACTACCAAGAAACTACAGAACACATGCTCTCAAAAGATATTCTAATGTCTGAATGGTCCTCTCTGACTGACCATTTGTCTACGGGTGCAAAGTTGTACTAAACCTGAGTTGTGTCCCCATAATTGTATGCAGACATTTATAAAACCTATTCATAAATTGTGGGCCTCTGTAGGATACTATGGTAATTGGAATATCGTGTAGACGAACTATCTCATCAACATATGTCTAATGCCAACTTCTCTGTTGTAGATGTCATCTTGACTAGAAGGAAGTAAGCTAACTTTGTCAAACTGACAACTAACACCCAAATATAATTATAACCCATGGCTTTCCTAAGAAAACTAGCCACAAAGTCCATGGTAATATGTTCCCATTTCCACTACGATATCGAAAAAGGTTGTAACATCCCTATAGGCTTCTGATGATCTACCTTTACCTACTGACAAACTGGGCACTTAGAAATGAACTCTACCACATCATGCTTCAAACATGGCCACCAATACAAATACTTCAAATTATGGTACATCTTGGTACTTCTAGGGTGCATGCGTACATCCATGAATGAGCCTCCTCAAGAACCATCTTCCTCAAGCCCCCAACATCTGGAACCACTATCATATTGTGAAATAAAACTGTCCTATCATCTGACTCAAGGAAGCCATCATACATCCTACTTCCAAACTATGACTTGATATTCTAGATCAGGGCATCATTCTTCTGAGCATCTCTGATCTATTGTTTTAAGGTAGGATTTACCTGCAATTGTGCTAACAATCCTGATAATAGAGATACTCCTAACTGTACAATCATTTGATGAAGCAATACTAACATGTCCCACTTGTGATAGAACATATAATGTAATTGTTCCTTGTCAACAAATGATGACAAAGATGACTTCCTACTCAAAACATCAGCCACCACATTTTTATTTATTGGATGGTAGTCTATCGTGTATTCATAGTCATCGATCAACACCATCCATCTTGTCTGCCTCATGTTTAGTTCCTGCTTCGAGAAGATATATTGAAGGTTCTTATGGTCAATGAACATTAGATACTTCTCTCCATATAGGTAGTGCTTCTAAATTTTCAGGACATGAACCACTACACAAAGCTCCAGGTCATGTGTCAGATAGTTCTTCTTGTATTTCTTAAGCTATCGCAAAGAAAAAGAAATCATGCTGTTGTCCTGCATCAACACACATCCCAAACCATTCTTTCGAGCATCACAAAAGATGGTATAACCTTTTCCTTGCTCTGGCATCACTAATACTGGAGAACTAGTCAACCTTTCCTTCAACAACTGGAAAGAACAGTGACATTATTCAACCCATAGAAAAGGAACAGCTTTCCTAGTGAACTTGGTTATTGGTAACGCTACAATGCTGAAATTCTTGATGAATCTACTGTAGTAACCATCCAAACCTAGGAAACTTCAGAACTCTGTCGGTGTCTTTGATTGTTCCCACTCTAGCATTGACTCAACCTTCTTTTGATCTACACAAAAACCCTTAGCCGATATGATGTGACCAAGAAAAGATACCTCTATCATCTAGAATTCACACTTACTGAACTTGGCATACAACCGATGACGTCTCAACAACGTCAGCTCCTGGTGAAGATGTTTCTCATGTTGCTGAGTATTCTTGGAGTATATAAAGATATCATCTTTGAACAAAACCATGAACTGATCTAAATACAGTCTAAACACCTTGTTCATTAGGTCCATGAAAGTTTTTGGAGCATTGGTTAACCCAAACAACATAATGAAGAACTCATAGTGAGCATACCTAGTCCTAAAAGTAGTCTTAGGTATGTCATCTTCTTTGATCCTCATCTGGTTATATCTTGATATCAGATCTATCTTGAAGGACATTGTAGCACCTCTCAACTGATAAAAAAATCATCAATCCTTGACAATGGGTACTTGTTCTTCACTGTAACCTTGTTCAACTGTCAATAATCTATACAAAGCCTCATAGAATCATCCTTCTTACTCACATACAACATGGTATCACCTCAAGGAGAAGTTCCCAATCGAATAAAACCCTTCTCTTAGAACTCTTACAACTATTTATTCAACCCCTGCATCTCTGTTGGTGCCATCCTATAGGGTGATTGTGCTATGGGTTGTGTTCCAAGAACAAGATTGATCTCAAAATCAATCTCTCTTGGAGGTGGAATACAATGGAACTCTTTAGGAAAGACATCCTCAAATGCTCACTCAACGAGCACCTCTTGGATACTAGGACTCCTCCTCTTGATATCCACAACATGTACAAAGAAAGCCTCACACTTGTCTCATCAATCTCTCCAATGTCATAGATGACACCAAGAACATAGGAAGAATTTTCCTATCCCCTTGAAAGACCCTTAAAACATCTCCATCACAAAACGTTGCCACCTGGGAACTATAATCCAAAAAAACTTTGTACTTTGCACGGTATCCATTCCTATGATAACATCAAATCCATTATATCAAGTGGCATTAGATCCGCTTGAATGTTGTGTCTAGAGAAAGAAAGAACACAAGATGGACACACCTCCTGCAACTTCATAGATCCAACTATGGAGGTTTCAAGCAAAAGGCTATTGGATCTACTACAGACATGCTGGTAGAAACTAATTATCACCTGTCTATGATAAAAGAGTGTGTCACACCCAGATCAACCAAAATAGATACAAAAGACACACTACATTTTTGGCCAGTAACGTCGCTGCCCATAGTGTCATTTTTACTAGAATAACTGACCTAATAGACTATTGCATCGACTTTATCACAAAAACCGACCTTACAGGTTTCCCACGGTGAAAATTCGCGTGATTTTAGCTTCACTCCTCGATTTATAGGGTCGATTTTTCCAAATAACCGATGCTATAGGATCAACAAAAAATGTAGAAACCACTTTGGAACTCTAGGGTAGGTTTTTTCAAATAATTGACTATATAGACCCTGACCTCTAGGGTCGGTTTTTTCAAATAACCAACCTTATAGATGGTCTCAAAAATTTCAGGCACAACTTAGTCTCTAGGTTCGGTTTTTTCAAATAACCGACCCTATAGTCCCTGACCTCTAGGGTCAGTTTTTTCAAATAACTGACCTTATAGATGGTCTCAAAAATTTTGGGCACCACTTAGTCTCTAGGGTCGGTTTTTTCAAATAACCGACCCTATAGACCCAACCTGTAGCGTCAGTTTTTTGAGATAACCGACCCTAGAGGGTCTGTCCACTTACTAACCCTGCTACCCGGCCAACCCTTTCATTCATCCAAATCGTGAAACCCTGCTGCTACCGTAAGGGAGAGTAGAGAAGCGTTAAGCCCTACTGCTACCATAAGGGAGAGTAGAGAAGGTACGAATGCGGAGGTCTGAAGAGAAAAGAAGGTCTCACCCATGCCGCCGCCACCCGAACACGGAGGTCCGAAGAGAAGTGAAAGCTTCCTACCGTTGCCGCCACCCGAATGCAAGGTAAGCATCCCGCTCCCGCTCAATTTCTTGCTCGTCTTGCTCGACATACTACGTGTTGAGAAGGACTATGCACGGTCGTGCTTGCTTCTGCTGCTTCTCAGCCTTGCGCCCGGTGGTGGATAAGAGACAGGGAGAGGAGTTGGATGGAGGAGGGCGGAGGGGGAGAAAAGGGAGGTAGTAGCATAAGGTCAAGGTGGTGAATGACATGAATGAACAGAGGGAATAATAGTTTTCCGTTTCAGACTAGGTAGCACAGCCGTGCTACCCAGCACGGTCGTGGTGATAGTCAAGGTGGTGAACGACATGAATGAATAGAGGGAAGGCTAGTTTTTGGTTTCAGACTAGGAAGTACGGCCGTGCTGGGTAGCACGGCCCTGGTGGCTGAGTTGCTGAAACTTCAATATTTGTCAATCTTGCATTTGTTAATTCTTCCTGATCCTCTAAAATTGATGTATATTGACCCCTGATTAATACGTTATAAGAGAATTGAATCGTGCATTTGTGTTGTTGTAGGTGCTATTGGCTTGCTGTTGACTTGCATATATTTCTTCTTCAGCCTTCAAGTGAGGTATAATATTTTGACTCTCCCAATGTGCCATTTTATTTGACTAGTAAATCAACCAATAATAAAAATATGTATTGTTTCATATCTACATTTTGTTGTCAATCACATATGTGTAATCATTATATACATTCCAGAATATAAGGGTGGACATTGTGTAGTCTCAGATTGTCACTTTAGGGTTTATATATGAGATCATCGATGCATGATGTTTAACTTAATATATAAATATGACAATAATACACTTATGCATGTATCAACTTAGAAACCCGTTCAAAATTTACTCATTAGGAGTAAATTTTGGATAGTCCCCGGTCTGGGAATATTTTTGGATATTCAATCTCACTTAGGATGTAACTGTATAATGTATGTTTAGTTTTGAAGAAAATTTCAGTAGGATTTCCTCATTTGTTCTATGGGTACATATGTGAGTGGTTATTTGCCATTTACATCGGTGTACTTGGAGAACTTAGGGGAAATGCTACTGAAATTTTCTTCAAGACTAAACATACATTATACAATTACTAGTGAGATTAAATATTTAAAAATGGGATAGGTGGTACACTTTAGTATAAAAGTAATTAACTTCCTATTAATAAAAACCTACAACTTATAGTATCAATATTAAATGCTCAGTTTTATAATTAATTTTAATGTGATATAGAAAATGGATCGAAGTTGGATGTCTATCAAGAACCGTTGCAGTCCAGAGTTTGCCAAAGGTCTTGATGAATTTATCCGATTTGCTAAGGAACATAGGAAACTACCTACATATAGGTTATATTGTCCATGTAGAAATTATGGTAACGATTTGAAAGTTGATGATGCTGAGGAAATTAAGAATCATGTCATATGAAATGGGATCATATAAGGTTATAATGAATGGTATTGGCATGGAGAGAAATTTAATTATGGATCAGAAAATGTTGATACTAAAACTTGTGGCATAGAAGATATAGATAATGATGATAATTTCAATGATGAACCGATTTAGGATGACCCGATTCAGGATGATATGGTTGATGAGATGCTACGTAGTTGTTGCGATAATGTCATTGATCCACAATTTGTAAACATTGTCCTTGATGCTGAAAAACCATTATATACGGGTTGTACTAAGTTCACGAGGTTGAGTGTTGTGATGTGATTATATACTCTTAAAGCTCAAAACCGGTGGAGCGATAAGAGTTTCTCTTCACTGTTGTCTTTGTTAAAGGAAATTCTTCCTGAAGGCAACGAGCTTCCAATTTCAACATATCAAGCAAAGAAAATAATGTGCCCGATGGGAATGGAGGCTAAGAAGATTCATGCATGTCCAAATGATTGTGTGTAATTTTAGAAGGACTATAGTAATTTGATAAATTGTCCAAAATGTGGTGCATCAAGGTATAAGACCACAAATTCAGCTAAGGCTAAAAATGGCTCTCCTGTCAAGGTGATGTGGTATCTACCAATAATACCATGATTTCAACGCTTATTTGCTAATACAGAAGATGCGCAAAATTTGTCTTGGCATGGGGAGTTAAAGGTCAATGATGATGGCATCCTACGACATGCATCTGATTTACCACAATGGAAGAAAATTGATTTATTATACCCTCAATTTTGTAAAGAACCAAGAAACGTAAGACTTGGACTCTATACAGATGGAATGAATCCCTATGGTACATTAAGCAGCCAACATAGCACGTGGCCTATTATTATTGTTATATACAATCTTCCTCCTTGGTTGTGTATGAAAAATAAGTATGTGATGTTGTCAATATTGATATCAGGGCCCAAGCAACCTGGAAATGATATTGATTTTTACCTTCAACCTCTAATTGATGACCTAATGAAACTATGGGAAGAAGGTGTTATGACATATGATGCTTCACGTAAAGAGAAATTTAGTTTGCGTGCTATGTTCTTTTGCACGATTAATGACTTTCCAGCTTATGAAAATTTGTCTGGATGTAGCATAAAAGGATACAAAGCATGTCCTATTTGTGAGGAAAATACTGATTCAATCCGACTGAAACATGGTGGTAAAATCGTATATCTTGCTCATCGGAGATTTCTCCTACCAGTGCATCCTTATCGAAGGCAACACAAAACCTTTAATGGGTCAACTGAGGAATGAAGTGCTCCTAAACCTATACCAGGAAATGTTGTATATGATCGGGTGAAACATATTGTTAATGAATTTGGAACGAGTTCAAGTAGTCATACTCTCGCATGTGACAAATCTCTATATAAGAAGAGGACAATATTCTGGAATCTTCCTTATTGGAGATCTTTGGCAATTAGTCACTGCATTGACGTCATGCATGTTGAAAAAAATGTTTGTGATAGCATCATTGGTATGCTATTGAACATACCAGGAAAGACTAAAGATGGCATCAAATCTACAAAAGATTTAGAATTAATGGGTATAAGAAAAGAATTATCAGTGGAGATCAGGGGTCACCGCACATATTTACCACCATCTTGTCACACTTTGTCAAAGCAGGAGAAAAAGAGTTTCTGTGAGTGCTTGTATACTATTAAGGTTCCACAAAGATACTCTTCTAATATTCGTAGATTGGTATCAAAGAAGGATCTGAAGTTGATAGGTCTCAAATCTCACGATTGTCACACCTTAATGCAACAAATTTTATCTGTGGCTATTCGATCTATATTGCCGAAGCATGTAAGGTTTGCAATCACAATACTCTGTTTCTTCTTCAATGAAATATGCAACAAAGTGATACATCATGATACTCTCGGTAAATTACAGAAAGATGTAATTGTTACCATGTATCAGCTTGAAATGTACTTTCCTCCTTCATTTTTTGATATCATGGTTCATCTTGTAGTACATATTACAATGGAGGTGAAGATGTTGGGTCCAATTTTCTTACACTGGATGTATCCATTTGAACGCTACATGAGTGTTTTTAAAGGTGATGTTCAAAATCGTTATCGTCCTGAAGGGAGTATTATTGAGGGTTATGTGGCTAGGGAGGTGATGGACTTTTGCAATGATTTTTTGAATTGCAATGAAACTTCTAGCGATCTAAAAAATTCCCATGACATTGAATCTTATTGTGGCAAAGGAACTCTAGGAGGACGAGTGAAAGGAATCAGTCGTGAGTTGTGGGAACAAGCACATTTATATATTTTACACAACATCGATGAAGTTAGTAGCTACATCACAAAACACAATGATCTTATCAAGAGAAATCATCCACGATCCAGTTCAATGTGGCTTTCAAGAGAGAATAATCGAACATTTATTAGGTGTTTTGAAGAGAAAGTCTTTAATCAACTATCTGAATCACTAGATAATGTTGCTAAGAACATAAAAAGGCTCGCCTTTAAGCCAAAAATGGATGTCATGTCATATGAAGGTTATGACATAAACGAATTTCCACACTACACAAAGCATCAAGATGAAAGTAGTGTAGTTCAAAATAGTGGGGTCACTATTCAAGCTTGTTCATTGTATTTTGCTAGTGACAAACATAAAAGACCACACGAAGCTGAGATGTCATATTACGGCGTCATTGAGGACATATGGGAATTGGACTGTACAAATTTTAGAGTTCCTATCTTTAGGTGTAATTGGGTTGACAACAACAAAGGAGTTTTAGTGGATGAGTTGGGTTTCAAATTGGTGAATTTTGAAAATATTGGTGAGAAAGATGAGCTATTCATCATGGCAGACCAAGCAAAACAAGTATTCTATATTAAAGACCCGACAAATAAAAATTGGTATGTCGTTCTTCATGGAAAAAGAAAGTTTATTGTAGATCCTATAAATGAAGAAGAATACTACAAACAATATGATGATTCCAGCCCATTCTCAGTTGGTTTGCCAAGTGTAAATGTTGAAGATAACACCGATGAATATTATAAATGTCAAGACCATGTTGACTGAATTTTACTTGATTAACAACTCAACCAATATTAGAGGCATGCATTCTTTTAATTATTTATTTTATTATCATTCAAACACATAATATTTTAAATATACATCATATATCATGTATTATCATGTATACTTTTATCTCTTGTGCTTTTATTATCACTTATGTTTCTTTTATCATGTATACTTGCAGGTTCTAAAATGGCGAGTGAAAATGAACATTCTGAGCATGTATTGATTCTAATTTAGTTTGCTTGGAAAGACATATCCTTTTTAAGACAACATTATTGCTTCTTTTGCATGTATAGGGTGTTTTTCATCTAAATGAAAAAGATCACAAGAAAAAAAATGCTACAATGTTGTGGTGTACGATGGAGGGATTTTAAGACATATCTCAAAAGGGAATTTATAGATAATCCTAAACAAAAGAAGAAAGCAACAAATATGTATATTTTTATAGATCCTAAGGTGTGGGAAAGATTTGTTGTATCGAGGAACATAGAAGAGTTTCAGGTAATAAAGATTGTGATGTATTGTATGAATATTTAATTTTATACAATTAAGGAGGTGAATCTTTTTATATATGTTTGCCAAGTCTAAATTGCAATACCTCATTTTAAATGATCAAGCTATTTACGAGGCCCAAAAGGAAAGATGGGCCAAAAATGTGCATGACCATCGCTTGGGGCCCAGTGGTTATGCCTTCTGCCGCCAACTACAAGAGAAGCAACTCTCTTTTGGAGAAGAGTCTAGTACAACTCAAGCTAAGCATCCACCCCGACACTTGCAGTGGATTGATGCTAGAAAGAATCGAGCAGGTGAAATTGTCAACCTTGCAACTAAGGAGGTGCCACAAAAGATGGTAGTGTTATCCCAACTAAGTAAAGAGTAACTCCCACAAACTTAGACTTATTTATATCTAATTGATATTGTGATTTTATATTTTTATTAACTATGAATAGATTGATCTCCACAAGCAAAGGAAGGAAGCCCATGCTCCAGTTGTAGAAGGTCATGGGAGCACTCCCAATGACCCACCACAACAATCTACAGTAAGTTTTTGTTCTATATATTGTGTTATTAGTATGATATATATATAGTTGTAATAGGTATCTGGTTTACTGCTTCGTATATAACTTATATTATTTCAATTCTAGGTTGGTATGAACTGTAAACTTGCAGTGGAGGTTCCATAATATAATGTTGTGGTAGCGGGCAAGGTATACGACCTTGGTGGTACATTGCATTGCCAACAAATTACTAATGACATTTGTCATGTGTCCATCCATCTTGTGTATGACGGAATGGGGGACAAGCCACTACCCATACCTAATCCTGAATATAGTAAAGTTGAAGAAGCTGAGGGTGCTATGGATGGTGGGTTGGCCTAGACACTTGGTTATCAATGATAAGGTATACCTTAATTCTACCATATTTTTCATATTTGACTACATATATGAACTCGTGTAATATAAGTATGTAATTTAATTAATAGGTTTGCAAATCAAAAAGTAAAAATTCTTCTAGTCATCCTCCTATGCCCAAACCATCTTTTATTCCAGAATCCACATTCGATGAGTTGAGAATTAAATGTAAATTTTTGTGTCGATACTTAGCCAACCAAAGATCTGGATTACAAATGTTGATCAATTTAACAGAAGATGCAACTGGGAGGGAATTTGACAGTTATATTTTTCTTGATGATATTATAGAGTTGTTCCGGTATGATTGGCTAAATACTTCGATAATAGAAGTATGGATAAGGTAAGGATCTATCAATATAGAAAATTCCAACACACATTTTTAGCTTATTTCTATATATGTAAATAATTACAAATGTTTTACAACCATTTATATACCGAGACCACAAACTTTGATATAAAAAATGTTGGATTCTTAATTCCTTCAATCACTAGTCAAGTGGAGACACATATTGAGGATGTAAATGAGTACTTCTGTACTGCATTCAAATATTTTGCTAGTGAGGGGAAGGAAATTATCCTAATTCCTTTTAACGTCCAGTAAGTATTATTATTCAATATAATTTTAATAATGAATAAAATTATTTATTTTAATGTTTGTTTTATTCTTACTCAGAGCTAGAATTGGGAATTAGTGGTGATTGTCCCAAAATTGATGATTCTTTATTATCTTGACCCAATGGGTAAAACAACAAGGGGTCACAAATTGAAATTGCCAGCTATGGAGTAAGCATAAATTTAGTCAATGCTTCAACATGATATTTCTATTCAGAATTTCTATTTTACCAACTATCGTTTAACTGATGGGGGTATAAAGGCTTTTCATGATGCTGGAGGACAAATACCCACAAAATTAAAGACATTGACTTTGAAAAATGTCAAGGTAGCTACTTTGACAACTGCTTAGTCTTATATGTATTAATTTTCAAATTTTAAATGTCAACTTTTATAGTCTTATCTCAACTCATGTTTATAGTAGTTTACTAACATTAAGTATAAATCGTTATTTGTAGTGTCCTATACAAAATAATGTCTGGGCTTGTGGCTACTATGTAATGAAATATATGCAAGCTATTGTCAAACAAGCATCACATGACATTCAGACTATAGATTAGGTAATAAAGAATAACATCATAAATTTACAAGTGATTGTAGTCATTTTATAAAATATTAGCATGTGCATTTTCTGTTACAGATCTTTACAACTCAGCCTTACACACATGCAGACTTAATTGAATTCTGAGAAGAGTGGTCAGATGCTTTTCTAAATGAAGTCAATATAGCATTGAATTAAATATGTTAGCTCCATTTATGTATGTGGTTTTAGTACTCTTTCATATTTACTTTTGTATATGACATTTAATATCATCTCAGACTTGCAATCTATCATTTTGTAAATTATGTTGTGATTATGTGTAACTCAACTGAATATATGAATAATTTTTGTTATGAATGTGTGGTTTGTAATGGCGACAGTTGAGCATCAATGCTCCCCTCTCCCATATCCTGTTTCTTTTTGTTCTGTTTCTACAGATTTTTTTATAAAAAAAATTGTACCCTATAGGGCCGGTTATCATAAAAAACCAACCTTATAGGTATCTCGGCTGTGCCGCGTAGAACGGCCGTGTTGCAGTGTAAAATGGCCATGCTCCATAGCACGACTTTGTTGGGATATGGTAGAACGGCCGTGCCACGTAGCATGTCTGTGTTGGGATATGGTAGCACGGCTGTGCTAGCATATCCCAACACGGCCTTGCTACATGGCACGACCATTCTAGCATATCCCAACACAGCTGTAGACTCTATTGAGTCAGTTTTCTTCATATAACCATCCTTATAGAGCATCTTTAGGGTCGGTTATTAAGAAAAATCGACCTTATAGGGTCTGGTTATCCGAAAGCTCAATCTATAGACTCTATTGAGTCGGTTTTCTTCATATAACCATCCTTACAGAGCATCTCTAGGGTCAGTTATTAACAAAAACTGACCTTATAGGGTTCATGTGCAGTTTCTTTTCTCGTTTGGGGTTAGTTTTTGACAGCCTCTTGGGTCAGTTTTTACTATATAAGGTTGGTTTTCTTTGGTTCAAAAAATTGACCCTATAGAGAAATTTCTCTAGCGATGGCCACTTAGGCGTCGGCTGATAAGTGACGCTATAGGCTTAAAAAAAACTGACGCTATAGACCATTACTGTACTGGTGAGAAGATGCAAATAAATTAGAATGAAAAAGTTCTATCTGACCTATTATGACCTGTGGATTGACCACTCACTCTAGATGACTCATAGCATAGAATTTATCTGTCACCTGTTGTCATCTATGTCCTCTGCTAGCTACCCAGAAGATCCTTCCTGCAATGTCTGACCGCTTCCTCTACCACCACCACTATTATATTGTTTCTACTACAAACCTCATTTGCTCTTCCTCGAATGTTGTGTCACTTCTTCATCCTTCATAGGGCATGTCCACCTCAAATTCCCTACATGTGCACACTTATGGAAATTCCTTGATTCGTACTGTGGCCTAGACGACCCTATCACTAACACTGATGTTGCACTATGTGCTCCTACTAGTGGAAAACTGTGGCCTCTACTCTTATTTGGGGACCACTGTGATTGTACTTATGATCTCAGTTCAGAAAATGTCGATCTCTACTTTGACTGTGGTGACGATAACCTTGTCTTCCTAAAGCCACCAGATGATTTCTCTTGGAACTGAGCTGGCCTCTTCTTAGAGTTTTCTTCCTATTTCTCAAGATAAGACCTCTCGATCCTCCTCAAAAACTCCAAAAAGGTAGAGAACCTCTCTCTATTCTCCAAAGCAGATAATCTCATACAAAACTCCATGCTCAGACCCTTCTCAAACCTCTGAATAATCTCCTTGGCACAACTTCTCAAATTGTGTTGTCTTCTCATCTAGATACATCTCAGGGAGACTCATGAACTCACGTTGAAACTCTTCCCAACTCTTAACAACTCATGGTCTCTTATCTTCTTCTATGGCCCACCAATAGCCAATAATGTTCTTAACTAGGTAAACAACATGCTTCACCCTATCCTCTTTCGGGATGTTTGAAGTCTTGAATGCCGTCTCAAGCTCAGTCAATCACATGTCAACGTCACTTAAGTCTGTTGTAATCACATACCCAATCACTCCCACACGTCTCAACCTCTCAAACGTCTTCCCAAAACCCTGAGATTCTGCATAAGGGATGACTGCCCTACCTTGAGGTATGGACGCCCTATCCGCTAAGTGTGTAATGTTACCATGCGTTGTCCAAACATGGACTCAAAATTAGGATTTTCCTTTGTTGTAGGGTCAAAGTGAGGCATCATGGGTTGCTCCTTCCCCATCATAGGCACTCTTCCATCATGTGCCAACCTCCTACCACCACCTCCTGGTGTGACGTAACTACTCTCCACATGCTCTTCACATTCTCTAGACATATCTACATGAACTTAAGCTATGATCAGATATGTTGGATTAAGAACAGACACAAAACATAAGTCATATGTCCTTGTAGACTCAACAAACCTAAAGCTCTAGTAAAAACCAAATTGTGACACATCATCACATTAAATGAGATTAATCAAAACAAAACACATGATCAATAACTACTTAACCATACATACAGAAAGGAGGGTAAATTAAAGTTGATTTAAACATTACCATCATGTTCAAAAATATTTACGTAAGGGTCCCAAAACTTGCATATCAATACATACCATATCAGGTATTTACATGTATATCTAGTGGACTCAGCCACAACCTGTATACAAAAGATATTGTACCACATATACATCCCATATAAAACCAACAACATACTACCAAAAACTTGAGACGATATTCATATCATCTACCAATCATCCCTTACCCAGTCCTGTGAGTACATGGATGACTCTAGGACACACTAACTACTAGCCAACCTCCCGCTTCTACTGCTCTTCAGGCTACTCTTCCTCACCACCACGATCCTGAAAATGTCACTTACAACCATCTAAAAAGATGTGGTGACCCAGGAGGTGAGACCAACATCCCAGCCAGAGATATAACTATCAACAATGATTATTGATTACAATAGGGTACATCATCAAAAAAGTTAAGCGGATTAAATAGATTGAGAAAGTTAAATAGATAGGCACAACAACATGTATGATAAGTATATAAAGAAACAAATAAAACTATCATTTACTAAACAGTTGACTTATCCTTCTACATTATATAACATCTAACCAGTATAAGAAAAAATGGCATGTTGCAACTTTTGAAGATATAAATTGTATGAGACATGTTCTTATCTCATTATAATAGGATAAAAATCCATGTCACATCATGAAGAAGATAACACCTCAATTAAGGCACATAATCGTGTCCCTACATCATATGAACATCATATCACTCCTATAAGGACATCATTGTCTTTCCATGCCTTACCAGAGGCTCAACAAACTATCACCATTTATGTGGTAAACAGATTTAGCATGGCATTTCATTAAAAAACTATGATGTTCACATGGCAATATATTATGGTTACAACCATGGAGGGAGTATTCCTTTCATTATACTAATCATACAGGGAAACTAGGTATGATTAACCACCATCACCACTTTGCATTAGGGTTAGGTTCAACAAGATAAATTCAGTTAATGTTACAAATAAACATTCACCTAACCATAAAAAAAGTTGACGAACGACATGAGTTAGAAAAGTTGGCTACCACCAAGAGTCAGAAATCTCATTGACAACTACGGGTAAAAAATCTTGGCAAACACCAAGAGTCAAAAAAGTTGGTGACGTGTATTTTACTACGCGCTAAAAATGCAAGTGTACGCGTCGAGTAGTACAAGCCTTGTGAGGCCCGAGTCGAACACAGGGATACTTGGAATTGTTGGAGACTCCTACTAACTATTTGCGATCAGCTAAGCCGAATAACAAATTGGGGTTGTTGAACAAAGTTAAAAGAAAATAAAAATAAAACAAAGCAAACAATCAATTAAAGGTTAATTTAATCAATTCAAAAGGATATCTTTAGGATTGCGGTTTCACCGCAGGTTTTCATTGTATTAGGTTTTATATAATGCCTCAATCTTCTCTCTCTATCCGGGTAATGGCCTGAAAACAGAATTGCCCACTGTCATGGTACAATTCACTACTTAGGTTTAGGTCGGTTCCACCGTCGTAGTAACCTATCCCCTAAACTGAGTGCATTACGAACGATCTCTCAGTATCCACCATTAATTTACACCACCTTGGTCAAGGGATTTATCGATTAACGTAGATTTCATCTCTTTTCAACCGTTAATCCTTCTTTCAAAGTGATTAAGGGCATTAGGTTATTATTATGGTGATCAAGCATAACAATATATGGAGAAAATGAAACTATACCACGGATTTAAGAGAGAAAATATGAATTACTATTATAAAAATGTCATACAATGAATCCCCGGGCTACTCCCGGTCCTAAAGATGAAGGGGATTAGCCCCGCATGTTCATCTCAAACAAGTACAAGGTAGAGATAGGGGAAAACATGTGAAAAACGTGGGATGAAAGGGAAAACCCCTGAACGGAGAAGAACCGGTTGATCCTTTGGTGGAACACGTGCTCTCCCGCCTTTCCGTGGTGAAATCTGTCTTCTGCGGCGTCCGGATCGACTGGTATGAGCTTCTGGCCTCCGTTCTCCTCTCTACTGCTCCTCAATACTTGTGCAATGGCTAATCCGATCCCCCTCTCATCCGGGCAGCCGTCATTAGGTATATCTCGGTCATTAGGTCACTAATTAACCGTAGCCGTCTGATTGAGATCATTAGAAAGCAAACTCATATCCTACGGCGTCGATACCATCGACCCGCTACAGTAGTGGCTGGCTGCAAACCCTTCCTTTGTCGCACCCGACATCATCTCGATACCATCGACTCGGGTCGATGGTATCGACACTTCTGTAGGCGTCGGTTTTGTCGTTTTGCGACACTGTAGCCTCCATGTGTCGATGGTATCGACTTGGTGTCGATACTATCGACTGCTTCATTGCCAACAACCTGAAGGTGACTCGATACCATCGACATCAAAGTCGATAGTATCGACTTTTTCCTGCTTCTTTCGGCTGGCAACCTGTAACCATGTCGATGGTATCGACTTCCGTCGATGGTATCGACGGAAGCAAATACTCGTTTGTCCTGAAATTCAAAGACAAGATCACATAAATTCACACAAATAATGATATTTTGACAATTAATGCTCAAAACAATGAAATAAAGGGGATTTGACATAAAATAGCAACAAAGACCAAATTGGATGAATTATGCGATATTAACCATAGAAATGACTAATTAAAGCATAAAACACATATCAAACAGGTCTATAAATGTGACTCAAAATCATCGCATCAAACTCCCCTAAGCTTGAATGTTGCTCGCCCTCGAGCAACTAATCCTTAGAATAGAATTGCCAATGTCAACTAAAGAACAACACATCACAATCAACATCCCATATGACTCCCACCGGACATTCACATACCGGCCCTCTCTAACCACAGAATGGTAATTACCCTGCAGGCGACAATAATCATCCATAAGAGAAATTGACCTCAAAACTGATGAACACTATCACATAAGGCAATTAACATAATAAAAATCACCGGTTCAGACTTGGTGCATCTTGTGATCTCCTAAACTACATTGCTCGCCCTAACTACCATCTACATGGAAGCAGTTCTCCTGGTATACATTAATGAGGAGAAATTCACAGTGGCCTACCAATCTGAGCAACGGGTGGA
The DNA here is from genome assembly GCA_963693085.1 of Alisma plantago-aquatica. NCBI lineage: Eukaryota > Viridiplantae > Streptophyta > Magnoliopsida > Alismatales > Alismataceae > Alisma > Alisma plantago-aquatica. The sequence goes on from OY856413.1 coordinate 19,861,835, forward strand.
TGAAATGGGTGGCTCATGGAAGAAAGTGGAAGTATTGTACTGTTTCAACATGCATAAAACAAAAATGCCCAAAATGATGCAAATGCACATGAGAAATGCCCTAATGTCTAAGATTAGGTGGAATGATGCATGCACTAACCATCCGTCTCAAAATGAGATGGATATCGAGTTAAGTTACATCATGTACTCAATTATCCTGAAATGCAGGTTATATTACGTTCCTTTCTCCTTCTTATTCTACTTTCTTCTAAATAACTCTTTTTTTTCATTGTGCAGATTTTTCAGATTTCTTTTTTCTTTTTCTTTCTTCTTTTCCAGCCCTTATATCCATAAATGCTTAAAGATAATTACATTGGGCTAATTTTTCTTCATACTCATAAATTTGCACTAATTAGAAGGTATGGAACAATTTAATTCACCATTGGAGAAAAATTGAGATACATGATATACTTTATGCATGAAAAATATGAATGCAACTACATGGCATGCACCTAAGGGTAATGTGCATGTATCACTATTCTCATTTTTTTCTTCTTTCTTTTGATGCAGAATCGTATAGAAAATTGCAATGCAAGTCATATCTAGATGCTATGCAAGCAAAAAGAGTTAAAACTGTACTCTACTTCCAATTCTTGGGTAGATTATGGAAACAATGAAGTGGAACGATCACAAGACTAGATGACTGAACCTTAGAAAGATATTATGTGTCCCTCCTTACTGACCTGTGTAAAACTTTAGGGGTTTCTCTCTTACATCCAATTAGAGTCTCATTACCATTTGGTCAGTTTAGGCTCAAACAACCATTTCCGTCCTCTTTCATGAATCATTAGGGATACAGTTGTGAAATTTTGTTTTAAAGTTGACAAAACCAATCATTTTCGTAGGATATGTGCCCAAGATTAAACAAAACAAGCTTTTCAAACACAATTTTTTTTTCAAATTTCCCTTGATTTTCCCATGCACAAAATGAGATGACACAACTTTATGACATCCACGATTACACTAGATAGCATGTGGATCTTACAAAAACTAAAATTGCAAGAAACAAATAACAAAAACAAAAGAAATAATGGTAAAAACAAAAAAAACAATAAAAGATAAAGCTGTTCCAACTACCCCCTAAGTTTGAATTCGACTATGGCCTCATAGTAAAAAACAAACTTAAAGATTGGAATAGTGATACCAGATCATTCTTGCGGTGGTGGAGGCGGGTATTGCGGCGCCGTGGGGTCCCAAGATGGGTATTGCCCCTGAAAGGTCGGATCATACTGGGGCAGTGGAGGAGGTTGTGGGTACCCCCCAAAGTAATTCTGCCTCCAGTAATGATCATAAAACGGCTGCTGCTGCTGCTCCATCCTGTGCAGCCGATCATGGATGTTCTCTTGATTGGAGAAAAGAAGGCACTCATTCTCGAAGATCACCTGCTGGTTGACAGAGAGCCGGTTGGTGGTGTCTTGAATACCAACATAGGCAGCTGTGTGGCTATGCTGCGTCTGCTGGATGTCTTGAAGCATTGTGTACATCCCTTGCATAGAATAGACATCCTCGCTCGGTTGCGAGGGCTGTGGTGGTGGAGGCCGATGCGGAGAAGATGAAGATGCACCCGGATGCATCCTAGGGCGCTTCCGGGGTGCCACTCGTGATCGAAGAGGTGTGAACGCCTCTTCCTCCTCTTCCGCCGCCTCATCGTCGTCGCCACCGTTGTTGTCGCCATCTTCTTCATCGGAATTGATGGCTATGATTGGCCACCGGAAATGCTACGCGCCGTCGATGTTGAAGACGGGGTCAGGTAGAGAACACTCCTGATATGCTTGATTTACGTGGCAGTGTGCGAACGCCACGCCATCTCGGAGAAGAATGAGACTGGACCGGTGTAAATGTTGCAAGTTCACCTTGCTCTTAGTAGATAGAGGAGTGAGGGTCTGGAAATTCAAGCCGAGGTATGAAGCCAGCTTGGTGATTAGCCCGCCGAAGTGAATCGGCGCTTTCCTCGTACTCCGCTTCACCGCCAAAACTCATTGCAGAAAGAAGGCGCCCCATTTGCACTCTTGTTGCGTCAGGAGCTTGTAGAGAAAGAAAAGGTCAGGCTCCTAAAACTTTCTAAATGCTAGGTCGCCCCGAGAAAACAAGGTGGAGCTCAACATCCGGTGCAAGACCCGGATAAATGGGTGCTCGAAGTCGGCTACCGCGGCATTGTGGTAGCTAACCGACTTCCCTTGTGGCACCGTCACCAACTCGGAGAAGAGAGCGTCGTAGTTGGTGCGGTTATCTGGCCGCCTGTAGTCGTACCGCTAGTGATTCCAGTTGAAGATGTCATTGAACTACTCGAGGGTGATGGTGTAGTCGCGGTTGTACAACTGAAAAGACACCCTGCCCTTTTCCCACTCGCGGTCGCTTGCTGATATCTCATTGGGCACAACACAGACGTCTAGTGATGCCATGAATTCTGCCACCAACTCTTTGTACGTTGGCCACTCGCCGAAAAATGGCTGGCCATCTTCATGGTACTCAAGCTCATCAAGTCCATGACCCGTTTGGTGGGCCTGCCCCTTCAGTATGTAATCCAGATTTGCCTTGAAGCCAAGATCATGGATCATCTCCGGATCCACGTAACGGGTGGGCTCGATCTTGCGCTTCAGGATTTCTTCGTAAACCTTCTTCACATCCGTGGATGGGTGGACAAGTCGAGGACGTGCGACCGATGATGGTAGTGGTGGCACGAACTCGGGGACGTCAATCATATGAGCGTGCGAGGAAGAAGCTCCGGTTGTATGCACCATTGTTGCGACGAGAAAAGGGTTAGAAGAAGAGTTCGGTGAAGATGGAGAATTGAATCTCCGCTCGGTGAAGATCATCGCTCGGTGCTGCTGTTCTTCGGGCTTGGATGGCTCGGGGGAGTGCTCGGCGCAAAGGAAGAAGAGAGCTCTGAAGGTGTGACGTTAAATGATGTCATGAATCTCCTTATATAGACTTGGCTGACACCAATGTTGGTCCGTCGATACCATTGACGCGAGTCGATGGTATCGACACCTGTCGATGCTATCTGCCTCCCTCGCGAATATCGACGGTCATCGATGGCTGGATCTTGAAACCCGGATCGCTGACGTGTCGATACCATCGACATGGGTCGATGGTATCGACGCTGCACCCGGATCGATGATGTGGAAGCCACGATCGCCGTTGATTCGTTTGCATGGATCAGTGACGTGGAGTGTCGATACCATCGACATGGGTCGATGGTATCGACTTTTCTTCATTGTGACACTGCCACTTTGCATTTCAACTTGTAACCATGTCGATACCATCGACATGGCTGTCGATGGTATCGAGTTGACTGTGACATATCAGTCTGAACTTATCCAGAGATCTCGATGGTATCAACGCCTGTGTCGATACTATCGAGTTTTCCTTCTCAACCACCTATAGGTATGTCGATACCATTGATGAGGCCGTCGATGGTATCGACACAGAGCAAAATCTGCAGTCTTCAACCTGTAACCCGGTCGATACCATCGACTAGTGTGTCGATGGTATCGACTCTGCCTCAGCCTGCACATCAAACAAACTGATCACGGTATCTTTTTTATACTAAAAACTAAGTAAAAACAAATTAAACTACGAATGTAAACAAACTATCCTACTGTACCGATGGTTGGGTTGCCTCCCAACAAGCGCCCTTATTTAATGTCTTAGGCTAGATGACTTGAAGCTCATCATCTTGGCACTTTGGGGCATGTGCTTAGAGGATCGTGCGGTAATTTGAATTCAACTCGATCTCCTCCAATTCCCAAGGACAATGTACCTCTCCCTAAGGCAGTCACGACATCCGCCGTTGCTTGAAAAGGTCTTCCTAGAAGAATTTCATAGCTTTGGAGCAGTGGCATATCCATGACAACAAAATCCACTGGGAATATAAATCGATCCACTTTGACGAGAACATCTTCACATACTCCATATGGTCTCACTAAAGACCCATCCGCCAATTCAATTGTCGCGGCCGACTTCTTGATTTCTTTTAACCCTAGTTTTTGAAATGTCGCCAGAGGCATGAGATTTATGCTGGCGCCTGAATCACATTGCGCTTTAGGAAAATGTTTATCACCTATCGAGCATGGAATTTAGAAACCTCCTGGGTCTTTTCTCTTCTTTGGCGAACTCCCGTGAATCATAGAACTCACCGTCTCATTCATCTGACAAATATCATCGTCTTTTATCTGCCTCTTCTTATTGATGATTTCTTTGATGAACCTCCCATAGGCGGGAACCTTCTCGATCATCTCCACTAATGGAATATTAATGTGGAGTTTTTGGAATATTTCCAAGAATTTCCTAAAATGACGATGCTCTTTCTTTGGCCCTGGATTTCCTGGACTTGACACAACTGCTGCACTCACACGCCTGTGAGGTGGCACATATGAGCTTTTCGGGGCCAACTCCCCTAAGCTTACTTCAATCACTCCCTCTGACGTGGGCTTTGGCGAGACATCATCAACAGTAATAGCTTGTTGTGGTTCCTCTCTCGCATTAGATGTTTCCACACATGCACAAACAACCTTCAATTGTTCTTCTTGCCTAGATGGAAATGCAATATTCATAACTGGATGAGATTTTTTGAAGAAAGTGCTTCCGGATGCTAGTCCATAATAGGTGGAGGGTACGGTATTGCCAGTGTCGCCTCTGTACTAAAAGTCAATTTGCTTTGATCTTTTGTCTCTGGCACCTGGGATTCCTCCTCATTGCTTACCACAGATATGTACTTGACCTGATGGTGTGCTTGGGCCACGTTTGCATTCTCGGCCAGTTTCTGTTGATTGGCGTGCTTGATGGCCGCCACTTCACTAGAAATCTGTGCCACAGTGGTTTCTAATGCCCGCATCTGTGCTCCATGGCTTTGTAGCGTCTGCCCAAATTTGGTTAGAATATCACCTCGAGATTGTAGTTGTTTACCAAACATAGCCATCATCTCCTGATTTTGCTGCACCATTTGACTAAGTAATTCAGTGTTCTTGTCCTCCGCTCTAGGTTGTGGCTTGGCATCCGGATCTTGCAGAAAATTATTCGGATCCTTCCATGAGAACTTTTTGTCCTTTCTCCATGCATAGTCATTGTTTCTATAGCCCTGTTGTTGCATGAATTTAACTTGGGCTTCCTCATCCTCAGATGCATCTTCCTTAGCTAGCAACTTCTTGGCTAGAATATCTAACTTGTCGTTCAGCTCCTTAATTACTTTGGATTCACCTACAACTCTGACTTGCTCCACAACGCCTCTGTCACCTCATGACTGTTTCCTAGCCATGTTCTTTAATATCTCCCAACATCTGGTATCCGTATTATTCAGAAAGAATCCCAACCCAGCTGAATCTAGATTACTCCTATCGTGCTCGAAGAGAGAAAAATAGAAGATCTTCACCTGTGTTTCTTTATCCAGCCCGTGATGTGGGCACCTCCTCAGCATGACCTGAAATCTCTCCCAGGTCTCCGAATATGTTTCACCAGCCTGTTGAGTAAAGTTGTGAATCTTTCTGATCATGTCGTTGGTCTTCTCAGTAGGGAAGAACCTCTCAAAGAAGACCTCCACCATATGGTCCCAAGACTCCACAAATTCGTCATCTAGGTTGTGTAGCCATTCTCGTGCAACTCCCGCTAGTGAAATCGGGAAGAGCTTCAAGTAGAGCGCAGTCTGCAGAAATCTGTCAATTTTCACCATATCGCAGTTCTCCACGAATTGACTCAGGTGTGCGACATGATCCTCATTCTTTAAACCATGGAAAGCGTTAGACTTCACCAAATTGATTAGAGCCAGATCAATCTTATACGTCGGTATATTGATTGCTTGCTTCTTTATCGGCCCTTTAGAAGCAGATGCGGAAGAAGCTTTGATCTTTGCCGAAATCATTGGTTCGTCGGCCATCTCTTTGTGTTCGGATTCAGATAATAGTTCCTCTTGATGATCTTGATTATGTTCACCTTCGTCTTTCGAGCCCACCAGTGGAACCTTTGGTGCATGCTGCGCGTAGTCAGTGGTACACGTCTGCACCATGCACAATACCTGAAAATAGAAAAATCAAATTTAGTACAGTGCTAATACAATTATTAAAAATTTATAGATCAATTTAAAAATATTTGAAGTTGTCTCAAGATAAAAAAAAATATGGCCTAGAGTGGCCGCTCGTAGCACTCAAAGTGCCAACAATTCGCCGTATCCCCGGCAACGGCGCCAAAAACTTGACGTGTATTTTACTATGCGCTAAAAATGCAAGTGTACACGTCGAGTAGTACAGGCCTCGTGAGGCCCGAGTCGAACACAGAGATACTTGGAATTGTTGGAGACTCCTACTAACTATTTGTGATCAGCTAAGCCGAATAACAAATTGGGGTTGTTGAACAAAATTAAAAGAAAATAAAAATAAAACAAAGCAAACAATCGATTAAAGGTTAATTTAATCAATTCAAAAGGATATCTTTAGGATTGCGGTTTCACCGCAGGATTTCATTGTATTAGGTTTTATATAATGCCTCAATCTTCTCTCTCTATCCGGGTAATGGCCTAAAAACAGAATTGCCCACTGTCGTGGTACAATTCACTACTTAGGTTTAGGTCGGTTCCACCGTCATAGTAACCTATCCCCTAAACTGAGTGCATTACGAACGATCTCTCAGTATCCACCATTAATTTTACACCACCTTGGTCAAGGGATTTATCGATTAATGTAGATTTCGTCTCTTTTCAACCGTTAATCCTTCTTTCAAAGTGATTAAGGGCATTAGGTTATTATTATGGTGATCAAGCATAACAATATATGGAGAAAACGAAACAATACCACGGATTTAAGAGAGAAAATATGACTTACTATTATAAAACTTTCATACAATGAATCCCCGGGCTACTCCCGGTCCTAAAGATGAAGGGGATTAGCCCCGCATGTTCATCTCAAACAAGTATAAGGTAGAGATAGGGGAAAACATGTGAAAAACGTGGGATGAAAGGGAAAACCCCCGAACGGAGAAGAACCGGTTGATCCTTTGCGTGGAACACGTGGTCTCCCGCCTTTCGGTGGTGAAATCCGTCTTCTGTGGTGTCCGGATCGACTGGTATGAGCTTCTGGCCTCCGTTCTCCTCTCTACTGCTCCTCGGTACTTGTGCAATGGCTAATCAGATCCCCCTCTCGTCCGGGCGGCCGTCATTAGGTATATCTCGGTCATTAGGTCACTAATTAACCGTAGCCGTCCGATTGAGATCATTAGAAAGCAAACTCATATCATGCGGCGTCGATACCATCGACGCGAGTCGATGGTATCGACCCGCTACAGTAGCGGCTGGCTGCAAACCCTTCCTTTGTCACGCCTGACATCATCTCGATACCATCGACTCGGGTCGATGGTATCGACGCTTCTGTAGGCGTCGATTTTGTCATTTTGCGACGCTGTAGCCTCCATGTGTCGATGGTATCGACTTGGTTTCGATACTATCGACTGCTTCATTGCCAACAACCTGAAGGTGACTCGATACCATCGGCATCAAAGTCCATAGTATCGACTTTTTCCTGCTTCTTTCGGCTGGCAACCTATAACCATGTCGATGGTATCGACGGAAGCAAATACTCGTTTGTCCTGAAATTCAAAGATAAGATCACATAAATTCACACAAATAATGATATTTTGACAATTAATGCTCAAAACAATGAAATAAAGGGGATTTGACATAAAATAGCAACAAAGACCAAATTGGATGAATTATGCGATATTAACCATAGAAATGACTAATTAAAGCATAAAACACATATCAAACAGGTCTATAAATGCGACTCAAAATCATCGCATCAGTTGCCGACGACCAAGAGTTAGAAATCTCATCGACCTCTAAGGGTCAGAAAGCTTGGCGACCACCAAAAGTCAAAAAAGTTGGAGACCACCAAGAGTTAGAAATCTTTGTGACAATTAGGGTTAGAAATCTTTGCTACCACTAGGATCAAAAATCTTGGCGACCACTAGGGTTAGAAATCTTGGGAACCACTTGGGTTAGAAATCTTAGCAACCAGTAGGATTAGAAATCTTGGCAAACACCAAGGTTAGAACTCTTGGAGACCAACATGGAATTCAAAACCTTGGGGAAAAACATGGATTTCAAAAACTTGGTGACCAACATGGAGATCAAAACCTTGGCGACCAACATGGAGTTCAAAAACCTTAGTGACCAAATTGGAGTTCAAAACCTTGGCGACCAACATGGAGTTCAAATACTTGGTGACCAACATGGAGTTTAAAACCTTGGTGACCAACATGGAGTCACCCACATATGCAAGGTCTATGGTTTCTATCTTTAAAGGAAGAAACATGCATGCACTAGATTTAGAGGTACATCAAGAAGGATTATCTACTCAAGATATACCATCTGTACTCAACCCTAGGAAAAGATAACATCTTCCTACTTGGAACAACATTTTAGAGAAAGATGATGCACATGCAAGATAAGAGTATACAATATTAATGGAGAAAGTTATATAACTCAACTTAGAGAAGATGAAGAATATCCAGTCAGACAAGCTAGCTCCTTCTCCAAAAAGTAAGAAAACCCTAGGTCTAGGAAGCAAGAAAGAAGGGTCTTCAACCTCTAGCTCACACTCCATCATTTATCCAACCAAGAAGAGGAGAGAGGAGAGTAGGACGACAAGGAAAATGAAGGAAAGCAAGAAGACTTTACTTTCTTAGGTCAAGATCAAGATAAGGAAGCTCCACTAGCTTGAAGAGAGGGTAGATTCAAACCCTAGGTGCACATGCAAGAAAGATCAACCAAGCTTCCTCTACCTTGACTCCTTATCCACCAAGAAAGGTGGGTGAGTTCCAAGTAAAAAATAAGAAGAGAGAGAGATGGGTGTGTAAAAAACAAAGTTGCATGAAAGGAGGGAGATATATAAGGCTTAGGGTGAGAGAGAGAGAGGAAGGTAGAGGTGTCTAGCCATGCATGCCATGTGTCCAAGGTCAAAACATCTCGTCCATGCAACCAAGATGACCACACCAAATCTTGAAACCAAGATACACTTCATTATTGGAGACCAAAATGAGTCAGAGAAACATAGAGACCACATATAAATCTTGGTGACCAAGATGAGTCACAAATCTCATCGACCGCCAAGAGTCTTGGCAACCAAGATGGATCACATGGAAAGCTTGGAAACCAAGATGGACCACATACTTGGCAACCAAGATGGTCCAAATTCTTGGATACCAAGATGTGTCACAAATCCCATCGACCACCAACACTAGGTGGCCCATCGGGTCCCAACATTCAAGGGTCAACCATAGGGTTTGGGCATCTATGAGAGCAAACCCTAAGTCAACACAAGGCTAGATGTCACCACCTAAAATTAGGTGGAAGAAGGCACACAAGGAAAAACTATATCAAAATGATATGAAAACATGCAAGGAACACCAAGTATGTGACGAATTGCAAGAAAAACCCTAGATATGGGTAAATTGCATAAAAGCCCAAAACAAGCATATTTTGTATAACTTATTCAAACAGTGTCCAAATTGGACCAAACTTGAAACTGAAGCTTGTCACATGATATAAAAGAACATCTTGGGGTTTAATTAAGGTTTTAATCATCCAATTATGATAAGAAAGAATGTTCAACCATAAAGTTGGGTCAGGGGTCTTACACTGATACACACCCAGCTCCCGAGCACGACTACCAACGCAAGGGTGGTTACATCACCATGGACAGTCCTATCCAAAATGTTTGGACCACACGACTTAAGATTTCCATGTCACATGAATATCTAGGCCCCATCTACTCAATGGGTTATGGTTCTGATACCATTTGGAATTCCTAGGCCCACAAACCATCACTGGCCTTAACTACCCACATTATCCTCACTCACACACATGCCAAATTCAACATCCTGATTGGTCACCCATCCTAGTACTACTCCAAGCCTAGAATGCTTAACATTGGAGTTCATAGTGATGGGATCCCTGAAAAAGAGGTACACTTTGGTGACATGGGTAGTCCAATCATTTCTTTTAAGATCATTTAATCTGAGGTCTCAAAACATGGGACATTAAAATATCCGGATTGGTCACCCATCCTAGTACTGCTCCAAGCCTGGAATGCTTAACTTTGGAGTTCTTAGTGATGGGATCCTTGAAAAAGAGGTGCACTTTGGTGACATGGGTAGTCCAATCATTTCTTTTAAGATCATTTAATCTGAGGCCTCAAAATATGGGACGTTACAATCTCCCCCCACTTAGACTCTTGACGTCCTCATCAAGGATCAACTATATGGCCTCAAAATATTTCCCCATTTTAGTGCAAAACTAGAATGGCCCATGGAAACCTAGCTCTCGATCACAGCTACCAGTGTAAGGGTGCCTATATCACCATAGATCACCCTTTCCAACATGACTAGACTGCACGGTCCAAGATTGGCATGCCACATGCCCATGCGAGTCCCACCTATTGGTGGGGTTATGGCTCTGATACCACTAGTAACGCCTGGGCCCACTGCTCAAGGTTCTATTAGAATTTTAGGAATGATGATTGGCCCAAAAATCCACTAATGTTCTTGATTAAGCACTTTGTCCTCACTCACATTCAAGTCAGGTCAAATTCTCAACTGGTCTCCCATCCCGGTACTACTCCAAGTTAAGCATGCTTAATTTTGGATTTCTTAGTGATGGTCTCTCGGGAAAAGAGGTGCACCTTGGTGATATGGGTAGTCCAATTATTACATTTAAGATCTTGTTATCTAAGGCTTCAAATCTTGGAATGTTACATAATATCTATAATATTTGTGTTTTACCGGTCATCCTCTTTTGACTATGTCTTAGTGGATCATCATACAACTCTCTTTGTGATACACAATTCTCAAATGTATAAACATTAGTGATTAGTCTCTCATTTTTCTCCTAAGATTCCCCTTGAGGAAACATGTTCACTTATTTCCACCACCATATTCTCAAGCCATGTATCCGTCATAGATAATCATAAAATGAAACTATAGTCAATAATGACTTCATAATATCTATCATATTTTATAAAATACTGGATCACTTAGAGGTAGTTCTATTTATTGATACCCTTCAATGTGGGTATCACCAGGTTGCAAAAAGTGTACAAATGGTCTATGCTTAAATCATCCAAAGGAAGGGTAAATTAAGTGCATCGAATAATTTTTAGACATCACCATTAATTTCAAAACCAAATATTTACCACATGATAGTTCTTGATTATTGAATATATTATCAAGTAGAAGGACAAGCCCTATAATATGGTGAACCTCTTGACTATTGAACATATTATCAGGTAGAATTACAAGCCATATGATATTACACACAAAAACCTTCTAGAATCAAACATTTTCTTGATATCTTGTTAGAAAAATGAAGGTATATGCGTACAACATATATATATATATATATATATATATATATATATATATATATATATATGTGTGTGTGTGTGTGTATTAGATACACATGATTTTTTTTGAAGGAACATCGTAGTCGAGAGCACAAAATTCTCATGATGCTTATACAAAGATAGGTCTACTAAGTTACTATACCAAAAATTGACAAATTGAGAGCAATCAGTCCCCATCACATGGTTATTCTCCAAAATCATCATACAAAGTAGAGATTTACACCATAACATCAATCAAACTTACATATCTCTTATGTCAATTCTCATTCTGATGTGATAAAAACCCAATATCCCCAAAATAGAAGCATATCAAGATTTTTTAAGGGGTAAGAACCAAGTCAAAGATAAAATGGATCAAGGAAACTTAATTTGGTAGATTATTTGGTCTAATGGATGGTTTCCTACAAAGTTATAGACAAAAAGGAACACATTGACAACATATAGAGTAGAATGCTTTTAGAAATCATGTCATGGTATCCACGAGCCTCCAACAAGTAGATGTCGATACCAAGGTTGGGAGAACCATTTATCATCCTTCATTCCATAAAAAGGATGATCTAAAGTGATCATGGTTCTTCCTATCTCAAAAGAGGAAAAAATACTCCATATGTTGCGATAAATTTAAACAGTGATATTATAGCCCTATAATGGAGCCTCTTAATCCATGCACCTACATAGGACGATATGAGTTATTATACGGGAATGATTTTTTTTGAAGGAAAGGACGGATACAATTAGATAGAGAGAAGCCATATAGAATCTACTAAGGTTACTGTTAGGTCCATAGAAGATAGAGACCAAATGTGCAACTGAGGTCTATGACTAAAATACGATAGGACTCTTCTTCTCCAAATCCTAGTATTAAGTGCATAAAAGGCTTTTTTATGGATACCATCCTCAGTATTGGTCAAAAAATGCTCAAAGAAGATCACAATCACCAACTTCCATGTCACCAACAAGGTCATCAATCTATCAACCATAGAACAACCCTAAGAAACAAACTAGTTCTTACAGTTGCACCTGCACATCTGATGAGCACAAAACTATAAAAGTTAAAAGCAAATAAAGACTAAAAGAAAAAATGAATCTAAAGGATAAATACTATTTCAACTACCCACCTAAGCATGAACTTGACTATGTCCACATTGTAAAAACTCTAACTTAAGAGGTGGAACAATGGTATCGATCACATAGATGGTGGTAGAGGATGTGGCATGGTAGGATTAAAGGGGTAGAACATCCCCTGAAAACTCAACGACTGTTGTGGTGTTAGTGAAGGTTGTGGATAACCACCAAAGCAGCCATGGATCCAATAATTGTCGAACAACAACAGTTGGTATCCCTCCATCCACTGCAGGCATGGTGCATGTTCTCTTGATTGGAAAAGAGAAGTTGATCATTCTCAAAGATTGCCTAATGATCGTGGTAGAGCCATCCTTGGACATAATGTATGCTGGCCAAAGTCACTGTCTCCTGCTACTTCCCTTACTGTATCTCCTACAACATTCCATACACGCCTGCCTTGGAATATAGATCATCATCTTGTGAAGGTAGTGGAGAAGAAGAACTTGAGACTCCATTTGTCTGAGGGCTCTTGCGTGGAACCTACCTCATTGTGATAGGGATGGTGGGTTCCCCCTCCTCTTCTTCATCCCGCTCATGTTGATCAACAACAACTTCTTCTTCTTCTTCTTATTCCTCTAAAGAGCTATCTATAGGCTACCTCATGAGGTGGAGTCCTTGCATGTCGAAGACCATATCTGGGAGTGCCCTCTCCTTGTAGTGGCCGTATGGTATACATCAAGCGTACATTGTACCCTGACATACGTTGAGTAGGCTTTCTCTTTTGAAGTGCTTCAGGTCTAGCTTGGGTACATCCCTCAAAGATATGGAGGTGGAGAGATCAAGATTTAGGTGCATCACTGTCAACATGACCAGTACTTTGAAGTGGATACGAGGAGCCCTTTGTACCAGTCACTTCATGCCCATTATATGATTGAGGAAGAAAGAACCAAAGTTCAAAGTCCTTCCTCCTAATTCTAGAAATTTGTAGAGGAAGTAGAGGTTAACCTGCTAAGTCTTCCCCTACCCCTGACTGGACCTGGTGAAGATGCTATTGGTGAGGATGCAATGAAGGATACAAGAAAAAGGATGCTCGATGTCGGTGATAGAGTTTGTGTGCAAGCTAATATGGAAGCCTTTTGGCACTTCCGATAACAACTCTTATTCCACCTTGTAATGAAAGTTGTTGGGGATCAAGCGCTCTCCTTCCATTGGCCACCCATAGATTGAATTGCACTGCGACAACGTCAGGTGTAAATTGGTGTTGAACAGGTGAAAGTTTATCTAACTCTCCCTCCCTCCATCTCCATGCTCAGGGATAATGCATACCTCCAGCGAGGCAAGGAACTTGTAGATGAGATTTGGGAAGGTAAGCCAGTCACCCAAAAATGGATTCTCACCCACCAGCCCTTAACACTCACATACTTGGCTCATACTGTTAATGAAGTCCAAGGAGTCAAGAAAAGCAATGTCGCCATACCATGTCGCCACCATATCCCTCTTATGCAGATCTTCATATATTTTCTTCACATCGGCGTTGGGGTGGACGATGCAGCTCGGATTTAGAATCAATGTAGGATTCCCCACTGTTGAAAAAGCATTCCTCCTTGATGCCATGATGATGCTATAAGAAGGAGATGGAGAGAAAAGATGCTCAGAGTAAACTCTGGACACCCATGGATGCTTGCTTGCACTTTCTATGAGGAGATGTGAAGAAGGTGTGAAGAGAAAATGAAAACAACCCCTCCTTATATATCACCTGACCAGCCTATTGTTTGCACATTGGTAGTACTGACTGAAAGTAGGTTGTAATGACTTTTCCTCCACTATCTGTGAGACTCGATACCATCCATCAGTACCGATGGTCCTTGTGCGTCGAAGTCAATTGATGTGGATCAACATATTTCAGTAGTACCAACGTGGTGTTGGTAGTACCGACTTGTTCCATGGATCAGTGGTACCAACCATCAGATTTGAACATTCTCAATCATCAATGCCACTTCCGTAGTTTCTGTGTCTTTTGGTGTCAGTAATACCGACTTTTTTGGTCAGTAGTACCGAGTCATTCAAATTTGTCGATGCTTCCGAGTGGGAACTCAGTGTTTCAAAATTGGAGCTTTCATTTTCATTGGTACCACTGAATTTTGGTCAGTAGTACCGAGTCCTTGTTAGTCAACTCAGCTCCTTCTCTGCAAAAAGTCGATGCTACCAAACCTTGGGTCGGTAGTACCAATTTTCTTTGAATTTTCTCTCGGGATCCCTATGGTGTCGTCGATACTGTCTACATGATGGTCGGTAGTACTGAGTTGTTTTGTGAAATTTGATCCTTTTCCCTGTGATCTTGTCGGTAATATCGAATTTGTGGTCGATAGTACTGACTAATAATTATCTTGCACACCACACAAATTGATCAAGGTACCTTTTTTTATATAAAAGCTAATAAAACAAAAACTAAATATATGAAACTACAAAACTAAATGTAAAGAAAAAAAATGATGGTTGGGTTGCCTCCCAACAAGCTCCCTTGTTTTACATCATAGGATCGATGTTCTTAATTAAACCATTAGTGAAGCCCAATTAGCTTCAACTCCTCCTCTTTCTGAACCACATCTCCCTCAAAGTAGTGTTTAAGCCACTAGACATTGACAAGGAAGGGCTCAACCCCATTGCTTATTTCTACCGTCCCATGGGGAAAACCTTAACTACATCAAAAGGTCCACTCTATCTAAACCTCAACTTACCATGATGTAATTTCAACCTAGAATTGAATGTAAGAACCTTCTGTATTGAAATGAAAACTTTATGAAAAATGTGTCTATCATGGATCTTTTTGGTTTGCTCCTTGTAGATCCTTGAGCTTTCATAGGCGTCATACCTAAGCTTATCTAGATCATTCAATTCCAACATCCTTTTTCTACTTGCATCATCCAAATTGTAGTTCAATGTTCTCAAATACCATTTAGCCTTGCACTCTAACTCCACGGGAAAATGACTAGTTCTCCCATAGATCAACCTAAAAGGGGTGGTTCCTATAGGTGTCTTATAGGCTGTCCTATATGCCCACATAGCATCATTAAGCAACATGCTCCAATTTGTCCTATTTTTTAGACTATTTTTTCTAAGATCTTCTTGATCTCTTTATTAGACACCTCGACTTTTCCTTGGGTTTGGGGGTGATATGGAGTACCTACCCTTTGTTCCACTCCATATTTTCCCAAAAGTGCACTAAATTTCATATTGGTGAAATAAGATCTACCATCACTAATGATCAACCTGGGCTCCCAAAACCTACAAAATATACGCTCCTTCACAAACATACATACAACTTGGGCATCATTGGTGCGGGT
Source organism: Alisma plantago-aquatica (assembly GCA_963693085.1). Lineage (NCBI taxonomy): Eukaryota > Viridiplantae > Streptophyta > Magnoliopsida > Alismatales > Alismataceae > Alisma > Alisma plantago-aquatica. Next base: position 19,877,667 of record OY856413.1, read on the forward strand.
GGGAATAACTTCCACCAACTTAGACACATAGTCAACAATAAGTAATATGTATAAATTATAATTTGAAGACACAAATGGGACCATGAAGTCAATTCCCCATAAATCAAACACCTCAATTTCTTGAAAAACATTCAGAGGCATTTCATGTCTTTTTAAAATATTACTTGCACATTGACAAGCATTACAATGAAGTACAAAGTTATATGCATCTTTAAAAAGTGTAGGCCAATAAAAACCACATTATAAAACCTTGGTCGTAGTCCTAGAACTAGCATTATGACCCCCAGTAGGTAAGGAATCTCAATGTGCTAAAATACTCTCAAACTCACAATCTGACACACATTTCCTCAAAACACCATCCCTAAATTGCTTGAGAAAAATGGGATCATCCCAAATGTAATACCTCAAAGAGTGGAAGAATTTATTCTTCTCTTGATATCCCCAATCCTATGGAAGCTCTCCACACACCAAGTAGTTCATAAAATTTGTGAAACATGAATCTTTGACTTTCATAGAAAAGAGTTGCTCATCTAGGAATTCTTCCACTATAGGTATATCTATGCCCTTTTCATCCAACCTTTCAAGCCTAGACAAGGGATCAACCACCACATTTTTAGTACCTGCTTTGTCTTTGATTTCAATATCAAATTCTTGTAGCAATAAGATCCATCTTTTCAACCTAGGTTTTGCATCTTTTTTTGCAACAAATATTTAATGGCTGCATGATCTGTCCAAACTATAACCTTAGCCCCTATCAAATATTGGCAAAATTTCTCAAAAGTAAAAACAACTGCCAATAGTTATTTTTCTGTGGTTGTATAGTTGAACTGGGCATCATTAAAAGTTTTAGATGCATAAGAGATGACAACGGGAACCTTATCTCGACGTTGGCCTAGAACAGCCTCTACTGCGTAATCAGACGCATCACACAACATCTCAAAGGGTCAGCTCCAATCAGGAGCCTAGACAATAGGTGCAGAGACCAACTTCTCCTTCAACACCTCAAATGCCTTTAAACATTGCTCATCGAAATTAAAAGCAGTGTCCTTTTCCAACAACTTACAGAGAGGTTTGGTGGTTTTTGAAAAATCTTTTATAAATCATTATATGATATGTTCAAGTAGCCTGGATCTTTCCTTTTCAGTGGTAATGTTCAAAATATAAAAGCACTAACCTTGTCCTTTAATACCACTACATTTGTGTCAGCTATTCTCCTCTTCTTATTGATGATGTCCTTCAGTAATTTACCATAGGAAGGAATATGTTCAATTGCATCTATGAGAGGAATGTTGACAAGCAATTTTCTAAAATAGTCTAGAAATTTATGAAATTTTTGGTCCATTTTATTTGGCTTCAAGATATTTGGGAAGGGCACTAGCTTGACCTGCTTCCTTTGGTGTGGTGGAATGTATGCCTCCTTCCTTGTTTAATTTGAATTCTCAATTTCTTCATCAGCTTCTTTGTCCTGTACAACAATATCGGGCTCCATTGGTTCAACTGTAGTAGTGGTCACCTGTGATCATGTGTTATCCTTTTTGTCCTCTGCCTCTGGAACTATTTTTTTCTCATTTAAAAACTTCTTCCCACTACTGAACAACATAGCCTTCACCTGCTAGTTGTTGATTGGTATATTAGTGTTTCCTCAGAATCCTTACTGAACTGACTTCTTCAAGGAAGCAACCTCTTGTGCCACCTGAGAAATCTGAGTTTCTATATTAGACTGTGAATCTGTACTCCTAGATTTTGTAGTTCCCTCTGGGACTGGCCGGTGAGCACATCAATCTAACTAACCAGCTTACCAAGCATGTCCTCTGTGAGGTCTATCTTGCTAGGAGCCCTCTCATGCTACTGTGGATTTTCTTGATGTTGTGCTTATGATGGATGTTGCTGAAAATTATTAGGGTCCTTCCACAATAAGTTAGGGTCTTTCCTCTAAGAATAGTCATTGCCCTTGTAATTTTGCTGACATGAAAACATGCATTCCTCTTCTTCTCCTCCATAAGAGCTTCCATCCTCAACACATAGTTTCTTAGAAATCCAGTCCAACTTCTCATTTAATGCAAAAATCAGCTTGCACTCTCCAATAATTTTAATAGATGTTGGACGTTCCCTTTCTTCTCCCCAGGATTGGTTTTTAGCCATGTTCTTCAAGATTTCATGACACTAGATGGCTTGTTATTGAGGAATAACCTTGTTCCTACACTGTCCAGAGTGTCCTTTCTCCTTGATGCAACTCATAATAAAATATCTTTATTTGGACATACATATCGATCCCATGATGAGGGACCTTCCTGAACATATTCTGGTACCTCTCCCAAGCTTCAGAGTAGGATTCCACTTTCTGTTGCTTAAAGTTACATATATATTCAGAACTAGATAGTTCATCTTCTAGGGTGGCAAGTAACACTCAAAGAAAGCATCTTCCACCTGGTTCCATGTCTCAATCAACTCAAGCGGAAGGTTATAGAACCAAGATTTTGCATTGTCTGTCAATGACGATGGAAACTGCTTCAGGTATATCACAATAGACAATACCATGTCTATCTTGACCATAATGCAACTCTCCATAAAATTTCTTATGTGTGTCACTGGATCTTCAATACTATGGCCATGAAAAGATTGTGACTTGACCAATGCCACCAACCCTAGATTAGTCTTGTAGCTGCCCACATTATTGCTTGTCTTTTTATGGGCCTTAAGTGAGTAGCTGAGGAAGACACCTTGATAAATCTTCTCACTCCCTTCATCAATGATGGTGGAGATAGCTTGGAGATGACTTCTATTTTTATCGGGTAAACCTGCATTCCCTTATGGGACACCTTGTGTCCCAAACAATCCCCTCACTCACCATCATGTGACATTTCCCCCATTTCAAATCTATGTGAGTGTCCTCACATCTTTGTAAAACCTTATCAACATTGTCAAGGCAACCACCAAATGATTCATGATACACCAAAAAATCATCCATAAATACCTCCAGAAATTGCTCTACCATATCTGAAAAGGGTGAGCATACATCGATGAAAGGTAGCCGGTGCATTACAAAGACTGAATGACATCCAACGATACACAAACTTTCCATAAGGACAAGTGAAGATTGGCTTCTCTTAATCTTATGGCTCAATATAAATATGATTGTATCCGGAGCAACCTTCAAGAAAACAAAAGTGAGAGCGAATGCTGAGCCACTCAAGAGTTTGATTGATAAAGAGGAGTAGGAAATGATCATTTAAAGTGGCGGCATTCAAATGTTGGTAATCAATACATACTCACCACCCAATCACTAACCTAGTATAAATCAACTCATCATTGCAATTTGTTGTGACTGTTATACCCCCTTTCTTTGGAACCACCTAGGTTGGAATAATCCAGTTAGAGTCAGAGATAGCATATATTATACCTATAGATAAACGTTTTACTATCTCCTTCTTAACTACCTCAGTCATGATGGGGTTGAGTCACCGATGAGGTTGCACGATCTCCTTGGCTCCTTCTTCCAATCTGATCTTGTACTGGAAGAAACTAGGGGAGATCCCCTTTATGTCTACAACAGACCATCCGAATGTTGTGGGGTGGTTTTTTAGAACCACAAGTTGCTGCTCCTTTTCTCGAATGCTCTTCTCCCAAATATTCTACTCTTCTTCTGCATCACCCATCTCATATGGTTCTTTTGGTTCCTCTGGTGGAGGTGTAGGCATATTTGGTGGATGAATTTGAATCAACCTTGGCACTAAGTTACCGAACTTTCTTCCTTGGTGTAAGAGCTCAACCTGACTAAAGCCCTATGGAGACGACTCTCTATAGTCATGAGCTCTACTGTGAACCATGCACTAGTACCTAAAATTGTTGAAGAAAATGTAAGAATGGGTACTAATGATATGACTAAATGATATTTGAAATTCAGCTTTAAAGAGGATGAAAGGAAAAATAAAAGGTGTGGCCTAGAGTGTCTGATTACAACACTTGTAGTATTGGATTTGTTGTTTCCACAACAACGGTGCCAAAAACCTGATAGGAATTTACTATATGCCCTAAAACACAAGTGCACTCTATCATAGTAATATAGGCCAATGAGGCCCAAATATCAAACACAGGGAAATGTAAATCCAGTAATTTATACTAACTGCAATGTGATCATCTAGATCAATGAAAACTTGGTTGAATGGTTTAATTATCTAAATCATAAATTAAATAAAAAAATTTGGTTTCTAGTTTCAATTGGAGTGAATTCCTTAGGATTACAGTTTCACCTTGGTTAACATTACAATTAACAGTATGACATTAATAAATATCTCTCCTAACATTGAATAAAGAGCCAATATCAGGAGTAACCCACTCTCATGATGTAATTTACTACCAAATCTCATACCAGTCCCACTCTCGTATCAATTTTTTTACTAGTTAGATGTTTATAAAAAACACTGGGTAATCTCTTCACATTCATAAGCCACATTTCTCAAAGGGCGATATAAAATAAGTATTTCTCTGAATTTTTCAACCATTAATTTCCTTTTTCAAAGTAATTAAAGGTCTAATTAACTACCTATGATGATCAAGCATGGATAGTTCATGACAATGCCATAGAAATAAGTCCATAAATTAAGATAAATTGATATATTAATGCATAAAAGTCAACTACAATGTATAACCGGTCTACTCCCAGATCCTAAGGAGCAAGGGGTTGATCTCCACATGATTTCCATTGTCAAGTACACAGGAGAGAAGAAGAAACATGTGGGAAACATTAGTAAAACTAAAGAATCCTTGTAGAAGACGATACAAATGATCCCCTCTCATGCAAGTGCCAATTTTCTACCTTTCGGTTGCAAATCTATCCACTAGAAGTGCGCAGATCATCCAAAACGTGGTCTTCTTTTCCGCTTTCTCATCTCCTTACTCTCGGCTACTGCCCAACAGAATAGAATGAGATTGATAGGGCTGTCTGAAATCCCTCTAAGTCATATAAGTGACTTAGGGTGTAATTAGTTATAAACTATTAGACTAGACTTAATTTTCAAATCTGCATGATCCCATCATGTCAGTACTACCGACACCTTTGATAAGTGTGGTTGCCTGGGCAACTGTCAGTATTACCGAGCCTAGAGTCGATAGCACCAAGTTCCCTCTATTAATTTTGATTCCATCATTGTGATGTTGTCAATAGTATCGACTTATGGGTCGGTACTATCGAGTCTTCTCAATTTTTCTTTGTTCCAAACTAACCATGTGTCGGTACTCACGACTCCAAAGTCGGTAGTACCGAGTTGTGTATATTCTTGTAAATTACCCGAAACACACAAAAACCAAACATAATCTCTTGAAATATATTAAATCATTTAGAAAAATTAAAATTACATTTGTTTGATGCAATTAAGTATCACATGCTAATGATAGTGAATACTACACAAATTAATACGAAAATGAACAAATAGTGCATACCAATCAACAATAAATAGCTTGTGAAAATGACATTTATCTAGTGCATCATCATATCATATGTAAATTTTTCATTTTTCAAATGATGGTATACAAAAAGATCAAAGTGTATCATTAGAATAATAAATCATGACTATATTCAATTTATAAAAGATTACAAAATATTCTCCCATTTGGGGTTTACATGAAATCAACGTCTTCATGATCTAAATAGAGGAATATCTTAACTGTATAAAATCTATCTTCTGGGGGTAAGCTCCTTAAGCTAGGTCCACATCTTCATGTCATATCCTCAATCTCCTTTAGCTAGGGGTTGGAAGCATACCCCACAAGAAAAGACAAAATGGATGTTGTAAGCAAAAAGCTGGTATGAGCATATTATTGGGGTTTGATCAATATAAGGGAAAAAGGACATCAAATATAACAAGGCTTCACATAGAAGAGGAAAAGTATGATCCAAGTTGATATCAAAAGAAAGACATTTAATGAAGATAAACAATAAGAGATTTCTTGCCTTAAAACAATATCACAAATATAAACAATGCATGTAAACAATATTAGACTTCTGTTATTTCATGTAGGGATGGCACAACATAGGATCTCAACCAGAAAGTATGGGTGGAAAAAGCACACCTTAGGTGGAATAAGCACGCCCTATATATATAACAAGTGGAAAAGAACATTTAGGGTGGAAAAAGTGTGCCCTATGTATGGTTGTACTCATTGTACCACTACTAGATATAAAATCAGTCTATGTTGTTCACAATGTAGAGGCAAGAATAAGTTTAGTAAAGATGACATAAGGAATAGAACATCCAACAATTATCATGTGGACTCATAGGACCCATAAATAAGTATGTAATAACTTCCACCATCAAGATACATCAAAGATCATAAAAATACACAGCTTGAGAAATTAGGATTTCAACATGGAATAAGTTGAACAAGATATAAACAAGAGTCCAATAATAATATCCAGCAAAGCAAGCTGATCGAAAAGATCTATATCAATGCATAATTTCTGACATAAGTCAACCTCTGAGAAGAGAGAGAAGATGTGTAAAGGGTAGTGTGTCCCAGAGGACCAAAAGGGAGAGATAAATGTAGGTAATTTTCTCATTATGATAAATAGGCAATGCAACATACCTCAGATTGAGTCTAAACAAGTCAAAAGATGACCCTAGGTCCAAGACATGGTCTTCAAAACACCTATTAAACAATTATATAGAATTAGGGTTAATTTCACATTATTTATATAAACCCTATAAAATACCATTTTATTATTAGAGTATTAGGTTATCAAAACCAGGTGACCTTGTAGATTATATTTTCTGAGTTCATAACATATTTTTTAATAATTTTCTAACTTATAGATTATTAGATATGAATTTTAGAAATTCTAACCTAGTAGGAAAATCCTTTAAAAATCACATAATTATTAATTTAGATTTAGGTGATGAAAACTATGCCATTGGATATAGAACGAACTCACAATTCTAAAACATATTTTATTTTTTTTGAAGTCAGAAACATATTTTATTATATTTCTCTAATGTGTAAATGATTTATGAGAATTTTTGAAATACTAACCAATAAGAAAATATTAAAAATCCATCCATTCAACCTTATCTATTTTTATATTACAAATGGTGACATGGCCCATAAGTGTTTTCTAGGTGGCCTGGGCCTACAGCCATCCTAAAAACAAAATAAGTTGATGAAACTAAAAGAAGAGGGTGCAATGATGAAAGTGCCATTATAAATGTGACAAAAATAAATCCAAGACAAGGGAAAAAACATACAACAATCAAAAAATCATCTTCATCATCCTCCCTCTCTTCCACGTGATGGAACAAGGATTTGAACTCCTAGAAGGTGCAATCCTCGATAAAGAATCCAAACATGATGGCATTGGGAAAAACTTCCACCAAGTTTCCCTTCCAATCTCGATCCTGGAGACCTATAGATGAGATGGTGTGTTGGTCTAAAATCCCACAAGCATCTCCTTCCATGTCACCACTGTAGAAGGGAATGGAGGAAATTGAACCAAGGATTTACTCGATTGAGAGGATAAGAAAATGAGTATGAAGAGACACAATGAATCTTGAAGCTGCAAAAACAAGTGAGAAACCGAAACAAGACTTGACAATAGTTGGTGTCTTGCAAGCATCAACAGATTCAAGGAGGAAAAACTAAAAATGAGGAAACCAGCAAAATGAGGGAGAAGCAAAGATTATACGTTTGTTCTAGTGGAATCATAGGTGTAAGAGGATTTTCCCAAATGTGATGGATACGTCCAAGCCATCTCTGGGATTCACCTTTGTCGGAGGCCACAAACCTAGGTCGAGGTATCCAACATGGATGACCTTAATTGGGGAAATCATGGTTGGATATGGGGGTGACTAACCTAACACCATGGAACAATGCTAGGTGACACCGCAAAGTTCACAGGCATATTTTCTAGGGTTTTGAAGACCCAAGGATATGGGATGATCACAAGGGAAGGGGGAACAGAGAAGGAGCATAGAAGCATGGAGTCAGAAGCTGGTAGGGGTGTGGAGTTCCCAAAACCCTAAAATTTATATGGTCAATGGATTCATACGATAATAAGGAAGGTGTGAGAGAAGAAATTGGTGCAAAGGAGAAAATCTGGGAGAGAAGTCCAGATCAGAAATTGGGAAGGGACTTCAACCACAATGCCACTTGCCTTTTCAAACTAAGGTGGAAGACAAGGTCGTGCCTGTTGAATCAGGCCAAAAAGAACAGGAAAGGATCCACAACCATTTCATTTCACTTGTGAAAGGAAACGTAAGAGAGGCGCTTGACAATCGAAATGTCAGGGGAAATCTTATTCAAGGTAGAAAAAAAGGAGAATACAAGTGTGACACACAATATATCATAACATTAGGAAATCAATTAAATTCATGAAGTAATACAATGTTTTGTGATTTTAATAATATGTTTTCTTTCCCTGATTAGTTTAGAGCTCAAATAATATTCAATTAAAGCCAAAATTTCCAAGACTAATTAGGATATGTAAAATCTAATTTTGGCATCCATCTTCACTTTTGCGGCTGTTTATTATTTTATTTAATATTTTTGACTTTTAGTTATATTCTCTCTCCTAAATAAAACTAGTATAGATAAGATTGTCCAATTAATGTGAAAATTAACACATGGACCCATCTTGGTAGGTAGAATACGAATTTGGGCTCTATTTCTACTTTTGAAGACATTTAATAATTAGCTTAACATTTTTGGCTTTGTCTCATATTTTCTTTTCTAAAATCAATTAGGATAGTTATTTCTATTCAATAATGTGAAATTTGGCACCCAAGATAGTTGGGACCCAAGGAACACAATGATCACATTAAATTTGGATTTTGGAGCTTGCTTCTATAAGTTCTAGTACACTTTGGCTTTAGGCACTAAACCCTTACACTTATTATAAAATTTGGTCATTCTTAATAATATTCAATATATTGAATCATATTATCCTCACCTTATTCCCGTAAGGAGTTTCCTTATACTATTATGTAGACATTTTCATGTTTTAATTATTTAACCTGTTAAGACCATTAATTCAATATCTATTTAGATCATGATACATTATTCATAAATGGACATGAAAACACCAATTCTATTCTAATACATGTATCAAGAACATTAAATTATTATTAAAGTTAGACATTATGTGAACATTAGTTAGCAAAGGTAACATATGTGACATATTTCATGAACTCGTTACATGTCATCACACATATAAGTCATAATGTTAATATGAGATGTTGATTATAGAACCTTATGTCACTTAATACGTTACATTTGTTTCCAAGACTAAATATTTTATGGGTGAGCATTGAGTTATTTATGTTATAAGCCTTAACTATATACATGAAAGTATAAATCCATCCTTATTTTGTCAAATCAAAAGAACTAAGTATACCAAATTCCTATTCATGATATAAGGTAAGATCCTATATTTTGGTATGTTATAGAAAGGATGGGCATCAACTCAACTGGAGGCTAAGGTGTGAGAGACGCCTCTCTTGCATGAGTAATTGCTTCTGAATTATTTCTTTATCTATTATTCTGCTTATTCTTGTTCAAACCATGTTTTTCCATGTTTGATCAATGAAATGATGTTTGTGTATGTTCAATTTACTCTTTTTAAGCTATGTAACTCATTATGGTATTTTAAGATGTGGAAATCACTCCCAAAGATGAGCCACTTAGGTGACCCTACCCCAGTAGTGTAAACCCCTACGCCCACCTCAGATATCGAGAAACCAGAGGGGGAGCGTAAATCACACAGTGGGCTAGACTATGTGATGGGATAATTCATGTTCTAGGAGAACAACCTAGGTTTTGAACAAGGTTCCTTCATTTGGGAGCTCGTGCCTTTACAACCCGAGCTACACCTCACTGGCATTTTAGACTTATATATGTACTTGGACTCCATGCTAGAAATTAACCTATATATATTTAACATTTTGTTGACTTTCCTCCTATTTTGGTTGTAATGTCTTATTTGGATGGTCTCTTCTTGGCATTGGCTACCAGCCTTTGCAAATCTCAAGAAAATAGTATCCTAGGCGGGGTGAAAAGGTATCTTAGTCCCAAGATTATATATGATGTTTAGATAAGGAAAAATATGCTTAGAATCCACCTCTAGAAGGATTAATAGAATCAACCATCATGCAGGGAACCCAACCCGGTTCACTCAAATCTTGTTGTGCTACTTGTATAGGAATGATTTTGCTACGTTGATTCTCACACTAACTAGTGCAACCACTCCAGCTAGATTCACCAAACCTGACCTGGTTTGACACTGCCATAGTCAAATTCCTAGTAGGTCATTACCATTCCAAATTTCGACATTTCCTTGATCTCAAGAGGCAACCCATGACGATTTGTGAGTCTTTGTCCATGATACTCAAAGGGGAGTCATGTGGTTGTTGCTTTAGAGCAAGAAATATGACCTCATAGGAATGTGTACAACACTTCAAATTGAGTTTGGACATCAGTTGTTGGCTATGTCTTTCAAGGGTTCACTATGCCCTAGGTTGAGGTGCATAGATTATCTGATTCCTAGTTTATGTAGATTTCAAGTGCACTACTTCAATATGATTTTAATAGATTTTTCCCCTTATCTTTTTGTTTTTTTTCTCATCTAGTTTTAGTTTTCTTATTTACATCTACATCTTTTCTCTTCGCTTGGGTAATGAAGCCATATTCAGAAGTCTAACAACCATATCTTTGCATTCAACCCTCATTGCTACATCAATCTCGTGCATTGTGGGTTTTAGTCATATCCAGTTATAAATATCAAAACTTGATACCCAGTCTCAATTCATGTGTTTTAGTAATGGATGTTATTTTCACAATCGAGTTTTTGTCTTTGTTTATGAGGATGAGAAAAACTTTAATCCGGGGTATTAGGGTAGTTCATCCTTTTATCCTTTTCATACATGCATATATGCTTCCACATACCTCCTTCTTCTTTTGTGGGTATAATGTACATTTTCAAAATTTTCATTGGATCATGCATTTTCATCCCTACACTTTTCTACTTTCCAGTATAAAAACTTTCTTTGTAGTAGTAATTTGTTTAGTAATGCTCAGTTTCTTCATTTATGTCTATGATGGTGTGATATATATGTTTTCATTCTCACATGCATGTTAATCACCTAATCATCATTATATTTGCATGTCCTCTAGCTTCATTCGTCTTATTGACACCCTCTACTAGTTAGGGAGTGGACTCTAACATGATGTGTGGCACTGACAGTTTGAAACCACTTGTTAGCATTTTTCCTATCATGAATCACAAGACAAATATTTGTATTGTTAGTGGAGCTTGTGCACGATCAAAGTCTGAGAAATGTCTTTATACTTATGACAATATTCTAAGGATTCATTAACCTTAACGAAGATCTTTACCACATAAGTAATTGAGTGGTGATCAATTATGAGCTTAAATCGGTACAAATTATTTACTTTAACAATATTCACACCTTCCCACGGTAGTTTGAGTTAAAAATGTTTAGAATATTTGCAAATGTGGATTTCCATCCCAAAACCATCCCCAAATAGCTCCAAGAGCATTATAGCCCAAAAGATAGTTAACATTTTGACCCAATAAATGCAAACAATAGAAGTCTGACAATGAATAGATGCATGAGTGTGTGTGTTCCACTTTTAAGAGAGCTGACGATGATTCCTAGAATATATGAGACTATGCTCACAAACTCAAGCACCTTGTGCATGATAGTATCATCCAAAATCTTGTTAGACAGCCTCTACGAAATCATAGAAGACATGTGACATCTTGCTAGAAGTAGGGTAGGTTTGAGAGTGGTATGAGGAGTTTGTCTCATTACTTTGTGTGAAATAATTACATGTGTTGTTTCTCATTACATGGATCAACCTACTATGGATCAGGATCCTCATATGTCAATGGAGTCCTTTTGTTGTAAACTCAATTTTCATAAGTTTGGGTTGAAATGTAATTTCTCCATTAAAGATATATGAATATGAAAATTGTATTATTTGAATTCTTTGTATGGATTTCTTTGATAAATGTCTTATATATATATGGCTTCGTGGGCCTTGTTGCTTAATGAGCCCAATATCAAAAGGGAATAAAAGATGAAAAGAAATCCTTAATAATGTAAATTGAAATAATATTAATGAGGTTGGTAGAAACACCTAGAATGATAAGAGTTTGCTCATCATGAGAGGATTTAGAATCCCTAAGGTTTCTTGAGTTACAAGGAATCTAAAGAAAGGATATAAAAGTAAAAGAGAGAGAAAATATGAATAAATTATGTCTTAATAAGTGTTAACTTGTATAAACTTTGTATGAAATAGGATAAAATAATAAGGAGTTATGAATTTTATAAAAGTAAAAGAGAGAGAAACCCCCTCTTTCCTTTTGAGTTTGGGACTCAAATTTTGGTGTACGAGTGGATAATATCAACCCAAAGTTTCCGTTAAAATTTGGATGAAATAGGATAAAATAATAAGGAGTTATGAATTTTATAAGATTTCATAAAGTGATAAGATTTCCAAAAATGTCACGATTATTTATCCTTATTTTCGAATTTTAGTTTATGTGGGTGGCACAACAGCTGTTGGATCTGAGATCCAACGGTGGCTATATTGTCACCTACCTGGAGTCTGATTGGGAAACTGGGAGAATTTACTCTCCACTTTCCCCACGACTCAGTACACGAGAAGTTCTAGAAAGTGGCCTCCTACCTTCAGGAGATCTTTCCGAGTCCAACCAGTCTGGGTTTTGGGGGGTTTCATGGTGAAACGAAGAAGTCCCCAAACTCCCAAGAGACTGATGGACACCCTAAATATAGGGGAGGGTTCTGAGCGGTGCCATCAATCTCGCAACTCACCCTCATGCAACCGGGGAATGAAGACGATCAACCTGATGCCCTCAAATCGAAGAAACACCCTGATCTTTCACCTCTTCATGGAGCAGCCATCGCCGGAGGAAGTTCGGCGTGGGTTCAGTGAAGGTAAGGCGAGAAGGAGGAATTGACGAGCCGATCAAGTTTGGGAGGGGGTGACAAAGCCAACGGAGGTGCTAGCTTGCACACATAGATTGTGGATTGTGAAGTCAACCCATGGGTTGACCACTAGTTCAGGGGAGCAGAGGAATCAGAGGTAGAAGACGACGACCGTGGGATTTTACTCCTTTGCCCTCGCATCCGCAGTATAGAGGTAAGGGTTCTTTTGGTGTTTTTGTATTTCTTTTTAGTTGGTGAGGCATGCAACTTCATTGGTCCGGGTGTTAACGTGGTGCGAGCTGATTGGCTCGTGCCCAGCCCCACTAGCACGACTCGAAGGAGTCGAAAGGGACGTGTGTCAATCCCTGATTGGCCAGAACGAGATTAATTAGGAAAATTGATATCTTATTAATGGTAGGTCGTATGAGAACATGATATATATGAAAATTTATTAGAAAAATGTGTAGGATCCAATAAAAATAGAATCAACACATGATATCGATTTTAGTTCTAAAAGAGCATTAAGTTATCCATGTTAATGTATTGAACTATGATAAAACCCTAATTGTGATAGAAAATCGGATTCAATGTCTTGATTAGGTTATTTTGAGTTATGGTAACTTGTTGAGAATAAGAATAAGAATTAAATCTATAAAGATGATAATATGTTTGTTTTAGGGTTTTATACACATGAATATGCAATAATTAACTTAGAAACCCTAATTTAGGGTTAATGGTTTCTAATGTGGTATAATTCAAAATTCATCATAGGGAAGTGATACTAAGTTGATCCTAAGCCTATTAGGGAGATGTTAATAAGATAATTAGTGTTTGCACTTAGTTTTGCTATTTTTAGGGTTTTGTAGTTATAATGGTGAAAAGTTGTGGATAAACCCTAATGAAACCCTATTCTGAATTAGAAACCCTAGGAAGCAATTTCAAGTCAATTAAATGGATTCTTGAAAAGTGTGTAGTAAGTAGGTTACATATGCTTTTCAGGATTCTGTGATAGTGTGGTTGAATTACTTTCTTGAGTTGGATTGCTTGACTGGAATTTCTTATTGCTTGTGAAATCTACTGATCAGATATGTGGTTAAATTATGAGTAACCACATTATTTTTTTTTGTGACCGAGAGAACCCACCCCGGGAGAGCCCGACATGGTAAACTCTCGAGGCATGAGAGGGTGTGGTCCAGTCACCCCCCTCCCACACCTAATGAGCATGGATTGCCATTCGCAAAGTGCCTTCGGTGAGGTTCGAACCTGGGTCCTTCATTGGGACTTACCGAGCTCTTACCACCCGAGCTACTATGGCCGGACGAGTAACATAACCGCATTATGTTTTGCGACATTTCTCAAGGATTTATCGATTGCAATGAAAACTATACTGCTTGAATGTTTCATTACTGCAATCTTTAAAGTGACTATGTGTATAATAATTTAAGTATAAGTGTGACTGTCTTGAACCTACATACCATCTCTGGCTGTATGATGCTAGACCAAGCCTTGGAGGGAAGGTCTAGAGTGGTCAAGCCCCAGAGGGAAGACCAATGGGCACCCAAAGAGGTGACCCCAGGCACCAAGCTCAGGATGGCAGAGGTGGCCTTAATGTCTTTTGCAAGGAATAAACCCTAAGAGAGGGTTTCCCAGAGTATGAGTAAAAGTGGTTGGGAAGTTACATTAAAAACGTAATTGTGCATTGTTATCAACTTCTTGATATAATTAGGTTGTTAGAACTTATGTGCAATATCTTTTTTGTCCCCACATACCAGTATATTCATTTATACTGATAGTGTTTTGTTTGCCGGCATTTTAGGTAATATCTAAAATTGGACAAATAGTAAAGTGGCACCTATAAAGAATAAAGTTAAAATAATAATGGAGGATTTAGGTAGATATAATTTTACTTCAGGTAAAATTTCCAGTTACCTTATTTTTGAAGGTATGTTAAAAGAAAATTTTTATTCCAATTTTCAGTTTAGTCTTTAGTGGAATTTATTAATTATTTCTAATTAATTGCATATCCACTGATCATGTTCGGGATAACGCCTCTGACTTCTTGGTCTCCCTTAATTGGGGGTTATTGGAAGTAGGGTGAGTACAATTGGTACCAGAGTGTGGTTTTCCATTTAATCTCTAATAATCATTAACTTTTACAACCTCTTTAGAGCCCAAGGTTAGAGGATTTTCCGATGATGGAGGTGTCTAGAAAAGGATCACAATTGGGGGGGCTGGCAATATTTTCCTCCGCCCCACTAGACAGTCAACGAGGACACCCGAACTTAGAGTGACTGCCTGGCCGAAATCAAAGGATTAGACTTGACATAAGATACCTCGAAGTCTTCTCATCTATTTTTGTCCCTTCTTTACTTCTTATTTCTGGAGAAACATTAAGTACTTAGGGTTTTCTCTCTCTCCACCACCTCCTGTGTTTGGGGATTCAAAGGGTTAAGGATTCAGGGATCCTCCACCAAACAATAAAATGCATGTAAATAAGAGGAAATGGACGTAAGTTAAAGCTTATGTATCTTCCAAGTTATAAATCTGTGCTTAAAAGATTTTTAACTTGTGTGAAACATCATGGCTCGTGTAAAGACCATAGCTATTCCCGTCGAGGCCACCTCAAACCATGAAAGGGATTGGCCTCCCTGCAAGAGGAAGGGATCTTCTGAGAAGAGGAAGAGGGATTGTGGTGATGAGTCCTCAAAGAAGATAAAGAGACCCGATGGAGCCTCAGAAGAAGGCTCAAACCCTAAGTCAGTTACCTTTGACAACCCAGAGATGAAATAGGAAAAGGAACCCATCTCCGAAGATGAAGTCGAGCTCAAGGAGAACCTGACTGACATTCCAGGTGCTACAGTGGTAGTCCACAGCCCTGATGCCTTATGGATGGAATAGTAGAAGAAGGTAATTGAGACCATTAGTGCCCCACCTTCAGGGATATAGCCAGAGATGAAAATGGTGAGCCACTTTCCATTCGTCCTTGTCTAGGAGTCACCATTCTGGACTTTGTCAAGCTGAACATTGAGAAATTTTGGGGAGAGGATAAGACTGATGTGGTCGACAAAGGAGATGCTTGGTTGCTAGAGGTCGAGAATGGTTTCCGCATGCTGGAGGTACAACTGAACAAGAAGGTCCCTTTTGTTGCTCCCCTCTTAGAAGGAACATCGAAGATCTAGTGGGAGAACCACATCATGAGTCGAGATCTGAATATGGACCCAATGGCATGGACTGACTTCAGGACTATCTTCACAACCAGATTCATCCCCACCTCAGCTAAGAAGGAGAAGGAAAGAGAGTTCACCAACATGATTCTAGGTAGCCTATCTATGGCAGACTTTGGCCACAAGTTTTGCATCCTGGAGTGTTTTGGGAACATGATGACTGAGGAAAGATGGGTGGACCATTTTATATAGCATCTTCACCCTACCATCAAGCCTCTTGTGATGGCGAGTAAACCAACAATCTTCATTGAAGCCTACAAAACCGCCTTAGACATGGAGAGGATGGTGATGCCTACTCAAAACCCATCCAAAGGATATTTGGGTTTCACTAAAGTACCCAAGGACAAAAGAATGATCACAAGAAAGTACAAGGATGTAACCGCACCAAGGAAAAGCATGGAGGCAAAGGGAATCCACGTGGTGAGAGTCGCTTTCAGAAGTGTTGTACATGTGGATGGACACATCCTGGGAAGTGTTGCTTCAAGAAGAGGGTGTACTTCTGTTGCCAACAGGAGGGATACTTGATCGCCAACTATCCTCTACCTGATCCGAGAGGTCTGGTGGAAGCATAACCAGTGGAAGCAGCACCCCCAGTAGTTGGAGGGGCACTAGTTGGAGGTCCACCTATTGGAGAGAGGAGGCAAGCCAGAGTGTTCACCATCGATAATGAAGAAGATTAGGTGAATGCTAATAGGTTGATAGAGGGTAATAACCTATAGAGTTTTCCTTTCTATTTAGTTTGATCATGTAATAGTAGTTTGATACAGTATGAAACTATGTAGGCATGCCTGAAGTCATGGGAAAAAATGTAAAAGCTCTTTTTGATTTTGGTTCTACTAATACTTTAATTTCAATAAATCTTGCAACTATGATTTATTTGGACATCAGGGATTTAGGTTATGTTTTGGATGTCACATCCTGGAGTGGTTGGATATATACATCTCTTTTAAAAACCCCTGTCTTCCCTATTAAGTACCTGAGTCACAAGCTTCCTACTGACTTCATCTTCCTCGATATGAATGATTTTGATGTAATCATTGGTATGGATTGGCTTTACACCTATAGAGCACATATTGACTGTAGGGAAAAGAAGATCCTTATTAGGAAACTTGGTCATCCACACTTTACCATTTGAAGAAGGAGAGATGTGACCACCATCCTATATGTGTCAGCTCTGAAGGCCAAGCAAATGATTTCCAAAGGTTGTAAAGCTTTCCTAGCAGTAGTCACCGAGCCAGAGCCTAAGGTGCGATCTCTTGAGGAGATAGAGGTAGCCAGGGAGTATGCAAACATTTTTCCAGATGACTTTCCTGGAATTCCCCCTAAGAGAGAGGTGGACTTTTCGATACAGCTAGCTTCCAGGGAAAACCCTATATTTAAGGCACCTTACAGGATGGCACGTGCTGAGTTGCTCAAGTTGAAGAAACAACTGCAGGAATTGCTAGATAAGGGTTTCATTAGACCTAGCACCTCACCTTGGGGAGACCAGTTCTCCTTGTGAAGAATAAGGATGGATCACTCTGGATGCGTATTGATTACTGGATGATCAATCATGAAACTATTAAGAACAAGTTCCCTCTACCCAGGATAGATGACATTTTTGACCAGCTCAAATCGGCTCGAGTCTTTTCCAAGATTGATTTGAGATCTGGGTACCATCAGGTACAGGTCAAGAGTGATGACATCCCTAAGATGGCTTTCCAAACCTATTATGGCCATTATGAGTTTGTGGTTATGCCTTTTGGGTTATCCAACGCACCCAGTGTCTTTATGAACCTCATGAATAGTGTGTTCAAACCCTTCCTTGAATCCTTTATCATAGTGTTCATAGATGACATCCTGTTGTATTCTGATGACCTAGAGAAACACCGTGACCATCTGGGTAGAGTCCTTGATATCCTGAGAAAGTAGAAGTTCTATGGGAAATTCTCGAAATGTGAGTTTTGGATAGACCATGTCATGTTTCTTGGACACATCATATCCAGAGGAATGATAGACGTGGATTCGACTAAAGTGTCGATCGTTCAAGACTAGCCTACAACGAAGAACCCATCCAAGATCTATAGCTTCTTGGGGTTGGCCAGATATTATCGGCGCTTCATTAAGGATTTCTCAAAGACTGCTTCTCCGCTCACCAAGCTGACCCAAAAGGATGAAAAGTTTGTATGGTACGACGTATGTGAAGCTCACTTTCAGGATATATAGGAGAAGTTGACCACTGCTCCAGTGTTGACCTTACCTTCTAGAAATGAGGGTTTCCTGATCTTCACCATCACATCAAAGATGGGACTTGGTTGTGTGTTGGAACATAATCGACATGTGGTTGCATATGCTTCCCGACAACTCAAGCCCAATGAGGTGAACTACCCGACGCATGACTTAGAACTGGTTTCTATAATTCATGCTTCAAAGATATGGTGGTATTACCTATATGGAGCTACTTTCGAGATCTTCACTGACCATAAGAGTCTGAAGTATCTCCTGATGAAGAGAGACATGAACCTACGACAAAAAAGATGGATGGAATATATCAAGGATTATGACTTCACCATCACCTATCACATTGGGAAGGCAAATGTCGTAGCTGATGCACTTATTCAGAAATAGCTCAGGTGTGCAGCTATCTTGTCTAGTCAGTGGAGGAAGATAGAAGATCTTATGGAGTGGACTATGCAATCGTTAGAGGACCGAGTTCGTTTGGCCAATATCCAGATCAAATCAGATTTGTTGAGCAATTTAGTGGCTCTTCAGTTGACCAGTTCATAACTTGGAAAGATGAAATGTTTGTTAGAGAAACCTCAGACCCATCTCTCAGTAGGGGTGGATGGTGGAATCTGTTACAAGAGTCATATTTGGGTTCCTGAAGATTCACTGTTGAAGGATCGTATCTTGCAAGAGGCTCATGGTTCTAAGTATATGGTACACCCAAGCACTACAAAGATGTTTAAGGATCTACAGAGGTATTTCTGGTGGCCAGGAATGAAGAGAGTCATTGTGGCACATGTGGCCAGCTGTCTTACATGTCAGATGACGAAGGCTGAACACCAACGACCCATCGGTCTTTTACAGTCGATAGAGATTCCAGAGTGGAAATGGGAGCAGATCACAATGGATTTCGTGGTGGGTCTACCCCAGACCAAAAGAGGTCATGATGCGATATGGGTTGTGGTAGATCACCTTTCCAAGTCAGCACACATCTTTGCCTTAAAGAACACTGCCAAGGTGTCAGACCTAGCCGAGTTGTACATCAGAGAGATAGTATGGTTGCATGGTGTACCAAGTTCGATCATCTCTGACCGAGACCTAAAGTTCACTTCCAAACTGTGGAAGTAGGTACAAGAAGAACATGGTACAAGGATGAAGTTCTTACCTACTTATCACCCCCAGACTGATGGACTGTTAGAGAGGATGATTCAAACATTAGAGGATATGTTGAGAGCTTGTGTGCTTGATTGGGGTGGATCATGGGAGCAGTACTTACCTTTAGCTGAGTTTGCCAACAACAACATCTACCAAGCTAGTATCGGGATGCCTTTGTATGAAGCCTTATATGGGAGACCATGTCGATCACCACTTCACTGGGATGATGTCAGTGAGAGGACCTTGTTGAGGTCAGATGAGCTCCAAGTGTATGCATATAAAGTCGCTTTGATCAAGTAGAGGCTGAAGAGAGCCCATGATAGATAGAAGTTGTATACTGATGTGAAGCAGACTGATGTGCAGTTCACTATGGGAGAGCATGTGTTTTTGAAAATCCGACCGCTTTGAGCTATATCTAAGAACAGAGGAAAGCTGAGTCCCCAATATGTGGGTCCATTTGAGAAGTTAGAACAGATTGGTGAAGCTGCATACCATTTGGCATTACCCCCTCAATATAGTATGATGAATGATGTTTTCCATGTGTCCAACCTATAGTGATATGTGCAAAATCTGATCCATGTGCTGAGCATTGAACAAATAGAGCTTCAAGGGAAGCTGACATATCCTGAGTCACCTTTGCAGATTCTAGATACCAAGGTGAAAGAACTCAGATGTAAGAATATAGAGATGGTAGAGGTTCTTTGGAAGCATCATGGAGAGAATGAGGCCACATGGGAGCTGAAGTTGGACATGGAAAAAGCATATCCTAACTTGTTTGTTTCATAGCTGAATTTTGTGGGCAAAATTCTTATAGGGGGGAGGATGTTATAACCTCTATTTTCATAAGTTTGGGTTGAAATGTAATTTCTCCATTAAAGATTTATGAATATGAAAATTGTATGATTTGAATTCTTTGTATGGATTTCTTTGCTAAATGTATTCTATATATATGGCTCTATGGGCCTTGTTGCTTAATGGGCCCAATATCAAAAGGGAATAAAAGATGAAAAGAAATCCTTAATAATGGAAATTGAAATTATATTAATGAGGGTGGTAGAAACACCTAGAATGATAAGAGTTTGCTCATCACGAGAGGATTTTGAATCCCTAAGGTTTCTTGAGTTACAAGGAATCCAAAGAAAGGGTATAAAAGTAAAAAAGAGAGAAAATATGAATAAATTATGCCTTAATAAGTGTTAACTTGTATATGAATAAAACACCTCTTTCCTTTCGAGTTTGGGACTCAAATTTGGTGTAGGAGTAGATATTATCAACCCAAAGTTTACCTTAAAATTTGGATGAAAATAGATAAAAGAATAAGGAGTTATGAATTTTATAAGATTTCATAAAGTGATAAGGTTTCAAAAAATGTCACAGTTATTTATCCTTATTTTCGAATTTTGGTTTATGCGGGTGGCACGACAGCCGTTGGATCTGAGATCCAACGATGGCTGTATTGTTGCCTACCTCGAATCTGATTGGGAAACTGGGAGGATTTCCTCTCCACTCTCCCTGTGACTCAGTATACGAGAAGTTCTAGAAAGTGGCCCCCTACGTTCGGGAGATCTTTTTTAGTCCAACCTGCCTGGGTTTCGGGGGGTTTTGTGGTGTAACAAAGAAGTCCCCAAACCTACAAGAGACTGATGGACACCCTATTTGTAGGGGAGGGTTCTGAGCATCGCCAACAATCTTGCAACTCACCCTCATGCAACCGGAGCACAAAGATGATTATCGCGACACACTGAATTTGAAGAAACACACTGATCTTCCACATCGTCATAGAGAAACCATCACCAGAGGGAGTTCAGTTTGGGTTCAGTGAAGGGAAGGCGATAAGGAGGAATTGACGAGCCGATCAAGTTCGGGAGGGGTTGAAGAAGCCAATGGAGGTCCTAGCTTGTGTGCCGAGGCCGTAGATCATGAAGTCAACCTGTGGGTTGACCACCAGTTCATGCGAGCAGAGGATCGAAGGTAGAAGACGACGACCCTAGGATTTTATGCCTTTGCCCTCGCATCAGTAGTATAGAGGTAAGGGTTCTTTTAGTCTTTTCACATTTCTTTTGAGTAGGCAAGGAGCGTGGCTTTGTTGGTCCTGGTGCTGACACGGCACATGCCAATTGGCTCACGCCCGACCCCGCTGGTGCAACTCGGAGGAGTCGAAAGGGACGTGTGTCAATCCCTGATTGGCCAGAACGATATTAATTAGGAAAATTGATATCTAATTAATGGTAGGTTGTATGAGAACATGTTATATATAAAAATTCATCAAAAAAATGTGCAGGATCCAATAAAAATAGAATCAAGGAATGATATCATTCGTAGTTATAAAAGTGCATTAAGTTACCCATGTTAATATATTGAACTATGATAAAACACTAATTTTGATAGAAAATTAGTTTTAATGGCTTGATTAGGTTATTTTGAGTTATGGCAACCTATTGAGAATAAAAAGAAGAATTAAATTTGAAAAGATGATAATATGTTTGTTTTAGGGTTTTATACACATGAATATGCAATAATGAACTTAGAAACCCTAATTTAGGGTTAATGATTTTTAATGTGGTATAATTCAAAATTCATCATAGGGAAGTGATACTAAGATGATCCTATACCTATTAGGAAGATGTTAACAAGCTAATTAGGGTTATCACTTAGTTTTGCTGTTTTTAAGGTTTTGTAGTTATAATGGTGAAAAGTTGTGGATAAACCATAATGAAACCCTAATCTAGATTAGAAACCCTAGGAAGAAATTTCAAGTCAATTAAATCGATTCTTGAAAAGTGTGTAGTAAATAGGTTACATATGCTTTTCAGGATTCTGTGATAGTGTGGTTGAATTACTTGCTTGGATTGGATTGCTTGACTAGAATTGCTTGTTGCTTGTGAAATCTACTGATCAGGTATGTGGTTAAATTATGAGTAATCGCATTATGTTTCACGACGTTTCTCGAGGATTTATCGATTTCAATGAAAACTATACTGCTTGGATGTTTCATTATTGCAATATTTATAGTGACTATGTGTATAACAATTTAAGTATAAGTGTGACTGTCTCAAACATACATACCATCTCTGGATGTATGATGCACGACCAAGCCCTGGAGGGAAGGTCTAGAGTGGTCAAGCCCCGGAGGAAAGACTAATGGGCACCCATAGAGGTGACCCCATGCACCAAGCTCAGGACGGAGAAGGTGGCCATAATGTCCCTTGCAAGGACTAAACCCTAAGAGAGGGTATCCCAAAGTATGAGTAAAAGTGGTGGAGAAGTCACATTGAAAATGTAATTGTGCATTGTTAACAACTACTTGATATGATTAGGTTGTTAGAACTTATGTGCAATATTTTGTTTGTCCTCACATACCAGTATATTCATTTATACTGACCGTATTTTTTTTCCGGCATTTTAGGTAATATCTAAAATTGGACAAACAGTAAAGTGGCACATGTGAAGAATAAAGTTAAAATAATAAAGGAGGATTTAGGTATATAAAATTCTACTTCGGGTAAAATTTCCAGTTACCTAATTTTTGAAGGTATGTTAAAAGAAAAATTTTGTTCCCATTTTTAGTTTAGTCTTTAGTGGAATTTATTAATTATTTCTGATTAATTGCAAAACGACTGATCCTATTCGGGATAACGCCTCTGACTTCTTGGTCTCCCTTAATTGGGGGTTACCGGGAAGAGGGATTGTTACACTTTTTTTGTCTCTGGTTTAGGATCTGAGTTGGTGGGAGGGGTGTGGTTTTAGATTAGTTTTTATAAATTTGTGAGGGAAACTCCTTTCACATTTTCTAGATCACTAGATTCCTTAATTGCTCATGCCTTGATGCTTATTTGCAATTTGAATCCTCAAAAACCCTATTGGGATATAGAGATAGAGAATTTTGTAATCTTATCTAGGTTTATTGCACAATTGTCCTTCAATTTAAAATAACATGTTTTGATTGTCTTGGTACTTGAAATCATTTTTCCTAACCCTATCTTCTATCTCCTTGCTCAATTTGGATTACATTTTGTGCTCTAAATTGGAGTCTTTTTTAGTACCAGAAAATGATGAGATAGGAGTGGTTCATACGACCAATATGTAGATGACAAAAATGCATTAAACCTTGGTTTTCATGCCTACATTAGCCACATTGTCCCTAATTGTAATTAATTCATTATTTGGTTGTTTATCATATGTTAAAGATATAATTTCTTAATTAGGAATTTTGGTATTAATAGGAACCTATTATATTAATTCACCATTTCTTTGAAACTCAGTTCAAAAACAAAAGTGGTTGTTTATTTAATTCTAGATCAATATAATGCCTATGTGTAACATATATAGGAAAACTATGATATTCTGAAACTAGGTTTAGACATACTAAGGGGTTGTTCATATGAGTCCAATACTGGTTAGACAAGTCCATCCATCTTAAGTGGTATGAGAATGGGTTAGAATATTTTATAAAACAAGTTTATACATGCAAATATTTGACAGTTAAAAAATATATGTTCAAATATGTGCATTCTCACTTTTGTATGCACCCACATACACATTATAGAAAGATATGTTGGGAAATTTGGCATCAGATATGGAAATGGAAACACAAAATTTACTTGTGATATTCTACGCTCAACAGTAGATCGTCTCAATAACAATGAGATAGGAAAGAAGGTTGCAAGACATATACCTAGTCCTAGAGTAAGTTCAGCGACAATGCTAGATGCAGTGTGCTACTTCGTCGAGTTGCACCTTAATGGTTGTCGTTGTCATTCTCCTGGTCTAGCATCATGGATGGCAGTTGATGGTGTCCTCCTAGCTGTAGCAGAGCCTCCTCGCCTCTAGAATAGTCCACGTGGACCACCGGGAACTCCTGTCATTCTAGATGAACGGACAAGGAGTTATCCCATCTAATTGTTGTGGTTGCATCAACTTGCTCTCCCACAATTTTTCTCCCTTATTATTCCTCCCTTTGATGGGTAGAGCTTATTGGGGATCTCTTAGTTACCACATCAAGAGAATACAAAAATTGTCAGACTAATTGATGTATCTGGGAAGCCCCCAATACCCCTATATTTATAGGAGGGTCAAGGTTCCTTATCTGAGAGTGAGTCAAAGGGGACGTAATTCAATAACTTTTTGCAACCTGCGAGTGAAGAAATAGATGGTTCATAGGTGATCCGATCGGTTGGAAAGCATGCCAATCAGTTCAACCCTTGAATCGATCATTTCATCATGTTACCCAATCACAATTGTTTTGGCAATTAATATTCAATTAATGCACAACATGGTGTCAACATCAATCCATGATCCAATCTCATTGATCAACCAAATGGCTAGTTCACAGCCTGAGTCGATCAGTTCATGCACCTTAGTCAATCGATTCACTTGATGAACTGGTAATTTTAGGGTGCAAATTACCAATGTTGTTTCAATTGAATACCTAATGCTTGAGTAATCAAGTTTAAACATCATTCATAAATGAACTCCTATTCCAAGTGCATTCCTATGGGTCTGACCCAATAGGTCCTAAATTACATTGGCATTGAATGTCTGTAACTAATCATGACATAATAAGAAATGAGTGGTATCTAGAAAGACATCATTGCTACCCAAGTAATTTGCAAAGTTGGAGAACAACTTCAACCTACAATCTGTGATTGGTGTTATAATGATTGTATACTTCCTTTGTCTATGATATCCAAATTGACCTTGAGGGATGGAATCATCATCCTCTCCAACGTTTAGTCCATGTTCCTTGAACATGAGCAGACTGTGTGAGCATCACATATTGATTCACATGTGCATGACCATGCTTTTATCAGTCTTGCATATCAAGTGGCTAGGACATCAAACTCCTGTAGGAGGGCCAAATCCCATCTACATCTTTCAAAGTCATTCCCAATGTTTTATAATGCATTTGAGAATCACCTTTATGGCAACCCTTACTCAAGGTCACCGTTGATGTTGACAGTACATAAAACAACATGAGATGAGTATAGTGGTCTTAGGTCTAAGAACCATAATCACCACCATCACTATGAGAGTTGATTCTGATTACGATTCTATGGTTTCCATGTATCATTCTCAAGATGGGACTATCTGATACACTATTCTCTAACAAGTACCTATGTATTTGGTTTGATATCACACATCATGACTAATGATATTTTGTCATCAACCCACACACTCTAGTCTCAAGTGTTATTATTGTCTATCAACCTTCCATAGTAACAACTGACTATGGACATAATAGGAATTTATATACTAATGACATCTGTATGATCTCATTGTTTTGGTCCTCAACCTGAAGAAATACGTCATTGAGTAGTATCATTCTTTAGACATTTATTAAGTAGCATCATTATCTCATAACTGAATAAAAACAGAACAAAATTGGAAGATTGGGTTTATTATTAATCAAATCATTTATAAGTTATGCCATTACAATTATCCTATGATTGTCTCTCTGGGCATACATACCAACAGTCTCTGAATTGTACTTAGATCCGATCACTCATCAACTTGATATCCAAATGATCAAACATGACCATCATGCTTCTACTGTGATAGTGATTTTGTCATGGGGTCTGCAATATTGCTTTCAGTAGGCACTCTACAAATCTCCACATCTCCTCATTGTATATTCTCTCATATGAGATGGAACCTATTTTGTATGTTCTTGGAACACTGATGCGATATGGGTTTGTTATCTTGTGTAATAGATCCATTGTTGTCATAATATAGCTCAATTTCATCGACGATGCTTGGAACCACCCCATGATCTGAAATGAACTTATTGATCCATATAGCTTCCTTTACTACATTGGATGCAACATTATACTCAACCTCTGTTGTACAATCTGCAACCTTCGCTTTCTTGAAACTCTTCCATCTTACATCACCATTGTTGAGGAAAAACACAAATCCTGATTGTGATTGATAATCATCTTTATCAGTTTCAAAGCTCGCATCTGTATAACCTTTTACCACCAATTCTTCCTCACCACTATAGACAAGGAATTGATCCTTATTTCTTCTCAAGTACTTCAGGATTTTCTTCACGGTCATCTAGTGGGAATTACTAAGATCTGACTGATATTTGTTCATCATGCTCAAGGCATATGATACATCGGGGCTAGTACATAACATTGCATACATGATAGATCCAATTGTAGATGCATATGGAGTCTCATTCATGTTTTCCCTTTCTTCATAAGATTTCTGACATTGAGCTGTACAGATAGTAATGCCATGAGACATGGGTAGGTTGCTTCTCTTTGATTTCTCCACGTTGAACCTCTTCAACACTTTGTCAATATATGTGCTCTAACTTAGTCTTAGAAGCCTTCTAGATCTATCTCTATAGATCTTGATTCCTAAAATATGGGATGCTTCTTGTAAGTCCTTCATAGAGAATGTATTTCCAAGCTAAGTCTTACCATCTCTAAAGTAGGGATGTCATTTCCCATCAATAGTATGTCATCCACATACAATATGAGGAATATAATCATGATCCCACTATCCTTCTTGTAAACACCTGGTTCATCTTCATTTTAACTAAAGCCAAGCTCTTTGATGATTTCATCAAATCAGAGATTCCATCTCTGAGATGCTTGCTTCAATCCATATATTGACCTTTGTATCTTACAAACTTTATTTGCATCCTTTGGATTTATAAAACCCTCAGGTTCTATCATATGCACATCCTCAAGAAGATTCCTGTTAAGGAATATGGTTTTAACATCCATCTTCCAAATCTCATAGTCATGGTAAGCTTCATTGGCAAGCATGATCCTGATGGACTTAATCATGGCAACTGGACAAAAGGTTTTGACATAGTCAACACCTTGAGCTTACTTGAAACCCTTTGTAACCAATTGACATGAACAAGTCTATACATTACCATCTATGTCAGTCTTCTTCTTAGAGACCCACTTGCTCCCTATGGGTTTTACCCCTTCTAGTAGATCAACCAAGGTACATCCCTTGTTGGTGTACATGGATTACATCTTAGATCTCATGGCTTCAACCAAGGTACATCCCTTGTTGGTGTACATGGATTCCATCTTTGATCTCATGGCTTCTAACCACTTCCTAGATTCTGATCCCTCAAAAACTTCTAGGTTGGTATTTATCTCATCATCAATGACCAATTCATTGCCTTCTTGAGTCAGAAGATAACCATATCTTTTTGGATCAAGGCATCTCCTACTAGATTTGTGAGGTTCCTATGTTACTTGAGGAATTTGAGATTCCAAAATAGTTTGTAAATCTCTATGTTCCCCCTGTACCTCTACAAGTTTACTGCTTTCTTGTTGGTCCCAAACTTCTTCGAGTTCTTCTTTCCTTCCAAAGATTGCTTCAGAAATGAATTCCCTTTCTAGGAATGCAACATCCCTGGCAACAAACACTTTGTTGTCAGTTGGGTTATACATGTGGTATCTCTTGGTTTCCTTGAGATATCCAAACAAATAACATTTATCAGACCTAGGGCCAAGATTTTAAGGAAACATTTTCTTAACATAAGCTTCACATTCCCAAATCCTCATAAAAGAGATTTCAGGATGCTTCCAAGTCCATATTGTTGGTATGTATGCCCTAAGAGCCAATCATGGGATGATTGGTGGGATACATTAAGATTGATTTGATAAACATCAAAGGCAAGCTTGCAATTCTTTATGGTTCAGTCATATGAGATAAAGATAGAACATATTGAATGTGTAGAGAATGATAGTACTCAATGACGTATGCTTTCAGGTTCTGGACCTGAACGATGAGATCATACAGATGCTAAGATTTGTGCATTCTTATCATGTCCCTAGTCAGATGTGGATGTCATTGTGGAAGGTAGATAGACAACAATGACATACAAGACTAGATTGTGGTGTTGGTTGATGACAGAATCTCATTAGTCATGATATGGAGATATCAAACCAAACACATTGGTACTTGTTAGAGAACAAGTGTACCAGATACACCCACCATGAGTTTGACACATGGAACCATGACATGGTAGTCACAGTCAGTTCTCACAGTGATGGTGGTGAGTGTGATTCTTTGACCTAAAATCACTATACTCAACACATGTCATTGGGTACACTTTGACATCACCAAACGCAATCCTGAAACATGGGTTGTTATAAAGGTGATGATTGGGTGGCTTTGACACATGGGGCTTTTGAGGGGTGAGTGATAGATATGGGATTTGTCCCTCCTGAGGGATTTTGATATCCATGGCCACTTGATGAGTAGGATTGAGATAGGCGTGAGCATGCATGTGTGAATCAATATGTGATATTGATATCACACATATCTCCTTCAATCTACTATGAGATCAAGAAAATGAATGAACGTTGACAGGATGACTGTTCCATGCCTTGAGTTCATTCGGGATATCAGTGACAAAGGAATTATACATTCATTGTAACATCATTCACGGATTATAGGATTGAAATTTGTTCTCCAACTTTCTATTTCACTTGGGTAGCACTGATGTGCGACTAGGCACCGCTCTTTGCTTGTGAAGTCATAAGTGTTATGGACTTTCACTGCCTACGTGAAATGGGCCTGTAGGGTCACACACATAGGATTTAACCTGGAAGAGGAGTTTATCCACAAACGATGTTTAGATTGATTACTAAAGGAGTTTAGTAGTTCAATTAAATACTCAATCAATTGATAGCTCAAAATCATTGTGGCGACAAAATGTTCGAATAAAATGTTATTAACTAATTTGAATCAATGCGGAAGCGATTGTTAGCAGTAGAATTACTGAAAATCACTAAAAATTAAAACCATTTATCAAGTGATCCATTCACTAGAAAACTCTTTCATTTAGAACCAAAGTAAAACATTACATCCTGGTTCATATATATACATATCCTCCATCATTGCCCAAAATCTCAGATCGAAGTATCAAAACACTAACTCCTAGGACCTGAGAGTACAGAGATGACCATAGGACTATCTACACACAAAACTAGACAACCAATGTCTCCACCTGTTGGATCACTGCTATCCCTATGACTACTGCTGCTGCACTTCGCTTGAAGAAGAGTTTCTTCCTTGTCATCTGTGTCTACCTAAAAATGTTGAATCCCACGGAGGTGAGACAATAATAAAAATTGCCCTAGCGAGAGATATAACTCTCTGCCAAAAAATTGTCATTGTAGTTTAATATAAATAAACTGAGCAGTGGAATAATATAAGTCAGTAGCAGATGAATCAACATCTATGCAGACTAGAGCAACATTCTTATGCAATTATCTCAATATAAACTGATTAAACAGCATGTATCATATTCAATATGAATTAATGGAACATAAGTACATTTCTATATCAAGGCATGCTAAACAGTAAAGCATCATTCAGTGTTTCTTATATTTCAATCTTAAGCAAATACGCTACATGGCTGATTACATTTTATAAATAGATTTAAGCTCTGAGGAGATGAGGTATACCGCTCATACTCCAACCGACCATTTCTAGAATCAAAATCGGTACCACAAATAGGTCAATGGAAGAGTCGGATTCCCATGACCTCCCACATCCTGGTCAGCACAGGACTACAAGCAAGACTGTGTCGACTGCTCAAATAGCTTTCCATGGTATACTGGAACTTTGCTATAGAGTTACATGATCAACTGCACTCTCATCGGTAATTGAGAGCATTAATGTTTGTCTCCATCGATCCGACATAAAATAACATTGGGAGATTAATGATACATCCATCCCAACCATCAGGAGATTTATGATACATCTATCCTGACACATGAAGGATTGAGGGGTTTAGTGTTTACGCTCTCTCAATCTCTTCACCCGGACGTAAGGATATTTTCTCCCATTCACCCCCACATATTCAAAATATGTGAATTCCAGGAATTCCATAGAAAACCTATTTTACCATCACCAATTGCTGATGATGATGGATCTATGGTTAGAGCACTACATGAACAGTTTTCTCTTGGTTAGTTAAGTACATTTTCATATTCTTTTAGCATCAAGCAAGTTTTCAATCAAAGCTTACTATAACAATGCTATGATGAAGCATATAGTAAATTCATCAATTACTTGACAATATTAAAAAGGTATTGGGGACTCAATCCCTTATTTCAAAACTGGGAATTCTCATCCATTCCAGTTTCATCACCATAATCATATGGCCTTGGGTATTTAAACCCTTGATTCATCATTAAGCATTGTTACCACATTTCAAGGTAACCATCACCTTTAGGTCAACTAACCAAGGCAAACATGATACTTGCTATTACAAGCATCACACATGGTACTTGAGGCTCATTAACTATCTTGTTACCTCTTACCAAGCAACAAGGTATATTATGGCACTCAAGGTACAATCACAATAGTGAATTAAACATCATAGCTCATACCTAACCATGATCATCATTTCAACATGCCTGCATGGTTAGCACAGATAATAACAATGATATCAATTACATAACAGAACCGTGCTCAAGAAATACGAATTCACTATTCATGGGTAACACCACTACTCACTTACCAGGGTTAGGGTTTCCCAATTTATGTCATATGAGGATAATCATCTCATTTCCACATTTTAGATATGGTTTATCACCATACTGCCCAAGATTAGGGTTCATTAAGCATTACATAGTGTCACCCCAGATTTGGGCTTCTCAGAACATCAAACATCAATGTTTCTCATGAAACCACCTTTAATTAGGGTTTCACAACAAATTTACCCAATGAAAGGATTCATAATCAATAATCGACCATTAGGGTTTACTATTCATCCCAATTAGGGTTTCATGATTCATTTCCCAAAATTAGGGTTTACTATTCATCCCAATTAGGGTTTCATAGTTCATCACCCACAATTAGGGTTTCACAAATCATTACCCTAAGTTCATGTCACATCATTCTCCTAGTTTAGGGTTTTACTGAAACTTGCCCTAAATTATGGTTTGAGTTCATTAATCAACTCAATTAGGGTTTTATGATCTCTTTATCAAGGATCATGTGCTAATTGTATATCACATCACTTTGAATGTTTAGGCTTAATTGCTACATGATTATCATTCATGTATACATCTTTCTCTCTCATCCTACTCAGGATGTTCACTACTCAATTCTTGATTACATTGAGCCTATTCTTCATTCAAACACATGCATTTAGGGTTAACATGATGTATTGAACTATTACATCATTATAAATTAATGATCAATCCCACTAAGGGTATCATTCATCTAAGTAAATTATGTCTCCATATGGTTTAATCAATTGAACCTTCAATTATATGAGGTATTCAAATAAATTGACCAACTGAACCTTCAATCACATTAAGTGATCAATTGGATTAACCCATTGAATTTTTAATTGCATTAGGTATCCAATTGGATTGACCCTATTGGACTTCAATTAAATGAGATATCCAAATGGATCAACCATGTTGATCTTCAAAAGATCTGATTTCATAAGCCCTAAACAATCTTGGTTCTCATAATCCAATTGATAGAAAACCATTTGAGCAAATTGTTCTTGAAACCGATTAAACAAAACATGTGTTGAAACCGTTTGCACTTTGGGTCTCCAAACGGTTTGAGACCGTTTGGTCCCAAATGGTATTCAGACCGTTTGGACTCAAACAATCTTGAGACCGTTTGGGATCAAATGGTCTTAAGACCGTTTGGTCCAAACCATCTCAAAACCAAATGGACCAAAAAGTCCTTTCAACACATAAACGATTCATGATTCCAATGGATGAACCAATATTAATTGAATCCCTGATTTCTCTTATCACTTGAACAATTGCATCAACCTTAAATTAGACCATCAAATAAGGTTTTGAACCCAATTGATCTAGGATTTCCACTCAAGAACCTTCAATTAGGGTTTTGAAATCGAGTAACCATCAATGTTCAACATTGTGGAATTGATTCAATTGAAAACCATGAGTTATCATCCAATTATGAAATGACCTGACCTCAAACGGTCTTGAGGTCATTTGGATGACCTCCAAATGGTTTTGAGACCGTTTTCCCATCATATCATCAAAATCCAAGTCAACCAATTAAGGTTTGGATCATTGGATTGATCACCAAATCAGCAATTGATTACACTCCAACTTAGTGTCTTTGGATCTTCAATTGCTTAACCATACTCAACCCTAGACCTCCAAACGGTCTTGGGTGACCTCCAAACGGTCTTGAGACCATTTGGATGAGCTCCAAATGGTCTTGAGACCGTTTGGCTCATCCAAGCCTTGGATTCTAGTGAAACTTCATCAAGGTTTGGTCTATTGAGTCAATCAACAAATCAACAATTGATTGCTTTGTAACTTGGTAACTTTGGACCTTCAAATAGACAACCATACTTAACCCTAGACCTCCAAACGGTATTGGGTGATACTCAAACAGTCGTGAGACCGTTTGGGTGATCCCCAAACGGTCTTGAGACTGTTTGGGCTAATCAACCCAAAAAGTCAAATCGATCAAGTTGAAAAGCAGCACTTAAATCGATTAGGGTTTGCCTAACTGATTAGCCTTCAACTCATGATTCCTATGGAATTAATTAACCAAATTTGGTGAGTCGTTAACCAACATAATTATCATCAACTTTCCCAAACGGTCAACCTTGGTCAACCCTCCCAAATGGTTTGAAACCGTTTAGTTTCAAACGGTTTGATGAAAATGTTTGCTTTCAAACGGTTTGATGAAACCGCATGAGCAACTTGATGAAACCGATTGGAATAGGGATTTCTTGGGAAAGGTGTCTAGGATGATGTCATAATCGTATACCTTCGTCTCTGCAACTCCTAATGCATCTGATTTCATGGATTTACCAATTACAACAAGCAATTAATCAAAAAGATGAAGGAATCAACGAAATTGCAAGATTGATAGTTGAATAACAATGTAGAAGGGTTCAAGTTATAAAACCCACCTTAAAATCTGATCCCAAGCTCCAAGCTTCACGGATCCAATGGTGGTTGAAGCTCTAGAAACCTCCCAAGGTCGTTTCTCAAGCTTTTGGAGTAAAAGGATCGGCTAGGGTTGAAGATGGAGTGAAGAAATGAAGAAATCATGTATTGTTTTATGATTTTCACCATGAAATCATGAAGAACGAAGGTCAAAGGCTTACCAACAGGTTGGGGACGTGCTCCCTGCTGTTCTTAGCCTTCTTGGTCGGTTTTACAAGCAAGGGGAAGAAAGGAATAAAAAAAGACCCTTAGGTGGGTTGGAAAAGGCTATTTTATAAGAAAATTGATGAAAGAGAAAACATCTTTATAAAAATCAATTAATTCCAAAAATAGTACCACCTCTTCCTCCTTGGTTTGCTTGTGTACAAAGGAAACTCAAAGCCACCGAACTCCCTTCCATTATCCATGGATTAAGGGAAAAGAAATTAAGCACCTCAATCCATTATAATATCAATATGTCTTTTTGAGTGGGAATTCTTTTCTTTATAATAAGGTGAGTGGAATTTCACCTAATTAAGATATTTTCGATCCTTGTAAGCTCAAGGACGGTCAAACATACATCTGAATTCCACCATTTTAATTTTGGTTGAAGGCCCTTCAATTATTTTATTTATTTTTGCATTAATGTTTCCATTATGCTTAAATCTTGATTATTTTAATATCAAGATTCTCTCTCCTTCAACTTAATTCAAATGAGGCGCCCCTCTCATTTTCTTTGCTCCATATGATGTCAATAAACATTAGGGACCTTTTTGAAGTGGTAAATCACATATGGCACCCTAGGTTTTGGGTAAATTGCACATTAAGGTTATAATGCACAAACATTGCTTTATCAACTTTTTCTTGGTATTTAGGCTATCACATGCCATACCTTTGCATCATCTTCACTCTCATGATGCTTCAACACATGAGGAACATGTTATCATGCACAATTTGCAATTAAACCCCTCAACTTTGGTAATTTGCACTTTAGTCCAAAACAAGCAAAATATTGATTTCAACAATATTCAAAAAGGACTAAAATTGTAATATAAATTCCTCTTGAGCCCTAAATACTTTTCAAAAGATAAGAGCATGCATATAATTACTCTCATTATGAAAAACACCTAGGGTCACTTCATAACCCAGGTCAGGGATGTTACAAGTTTATCCACCCCTTACAATGATTTCGTCCTCGAAATCATCAACAAAACATTAAGAGAAAAGAGTAGGATATTTCCTTCTCATCAGCCTCCCAGCTACCATAGCTGACACAAGACATGTGGGAAGAATCTTTCTATCTCCCTGAAAGATCCATGTGTTACCACCATCAGTGAACACAGCTTGCTTGGAACTACAATATAAGACAACCTTATACTTCTCTAAGGTGTCCATCCCAAGGATTATATCAAAACCCTACATCTCAAGTGGTATAAGATCCACTTGAATGCGGTAATCAGAAAAGACAAGATTGCAGGGAGAACACACTTCCCGCAATACTGCAGATCCCATCAAAGGTGTCTCCAACATCAAGCTATCTACTCTATGACTAACAATCATATTGCAGTCATCAATCACTTCTCGAGTGATAAAAGAGTGTGTAGCACCCAGATCTATTAACATAGATATGAAGCAGGATAAACACATATCAGAATTAAAGTAATTCCATCTAACCTGTCACAACCTGAGGGTTGACTACTGCTTCAGGCTGGTTCATAGCATAGAACCTAGCCGTCACTTGTTGTTGACCTTGTGCTTGATTGTTAGGTGTCGAAGAACCGGCTTGGGACGCTGGTTCACGTCCTCTAACACCACTTCCAGGTTGTTGCCTCTGAGAGCCCTACTGACTCTGCCTCAGTTGCTGGGTCATACTCCTGACTTTCTCAGGATAGTCTCTCACCAATGGCCTTCCTTTCTACATCTATAACAGGTTATGTTCCTCCTCGGTGGTCTAGGTGGTCCTGTTACTGACATAGAGGCTGAACTGTGAGCTTCCTTTGGTGGTGTAGGCACAAAATACCTTGGTTTCTTGAAACTCCCAGCACTCTGCCATTGAAACTGTGGGTATTCCTTCTTACCCTTAGTCTGTCGCTTCTCAATTACAGACCTCTCTATGCATCTTATAGATTCCACAAAAGTTGCAAACCTCTCCCGGTTCTACAGAGTAGACACTGGAGTGGTTAATTCAGCGTTCAACCCCTTCTCGAACCGCCGAATTCTTTCCTCATCATTGGATGCCATGTGCGGACAAAATCGCAACAACTCCATGAACCTAGCCTCATACTCGCTAATGTTCATAGGTCCTTGTTTAATTCTCTCAAACTGGGATATCTTCTCATCTAGATACGTCTTGGGAAAGTATCTAAGGACAAATTCACATCTGAATTCATCCCATCCAATCACAACTCTAGGTTTTTTGCCCTCCTCAAAGGTCCACCAGTGGCCATCACTCCCTTTGAGGAGATATATAGCATGCCTGACCCTCTCATCATCAGGAATCATGAGGATTCTGAAGGCTTTCTCCAACTCAATCAACCATAGGTCAGCATCTGTTGGATCAGCTGTACCAGCATACTCTAATGCTCCTACCCTCATCAGCCTTTCAAAGGTCTTGCCGACACCATGTCTTTCATCATGGGGTGGTGCCCTGGGTGCAGGTACTGGCATTCTATCCGTCATGTGGGTCATAGCTGCCATAAACTGCCCGAACATAGTCTGAAAGGCTGGGTTCCCCATATCAGCTGGGTTGAACTGGGGTTGTTCAGGTACAAGTTCCTCCCTGTCCTGGTCTCTTCCACCTCTTACTGGTGCAGCAACACTGCTCTCAGCAGCATGTTCTTCGTGTGATCCAAAAATCCTTAGTTCTTCTTCTCCTATATGAGTCGAAGACACTATCAGATAAATTGGAAGACACTTAGAACAAACTCAACTACCTTAATCCTATGTCTCTGTAGACTCAGCGAACCTAGAGCTCTGATACCACTTAATTGTGGCGACAAAACGTTCGATTAAAACGTTATTAACTAATTTGAATCAATGCGGAAGCGATTGTTAGCAGCGGAATTACTGAAAATCACTAAAATTTAAAAC
The DNA here is from genome assembly GCA_963693085.1 of Alisma plantago-aquatica. Lineage (NCBI taxonomy): Eukaryota > Viridiplantae > Streptophyta > Magnoliopsida > Alismatales > Alismataceae > Alisma > Alisma plantago-aquatica. Next base: position 19,914,228 of record OY856413.1, read on the forward strand.
CATTTATCAAGTGATCCATTCACAGGAAAACTCTTTCATTTAGAACCAAAGTAAAACATTACATCCTGGTTCATATATATACATATCCTCCATCATTGTCCAAAATCTCAGATCGAAGTATCAAAACACTAACTCCTAGGACCTGAGAGTACAAAGACGACCATAGGACTATCTACACACAAAACTAGACAGCCAATGTCTCCACCTGTTGGATCACTGCTGTCCCTGTGACTACTGCTGCTACATTTCGCCTGCAAAAGAGTTTCTGCCTTGTCGTCTGCATCTACCTAAAAATGTTGAATCCCACGGGGGTGAGACAATAATAAAAATTGCCCCAACGAGAGATATAACTCTCTGCCAAAACATTGTCATTGCAGTTTAAAATAAATAAACTGAGCAGTGGAATAATATAAGTCAGTAGCAGATGAATCAACATCTATGCAGACTAGAGCAACATTCTTATGCAATTATCTCAATATAAATTGATTAAACAACATGTATCATATTCAATATGAATTAATGGAACATAAGTACATTTCTGTATCAAGGCATGCTAAACAGTAAAGCATCATTCAGTGTTTCTCGTATTTCAATCTTAAGCAAATACGCTACACGACTGATTACATTTTACAAACATATTTAAGCTCTGACGAGATGAGGTATACCGCTCATACTCCAACCGACCATTTCTAGAATCGAAATCGGTACCATAAATAGGTCAATGGAAGAGCCGGATTCCCATGACCTCCCACATCCTGGTCAGCACAGGACTACAAGCAGGACTATGTCAACTGCTCAAATAGCTTTCCAGGGTATACTGGAACTTCACTATAGAGTTACAACGTCAACTGCACTCTCATCAGTAATCGAGAGCATTAATGTTTGTCTCCATCGATCTGACATAAAATAACATTGGGAGATTAATGATACATCCATCCCAACCATCTGGAGATTTATGATACATCTATCCTGACACATGAAGGATTGAGGGGTTTAGTGTTTACTCTCTCTCAATCTCTTCACCCGGAAGTAAGGATATTTTTGCCCATTCACCCCCACATATTAAAATATGTGAATTCCAGGAATTCCATAGAAAACATGTTTCACCATCACCAATTGCTGACGATGATGGATCTATGGTCAGAGCACTACATGAATAGTTTTCTCTTGGTTAGTTAAGTACATTTTCATATTCTTTTAGCATCAAGCAAGTTTTCAATCAAAGCTTACTATAACAATGCTATGATGAAGCATATAGTTAATTCATCAATTACTTAACAATATTAAAAAGGTATTGGGGACTCAATCCCTTATTTCAAAACTGGGAATTCTCATCCATTCCAGTTTCATCACCATAATCATATGGCCTTGGGTATTTAAACCCTTGATTCATCATTAAGCATTGTTACCACTTTTCCAGGTAACCATCACCTTTAGGTCAACTGACCAAGGCAAACATGATACTTGCTATTACAAGCATCACACATGGTACTTGAGGCTCATTAACTCTCTTGTTACCTCTTACCAGGCAACAAGGTATATTATGGCACTCAAGGTACAATCACAATAGTGAATTAAACATCATAGCTCATACCTGGCCATGATCATCATTTCAACATGCATGCATGGTTAGCACAGATAATAACAATGATATCAATTACATAACAGAACCCTGCTCAACAAATATGAATTCACTATTCATGGGTAACACCACTACTCCCTTACCAGGGTTAGGGTTTCCCAATTTATGTCATATGAGGATAATCATCTCATTTCCACATTTTAGATATGGTTTATCACCATATTGCCCAAGATTAGGGTTCATTAATCATTACATAGTGTCACCCTAGATTTGGGCTTCTCAGAACATCAAACATCAGGGTTTCTCATGAAACCACCTTTAATTAGTGTTTCACAACAAATTTACGCTATGAAAGGATTCATAATCAATAATCCACCATTAGGGTTTACTATTCATCCCAATTAGGGTTTCATTATTCATTTCCCAAAATTAGGGTTTACTATTCATCCCAATTAGGGTTTCATAGTTCATCACCCACAATTAGGGTTTCACATATCATTACCCTAAGTTCATGTCACATCATTCTCCTAGTTTAGGATTTTACTCAAACTTGCCCTAAATTAGGGTTTGAGTTCATTAATCAACTCAATTAGGGTTTTATGATCTCTTTATCAAGGATCATGTCCTAATTGTATATCACATCACTTTGAATGTTTAGGCTTAATTGCTACATGATTATCATTCATGTATACATCTTTCTCTCTCATCCTACTCAGGATGTTCACTACTCAATTCTTGATTACATTGAGCCTATTCTTCATTCAAACACATGCATTTAGGGTTAACATGATGTATTGAACTATTACATCATTATACATTAATGATCAATCCCACTAAGGGTATCATTCATCTAAGTACATAATGTCTCCATATGGTTTAATCAATTGAACATTCAATTATATGAGCTATTCAAATAAATTGACCAACTGAACCTTCAATCACATTAAGTGATCAATTGGATTAACCCATTGAATTTTTAATTGCATTAGGTATCCAATTGGATTGACCCTATTGGACCTTCAATTAAATGAGATATCCAAATGGATCAACCATGTTGATGTTCAAAAGATCTGATTTCATAAGCCCTAAACAATCTTGGTTCTCATAATCCAATTGATAGAAAACCATTTGAGCAAATTGTTCTTGAAACTGATTAAACAAAACATGTGTTGAAACCGTTTGCACTTTGGGTCTCCAAACGGTTTGAGACCGTTTGGTTTGGACTCAAACGGTCTTGAGACCATTTGGGCTCAAACGGTCTTAAGACCGTTTGGTCCAAACCATCTCATAACTGAATGGACCAAAAAGTCCTTTCAACACTTAAACGATTCATGATTCCAATGGGTGAACCAATATTAATTGAATCCCTGATTTCTCTTATCACTTGAACAATTGCATCAACCTTAAATTAGACCATCAAATAGGGTTTTTAACCCAATTGATCTAGGATTTCCACTCAAGAACCTTCAATTAGGGTTTTGAAATCGAGTAACCATCAATGTTCAACATTGTGGAATTGATTCAATTGAAAACCATGAGTTATCATCCAATTATGAAATGACCTGACCTCAAACGGTCTTGAGGTCATTTGGATGACCTCCAAACGGTCTTGAGATCGTTTTCCCATCATATCATCAAAATCCAAGTCAACCAATTAGGGTTTGGATCATTGGATTGATCACCAAATCAGCAATTGATTACACTCCAACTTAGTATCTTTGGATCTTAAATTTCTTAACCATACTCAACCCTAGACCTCCAAACGGTCTTGGGTGACCTCCAAACGGTCTTGAGACCATTTGGATGAGCTCCAAATGGTCTTGAGACCGTTTGGCTCATCCAAGCCTTGGATTCTAGTGAAACTTCATCAAGGTTTGGTCTATTGAGTCAATCAACAAATCAACAATTGATTGCTTTGTAACTTGGTAACTTTGGACCTTAAAATAGACAACCATACTTAACCCTAGACCTCCAAATGGTCTTGGGTGATCCTAATCAACCCAAAAAGTCAAATCGATCACGTTGAAAATCAGCACTTAAATCAATTAGGGTTTGCCTAATTGATTAGCCTTCAAATCATGATTCCTATGGAATTAATTAATCAAATTTGGTGAGTCATTAACCAACATAATTATCATCAACTTTACCAAACGGTCAACCTTGTTCAACCCTCCCAAATGGTTTGAAACTGTTTAGTTTCAAATGGTTTGATGAAACCGTTTGCTTTCAAACGGTTTGATGAAACCGCATTAGCAACTTGATGAAACCGATTGGAATAGGGATTTCTTGGGAAAGGTGTCTAGGATTATGTAATCATCATCTACCTTCGTCCCTACAACTCCTAATGCATCTGATTTCATGGATTTACCAATTACAGCAAGCAATTAATCAAAAACATGAAGGAATCAACAAAATTGCAAGATTGATAGTTGAATAACAATGTAGAAGGGTTCAAGTTATAAAACCCACCGTGAAATCTGATCCCAAGATCCAAGATTCACGGCTCCAATGGTGGTTTAAGCTCTAGCAACCTCCCAAGGTCGTTTCTCAAGCTTTTGGAGTAAAAGGATCGGCTAGGGTTGAAGATGGAGTGAAGAAATGAAGAAATCATGTATTGTTTTATGATTTTCACCATGAAATCATGAAGAACGAAGGTCAAAGGCTTACCAACAGGTTGGGGACGTGCTCCCTGCTGTTCTTAGCCTTCTTGGTCGGTTTTGCAAGCAAGGGGAAGAAAGGAATCGAAAAAGACCCTTAGGTGGGTTGGAAAAGGCTATTTTATAAGAAAATTGATGAAAGAGAAAATGTCTTTATAAAAATCAATTACTTCCAAAAATAGTACCACCTATTCCTCCTTGGTTTTCTTGTGTACAAAGGAAACTCAATGCCACCGAAATCCCTTCCATTATCCATGGATTAAGGGAAAAGAAATTAAGCACCTCAATCCATTATAATATCAATATGTCTTTTTGAGTGGGAATTCTTTTCTTTATAATAAGGTGAGTGGAATTTCACCTACTTAAGATATTTTCGATCCTTGTAAACTCAAGGAAGGTCACACATACATCTGAATTCCACTATTTTAATTTTGTTTGAAGGCCCTTCAATTATTTTATTTATTTTTGCATTAATGTTTCCATTATGCTTAAATCTTGATTATTTTAATATCAAGATTCTCTCTCCTTCAACTTAATTCAAATGAGGCGCCCCTCTCATTTTGTTTGCTCCATATGATGTCAAGAAACATTAGGGACCTTTTGGAAGTGGTAAATCACATATTTCACCCTAGGTTTTGGGTAAATTGCACATTACACCAAAATTAGTTTATAATGCACAAACATTGCTTTATCAGCTTTTTCTTGGTATTCAGGCTATCACATGCCATACCTTTGCATCATCTTCACTCTCATGATGCTTCAACACATGAGGAACATGTTATCATGCACAATTTGCAATTAAACCCCTCAACTTGGGTAAATTGCACTTTAGTCCAAAACAAGCAAAATATTGATTTCAACAATATTCAAAAAGGACTAAAATTGTAATATAAATTCCTCTTGAGCCCTAAATACTTTTCAAAAGATAAGAGCATGAATATAATTACTATCATTATGCAAAACACATAGGGTCACTTCATAACCCAGGTCAGGGATGTTACAATCACAGTGTTCAAGGTGTTGGACCGATTGATTAGAGTATCAGATTGATTGAAACCACAATTGACTGATTTTGCACAGTCTGCACTCCCAACCGATCATCTCATATGATGAACCGACCGGCTCAGCTTGGTGAACCGATCGGCTCAGTTCGTGAGTCGATCGGCTCAGGACATGTTGAACCAACTGGTTCAAGGGTTGAACCGATCGACTCAACTGGTCCAACCGAGCAAGTTGGGAAAGTCAGGTTGGTGAGAAATTTCTCTTCGTTTCACTTGTCCAATTTGATTGGAACAAGGATTGGTATTTGAATCAATTTGAAACAAAATAGGAAAAGTCAAACGTGAACTGACCAGGGCAGTGAACTGACCGGTTCAGGTGTCCCAACCGATCGGTTCAGGTGTGAACTGATCGGCTCAGGTCCCCAACCGATCGGTTCATGATTGAAACGATCGGTTCAGCTGGCGTAGTTGGTTGTTTTGTGGAAAATCTGGAACTCTTCTACTCCTGCTTTAATCCTACATTTCCTGGGATAGAGAACCATGTCCCATGACCCTCCTATATATAGGGGTATTGGGGGCTTCTCAAGTACAACCCAGAACACCAGTTGCTCTGCAAAGTTGTCGTTCTCTCTAGTTGTGGTAACCAGGAGAGCCCGAGCAAGTTCTACTCGATAAGGGAGGCACAACAAGGGAAAGACAACTGCAGAAAAACGACTGGTGGTAGGAGAGTGTGTCGGTGACTAGTACACCGATAGGAGGGTACGACTCCTTCTGGTGCCTTGTGTGACAAGGCGATCGGAGTTCCAGGTGGTCTGTGTGGACTACTACAGAGGCGGGAGACTTCTGCCGCTCGGAGGACAACTGTCAATCCCGACAGTCCTAGTGAGACCAGGAGATGCACAGACCTCGTCCTAGACCAGAGGTGAAGACCGCGCAAGCCGTGAGGTACTGTCGTCGAGCAAGCCTCGGGACAAGGTATGTCTCTACAAACCATCCTTCCTACAGTATAGACGTTGACACAATTCCTCTATACTGGGTTTGGGGAGAAGAAAATTTTGTTTCTGCTGTCTTCTCTATCTCCCCAAAAACCCAACACATATCTCATATGGAGTCTTTTGAACTGATTTAGATGGTACGTGGTTAAGTGTAAACGTTGTGGTTTCTAGAGAATAACTCCAGAAGGAAGTTGGAATATCAACAAAACTCATCATTGATTGCACCATATCTAGCAATGTGTGACTCCTTCTTACTGATACAACCTTATGTTGTGGTGTTCCCAGTGGAGTCCATTGTGATATGAAACTACGGTCTCGCAGAAGGTGCTCAAACTCTTGGCTTAAGTATTCTCCATCTTGATTAGAACAAAGTGTTTTGATACTCCTATCAAATTGGTTTTTTACTTGATGCAAGAAATCCTTGGAACTTTTCAAAAGTTCCTGACCTATGTTTCATCAAGTGAACATAACCATACCTACTGAAGCCATCATTAAAGGTAATGAAGTACTAATACACACCTCTAGCATTTGTTCTAAAAGGATCACACACATCAGTATGTATGTGTCTTAATAGATCACTATCACTCTTACTATTACCAAGGAAGGGGGTATTTTTCATCTAGCCCAACAAACAAGATTCACATGTCTCTATTGATTCAGTATCAAAAGAGTCCAGATAACTGTCTTTATGAAGTCTGGAGATGTGATTCTCGTTGATGTGACTACAATGCCGAAGATATGTTTTTTAGTTGTTGATTTTTAACCTTTTGGTATTTATTTTATAAATATTTTCCTTAAGATCGAATAAATAAATACCATAGGACATTGAGGCACTACCATAAAAGATCTCATCTTTAGAAATAGAGCATTGACCATTATTTATATGAAATTCATATCCATCCCTGTCCATACAAGATATAAAAAAATGTTTCTATTCATAGCAGGTATAAGTTAGCAGTTCTTTAACTCTATTACAAGCCCAAGTGGAAAAAGATAAGTTATAAGTTCTAAATATAGTTGCAACAACTCGTGCTCCATTTGCAACATGCAGTTTGACCTCACCCTTTCATCAAGTCTTACTTCTTTTTAGATCATGAATATTTGAACATATATTAGATCCACATCTGGTATCTAGTAACCAAGATTAAGAAGTAGATAGATTTATCTCAATAAAGTATATACCTAAACTAGAGATCTCTACCCCCTCCTTCTTCTTCCTCAATTCCTCCAGATAGAGAGGGTAATTTTTGTTCCAGTGTCCAAGCTGGTAATAGTGGTGACAATTTCCTCCTATGGTAACTCCTCCTGTTTCCTTTAGTATAGAAAATTTGGGATTTTGTCTAGCTTTAAAACTCTTCTTAGCTTAGCCTTTACCCTAATACTTCCCTTTTGTTCTATTGATCATCATCGCAGACTTGGACTTGTCTTTCTTCATTTGTTCTTTAGCTCTTCTCAACATGCGAAGTAATTCTGACAATGACTTATCAAAATTTATAATGTTGTAGTTCATGACAAACTGATTGTATGACTCTGGCAGTGACTGTATAATCATGTCAACAACCAACTCTTGGCCCAAGGGAAATCCTAGTATCACAAGGTTCCCCACATACCCAATTATCTTGAGCATATGGGGACCAATTGGATCTCCTTCTATCATGTTTTACTTGAATAGTGCCTGTGATACATCATATCTCTCCCATCATGCTTGATCTTGGTACATGTCCTTAAGATGTGTCACCATCTCAATCACATCCATGTCCTCATGTTATCTCTGCAACTCATAGTTCATTGAGCACAACATCAGACATTTGGCATGTACAACATCCTTAGAGTGTTTCTTGTAAGCATATTTGTTAGCCTTTGGTGCATTGGGAGTAGGTTTATTTGTCTCTAGTGTTTCTAGGACATAGAGCTTGTGCTCTTATATGATAAGAATTATCAACATCGTAAACAAATCAAGGAATTTATTCCCATTCAACTTGTCCTTCTCAAGTATCGATTGTAAAGAAAACATGTTGTTTATCGTCATTTAATTCTACAAGAAAAATATGCAATTTAGTCAATACCCTTTTGATTTGATTTGAATAAAATAAAATTTGATGATATTCACTTATGCATGTAATTAACTATCAAAACAACTATTTTTCTAAAATTGATAACCCTCACTTATCAATTCAGAATATTGCATCATACACTCTTCTAGTGATCCAAGATCTATACACTACAACACACATACCCATTAGTGGCCTTTTAGAAATGCCACTGAAAAAAATCCACTAAACAGGTTTAGCGGCATTTTTTGACATTTAAAAAAATGCCTCTAGCACCAATGCCACTAGGAAGATAGTGGCTTAAGTTGTAAAAGCCACTAAAGGTTTGTCTTTAGTAGCTTCGAATAAATGCCACATAAAGGCCACTAAACCATCATTTGGCATTTATAGAAAAGACACTATCCGTCATTTGGCTTTTATAAAAATGCCACTATTTTGTATAATGTTGTTGTATAAAACAATTTTGATTGAATGTAGTGGCTTATGAAAAAAGCCACTGATGACATACTAGTTCTGCATTACTAACTTTTTATGGATTTTAGTCAGTCAACTTGTAGTTCATGATCAAGTATTCTAATTGAATGCCAATTGATGCCGAACACATTCCAGAAGTATTGAACTTTTTTATTTATAATCAAATGACAATTACATGGGGAGGACATTTTACCTTGCCCCTTGTATTGAATACAACAACATCACATATGACTATATATGGTACATATTGTAGACATGAACACTAATTGGATAACAACTCATTTTGCACTTGGAGACCCCCCAAAGGAATACAAACTCATTTTCTTACAAAAACATACAGCTCCATTCTAGCATTCCAAGTAGTTGTGAGCTTCTACAGGAGTAGACCAGCTACACTGCAATGAAGGTTCATCCTTCTTCTCAGCTACATGGATAGCATTATGGCCATATGGTCATCAGATTCCTCAGCAGGTTCTTCCTTCTTCTCTTCCACCTTGGCAGCAGAAGCAGCGGGTGTAGTTGCATAGCATAAAGCAGCAGCAGGGGCAGCAGCAACTGCATGCAAATGTAAGACAAAAACACTTATACCACTAGCATGCTATTAAGATAGTATCAGGGAAGATAGCACCATTGCCAAATTTATCAATAAGGTCATCTTCAGTAAGGTGAAGGACCTCAGGGTTGAATACAGATCCACTGTCATAAACTGACAGCACAACCAGTCCATATGAGAAGGGCCTGATGTCGAGCTTGGCAAGAAGGGTAGCCTCAGAAGAACCCACCTTCTCACCTTTCCTAATAAGTTCGACAGTGGTGATAATTTCAACGGAACCATTCACATTATGTCAGCTGAATAGAGTTTGCCATGCAGCAAAGTTGTAGACATTCAGCTAAGCACACAACTAAGCACATGATAGAAAGGGAGCAAAGCTGACAATCTTGACAATTATGTAAAAAGCAAAAGATGGTTATCAAACTCAATGTCGTCCAGGGTTCTCATAAAACTATAGTCTATACATAATAAGTTGAAAGATTTTTAGTAAGGCAAGAAAGCATATAATGATTAATAAGAGCAGAACCTGGTGAAGGCCTTCATGTTGTTATAGATAGATCTTCTTTCGACAACTACAATAACTATTATACTGAAGTTATCATCAGCAAGAACCATGTCTGAAGCCTCCTTGGTAACCTGGACTGACACATAAAAAGAGAAGAAACAATCATTATCAATAATAATTACTAAAAGACAAGAAGATAGATATGCAAATTGACATATAGCGAATATACTTACCTTAGTTCCAGCAATTCCCATGGCAATACCAATGTCTTCCATTTTCAGAGAAGATGCATCATTGACACCATGACCAGTCATGGCAACCACCACATGTAATAAACAACTAACAGCAAAACATGCAAGTTGACTATGTAGATCAGCAAGAGGCTTTAGGTCTTCAAATCTATACTAACATGGCCACCAGGAATAGAATCACTATCCCCTGATAAGCAAGAAGAGTTTCTAGAACAGATTCACTATCCCCTTCAACTAAAAAAAAGCAAAGTGAAGTAGTGAAATATACCTTATCCAGGAATCCTTAAAACAACCCAAAGCAAAACTGGAAACCAATGTTGGCTAGGATGCAATACATCAAGAACATGTAGGCATGCACCATTTTGTTGGATTGCATGTAAGACCAGTTCCAGGGTGAGGAATCCCATCTTTGAGTCCTAACAGCAGCTCTGTTCTTGGAGATTAAAGGCCAATCACAAGAGCTGAGCAGAAGCCTTTCACAAGAGATGAGCTGACAACCTTAGCTCTCGAGAATGGCCTTTAATCTCCAAAACATGCCTTTTTGAGTCCTAACAGCAGCTCTGTACTTGGATATTTAAGGTCATTCTCTGTACATGATCTTAGTAGAGGATCCTTACCATAGTTATTGGCTTTTAGGGCCTGCATCACAACCACATGTTACAGAAAGGGTATTATTGTAGATGTTGTTTTAACAATTAAGGGAACATGGAGGAACTGATATTACTAAGAGAACCCATTATTTCTTGAGGCTTCTTCCTTGACTTCTTAACCAAAGCAGAGTATGGAAATGTTGAAAATGACTTGTTGTACCGTGGAAATGTTGAAAATGACTTGTTGTACCTCTGTAGAGAAATTAGGACGCATAGAAGCATGCGACTAAAATATCTCAGTTACATTTCAGACATCTTTATAGCCTAAATATTGAGCAATTATAGAAGCTCAACCACAAACCATCTTGAGGCGAATCACCACAGCAATATATGTTGTGTAAATCTCACACACAAGATTCCAAAAACACTGCTCATAGCTAAAAAGTACTTTGGCTAGGCTGCAATACTACCTTAGATACTACTTTTAGATACTACTTTGGCTAGGCTGCAATACATCAAGAACATGTAAGGATGTACCATTTTGTTGGATTGCCTATAAGACCAGTTCCAGGGTGAGGAATCCCATTTTTGAGTCATAATAGCAGCTCTGTTCTTGGAGATTAAAGGCCATTCACAAGAGCTGAGCAGAAGCCTTTCACAAGAGATGAGCTGACAACCTTAGCTCTTGAGAATGGCCTCTGATCTCCAAAAACTGTCCTTTTACGCAGTGACATGTTGTTTGTTGTGGAAAGCACAAAATGCACAATTCTTCAGAGAAATATTGACTTAGTAAGCTATCATGCAACATGTGATCAAGTTATGAAAGAAAAATTTATAGAGAACTATTGACTTAGGAAGCAAAAAAAGACATTCACATTCAGCAGGTCAAAACAAAATATGTTGTGTAAATGTCACACACAAGAAGGTAAGACACTGCTCACAGCTAAAAGAAAAATAGGATTGTCATTTGGCAACATTGTCTACGACCATGGACATGAAACAACAGTATCTGGATCGTTATGGACATGACCTGCAACAAATGGAAATGACTTTAGATACTAGTTTTGTTTTCAATTATGTCATATTATAAGCAATACTATATGCTCACTTTGGCAGTAAATGTGATTTCGGCCATGCTATGACATTGCCAATAACTTCATCCATATATTGATATTGCTCAGAAGGTTTGACTAGAGGTTCGTTGGCTATCACCACAACCTCTACATAAACACCAACACACGATGAGCCTAAAATTGCACCTCCCACCATTTGCAAGGGGTCAACCTCAGATACTCGACCGATTGCAACTTTATCATCTGCATCTGCGATACTCAGCACATACACTTCCTATAAAAAAATACAATATAAATAAAAAATTTATATAAACGTAGAATGATGTGCAACTTACACAAATACAAACATACTTGTCCCTTATAAATTGTTGAATGTCTCATTCCAATCTGCACAATTATTTTATCTTTGTCATAAGGCCATCAAAATTCAACATGGAAAATAATTGATACCACACATCTTGTATAAAATGTATTCATACCTGGCCAGTGCATACATGTTGTGCTGATTGACTGTTTCCTGCTCTAGACAAGGCTAGTATCTGCTCTATTTTTGCATTTTGTTCTTGAATTTTAGCTTCAAATTCCATCCGTTGTTGTTCAAGTTGATCCTGGAAATGCTTCCTTTGCACTTCATCAGCTTCTCGGGATTTACGGTTCTTGCCCCAGATATCAGAAGGTGATGGTCCAAGTCCATAACCACGAACATATCCCGGTCTCTCTTCTCCCATAACCTGCCTATAAATTTCATCTGAAGTAACATTAGGTTGGTTTCTTCGCAGCTCGTCACCTACCTCAGAATTTTTTTCCTACACACAACAGAACATAGGAGATGAATTTTATACCAAACATATAAATGTTTCCATGTAGTAAATGTAACATAATACTATAGGATAGGAATCCTTGTACCAAAATTTTGGCAGATTCAATATCAACTATGCTGCCATCTTTTTTATGATAAGTTTTCTCAAAAAACTCAATGGGATCAACTTCCCCGCTTGTTTCCTTCTCCAACTGTATCATTCAAACATGGTTATTTCTAACATCATTTAAATGGATGTATCCAAATTGTCCAATTGGATCACAATATTGACTAACTTACATCATGTTTCAGACAAGCAAATGACTTGGTTCCTGTTGTGTGGCTAACCTTTTGAAATTTTCTGCTTGTCTTGTTAGTTATACACTTCCTCTGTGAAAAAAAATTGCAGTATTGTCCATAGTAATTATCTGTGAGGTAAATTAAATATCAATTAATTGATACAAAAAATTACCTTTCCTTTATTGCTCCTCCAGTAATCCACACGAAATTTCCATTGAGACGTTTCCACGCGGGGAACAACTTGTTCAAGTTGTTGTTCATATGGACTACCTTCTACGAAGTATAGTTTTTGTAACTCCCACTTGTGGTCCTTCCATTTCTTTCCCAGTCTCTTCATTGTCCACTCCTTTAATTCTATGTCCATCATGAATTTACTCTACCGACAATAAGGATATCAATTAGAAGCTTCATTTAACCATTTAAAAATAAATTTTAATATTGTACCTTCACAAAATTCCATATGGATTCTTTTTTATTTGCTGGAAATTGTCTCCAGTCCTCATAGTTTAATGGACAAAGATTGGGATCTCTTGCAATGGTTGTCAAAAAACATGATAAGTGAAATTGGTTTTTACCCACTGGTTGTCCAAATTGATTTATCTCAATGGGAATTTGATCGTCGGGCTTTTGTTTTCCAGACTTGCAAACATTGTGTTCGGCCACGTGTGTGATGTCTTTGACCTAAGCATTCATTTATATACCATTAGATGCAGCACTATAAATGCAATGATATGAATAAACCAAATACCTAGCCCATCAGTAGGTGTTGGCGTAGCATTCGACGGCTCATCATGGTGATCAGAGATGTCATTTTGCTCCATGGTTTCTTGAAATGCATTACTATTTTGGCTATTGCCAGCTCTACTCTCTACTCTTCTTGATTGATTGGACATGGGAACATTGATAGTAGGCACCAGGGGTCGATGTCTTTGACCTGAGCATTCATTCATAAAGGATACAACATAAATGGAAATTATATATCTTTAGATGCATCACTATGAATGCAATGATATGAATTAATCGATTACCTAGCCCATCAGAAGGTGTTGTTGTAGCATTCAACGACTCTTGATGGTGATCAGAGAGGTCATTTTGCTCCATGTGGTCATGAAATGGATGGTTGTTTTGGCTATTGGCAGGTCTACTATCTACTCTTCTAGAATGATTGGACACTGAAGCATTTCCATTAGGCACCCGTGGTCGATGTCTTTGACCTTAGCATTCATTCATATATGATTCAACATAAATGGAAATTATATATCACTAAAGGCATCACTATATATGCAATGAATTAACTGATTACCTAGCCCATCAGAAGGTGTTGTTGTAGGATTTAACAACTCATCATGGTGATCAGATAGGCCATTTTGCTCCATGTGATCATGAAATGCATGGCTATTTTGACTATTGGCAGCTCTATTGTCTATTCTTCTTGAATGATTGGACACCAAAGCATTGCCATTAGGCACCCGTTGTCGATGTCTTTGACCTGAGCATTCATTCATAAAGCATACAACATATATAGAAAGTATATATCATTAAATGCAACACTATAAATGCGATGATATGATTACCTTGTCCATCACAAGGTGTTCTTGTAACAGCAGAGCTAGCAACAGTGTTATTGAATTTCCTTGGTCTATCATTTTGAACATTAGGTGGAAGGGAAGCTAAAATTTTTTTGGAGCGATTACTAGATGACAGGTTCAAAGCTTTCCAACAACCTTGTGGAGTAATGCTAGGTAAATGAGTCCCCGTACAAGAGTCAATGATGTTGTTCTGATCATTCCTTGTAACTGTCTTATTATGGAAGTTGTCACTTAACTGTTCTCTCATCCTGAGTATATCAAGTCACACAAAAATGAAGACACTTAAAACAAAATTGAACAACATAAAAGGTATTTACTACTTGTTCGGTCATCCTCTGCCATACAACAATTATCCATTCTTAAAAATAGTAAAAAATATAACATTTATGAGTAAGTCTGTCATACAAACAACATATATAGTTATAATAAGGATAAAAGTAGAACATCACTTTGAGGAAATCCTCAAAGAAAAACATCACTCAAAACCACACCAGAGAAAAACATTTGCAAGCCATCATCAAGATCACATTGGGTACCTTAAATTCACAGTACTTGATTGATTACTAATGTTCATTAAGTAATACAACACAAATTACATTTTTTGATTATTTCCTAATTTAAAAGTTAAAAAAAATCATCAACAATTGTGACAGCCGTTATGAATGTGACGTGTTCATTTTCTTGATGATGTTGTGTCGAGGATGGAGTCGCTGGTAGACGAATCCGAACTGATGGTCATGGGATACAAGGCGGTACCTACGAGCACGGATTGCACCTCAGGAATGCGGAATTCATCGAATGAGGACTCCTCAGATACGGTACAGCCTGGCTCGTGCATATACCATCTTAGGTGAGAAGGCAAACTGTTGTTGTAGTTATGTATATAAGCTTGTATGGTATTGCCGCCAATCAGACGAAGCAAAACCTGGTTCGTACGGCCAATTCCCATTCTTCCAATCCACCCACGCCAACTGGTTGTGGATACCATATTGTCGTCACCATCATACTGAACCTCGATTACATTTGTCGAGTTCCCAAACTTTAAGGTCATTTGACCAGCTGTGTAGCGTCTTCCGTCCAGATGATGCCAATGTTTGTGAATGCTAAGTTGTGCAAGTGTACGCTCATCTAGGGTGATGTCCTGCTTTTCTTCTTCAGGGAAAAGGAGTAGGGGGGGGGGGGGGGTAGACGCCCAGGCCATAGTGACTGTTGTGGGTGAACAGAGACTGCAAAATATTAGTACTAACAATTGTAGGTATATATAATGATATTATATAATGATAGTATATGGAACTAAAGTAACCATAATGCAATGTGTTTACATTAAAGCAGTACTGAGATAATACGTACACTCCAAAAAAACATGAATCAACCATTATGTAAACATCACTGCATAGAAGCCATGCAATTCATTCAATATAGAAATCAAGAGGGAAAACCAGACTTCCTATGGTCGAGAAAAAAATATTGTTGTTCCACAATGGAACCCCTGCATTTTGTGCAATCATAGCTTAGTGTTAATAGCAACTTGTCTGCATGCCCTTGGTATCTTGCTTCATTGTTGCTTAAAGACCCTAATTTTCAGGGATGGAGAAGGTTTTTGTCAATTGGTAGTGCAGAAGAATATAGACCATTGAAGTTTACGGTAATCAAAGGAAAATTGAAGAAACCACACCCAAAAAAACATGTATACTATAAGTAATTATACAAAGGTCTTATTCTTCCTTAGACATTTCTGAATCCTAGAATATTACACAAGAAATGACCATCTCATAAATCTTGTTCTCTCCTTAGCCTCTTCCTACATACATAAAGATGAGTATCTCTCCCCTTCATTAGCCCAATGGTGGGAACCCCTATTCTCATCAGAGAGCGCCAACCCACCAAAGGTGGTGGCCTAGGTAAGGATACATTACTTGCCTATTCCTTAATGATTTACAAACAAAGATACAGGAGATGTGTAGACATCACACGAGCACCTAAGCGACCACTTTTTTAAAAGTGGATGCTTCATTTTCCTTACAATTTAATACAACAATACACACATTTTTATATGAATACACTAACATTGAGCAAACTTGCATACATAACCAAAATCAATGCGACACTGTAAAATAAAACAACAGAATCATCATATTTCAAGACTGTAAAATAATCCAAGTTTAAATGTAACAAAGAAGGATGGTCGATGGCTTGATATAAATGATTAAGGAAGTGATTGCTGGATATAAAACAACAGAATCATCATATTTCAAGACTATCTTCATAAACTGATTATCATATATACCTTGATAGAATGGAAACTGTGAGAATGGATGGGAAAGACCATGTGTGTTTATTGTTTCGTGGGGTGTACTTACCTATCGCGCGCTGAAGTAGCAGGGTGGCAAACCGCCGCAGTCCTCGCCGGCAAGTCGCGTGTCGAAGCAGCAGGGTGGCAAACCGCCGCAGTCCTCGCCGGCAAGTTGGGAGACTGATCTCGTCCTCGGCGTCCCCTCCAACCGTTGGCAACGTCGCTGACACCTTGGAGAAGAGCAGAGAGTGTTCCAGCAGGTAGCATCCACAGTCTGGCAGATTAGGGTGAAAAGGCTAGCTAGGTCGACTTCGCGGGTTCTGCGAGCAGAGCAAATGTCGGGAGTAAATGTCTATGCCCTAACGCGTGGAGAAGAGGAATTGTTTTGCATGTCGAGGGAAGCCGCACGGGAACAGAAACTTTTTAATAATTGTGGCCCGCTCATTTTATTTGGCAATTTTGAAATGCCACTAATTAATTATAAAAATGCCTTAATTGGTAAGTCTTTTCTATAAACTCCATAATATGTGGTTTAGAGGCATTTAAATTACAAATGCCACTGCATTACATAGATAGTGGCATTTTTTTAGAAAAGCCACTGGAATAAGAGCCACTAATGGGTATTTTTGCTATAGTGATATTTCATCAAGTCATGAGTCAACTTCGGTTGATCACCCACAGCTTGACTATTTAGGTAGGCAACTTTTTCTAATTGCATCTACATGCAACTCTTGGATAGATGGTGCACACAACTCTTTGTGAAAATCCATGTTTATGCTTCTAGATACTTATCTCATTAAGATCACCTAGTTAAGCCTGACTCAAAAGCCAACATGATAGAATATGCACCATGCTTAGGAAGATCTACATATCTACCATCACACTTCCATGAGAGGGATAGTGAACCACACTTTGGTGTAACCTACACTTAGTTGATCAATCTATTCATATTACATATCATATAAATGCTATAACCACAATAAAAACATGCAATAATAAACACAAGCAATGGTTATGTCCATCCTATTGTAATTCCTTGAAGCAAAAAAAAAAATACTACCACCTAAGGTCTACATCATATGTATCAACCTATTGTTGATGGAAATCTCTGTTGGATCCAATCCCGACCAATTGGTTAAACCTTTTGAATTGGTCGTATAGCATCCTGGTCGGTCAGTTGGTCTCTTGGATCGATCGCTTGTCCTCCAGTCCTTCTGACGTTTGGACTCCTATATTCATTATCCGATTAGATGGCTCCTTCTATCCTCAGCCTTCTTGGTCCTCTAGCTGATCGGTTCATCTCCTGAACCGATCAATTCACCTAGTGTAGAATGCCCTGGAAATAAAATCTATATGAATCTAGTTTAACATACTACATTGTAATTGGGAAACCTCGAGTTACATTTGAGGGGAGAACATGATGGAAAGAGTTAATATTTTAATATATGGAAACAAGAGAGAGGCTCGATATGCTAACTAAGATATAAATAGAAACAACCAACCATCTAGCCTAGCACAAAAGCTCTAGGGGTATAGGCCATAAGCATGCTTCTAATCACCTTCAAAATGATTTTTAAGGCGATGTGTATTGCATATATATCATATAATATATATATATATATATGTAGATCATATGTGGGATTTAGTTAAATGTGCACATTTATAATTTTATATATTCACATTGTTTATGTATTAAATAAAATAGAAATTTGACCATATCAATGAAATCCCAAAGAATACAAAATCGACCATGCTCTGATACCACTCTTGGAAAATATGACATCAGATATGGAAGTGAAAACAAAAAATTTGTTTGCCATATTCTCCATTGAACAATAAATCACGTCAATAACTATGAGATGGGGAAGAAGGTTGCAAGATATATACCTAGTCGTAGAGCAAGGCCAATGACAATACTTGATGTAGTGTGCTACTTTGTAGAGTTGCACCTTGATGGTTGTTTTCATCATCCTCTTGGTCTGGCACCATAGATGGCAGTTGACGACATCCTCCTAGAGGTAGGTGAAGCCTCCTCGCCTCTAGAGTAGTCCAAACAGACCACCAGGAACTCCTATCATTCTAGATGAACAAATAGCAAGGAGTTGTGCCTTCTCGTTGACATGCTAGTATCAACTTTCTCTCCCACAATTGTGTCTCCCTTATTCTTCCTCCCTTTGACAGGTAGAACTTTCTCAAGCTCTCTTGGTTACCACAAATAGAAAAGACAACAATTGTCAAAGCTAATTGATGTGTTTGGGAAGCCCCCAATACCCCTCTTTTTATAGGAGGGTTAGGATCAGGGTTCGCAGTCTGAGTGGGAGTCGAAAGGGATATAATTTCTCAAATTTTGACAACCTGTGAGCGGAGAAATGGTCGTCTCACGTGTGAACTGATCGGTTGGCATGTGAGCCCATTGGTTCAATCCTTGAACCAATGGTTTCATCATGGTTTCCAATCACAATTGTTTTTGCAAATGAATATTCAATTAAATCACAACATAACATCAACATTAATCCCTGATCCATTATCATTGATCAACCAAATGACCAGTTCACAACCTAAGTCAATCAGTTCATTCACTTGAGCTGATTGATTACTTGTTGAACTGGTTGTTTTAGGGTGCAGATGGTCAATGTTGTTTAAATTTAATACCTAACACTTGAGTAATCAAGTTTAAACATCATTCATTCCTGAACTCCTATTCCAAGTGCATCCCTATGTGTGTAATCCTATGGGTTCAAAATTACTTTGGAAGTGAATTTCTATAAATAATTTATGACATCACAAGCAAAGATTGATATCTAGAAAGACGTCATTGCTACCCAAGTTATTCGAAATGTTGGAGAACAACTTCAACCTACAATCCTTGATTGGTGGTACAGTGATTGTATAGTTCCTTTAGTCTCTGATATCCTGGTTGAACTGAAGGCATGGAATCATCATCCTCTTCAATGTTTAATCCATGTTCTTTGAACTTGAGCAAACTGTCTGAGATGTATGTGAACTCAACATCACATATTGATTCACATTCTTATGACTATGCTTTTATCAGTCTCACTTATCAAATGGCCAAGATATCAAACTCATGTAGGATAGACAAATCTAATCTACATCACTCACAGTCATTCCCCATGTGTTATAATGCATTTGAGAATCACCTTTATGGAAACCCTTTCTCAAGGTCATGTTTGATGATGACAAAGTACATCAAATAGCATGTGATGAGTATAGTGATTTCAAGTCTAAGAACCACAATCACCACCATCACTAGGAGAGTTGATTCTGACTACCATTCTATGGTTTTCATGTATCACTCTTAAGGTAGGTCTTTCTAACACACTTTTCTCTAACATGTATCTATGTGTTTGGTTTGATATCACATATCATGACTAATGAGATTTTGTCATCAACCAACACACACTCTAGTCTCAAGTGTTATTCATGTCAATTAGCCTTCCACAATAACAACTTACTAGGGACATAACAAGAATGTATATAATCTTTACATCTGTACGATTGCACTATTTTGGTCCTCAACCCAAAGACATACGACATTGAGTAATATCATTGTTTAAACATGTATTACGTAACATCATTATCTCATAATCGAATAAAATAGAGTGAATTGGAAGATTGTCTTTATTATCAATGAAATTGTTCATAAGTTTTGTCATTATAATCATCATATGAGTACCTCATTGGGCAAACATACCAACAAGATAGATCCATATTTAATTTTTGGCTTTTTAGGTAGTCGACTTGCTTACATAAAGATATGAATATATGAAGATTTAAAGAAATATGTTGCAAATAATTAATTTAAAGTCACATGGTGGATTAGATAATTAGTAATCACTTCCCTTATATTGTATCTCCTCGTGTAGTTTAGAAATACTTGCAAAATTATGTAACCTATTATGAAGGAGAAATTAGCATCCTTTTGCATCATATGTATTTTATAAATTGATTAATATGTCATTTCTTAAGTTCTGACCCTGAAAATGAGGTGATGGTCCTTGTCCCTATTGTCTGCCTTAGTGATGGGAAAATGGTGGAAAGGGGTGTAGCAGGCCACCTAGAAAGACTAGGGAAATGATGGGTCTTACCATGAGGTGAATGTGGTCCATAAAAGTGACATTGTATCTTTGAGAAGATGACATTTCCCAAGTGCCTGAGAGTGTATAGATTGTTGGTGGTACAACAAGTAAAAGGCAAGTCATCAAGATGTTTTGGATGTAGCATAGGCTCCTGTTGTGGATCCGACACTCCTTAATGTTTGAAGGGATATTATTTGAAGGCTCCTCTATAAGATCATTTAAATGATTTCCTTAGAAGTAGATTTCATTGATTATGTGTCTCATTATCTGGTTCCTTACCTCACATATCTCAGCGTCATAATGATATAGAATCTAACTTATCGTGTCTCTTGTAAGTAACTTCTCTTTCCCAAAGATGTGGAAAGTAAGTGATGTCATCCCCTTCATAGCCTTATAGTAGAGAAAGTTGAAGAGCTAGAGTGGGTGTCTTTAGTGTACGCCATCTACTCCTAGAATGTGAAGTGTTCAAGGTTTCTTTTGGTCCATGTTGTTAGTACTTTCACCAAGGACCCTAATTTTTGAAATGTAACAGGATCAATACAATAGATGGGGTATTTTCCTTTCTAAAAAAAGATTATCAAATCGGTCCTCCTACTTTTCATCACAAAAGATATCGTGTTGTGTATGTGTTTCTATGTTCTTTAGTTTGGTGGTGGATTTGGTGTCTGACTTTCCCATTGGTGTGAGTTGATCCTAAGAATTAACCACCATCAAGTGAATACTAAAGGGCTCATTTTCAGAGTCATCATAGGGGACGTGTGAAGGTGTGGTGACTGGGATTTTCCCTTCTATGCAACCTTGATTGTAGTACCCAGAAGGGTGACCTACAAGTAGGGGGTTTCTTCCCCGTCATGATGGTGATGGCATGTTATGTGTCCTTGTAGGCATTACCCATGATTCATAACATGATGGTGGTGGTGGTATCATTGGAGGAAGATTTGTAGATTGGGAGTGGTTGCATGTGGCAGAAGGTCATGAGGTGAAGTTGATCAATGAAGCAAGTGAAGCATGGGAAAGAAGGCATGTTGTGTGGAGAGGATGTTGCAAAAGGGATACAAGAACGAAAGAAGGTTCATGTCCAAGAAGGCACAATAATAACATTTGGTAGTTGGAATGATGGCACTGGGGTCTAAAAAGGGAAAATTGGTTTCCTAGTCATGTGGGGGCAGATTTCTTGTTGTGAGGGAGGGGGTCTCGGGTTGGTTTAGGATGATGGTACATCTCAACCAATTGACAAGTGGATCAGTCACGTTTTTGAGATAGGTTAAGGGTTTTCTATTAGAATTAGAGTTGGTCACTTGCCTAGTAAACTTTTAATTGTTTGAGTGGTGATGGTATTAGGGTTAGGGTTATCTATGTGGATCTATTGACTTTAAATCAGTTAATCAATTGGAAGGGGTGGCAAGGTTTCTAAATGGTCAACAACCAATCATATGGCCATGGATAGATTAAGTGGTGGTGATTGGTTGGTTATGGATGTGTAGTGGGTCGAGTTACTAAAGGTCTGTTGATGAGTTTTGTTAGTGTCGAAAGATGGGGTTGTGTGAGTAGTTAATGTGCTATATGTGAGTTGACCAACTACTAATGAGTGGATCAATTGGTGGGTGGTTAAAGTGGAGGTGGGTATGTGTATGAATGTGACTATAGATGAATTGACCATGAACAAGTCGATCATTGGGTTATGGATAGTGGGTGGGATGTTGAGGTAGGTGTGTGAGAACTAGTCAAATGTGTGGTAGTCCATCGGTTCACATGTTAGCAGCATGTGGAAATCAAATTCTATAGAAGGTCAATGAACCCACTAGGAGTTGGCTGATTGCACAATATTGGTGGATTGGGAGAATGGGTCAAACATGTTGACAGGTGACTCTTCGAACGGTTGAGAAATGGTTAGGTTTTTGATGTGGGGTTAGTTTTTTAGGAAAACTACTAAAATGAAGTGCATCTTAAGTAACTCTATCACTTTCTGTCTGTGTTTATATTTGGGTTTATATCTTTGATTAAATTTCATTCTAAATTTTCATATTCAAGTCATACTCATGATGACCAAAAAGATCTTAAAGATCCAATTCAGACACATATCCATATAATTAATTCCAATTTAGATACATGTCCAGATAATCAATCAAGTGATATGTCTACTTGCTACATGCATACCATAATTATGAACCTTAAATTTTGAATCTGGTCATCAAACTTTTGATATGAAAAGAAAAGACTAAGCTAAGTTCATTATTGTCATTTGACAGTTTGCTAACATCTCATGAGAGAAAAACAAATTTTGGAAGGAAATTCAATAAAAATCACTTTTTAACATAATAACTAGCCTAGGAGGACCTGGATCCGAGTTTGGGCAATACTACTACATGAGATTCATATCCCCACCTGGTGAGTGTGCAAATTGGAAAACAAATATATTACTTGCAACTCCCTCTCCCTGGTTCTTTGTTAGTCAAAACAACCTCAAGTATATCCAACTTATTCTCCTCTACCCAATGAACCCTAACAACAATCTACCCAATCACTATAAATGGGGAAATTCCTATAGCCTAGAGACATTGGATTTCCAATGTTATATGATGTTACATGTTGGTGATTGTAAAAAACCCTTATCTACCATCCTTCTAACTTTAATCGCCCACTCTAGTGGAAACCATTCCCAAATACCTCATGTTTCCTCCAACCAACTCCACATTCTTTCATCTAAACTAGAAACTCTTTTCCTCACTATCAAATTTCTCCATCTAATTCCTTGTACCCACTCCATCAAAGAATGTCATAAGTGATTCACCAACCATCATGAACAAGTTATATAGCATGAAAAGCTCCATCGACGAAGCCTCTACTACACCACTTGCATGGACATTACATCTTCATCAAGCCCACTGAAAGGTCCTAAACCATAAAAACAATTGCACGAAGGCGTGTGAGGCTACCTAAACCCCTAACTCCCTCCAAATTAAGGTATATCATCAATCCTACTTTCTCTTTTCATTTGCACCATGAGTCGCCTCCTTTTTATTCCGCTTGTCAATTTTGTCCAGTGATGATTGTTAGTTTTACAAGACCATCACGAGGCTATTTGTACCTTCCCTTTTGATTCGTGGGTCTCCCTCTAGAATTAATCTATGTAATCCTTATTTCTCTTTTTGACTACTCCTATAGCACGAGAATGTGGTACTAGGTCACAACATATTCAAGATCACAATATTGTTGCTTTACCCGAACATGCAATCTTTGGATGTAAACTACATGGACTCTCTTTATTTTTTCCTCTTTAAACTATCTCCTCTAAGACAACTTAAATTGTCTTTTGAGAACTCACATTTTTATTTTCCTAGCCTATTTTCCTATTGGTTTGATCGTACAAATTTCCATATATATAGATCCTTTAAACAAAAAATTTCTCAAAAGATTTTAGTTTGCATAGAAGATTCCCTAGAATAATATGAAGTCAGAATAATGATCTATTGCAATAAGTTTTATTGATTGATCTATTATCTCCCTTTTAATTATATAATCGATGTTTCCCTAACGGTCTTGAACCACGTCTCTATTAAAGACTCAATGAATGAGAAAAATGCTTTAATATGACTATATAATTTGTTAATTTTATTGACTGGGTCTCATGAGTATCACTATTAGATTAGTATACTACTTATTCTTACCATGTTTATGAATAAAAACGATTATATGATCTAACATTTTAATACATGATATGTTTAAAATCAAATTAGACCATGATCCAAAATATTACACCCTTATTCACCCAATTAACCAAATATCAACATGCATTTTTCTAAAGGGCAAGACATGATGCGATCAAAATAATGCCTAAATAAATTCCCTCATAAGTCACCAAAGTAATAAATCATATATTATTACATAGTTACTCTTTTTGTTCCAAGACCCAACTCGTTAGTAATGCTATTGTTGGATTTTTTTTAGTATACTAGAATCCAAAAGGTATGCTTTACCTCCTACTTGGCCATAGTAGTGGTATAGTAATTATGAGTTATTATGTAAACTTTTGTTTGTGTATATATATTTCCCAATATACTTGTTCCCTATAATTACATTTGGAGTTCCTTATACTTACGTGGACAATCTGGAAAATATAATATATATGACCATTATACAAATTATTGGTGCACTTGTCTATATTCTTGGGTTATGTGTCCAACCTTGTTGCACCTACCTATATTCCTAGGGTAAGGGCAAAAAGATCAAAGTACCTACTTATACCACTAAATTAAGGTCAGAAGTTGGCAGTTTCATTGTCCTTTATATACTATAATTACTCATCGTGACTGATTCATCCTTCCAATGGGAAGTAGATAAAGATATTTACCTTGTCACAATATATGCTCAATATAATGGCATTTCGTAATCAAACATCTTTTTATTTTAAATGGAAGTCTTAAAAGTTGTTATGTTCATGGCTAAGTATAACATTTTCCAATCATTTATGTTTTCTTAAATTTGCAATTTTCATTGTCTCACATAGAATACAAATGTGCTTGCATTAATTATTGATTTTTCATGGTTAATAGATCATGTTAAATAATGTTAGTGTTACAAAAGTTGGAATGATGAAATTATACTATGAGTTGGAACTGAGAGAACCCTCAATTAATAACGGTGGGATGTTGCAACTTTTATTATTAACTTAGACTATCCTCCTTACAAGAATTATGTAGTCTTCTATTCCGAACTCTACGAGGTCATTATAACACATTATGGTTCATTACTAATAAAGATAGATTTTTTTCATGTAAAATTACATTATGTGGTGTGTATTATTTCGGCAACTCAGGGATATACATACTAATCCCTTTAGGATTGTCTATCTAGTTTCTAAGATTGAGATTGGTGAATAATGCATCAATGATAGTTTGTATTAGAGCAAAACAAACAACATCTAGATAGTATTTAAGTAAATTTAAATTCATATGAACCTAGGAGACCCTAACTCATGATGGTGATGTTGAGGTATCTAGGATTGGATCACGTAAGGGGTTCTTATATGATCACATTATATCTTCCTACATAAAATGATTGATGTTACCCAAGAACCTACATGGAAAAAGTGTATACAATCCTAGATAAAAGTTTCCTCAACCCTAGGGAGTCTTCTAACATCTAATCTCTTCGTTATGGGCTTCCATGAGCCACCTATTTAGAGGTATTAAAATTGTCTTATCATCTCTATATTTTGTGGTTTCATTATACTAATCTTTCTATTTTAATTAGCCAAATGTGGGATTTCCACTAAAATATAAATTAATTTGGAAAAATGGACTAAAATGTTGATGTAATTATAATTTGGATCTTGACTCAAATTTTATGACAAGGATCATATTGCGAGAACCCGTTATACTAAACGAGATTACTCAAAACATAAAGAATAATCGATCACTAATTGATCACATACTCAAATTATAGGTAAATTAAAACTGATTTCAACGTCAGCATCTGCTCAGAAATATTTGCATAAGAGCCCAACATCTTTCTTTTATCCATACTATGCCAAGAATTTGATACAAATTGTTCTATCGCCTTAGCCACAACATATATACATAGGACAACAATATTCATATATGTCACACAAATAGGCATTAATATGATAACAAAAGTTTGATTTGTTTGAAACACCATATATAAACTTTTCCTGCCCAAACCTGAGAGTGCATGGACGATTCTAGGACACACTAGACATCTAACAAACTTTCTCAAAGATTCATTACTATAGCTCCTCTTTGCTGCCACATGTTTGTTTTCATCACTTCCGGTTACCTAAAAAGATGTGGAAAACCACAAGGGTGAGACTCATGTCCCAGCAAGAGAAATAACCTCCAACAATGCTTATTGATTACAACATTTTAAATAGTAGATAACTACGTAGTTGGATTATTTAATACTCAATTTAACAAATCGAATAGT
This sequence comes from Alisma plantago-aquatica, assembly GCA_963693085.1. NCBI lineage: Eukaryota > Viridiplantae > Streptophyta > Magnoliopsida > Alismatales > Alismataceae > Alisma > Alisma plantago-aquatica. The sequence continues at coordinate 19,940,981 of OY856413.1, forward strand.
TTAATTATGCTAAACAGATTAAGCAAATAATCTTAGCAACAAGTATGATCATCAATGCATATATAGATAACAAATAAATCCATTTATCTGGATAGATATCCACTCAAATATCATCAGTTTACATCTAATAACAATCATTATCATTAATCTGACTATCATCATATTCCTTGCTAACAGCACAAGAAATATAGTAGCATAAGCATCGCTAACATCAGGAATATGTCTAGTAACATAACATGGCTATCAGTATTGGCATCTCAAATAAAGGGAATAAATCTATATCATAAGTAGAACTAACATCATAGCACAATAAACTGCATAGGCATGATTAGCAGTTTAAGCATCCGTAATTACATAGGCATGGCTAGCAATATTAACATAGCTAGAAGCATCATCTTAACAATTAGTGTCAGTATATTTGACAACATAAGCATCTTTACAACATAAGCATAACTATGACATAAGCATATCTATTATCTCTTATTGTACTAAACATGATCTCAATGAAAAGAAAGCAAACAAGGGTTATCATCCAATATGAAGCATTATGTATAACCCTAAATAGATATGCTACACAACTATCTTACATCTTTTATTATGCACTGGGGAGTTTGAGGATACCACTCAAGTTCCAACTGACCACCTCTTGGTAGCAATCAGTGCCATACAAGATCTTGGTAGAGCCAGACTCCTAAGATCTTCTCCGCCCCCATTTAGTACAGGTCTGCCACAGCGACACATGAGGTCAAGCTGTTACAGTCTAGTCCGTCCTTGGTACTGGGTCATGACACTAGTGAAAGGAGGTGGGTACGCATAGCCCACCATCTGAGGTACAACCGCAGCTGTCCTCCAATCTCATCAAATATATAATCACCAAGACATGACTGTAGCCATTCTAAAACTGAGGGCTAGGTATGATCACAGTCATCCTCCATAAACACTTGAATTCAGGATGACAAGCAACCCGCATACTCATCAGTATGCGCTCTGAGTTTCCCTTAGGAATACTCATTTCACCATCTGGCAAGTTCTGACACTCAGATGGATCTATGGCACATGGCACTACATGATTAGAGTTTCACTTGATTAGTTATGCCAATTGGGTAAATTAAGGTTGCATCAAACAAGTAGACATACACACCCTAATTCACTTCTAGCAAGCATATAAATATCACAACTTTTAAAAGATATAAAATGTGTGGAACATAATTTCTCATCTCATCATCACATGGTACCATTCACTTGCCATTCATGATACTAAACTAGTCATCATACTATCATAGGATATAAATCCTTTTCACAATATCATAGGGTATCAACCCTTAACAACATAAGAGAATTGCACCTCATTCAGGGCTCAACCATGCCCAAAAGGTCATTAAGACCATCATACTATCACATAATATAAATCTTTTTCACCATATCACAGGGTATCAACCCTTATCAACACAAGAGGATTACACCTCATTTAGGGCTTAACCATACCCAAAGGTCATTAAGACAATCATACTATTTCCTGTAAGATCATCATTATCATTCCATGCCTTATAGCAAGGATCAACAAAATCACTTACATATAGTACACCATATCAGCACAATATTGCATTAATGGTCTAGGAGATATTCATAAACAATCATAGCAGGGTTATATTAACATTAAGAACATTCCTTTATTACATCAACATGCAAAGTATATAGATATGATTAACCCTCATCATATTCATAATACACATGTTTAGCATAAGAAAGTATCAACCATGTGGCTATGATAACCACCAATTAACATATTAAGGTTATGATCATATTAAGGAGGGTATTTCACCATCATTCAATCATATAAGAATGTTAAACATGAATACTCATCATTATCTATTTGCATTAGAGTTAGATTCAACAAGATAAATTATATTAATGTTACCAACTAGCACTTATACCCAAATCCTAACTCACGACATCCCCATTGGATCATGGATACATAAGGTGAAGCATCACCATCACATTCAATACTATACTCAAGTATGAACTCACACATAACTCAAGGTGTAGCCATCGGGTTATAGCATACTAGGGTTTCAACAATAATAAGAGAGTACTCCATGATTGTATTAATCATTCCAGGACTATTCATACCCAATTACCATCATTTACTTACATTTAAGCTAGGTATAACAAGCTATACCACATTAGGGTTACATATCAACACAATATGGTTATCATCCCTTCTATTCATATGAGTGAATAGGTAAGACTACCTTATTAAGGGTAACCATCCAGTTGTTCCATCATCATTCAACCCATATCACCATACCACAATGTCACCCAAAACTATTGGATTTTAAAAGGTAAGACAATTGGTTGTTTATATAAGTAAACACCTTAGATAAACCACCTATGAAGTGCTTGGTTTGTGTTGTAGAAAGAGCCACCATTTTACCCTAGACATCCCTTGATTAACAACACAAAAAGTTCCATTGAAAGTAGGGTAAAACCCATAGTCGACTGTTCATTTAAAACAAGCCATCCATTGTCAACAAGTAAGCTCCTTAAGTTGATAATGTAAAGGAAACCATGTAAATCACATTATTAGGACCAACATATTACATTAGCCATCATTCCACTTTATTGGAGGAATAAACATTAGATCTTGACCATTGGGTCAAGTTCATATGTTAAAACCATCAATTACAGTATAGGTCCGACCATTGTATCAAGTGACCCAAGAAACCATTGGTCTAAGGCTTAATTGATGCTACAACTATTCGATTAACTCACCATAGATTTTGGATACCTTATCCACCACATTGGTTACCATTAAGTCACCATAGGTTGTTAGATCAGCACTATATTCATTAATCAACAACAAATATCAAACTAATATCACCATTGATTGATAGCATCATTAGGGTACTTAGTTGTTAATCATTAGGCTTCTAATTAATCCAACACCTGACCTAAGGGGTGAACATCAGTTGACACCCTTGGTCACCGCCATCAGTTGTCATGAAGACAACACCATCAGTTGTTGCAATGGTACCACTATTGAGTCATGTGTTTATAGGAGAAATCAACTTTAAACCCTAAAATTGACCATTGGTTGATAGGTCTTTACCACCATTGCTTGTCAAACCAACCTGATACAAGTCGTATTATACCTTAAGAATAACATACACATGATCACAGATTCATCTAGAACTGAAATCATAACAGGGAACATTATAAAAATTGAAATCCAAGTCAAGCATAGCTTTTTAATGCATGGATCATCATTTAAAAGCAAGAACATGAGCTAGCAAGCGTATGGTAAGAAATAAATGGGGAGCAAGTTATAAAACTTGCCTATAATGAGAAGATAAAATATCAAATAGAAGAAAACTTGAGCAGGTAGGGTAGAAAATTAAAGTATAAGCTATGAACTCGTCCATGTAGCACCTTTCTTCATCAAATGAGCAAACCCTAAGCATAAGGAGCGAGAAAGGTAGGGTTTTAGAGCTTTAGAGAAATTTCTACCATGGAACATCAAGGTTCAGACCTGTAGAAAGGTAGGAGGAAGGATAAAAAAGAAATAAATGGAGGAAAGATGGGGATTCTTACACTTTGAGATCACTAGAAGGAAGCTTTTCAAAGCCTAAAAGGAAGTCAATTGCAACCCTATATTCATTTTCCAAGAAGATCCCCTCTTTCTTCTTCCTTGGATAGGAAATTCATAGAAGAACAGAGGAATAATGAGGTTCATAGAAGGAGGGAAGTGATGGAGAGAAATTGGCTCGTTTGGGTGCTTAGGGATAAGTATATGAAACTTTAAGATAAAGAAAAAGAAAAAAGTTGAAGTTCTAGTATCTTTCCAAGTGTCAATGACCTTAAACTATTATGAATATAAAATAACACACACAAGAAGCTCCCCCACCGTCCATAGAGACATGCCTATCCCTAGTTTCTTGAATTTTCAAGCAAAACAAATAATTCATTAGTTGATAGCTACTAAAGGTAGCTCATCCATGAAGGGGTAAACCCTACAATACCCTTGAGGAAAAGACCTTCAAACCATGGTTTGAATAGGTTTCCCATGTCTCAACAAGCTCAAGCATGATGAGAGAATATCCAAGGAACATAATGCAAGTGATAAATTGCAAAGAAAACCTCTCAATTGGGTAAATTTTAAAAAAGTCCAAAATGTGCATAAAATTGCATAACTTGCTCAAAGAATGTCCAAATTGGACCAAATTTGAAACTTAAGCTTGTATTATGATTTCAAAGCATATCACAAGGTTATATTTGGGTTATAAGAATTAAATTATGAAAATTAATCTTGTTCAACACTTTAAGCAAGGTTAGGGGTCTCACAACCATAAACCCCTAACAGGGATTTTTCCCCCAAAATCCAAGGTACACATAGAGGAACACTTATCATGAACCTCATCCTAAATATTCCACATTGTTACATTCATCACATGATGATGTCACATCTTTCTCATAGAAGACATATTATTCTCTTTTAATTAATACATATCTTATCTTGGGTCACCACAAAAACCCCCACATAAGAAGACATTTACAAATATGGAACATATAAACTTATTGTGACACCTGTACAAATATAATAGTAACTTTCAACTTTAAATTCTAGCTATCATCCTAAAATATATCTATTGTATCAACAAGCCATCTATTCTTGAAAGTGGTCTTTCCCAGCTATCACTAGACCATACACAACATTATAGAGTCACTTTTGTTTTTCCTTCAAAACAACATTTATAGGGTCATCATCAACTCTCTCTATCTATCTCTATCTCTCTCTACAAGAGAGGAATACTTGGAATGTTCATTTAATAAACATCTCCAACCTTCACATATTTCTCATATTGTTGATACATCTTAGATACTAGGATACATCATCGTGGTATCCACCTCATGTGCTATAAGGAACTCACATCATTATCTCATCCCCTTTTACCAAAATAACAAATATCAAGACATATAAGAGGAGTCTTCCTAATTATTGGAAGGCTCAAAAGAAAAATCATCACAAACTTTATGATCTTGTAACCATAGTCAAAACAACCTTATGCTATAATAAGCTATCCACCCTAACGTTTGCAACGAATCCACACATACCAAGTGGCAATGATCCACTTGAAAGATGTTCCCTAGAAAGGAATGACACAAAGGGAAACACACTTCCGACATCATAGCAACATTGTTCAAGGGTCACTAGCAAAAAGGTAACCAATTCTATTTTCATTATGCAAGTTATAGCTTCTTATGTATCATTTTACCCTTTTCATTTGGGATTCCTTGCCATTAGCATAGGAATCATCATGATTAATATATCTCATTACTCCTTTCTTGATGACTATTTATCACACTTGGGTATGTTCTCTTATTTTATTATGTTTTTCAACCACTTATCAACAGGTAAATCATCATATTCCACATTTTCTTCATTAAGCATGGATCATTTGCCTTAATTTCTTTCAAACTCCATGCTTATTTTACATTAACACTTTCATACACACATAGGTTGGTCTGAGATTAACTTAGGTTCCACCTTATTCATTTGTCATTGTTCTCATTTATCTTCTCATTTTATACTTATCATTGGAGTTCACTCCATCTTATGTAGATTTCATACCTTGAATCACTTTATATGTATAGACTTATTTGTCTTTTACTTTATTATCTTCTTGAATCACATCTTCAAGAACTCCTCTTTTCCTTACTTGTATTCATATTTAGATTTCATGGTGTTATATCTTTCTCTTATAGTTACCAAACATTCAAGTTTTGATAGATAATGATGTGATTCTCATCTTCTTTAAGGCAGGGTTGAGATATTCGCACCATGGTTTATTATTCTTTATGCTCTTTAGATTGTCTCAAAATGACTACTTGATCAGAGTAATCAGAAAGATAACAATCTAAGAGTTCCATACTTACCTTTTCTTCAATAATTGAATACCTGGCCAAGGCACCCAATTTTGAGATTTGGCAGTATGCACCATATTTTTATGTCATATTCCTAATTTTTACATCATCCTAGTCCTAAATCCTAGTGTCCTTATATACTCAGTGAACCTAAAGCTCTGATACCAACTTGTGAGAACCTGTTACACTAAACGAGATTACTCAAAACATAAAGCATAATAGATCACTAATTAATCACATACCCAAAATTATGGGTAAATTAAAACTGATTTCAACGTCAGCACCTGCTCAGAAACATTTGCATAAGAGCCCAACATCTTTCTTTTATCCATACTATGCCAAGAATTTGATACAAACTGTTCTATTTCCTTAGCCACAACATATATACATAGGAGAACAATATTAGTATATGCCACACATACAAGCATTAATATACTAACAAAAGTCTAATTCGCTTGAAACATTATATACAAACTTTTCCTACCCAGACCTGAGAGTACATGGACGACTCTAGGACACACTAGACATATAATCACCTTTCTCAAAGATTCATTACTATATCTCCTCTTTGTTGCCTCGTGTTTGTTTTCATCACTTCCAATTACCTAAAAAGATGTGGCGAACCACAAGGGTGAGACCCATGTCCCATCAAGAGATATAACCTCCAACAACACTTATTGATTACAACATTTTAAGTAGTAGATAACTGAGCAGTTGGAGTATTTAATAATAAATTTAACAGATTGAATACTTCAAGTATGCTAAATAGATTAAGCAAATAATCTTAGCAACAAGTATGATCATCAGTGCATATATAGATAACAAATAAATCCATTTCTCTGGATAGATATCCACTCAAATATAAACAAATTGTATCTACTAACAATCATTATCATTAATCTAACTATCATCATATTCCTTGCTAACAACACAAGCAATCTAGTAGCATAAGCATCCCTAACATCATGAATATGTCTAGTAGCATAACATGGATATCAATATTGGCATCTCAAATAAAGAAAATAGATCTATATCATAAGTAGAACTAACATCATAGCACAATTACCTGTATAGGCATGATTAGAGGTTTAAGCATCTATAATTACATAGGCATGGATATCAATATTAAAAATAGCTAGCATCATCATCTTAACCATCAGTGTTAGTATATTTGATAACATAAGCATGCTTAGAACATGAGAATTACTACAACATAAGAATATTTATTATCTCTTATTGTACTAAACATGATATCAATGAAAAGAAAGCAAACACGGGTTATCATACAATAAGAAGTGTTGTGTATAACCCTAAACAGATATGCTACACAACTATCTTACATATTTTATTATGCCTTGGGGAGTTTGAGGATACCACTCAAGTTCCAACTGACCACCGCTTGGTCACAATAAGTGACATACAAGATCTAGGAATAGTCGGACTCCTAAGATCTTCTTCGCCGCCAGTTAGTATGGGTCAGCCACAGTGACGCATAAGGTCAAGCTGCTACATCTTAGTCCATCCTTGGTATAGGTCACGACACTAGTGAAAGGAGGTGGGTACGCATACCCTACCATCTGAGTTATAACTACAGTTTTCCTCCAATATCATCACGTATATAATCACCAAGACACGACCGCAGGCGTTCTCAAACTAAGGGCTACATAAGACTGTAGTCATCCTCCCTAAACACTTGAATTCAGGATGACAAGAACCCTGCATACTCATCAGTATGCGCTCCTCGTTTCCTTTAGGAATACTCATTTCACCATCTGGCAAGTTCTAACACTGAGATGGATCTATGTCACAGGGCACTACATGATTAGATTTTTACTTGATTAGTTATCGCAATTGGGTGAATTAAGGCTACATCAAACAAGTGGATATACAAACCCTAATTCACTTCTAGAAAGCATATAAATATCACAACTTTTAAAAGATATAAAATGTGTGGATCTTAATTTCTCATCTCATCATCACATGGTGACATTCACTTGCCATTCATGATACTAAACTAGTCATCATACTATCATAGGATATAAATCCTTTTCACAATATCATAGGACAACATAAGAGGATTGCACCTCATCCAGGGCTCAACCATGCCCAAAAGTTCATTAAGACCATCATACTATCACATAATATAAATCCTTTTCACAATATCACAGGGTATCAACCCTTATCAACACAAGAGGATTACACCTCATTTAGGGCTTAACCATACCCAAAGGTCATTAAGACCATCATACTATTTCCTGTATGATCATCATTATCATTCCATGCCTTATAGCAAGGCTCAACAAAATCACTTACATATAATACACCAGATCAACACAATATTGCATTAATGGTCTAGGATATATTCATAAACAATCATAGCAGGGTTATATTAACATTAAGAACATTCCTTTATTACATAAACATGCAAAGTATATAGATATGATTAACCCTCATCATATTCATAATGCACATGTTTAGCATAAGAAATTATCAACCATGTAGCTATGATAACCACCAATTAACATATTAAGGTTATGATCACATTAAGGAGGTTATTTCACCATCATTTCATCATATAAGAATGTTAAATATCAATACTCATCTTTATCTATTTGCATTAGAGTTAGGTTCAACAAGATAAATTATATTAATGTTACTATTTAGCACTAATACCCAAATCCTAACTCATGGCATCCCCATTGGATCATGGATACATATTTTGTAGCATCACCATCACATTCCATACTATTCTCTAGTATGAACCCACACATAAATCAAGGTGTAGCCATCGGGTTATTGCATATTAGGGTTTCAACAACAATAAGAGAGTACTCCATGATTGTATTAATCATTCAACGACTATTCATACATAATTACCATCATTTAGTTATATTAAAGCTAGGTATAACAAGCTATACCTCATTAGGGTTACATGTCAACAAAATATGGTTATCATCCCTTCTATTAATATGAGTGAATAGGTAAGACTACTTTATTAAGGGTAACCCTCCATTTGTTCCATCATTATTCAACCCATATCACCATATCACAATGTCACCCGGAACCATTGGATGATTAAAAGGTAAGACCATTAATTGTTTACATAAGTAAACACCTCAGATAAACCACCTATGAAGTCCTTGATTTTTTCTCTAGAAATAGTCACCATTTAACCGTAGACATCCTTTGATTAGCAACACAAAAAGTTCCATTGAGAGTAGGGTAAAACCAACAATCGACTGTTCATTTAAAACAAGCCATCCATTGTCAACAAGTAATCTCCTTAAGTTTATCATATAAAGGAAACCATCTAACTCACATTATTAGGACCAACATATTACATTAGCCATCATTCCACTTTATTGGAGGAATTAACATTAGATGTTGACCATTGGGTCAAGTTCATATGTTAAAACCATCAATTATAGTATAGGTCTGACCATTGCATCAGGTGACCCAAGAAACCATTTGTCTAAGGCTTAATGGATGCTACAACTATATGATTAACTCAACATAGGTTTTGGAGACCTGATCCACCATCATTAGTGACCATTAAGTCACCATAGGTTGTTAGATCAGCACTATATTCATTAATCTACATCAAATATCAAACTAATATCACCATTGATTCATAGCATCATTAGGGTACTTAGTTGATAATCACTAGGCTTCTAATTAGGCCAACACCTGACCTAAGGGGTGAACTTGATTTGACACCCTTGGTCACCACCATTAGTTGTCATGAAGACAACACAATCGGTTGTTGCAATGGTACCACCATTGAGTCATGTGTTTATAGAAGAAATCAACTTTAAACCCTAAAATTGACCATTGGTTGATAGGTGTTTAGCACCATTGCTTGTCAAAACAACATGATCCAAGTCATATTATACCTTCGGAATAACATACACATGATCACAGGTTCATCTAGAACTGGAATCAGATTAGGGAACATTATAAAAATCGAAATCCAAGTCAAGCATAGCATTTTAGTGCATGGATCATCATTTAAAAGAAAGAATAGGAGCTAGCAAGCGTATGGTAACCAATAAATGTGGAGAAAGTTATACAACTTACCTATAATGAGAAGATAAAATCCCAAACAGAAGCGAACTTGGGCAGGTAGGGTAGAAAATTAAAGTATATGTTGTGAACTCGTCCATTTAGCACCTTTCTTCATCAAATGAGCAAACCCTAAGCATAAGGAGCAAGAAAGGTAGGGTTTTAGAGCTTTAGAGAAATTTCTACCATGGAACAACAAGTTTCCAACCTGGAGAAAGGTATGAGGAAGGATACAAAAGAAATAAATGTAGGAAAGAAGTGGATTCTTACTCTTTTAGGTCAAGATCACTAGAAGGATGCTTTTCAAACACTAAAAGGAAGTCAATTGCAACCCTAGATTCTTTTTCCAAGAAGATCCCCTCTTTCTTCTTACTTGGATAGGAAATTCACAAAAGCACAGAGGGAGAACGAGACTCCTAGAAGGAGGGAAGTGGTGGAGAGTAAATGGCTCATTTGGGTGCGTAGGGATAAGTATATGAAACTTTAAGATAAAGAAAAAGAAAAGTTGAAGTTCTAGTATCTTTCCAAGTGTCCATGGCCTAAAAATATTGAGAATATAAAAGTGCACAGACAAGAAGCTCCCCCACCGTCCATAGAGACATGCTTATCCCTTGTTTCTTGAATTTTCAAGAAAAACAAATAATTCATTAGCTGATAGCTACTAAAGGTAGCTCATCCATGAAGGGGTAAACCCTAAAATACCCTTGAGGAAAACACCTTCAAACCAAGGTTTAAATAGGTTCCCCATGGCTCAACAAGCTCAATAATAATCAAAGAATACCCACAAACATAATGCAAGTAATAAATAGCAATGAAAACCTCTCAATTGGGTAAATTGTAGAAAAGTCCAAAATGTGCATAAAATTGCATAACTTGCTCAAACAAATGTCCAAATTGGACCAAATTTGAAACTTAAGCTTGTCTTATGATTAAAAAGCATATAAAAAGGTTAGATTCAGTTTATAAGAATTAAATTATGATAATTAAGCTTGTTCAACACTTTAAGAAAGGTTAGGGGTCTCACACATATACTATTAAAATCTCTTCTCGATGGCCTACAAAATTAGAAATAAAAAGAATGTGTAGGACTTTTAGTGTAGAAAATGACAAAGGCCAGGGAAAGAAGTCTTGGGAGGAATCTAAGGGAGAAGCTAAAAACTATGATATTAACTCAACCACTTTAGGGATTGGGAATAGAAGAGCATAGTTGATGCAAATTTACCGTGCGTGGAAACGCAAGTGAACACGTCAAAGTAATATAGGCCTTTGTGAGGCCCGAGTCGAACTCAGGGATACGTGAAATTGTCGGAGACTCCTACTAACTACTCGCAATCAGCTAGACTGATTAAATAGTTGAGAGTTGTTGTTAAAATTAAAAGAAAATGAAATAAAACAAAACAAAGCAATTGATTAAATGTTTGGTTTAATCAACTCAAAATGAGATCCTTAGGATTGCGGTTTCACCGCGGGTTTTCATTGTATTAAATTCTATGTAGTCACTCAATTTTATCTCTCTATCCGGGTAGTGGCCTGAAATCAGAATTGCCCACTATCGTGGTACAATTCACTACCTATGTTTAGGTCGGTTCCACCGTCGTAGTAACCTATACCCTAGACTAGGTGCACTAAAAACGATCTCTCGGTATCCACCACTAATCTTACACCACCTTGTTCAAGGGATTTGTCAATTAATGTAAATTCCGCCTCTTTTCAACCATTAATTCTTCTTTCAAAGAAATGAAGGGCATTAGATTATTATTATGGTGATCAAGCATAACAATATATTTGAGAAAATGAAATTATACCACGGATTTAAGAGATAAGATATGAATTACTATGATAAAATTGTCATACAATGAATTCCCGGGCTACTCTCAGTCCTAAAGACAAAGGGGATTAGCTCCGCATGTTCATCTCAGAGCAAAGCATGGTAGAGAAAAGGGGAAACATGAGAAAAACGTGATTGAGTGGTGAAACCCATGAACGGAGGAGATCCAAACGATCCTTGGCGTAAAATACACATTCTCCCGCCTTTCGGTGGTGGAAATCGTCTTCTTCGGCATCCGGATCGACTGGGGCGTAGGTCTGGGCTCCGTTCTTCTCTCCTTCTCTCCTCGGGATGTGTGCAGCGGCTAATGACATGATCCTCACTCTTGGCCGCCGTCCTTAGGTTAAATTCCCGAGTTAAGTCGCCAATTAACCACAGCCGTCTGATTAAGATTAATCTGAATCAGACTCATATCTGATGGTGTCGATACCATCGACGCGAGTCGATGGTATCGACTCTGCACTGTATCGTCTGGTCTTCTTTTCTTTTGTCTTTTTGTACTTGATGTCATCTCGATACCATCGACGCGGGTCGATGGTATCGACAACTCTGTTGCGACAGTTTTGTCTTTTTGTGTCGTTGCAGCTCCTCCCGTCGATAGTATCGACTATTGTGTCGATAGTATCGACTCCTTTCTCGCCAGCAACCTGATGGTATCTCGATACCATCGACATCCATGTCGATAGTATCGATCTTGTTCTGGTCCTTGCGGCTGGCAACCTGCGGTCCGGTCGATGGTATCGACCACTGTCGATTGTATCGACAGCAACAGATACTTGTTTTTCCTGAAATTAACACACGAAACCACATAAGTCCACATAAAACATATTCTTTTGATAATTAATACTCAAAATACTGAAATAGGGGAAATTTGACATAAAGAAGTAGCATAGACCAAAGAGAATGAATTATGCAACACTAACCATGAAAATGACTAATAAATGCATAAAACACATATCAAGCAAGTCTATAAATGCGACTCAAAATCATCACATAAAACTCCCCTAAGCTTGAACATTGCTCACCCTCGAGCAACTAAACCTTAGAATAGAATTTCCAGGGTCAACTAAAGAACAAATCATCACAATAAACATCCCATATGATCCTCACCAGACATTCGCATATCGGCCCTCACTAACCATAGAATGATAATTACCCTAAAGGTGACAGTAATCATCCATAAAAGATATCTACCTCAAAACTGATGAACACTATCACATAAGGCAGTTAACTTAATAAAACTCGCTGGTCCAGACTCGGTGCATCTTGTGATCTCCTATACTACATTGCTCGCCCTAACTACCATCTACATGGAAGCGGCTCTCCTGATATACACAAGTGAGGAGAAAATCACGGTGGCCTACCAATTTGAGCAACGGGTGGATGGAATGGTTGGCTCATGGAAGAAGTAGAAGCATTGTACAGTTTCAACATGTAGAAAGCAAAGATGTCCTAAATGATGCCAATGCACATGAAAAATGCCCTAATGCCTAAGATTGGGTGGAATGATGCATGCACTAACATCCAATCTCAAGATGAGATGGATACCTAATTGAGCTACATCATGTACTTACTCATCTTAAGATGCAGGTGAGATTATGTTCCTTTCTCCCTCTTATTCTTCTTGCTTCTAAAAAACTCTTTTTTTTCTCTTCAATTTCATTTTTTTCAGATTTTTTTTCTGTATTTTTTTTTCCAAGCCCTTATTTTCATAGATGACACAGAATAATTTATTGCGCTTACTTTTTCTGCATACTCAAAGATTTGAACCATTTAGAAGGTATGGAACAATTTAATTCACTGTTAAAGCAGAAATGAGGTACATGATATACTCCATGCATAAAAGTCATGAATGCAACTAAATGACATGCACCTAAGGGTAATGTGCATGTATAACAATTCCATTTTTTTATTTTTCATGCAAAACATATAAAAGTGGTTGCAATGCAAGACCTATCTACATGATATGCAATCAAAAAGGTTAAAACCGTACTTTACTTCCAACTCTTGGTGGATTATGAAAAGCAATGAGGTGGACATATCATAAGACTAATTGACTGAACCTTTGAAAAGTATTATGTGTCCCTCCTTACTAATCTATGTGGCAGTTAAAAGGTTTCTCTCTCTTACTTCAAATTAGAGTCTCATTATCATTTGGTCAGTTTAGGCTCAAACAACCAATTCCGTCCACTTTCATGAATCATTAGGAATGTACAGTTGTGATTTTCAGTTTTAAAGTTGACAAAACCAATCATTTTCTTAAGTTAAGTGATCAAAGTTGAACAATACTCAAGCTTGCGAACACTCAAATTTTTTTTTTAATTTCCCTTAATTCCCATGTACATGCAACTGAGATGACACAAGACTTAAGACATCCACAATTACACTAGATAGAACGTGGATCCTACAACAAACTAAGATTGCAAGAAATAAATGACAATAACAAAAGCAATAAAACTAAAAACAGAGAAAATAAAAGATAGAGTTGTTCCAACTACCCCCTCTAAGCTGCAACATCTGCACCGCTCCAACCTCATTTTACTCCGAGATGGCTTGGCGTATGCACACTGCCACGTCAACCAAGCATACAATGAGTGCTCGCTTCCCGATCCAATCTTTAATATCAAAGGGGCGCAACATTTCAGATGGCCTATCATAGCCATTGTAGACTCTGATGAAGACGGCGGCAACGACGACGACAACAACAATGATGACAAGGCTGAAGAGGAAGAGGAGGCCTCCACTCCTCTTCGGGCATGAGTGTCATCACAGAAGCGTCCTCGCATGCATCTGGGTGCATCTTCATCTTCCCAGCCTCCACCACCACCACCTCCCTCGCAGCCAAGCGAGGATGTCTATTCTATGCAGGGCATGTATGCTATGCTGCATGACATCCAGCAGACGCAACAGCTTCACATGATGATGTACACCGGTATTCAGGAGACTACAAACTGGGTACAAGATAATCAAAGGGCGATGTTCGAGAACGAGCGTCTTCTCCTCGACAACCAACAACAGATTCATGATCGGTTGCAAAGGATGGAGATGCAACAGCAACCCTTTTACGACCACTATTGGAGCCAAAATTACTTTGGATGCTATCCACAACCTCCACCTAGGGCCCAGTTTGATCCGAGCTTCGAGGGGGAGTATCCATCTTGGGACCCTATGGCTCCACAGTACCCGCCTCCACCTGAAGAGTAAATCGGTATCTCTGTTCCAACCTTTAAGATTGTTTTTGACTATGAGGCCATAGTCTTTAAGATTTCCCAACATCTGGTGTCTGTGTTGTTCAAGAAAAATCCTGAGCTGGCTGAATCGAGGTTGCTTCTATCATGTTCGGAGAGAGAAAAATAGAAGATCTTGACCTGTGTCTCCTTATCAAGCCCGTGATGCGGGCACCGCCTGGGCATGATCTGAAACCTTTCCCAGGTCTCAGAGTAGGTCTCTCCTGCTTTTTGGGTGAAGTTGTGGATCTTCCTGATCATATCATTGGTCTTCTCGGGCAGGAAGAACCTATCAAAGAAAACTTCCACCTTGTGGTCCCAGGATTGCACATATTCATCGTCCATATTGTGCAACCATTCTCGTGTGTTTTCCGCTAGAGAACTGGGGAAGAGCTTCAAGTAGAGCACATCTTGTGGGAATCTTTCTATTTTTATCATATCACAATTCTCCACAAATTGACTTATGTGCGCGACGGGGTCTTCATTTTTGAGCCCATGAAAAGCATTCGACTTCACCAAGTTGATTAAAGAAGGATCGATTTTGTATGTTGGAATGTTAACCGCCTGCTTCTTGATCGGCCCCTTGGTAGCGGATGAGGAAGAGGCTTTGATCTTCTCCCATATTTTCTGTGGCTCACCCATCTCTTCTTGTTCGGGTTCAGAATATGTATCCTCCAGATGGTCTTGATCGTACCCATCCTCGTCTTCAGGTCCCATCAGTGGAACCTCTGGTGCGTACCTTGTGTAGTCTGTACTACGCATCTGCACCATGCACAGTACCTGCAAATAGAAAAATTAAATTTAGTACAGTGCTTGACGATTGCAAATATTCAGAAAATAGATTATGAATTTTTTGAAATGATAAAATAAAACAAATGTGGCCTAGAGTGGCCGCTTGCAGCACTCGAAGTGCCGACAAAATTGTTGTATCCCGGCAACGGCGCCAAAAACGTGACGCAAATTTACCGTGCGTGGAAACGCAAGTGAACGCGTCGAAGTAATATAGGCCTTTGTGAGGCCCGAGTCGAACTCAGGGATACGTGAAATTGTCGGAGACTCCTACTAACTACTCGTGATCAGCTAGACCGATTAAATAGTTGAGAGTTGTTGTTAAAATTAAAAGAAAATGAAATAAAACAAAACAAAGCAATCAATTAAATGTTTGGTTTAATCAATTCAAAATGAGATCCTTAGGATTGCGGTTTCACCGCGGGTTTTCATTGTATTAAATTCTATGTAGTCACTCAATTTTATCTCTCTATCTGGGTAGTGGCTTGAAATCAGAATTGCCCACTGTCGTGGTACAATTCACTACCTATGTTTAGGTCGGTTCCACCGTCGTAGTAACCTATACCCTAGACTAGGTGCATTAAAAATGATCTCTCGGTATCCACCACTAATCTTACACCACCTTGTTCAAGGGATTTGTGAATTAATGTAAATTCCGCCTCTTTTCAACCATTAATTCTTCTTTCAAAGCAATTAAGGGCATTAGATTATTATTATGGTGATCAAGCATAAAAATATATTTGAGAAAACGAAATTAGACCACAGATTTAAGAGATAAGATATGAATTACTATGATAAAATTGTCATACAATGAATTCCCGGGCTACTCCCAGTCCTACAGACAAAGGGGATTAGCCCCGCATGTTCATCTCAGAGCAAAGCATGGTAGAGAAAAGGGGAAACATGACAAAAATGTGATTGAGTGGTGAAACCCTTGAACGGAGGAGATCCAAACGATCCTTGGCGTAAAATACGCGTTCTCCTGCCTTTCAGTGGTGGAAATCATCTTCTTCGGCATCCAGATAGGCTGGGGCGTAGGTCTAGGCTCCGTTCTTCTCTCCTTCTCTCCTTGGGACATGTGCATCGGCTAATGACGTGATCCTCACTCTGGGGCGTCGTCCTTAGGTTAAATTCCCGAGTTAAGTCGCCAATTAACCACAGCCGTCCGATTAAGATTAATCTAAATCAGACTCATATCTGACGGTGTCGATACCATCGATGCGAGTCGATGGTATCGACTCTGCACTGTATCGGTTGATCTTCTTTTCTTTTGTCTTTTTGTACCTGATGTCATCTCGATACCATCGACACGGGTCGATGGTATCGACAACTCTGTAGCGACGGTTTTGTCTTTTTGTGTCACTGCAGCTCCTCCCGTCGATAGTATCGACTGTTGTGTCGATAGTATCGAATCCTTTCTCACCAGCAACTTGATAATATCTCGATACCATCGACATCCATGTCGATAGTATCGATCTTGTTCTAGTCCTTGCGGCTGGCAACCTGCGGTCCGGTCGATGGTATAAACCACTGTCGATGGTATCGACAGCAGCAGATACTTGTTTTTCCTGAAATTAACACACGAAACCACATAAGTCCACATAAAACATATTCTTTTGATAATTAATACTCAAAATGCTGAAATAGGGGAAATTTGACATAAAGAAGTAGCATAGACCAAAGTGAATGATTTATGCAACATTAACCATGAAAATGACTAATAAATGCATAAAACACATATCAAGCAAGTCTATAAATGTGACTCAAAATCATCACATCAATTGTCCTTATGGATACCAAGAACAGACTATCTATAACACTACATCCTTATTATGTTGGGGACTTTAAATCAATAACCCTGATTTCAAACCTATAACCATTGCTAATTTCCTCAAATTGAACCATGAGTCCTTAAAAGGTGAGTAAGTGGAACACATCCTAGACAAAGATGATGCTTGGATAGTATCCATGGAAAATACTTTTAGGTCCCTTAGATGCCCAAAATGTGACAAGGCCACCTATTCCACTTACCAACTTAATGTTTCAATAAAAATTGTGGCAAGAAATTACTTCCACTCATAACAAGTTGTTCTTATAAACTGAGAACATTCTAGCCCATTTCCACATAAATCTTCATGCCAATTTTGAGAGCAAGAAAACATAAAAACAGTTTTATGCCCTTATTTGGGGTAATCTATCTATTTCTAAATTGGCCAAAACTTCCATCTCCTTGAATGTCATGGTAAAAACATATCCAAAGAGGATAAAGTGTACCATTTTGAAGATGGGTTCCACATCACTGTTTCAAATTTCATCCTGTAGACCTTGCTAATTACCTTTCATGTTGCCCATGACCATACCTCGTTCACAGAGAAAACTTATAGGTGGGAAAAGGGAAAGTCCTAGGTCTAGCCTATCTAGGGTTAATAGATGTTTTTTCCTAGTAAACCCAAAAATAAGGGAACTCCATTATAATTATTTAAAAACAAAGGTAGAAACTAAGGTCACACGAATAATTCCGCACAAAACAATGGAAAAGCTCGAGGCAACAATGACAGTCCCAATAAAAGAAATGACAATAACTCATATTATGTTTGTTGGTGATCCTGGAACAATTTTAGTAAAGTTGTATGATAAACCTAGATAAACTAAATGAAATTAATTTAATTTGAAGAAAAAACAAGAAACATAATTTTTTGTTGGCTTGTTGAAGAAAATCTCATGGTGGAAACTACTTCCATTATGCACCTATCAATTGGCCAGTCAAGGCTCAATAGTGCAAATTTTGTTAGTATACCATTTTTGTGGTAGTGTATGTTTACAAGGACTAGAAGCAGTAGGCATATACTGGTAACTAACATTTAAGTGAAGTATAACTAGGGTTTGAGTGAGGGATAACTAAGATTTGAGTTAGGTATAATCAATTTTTGTCTGAGAGATAGCTAGGATTCAAATAAGGGTTAACTTTTCTTGCTGAACTAGGAATTGTAATTCAGTGAGTGATTTTTAGTGCTTAAGCAGTCCTCCCAATATCTATCTCTTGAAAGTAAATTCTTAAACCTGAATTAACCATAGATGATCTAGTCGGCAACAAAACTCCCAAGCACGCATGCCTCCATTTCACATCAAACATATATCCTAAAGCCATTGGAACCCACTTGATTCGATTTGTAGAGGCTGACATCCACATAGAGTGTCGACAGTGAAAACAACCTGATAGAAAAACAAGCCCTAGGGAAATCCCCAACCCCAACCTTGTCTATCTGGATCCTAAAAGGAAGAATGCTCGGGCATGGTAGAGGGAAACCCACAAATAAAGGGGATGTGTCTTTTGTGGTATCAGATGGAGGCACTAACAATTGCATCACAAAAAAGAAGAGAACAAACAAATATTGGGAATCAAAGTTAACAAAATCATATCATGCATCTACAATCTCATTAATGGTGCAATTTTTATCAGAGTTTCAAAAAGACATTATATTCATATAGTACAATTAGAGGGAGATTAGAATATGTCGATGAGGACCAATGACCGTAGAATATTAAGAGTATAAACATTAGGATTTCATGTGGACTTAAGCATACTTATGTCCTTGACAGTCCAACACTTGCAATTAAAGAATATGTGCAAATAATATTTACTATACTAATGAAGAGAGAATTTATATTGCAAAACTATATATTTGGATTGAATAAATTCCAAAGTTGAAATAAGTATTTAAAAATTTACCACATGTAGCTCTCTCTACTTGATGGATAATATTCACATCCCTTTTTATAGGACAAATTATCATCATTGCTAAATTACCACCACTGTATCACCAATTGAGAGAGTTCATGTATGTTCTCCACTTATAAATTATACCATTGGCATAGTTGAGGAACAAAAAGTGTGTTGTTGATTGTGAGTGCAGATGTGTATCTCATGTTGATTGTTCATGTCACAGTTGTTGTAAATGCACCAAAAATGTGCCTCTTCTACTATGGATGAACCAACAATAATCCACCATTTGTGAATTGTTACTTCATCTTGAGATAAAATAATTGTCCCTATCTCATTTACAAGTGATATTCATAGTCAATTCACAAACAATGTGCCAATTGTAGAAAATCACTACTTCTACTAAATTGTGCCACCATCTTCCAACAACTACTTCATCACAAGGAAAGTTAGTTTCTCTTTCTCATCCACAAGAGTGATACATCATTTATGTACCAAAAAAGTATAAAAAAACTGTCAACCAATGCTTCTCAAGAAAAAGTCATTATCCATCTCTAATTAATGAGAAAGATCTACAATCACTCTTGTTATCTAACTCTTCTACCATAAAGGAGCACCAAAAATAAGAAATTGGTGGGATGATCTCAATGGCCTTCCGCCTATTTAGATAGGCCTCCTTGCAATGTGGTTGCAACTAGGACTCCATGTTGCAAAACCTAGTTCAAATCCTAAAAGTATTCCATATTTTGTATAGGGACACATCTTCACTCCTCTTAAATTTTAATCGTATTTGGAATCACAAGTCTATATGATATAAAGTCCTACCCATGTCAGGTACATGGGTTTGGATCCTTTTCTATTCTGACAATTCGCCCATGTGGTCAATTAGAGAGTCTGTCTTCAATAGTCATATGAAGTAGATCTTAGGCCCCATACCCACATGTGATGGATAGAAATAGGTGGTCATTCTCCTTATACATGTGCATATCCTATCATTTTGATCCAACTTTTGAAATCCATTTAACTTTACTTTGTTCCCAAAAAAATTAGAAGAGGATTCTTGACATCACTATTTCTTTCTCAACGTCTGCACCTAAATATTGTTATCTTACTTAAACTAGTCAACTGAGTGTGATCTAGATGATAAATATGATTCCTACCTCCTATATTTAGTCTCATATATCCTTTATTGATGATCCATCTTTCTATGTAACTTTACATCAAGATATTTAACCACCATTATGGACTCAATAGCTAAACATACACTAAACTTTTCTTCTTCATACATGAATTGTCCTTGTCTCATTCAGAGCCATCATGTTTCATCTCCTAGTTCTTGAAGAAATTCATGTTATTACCATGCCTAAAATTTCATTAAGAATACCACATATTAGGCATGTGTCTAACCATGGGACTACACCTCATTCCTCCTTGTTTCCCCATCCATGTATGCCTTTGAACAAGTATTTACACCTTCTCTTTTGAAATGTCATCATCACTCCCACTGCAACCTTCAATTTTGTTTAGATACAACATGTTTGGAATTAAAGTGGAAAAATGACAATGGTCTAATAGATAAATGGTTAAGAATTAATATTTAACACCTCTGCAAAGATGATAAGAGAACAAACACATGGGAATATTGATAACAAGTACTACACTACTATGATTACAGATTACACCACCCACATTTAATTACCCTTTAATATGGATACCCCACTCGACAAAGATAAGGTAAAATAATAATCATACTAGAATAGTTTACAGCCTTCTCTATAACTTCTCTCCTTAAGAAACCATTATCATTTCTGGGGATCAAAGACATGATTGTGTCTTTTTTATTGCTATTGTGACTTGTAATTTGGCATCCTCTACTCGTTGTGAGGCTAGTCACCTTATTGCTACATGCGTTACTTTCTCTAGTCGGTTCCTCAAACTAAAACTATGATGGGACTCTACCAAAAATAATATTTAACCTCCAAATATATCTTATTTATTTGTTTGGATTAGATGGGTTTATTCCTCAAATTAAGTAGCGAGTAGATCCCCTCTTAGGTCCTGCTCCTTACAAGATGGTATCGGAGCCATAGTAGTCAGATTTGGACTATTTCATTTTTGTCTCCCTAATTAGAAACCTTGCCTTACATACTCACCCTCTAAGTGACATGTTTACCCTAGAGTTGACCTATGTCATTCATGAAATGAAGCATGGAAGACTAAGAATCATATGAGGTACACATACGAATTCATGATTAGTTAACCCTAGTATGAGGAGACTCTAGATGTTCATACTCTATGATTTAGGTCAGTTATGGCATGTGTCTTTGATTATTATGAGGTTTTACATAATGGAGTTAGCTTATGAGGATGTTATTGTAGCATGATAAGGATATCCTAACATAGAAAAATTGTGACTTGGCTTCTTGCATTGATTTTGGGCCCTATCTTCAATTTTATATTGCACTAATTTGACATCAAACTATATTTCCTTACAATACTATATGTACAAAAAAGATTTTTTTGAATTTATTGAGGTTTCCTTAAACTCAGTCACAGTGAAGATATGAGTGAAGTCTTGACACAGAAATGCTAGAAATCTCAACCCTAGTTTTGGCTATGAAGTGATGACAATGAATATGTGGCACTATTTGAAGGTTTAGTTGACCTACCATTTTGTAGATTATGATATTTAGTTTTGAGATGTGAATCTTAGGGTTATTAGGCTAGAAACAAAAGGACCTAAAACTCAACTCTAGGGTGATTAGATCATCTAGTTGGAGACATGACCTATGTATATCATAAACATACCGTTGTGTTTGATCTGAAACCCCAATACCATTAGGGTTGTTTGAACATAATTAAAGATGCATTAACTAATCCTTAGTAGCTTTACCAATAAGAATTGGATGGGTATAAAGATCATCTAACTAAGATAGTGAATGAACTTATTTAAGTTGACCATGTGAAAACTAATTAAAATAAGTTTTGCATTTTGAAATTTATCTTACCTAAACTGGTGACATTAAATAATGCAAGGTAGTAATTAGGTTTGATAAGTATTACAAGATCGATTTTGTTTCCCCATTTCACTAACTTGATGTAATACTAATAAACTTAGGTTAAACACTTTAAAAATGTCATAGGTGTATCCTTGACCTGCTTGGTCACAATAATCTGAAGTGAAAATAAATTATTTATAATATAATCCTAATGTGTATGACTAATATGTGCATCAACATTTTGAAAACTTCATTAAATTTGTTACATAAAACACGATGTTCAAATATATGATTAAACCCTAATTTTACATCTTAACCCTAATACGTAATGAAAAATATAAGTAAAGGTATGGTTAAGAGATAAATAATAATTGATTCATTTTGGTGACTCATAAATTTACTCAATCTAATTGATAACTTTACCACAAAAAAGGATATATATATTTTTAAATTACCTAAATGCTTAGTCCTTAAAAGAAGATGTATATGAGCACAATGATGATGAAACTACTATCACAAAATATGTAGCTCTAATAAATGTAATAATGTTGACAAAACCCTAGGTTTTGACTAAATTCTTTAAGTTTAGCTTCCAGTGAGAGAAGATAGCGGAAATAAAATGATGAGACTAATATAATTAAATCTTGGTCAGTGGTGACTCTTTACTCTAGGTTTTGAATGCTTGGATTTTGAGGACAAAATCCTCTTTAAGGGATGTAGAGTTGCTACAAACTATCCATGAGTAGGAGGTTGGTATGCTTGGTTCTATAGATTTGACCAAACCAGGATGGATTTATAGTTTAAAGTATACAGTTAAGGCTTATAACATGAATAACTCTATGATAACTTATAACATATTTAGTCTTGAAAACAAATATAACATATTAAGTGACATAAGGTTCTATAATCAACATCTCATATTAACATAATGACCTATATGTGTGTTGACATGTATGCAGTTCATGATCTGTCAAATAGGTCACCTTTTCTAACTAATATTCTCATAATGGCTAACATATGTCTAATAATAATATAATGTGGTTGATATATGTATTAGAATAACAATTGGTATTTCCATGTCCATAAATATAAATAAAGTATCATTATCTATATAAATATTAAATTAATGGTATTAATCGGTTAAATGAGAATGGGAACAAGGTGAGGATAATATGACTCGATATAATGAATATTTGCGAATAATGAACAAATATTATAATAAGTATAAGGGTGTAGTGCCTAAAATCAAAATTTACTAGACCTTATAGAAGGAAACTCCAAAACCCAATTCTAATGTGAAAATCATGTTCCTTGGGACCCATTTAGCTTGGGTGCCAAGTTTCACATTATTTGAATAAAAATAATTATCCTAATTTCTTTTAGGAAAGAAAATATGAGATAAGGCCAAAAAATATTAAGTTATTTATTAAATATCTTGAAAAGTGGTAATAGATCCCAAACAAAGTATTGTCCCTACCAAGATTGGTTTATGTGTTAATTTTCATATTAATTGAACAATCTAATCTATCCTAGTTTCATTTAGGAGAGAGAATATAACTTCAAGTTAAAAATATTATTTAAAATACCAAACAACCCCAAAAGTGTAAAATGATGTCTAAATTGGATTCCTCATGTCCAAATTATTCTAGTTGTAAAATTTTGGTTTTAATTGAAAATTGTTTGAGCCCTAAACTAATCAGGGAAAGAAAACATATTAATAAAACTACAAAACATTAAATTATTTCATGCATTTAATCGGTTTCCTAAAGTTCTATTTTATTGTTTGTCACACATTTATTCTCCTTTATTTTTTGCCTTGGATAAAATTTCCCCTGACATTTTGGTTGTTGCGTGCCTCTCTTGATTTTCCTTTAATATGTGAAATTGGACGATTGTGAATCCTTCGTTGTTCTTTTCAACCTGATCCAACAACCACAACCTCATCTTCCACCTTGGTTCAAAATGGCAAGTGGCACTGTAGTCATAGTCCCTTACTCATTTTAGATCTAGATTTCTCTCTCATGTTTTCTCCTTTTCCACCAATTTCTTCTCTCATGTCTTCCCTATTTCCATACAAATCCCTTGATCCTATAAATTTTAGGGTTTTAGAGCCTCCACACCAATGTTGGCTTCAGGCTCCATGCTTCCTTGTTCCTTCTCTGTTCCCCTTTTCCTTTCAATAATCCCACATCCTTGAGTCTTTTTAACCCTAGAAAATATTGACGTGACCTTCACGCTGTCACCTAGCATCATTTCCTGGTGTTAGGATAGTCTCCCCCATCTCCAACCATGATTGCCACAATTTAGGTCATTCATGTTAGAGACCTTGAATTGGGTTTGTGACCTCTGGCAAAGGTCAATCCTAGATATGGGCTTAGAAGGATCCATCTCATCTGGGTGAATCCTCTTACACCTTCAATTCTACTAGAAAATGGGTGTACTATTTGCTTCTCCCTCATTTTTTTGGTTTCCTTGTATTAATTTTTCCTCCTTTAATTTGTTGATGATTGCAAGCCACCAGCTATTCTCAAGTCTTGTTTAGGTTTCTCACATTTTTTGTGGCTACAAGATTCATTGTGTCTCTTCACACTCATTTTCTTGTTGTCTTGGCCAAATAACTCAATCATTATGTTTCCTCTATTTCCTTCAACGCCAGTGACATGGCAAGAGATGCTCATGGAGTTTCATACCACTTCACCATCTCGTCTATAGGTCTCCAGGATCGAGATTGGAACGAAAATTTGGTGTCATTTTTTCCCAATCCCATGATGTCTATATTCTTCGGCAAGAATTGCACCTTCTAAGAGTTTGAATCCTTGATCCATCACGTAGAATAACATGAGGTTGACGAAGATGATTGTGTGATTGTTGTACGCTTTTTCCCTTGTCTTAAATATATTTTGTCACAT
Source organism: Alisma plantago-aquatica (assembly GCA_963693085.1). Classification (NCBI taxonomy): domain Eukaryota; kingdom Viridiplantae; phylum Streptophyta; class Magnoliopsida; order Alismatales; family Alismataceae; genus Alisma; species Alisma plantago-aquatica. Next base: position 19,966,438 of record OY856413.1, read on the forward strand.
TTATAAGGGTCGTTTTGTCATTGAACCTTTTTCTTTTAGTCTAATCATGTTGTTATATGTGTCGCTCTAGCTTTAGGCCTAGGTCACATGGAAAATACTTACCGGGCCATGTCGTTGTGTGTCATATAAAAATAGATAAGGTTGCATACGTGGATTTTTAATATTTTATAATTGGTTAGTATTTTCAAAAATAAGTAGAAATCATTTATAGATCAAAAATATAATAAAACATGTTTTAGAATTTTGAGTTAATTCTATATCGAATGGAAAGTTTTCATCACCTAAATTCCAACTAATAATTATGCTACTTTCAAGCATTTTCCTAATATGTTAGAATTTCTAAAATTAATATCTAATAATCTGTAAGTTAGAATAATAAAGTAAAGTATGTTATGAACTCAAAAAATATAATCTATAAGGCCACATGATTTTGATAGCCTAATTCATTAATAATGAAAAGCTTATTGTTAGGGTTTATGGAACTAATGTGAATTTAAAGCTTAATTTGGTATAATTGTTGAATAGGTGCTTGAAGACCCTGGCTTGGATCTAGGGTTAGGTTTTCACTCAGTTAGACTTAATTTGAGGTATGTTACATTCCCTATTTATCACATTAGATTTGCACTCAGTTAGACTTAATCTGAGGTATGTTACATTCCCTATTTATCACATGGAGAATATCACCCAGATTTATCTCTCCCTCTTGGTCCTTTGGTACATGATACCCTTTATACATTTTCTCTCTCTTATGAAAGGTTGACTTATATGAGAAATTATGCATTGATATAGATATTGTAATCATCTTTCATTGTTGGATATTCTTATTGGACTCTTATTTATATCTTGTTTATCTTATTCCATGTTGAAATCCTAATTTCTCAAGTTGTGTACTTTTATGATCTTTGATGTATGTTGATTGTTGCAAATTGTTACATACTTTCTTATGGATCCTCCGACCCCACATGATAATTATTAAATTTTCTCATTCTTTATGTGATCTTGACTGAACTTATTCTTTCTCTAACTTTTGCATGGTTTAGACTAATTTTATTTCTAGTAACATTACATGAGTACAACCATACATAGGGAACACTTTTTCCACCCCGAGTGTGCTTTTCCACTCATTATATATATAGGGTGTGCTTTTTCCACCCATACTTATAATGAGATCCTACTTGAAATAACCTTAGTCTAATGTTGTTTACATGCACTGCTTATATTTTTTATGTTGTTTTAAGGCAAGAAATCTTTTACTGTTTATCTTCATTAAATGTCTTTCTTATGATATTTATGTGGATAGTAATTTTCCTATTCTATGGTAAGCCTTGTTATATTTGATGTCCTTTTCCCCTTTATCTCATATTGGGTTTTATGCCGATAACATCCACTTTATCTTCTCTTCTGGGGTATGCTTCCAACCCCTAGGGGAAGGACATGGAGGAGATGACATACAAACATGGACGTGACTTAAGGAGATGACCCTTGGGAGATAGACTTGAGATATTTTAGTTATCCCTCTACTTAGATATTGAAGATGTTACTTTCATGTAAACCCAAATGAGAAAATATTTTGTAGTCTTGTATAAATTGAATATAGTCATGATTTATTATTGCACTTCTACACTTTAGTCTTTTTGTATACCACCATTCCAGAAAATAAAAATTTACACCTGTTCCAACATGCTTATTTATGAGTTTGGAATAGATGGGTTTATTCCTCAAATTAAGTAGGGAGTGGATCCCCTCTTGGGTCCTACTCCTTACACTTTGTGTCCTTATTTTTCTTTTTGTGACCTCCTTTACCTCCCTCTTCCTCAAGCTACCCAAGGCAGTGTTGGCTAAATGGACTTCATTAAAATCCCTTTGTTTTGAAAATGACAAACATTTCATTCTTGTGGATCTAACATGCTACTTGAGTATTTCAGGAACAAGAATTCAAGGTGGTGGATAGCTAAGCTTGGAAGATCTATATGCTCAGATTGCCTTATTTTTTATGATTGTAATCAAATGTAAATTTGTACAAACATATAATGTACAAATACTTAGATATCATGTAAATCAAGTGTTTAGATCTTCCCTATCCACTCACAATACTTAGATAGGTCATTCCCTATGATATAATCACAATGGCACTTTGATACATACACTTAGTACATGTCTAGATACACTAAAATAGGGACTCCCTCGGTCAAACTACTTCTCGACCGAGACACACTCCGTCGACCATCTTCTCGACCGAGAATCACCAGAGTCTATTCCTCGAGCAGGATCTATATCCATTAAACATGGTGGGAGAAAGTTAGTTGGGAGTTGAGTTGAACGTTGTAATACACTTACTCCAGACTTTTCCTCGATCGACAAAGTTCTCGACCGAGAGACAATCGATCGACATACATCTCGACTGAGAAAGGTTCTGACTGCACTTTTCAGAATTAATTAACTGGCCGTTACAAATGTAATAAGTGGATACTTAATGGCTAGTTGAGCACTAAGAACATCCTAGAAAGTGTCTAGAACGTCCCTAGACCCTTGTAAGCCATTCCTATAAATAGGACATGCCTTAGGACACCTAAAATCACTTGAGTACACATACTTGCAATTGAGAATCAACTCTTGTGAGCAATTGAGCAATCCTTCACATGCAAATCATTTCCATAAGCTGAGATTTCGTGTCCTATAGGCTAGCATCTCCTACCCACTACACTTTCACGTTCATACACATTGGATAGGAGATCAAAACGCTTGATATAGGATTCAAGCCTTGTGCTAAAGTGGTAAAGTGTATTTTTCCTTCTTCTTTCTTGTTCCTTTTTATTGCTTGTTTTCTCCTTTTCTACTCCAAGGTTGGATGTTGCGGAAAGGAGGTTGTAGGAGCTTCTTCAGGTGGAGAAGTTAGCTCAGCGGACTTAGGATTACTTCAAGAAGGCTGTCTCAACGGGAAGCTACTTCAAGAGGAAGTCTACTTCAAGGTGGAACTTGAAGTTACTTCAAGAGGAAGGTTGCTTCAGGGTTGGTGAGACTACTTCTAGGTGAAGGCTATCCTAAGGTTTGGGAAGGTACTTGTATATTATGTTACATCCTCCAAAAAGGTAATAAAATACAAGTGCTTTCAAAATCACAATTGGAAACAATTGGGTAGTGGACTGACTCCCTTAGTTTTTGCTAAGGGTGGAACCACTCTAAACGCCTTTGTCTACTTCTCCAATATTTTTGTGGTTGCTTGCTTAAATTAATTCTAAAATTATCATAAAAACCTATTCACCCCTCTCTAGTGTTTTTCAATTGGTATCAGAGCAAGTCTTCAAGGAACTTTAACAAGTCTTGAAGAAAATGGGTGATGGAGTACTAAACAACCTCAACTTGGAAGGAACAGTTGTGGCTCGGCCTCCACCATTTGATGGCACCAAATACAACTACTAGAAAAGGAGGATGCAGTTCTACTTTTAAGGGATCAGCTAGGATCTTTGGAGAATGGTTTCAAATACCTACACTCTTCCTCAAATGAAGTATGCTACATGGGATGCAAATACGGTAAAATTATCCCAATTAAATGCAAAAGCTGTAAGTATCCTTTATTTTTCAATTTCCATAGGTGAGTTCAATAGAATATCAAATTGTGAAACTGCATATGAAATATGGCATAGACTCTCTATTACTTATGAAGAAACTGTTCAAGTAAAGAACTCTAAAATTGGTATGCTTACACAAAAGTTTGAACAATTTTGTATGGAACCTAATGAGTCTATTAGTGAAATGTATCCAAAGTTTTCTTCTGTTGTTAATGGTTTGAATGCATTAGGTAAAGACATTAGTGAAGAGGATCAAGTGTCTAATATTCTTAGGTCTCTTACTCCCAAGTACAAGCCTAAGGTGACTGCAATTGAAGAAGCCAATGGCCTCACCCGACTAAAGATAGAGCAACTCATTGGCAACATAGAAGAACATGAAGCAACCTTGGAGGAGGAAGAAATACGGGAGCATGAACTTTTACAAGGAAGAAAGAAGTACATGGATCTAAAGTCTACAAAGGTCATCACTCAAGAAAGTGATGAGACAAGTGATGGAGATGAGGGAGAAGAAGCTCTAATTGTAAATGGTAAGAAATATAGAAGATTTAAATCTAACAAAGTTATTGGTTCCTCTTCTTCTTCGTCTCCTAGGTGTTTTGAATGTGGAAAGAAGGGACATCTTAATAATGAATGTCCTAAAGCAAAGAAAGGAAAGAAAAGCTCATCCAAGAAGAAGGGAGAAAAAGCATACAAAGTTGCATGGGATGAGTCAAGTGATAGTGAGAGTGGAGAAGAGAACGTGGAGTGTCTCATGGACAAAGAAGATGATAGTGATGATTCTCAAGAGGTAAGCCTTTTTGATTTTCCAAAAGAAGATCTAATCGCTAGTCTTCAAGATACACATGACAAATATGTTGATTACAAAAAGAAACTAAAGAAAGTTACTAAAACTAGTGAGGATTTGTATGCTAGATTAAATAATCTTGCTTTTGAAAAGGAAAGTATTATTTCTGAAAACTTTACCTTGAAATCATCTTTAAATGATTGTGAAGTAAAGTTTCTTACTTTAGAAACAAACTATGATCTTCTTTCTCAAGAAAAGGTTGAATTGCTTACAAAACTAAATAATTTTTAGACTCAACCTATCATATGTACTCGTCTAGATTATGATGCTATTGTTAAAGAAAGAGATGCTTTATCATCTGATCTAGATCAAGCAAAGTTAGATATCAAAAAGAAAATGGATGAGGTTGCTAAGTTACAAAAAGAAGTTAGTAGCTTGAGAAATAATGGTACTCTTGATAAGATCCTAAAGAATTCTTCTGCTTATATTGGAAGAAGAGGTTTAGGATATGTTCCAAAAGAAAACTCTTATCAACCTAAACCTAGGAGAACTCAAGCACCCAAGACCAAGATCATATTTGTACCCAAGAACACAACTCAAAATCTTAGAAAGAGAAATGAAATTGACTCCATTTGTTGTCACTATTGCTTGCGTCTTGGACATTATTCCTTATCATTTCCTTACAAGAAAAAGGATGCTGAGTTGGTATGGGTTCCGAAACCCCAAACATAGCAAATTTAAAATGATTAAGCTGAGAATTGACCTAAAACCTCATTTGAATATCTTAATGTCTTATCTCAACTAAATAGAATGGTACCTTAGCATGTTACAATGATTTTAGCTCAAACTGACATAAAAAATTTGCTGAAAACAAATAGAAACAACCTCGGTCGACAAATAGTTCGACCGAGACTCTCCTCGGTCGAGAAAATATTCGACCGAGGGAATACCTGTATCAAATCTGAAATCTGCTATACAAATAGTAACAATCCCGGTTGAGCAAATCTTCGATCGAGACAACATCGGTCGAGAAAATTGTCGACCAAGAAATCTATTGTTTCAACCAGTAAAACAACAACACTCTCGGTCAAAAAATGTTTGACCAATACACTCTTTGGTCGAAGTATTTGTCGACTAAATGAAGTTTTGTTCAGGTTAAAACATTGAATTGTTCAATTATGTAATCATATTTAGTTTTGTTATTAAATGACTCTAACCAAAGAGGACCATCACATGGGTACCAAAATCTATCTCTTTTGTAGGATTGGGTGTTTGATAGTGGATGTTCTAAGCATATGACCGACAACAAAAATGCCTTTCAAACATTTGAAGAAAAGAAAAGTGGAACAGTCACTTTTGGAGACAATGGAAAAGGAAAGATTGTTGGAATAGGTAACATTGGTACAAATCTTCAAATAAAAAATGTTTTACTTGTTGATGGCTTACATCATAATTTAATTAGTGTTAGTAAACTATGCAATAGTGGCTATGATGTCTTATTCAATAATTTTTTTTGTAAACTATTGATTGAAAACACTAATGACATCGTTTATGAAGGAAAAAGAATAGGAAATTTATATATACTTAGGCCTAACTCTATGAAAGGTATTATTGGAAAATGCCTTCTTACAAAAGACAAATCTCTATAGATATGGCATAGAAACTTAGGTCATACGAGTTCCCATGTTATCAAAAAGTTGATTAAATATGATCTTGTACGTGGTTTACCAAAAATATCTTTTGATAAACCAAAAAATTGTGAACCTTGTACTCTAGGAAAGCAAAGGAAAACTTCTTTCAAATAAAAAACAATGCTTAAAACTACTAGATCATTAGAACTTATTCACATGGATTTGTTTGGTCCTATGACAACTCAATCTATTGGTGGAAAAAGATATTTTTTTGTTATTGTTGATGGCTTTAGTACATATACATGGGTTCATTTTCTTGCAAATAAAGATGATACTATTCAAGTGTTCATACAATTCTGCTTAAAGATTGAAAATCAACTACAAAATAAAATATGTACAATTAGGAGCGATCATGGGGGAGAATTTGAGAATCATACATTTGAAGAATTCTGCACATCTCAAGGTTACACTCACAATTTTTCAGCTCCACGCACTCCACAACATAATGGCATAGTTGAAAGAAAGAATAGATCCTTACAAGAAATGGCTAGGACTATGATACTTGAACATGATACATCTAAAACTTTTTGGGCTGAAGCCATAAACACAGCTTGTTATGTGCTAAATAGAGTAACCATACACTCTCATTTGACGAAAACACCATATTAACTCATTTTTAACAAAAAACCAATGGTTGATTATTTTCACACTTTTGGCTCAACTTGCTATATCTTAAACACAAAAGTTGATAGAGACAAATTTGACTCTAAATCACAAAAAGCCTTTTTCTTGGAATATTCATCTTCTTGCAAAGCTTTTAGAATTTACAACACCATCTCTAGAAAATTTGAAGAATCCAATCACATTACTTTTCATGAAGAAATAAAACAAAATAATGACATAGTTGATATTACTCATCATATTAAAGATCTTACCATATCAACTAAAGATGATCAAAATGCTGATAATGATCAACAAATTGAGAAACAACAACCCATTCCTAGACTAATTAAAGATCATCCTCAAGAACTAATCATTGGGAATCCTAATGATAAAGTAAAAACCCGTTCCTCTTTTAGAGATGTTGCAAATATGGCATTTGTATCTATAATTGAGCCCAAAAAGGTAACTGAAGCTCTAAAAGATGATTATTGGATAATGGCCATGCAAGAAGAATTGAATCAATTTACTAAAAATGATGTATGGGACCTAGTTCCTAAACCTCAAGATAAAACCATTATTGGAACTAAGTGGGTCTTTCGTAATAAATTGAATGAAGCTGGGGAAGTGGTAAGAAATAAAGCTAGGTTGGTAGCACAAGGGTACAATCAACAAGAAGGAATAGACTTTGATGAAACTTATGAACCCGTGGCAAGACTTGAAGCTATTAGAATGCTACTAGCTATAGGTGCCCACAAAGACATCAAACTATTCCAAATGGATGTAAAAAGTGCATTTCTAAATGGAATAATACAAGAGGAAGTATATGTTGCCCAACCACCTAGTTTCGAAATTCCTGGTAAAGATGATCATGTATATAAACTTAAGAAAGCACTTTATGGGTTAAAACAAGCACCTAGAAATTGGTATGAAAGGCTAAAAAATTATCTCTTTGATTATAGTTTTTCAATTGGAAATTCAGATTCGATCTTATTTTTCAAAACATATGAATCTGACTTTCTTGTTGTTCAAATTTATGTTGATGATATTATCTTTGGTGCATCAAATGAATTCTTATGTAAAAAATTTAGTGATATTATGCAAAAGGAATTTGAAATGAGTCTCATGGGAGAATTGACTTTCTTTCTTGGCTTTAAAATAAAGCAAACGCATGCTGGAATTTTCATAAGCCAAGAGAAGCATACAAATGAACTTTTAAAATGTTTTGGAATGGAACATTGCAAACATGCTACCACACCAATGGCCACTTCTACTAAAATTGACAAGGATGAAAATGGGGAACCCATTGATGATTCTTTGTATAGGGCCATGATTGGTAGTTTGCTTTACTTAACCGCTTCTAGACCGGATATAATGTTTTCCATTGGACTTTGTGCTATATTTCAATCAAAACCCATGCAAACTCATTTTCAAGCTGTCAAAAGGATTCTAAGATACTTAGCTGGTACTACAAACTATGGTTTATGGTATCCTAAAAGACAATCTTTGGATTTGAAAGCTTATACCGATGCCAATTACGCTGGTTGTCGACTTGACTGAAAGAGCACAAGAGGAAGTCATTTCTTATTAGGATGAGCCTTAGTATCATGGTTTAGCAAGAAACAAAATACGGTTGCCCTTTCTACCACTGAAGCTGAATATATGGCAGTTGGGTCTTGTTGTGTTCAAGTGCTTTATATGCAACAAGTTTTAAATGATTATGGTTTTATATTTTCATCCACGCCTATCTATTGTGATAATACAAGCGCTATAGACTTGGCACATAATCCTATTCTACATAGTCATGCCAAACATATTGAAATCCTCCATCATTTTCTAAGGGATCATATTTCTAAAAATCATATATCCCTTCATCATGTTGATACAGAAGATCAATTGGCTGATATTTTCACAAAACCACTTCCATTGGATCAATTTAATAACATAAGAAAGAAATTACTTATCATTCCGTTAGAAGATGTTTTCTTTGACATTTGTGATAATATGATAAATAATGCTCCAAATAGTAAAACAAAGGGGATTTGACATAAAATGATGGCAAAGACCGAAATGAGTGAATTATGCAATATTATCCATAAAAATGAGTAATTAGAGCACAAAACACATATGAAAAAGGTCTATAAATGCGACTCAAAATCATCGCATCAAACTCCCCTAAGCTTAAACATTGCTCGCCCTTGAGCAACTAGTCCTTAGAATAGAATTGCAGATGTCAACTAAAAAACAACACACCAACCCACATCCCATGTGACTCCCACTGAACATTCTCAAACCGGCCTTCTCTAACCACATAATAGTAATTACCCTAAAGGCGACAATAACCATCAATAAGAGAAATTATCCTTCAAACCGATGAACACTATCACATAAGGCAGTTAACATAATAAAATTTGCCGATTCAGCATTGGTGCATCTTGTGATCGCCTACACTACGTTGCTCGCCCTAACTACCAGCTACATGGAAGCAGTTCTCCTGATAATCATTAGTGAGGAGAAATTCACGGTGGCCTACCAATCCGAGCAACGGGTGGATGGAATGGGTGGTTCATGGAAGAACTTGGAAGTATTGTACAAATTCAATATGCATAAAACAAAATGTCCTACGTGATGCAAATGCACATTAAAAATGTCCTAATGCCTAAATTGGGTGAAATGATGCATGCACTAACCTTCCACCCCAAAATGAGATGGAAATCTAATTAAGCCACATCATGTACTCAATTTTCCTGTAATGCGAGTGATATCATGTTCCTTTCTCCCTCTTATTCCATTTCCTTCTAAATTCTCTTTTTTTTCTTTTCTGTCTTTTTTTTCAGAATTTTTTTCTTCACTTTAGCCCCCGTATCCATAATTGCTTAGAGATAAGTGTATTGGGCGATTTACTTCATGCTTGGAAATCTTTGCAATATTTCAAAGGTATGGAACAGTTTAGATCACTTTTGAGGAAAAATTGAGATACATAGTGTACTTTACGCATGATAATCATGAAAGTCATGAGTGAAACTACATGGCATGCACCTAAAGGTAATGTGCATGAATCCCTATATTTTTCTCTTTTTATGCAAAAGTATGGAAATTATCAATGCAATTCCTATCTAAATGCTATGCACACAAGAAGGAATTAAAATTGTACTTTACTTCCAGTTCTTAGGTGGATTATGGAAAAATGACGTGGAATGATCACAAGATTAAATGACTGAACCTTAGAAAGATATTATGTGTCCCTCCTCACTGACCTGTGTAATGGTTTGGAGGGTTCTCTCTCTTACATCCAATTAAGGTCTCATTACCATTTGGTTAGGTTAGGCTCAAACAACCGTTACTATCCACTTTGCATGAGTCAATGGGAGTATAGGTGTGCAATATTGTTTTAAAGTTGACATAATCAATCATTTTCATCGGATAAGTTCCCCAAGGACAACCAAGTCAAGCTATCCAAAAGACACAAAAATTTTAAAATTCCCTTAAATTTTCCATGAATACACAGCGAGATGACAACTTTTACGACATCCACAGTTACACTAGATAGATGTGGATCCTAAACAAAAAACTAAAAATGCAAGAAACAAATAGCAAATAACAATTAAAAATAACAAAAGAAAAAGATAGAGCTGTTCCAGCTACCCCCCTAAGCTTGAATTCGACTATGGCCTCATAGTCAAAAACAATCTTAAGAGTGGAACAGAGATACCCTGATCAATCTTGTGGAGGCGGAGGTGGGTACTGCGGGGCCGTAGGATCCCAAGAAGGATACTCCCCCTGGAAGCTCGGATCGTAATGGGTCCTCGGCGGAGGCTGTGGATAGCCTCCAAAGTAGCTCTGACTCCAGTAATGGTCGTAAAAGGGCTCCTGTTGCATCTCCATCCTTTGCAACCGATTGTGTATCTGCTTTTGGTTGTCGAGGAGGAGACGTTCATTCTCGAACATCGCCCTTTGGTTGTCAAGTAACCGGTTCGTAGTATCCTGAATACCGGTATACATCTCTAGATGCTGCTACTGTGTCTGATGTATGTCCTGCAGCATCGTGTACATTCCCTGCATTGAATAGGGATCCTCGCCTGGCTGCGAGGGCTGTGGTGATGGCGGCTGGGGCTGTGATGATGAAGACGCACCCGGATGCATCCTAGGACGCTTCCGTGGTGCTACTCGTGCGCAAAGAGGTGTGAAAGCCTCCTCTTCCTCCTCAGCCTCACCTTCTTGATTGTCATCACCGTCTTCTTCTTCATCGGACTAGACGGCTATGATCGGCCACCGGAAGTGCTGGGCTCCTTCGATGTGGAAGACGGCGTCCGGCAGTGCGCATTCCTGGTAAGCGTGGTTGACGTGGCAGTGTGCGTACGCCAACCCATCCCGGAGAAGGATAATGTTTGAACGGTGCAGATGTTGCACGTTCACCTTACTCCTCGTGGAAATCAGAGTCATGGACTGGAGATTCAGCCCCAAGTAGTGCGCCAACTTGGTGATGAGCCCACCAAAATGGATCGGAGCCTTCCTTGTACTCCTCTTCACCACCAGGACGCGCTGCAGAAAGAACGCACCCCAGTTGCATTCTTGTCGCTTCAGGAGCATGTAGAGGAAGAAAAGATCACTCTCATGAAACTTGCTCAATGCTAAATCACTCCGAGCAAAGAACGTAAGGCTCAACATCCGGTGTAGGACCCAGACGAAGGGATGATCGAAGTCTGCTACCGCAGCATTGTGGTAGCTCACTGTCTTTCCCGCCGGCACTGTGACTAGCTCGGAGAAGATCTTGTCATAGTCGGTGCGGGAATCTGGGTGTCGATGATCATGTTGGGAGTGGTTCCAGTTAAAGATGTTGTTGAACTGCTTAAGAGTGATGTTGTAGTTGATGTTGAACAGCCGGAAGGACACCCTCCCCTTGATCCACTCACGGTCCGACGCCACCACGTCGTTGGGTACGACGCAGACGTTGAGAGACGCCATAAACTCCGCCACCAATTCCTTGTAGGTGGGCCATTCTCCGAAGAACGGCTGCCCATCCGCATGGCGCTCCAGCTCGCCTGTCCTTATGCTGGTGTGGCGTGCTTGACCCTTCAGCACATAGGCCAAGTTGGCCTCGAAAACCAGATCACGGATCATTCCCCGGTCCACATACCGGGTCGGCTCGATCTTCCGCTTCATGATCTCCTCATAGACCTTCTTCACCTCCGCGGAAGGGTGAGCCAGGCGCGGACGTGAGACTGAAGCAGTAGGGGATGGAACAAACTCCACAATCTCCATGGGATTCGCACTCGAGGACGATGATCCGGCGGCGTGCACCATTGTTGCAAGAAAGATGGGATTAGAAGAAGAGAGCTCAGGGAAGATGGAGAAGTGATTCTCCGCTCGGTGAAGATCCCTGCTCGATGTCACTTCTCTTCAGTCTTGGATGGCTCGGGGGAGTGCTCGGCACAAAAGAGGACGTTTTCTCTGAAGGTGTGACGTCAAATGACGTTGCAAGTCTCCTTAAATAGACTTGGCCGACGCTACTGTCGACCTGTCGATACCATCGACTCGGGTCGATGGTATCGACACGTCTCGATGCTATCCGCCTCCCTCGCGAGTATCGACGGCTGACGTTTGATGGATCGGGAAACCCGGATTGCTGACCTATCGATACCATCGACGCAAGTCGATAGTATCGACGCAGCACCCGGATCGCTGACGTGGACTCGCGATCGTCGTCGATGTCTTTGCGCGGATCGGTGACATGGATGTCGATACCATCGATGAGGGTCGATGGTATCAACTTGCTTTTATTGTGACACCGCCACTTCTTCAATTCAACCTGTGATCATGTCGATACCATCGACGAGGCCGTCGATGGTATCGAGTTGACTGAGCAAAATTCTTCTGAACTTCTCCAGAGATCTCGATGGTATCGACTGGTGTGTCGATACTATCGACACTTTTATTGTGACCTGCCTGTAGGTATGTCGATACGATCGACGGGGTCGTCGATAGTATCGACTCAGTATGATTTTTGCAGCTGTCAACCTGAACCCATGTCGATACCATCGACCAGTGTGTCGATGGTATCGACCCTGCCTGTTCCTGCACATTGAACAAAAGGATCAAGGTATCTTCTTTACACTAAAATTTAAACGAAATAAAAGCAATCTACAACTATAACTAAACTATCCTAATGTACCAATGGTTGGGTTGCCTCCCAACAAGCACCCTTATTTAACGTCTTAGGCTAGACGGTGTGACAATCATCATCTTTTCACCTTGGGAACTGCACTTAGAGGATCATTCGGTAATTTGAATTCAACACGATCTCCTCCAATGCCCAAAGACAGAGTACCTCTCCCTAAGGCAGTCACGACATCTGTCGTTGCTTGAAACGGTCTTCCTAGAAGAATTCCACAGCTTTGGAGTGGTGGCATATCCATGACGACAAAGTCCACTGGAAATATGAATCTATCCACTTTGACTAGAACATCTTCACATACTCCATAGGGTCTCACTGTAGACCCATCCGCCAATTCAATTGTTGCAGCCAACTTCTTTATCTCTTTTAACCCCAGCTTTTGAAATGTAGCCAAAGGCATGAGATTTATGCTAGCGCCAGAATCACATTGCACTTTAGGGAAATGTTGACCACCTATTGAACATGGAATATAAAAACCTCCTGGGTCCTTTCTCTTCTTTGGTGAACTCCCTTGGATCATAGAGCTCACCGTTTCATTCATCCAATAAATTTCATCGTCTTTTATCCGCCTCTTCTTATTGATGATTTCCTTGATGAACCTCCCATAGGCGGGTACTTTCTCGATCATCTCCACTAATGGAATATTGATGTGGAGTTTTCGAAATATCTCCAGAAATTTCTTAAAGTGACGATGCTCTTTCTTTGACTTAGAATTTACCGGATCTGAAACATCAGCTGCATCAACACGCCTGTGAGGTGGCACATAAGAGCTTTTCGGGGGTACCTCCCCTAATCTTGCTTCAATCATTCCCTCGGATGTGGGCCTTGACGAGATATCCTCAATGGTAGCAGCTTGTTGTGGATTCTCTTTCACATTTTCTGTCTCTGCACATGCACAAACAACTTGCACTTCTTCATCTTGCCTACATGGAGATATAGTATTCACAACTCTTTGTGATTTCCTGAAGAAAGGGTTTCCACCAGGCAATCCATAGTAAGTGCGTGGATATGGTATTGCTGGTGTTGCATTCACATTGAAAGTCATTTTTCTTTCTTCTACAACTTCTTGCACCTGAGATTCCTCCTCATTGCTCACCACAGACATGTACTTGACCTGATGGTGTGCTTGGGCCACATTTGCATTCTCTGCTGGTTTCTGTTGATTGGCGTGCTTGATGACCGCCACTTCACTTGAAATTTGAGCCACGGTGGTCTCTAATGCCTGCATTTGTGCTCCATGGCTTTGCAGCGTCTGCCCAAATTTGGTTAGAATGTCACCTTGAGATTGCAATTGCTTACCAAACATGGCCATCATCTCTTGGTTTTGCTGAACCATTTGACTTAGCAATTCAGTGTTTTTGTCCTCAGCTTTTTGCTGTGGCTTGGCATCCAGATCCTGTAGACAGTTATTTGGATCCTTCCATGAGAACTTTTTATCCTTCCTCCATGCATAATCATTGTTCCTATAGCCTTGTTGTTGCATGAATTTTACTTGGGCCTCCTCATTCTCAGATGCATCTTCTTTAGTTAGCAGCTTCTTGGCTAGGAGATCTAACTTATCGTTTAGCTCCCTAACTATTCTGGATTCACCAGCACCCTTGACCTGTTCCACTGCACCTCTGTCGCCCCATGACTATTTCCTAGCCATGTTCTTTAGTATCTCCCAACATCTGGTGTCCGTATTATTCAGAAAGAATCTGGATCCGGCTGAATCAAGATTACTTCTATCATGCTCGGAGAGAGCAAAATAAAAGATTTTCACTTGTGTTTCCCTGTCCAGCCCATGATGTGGGCACCTCCTCAACATAACCTGGAATCGCTCCCAGGTCTTAGAATACGTTTCACCCGCATGTTGGGTGAAATTGTGAATTTTCCTGATCATGTCGTTGGTCTTCTCAGGAGGGAAAAACCTTTTGAAGAAAACCTTCACCATATGATCCCAAGATTCAACGAACTCATCATCGAGGTTATGTAGCCACTCTCTTACTGCTCCCGCCAATGAACTTGGGAACAGCTTGAGGTACAACGCATCTTGTAGAAATCGGTCTATCTTCACCATATCACAGTTCTCCACGAACTGGCTGATGTGTGCAACCGGATCTTCATTTTTCAGCCCGTGAAATGCATTAGATTTTACAAAGTTGATCAGCGCCGGATCGATCTTGTATGTTGGTATGTCGATCCCCTTTTTCTTTATAGGCCCCTTTGAAGCTGATGAAGAAGACGCTTTGATCTTCTCCCATATCGTCTGTGGTTCGGCCATTTCTTCTGCTTGCTCTTGCTCAGATTCAGAATCTATGTCGGTTTGGTGCTCTTGCTCGTAGTACTCCTCGTCCTCTGGTCCCGGAGGTGGAACCTCAGGTGTGCGATTCGCGTAGTCCGCGCTACATGTATGCACCATGCAAAGTACCTGAAATAAGAAAATCGGGGTTCAGTACTATGCTTTGAACGAGTAAACATAATTATAGAGAATTTTAAGAATATTTAAAGTTGTTTCAAAATAAAATAAAAAAATGTGGCCTAGAGTGGCCTCTCTTAGCACTCAAAGTGCCAATAATTCACCGTATCCCCGACAACGGCGCCAAAAACTTGACGTGTATTTTACTACGCGCTTAAACGCAAGTATACGCGTCGAGTAATATAGGCCTTTGTGAGGCCTGAGTCAAACTCAGGGATACGTGAATTATTGGAGACTCCTACTAACTAATCTCAATCAGCTAGGCAGAATGACAAAATAGGGTTTGTTGTTGAAATTAAAAAGAAAACAAAATGAAACAAAGAAAACAATCGATTAAAGATTAATTTAATCAATTCAAAAGGATATCTTTAGGATTGCGGTTTCGCCGCGGGTCAACACTGTATTAAGTTTTATATAATTCCTCACTCTTCTCTCTATATCCGGGTAGTGGCCTGAAAACAGAATTACCCACTGTCGTGGTGTAATTCACTACTTAGGTTTAGGTTGATTCCACCGTCATAGTAATCATTCCCCTAAACTAAGCGCATTACAAACGGTCTCTCAGTTTCCACCATTAATTTTACACCTCCTTTGTCAAGGGATTTATCGATTAATGTAGGTTTCGTCTCTTTTCAACCGTTAATCCTTCTGTCGAAGTGATTAATGGCATTAGATTATTATTATGGTGATCAAGAATAACAATATATATGGAGAAAACGAAACTATACCACGGATTTGAGAGAGAAAATATGAATTATCAATATAAAATTGTCATACAATGCATTCCCGGGCTAGTCCCGGTCCTAAAGATAGAGGGTTTTAGCCTCTCATGTTCATCTCACACGAATACATGGTAGAAATAGGGGAATTCATAAGAAAAACGTGAATTAAGTGAGAAAACCCCTGAACGGAGAAGAACCGGTAGATCCTTGGCGTAGAATACGAGCTTCCCCACCTATCGGTGGTGGAATTCGTCTTCGGCAGCGTCCGAATCACCAGGGATGAGCCTCTGGCCTCCGTTCTCCTTTTTCTCCTTCCTCGGCACTCGTGCAATGCAAAAATGAGATCATCCCCTTTTTGGGCGGCCGTCATTAGGTATAAGTCCCTAATTAGGTCGTCAAATAACTCCAGTCGTCCGATTGAGATCAAAACGAATCCAACGCATATATGCCGGAGTCGATACCATCGACGCGGGTCGATGGTATCGACCCAGCGTATTAGCGGCAGCCTTCTTTTCTTTTCGTCTGAGTGCTTGTGATCATCTCGATACCATCGACTTGGGTCGATGGTATCGAATCTCTTTAGCGTCGGTTGTTGTCGTTTAGCAATGCTGTAGCCTCCATGCGTCGATGGCATCGACTTGGGTCGATGGTATCGACAGATTCCTCACCAGCAACCTGAAGGGATCTCGATGCCATCGACTTATGTGTCGATGGTATCGACTTTGTGCTGCTCTTCTCGGCTGGCAACTTGTGGCTTGGTCGATGGTATCGACTTCCGTTGATGGTATCGACGGAAGCAGATAATTGTTTTTCCTGAAATTCCACAACAAGACCAAGTAAATCCACACAAATTATGATAATATGATAAATAATGCTCAAAATAGTAAAACAAAGGGGATTTGACATAAAATGATGGCAAAGACCGAAATGAGTGAATTATGCAATATTATCCATAAAAATGAGTAATTAGAGCACAAAACACATATGAAAAAGGTCTATAAATGCGACTCAAAATCATTGCATCACACAATCAATGAGTTTCATACATACTCTCTTGGCTTCACATCAAATGTTGTTATATTCCCTAAAGAATTGGATTTTATGTTCCACACTTCTTTGGGAATAATAAGCACATATTTCATAAACAAGAGAAGGTATACACAAGGTATACACAAACTGTGATACTTACTTCATCACCAAATGGAGGAATATGGAGGTGTTGTTTTTATGGACTCTAAGACTCATGGATGACAAAATCAAGCAATCTAGTCCCAGTACCATAATTGGTACTCAGTCTAAAATACGTTTTGCAGACTACAACAATTCTAGTAAGGAGGAAATGACCATATATTGGAGAATCCCAATGCTCATAGTTCTATGTATAGATGGTGATTTTCTAGTATAAACAACATATATGGATTCTTGAAGATTAATGCTTGATAGATACAATAATATAAGAAGATCATAGATCCAAGTATAAATTTCATACAAGGTCTACTAAGATGTATAAGGACTGAAAATGACATTTTTGGTTGGGAATATGATTACCAATATTGCTACATTTATATTCAAGAGCTTGACTTGCTAGTAGGTCAAATATAAAAGGGAAATATGTTTTCTATAGATCCTACCTATCCCAAAATAGATAACAGAACAACAACATGAATTTTTTAGTGGGTTTAGTTTGGACCATGAATAGGAGTGGCACCATTGGAGTAATAGTTCAAGTCAGCCAAATTTATAATGATCAATTAGACCAGTAAAGTAGTTGATTTGGCAAAATTGTACTTTGAAGAAATAGTCAATGAATGGGATTTATGTAATCCTATCTAGGATGCAAACTTGATTTCTCACTTGTGATTACAAGTACATGAGAGAGAATATATTTGAGTTTAAATGCATATTGTCACCCACAAATTGATGGGCTTAACTGATGATTCACGTGTTAAAAGAGAAGTTGAGATCATGTGTCCTTGATTGGAAAGGTTTATGGGACCATTCCCTTACTCTATTTGAGTATTCTTAGATCAATAACTAGCATTCCAACATTGCCATGCCCCCATATGATGCTTTTTATTGGAGTTCATGTAGATCTTAAGTTTAACAGGATGAAGTTAGTAAAACACATTTTTTGAAATATGAGGAGACACAAACTTACTTTTGGTAATGTCAATATGATTGGTCAAAGGGTGAAAAGGTGACAAGATCATCAGAAGTCATATGAAGATGCTCCCGGGAATGATGTGCACTTTATTAAGGTGATCATGCATTCCTAAAAACATGGTTAATAGGACAATTGAAAAGAATAAAGGAAATTTAACCATTATTGGCCCACCCATTAGGGATTCTATTCAATGTGGAATGTGTGTATTATTTGACCTTACCTCTACAATATAGCATGATGCCTACTACATTTCATGTATCCAATCAGAAGTGGTATGTCAAAGATAATAGGCATGTCCTAAACCATGATCCTATTGTTCTTGAGAATACTCTTGTATATTACGAGATACCAATCAAAATTCTAGACAACTGGACTAAGGAGCTCAGAAATAAGAATATTGGTATGGTGAAGGTACTCCGGAACCATAAATAAAGTAATCATTCAACTTGGGGTTTCACATTTGATATAGAGGAAAGATCCTTTTAAGGTAACCTAGATTTCAGGGAAAGAAGCCTTTTAAGGTGGACAATTTCATATGAAGTCATTTTTCAACACCTTTTTACAATTTGGAATTTTCTCAATTCATATATCAATATGACTTCTCATTTCATCATTATAATAATAACAGTGGAACATCCTCTTAAATTACAACTTTTGTACTCTTGATGACTTAAGGATGCTTAAATGAAAATGAAATCCTAATGTTTATACTCATATTGTGCTATTATCATTGGACCTCTTCAACTATTCCAATCATCCAAAATATTTTTATTTGAATGAAATTACATTTTGGATTTTTTTTGTACTTTCACCTTTTTCTATCTTATCTGTGCATATCAGATATGAGTTTTGTAGTTATATTTCCCAAATCCTATTTTCCACTTATATTTTTTCTTTGGTTTTCCTTTTCTGACTCACACACAAAAGGTTGTTCACATCAAAGTGGTGTACCGTGGACCCTCGATTCCAGGACCATGTGGCACTAATTATGGACCATTGGATGGTTCTTATAGGTCACAACCTTGAATTGATAGATTTCTATCATCATCTACCTTTACTGATTGTAGAGGAAGACTATAGATAAAATCCCATTACTTTTATGCATCATGAATCCCTAATATCATTACTTTCCATCCCAATCTTTCTCTCTCTCTCTCCCTCTTTCTATCTATTGTCATGACAACCTCAACGAAAGGCAATTAACTATGCTCATTCTCTTGAGAAGGACATTCAAACATGTGCTTCTGCTCATCCTCACACTTTTGATGGCTAAGATACCTAAACCTAACCCTAGTCTCTAACATCTCCTATAAAGATCACATCTAGCATGCACCCTCCTCTAATCTTTCCTGACCATTTTAATAATAGCTAAATCCAAAGCAACCCCGTTGACTCCTCCACACCTCTTATATCCTTTAACCATAACCCTTTTGAGAATTTCTATCTCACACATTTCCAAAAATAATTGAGGGTGAGGCTTTCCTATGTCCAATAATCCTCTCACAACATGATACCAAATCACTTATATTTAGTTAGACCTTTCTCCAAAGAACACCACCACAATGCTTTTGATCCTGACTTAGGAAAACAAGTGGAGTCAACAACCCAAATCCATCTGGCAAAAGATTCAACACTAGAATTACTGCATCTCAATCCAATGTAAACATGTGATCTAAATTTCATGCTCTAAATAGCCTTTCAAGTCCAAATCAAGCCACATATTTTCAAAAAATCTAGTAATTGTCTCCTCTCTAACTAATAATATGAAAAATACAAAAAACTTTGGAAAGTGCAACTCACTAATGTATTGTTCATAAAATTTTTATAAATATATGATTTGAACTAGAAAATTATTAGGAATGAAAAAAATGATTCTATGACCTAGACTTGACTTTTATTCTATGAAATATTAATTTATCATTTTTCTCATTATATGATTTATATAAATGATGAATCTCCACTCGAAATGATATTTGACCTAGATATATATGAATCATAGGGTTGATAAGTATAGCTTAACTTAAGTGATGTATCCTTCACAAAGATGTACTTAACGGAAGATTACGATGTGAATAATAGTATTTTCGATGACATGGGTGAATGGATTTCCACTTAGGGTTAACATAGAACTGAATCACCCCAACTTGTTCTTTTTTGCCCTACACTGAATATGGATCCATAATGATCCATATGATCCACCACCTGAAAACTACTAGAGGGGGGTTGAATAGAGTTTTATAAAGATTATAATAATAATTTAAACTCAAACAACCACAATGAAGATATTGGACAAGGAGACATAGGGTTTAGAGTGGTTCCAACTATAGCAAATACTATAGCCGTCAGTCCACTACCCGGTTGCTTACCCAACCGGGATTTGAAAAGAAATTTATTTTATTACCTCGCAAGGACTTTACATAAAATACAATTTCTTTTCCCAAACCCTTCAAGCAGCCTTCACCTAGAAGTAATCGCCCAACCTTGAAGCAGCCTTCCCTTGAAGTAGATGCACCAACTTCCGTTGCACCAGCCTTCAGAAGTATCTTCCCTTGCGATAGCCTTCTTGAAGTAGCTTGAAGTCCCCTTCTCCACCTGAGAAGTCAACCCTCTCCAATCCGCAGCCTCCAACCCTAGGAGTAGCAAAGGAGAGTACAAAGGATAAAAAGGAACAAGAGCGAAAATAGAAATTACAACTTATCCTTTTAAGCACAAGGCTTGATTTGCCTATATCAAGCGTATTGATCTCCTAACCAATGAGTGTAGAAGTGTAAGTGCTGTAGTAAGGAGATGCTAGCCTATAGGACACGAATTTGAGCTAAGGAGAAAGTAGGCCAATGATCACAATGCTCAAATTGCTTGCAACAGATTGCTCAAGTATGCTCAAGTATTTCTCAAGTGTAACAAGTGTAAAAACAAGTAAGTTTAGGTGTCCTATGGCTTGTCCTATTTATAGGAATGGCCTAAGGATGCTTAAGGACGTTCTAGACAACTTCTAGGGGTTTCTAAGTGCTTAACTAGCCGTTAGGTACAAAGTTGTTGCTTTAACAACGGCTAATTAATTAATTCTGCAGTTGCTGTCAGAGACCATCTCGGTCGACAAATGGTCGACCGAGATACCTACTCGGTCGAACTTTTGTCGACCGACAGGCTCTCTGGAACAAGTGATTTGCAACGTCTTTCATCAACTGCCAACTAACTTTTCTGTTGTGTCTAACGGCTACTTTGGATCTTTCTCGGTCGAGAAGATTGTCGACCGAGAGTGTCTCGGTCGAGGAGTTTGTCGACCGAGATTGATCATGTTTCAAGGTTTCAATTTAGGCACTAATTATGTGTGTGAGTGTGCAAAAATAATCCTATTTGAATGGGATGACTTGTCTAACTGTGGTGTTTATCTAGGGAGAATCTAACGCTTGATTTACATGCAATTCTAAGTACTTGTACATTATATTTTTGTACAAGTTTTTACAATAGTGATTACATTGCATGAAAATGTAAATATGTAAGCTTGTAGATTTTCCCTTGTTGCTTTGTCATCCTGCACACTCAAGTAGCTTGTTAGATTAATAAGAATGAAATGTTTGTCATAATCAAAACAAAGGGATTTTATAGATGTCCATTTAGCCAACAATCTCCCCCTTTTTGAAGATGACAAACATTTCCAAAATATAAATAAAGGAAATATAAAACATATGAGTTTCATACCTTTAGATTACCTTTTGTAGCTTTTTCTCTTGTGTATAAAATGTGTGCTTATTATTCCCCATGAATTATGGAACATGAAATCCAGATCATTTGGGAATATAGCAACTTTCAATGTAAAGCCAAGAGTTTATTTATGAAACTCATTAATTGAGTTTGACATAATGTTAATTTTATATTTATCTCTCCCCCTTTGTCATTTCAAAAAGATAACCGTGAAGAATAAAAACTCCCCCTTAATTAGATATCCCATCAAAGCTAATGAAAAAGATGTCCATTTAAAAGCCAAAAATGTAAACAAGAGTTTTTGTTTAAGTAGCACAAATATCAAAGAAAACATCCTCCAAAGGAGTGATAAGCAATTGCTTCCTAATGTTGTTAAATTGATCTAGTGGAAGCGGTTTTGTAAAAATATCAGCCAATTGATCTTCCGTATCAATATGATGAAGGGAAACATGATTCTTGGAGATATGATCCCTTAAGAAGTGATGACGGATTTCAATATGTTTAGCCCGGCTGTGTAAAATAGGATTGTGTGCTAAGTTTATGGCGCTCGTGTTGTCACAAAAAATAGGTGTAGATGGCAGATTAAAACCATAATCGCTTAACACCTGTTGCATATAAAGCACTTGAGCACAACAAGACCCGGCTGCCATATATTCAGCTTCAGTTGTAGATAGGGCAACCGTATTTTGTTTCTTGCTAAACCAAGATACTAAAGCTTTCCCTAATAAGAAACAGCCACCACTAGTACTCTTGCGATCAAGTCGACAACCAGCATAATCCGCATCAGTATAAGCTTTAAAATCTAAGGATTGTCCTTTTGGATACCATAAACCAACGCAAGTAGTACTGGCTAGATAACGAAGAATTCGTTTAACTGCTAGAAAATGAGAGTGCATTGGTTGTGATTGAAATCGAGCACAAAGACCGACGGAAAACATAATGTCCGGTCGAGAAGCAGTTAAATATAGCAAACTACCAATCATGGCTCTATATAAGGAATCATCAATAGGTTCCTTATTTTCATCCTTATCAATTTTGATAGAAGTAGCCATAGGAGTAGTAGCATGTTTGCATTGATCCATCCCAAAACGTTTTAAGAGCTCTTTAGTATATTTTTCTTGGCTTATAAAAATTCCTGCAGGTGTTTGCTTAATTTGAAAACCAAGAAAGAATGTTAGTTCACCCATGAGGCTCATTTCAAATTCTTTTTGCATAATGTCACTGAATTGTGTGCATAAGGAATCATTAGAAGCTCCAAAAATAATGTCATCAACATATATTTGCACAACTAGGAAATCAGAGGCATATGTTTTGAAAAATAAAGTGGAATCTGAATTTCCAATAGAAAAACTATTATCAAAAAGATATGTCTTGAGCCTTTCATACCAATTTCTAGGTGCTTGTTTTAAACCATAAAGTGCTTTCTTAAGTTTATAAACATAGTCACCTTTTTCCGGTATTTCAAAGCCAGGTGGTTGGGCAACATAAACTTCTTCTTGAATGATGCCATTTAGAAAAGCACTTTTGACATCCATTTGATAGAGCTTAATGTTTTTATGGGCAGCAATAGCTAGTAACATCCTAATAGCTTCAAGTCTAGCTACGGGTGCATATGTTTCATCAAAATCTATTCCTTCTTGTTGATTATAACCTTGTACTACTAACCGAGCTTTATTCCTTATGACTTCTCCTGCCTCATTAAGTTTATTCCTAAAAACCCATTTAGTTCCTATGATAGTTTTATCTTGTGGTTTAGGAACTAAATCCCATACATCATTTTTTGTGAATTGATTCAATTCTTCTTGCATGGCTATTATCCAATAATCATCCTTAAGAGCTTCGGATATCTTCTTAGGTTCAATGATAGAAACAAAAGCCATGTTTGCAACATCTTTGAAGGAAGACCGAGTTTTGACTTTATCATTTGGATCTCCAATAATCAGTTCTTGGGGATGATCCTTGATAAGCCTAGGTGTAGGTTGTGTTTCAACTTGGGGATTGGATGTAGTAACTTTCTCACTATCATTTGTTATGGTTAAATTTTCGAATTGATTAGTGAGATCAGTGATTTCTAGATTTTTAGATTTTGACTCCTCATGAAAAGAAACATGAATGGATTCCTCAACTTTTCTAGAGATAGTGTTATATACTCTAAAAGCTTTGCTAGAAGTGGAATATCCCAAAAAGAATGCTTTGTGTGATTTAGAATCAAACTTGTCTCTATCATCTTTGGTATTTAAAATGTAGCATGTGGAGCCAAAGGTATTAAAATAGTCAACTCTAGGTTTCTTAGAATGTATGAGTTCATATGGGGTTTTCTTTAAATAAGAGTGAACAGTTACTCTGTTTAGCACATAGCATGCAGTGTTTACAGCTTCAGCCCAAAAGGTTTTGGGTGTGTTCTATTCAAGCATCATAGTTCTAGCCATTTCTTGTAGTGATCGATTTTTCCTTTCAACTATACCATTTTGCTGTGGGGTGCGTGGAGCAGAAAAATTATGAGTGTATCCTTGAGATGTACAAAACTCTTCAAATGTATGATTTTCAAATTCCCCACCATGATCACTTCTAATGGTACATATTTTATTTTGTAAGAGATTTTCAATCTTTGAACAAAATTGCATAAAAACATGAATAGTATCATCTTTAGTTGCAATAAAATGTACCCATGTATATCTACTATAATCATCAACAATAACAAAACAGTATCGCTTACCACCGATTGATTGTGTCCTCATTGGTCCAAATAAATCCATATGAATTAATTCTAATGATCTACTGGTGCTAAGTACAATTTTTGATTTGAAAGATGTTTTGGTTTGCTTTCCCATTGTGCATGGTTCACAGTTTTCAACTTGATCAAAAGATAAAGTAGGCAATCCACGAACAAGATCATATTTCACTAACTTTTTGATAACATGTGAACTAGCATGTCCTAGCTTTTTATGCCATATTTGTAAGGTATTGTCATTTGCAAGCAAGCATTTTCCCACTACTGTTTTCATAGAGTTAGGTTTAAGAATATAAAGATTTCCAACTCTATTTCCATCATAAACAACATTTGTAGTATTTTCTATTAATAATTTGCAGCAGGTTTTGTTAAATAACACGTCATAACCACTATCACATAATTGACTAACACTTATCAAGTTATGGTGCAAACCATCAACAAGTAGAACATTCTTAATTTCGAGGTTTGTACCAACATTACCTATTCCAACGATTTTTCCCTTACCATTGTCTCCAAAAGTGACTGTTCCACTTTTCTTTTCTTCAAAAGTTTGGAATGCATCCTTGTTTCCGGTCATATGTTTGGAACATCCACTGTCAACCACCCATTCCTACATTAAAATGTAGATTTTGGTACCCATGTGATGGTCGGATATGGTTAGAATCATTTAAATACAGATTTGTATAAAAGTTCTGAAACAGAAGTCCAGTCGGTCGACAATTGTTCGACCGACATATGTCTCGGTCGACAATTTGTCGATCGAGAAGGTTACTGTATTACAATCAAAGATACGCAGAACTTTGCTCGGTTGACCAATTTTCGACCGAAAAAGGTGCTGTAAATTTTGATTTGTTAAAGTCATCCAGTCGGTCGACAATACTTCGACCGATCTAAAGCTCGGTCGACAATACTTCGACCGACAAGGTTTCTGTTTCAGTACAACAATGCAGAAAAATAACAATATGCATGACACCTTTTGTTTAGTTGAGATAAGACAATGTAAATAGCAAAATAAAGCATTTGGTCATATCTCAACTACATTCCACTCTACTAAGTTTGGGGTTTTGGGATCCAAACTAAGTCGGACTCCTTAGTCTTGTAGGGGCATGAAAAGGAATAGTGTCCAAGACGTAGGCAGAAATGGCAAGTAATAGAATCAACTTCATTTCTCTTTCTAGCCATTGTGTTCTTAGGTACAAACCTAGTTTGAGTTCTTTTGGGTTGATTTTTCTTTGGAGCATATCCCACACCTTTTCTTCCATTGTAAACAGTGCCAACTTTTAGTATGTTATCAAGTATATCTTTTCTTCTTAACTCATACAGTTCTCTTTGTAACATAGCAATGTCATTCATTTTCTTGTGTAGATCTTTTCTTGCTTGATCTAAATCAGAAAATAATGAGTCCTTTTCCTTTACAAGATTATCATAGTCCGAATGGTTACACAAAATAGGCTGAGTTTGAAAATCTTGTAGTTTAGCTAACAATTCAGTCTTTTCTTTAGAAAGAAGATCAACATTTGTTTCTAAAGTGAGTAGCTTTCTAGTACAATCATCTAAAGATGTTTTTAAAGATAGATTATCAAGATCAGTGTTGTTCTTTTTAGAAGAAAGTTCATCTAATTTGGCAATGAGCTCATCATTTGATTTTATAGCCTTCTTTAGTTTCTTCTTGGCATCAATATATTTATCATGAGTTTCTTGTAAATTAGTAACTAGCTCTTCTTTAGGAAGATCAATTAGGCTTACCTCTTGAGAGTCTTCATTGTCTTCTCTTGCCATTAGACATTCCACCTCTTCTCCGCTTTCACTCTCACTTGACTCACTACTACAGAAATAGCATTCAGTGTCGCTTTTCTGGGCGTCGGTTATTAAGGAAAACCGACGCCTAACATATAAGGCGTCAGTTGTTTAATAAAACCGACGTCTATATTCGAAGACCAGCCAGACACGGGTACCGCTTTGTATTAAGAGTCGGTTTTTTATAAACAACTGACGCTTAAAGTCGCCCGCGAAATCCATTTTTCGATAAAAAAAATAGTGTCATTTTCAGCGTCAGTTATCCCTCTCTAACCGACGCTGAAGGTGGTTCCCGCAAAAAATTTCTATGAAAATATCGTCCAATTGGACGTCGGTTGTTTCAACCAACCGACGCTAAAGATGTTTAGGCGTCGGTTGTTGTAAACAACCGACGCTATTGGGGAACTTATAACCCCCCGCGATCGCCCGACTCTTCCCCTTTCTTCTGTTTCATTGCTACCCTATTGCAGCGATTTTCCCTGTTGCGGCGACTTTCCGGCGCTTCTCTGCTGCTGCTGCTCTCCGGCGCTTCTCTCCGGCACCCCATCTCCGGCGTCCTTCTTCTCCGCCGCCCTTCTTCTCCGCCGCCCCTGCTACTGCTGCTGTCCACTCGTCGCCCACCGCCCCTGCTCTCCTCTAGTCGTCGCCGCCAGTAGAAGTAGCTACGGTGCTGTCGTCGTCACCTCCGCCCCCGCCGGTAGAAGCAACTTTACTCGTGCTGTCCTCGTGCAAGGTAACCCACAAACCTTCACCACCTTTTTTGTCCTCTGCCTTGCTTTTCTCTGCCGCCGCCAACCTAGAACTCACGCAGGCAACGCCTAAGTAGGTGCCAGGGAACGCCTAGGGTCCCAAGCCCAGGTGCCCTGCCTAGATAGGCCTCTGGGCAGATGCTTGGGCGGCGCCAGGGCACGTCTAGGCTGCACGTCTAGTGGATTTTTTGCTAAAAGTTATTTACTGATTGTGTTTATTTAATAATGTACTGATACATATGTGATATACCAATCTGATAGTCCATGATAGAACAAAACATAATGATGTTGACTGCAACTTTGTGTGTCATGCTATTCTTAATTAAGTGTATATTTACTTCATAATTGAATGTTTAAGTAAGTTATAGATATCTTGATGATGAACTGTAATGCACACATGTGACATGTTTGGAATGTAAATGATGAACTGTAATGCACACATGTTTAACTTATTTTATTGTTGAGTATATTGAGAATCCTAATCACCCTTCTTGCTTAATGATGAACTGTAATGCACACATGTGAATGCTTGGAATTTAAATGATGAACTTTTCCCTAAATTGCCAATCATGCTTTTAAAGACATCAATAATCACCCTAATTTGAAGAACTAGGATTTTAGGTATAAGAATGACAACACATTATTTGTTGGCCTAGAAACCCGTCCAAGATTTACTCATTAGGAGTAAATCTTGGATAGTCCCCGGTTTGGGACTGTTCTTGAACACCTAATCTCACTTAGGATGTAAGTGTATAATGTGTATTGAGTTTTCGAGAAAATTTTGGTAGCATTTCCCCATTTGTTCTCTAAGTACATATGTACTTAGAGAACAGCGGGGAAATGCTGCCGAAATTTTCTTGAAAACCCAATACACATTATACACTTACTAGTGAGATTAGGTGTTCAAGGATGGGATAGGTGGTACACACATTTATTATATATAAGAATGATATCACATGTGTTTGTTGGCCTAGAATGTGAACAATCATTGTTTTTTATATTACTTGTACATTGATATAAATTAGAATGAACAATCACTAAATTATATACTGTTTGTATGGAGTCCGGCTTCATTGTAGATATCTATTATTGTGTTTGTTGGCCTAGAAACCCGTCCAAGATTTACTCATTAGGAGTAAATCTTGGATAGTCCCCGGTTTGGGACTGTTCTTGAACACCTAATCTCACTTAGGATGTAAGTGTATAATGTGTATTGAGTTTTCGAGAAAATTTTGGTAGCATTTCCCCGTTTGTTCTCTAAGTACATATGTACTTAGAGAACAGCGGGGAAATGCTGCCGAAATTTTCTTGAAAACCCAATACACATTATACACTTACTAGTGAGATTAGGTGTTCAAGGATGGGATAGGTGGTACACATTTATTATATATAAGAATGACATCACATGTGTTTGTTGGCCTAGAATGTGAACAATCATTGTTTTTTATATTACTTGTACATTGAAGGATTGCTAATTGATAAAAGATCACAATTTTAGAGACATGTATGTTTATACAAATGCTAAATGTTTTCCTTATTCTAGTTGATACAAATGCTAAATGTTTTCCTTTTTAATGAAATTTTCAGATGGCTCACCATGATGAGAATGATGTCCATGATGAGCATGAAGTCCATGATGAGCATGCTGTCCATGACGAGCATGGCGAGGATACCAACGTAAGTTCTAAAAACATATCCCGTATTTCTATAAAATTCATTATCTTCTAGTTATGTCATATATCCTGTATTTCTATATTGGCTTAATTCAGTGTGTTTATTTTTGTCAAATTTTAGGTTGATGATGCACAGCTACCCACTGAAGCAATTGAGCAACTTGATGCGCAACAACAAAAACTTAACAAGAAAAGGGGTATCACTCTGTTGAAAAAGTTACTTGCGCTGAGTGGCAGTGGATCCAAATTGGTTGTGGAGTTTGATAATGGAGGGAATGCAATTGGAGTGAACCGCAATAATTTTATAAACTATCTTGGGGTTGTCACTCGAAGCCATTGTGGTGTTAAGTATGATAATTGGCATAAAGTTCCTCAGGCGAAGAAAGACTTGATATGGAAAGATTTATGCGTGAGTTATTATTATTTGCAATTCTATTTTGTAGATTACAAATTCTATTATTTGCAATTATATTTTTGGTACTAGTTAATAACATTTCTATTTTACAGAATCTGTTTGCATTGGATGAGATGTTGCATCGTAAAAGTGTGATGCAACGCGCTGGAAAGATGCTTAGGAATTACAGGACAAATCTGAACAGAGAATACATAAGACAGGGTGATAAGAAGAAGAAGTCAGCCCTTGAACAATGGAACTTCTTGGACAAAGAAGATTGGGACAATTTTGTTGCTTCAAGAAAATCTGAAGAATTCAAGGTATTAGGCGTCACTCCCATTTTAATTAATATACATTGTATTCACCTATTCAAGATTAACATTTAGTGCTACTAACCTAATTATAAATGTGCATACTAACTAGGCCCTCAGTGACACACAAAAAGCAAGGCGTGCACTGAATGTACATGACCATACTATGGGTCCAAAAGGCTATGCAAGCGTTCGCCAAAGACTACAGGCAGAGTCTGCGGCTACTCAGGAGTCTGCGACTACTCAGGAGTCTACGGCCACACCCTTCCCTCGCCATGATATCTGGATAGCTGGCAGGAAAAACAAGAAGGGTGAAATAAAGAAGCCCGAAACTGCTGAGGCGGCTGCAAAAATGGTAAAATACAACTCTTAGAGCAATCATTTGAATATTGATTATTTGTGGTGTTAACTTACCAATTTTTGTTTATGGTGATTAGCGGGAGCTGCACGAGCAGAGGAAACAAGGCACGTTCATCCCTCAGGGCACAAGGGATGAATTGACAGTTGCTCTGGGTAACACAGAGCATCCTGGACGTGTTAGAGGTGCCGGCGCTGGTGTGGGCATCAAAGCATTCTTTGGGCCATCCCAGCGCAAACCCAGAGCGGGACTTTCTCAAGAAGAGGTAACATATTCTATTTTTATAATGTTACTGCAAAAGGAAATTCATTAATAAAAAGCTAATATTTGTTTTATCCATGTATAGGAGAATAAGAGAGTCGAGGATATAGTTGCTAAGAAGCTCAACGATGTGGTTGCTGAGAAGGTCAAGGAAGAATTGCTGCGGTGGCAGGCATCTCAGGCTTCCAATCAGCCTATGCCGACCCACTCTTCTCCTGGTGCACAGACTGCAAGTAATCCTGGAGACCCATCGCCTAACACGTCTGCTGTAAGTATTGTTTATGACATTGTAGCTAGTCTTTTCAAGATGATATGTTTTCAAGATGATATGTATATATGTATAACATTCTTTACGTAAATTTGTAGGCATTGAAGCCATGCCGCTTAAGAATGGAAAACTATGTTGTTGCAGAGGCGCAAGCTTACCAGTCCCTTCCTGGGGCAACGTTTCATGGGACTCCAATGCCGCAGGGCTACATTCGTGTGAGCCCGATACATGTATTACCCGATTGGAGGGAAGTTGAGTTGCCATATGCCCACCCAGATATTGATACACTTGGTGAGGCAGAAAGCGGGGTCATATTGTGGCCCAAAGCAGATGTCCTCTACACGACTGAAATTGTAAGATAAATTTACATTGATTTAGACTGTTAATGAGTATATATGATGTCAACTGATCTGAAATTATATATACAGGTTAAAAAGAAGACACCAGGAGCACCTAGGCCTCCACCTCCAATTCCCGCATTACCAACTTGGGTTCCAACTGACCTACAATACCCGTTAGGTCCTGCTTGTAGGGGAATGGCATGTTGGCTACGGGCACATAATATACTTTGCCCTATAATTGTTTCTTTAGATGCAGATTATGTAGGTCAATCATACGACAGCTCTTTATTTATACAAGATATTATTGAGCTGTTTATGTATGATTGGTTGAATACATCAATGATAGAGACATGGATAAGGTGAGATCTTGTTTATACATCCATATACCTTGTGTAAGATCCGGTGATCTAGTTTCTTATATATTAATGCATACGTCTATATGTTTTGCAGCTACTTAATCGAAGATCATTGCAAACAATTTGCATATGATCATGTGGGATTTTTGATTCCATCATTGATTAGTATGGTAGCTAAAGACCCTGATAGTGTTCAACAATACTGTATAGATGCTTTTACAATTTTTGGTCATTAAATGAAGACGATAATAATAGCTCCATTCAATGTCAAGTAAGTTTGCTTTATTTATAATTTGGACTTAAGAAAATTCCATTATTATTTTGCATTTTGAGTTATTAATTGTTAACTTTTTACCTCTAGTGGTAGACATTGGGAGTTACTAGTTATTGTCCCCGGGACGTTCACTGTTTATTATCTAGATCCCGCAGGAAGTACATTAAACACTAAAATTGGACACATAATGAGAATGGCATTATTCTGGTGAGAAATATTTCATTTTTTATATCCGTTAACATCTTTTATTACATTACTATTTACTTATGCAACTTAGTGTGTTATATTAACATGTAGGGGTTTAGATGCATTCAAAAATGCTGGAGGAAAGGTCCCAAGGAAAAAGAACCAGCCATTGTCTTGGGAGAACGTAAAAGTAAGTTCCCGACTCCCCGACTCCAATGTATATATTATTGATGTGAATTGTGCTTAGTTGTATTATTTTGTATGTTTCAATTTATAGTGCGCTACACAAGACAATGGCTGGGCATGCGCATACTATGTGATGTGATTTATGAAGATGATTATCAAACATGCCGCATTGGACATCGATACCATACATGAGGTATTATATATAGTCTCATTAGTTAGTATGAAATATATCAATCTTATTTTTATATTATTACTTATATATATACATCATTCTCTTTGTAGGTGTTTAAAACTGACCACACTATAGGCAAACGCTTAAAAAATGTACATGCTCCATATACGAGGGAAGCATTAAATGAAGTAAGAGAAGAATGGGCAATAGCTGTACAAACAGTGGCAACTGTAAGATATAATTGGGATGTTGATAGTGATGATGAATGATACTTTGTAAATGAATGTTTCTGAATGTTAAAACATGTATTTGAATGATTCTATATGTATGAACGTGACAATTGAATTGATGTCTGAATGTATCTACTTGTGTGAATCTTTTTATGTTAATTTTGCAGGTTTGTGGCCTGTTTGTAGGCTGATATCAATGGATGTCGTAAACCTACAGTTCAGAAAACTGAACTGCAGGTTCTCATCCTGCTGACCAGCCACAGCAGGCCTGCAAACAGATTTATAAAAAAAAAATAGATATAGGCGTCGGTTATTTACCGATAACCGTCAGCACAGACTTACAGCGTCGGTTTTTTGTTGAACACCGACGCCAAAAGTGTTCGCGCTACAGGAAATGGGAGTCATCTAGGACACTTTTCTGCGTCGGTTGTTTAGTATATAACCGACACAGAAAGCGTCCTAGATGACGCTGTTTTCTGTGGCGCGAACCCTTTTGGCGTCGGTGTTTTATAATAAACTGACGCCTTTATGTTTAATAGGCGTCGGTTTTTTAACCGACGCTGAAGTGTCCAACCTTTTAGCGGTGCCCACATAGGCGTCGTTCAGAAACCGACGCCAAAGGGGGTTAAACAACCGACACTAAAAGGCACTTCTGTAGTAGTGACTCATCCCATGCAGCTTTATAGGCTTTTTCTCCTTTCTTCTTGTGTGAGCTTTTCTTTCCCTTCTTTGCTTTGGGACATTCATTTTTGAAATGCCCTTTCTTCCCACATTCAAAGCACCTAGGAGGGGTAGAAGAACTAGAAATTTTGTTAGTTTTAAACCTTTTGTATTTCTTACCGTTGACGATCAAGGCTTCTTCTCCTTCTTCTTCACTTGACTCCTCACTTTCTTGTGTGACGACTTTTGAAGCTTTGAGAGCCACATCCTTCTTCTTCCCATTTTGACGTTCACGTTCTCTTCTTTCTTCCTCTTCTGGATCTGCTTCATGAGCTTCTAAATTGCCGATGAGTTGCTCCATTTTGAGTCGAGTGAGGTCGTTTGCTTCTTCAATGGTTGTCACCTTTGACTTGTATTTTGGAGGAAGTGATCGAAGGATTTTTGATACTTGATCTTCCTCAAGGACAGGTTTTCCTAGGGCACTTAAACCATTAACAATGACAGAGAATTTTGAAAACATTTCACTAATAGATTCATTAGGATCCATACGAAAATGTTCAAGCTTTGTTTTAAGCAAGCTAATTTTGGAATTTTTGACTTAGACTGTACCCTCATTGGTTATGGACAGTCTATTCCAAATATCATAAGCTGTATCACAATTTGATATTCTATTAAATTCTCCTACCGAAATAGAACAATATAAGATACTTACAGCTTTTGCATTCATTTGGGCTAGTTTTACCGTGTTTGCATCCCATTCCGCAAATTCATTTTGAGGGAGCATGTATGGAGTAGACACCATTCTCCATAGATCCCAGTTGATTCCTTGGAAATAGAATTGCATCCTTCTCTTCCAATATTGGTAGTTTGTCCCATCGAACGATGGGGGCCTAGCAACAAGTGTCCCTTCAATGTTGAGGTTGTTGAGTACTCCATCACCCATTTCTTCAAGACCTTGTTAGGGTTCCTTGAAGCTTCGCTCTGATACCAACTGAAAACTACTAGAGGGGGGGTGAATAGAGTTTTATAAAGATTTTAATAATAATTTAAACTCAAACAACCACAATGAAGATATTGGACAAGGAGACACAGGGTTTAGAGTGGTTCCAACTATAGCAAATACTATAGCCGTCAGTCCACTACCCAGTTGCTTACCCAACCGGGATTTGAAAAGAAATTTATTTTATTACCTCGCAAGGACTTTACATAAAATACAATTTCTTTTCCCAAACCCTTCAAGCAGCCTTCACCTAGAAGTAATCGCCCAACCTTGAAGCAGCCTTCCCTTGAAGTAGATGCACCAACTTCCGTTGCACCAGCCTTCAGAAGTAGCTTCCCTTGCGATAGCCTTCTTGAAGTAGCTTGAAGTCCCCTTCTCCACCTGAGAAGTCAACCCTCTCCAATCCGCAGCCTCCAACCCTAGGAGTAGCAAAGGAGAGTACAAAGGATAAAAAGGAACAAGAGAGAAAATAGAAATTACAACTTATCCTTTTAAGCACAAGGCTTGATTTGCCTATATCAAGCGTATTGATCTCCTAACCAATGAGTGTAGAAGTGTAAGTGCTGTAGTAAGGAGATGCTAGCCTATAGGACACGAATTTGAGCTAAGGAGAAAGTAGGCCAATGATCACAATGCTCAAATTGCTTGCAACAGATTGCTCAAGTATGCTCAAGTATTTCTCAAGTGTAACAAGTGTAAAAACAAGTAAGTTTAGGTGTCCTATGGCTTGTCCTATTTATAGGAATGGCCTAAGGATGCTTAAGGACGTTCTAGACAACTTCTAGGGGTTTCTAAGTGCTTAACTAGCCGTTAGGTACAAAGTTATTGCTTTAACAACGGCTAATTAATTAATTCTGCAGTTGCTGTCAGAGACCATCTCGGTCGACAAATGGTCGACCGAGATACCTACTCGATCGAACTTTTGTCGACCGACAGGCTCTCTGGAACAAGTGATTTGCAACGTCTTTCATCAACTGCCAACTAACTTTTCTGTTGTGTCTAACAGTTACTTTGGATCTTTCTCGGTCGAGAAGATTGTCGACCGAGAGTGTCTCAGTCGAGGAGTTTGTCGACCGAGATTGATCCTGTTTCAAGGTTTCAATTTAGGCACTAATTATGTGTGTGAGTGTGCAAAAATAATCCTATTTGAATGGGATGACTTGTCTAACTGTGGTGTTTAGCTAGGGAGAATCTAACGCTTGATTTACATGCAATTCTAAGTACTTGTACATTATATTTTTGTACAAGTTTTTACAATAGTGATTACATTGCATGAAAATGTAAATATGTAAGCTTGTAGATTTTCCCTTGTTGCTTTGTCATCCTGCACACTCAAGTAGCTTGTTAGATTAATAAGAATGAAATGTTTGTCATAATCAAAACAAAGGGATTTTATAGATGTCCATTTAGCCAACACCACCTCTTTCTCAGGACTCTATTATGGTAGTTTACTTGATATCTTAAGATATGCAAGTCTTTTATCTCCTTAATCATACCCATGTCATACTTTACCTCCTATTAATAAGAGTATACTTATTTTTACGTAAATATTACATACTTCCTCATTACGTACTTGAATGGAAAACTTGTTTCCCGTGATTACTTTTTTTGTATTAATGTCTCAACAACCTTAACATTAATAATAGCATACACTATCTCATATGCATGTGCTGACACATGTGGTTCTCCCTCTTCATTAGTTAGATGTTGAGGTGAGTGGAACCTTCAAATACATATGACCTTCCCTATTCACTATTAGATGTTGAGATGAGTGGAATATTTGAATACATATTGCCTTCCCTCTTCATCAGTTAGGTGTTTGGGTGATGGAAAACTATGATATTAAGCCTTACCTAATCATCAATTGAGTGGCTAAAATGTAATGGGAGCATATAACAAAAATAAGAATTTACAAGAAATTATTATTTATAATAAATCTAATTAAAATGGTGTTTCACATTTCTCTAGTTATTCCTTTCAAAAAATATATGTTTATTTTAAACTTGTGATTCCAAATATTTTTATATCATACAAATGTTATTATGTTGGTGCGTCTTGTTTTTCACGAGTTAGATTATTTAAGAAGATGAAGATTTGATTATCTCTTAAACTTGACATGCTACATTCAAGTGGAACTCAACAAGGGACTTATTAAATAGTGATGGAATATTGTAGATTTCTTATTTTATATTAGTTTTCTTTCCTCCTTTGATGAAATAATTTCTGTTCAGTATGTTGGAATTCAAAAAAAAATTATGCATTGCATATGTTTGTATGTAATTGAGCCACTCAGGGATGGCGCCAAAAAAATCTCTGATTCTTGTAGAGTCTAACAATAGGGATTGTGATTGGCATATAAATATATGATTGATTCTTCTTGATGGTGACATACCCATGTTCTAGTTTGAGGAGGCAACTAGTACAATTGTTGCATACAATATTGAGGTAAAAAACTTCATCATGATCATATGTAACCTGGTCAGCAGTTGCATCAGGAACAAATAAGGACACATGCCTGTGTCTTATGCCCAATGACTATAGTTGCATGATGAGGAGAAAATTTTAAGAATGTGGTTCTAAATTTGTCGAGTGTGATTCTTCTAATTCGTCATCTATGTTCTAAAATAAAAAGCTATTCATATTTAAGGGTGATTAAATAGGGATGTGTAAGTTGTTGTATTTGTTAAATAATGCTTCTTTGTCGATACTGTCCATAGTTTTTCTGTTCTCATCTTGGGGAGGCAGATCATTCATATTTGTTAACTTTAATTTCTGAAAATAAGTTTCTTGCATGCCTTCTCTGATTCTAGTCAACCATTGATTTTATTTATCACAAATGGGATGTTTCTCCCCTTTCCTAATAATCTTTAGGAGACAATTCCAAGGGTAAAAGAAAACGAACTATGCCTATCCATATAGTTGTTTCAAAATCTATGTATGCTAACTGTCACAATATACTAGGTGTGGCCTAGGTACTTGCTATCAAAATATGACAATATCCATTATACTTGTAACATGTACAACTATATAGTTAGGACAAAATTTTGTTTGAGATACATATTTAAAAGTTCTTATAAAAGAGAAAATATATATCGTTAATCATATTAACTTGCATTCCAATACAACAATTCATCCAAAATGTGATTACTAACCCATACTATTCTACTATTCCAAATTTGAATACTTGTTTCCGTCCTTTAGTAACTGCTAATTGGTGGACTCTACAATTCTAAAAATAGTAAATATGCCTTTCATTTATAAAATAAATTGTCGCACCTATTCCTCCCTCAATATAACTCACCTAACTAGGCTACTCCTTTCAAACCCAAGGATTCACTAATAAAGTTTGGCTCATGTTCTGGTCTTGATACCGCTATAATAAATTTCTCTATTTGTTTTCTTCACTCAGTGAAACTCTCTTTTCTAAGAGGTCCTTTCCTCTGTATCCCCATTCCTCCTTGTGCATGTTAACTCCAATGACCATTAGTAGCAGAGTATGGAAATATGGGTTGGGGGCTACCATGAGTGCAACCCTTAGAAGGACATATCCAGTAGGACACTAGAAGAATTTTTCTTCTAATGCTTGAGCCCAGTTCCCATTAATTAATGCATGTTTATTGGACCTATGTAGGGCACATACCCCTCTCTTTTCCTCTCCCTCAAGGCTAGTATATGGCTCCACCACTAGTGACAATCATCATGTTGTCTACATGGATGTCTATGGGGACGTCGTGGTCCATGGACGGATACCAACCACCATCATCCATGGTAATAATTTGGGAATTCAACCCCATTACTATCCTTGCAGAGACAAGGATGAGTTCAAGGAAAATAGTTGTTTGAGTTTAATAACCTAAGAGGATGCCCCAACATACCATGTACGTTGACATGCATCTCTCTAGGCAGTGTCATCCTATAGGCGATTTCCCTACCGTTGTTGCAGATAATGGATGCTTGGTGAATGTATATGTCAATTAGTATGGACATAGTGTGGGATGTGATAGTGAAATGCCTATTGGTGTTCACTTTCCAAGCCCAACATGGGAGACTAATTCATCTTTCTAGATCACCTCAAAGACAGCACAAAAGTATTGATAGTCCTTGAGTTCATGGTTGTGGGTGGTGATAGGATCAAAGTCCTTTATTCATATGCAAGGGGTCTAGCCCCATATTATAATTTTCATTTCATGATAATCCTATTGACACCTTGTTTCTTCTTCACCCAAATCAATTGTTGACATCAAGGGAATAATATAAGACAATATCATTAAAGGTACAACCACATATCCATTGGAAGTGGAAATATATCTGCATTAAAAATATAGTGAATAGTTGGTGCCCCTACATGTATCAATAACTTTCTATGGGAATGAGACATAGTGAGAAAATCACTTATTCACAATATGACATATATACATAGGAGTTGTACATCTCATATGATTGACTAACTTCAAAAACTAATATAACCCTCTACTAAATTGATCTGATGTACATCCAAGAGTTATTTCATGGGGTATGTATTGAATAAAAAGAAGAGAAAACTATAGAAGCATTGTTACTTTTTGGGTCATGATATAAAATGCATACATGGGCATCTTATGTTTTTTCATGTACATGATCTTTCAAATAAAAAATAACTCAGGTGTGTTATACTATGAGATGCGGAGAACCATCTATAGAACTAGAATAATTCATAAAAAATGACTGCTATATTTATCTATTGTGATTTACTAGACATGTTAATAAGCTTAAGTACATTATGCACACCTGACACCTATATTACCTAGTGCTACCTTTTCAAATTCTAACTAATCAATATATCTCCCAATTTATATGGTGTATGCATGATTAGTAAAAAGTGAAAAAAAAATCTATATTATTCTTAAATAAAGTCATCTAGACATTGACATTTGACGTCCATGAAGATGTGAGGGTACGACATATGTTTCACTTCACCATTTACACGTCAATTCAAGTATATCCTTCAGTAGTGTATGTCAACTTCAGACATCAACTTTTTATACACAAATAAAAGACATGACAATATGCTTTAAAAAAATCCTTAGGCTCAAATGTTCTTGCCGTTGGTCAAATACATACTAAAATCCCATAACTTCTTCCTTAGTCTTTTGTCTTTGGCCCACTTACTAGGATTAGCTAAATTGCAATCCATGAAATACTTTCCAGTATTGCACTCCACTTGGGGATGTAACGCCACATAACATGTGGTAGCAGCTCCCTTCAAATTATTATATTATCATGTTAGTCAACTGTAAATAGAATAATTAAATCACTTCAGGATTATTTCAAACAATACAAAACATGTTGTATGTTAGTCATCTGATGTACCTGTTTAATGTTTTTCCCAAATACTCTGCCCATTGTCTCAAAAAAGGCTGTTTACATGATGGCATCAGGTAGTATTAGTTTTCAATAAATTTTGAGCTAAATGCTATAATGTTAGCAAAGGATATATCACATTTTGTAGGGTATAAACTACTAAAAATACTACATATTAGCAAATCACAATTTACCATTTGTATTGAAAACGTGTAGAACACAACAAGGTATTAACATAGCTATACCGTATACACTTAATAATAATTTTTTAGTTCTTATGTTACGTACCATTTGATTTTTTTTTGTATGGGAAGTACACAAGGAATACAGACATCTAACTTTTGAAATTAGAATATGTATTTGAAGAGTTTCTTTCGAAAGGTGAATTAGATTTTTGTTAGATTTATGAGGTTACATTAAAAATAAAGGTAACAATGTCACTAGACATATGAAATCGAAATTATATATATTGTTTGTTATTATAGTAAAAATCTAATGAACTTAAGATATCTACTGCTTATGAGTGAAAAATTATCTATATAATAGGACACACGAGTAACTTGTTATTCCACTCTCCAGCACATTGTAAGATCCGATGTTCAATCCCTTAACATTATGTAATACACATGCCTACAATGTCAATATCTTATTGGAATGGCTACACCCATTTATTCTTCACCGAAACATAATTTTCACGTAATGCAAGAGATCTTACCACGAAATATCCAATTATGGGATACAATATTAGTTGATATGAAGCCCGGATGAAGTGCATTGGCACTTATATTTACTTTCTCCTCCTGCTATTAGTGTAGATTAATCAGCTCACTCGAAACTAATATAGTCGTTAAATTTGCACGCAAACTAAAATTACAATGAAGAAAAATACAGGCTAAGTAACAATGAGCAATCCTGGAGAGAAGTTTTTCAAATGGCACATGTTCATTGAGTTGTAAATCAAAGTTGACCAACATTAATAATTCTATTAATGATAGAAACATCCACAAACAGTGGTTCTGTGCAGTATAGATTGATTATTTAGTATTATGTTATAGTAAAATAGAGTGTATGTATCAAGTTTCTTGTGATATAGGACTAGGAAAATTGTAAAAGAACGATACATGGAATAATGCCTCTTGATTATGCATGAGCCGAGCTATTAGATTACTGAATAGATTACGTGTAAAATGAAATAAATTATATTCATTGTACCATTTTGTGATGAATGTCAATTTGATAAGGATCTTTTCAGACTGAGGAAGACCGTACCTCAAAAAGGCATGCTAACTCTGCTGAGTGTAAAATATTTGCAAGTTTTGATTGACCATAGGCCAGGAAGCGATTGTACCTGTGTTTTAAGATGTTTGTTAAGAAAGTATAACAACATATTTACTACGACCTGTGCTGAAAAAGACAACTGTACATAAAAGAAAATGATATAATCAGACGATGCATATATCTTAATGTGACATACAAAGTTTTCTTAAGGACACGAACTGGATGATGGGCCGTGCAATTATCACTGTCGGAAACCACCACTAAAAGCTTGCCGACACAACGAAAAAATTGCAAGAAATTCTTATCTCATCTTATCGT
This sequence comes from Alisma plantago-aquatica, assembly GCA_963693085.1. Taxonomy (NCBI): domain Eukaryota; kingdom Viridiplantae; phylum Streptophyta; class Magnoliopsida; order Alismatales; family Alismataceae; genus Alisma; species Alisma plantago-aquatica. The sequence goes on from OY856413.1 coordinate 20,007,189, forward strand.
TGTAAAATTTTTTAGCACTTAGTCGAACCAGATTAAAAGCAGAAACAAATGTCCAAAACTTGAACTGGAATAGATGCAACGAGTTACTTACCAAAAACGGTCATTTAACTTGTTGAAACGAATTCCTCCGCAGTATGTGGTGTTGTGCATGATGGATGCTACATTTATGATTTTCCCTCGGATTTTAGTTGAGCTGGAAGTCTCTTTCATGTTATCCAAAAGGAGATAGGTCAGAAGGAAGTGACCTGAAAGGAAGGAACCCGAGAAGTCAAACTTATGTGCCATACATCAAAACTAATCAGTTGAGTCAGTAGATGCGAGAAATGAATATAAGCAGTACATCATCGAATAAAAAAAAGCAAAGAACGACGGCAAAAAGTCACTAAGAATTGTGACATTCCAATATCGTCTCAGCTTATGAATCAGTGTCATACCTAGATAATTTGTCGCAAACTGCATCTCAATGCCGTCCTTTGAAAGAGAGAAAGAGGGAGCGCCAATGCCCGCATTGTTGCTTCATGGAAAGACGCGAAAGTGAATGAAACAGGTGAAACTGTGAAAGTATGGACGTATGTACTTTTCAGTTATGCAAAATTCTTTGATCAAGACTTGTAGTATGTTAAACGCATTAACATGATAGTAATACAGAAAGCTTACAAGACAATATATTATTTTTATTTAAAAAAAGTAATATCACAATGAATTTTTTGACTGATATACGGGAGGGGAGATTGACTCTTAGGCCACCAGATGTTTTGATTTTTGGTTGAGTCGGAGGGAAACATGCATGTGTAGATCTAATAGTAATCTCTCCATTTGTGGGCTTGAAAAGTAAAGATTTCACTGTAGGACAGACTGCCCTGAAGGCTGTCTCAGCCAAAGTGGTTAAGCATGAAAAAAGTGTGTATTGACGATCAACATATTTTTATAACTTTCGGCTTTGATACCTTTGGGTTCTTAGCACCAAAGACTGCAGAACTTCTCAAGAGGGTGCAAAAAATTATGCACAACAATGTCATGACTCCTAGATCAATGGATATAGTGTTTCAAAAGATAGACTTTGCCATATAAAAAAAATTAGAGGCACAACTTGTTACACGTCTATCTTCTGTTTCACAGTAATCATGATTATATTTTTCAATCTCTTTCTTTTTTCTAAAAGAAGTTATTACTCCAGATCATCACAATTATATTCACTGAATATTCTTAATTTGTTTTTATATTTCTTCTAGACATGATGGATTTTTTCATAATAATTATTATTGGGATTATGACGGAGACGCCAACCATATACAACAACGTGAGAGGGAGTATATAAACGTTTCTCTTTTATTCTGGTGTTCGAATTGCACATTGAACCCATGACTTACGACTTACAAGGTAACTAGACATTTATTAAACCAACCGACAAATGTTGCATTTTTGGACATCACTTTTGATATATAGTATCATTGTTAATAAGCTTGTATTATTCCGGGATTATATATATATATATATATATATATATATATATATATATATATATATATATATATATATATATATATAGAGAGAGAGAGAGAGAGAGAGAGAGAGAGAGAGTCAGGCTAGAATACACTCGAGTGTACGGATCGCACGAATACACTCAAGCGTGTTTTCATATCGAGACTATTTTTTACAAAATGTAAACCATTGATCTTCACCGTCATACTATAACTAGGCTACATACAAATTTTGAGCCCATTTGGATGAGTGTACGTCACTCATCCAAGGGCAACAAGATCGACGCGCGAAACTAATTTGAAATACATATTTTTTGCGGTCTTTATAACGTGACCTATAAATGTCCAAATGTGCTCAAATTTTGCGTATGAGCTATTCACGAGATGTTTAATAAGATCAACGGATTAGATTTTCAAAAAAAATATTGCATCATGAAAAACTATTTGAGTGTATTCCGCTCCGGATACACTCGAGTGTATTCTAGCCTGACTCTCTCTATATATATAGACACACACACACACACATATATATAGGGTATATCTTCGCTACTCGTGCGGGTAACTAAGATTCGCTACCCCTGCATCAATTTTGTAATGGGATGACACATATATATAATGAGACAACTAAATTTGTAATGAGACAACCGAAATTGTAATACAAAAACTCATTTTGTATTACAGCGCTGTTACAGTAATAAATATATATTTATTACTGTAACATCGATATAATACAAAACCAGTCTTTGTATTACAATTTCAGTCGTCTCATTACAAATTTGGATTGTCTCATTACAAATGCATACCTTCCGATTAAAAAATGGATGCACGGGTAGCGAATCTTAGTTACCCACACGGGTAGCGAAGATATACCCATATATATATATATATATATATATATATATATATATATATATATATATATATATATATATATATATATATATATATATATATATATATAGAGAGAGAGAGAGAGAGAGAGAGAAAGAGGCTAGAATACACTCGAATGTATTCAGAGCAGAATACACTCAGGTAGTTTTTCATGATGCAATATTTTTTTCAAAAATCTAATCCATTGATCTTCTTAAACATCTTGTTAGTACCTCATACACAAAATTTGAGTACATTTAGAGATGTATAGGTCATGTTATAAAGAGCGAAAAAATTATGTATTTCAAATTAGTTTCGCGCGTCGATTTTGTTGCCCTTGGATGAGTGACTTAAACTCATCCAAATGGGCTCAAAATTTGTTTGTAGCCTAGTTATAGTATAACAGTGAAGATCAATGGTTTACATTTTACAAAAAATTGTCTTCATATGCAAACACACGTGAGTGTATTCGTGCGATCTGTACACTCGAATGTATTCTAGCCTGATTATATATATATATATATATATATATATATATATATATATATATATATATATATATGGGTATATCTTCGCTACCCGTGTGGGTAACTAAGATTCGCTACCCGTGCATCAATTTTGTAATGAGATGACACATATATGTAATGAGACAACCAAATTTGTAATGAGACAACCGAAATTGTACTATATAAAACTCGTTTTGTATTACAACGCTGTTACAGTAATAAATATATATTTATTACAGTAACAACGTTGTAATGTAAAACGAGTCTTTGTATTACAATTTCGGTCGTCTCATTACAAATTTGTATTGTCTCATTACCAATGCATACCTTCTCATTACAAAACTGATGCACGGGTAGCGAATCTTAGTTACCCGCACGGGTAGCAAAGATACACCCTATATATATCTATATATATACATATACATATATATACACATATACATATATATATATATATATATACATACATATATACACATATATACACATATATACATATACATTTATATATACATATATATTTATATATATATATATATATATATATATATATATAGAGAGAGAGAGAGAGAGAGAGTCAGGCTAGAATACACTCGAGTGTATTCAGAGCAGAATACACTCAAGTAGTTTTTCATGATGCAATATTTTTTTTTTTGAAAACCTGATCTGTTGATCTTCTTAAACATCTTATGAATAGCTCATATGCAAAATTTGAGCACATTTGGATGTTTATAGGTCATGTTATAAGGACCGCAAAAATTAGACATTTCAAATTAGTTTCACGCATTGATTTTGTTGCCTTTGGATGAGTGACTTGCACTCATTCAAATGGGCTCAAAATTTGTATGTAGCCTAGTTATAGTATGATGGTGAAGATCAATGATTTATATTTAGCAAAAAATAGTCTTGATATGCAAACATACTTGAGTGTATTCGTTAGATCAGTACACTCGAGTGTATTCTAGCATATATCTCTCTCTCTCTCTCTCTCTCTATATATATATATATATATATATATATATACATACATATATATACATATATATATATATATATATATATACATATATATATAGACACACACACACACACACACACATATATATATATATATATATATATATATATATATATATATAGAGAGAGAGAGAGAGAGAGAGAGAGAGTCAGGCTAGAATACACTCGAGTGTATTCAGAGCAGAATACACTCAAGTAGTTTTTCATGATGCACTATTTTTCTCAATAATACAATCCGTTGATCCTCTTAAACATCTTGTGAATAGCTCATACGCAAAATTTGAGTACATTTGGACATTTATAGGTCATGTTATAAAGACCGCAAAAATTATGCATTTCAAATTAGTTTCGTGCGTCGATTTTATTGCCCTTGGATGAATGACTTACACTCATCCAAATGGGCTCAAAATGTGTATGTAGCCTAGTTATAGTATGACGGTGAAGATTGTTGGATAAATTGGACATTATAATAAATCCCTTTGTTTCGATGATGACAAACATTTCATTCTTGTTGATCTAACGAGCTACTTGAGTGTGAAGGATTAAGGTGGATGACAAAGCAACTAGGGAAAATCCAAAGAGATTACATATTTATATTTCCATGCAATGTAATCACTGTTGTAAAAACTTGTACAAATATATAATGTACAAGTACTTAGATTGCATGTAAATCAAGCGTTGGATCTTCCTAGCTAAACACCACACTTAGATAGGTCATCCCCTTCAAATAGGATCACATTTGCACACTCATACACATGCTTAGTGGTTAATTAAAAAGATTGAAAATAGAGTCAATCTCGGTCGACCACACTCCTCGACCGAGACACTCTCGGTCGACAAACTTCTCGACCGAGATTGACTCAAGTAGCCGTTAGACACAGCTGACAAGGTAGTTAGCAGTTGCAAATGAACGTTGATCCAGAGAACCTGTCGGTCGACAAAAGTTCGACCGAGTAGGTGTCTCGGTCGACCATTTGTCGACCGAGATGGTCTCTGACAGCAACTGCAGAATAAAGTAATTAGCCGTTGTTAAAACAACAACTTTGTACCTAACGGCTAGTTAAGCACTTAGAAACCCCTAGAAGTTGTCTAGAACGTCCTTAAGCATACATAGGCCATTCCTATAAATAGGACATGCCTTAGGACACTAAAGACATCTAATCTATACTTGTGCTATACTTGAGCTTGAATACACACTTGCAATCTGTTTTAGAGCAATAGAGCAATTCCTATACTTGCCATTCATTCCTATTGCTCCCATTTCGTGTCCTATAGGCTAGTATCTCCTATCCACTACAATCACATTGTCATACACATTGGTTAGGAGATCTAAACGCTTGATATAGGAAAATCAAGCCTTGTGCTTACAACGGTATTGTAATTTCTGTTTTCTTTCTTGTTCCTTTGTATCTTTTGTACTCTCCTTGCTACTCCTAGGGTTGGAGGCTGCGGATCGGAGAGGGTTGACTTCTCAGGTGGAGAAGGGGACTTCAAGCTACTTCAAGAAGGCTATCGCACGGGAATCTACTTCAGAAGGCTGGTGTAACGGGAGTTGGTGCATCTACTTCAAGGGAAGGCTGCTTCAAGGTTGGGCGATTACTTCTAGGTGAAGGCTGCTTGAAGGGTTTGGGAAAAGAAATTGTATTTTATGTAAAGTCCTTGCGAGGTAATAAAATAAATTTCTTTTCAAATCCTGGTTGGGTAAGCAACTGGGTAGTGGACTGACGGCTATAGTATTTGCTATAGTTGGAACCACTCTAAACCCTGTGTCTCCTTGTCTAATATTTTCATTGTGGGTGTTTGAGTTAATTAATTATTAAAATCTCTATAAAACTCTATTCACCCCCCTCTAGTAGTTTTCAATTGGTATCAGAGCAGGCTTCAAGGAACCCTAACCAGGTCTTGAAGAATGAAGGGTGGAGATGACTACGACCGCAGACAAAGGAGCAACTTGGACCAACTTTCAACAAGCTGTAATTGGTGTTTAGGAACAAACCATACAACAATCGGCTGTCCATGGAAAGAAAAGAAGAAAGAGGTCCATAAGAATTGTTTCATTGCTACAACCAATGAGGAAGAAGAAGAAGAGGTAAGCCTTCTTGATTTATCAAAAGAAGAGCTAATTTCTAGTCTTGAAGAAACTCACAATAAGTATATTGAGTGCAAGAAGAAATTAAAGAAATCTAGTAAAACAAACGATGAGTTAAATGCTAGACTTCTTGCTCTTACATCTGAAAATGACGATTTATATGCTAAATTGAATACTCTTGGTTTTGAAAAAGATGACATTGTTTCTGAAAATCGTACTTTGAAATCATCTCTAAGTAGTAGTGAAGTGAGGATTTTTACTCTAGAAACAAATTATGATCTTCTATATCAAGAAAAGGTTGAATTACTTGCAAAGTTAAATAACTTTCAAAAACAACCTATTTTGTGTACACATCTAGATTATGATAGTATAGTGAAAGAAAGGAATTCTTTATCATCTAATCTAGATCAAGCAAAACTAGATATTAAGAAAAGAATGGATGAGATCGTAAAGTTACAACAAGAAGTTAGTAGGTTAAGCAACAATGGAATCCTTGATAGAATATTGGATAATTCCTATCATCAAATAGGGAGAAGAGGACTAGGTTATAAGCCCAAAGGGAAAACTCATCAACAACCTAGTTGGAGAAAGACACGAGCACATCAAGCCACATTTGTACCAAAGAACAACCTAGAACAAAACCATAGAAAAAGACTTGAGGTTGATTCTATATGTTGCCATTACTGCTCACGTCTTGGACATTACTCTTTTTCATGCCCATACAAGAAAAAGAATGTTGAGTTAGTATGGGTTCCGAAACCCCCAAATTGAATTGATTAGACTAAGTTGAGATATGACCGAAGACTTTAAATTGCACATTCTTATGTCTATCTCAACTTAACATAAAGGGATAACAAAATGATTCAAGTAACTAAAATTTCTAACTTGAAAACTTATCTTAATTAAGGTCCTCAAAACTTAATTTTTTTAATATGATTAGTTGAGAATTGATCTAAATATTACTTTGATATTCATATGTTTTATCTCAACTAAAACTGATTCTTAAACTGCATAATTGAATTAGACATAGTCTACATTTTACTCGAAATCAATAAATAGTTATGTAGGTAAAACAGAAACCCTGTCGGTCGAGAAATCGTCGACCGAGAAGTCAGTCGGTTGAGAAATCGTCGACCGAACTGGTCACTGATTTCAGTCTGCAGTGAAATTACTGAACAACTGATTGATCAATGGCTATCTATCTGTTGTTAATGACTGTTTTACAAAACAAGTTGAAGATCTTTTTGAATATAAATGACATCATTCTCTAAGTTGAAAATCAAGTTTAGAAATCCCTATTTTATAATGTTTTACATGATTTTCTTTAAAGCATCTATCTAGATAGAAATCATGTGTTATGACATTCAGTTTAAATGATTACAATCACTGTATTTCATGAAATTATCATTCTATTGGACATGCTTTCACTATTTCATCATTAAGCATGCTGTTGTGTTAACACAAATAGATAATGATAATTGCATGCGTGAGTTTTGATGATAAGCAAGCAAAATAATTCATTGGTGATATGACTATTAAAAATTCTTGCAAAGAACACAATGTTACAAAATTTCTCAAATTGATATCTTTAAAAAGACTTGAGATATTAATCATGCTCTCATTGTTAAGAAAATGTTTTCATATTGAGTATCACTTAACATGCTTCATCATGATCATTTTGTTTCATTGGTTTAAAATAAGCTTTGATTCATATATACAAATCATGAATGATCATTGTGATTTGGATAATTGCAAATGTCATTAGCTTAAAAGCATCGTGACATAATAGATAATAATTGTGGACACAACTTGTGATGAAGATGTTGCTATGTCAAGCCAAACGGTGCCTCTTAGAACAAAATATTAATATTTTTATCTATTTGCTTGTTCTAAGAAATCAAAAGCAAATATCTTGACTTTAAAGACATTAATCTTGCTTTCAAAATATATGTTTCTAAAAGAATCTTATGATAAGGGTATAAGAAGAAATGGGATTTGATATTTCTGTACCTGTAAGCATATGAAACATCATTTGCAATGAATGTAAAACATGCATTCTAGAAAAATCTAGGACAAAGACTTCACTAATGATGCTCATATTATGTTTTTTTAATGGGTATATCTTAATGTGCTTCAAATTGATATTTATAGCTATCTGCAGAAATTATACTTCACATATGTTTATCTTGGAAATCTGCAGAATTTGCCTCTTGGTTAAAATTAAAATTGACCAAGGGGCACTATGGTCGTAGTCAAGGGCGACCTAAAATAAGCTTTGACAAGATGCTTATTTGGACATCAATTTTTTGAACTTAATCTTAGTATACTTTTGATAAAGGTCAAAATCAAAATTTACAATCATTTGTGACCTTAAAAGCCTTAAATTGCTTAAATTGTAAGATTAAGGGGGAGCTTATAAAAACAAATTTGATTATTTGATTATGAAGCTTACAAAAACATTGTTAACATCATTTGGAGTTTGTTATGACCTTCGGATTTTTTTTAAAAAGTAATTTGTATGAAAAAGAATTTCATCAAAATGATATATCTTGCTCTTAAAGGAACTCTCTAAACAAATCAGGGCTTAACATCCCTTGTATTTGGTTAGAGACATTTTTTTTGTACTCTAAGATTAAAGGACTCTCATTTAATTTAGGTCTTAACATTCCTTGATAAATGAGAAATAAATATACATTCATCATAAGCTTATGGGAATCTCATATCATTTCAAGGCTTAACATCCTTTGCAAATGATTGAGAAACAAATTGTGGATAAATTAGACAAAAATCCATGTTCTTAATAGATATCTGTTTAAGGGGGAGCATATCATAAAATTAAGGGGGAGAAGAAAATTAAAATATTCAACTTGGATATCTTTTTGAAATGACAAAGGGGGAGAAAGAATATAAAATCAAAAATATAAATGAGTTTCATCTTGATGGCTAGCATTCACTTGCAAAAACAAGAATGGCTACAAAAGGTAAATTTCAGGTATGAAACTCACATGCTTTATATTTCCTTATTTCATATTTTAGGAAATGTTTGTCATCTTCAAAAAGGGGGAGATTGTTGGATAAATTGGACATTATAATAAATCCCTTTGTTTCGATGATGACAAACATTTCATTCTTGTTGATCTAACGAGCTACTTGAGTGTGAAGGATTAAGGTGGATGACAAAGCAACTAGGGAAAATCCAAAGAGCTTACATATTTATATTTCCATGCAATGTAATCACTGTTGTAAAAACTTGTACAAATATATAATGTACAAGTACTTAGATTGCATGTAAATCAAGCGTTGGATCTTCCTAGCTAAACACCACACTTAGATAGGTCATCCCCTTCAAATAGGATCACATTTGCACACTCATACACATGCTTAGTGGTTAATTAAAAAGATTGAAAATAGAGTCAATCTCGGTCGACCACACTCCTCGACCGAGACACTCTCGGTCGACAAACTTCTCGACCGAGATTGACTCAAGTAGCCGTTAGACACAGCTGACAAGGTAGTTAGCAGTTGCAAATGAACGTTGATCCAGAGAACCTGTCGGTCGACAAAAGTTCGACCGAGTAGGTGTCTCGGTCGACCATTTGTCGACCGAGATGGTCTCTGACAGCAACTGCAGAATAAAGTAATTAGACGTTGTTAAAACAACAACTTTGTACCTAACGGCTAGTTAAGCACTTAGAAACCCCTAGAAGTTGTCTAGAACGTCCTTAAGCATACATAGGCCATTCCTATAAATAGGACATGCCTTAGGACACTAAAGACATCTAATCTATACTTGTGATATACTTGAGCTTGAATACACACTTGCAATCTGTTTTAGAGCAATAGAGCAATTCCTATACTTGCCATTCATTCCTATTGCTCCCATTTCGTGTCCTATAGGCTAGTATCTCCTATCCACTACAATCACATTGTCATACACATTGGTTAGGAGATCTAAACGCTTGATATAGGAAAATCAAGCCTTGTGCTTACAACGGTATTGTAATTTCTGTTTTCTTTCTTGTTCCTTTGTATCTTTTGTACTCTCCTTGCTACTCCTAGGGTTGGAGGCTGCGGATCGGAGAGGGTTGACTTCTCAGGTGGAGAATGGGACTTCAAGCTACTTCAAGAAGGCTATCGCACGGGAAGCTACTTCAGAAGGCTGGTGCAACGGGAGTTGGTGCATCTACTTCAAGGGAAGGCTGCTTCAAGGTTGGGCGATTACTTCTAGGTGAAGGCTGCTTGAAGGGTTTGGGAAAAGAAATTGTATTTTATGTAAAGTCCTTGCGAGGTAATAAAATAAATTTCTTTTCAAATCCCGGTTGGGTAAGCAACTGGGTAGTGGACTGACGGCTATAGTATTTGCTATAGTTGGAACCACTCTAAACCCTGTGTCTCCTTGTCTAATATTTTCATTGTGGGTGTTTGAGTTAATTAATTATTAAAATCTCTATAAAACTCTATTCACCCCCCTCTAGTAGTTTTCAATTGGTATCAGAGCAGGCTTCAAGGAACCCTAACCAGGTCTTGAAGAATGAAGGGTGGAGGTGACTACGACCGCAGACAAAGGAGCAACTTGGACCAACTTTCAACAAGCTGTAATTGGTGTTTAGGAACAAACCATACAACAATCGGCTGTCCATGGAAAGAAAAGAAGAAAGAGGTCCATAAGAATTGTTTCATTGCTACAACCAATGAGGAAGAAGAAGAAGAGGTAAGCCTTCTTGATTTATCAAAAGAAGAGCTAATTTCTAGTCTTGAAGAAACTCACAATAAGTATATTGAGTGCAAGAAGAAATTAAAGAAATCTAGTAAAACAAACGATGAGTTAAATGCTAGACTTCTTGCTCTTACATCTGAAAATGACGATTTATATGCTAAATTGAATACTCTTGGTTTTGAAAAAGATGACATTGTTTCTGAAAATCGTACTTTGAAATCATCTCTAAGTAGTAGTGAAGTGAGGATTTTTACTCTAGAAACAAATTATGATCTTCTATATCAAGAAAAGGTTGAATTACTTGCAAAGTTAAATAACTTTCAAAAACAACCTATTTTGTGTACACATCTAGATTATGATAGTATAGTGAAAGAAAGGAATTCTTTATCATCTAATCTAGATCAAGCAAAACTAGATATTAAGAAAAGAATGGATGAGATCGTAAAGTTACAACAAGAAGTTAGTAGGTTAAGCAACAATGGAATCCTTGATAGAATATTGGATAATTCCTATCATCAAATAGGGAGAAGAGGACTAGGTTATAAGCCCAAAGGGAAAACTCATCAACAACCTAGTTGGAGAAAGACACGAGCACATCAAGCCACATTTGTACCAAAGAACAACCTAGAACAAAACCATAGAAAAAGACTTGAGGTTGATTCTATATGTTGCCATTACTGCTCACGTCTTGGACATTACTCTTTTTCATGCCCATACAAGAAAAAGAATGTTGAGTTAGTATGGGTTCCGAAACCCCCAAATTGAATTGATTAGACTAAGTTGAGATATGACCGAAGACTTTAAATTGCACATTCTTATGTCTATCTCAACTTAACATAAAGGGATAACAAAATGATTCAAGTAACTAAAATTTCTAACTTGAAAACTTATCTTAATTAAGGTCCTCAAAACTTAATTTTTTTAATATGATTAGTTGAGAATTGATCTAAATATTACTTTGATATTCATATGTTTTATCTCAACTAAAACTGATTCTTAAACTGCATAATTGAATTAGACATAGTCTACATTTTACTCGAAATCAATAAATAGTTATGTAGGTAAAACAGAAACCCTGTCGGTCGAGAAATCGTCGACCGAGCAGTCAGTCGGTTGAGAAATCGTCGACCGAACTGGTCACTGATTTCAGTCTGCAGTGAAATTACTGAACAACTGATTGATCAATGGCTATCTATCTGTTGTTAATGACTATTTTACAAAACAAGTTGAAGATCTTTTTGAATATAAATGACATCATTCTCTAAGTTGAAAATCAAGTTTAGAAATCCCTATTTTATAATGTTTTACATGATTTTCTTTAAAGCATCTATCTAGATAGAAATCATGTGTTATGACATTCAGTTTAAATGATTACAATCACTGTATTTCATGAAATTATCATTCTATTGGACATGCTTTCACTATTTCATCATTAAGCATGCTGTTGTGTTAACACAAATAGATAATGATAATTGCATGCGTGAGTCTTGATGATAAGCAAGCAAAATAATTCATTGGTGATATGACTATTAAAAATGCTTGCAAAGAACACAATGTTACAAAATTTCTCAAATTGATATCTTTAAAAAGACTTGAGATATTAATCATGCTCTCATTGTTAAGAAAATGTTTTCATATTGAGTATCACTTAACATGCTTCATCATGATCATTTTGTTTCATTGGTTTAAAATAAGCTTTGATTCATATATACAAATCATGAATGATCATTGTGATTTGGATAATTGCAAATGTCATTAGCTTAAAAGCATCGTGACATAATAGATAATAATTGTGGACACAACTTGTGATGAAGATGTTGCTATGTCAAGCCAAACGGTGCCTCTTAGAACAAAATATTAATATTTTTATCTATTTGCTTGTTCTAAGAAATCAAAAGCAAATATCTTGACTTTAAAGACATTAATCTTGCTTTCAAAATATATGTTTCTAAAAGAATCTTATGATAAGGGTATAAGAAGAAATGGGATTTGATATTTCTGTACCTGTAAGCATATGAAACATCATTTGCAATGAATGTAAAACATGCATTCTAGAAAAATCTAGGACAAAGACTTCACTAATGATGCTCATATTATGTTTTTTTAATGGGTATATCTTAATGTGCTTCAAATTGATATTTATAGCTATCTGCAGAAATTATACTTCACATATGTTTATCTTGGAAATCTGCAGAATTTGCCTCTTGGTTAAAATTAAAATTGACCAAGGGGCACTATGGTCGTAGTCAAGGGCGACCTAAAATAAGCTTTGACAAGATGCTTATTTGGACATCAATTTTTTGAACTTAATCTTAGTATACTTTTGATAAAGGTCAAAATCAAAATTTACAATCATTTGTGACCTTAAAAGCCTTAAATTGCTTAAATTGTAAGATTAAGGGGGAGCTTATAAAAACAAATTTGATTATTTGATTATGAAGCTTACAAAAACATTGTTAACATCATTTGGAGTTTGTTATGACCTTCGGATTTTTTTTAAAAGTAATTTGTATGAAAAAGAATTTCATCAAAATGATATATCTTGCTCTTAAAGGAACTCTCTAAACAAATCAGGGCTTAACATCCCTTGTATTTGGTTAGAGACATTTTTTTTGTACTCTAAGATTAAAGGACTCTCATTTAATTTAGGGCTTAACATTCCTTGATAAATGAGAAATAAATATACATTCATCATAAGCTTATGGGAATCTCATATCATTTCAAGGCTTAACATCCTTTGCAAATGATTGAGAAACAAATTGTGGATAAATTAGACAAAAATCCATGTTCCTAATAGATATCTGTTTAAGGGGGAGCATATCATAAAATTAAGGGGGAGAAGAAAATTAAAATATTCAACTTGGATATCTTTTTGAAATGACAAAGGGGGAGAAAGAATATAAAATCAAAAATATAAATGAGTTTCATCTTGATGGCTAGCATTCACTTGCAAAAACAAGAATGGCTACAAAAGGTAAATTTCAGGTATGAAACTCACATGCTTTATATTTCCTTATTTCATATTTTAGGAAATGTTTGTCATCTTCAAAAAGGGGGAGATTGTTGGATAAATTGGACATTATAATAAATCCCTTTGTTTCGATGATGACAAACATTTCATTCTTGTTGATCTAACGAGCTACTTGAGTGTGAAGGATTAAGGTGGATGACAAAGCAACTAGGGAAAATCCAAAGAGCTTACATATTTATATTTCCATGCAATGTAATCACTGTTGTAAAAACTTGTACAAATATATAATGTACAAGTACTTAGATTGCATGTAAATCAAGCGTTGGATCTTCCTAGCTAAACACCACACTTAGATAGGTCATCCCCTTCAAATAGGATCACATTTGCACACTCATACACATGCTTAGTGGTTAATTAAAAAGATTGAAAATAGAGTCAATCTCGGTCGACCACACTCCTCGACCGAGACACTCTCGGTCGACAAACTTCTCGACCGAGATTGACTCAAGTAGCCGTTAGACACAGCTGACAAGGTAGTTAGCAGTTGCAAATGAACGTTGATCCAGAGAACCTGTCGGTCGACAAAAGTTCGACCGAGTAGGTGTCTCGGTCGACCATTTGTCGACCGAGATGGTCTCTTACAGCAACTGCAGAATAAAGTAATTAGCCGTTGTTAAAACAACAACTTTGTACCTAACGGCTAGTTAAGCACTTAGAAACCCCTAGAAGTTGTCTAGAACGTCCTTAAGCATACATAGGCCATTCCTATAAATAGGACATGCCTTAGGACACTAAAGACATCTAATCTATACTTGTGCTATACTTGAGCTTGAATACACACTTGCAATCTGTTTTAGAGCAATAGAGCAATTCCTATACTTGCCATTCATTCCTATTTCTCCCATTTCGTGTCCTATAGGCTAGTATCTCCTATCCACTACAATCACATTGTCATACACATTGGTTAGGAGATCTAAACGCTTGATATAGGAAAATCAAGCCTTGTGCTTACAACGGTATTGTAATTTCTGTTTTCTTTCTTGTTCCTTTGTATCTTTTGTACTCTCCTTGCTACTCCTAGGGTTGGAGGCTGCGGATCGGAGAGGGTTGACTTCTCAGGTGGAGAAGGGGACTTCAAGCTACTTCAAGAAGGCTATCGCACGGGAAGCTACTTCAGAAGGCTGGTGCAACGGGAGTTGGTGCATCTACTTCAAGGGAAGGCTGCTTCAAGGTTGGGCGATTACTTCTAGGTGAAGGCTGCTTGAAGGGTTTGGGAAAAGAAATTGTATTTTATGTAAAGTCCTTGCGAGGTAATAAAATAAATTTCTTTTCAAATCCCGGTTGGGTAAGCAACTGGGTAGTGGACTGACGGCTATAGTATTTGCTATAGTTGGAACCACTCTAAACCCTGTGTCTCCTTGTCTAATATTTTCATTGTGGGTGTTTGAGTTAATTAATTATTAAAATCTCTATAAAACTCTATTCACCCCCCTCTAGTAGTTTTCAATTGGTATCAGAGCAGGCTTCAAGGAACCCTAACCAGGTCTTGAAGAATGAAGGGTGGAGGTGACTACGACCGCAGACAAAGGAGCAACTTGGACCAACTTTCAACAAGCTGTAATTGGTGTTTAGGAACAAACCATACAACAATCGGCTGTCCATGGAAAGAAAAGAAGAAAGAGGTCCATAAGAATTGTTTCATTGCTACAACCAATGAGGAAGAAGAAGAAGAGGTAAGCCTTCTTGATTTATCAAAAGAAGAGCTAATTTCTAGTCTTGAAGAAACTCACAATAAGTATATTGAGTGCAAGAAGAAATTAAAGAAATCTAGTAAAACAAACGATGAGTTAAATGCTAGACTTCTTGCTCTTACATCTGAAAATGACGATTTATATGCTAAATTGAATACTCTTGGTTTTGAAAAAGATGACATTGTTTCTGAAAATCGTACTTTGAAATCATCTCTAAGTAGTAGTGAAGTGAGGATTTTTACTCTAGAAACAAATTATGATCTTCTATATCAAGAAAAGGTTGAATTACTTGCAAAGTTAAATAACTTTCAAAAACAACCTATTTTGTGTACACATCTAGATTATGATAGTATAGTGAAAGAAAGGAATTCTTTATCATCTAATCTAGATCAAGCAAAACTAGATATTAAGAAAAGAATGGATGAGATCGTAAAGTTACAACAAGAAGTTAGTAGGTTAAGCAACAATGGAATCCTTGATAGAATATTGGATAATTCCTATCATCAAATAGGGAGAAGAGGACTAGGTTATAAGCCCAAAGGGAAAACTCATCAACAACCTAGTTGGAGAAAGACACGAGCACATCAAGCCACATTTGTACCAAAGAACAACCTAGAACAAAACCATAGAAAAAGACTTGAGGTTGATTCTATATGTTGCCATTACTGCTCACGTCTTGGACATTACTCTTTTTCATGCCCATACAAGAAAAAGAATGTTGAGTTAGTATGGGTTCCGAAACCCCCAAATTGAATTGATTAGACTAAGTTGAGATATGACCGAAGACTTTAAATTGCACATTCTTATGTCTATCTCAACTTAACATAAAGGGATAACAAAATGATTCAAGTAACTAAAATTTCTAACTTGAAAACTTATCTTAATTAAGGTCCTCAAAACTTAATTTTTTTAATATGATTAGTTGAGAATTGATCTAAATATTACTTTGATATTCATATGTTTTATCTCAACTAAAACTGATTCTTAAACTGCATAATTGAATTAGACATAGTCTACATTTTACTCGAAATCAATAAATAGTTATGTAGGTAAAACAGAAACCCTGTCGGTCGAGAAATCGTCGACCGAGCAGTCAGTCGGTTGAGAAATCGTCGACCGAACTGGTCACTGATTTCAGTCTGCAGTGAAATTACTGAACAACTGATTGATCAATGGCTATCTATCTGTTGTTAATGACTGTTTTACAAAACAAGTTGAAGATCTTTTTGAATATAAATGACATCATTCTCTAAGTTGAAAATCAAGTTTAGAAATCCCTATTTTATAATGTTTTACATGATTTTCTTTAAAGCATCTATCTAGATAGAAATCATGTGTTATGACATTCAGTTTAAATGATTACAATCACTGTATTTCATGAAATTATCATTCTATTGGACATGCTTTCACTATTTCATCATTAAGCATGCTGTTGTGTTAACACAAATAGATAATGATAATTGCATGCGTGAGTCTTGATGATAAGCAAGCAAAATAATTCATTGGTGATATGACTATTAAAAATGCTTGCAAAGAACAAAATGTTACAAAATTTCTCAAATTGATATCTTTAAAAAGACTTGAGATATTAATCATGCTCTCATTGTTAAGAAAATGTTTTCATATTGAGTATCACTTAACATGCTTCATCATGATCATTTTGTTTCATTGGTTTAAAATAAGCTTTGATTCATATATACAAATCATGAATGATCATTGTGATTTGGATAATTGCAAATGTCATTAGCTTAAAAGCATCGTGACATAATAGATAATAATTGTGGACACAACTTGTGATGAAGATGTTGCTATGTCAAGCCAAACGGTGCCTCTTAGAACAAAATATTAATATTTTTATCTATTTGCTTGTTCTAAGAAATCAAAAGCAAATATCTTGACTTTAAAGACATTAATCTTGCTTTCAAAATATATGTTTCTAAAAGAATCTTATGATAAGGGTATAAGAAGAAATGGGATTTGATATTTCTGTACCTGTAAGCATATGAAACATCATTTGCAATGAATGTAAAACATGCATTCTAGAAAAATCTAGGACAAAGACTTCACTAATGATGCTCATATTATGTTTTTTTAATGGGTATATCTTAATGTGCTTCAAATTGATATTTATAGCTATCTGCAGAAATTATACTTCACATATGTTTATCTTGGAAATCTGCAGAATTTGCCTCTTGGTTAAAATTAAAATTGACCAAGGGGCACTATGGTCGTAGTCAAGGGCGACCTAAAATAAGCTTTGACAAGATGCTTATTTGGACATCAATTTTTTGAACTTAATCTTAGTATACTTTTGATAAAGGTCAAAATCAAAATTTACAATCATTTGTGACCTTAAAAGCCTTAAATTGCTTAAATTGTAAGATTAAGGGGGAGCTTATAAAAACAAATTTGATTATTTGATTATGAAGCTTACAAAAACATTGTTAACATCATTTGGAGTTTGTTATGACCTTCGGATTTTTTTTAAAAAGTAATTTGTATGAAAAAGAATTTCATCAAAATGATATATCTTGCTCTTAAAGGAACTCTCTAAACAAATCAGGGCTTAACATCCCTTGTATTTGGTTAGAGACATTTTTTTTGTACTCTAAGATTAAAGGACTCTCATTTAATTTAGGGCTTAACATTCCTTGATAAATGAGAAATAAATATACATTCATCATAAGCTTATGGGAATCTCATATCATTTCAAGGCTTAACATCCTTTGCAAATGATTGAGAAACAAATTGTGGATAAATTAGACAAAAATCCATGTTCCTAATAGATATCTGTTTAAGGGGGAGCATATCATAAAATTAAGGGGGAGAAGAAAATTAAAATATTCAACTTGGATATCTTTTTGAAATGACAAAGGGGGAGAAAGAATATAAAATCAAAAATATAAATGAGTTTCATCTTGATGGCTAGCATTCACTTGCAAAAACAAGAATGGCTACAAAAGGTAAATTTCAGGTATGAAACTCACATGCTTTATATTTCCTTATTTCATATTTTAGGAAATGTTTGTCATCTTCAAAAAGGGGGAGATTGTTGGATAAATTGGACATTATAATAAATCCCTTTGTTTCGATGATGACAAACATTTCATTCTTGTTGATCTAACGAGCTACTTGAGTGTGAAGGATTAAGGTGGATGACAAAGCAACTAGGGAAAATCCAAAGAGCTTACATATTTATATTTCCATGCAATGTAATCACTGTTGTAAAAACTTGTACAAATATATAATGTACAAGTACTTAGATTGCATGTAAATCAAGCGTTGGATCTTCCTAGCTAAACACCACACTTAGATAGGTCATCCCCTTCAAATAGGATCACATTTGCACACTCATACACATGCTTAGTGGTTAATTAAAAAGATTGAAAATAGAGTCAATCTCGGTCGACCACACTCCTCGACCGAGACACTCTCGGTCGACAAACTTCTCGACCGAGATTGACTCAAGTAGCCGTTAGACACAGCTGACAAGGTAGTTAGCAGTTGCAAATGAACGTTGATCCAGAGAACCTGTCGGTCGACAAAAGTTCGACCGAGTAGGTGTCTCGGTCGACCATTTGTCGACCGAGATGGTCTCTGACAGCAACTGCAGAATAAAGTAATTAGCCGTTGTTAAAACAACAACTTTGTACCTAACGGCTAGTTAAGCACTTAGAAACCCCTAGAAGTTGTCTAGAACGTCCTTAAGCATACATAGGCCATTCCTATAAATAGGACATGCCTTAGGACACTAAAGACATCTAATCTATACTTGTGCTATACTTGAGCTTGAATACACACTTGCAATCTGTTTTAGAGCAATAGAGCAATTCCTATACTTGCCATTCATTCCTATTGCTCCCATTTCGTGTCCTATAGGCTAGTATCTCCTATCCACTACAATCACATTGTCATACACATTGGTTAGGAGATCTAAACGCTTGATATAGGAAAATCAAGCCTTGTGCTTACAACGGTATTGTAATTTATGTTTTCTTTCTTGTTCCTTTGTATCTTTTGTACTCTCCTTGCTACTCCTAGGGTTGGAGGCTGCGGATCGGAGAGGGTTGACTTCTTAGGTGGAGAAGGGGACTTCAAGCTACTTCAAGAAGGCTATCGCACGGGAAGCTACTTTAGAAGGCTGGTGCAACGGGAGTTGGTGCATCTACTTCAAGGGAAGGCTGCTTCAAGGTTGGGCGATTACTTCTAGGTGAAGGCTGCTTGAAGGGTTTGGGAAAAGAAATTGTATTTTATGTAAAGTCCTTGCGAGTAGTTTTCAATCAATGGTTTACATTTTACAAAAAATAGTCTTGATATGCAAACACACTTGAGTGTATTTGTGTGATTTGTACACTCGAGTGTATTCTAGCCTGACTCTCTCTCTCTGTATATATATATATATATATATATATATATATATATATATATATATATATATATATATATATATATATATATATATATATATATATAGAGAGAGAGAGAGAGAGAGAGAGAGAGAGAGAGAGCCAGGCTAGTGTACACTCGAGTGTACCAGTGGCACTGTATTCTAGCCTGACTATATATATATATATATATATATTTATAGATATATATATGTATTTATATATATGTATATATATGTATATGTATATGTGTGTGTGTATATATATATATATATATATATATATATATATATATATATATATATATAGAGTCATGCTAGAATACACTCGAGTGTACCAATCGAACGAATACACTAAAGTGTTTTTGCATATCAAGACTATTTTTTGCAAAATGTAAACCATTAATCTTCACCGTCATACTATAACTAAGTTATATAGAAATCTTGAGTCCATTTCCGATGAGTGTAAGTCACTCATACAAGGGCAACAAAATTGACGTGCGAAAATAATTTGAAATGCATAATTTTTGCGGTCTTGATAACATGACCTATAAATGTCTAAATGTGCTCAAATTCTGCGTATGAGCTATTCACCCGATGTTTAAGAAGATCAACAGATTAGATTTTTGAAAAAAATATTATATAATGAAAAACTAGTATTATGCTCCGAATACACTCGAGTATATATATATATATATATATATATATATATATATATATATGACATTTGAAAATAATAATCACAATTAAAAATAAAACACAATTGAGTTGAGAATCAGTTTTACATGAGTTCAGTATTTTTATTCTTACGTACATGAGTATGTTGAGAGGAATGCCCCGGCAAAGAAACTCCCGCACGAACTTCCTGACGGACGCCATGCTGCTAACGTCGACCTCCATCACGTCAACCTCAGCTGACGGCGTCTCTGGGAGTATCTCTTCCCTTACCTTGCTTCCCTTAGAGGTGTTCCTCACGGCCATGATAACATGGACGCCTCGCTTTGCAAGGACCCTGGCCGTCTCCTTCCCAACGCCGCTTGTAGCCCCTGCATTCCGCGCACAGATAGCTGTATAACCTGAGGTTCTACATGACTTGCAACTCGGATCGATCGACCACATTGACGGACGTATATTAAGAGATCAGACTGATGGGTACAGATATATGCGAACCAGTGACGATGGCCGTGAGGCCGCTGCCGTCAATCCCATCAGTGACTTCCTCCGCCGTAGAGAACCACTCGAACCCCGACGGTCCCCTGATCCTTAACGGCCACATGCTTGGCGGTCTTGACTGGCGTTCGACAAGCTAACTCTTTGATATCCCTTCCGACGGGCGTTGTAGTAATTGGTGTATTGCGGCCGCTAGCTTCCCGACGGTGTGGTTTATATAACCGCGGAAGACCGACAAGCACCTAGCTCTTGTGGTGCTGACACTTGACAGAAGGCCGATGGTTTATTTTGTGGCTCTGGTTCATTCAAGCTGTTTCACTATATTGCTCGTGTCAAGTACCCTAGGCTACAACAAGGCAAACCACCCTAAGCAAGAACATACATCACCTGTCCTTTGGACGGTGCAGTGCCATCAACCGAATGGCAGTCAGCCGGACTGATGTTGATTGGAGAGTGTGCTTCGTAATTGCGATCGTGACATGAGAGTATGGTCCAAATCAGGAATACTATTCGGTCAGTGTCAATACGTTCCGCAGGACCGCGGATAATTGAAAGATAAGGTACGACGAGTGTAGATGTTTAGATCTGATGCATGTTTCCCCAAAGGTTTTTTAACCGATGAAGATCAGAACCTAACATGGGCTAAAAGAATCGCCGCAATCTAGACATTTCTACCGCCACCTTCCCTAATTTGAAATTCTACTTTAGCGCTCGTCTATGCACCAGTAAGCCTGTCAATGGGAGGGTAAGGGGAGGGTTAGATCTTTACCCTTATCCTTTCCCACCAAGTGTGCCAAGTAAGGATATGAATAATTCCCCACCCCACTAATATCCTTACCCTCCGCTTTCTCTTACCCACTTACCCACAGGTATATGGGGAGGATAAGGGTAAAATAGAAAATTTATATATCTTCTAAACAATTGTCAAATATTATCAATTATGGTCTATCTAATACATTTATATATTTATGTAAAAACTGAGCTGTTTCATAATGGCTATTAACTATTCAATGTGAATCTAAATAGTCTTCGACAACATTATACACATGATTTTGTTATATTGAAATATATTACCAACACAGTGGTTGTCGCATATACAAATAGTTTCACTCCTAACGTTGGTGTATAAATAAAAATTACTGTTAAAAATATATATATCGTATACCCTCCTAGGGCTGTAAATGGGTACGGGTAGACCTGCAGACTCGCAAATCTGGACCCTTAAAAAATCTGTCACGGGTCTAATCTTGTATACCCGCATACCCTTGGACAAGTATACCCTTGGACCCGCATATAAACGGGTCCAATAATGGGTATGCTTATACCCAGACCCGCTAAACCTGTGTACCTGCTATACATAAGTAACTACTTAAATAATATGTTATTTATATCATACTTTATTAGTCTAAAATTTTATTTCTTGAGATTTTATCCTACTCTAACCACAACAAGGTTAAGACTAGTCATATAATTAAGAATTAACTATTCCAGTTACAATAATAAACATCACATGTAAACTTAAAATCAAAATGTCTACTAATTTACATTACTTTCTGCATAAGTTAAATATTATGATTATGACTACAAATATGTAGACAATTAACTCAATTAATGTTAATGTATAAAATACAACATTATCTAATATAACTATTGCATGGTAATATACTATATATTAATAATATATAGTTGTATTAAATATATAGAACATAGTTATTTCTCTTACATAAACAATATGATGTTTATAGAACTGCTTTAACTCAATTAATGTTAATGTATAAAATATAGCATTATCTAATATAACTATTGCATGTTAGTATACTATATAATAACAATATCTTATTGTATAAAAATATATCGAACATATCTATTTCTCTTACATAAATAATATGATGTTTATAGAATCGCTTACCCACCTACCTGAACCGCATACCCGCTATTATTGTGGGTACGGGTATGGTACGGGTCCATATTTTGTATTATGGGGGTCTAGAACTGGAACCGGACCCGCTAGATTAGATGGGTATAGGTATAGGTATGGGTATGGGTATGAGTACGACTATGGCTAGACCCACACCGTACTTGCACCGTTTACACCCCTATACCCTCCAAGATGTTGCTATATACAAAAATATTAATCACAATTGAAGTAGATAACACCACCACAAATATGTATAATATGGGTATATTAACAATTAAATTATTTTAATATATACTGGATTGTCTTACAACTTAAAGTTTTGTATCATACCTGATCAGTCACCAAACAAAAATGTGTAAAATGATGCATAAACTATTAAATATCATTATTTCATACGTGTGTCGTACACCTCCAAAATGGTGTTGTATGCACAACCAAATTAGCTACATCAAAAGTAGATAAAAATATTATGTCTACACAATATTGACCATAAACCAAAAAAACACAATCACTATATATTTACTATATTTTGCTAAATATTAGAGGGTAGCGGCGGGCTAGAGGGTATTGGTATTGGCTTATCTTTACCTACTGAGATAGAGGGTAGTGGATAGGAGGATAAAGAGTAAGAAAATCCTCCCTTCCCCTATTGGGTACATGGGTAAAAGATATCCAAGATCTAGCTAAGCGCATCGGCTAACCTTGCACCTCTCTCTCTCTCTTCTTTTCTTGATACCCACTATTTCCTCGGTCGCCCGACGGAGATGATATTTCTAATTAATTTTGTTGTGCTTTTCCTTTTCCCCACTCTCCATTGTAATGCTATATGTCGCTAGTTTCGTCCATCTTCTTCATCACTCCAGGTTGAACTCTATCAACACGAGTTAGTGTTTATTACTTTCTTGCCTCGCGCATATTGATTGCCGTGCGAAGATTGTTGCCTAGCTTAACTTCGCACCTACTTGATTCTGCTTTTGATTCTCTCACCTATTTGTTACTCGCTAGTCGCTACCTATTGCGGCTTCTCAGCTTTTGCATGGTGGAGGTATAGCTACAATTTCCCGTCGCGCTGCTCACGCGTGCTTCTCATACACCTACTCCTTTTCCTATCAATGGCGAAACCGGGGTGCCCAGGATTGAGCACAATGTGCACTTTCTAGTAATATCTTCCTATTCGTTTAGCTACATTGTCTTAGGTTTCCTCCTCTAGCTAGCCCTAGTGGATCCATATTTGGACCTAATGATTTTCCTATTAACTGTAAGAAGTCATTCTAACATCTTATCTCTTCTTTAAAGACTACCTTATGCCACCATTAGATTGAAGTAAAATGACTCCTTTTCTTATCTTTCTCCATTGTAGCCAGGGTGTCTGGACTTGATTTATACTCTTTCGATTTTGGATAGTATGGGAAACAACTAACATGTAGTTGATCTAGAAAAAACAGACATCATGATTAGTACTTGGGAAGTCCATATAAACATCCCTACCCAAAACCTACCATTGTAGCTGATTTCCGTAAATTGATCGTTGAAACTTAGTTTGGTGAGGATAAGGAAGTTGCTTTCAATATGGAAGAAGAATTCTTAGTTTCTATGGAGAATACCTTTAATGTTTTATGATGCCTTGAAAATAATGAGGAAACTTGTTCCACAAACCATCTTAAGGGGGTGGCCAAACTATGATGGGAGAGCTATACCAACACCCAACATGTCATTCATTAGAATTGAAAAAGCTTTAAAACCCATCTTTACTGCCCACTTTATGACTAGCTCTAAGTTAACAGATAAGAAGAAACAATTCCTTAGCATCAACCAAGGTAAATCCTCTATTTCAGATTATAGTTGGCAACTACATTTTAGAGTGTCATGAAACAAACTGACTTCAGAAGAGAAATTGGACCATTTCATTGGCGGGATCCATGTAGCTCTATGATCTTGTATTTCCTCTTGCAAACCCTCCACCTTCTTGGATGACTTTTGTCATGCCCTACAACTGAAGATAAATCACGAATGGGGCTGGGAAAAACCCCAAGCCTGGCTTACCTAGGGCCAATAGATATTGTGATGGCTTATCTTAGGCAAGGTGAAAGACCCCATAATGATAATTATTGCAACAAACATAGAAACAACAATTTCTCCAAGATTCCTCCCTCATAGAACTTTGTTGGATCTAGGGCTCTAGAGGGGGGTGAATAGAGCTTCAAAATTCTTACGAGAATAGTTAGACCTTCAAATTATATCAATTGAAACCAAATGCTAAAACTCAATTTTGAGTTCTATCTGAACAAGCATAGCAAGGATGAGAGAGATTGAAACAAACACTTGGACAAGGTGGTTAGAGTGGTTCTAATCTCTAAACTAGGAGACTGTCAATCCATTACCTAGAGAAGTCAACCTCTAGGACTTTACAACCCATTTATAGTTATATTTCATTGTAAGAGATACAGGAAGACCACCATACATCCAAGGACTTACCTATTCAAGAAAAATGTCTTTCACCTACACAAGGACTTACCCACTTGATCAAAATGTCTTCATCCTTCACCAAGGACTTACTCACACTTACATCAAGTCTTTGGCCTCGAAGAAATTACCCACTCTTCTTGAATCTTCCGCATTTTCCTTCTCCTTCACTTGTAGAAGATCTTCACACCTTCTTCAAACATGAAGAAGAACAACAACTCCTCCTTCACTCGAAGAAGATCACTTCAACCTTTTCTCTTTGAGAAAGGAGATTGTGAAGGTGGAAATATTGAGAGCTTTACAAGATAATATGGACATAGCTCTCTTACAACATATCTAACTCACTCATAATCATGAAACACTTTGTAAATGAGAGAGAGAAAGGGGCTCAAAGGGTTATAGCACACTCAACTAGCAAGGACCAAGGATGGCATGAATGAGCAACCTTAGAATGAACTCCAAGAGGACCTATTTATAGTTGGGGGTGTTCCTTTGAGTGTGGGATCATTTAAGAACAAAAAATAGCCATTTTACAACTTGCAATGGATCTATTTTCATTTCTAACAACTCTCCAACGGTTGGAATCACTTTTTTGTGTTGTACACTACATTTGGTTGAGTTTCATAAAAGATAACTCGATCGATCTACTAACCGACAAAGCCAATTTTCAAACTATCGGTCGAGTTTGTCTTGAGAAAACTCAACCGATCAGTCAAAATCAGTTTTGGCTAGTGAGTCGGCCAGTCGAGTTTTGTGAGTGTACAACTCGACCGATTGATCCATTTCCAAAAATCATTCACTGGTCGGTCGAGATCCAAACTCAACCGCCAAAGTTGTTGTGACAAATTTTATGAAAATGATTTTTGAGTGATCAAATGTTAGAATTAAGTATCCTTGATTTTTTCTCATCTTAGTTACAAATCATATCATCAATATAGATGATTACATAAATATTCTAAGGTTGTTTGGAGTGATTTCCCAAAATGCACATTTGCATTGCTTTTGACTTGAACTTGGACAAGCTAGGGCTTGTGTAATTTGATCCTTTTCATGAAACTAAAGCCTAAAATCAATCTTAAACAAACATATTACATACATATGAATGGAATAATTAAGTCATTATCAAAATATGGACAATGTATAACTCTCAAGTCAACATTCTTCCCCTTTTTGATAATGACAAACTATTCCTCAACATATTGAAAAGGATATGTAAAGTTATACCTTAGCCTTGTGAATTGCAAGGGGATTCATAATGTTAACAATGTGAGTTACTCCCCTTCAATCTATGCTCACTCTTACCTACATAGTTAGTCATTCTATACAAAGCTATATGACATGTATTCTACATGATCCTTTAGCAAGTCACATGACAAAGCATATATTTAGAAAAGAAACAGATCACATAGGCAATAAGAATAGTATGGTTGAGGTTCATAACATTGAACTTCTCTCCCCCTTTTGGCATTATCAAAAAGTGAGGGGGTAGAAGAGCACAGAAACGGGTCTTCTCCAAGCAACACCAAAACATCCAATCACAAGATAAAGCATGCAACCACATGACACACATCAAACAGAGAAGAGAGAGAGAAAGAAAGTTATGTCATAATCAAAATATGGAAAGCATACCATTAACTCACATGGTAGAACATACATAGAGTTATGATACATAAGATTAAGATTACAACACATGAGCATGTTCCCAATGCAACTACAAGCCAAAATGATGAAAACAACATGCTTATAGAAATAGTACATCTCAAATAAAGTGCCCAGATGTTTTAAGTACAGAATAGTCTAGAAAGATATATATGATCAACATCTAAAGATTTAAAACTAAAACATATAAACTAATAGGTTATCTAAGTCCAAAGGGTCATCATCATCAACATCATCATCATAAGCTTCAGGCTCATAGTCATCATCTCCATCTGAAGGTGCAACAGAGGCATCAATTTCACCTTCATTGCCAGATGCTCCAGTAAAGCCGTCATCAGAACCATCTGAGCCATCCTCTCCATCATCCTCAGATGCCTCCTCATCATCATTAGTATCTTGCTTCCTCATTAACCTGGTCGGGCGTCTCCTCATCGATAGAAGGACCGAAACCATGATCGGGCCACATGGCATTCTGCTCAGCCCAAGACATACCAAGGTCATGCAACTCCTAAGCTTGAGGAAAAGTGGGAGCAGTGGTGCCAAGTCCTGCAATAGCTATAGGACCAATAGGGAGAGGTCACACTCCAAAGGTAGAACCACCAACAACAAAGGGCGTAGCAGTGGAAGTAGCAGGTGGAGGGGTAGGGTAGAAGTGATTACATGCATAGGATGCATAACCACCACCTATGTAGGGCTGGTAGGTAGGATAACAATGGGGACAAGTTAGGTTCATGGTAGACATGATAGCACAGAGATCCCGATGCAGATGCTCCTGAACTTGAAGGTCGTACGCCTGCTCATGCATCATGTAACCCTTGAGGGTTTCATTTAATACATTGAACGAGGTGCAGGAAGGTAGAGATGTTTGAGGAGGTGTGTAAAGAGTGGGATCCCATAGGAATCCACTCCCTACTAAAATAAAAGGGCAACATCCACCAATAAAAACTTTTTCTCGAAAGGGGATGAAACCAAATTTATTTAACATGATTGTATCATAACACAAAGTAGCAGCGGAATTTAAGATATATCTAACCATTACAAAGCTTCATATCATACTAAACTTTCATCATGTAGGGTGACATAAAGGAAACCTAACTACATATGTAGAACTAGCTGAGGATCACCTAACAACTTCAAGCAAAGTCTCCCACAAAGACAACTACACCTGTTGTGGTCTAGGTCCTTCTAGATCTCGTCCTCCTTGTCCAACACTTGGGGTTGGAAGCTGATCGGCCTAAATCGCGCGTCCTAAAATTGGAGGCGCATTTGAGGTAGTCGAGCCTTCACATTTATAACCCGAATCCTTCTAGGCCCCCGCAACTTTGTTTACGGGGTCGAAGTAGTCATACAGGGTCAAACACAGGGACAAGGTGGGTCGTGTTGACGACTCTGAATCGACACTCTACACTCTGGTGGGTACAAAGAGATATTAAAGTTCCCCGAAGGGGAACAACAAGCTGTCACGATTAAATCAAAGAAAACTATCTCCAACTGGAGTTACAAGAAAGGTTAGGATTTTGTCATTTAGCAGTTTTTAGGAATTTTCATGCAACAGAAAATAGAAAGATAAACTGCAATTTAAGGCGTAATGCAAGGGATAAGACTTCAGTAAGACAAGCGGTAGCAGTAACACCCTGCACCCTTCCTCTCAGAGCGGGTGCCTCTAACCAAGCTTCAACACCCCTCTCGAGGTTGCTGGGCTCAAGTTAGAGTGGAATGATACTAAAACAACTCCGTTCCGGGCACTCTCGTACTCCAGAACCGGACCAAACACTAGAGCCACAACCCAACTCTCGAAGTAGTTGCGACGGAAAAGACGATTCGGTAGCTAAGCGAAACGCGATCCAAAACATGCAAGCTAGAGTTCAGATATCCAACACAGCAGTCACCCAATCATAAGGCACCAAGCATTAAACAAATAACAATTTAGCATTTCTATTTCCATAAGCAATAAGGGTCTTAATACAATGCATAAGCTAAGAATTTAAATAACAGAATTAAAGATAGATGTCGCCTTCTTGATGTAGAAGAACGACACACTACTGTAGCTCTCCTGCCCGATACCGGTCAGGAGCCGAGCCCGATACGGCAGTGTCGGGCGGCACCCCCTCTCGGGCAGCGCCGACTGACGACTGACTGTATCGCTCAAGGACCCTGGCCGATACGCTCATGTCGGGCGGCGCACCCTCTCGGGCGGCACGCATGACGGGCGGAGCGTATCAGGTTTGATATCATGTCAGGCAAAGAGCTACGAGTCTACTGTCGGGCACTCATGTCGCTCATCTTCGCTGGCCGATATCGGCCCGCAGTGTCGCATGGGGCAACACTAAGTGAACCATCCCTTCCCTCTCAGGATGAGGGAAAGCTCACCTAGTGTCGCCCGACACAAGCACTGGGGCGCGATACTCTTGCTCTCACAGCTTCCTTCAAAGGTGGCTCCCGAACTTCCGAACTGTCTTGTCCGAATTCTCTTCCGACTCGCTCGACTTGTCCGACCTATCTGACTTTTCTTTTCAGCTTCCTGTAGCTGCTATTTAGAGACGGCGGTTGAAGGAGTTATGGTGCTGGAAACGCCACGTAGCTCCCTTATACGCCGGTCGATGGATGTGGACGGCCGATACAGGTATGTCTCGGCACGAGGCACTGGCTATCAGTCACGTGGCTGGCGGCACACCTGCCGGTGGGTGGCTGTGTCGCCCGACGAGTTTGGTCATTGATGCGGCTTTGGCTCCCTGTCGGGTAGACGGTATGTCGGCCGACACGTCCTCCTTGCGCAGCGCTCTTCTCTGCCGATCATTCTCGTGTCGCCCAGCCCCTGTCGGGCTGGGTTGTATCGGGCGTCAGGAAGGTCGAGACGGGCTTAGACTTATTATGGGCCGGAATCGGCCTTATTGCACAAAAATGAGGAAAACTCTGTAGAAGATAGGAAAAATTGGAATAAGAGCGTTGCTTGGCCAATTATTGCGAAAATGCTAATAAAATAGAGGAAAATAGCAGAAAAGGGTAGTTTTGATAACAGAATAAAGGGCAAAAACGTCACAAAATTTGGTGTTATCAACTCCCCCAAACTTAGCTTTTTGATTGTCCTCAATCAATATTTAAACTAAACTTTGTGTTGCTTCTTCTTGCATAGCAAAACTTTAAGGCTAAAGGGTAGCACAAGATTTGCGATGTCTTGGAGGTAATGCTGTCTTAATGCGAACAAAAGACCTTGCCCTACTTGCCTTATTATTTAAGTAAAATTTTTCTTCTCCACAGCTTCAGCGAGACTTTGGTGTATGATTCCGAAGTTAGCTTCCACACCAAACAGCTTTATTTTAGGGGCAGAAAGTTGTGTATAGGGTAGGCTAAGGCTTTTTGGTTTTTCTTCTTGTTTCCCATCAGTCCAACCAGGTAAGGGTCCGTTAACGGGCAAGTGGTCCCTGCAGTCCAAGCCAGTTGGCTTTAGAGCAGTGATTTCACATCCTACGTACCACTGCCCCAGATCTACCATGCCTAAAGATGGGTACTTTTGGAAAACAAGTGTGTATATATATATATATTTTTTCTTTTCTTTTATTGCGCACAACTCTCATGCTTTTATTCACGCTCATAAGGCTTCTTTCTCTTTTTGGGATTTTTGCTGGGTAAGGGAAAACAAAAGAGATATCTGCTGTTTGGGCAGCTTTTTCCTTCTCCATACTCGTCTCTTAGCTGTTTGCGAGATTATTATTTTTCAAAAATTTTTGGATGGCAAGGCACAATCTTTTGTTTGTTTGAGACAGCATTATCAGAAAGATATGACAGAACTTGTAACTCATTAAATATACAGAAAGTAAACTTTGCAAGAAGTCACAACAGGTTTTTATTATTATTATAGCAACTTTATACATATATAAGTATAGGGAATCATAAGCAAAAATTTTCAAAGTTTTCAAGACTTTTAGCAAGAAGGAAAAAAGTTGTGTAAGAAGTTATATGTACACTAAAAAGGTTATATGTACACTAATTGAATTGGATAGGATGAGGGGGATCAAAGGAGAAAAGTTGTGTACCTCCCTCACTGGTACATGGTACCCCCCCAAACTTACTCCACACTCTGTCCCAGAGTTGTGAAGTAGATGAGGTAAGGAAATGTTAATCAGTGAGGGTTAGATGATCAGCGTGCCTGGGCTAGATAAGAGCTCCCACAGATATTCTCCTCTTTTGCTGTGATAGTCGATGTGGAGGAGCTGATCAGGCGTTGCCTCGTTTGCCATCCATTCCAGGACGAAGATGCCGCAGTCGTTGGATAGTTGAATTTGCTGCGGGCTGCGGTGGCAGAACTGGAGTTCATGCCAGCTTCTTGCTTGCATTCCCAGTAATGGTTGTATCAGCTCTGCTATATCGATATAGTACTTTCGTACTAATCGTTCGAGAGATGTCAGCACTGTCGATGTACAAGGCACTGGGTGGTCTTTGTTGCTGTCCGAGCTGTTGTAGAAAATCCCTACTCGTTGTTGGGTGTACACCGCTAAGAGCGTCCAGTGGTTGTTGTGCAGGATGGGAAGGAGAATGGTATCTGGGACTCTGCATTTCAACTCTGCTAGGAAAACTTCCTTCGCCCCTTGCTCATCGGCTAGGAAAATGTCATTGAACAACATTGGATCTGCTATGCATGCGTGTTCAGACTTGTTTCGTAGTATCTGGATGTAGGCGACCGCCACAGATAACGCCAGACATCCTCCCTCATTTACCATGTCCCTTAAGTCGTCAATCAGGACTATGGCATCTCCTGCCGAGTAGGCTATGTCTGCCGGGGTGGAGTCAGCCAACTTCATGTGGATTTTGTTGACCTGTTCCTGCGTGAGGGTAGCGCATGAGAAACGGTCGAAGTTGTGGATCGACTCCTCCTGGTTCTGGGGCGAGGCTTGTTCGTTGTGTCCGAAAACTTGTCGCAAGATGTTTATCTGTTTTCCTGCCCCACAGACGTGCGTCTCTGCTTCTGCTTCTTTTTCAGGAGGGCTGCTGTGTTGAGATGACTCCTCTTCTCGTTCACTATCCAGCAGCTCTTCTGGTATCCCCGCGTCTCGGAAGTAGCGCTTGTCCTTTATCAGCAGCAATGCATATTTGCTTCTGAGACTATAGAAGTTATTATTCTTGAGTTGCTTGAAGTATCCGAAGATATGTATCATCTCCATGGCTCTGAGGACTATGAATGCGCTATTTCCACTTCCCTCCTCTTCTTCTTGCAAGTCTTTGTCAGAAAGGTTGAAAAGGTCGAGATGCCTCACGACCTCAGGATCTTCGAGGTCGGGATCCTGACAGCTTATTGCCCTTGCAAGGGGGTCCACTGTCCGGATATCCTCCTCTATTTCCTCACAGAATTTATTGTAACTATCCGCAAAATAGGCCGATTCAGACAGGGATGGACCTCTCATGATCTCCTTCATCTTGAAGTCCATGTGGTTGTTTCCAACCCTCAAGGTGATTATCCCTTCAGAGACATCAATCAGCGCCCTCCCTGTTGCCAAGAAAGGGCGTCCGAAGATGATCGGACATCTGGGATCTTCGGCTGGTTCGATGACGACGATGTCGCAGGGAATAAAGAAATCACCGACCCTAATCGGCACATCTTCGACAATGCCAAAAGGTCTTTTGAAGGAGTGATCCGCCAGTTCAATCCGCATATTAGTTCGAACCATGCCGGTCAAACCCATCCTTTGCGCAAAACTTAAGGGCGTGAGGCTGATGCTTGCTCCGAAGTCCGCCAGACCCTTCCGCTCGACATTGTCCCCGATGGCGAATGGGATTGTGAAAGCTCCAGGATCCCTTCTCTTTGTTGGCAAGCTGGGCTTTACGAAGGCAGAGGAAGTAGAGGCTAGGTAAACTGTCTCTATCCTTCCTCCCCTTCTTTTCTTCATTATTAGATTTTTGAGAAACTTGGCATATGTGGGCATCTCCTCCAAAGCGTCAAGGAAGGGGACTTCAAGATGCAGCTTCCTGATCGAGTCCATGAACCTTTCGTGCCGCTTTTTCAGATTTGCCTTGATCAGCTTGTACGGGAACGGTATCCTGGGAGCATAAGGATTCCTCCCACCAGATGGCTCATCGGACAGTCTCGGCGCAGGCTCTTGGGCTTCTGCAGGCCTACCTCCTGCTGGAATAGCATCCTTGGGCCCTTGCTCAGGTTCCGGTGGGGCTTCATCAGCGCGCTCTACCGTCTTTCCTGATCTAAGCACAGCCATTACTGCAGTTTCAGGGTGAGGGAGCGTTTTTCCTGCAGGGTTCTTCATCAGAGCAGCCATCTGAGACAGCCGTTGATCGACCTCCCATTGGCGCATCTGCAGACTCGCCATCTGGTGTTGCATGGAATTCAGAGATCCAGGGTTGGTAAACGTCCCCTGTACCAACTGGTTGATAATGGTGTCCTGTCTTTTTATGTAGGCGGAAAGCTGACCAACCCAATTGGGCCGGGTCGCCCTCTCGCTTTGGCTCTGACATTCGCCCTCAGAAAGGGGTTGCTCACAACGAGGCATGGTATCAAGGCTCGGTGGAGCAGGTTACAGCTTTGCAGGGTACCTGAAATATCACGAGAAATCAAGTTAGAACACAAAGTTATTTGGTTCCGGCAAAGAATAATGCTTAAAGAAAAATCAAGGCTCGGTGGAGCAGGTTACAGCTTTGCAGGGTACCTGAAATATCACGAGAAATCAAGTTAGAACAGAAAGTTATTTGGTTCCGGCAAAGAATAATGCTTAAAGAAAAAGAAAAAGAGGTGATGTCAAGCCTATTTCTAAGCTTGAGGCACGGGAGTGTAGTTAGTGGCTTCAGATTCGTCAATAGTGCCATTTGCCTTGTCCCCGACAACGGCGCCAGAAAGTTGACCGGCCTAAATCGCGCGTCCTAAAATTGGAGGCGCATTTGAGGTAGTCGAGCCTTCACATTTATAACCCGAATCCTTCTAGGCCCCCGCAACTTTGTTTACGGGGTCGAAGTAGTCATACGGGGTCGAACACAGGGACAAGGTGGGTCGTGTTGACGACTCTGAATCGACACTCTACACTCTGGTGGGTACAAAGAGATATTAAAGTTCCCCGAAGGGGAACAACAAGCTGTCACGATGAAATCAAATAAAACTATCTCCAACTGGAGTTACAAGAAAGATTAGGATTTTGTCATTTAGCAGTTTTTAGGAATTTTCATGCACAGAAAATAGTAAGATAAAATGTAGTTTAAGGCGTAATGCAAGGGATAAGACTTCAGTAAGACAAGCGGTAGCAGTA
Organism: Alisma plantago-aquatica; assembly: GCA_963693085.1. Classification (NCBI taxonomy): domain Eukaryota; kingdom Viridiplantae; phylum Streptophyta; class Magnoliopsida; order Alismatales; family Alismataceae; genus Alisma; species Alisma plantago-aquatica. The sequence goes on from OY856413.1 coordinate 20,041,429, forward strand.
ACACCCTGCACCCCTCCTCTCAGAGCGGGTGCCTCTAACCAAGCTTCAACACCCCTCTCGAGGTTGCTGGGCTCAAGTTAGAGTGGAATGATACTAAAACAACTCCGTTCTGGGCACTCTCGTACTCCAGAACCGGACCAAACACTAGAGCCACAACCCAACTCTCGAAGTAGTTGCGACGGAAAAGACGATTCGGTAGCTAAGCGAAACGCGATCCAAAACATGCAAGCTAGAGTTCAGATATCCAACACAGCAGTCACCCAATCATAAGGCACCAAGCATTAAACAAATAGCAATTTAGCATTTCTATTTCCATAAGCAATAAGGGTCTTAATACAATGCATAAGCTAAGAATTTAAATAACAGAATTAAAGATTGATGTCGCCTTCTTGATGTAGAAGAACGACAGACTACTGTAGCTCTCCTGCCCGATACCGGTCAGGAGCCGAGCCCGATACGGCAGTGTCGGGTGGCACCCCCTCTCGGGCAGCGCCGACTAACGACTGACTGTATCGCTCAGGGACCCTGGCCGATACGCTCATGTCGGGCGGCACACCCTCTCGGGCGGCACGCATGACAGGCGGAGCGTATCGGGTTCGATATCGTGTCGGGCAAAGAGCTACAAGTCTACTGTTGGGCACTCGTGTCGCTCATCTTCGCTGGCCGATATCGGCCCGCAGTTTCGCCCGGGGCAACACTAAGTGAACCATCCCTTCCCTCTCGGGATGAGGGAAAGCTCACCTAGTGTCCCCCGACACAAGCACTGGGGTGCGATACTCTTGCTCTCACAGCTTCCTTCGAAGGTGGCTCCCGAACTTCCGAACTGTCTTGTCTGAATTCTCTTCTGACTCTTTCGACTTGTCCGACCTATCTGACTTTTCTTTTCGGCTTCCTGTAGCTGCTATTTATAGGCGGCGGTTGAAGGAGTTATGGTGCTGGAAACACCACGTAGCTCCCTTATACGCCGGTCGATGGATGTGGACGACCGATACAGGTATGTCTCGGCGCGAGGCGCTGGCTATTGGTCACGTGGCTGGCGGCACGCCTGCCGGTGGGTGGCTGTGTCGCCCGACGAGTTTGGTCGTCGATGCAGCTTTGGCTCCCTGTCGGGTAGACGGTATGTCGGCCGACACGTCCTCCTTGCGCAGCGCCCTTCTCCGCTGATCATTCTCGTGTCGCCCAGCCCCTGTCGGGATGGGTTGTATCGGGCGTCAGGAAGGTCGAGACGGGCTTAGACTTATTGTGGGCCGGAATCGGCCTTATTGCACAAAAACGAGGAAAACTCTGTAGAAGATAGGAAAAATTGGAATAAGAGCGTTGCTTGGCCAATTATTGTGAAAATGCTAATAAAATAGAGGAAAATAGCAGAAAAGGGTAGTTTTGATAACAGAATAAAGGGCAAAAACGTCACAAAATTTGGTGTTATCAGAAGCGTACCCCACAAAAGGAAAAAAAAAGAGGATGTAGGTGAGATAAACATAGAACTAGATCAACATAAGTAACAAAGGCGGCCAATCCACATAAACTTGAACCTGATAGAGATTGACACATAACCAAACTCCCAATTTATAAAAAGTTGGGCCAAACCTCATGAATTTGAAACGCGGGTATGGGGCACATAACCACCATCCCAAAATAATATTAATAAGGGCACATAACCCAAAACCAATGCAAATTATATTACTCTAGGGCTACTGAGTCACACAACATGCTTAATAGGGAGGCAAGCAAAAAGGTATACTTAGATTTTACAAATTAATCACCACATAAGTGATCATCATTATCATCCACCTCAAAGTGAGCATATAGCAACAAATTGAGTTCCATAATGAACAAGGCATAATAAAGATTCTAAAAGAATGTCAAGAAGATATTATGATCATAAGATCAGTAACAAGTAGGGTACTTCACATGAAGCAAAATTTTCAAAAGGAAAAGATATGGTTTTTAGGTTATTGTCCATAGGACCAATAGAAAGACAATTTAGGTTATTGCCCAATAACAAAGAATACGAGATGCAAACATACCTCTAACCGAGCCTTAATCAAAATAAGATTACCTCTAGATCCAAATCTAGGTTTCAGCACCTAATATCATGTATGTGAAATTAGGATTAGAAGTGCATTGATTATTCAAAACCCTAAAAATTGCCTTTTTATTATATGTGAATTAGGTTACCAAAATCACATCATATTTTATATTATATTTTTCAAAGTTCAAAACATATTTTACTATATTTTTCTGACTATAAATATGTAGTTAATTCAAGTTATCATATATTTAATTATATCCATTAAAATCACCCCTTTAAAACATGAGATTCAGGCAACAAAACCAATACCATTAGAAAGCTTGCATTTTTTGAGAATCTAATGAGTATTTATTTGTAAGTTTTGGACAACCACAAAAAAAGATATGAGTTTTATAAAATCGGCCAATCAAAAATCACCAAAAAGCCAAATAGATAATCTGAGAGAGAGAAAGAGTGGGGCCGCCATGCTAACTTGGCCCAATCAAACCCGGCCAAGTTAGGGGTCAAAGACATGGCCCTGACTCACCCAAACAAAAGAAAAAGAAGGTAAAATGACCAAACTTCCCTTGGCAAGAAAAACAAGGAAAGGCCGACGAACCGAGGGTAGAAGCGTCAAAATACAAGGGACATTGTCCCCTACCTCATGCGTCTGCCATGGCATGAAGCAGCAAAGTTGGTTGCTAGCACCGATTTGGGTGAAACCAAAAGACACGACCAAATAAGAAACTAGAGAAACTAAAGGCAAGAGTAGAAGAAAACGAACTCACCAAGGTAGGTAATTCGGTTGGAGATGTCGGGGTGGAGAAGAATAGGCCACTACAAGCCAGGAGGAGAAATTTGATAGTCGACCAAGAATAACACAAACATGAAGAAATTGAACTGACAGGATGATTTCTTAGTGGTTAGAGATGTGGGGAGTACCCATATTTATAGGTGAGGGTATCATACAACAATAACCCAAACAGACCAAGAACCATGAAGCCCAAGATTTGGGCATTTTGCTAAAACTTGATGAGTATGCAAAATATTAGGATCAAAAGATGTGCAATCCCTTTTGGAATAGGTTGGCTTAGTTGGAATTTTTCTCAAATTTGGACTTTGCCTCCCGCCCGACGCGAGCTAGAAGATGAATGTGAGCCATCTGATATTCCATAATCCCCATTACACGTGAAAAAAATAAAGCATGTGATAGATTAAATGACAATCCCAATCAAATTCGACTTCTCCTCTTTTAAGGGTGCAAATGAATCACAAATTGGATGAAATTTTGTACATAAGCTAATTTTGATATGTAGAATCTGAATATAAAATTAAATTTTCCTTTTGAGAACTTTTAATGTGTTAAATGTTTCAATTACTATTTTCTCTTTCCTCCTCCATTAATGGTGATAATATTTCCCAAATTTTATGAAACCTCCCACACAAGTCATATTTGATGTGTTGGATATGAATTTGCCATTAATGTTATATGTTTGAGTTATTTGTTCACTTATTTAATATTTTTAAGGTTCTACACACTTTCTCTCTCCTGATTTTACCTTTTAATCAAACTTTCTCCAAATTGAGTAAAAATTCACCCAAAGGCATATTTTAATATTTAGATTACAAATCTAAGATTATTTTCTACTTTTGGAGTCATTAAATATTAAATTTAATATTTTTAAAGGAAACACACTTTTTTTTTCTTCTAAATAAAATAGGTATGATTATTATTATCTTAAATTGGTGAAACTTGGCCTCCAAGCCAAATCATATCCCAAGAAAATGAATGAGTTTATTCTTATCTAATAAGTTTTATTTTAATACATTATCCATTATTTCTATTATTTCTCTCATTAATAATCTGATATCTCATTAATCATGTTTTAAGCATTATTTTTTATTCCTTTTTCTTTTCCTTGTACCATAAGGCAAAGGAAAAGATCTAGAACGAATCTACTCTATCATTATCCTAAATAAGTTTATTTATTTCGTATTTTGTGGAATTAGACCTCATTATTCTCAATTATGAACATTGTATGCACATTATTACATCATGTGACATATATTGATCTTATGATTAACTTGAAGGTATTAGGTAATATTAATTTATATTTTAAGGTGATTTATTCACTCATTAACATATTTAAGGTCACTAAAGAGCATATTCTAATCCTTGTTTGGCTAAACCTCAAAGACTAAGGGTCCTAAGTTCTTAACCCTGGAATAAGATTAAGTTCTAGGTTTTGGTATGTTAAGAGGTCGATGTGCCTGGGTGGAGGTAGAGGCTAGAGCTGTGGTACAAGAAGATGGAGGCAAGATTTTCTTAATTGTGGTCTCACTGATACAGACTCCTTTTCTAGCATGTTTGTAATGAAGATCATGAAAAAGAGACTTTCCAGTGGCAGATTGAAAGAGACCACAAATCAAGGCTGGGTAGGGTGGGTGGGTACCTCGGGTGTTTTTCCAAGAGTCGAAGTAGGTCATGTGATGGAGAATGTATCTAGACCACTTGACTCTGATGTTTTTTAACAGGAAAAACATAATCACTATGTTATTCTCTACAATTTCAGTTTGATTTTTCTTGAGGTGAATATTGCAGTTGAATACCATAGCGAGAATGCGGTTTTTAAGGTCCAAGGCAGAGGAGGGTAGGATGGACTTCTTCCTATAGGGAAATTGAGGCTTCTTCAAGAACTTATGTATGTCATGGAGAGTGATATCATATTTCTTGCAGAAGGCCTCAAGGTCTAGGAGGTCAAAATACTCACAATAATCCTTCATCCATGTGTTGGTGACCTCAGTACCAGAGAAAAAGATATTCAAGGTATATTCTGAGATCTTGAACTTCTTATTGGAAATCAAGGAAGTAACAATGACTTTAGTATTAGGTAGAGGTACAAGAGTCTCAAAATTCCATGACAAATTGGCATAGAACTCATGAACTGCCTCAGTTCTTGTGATGGAGTTGTTATAGAACTGGCATTCGACACTCGGGGGTGATAGGTGGTGGTCATACAACAACTCAGCTATCTCATCTATGACCTATTTTCTACACGGACGAGGCTCAAACAAGGCACGAAAAGGAAAGAGGTTCCTAGGAAGGAGCTCATTGTACCTATTTAGTGCTTCCTTAGAGACAAAGAAGGTATCATCGAAAGGAATGAGGTGAGAGTTGGAAGAAGAGGATGGTGCTCCGAAATGGGCGGTTCTCTTTCTCCTATTGGAAGCCATGAAGGCGGAAAGGAGATTGAGAGGTCAAAAATGAGGGAAACGCCACAAAAACCAACCATGATGTGTAAGAGAGCTAGGAAGGTCAAGCAAGGACTGGCTAGTACTAGGAAAGGGAAGGTCGGGGCCAGGGTTGAGAGCTTGAGGGAGATGGAGAAGGAATCATTCAATTTTTCTCTAGTTCAGAGGGAGAAAAGTGGGTTAAACCCTACTTAAGTTTTACTCCAGCCCAGCCATCAGTCAATATCTATGAGATGGAAACTCGACCGAATGGGTTTTTACAGAAGCCCTCTGCCACAGATCTGTTGAGTTTGTAACTCGACCGATGGTCAACCTGATCCTTCATTAGAAATATTAATTTCTAGACATTTAAGAGCTAATTAAATTTATTTTTCTAGTCCATTTTGCAATTTAAACATACTTATGCACATATCACCCATCATTGGATACTATTGGGCGATAAAACAAGTGTTTGTGAAAAATACCCAAAACAAGTGAAAAACAAGGCATAAGAACATGAAATTTTAGCACTTTAGCAAGCAAGGGTAATCATGACATGAGCTAAGCATATAAGATAGATAGAAAATAACTAGAAGGCATTTCAGATTCATCCAAAGAAGTTGTTAGTAGTTTAGATCTAATGAAATTAAACCGCTCTCTAGCTAGAGGTTTAGTAAAAATGTTTGCCAATTAATTTTTTTGTGTCTACATGCATGACATAAATATCATTTTTTGCAATGTGATCACGAAGAAAATTGTAACGCTTGGGCCCACTACCCTAGGGTCTAGTAGAGTTTCAGGAATGATGACTGGCCCCACTAACCACCACCAGCCTTAACAAGGCGCTTTGCCCTCACTCACACACAAGCCAAGATCAACTTCCTGACTAGTCACCCATCCTAGTACTACTCCAAGATGAGCATGCTTAACTATGGAGTTCTTTAGAGATGGGCTCTCTGAAAAGGAGGTGCACCTTGGTGATATGGGTAGTCCAATCATTCCTTATAAGATCATTTTATTCGAGGCCTCAAATCTTAGGACGTTACAATCTCCCCCACTTAGACTCTTGACGTCCTCGTCAAGACTCAACTGTATGGCCTCATAATATCGCCCAATTTCAGTGCAGACCTAGAATGGCTCATGGACACCCAACTCCCGATCACATAATATCAGTGCAAGGTGGCTACATCACCATGGATAGCCCTTTCCAACTTGCCTGGACTGCACGACTCAAGACTGGCATGCCACATGGCCATGCGAGCCCCACCTACTGGAGGGGTTATGGCTCTCATACCATTTGTAACACACGGGCCCACTGCCCAAGGCTCTAGTAGAGTTTTAGGAATGATGAGTGGCCCCACAGACCACCACTAGCCTTACCAAGGAGCTTTGTCCTCACTCGCGCACAAGCCAGGATCAACTTCCCGACTAGTCACCCATCCTAGTAGTACTCCAAGCTAAGCATGCTTAACTATGGAATTAATTAGTGATGGGATCCCTAAAAAGGAGGTGCACCTTGGTGATATGGGTTTTCCAATCATTCCTTATAAGATCATTTTATCTGAGGCCTCAAATCCTGGGACGTAACAAAAATGATGACAAACCTCTATATGCTTGGCTCTACTATGCAATATAGGATTGTAAGATAAATTTATTGCATTATTATTATCACAATAGATGGGAGAAGCACAGAAAGAAATGTTAAAGTCTTGGAGCATTTTCTTCATCCATAGAACATGGGCACAACAACTCCTGACCGCAATGTATTCAACCTCGGTAGTTGATAGAGCCACCATGCTCTATTTCTTCAAAAACCAATACACCAAGCATGGTCCTAGGAGGAAGCAAATGCCACTTGTGCACTTTTTATCAATCAAACATCCTCCGTAATCTGCATCACTATAAGCCGTAAGAGTAAAATCCCTTGACTTGGGATAACATAGTCAAAAATTTGGGGTTTTGGCTAAGCACCTTAAAATCCCTTTAACAACTATAAGATGTCATTTCTTGGGATTTGATTGAAAGAGAGCACACAAGCAAACACTAAACATTATATCAGGTCTAGAGGCAGTTAAATAAAGTAAAATTCCAATCATACCTCTATAGATCTTCTCATCCACTTTCTCACCTTCTTCATCTTTATCAAGTTTGGCGGTGTTGGGTGTGTCCATCGGCTTGGTGTTCTCCATCCCAAAGTGCTTAAGTAGCTCACTTGTATACTTGTCTTGGTTGATGAAGTTCCCATCATTAGTTTGCTTGATTTGAAAGCTGAGGAAGAAAGTAAGCTCACCCATTATGCTCATCTCAAACTCACTCTACATAAGATCACTAAACTCCTTGCAAAGATAAATATTAGTTCCGCCAAAAATGATATCATCAACATAAATTTGAATGATAAGAAAATTGTTAGAAGTGTTGATGCGATGATTTTGAGTCGCATTTATAGACCTTTTTCATATGTGTTTTATGCTCTAATTAATCATTTTTATGGATAATATTGCATAATTCACTCATTTCGGTCTTTGCCATCATTTTATGTCAAATCCCCTTAGTTGTATCATTTTGAGCATTATTTATCATATTATCATAATTTGTGTGGATTTATTTGGTCTTGTCTTGGAATTTCAGGAAAAACAAGTATCTGCTTCCGTCCATACCATCGACGGAAGTCGATACCATCGACCAAGCCACAAGTTTCCAGCCGAGAGGAGCAGCGCAGAGTCGATACCATCGACACTTAAGTCGATGGCATCGAGATCCCTTCAGGTTGCTGGCGAGGAATCCGTCGATACCATCGACCCAAGTCGATGCCATCGACGCATGGAGGCTACAGCGTCGCTAAACGACAACAACCGACGCTAAAGAGAGTCGATACCATCGACTCAAGTCGATGGTATCGAGATGATCACAAGCACTCAGACGAAAAGAAAAGAAGGCTGCCGCTAATACGCTGGGTCGATACCATCGACCCGCGTCGATGGTATCGACGCCCGAAGATATGCGTTGGATTCGTTTTGATCTCAATCGGACGGCTGGAGTTATTTGATGACCTAATTAGGGACTTATACCTAATGACGGCCGCCGACACGACGGAGGAAGCTAATTCGTCATTGCAAAAGTGCCGAGGAAGGGGAGAAAGGAGAACGGAGGCCAGAAGCTCATCCCTGTCGATCCGGACGCTGCCGAAGACGAATTTCACCACCGAAAGGCGGGAAAGCTCGTGTTCTTTGCAAAGGATCCACCGGTTCTTCTCCGTTCAGGGGTTTTCCCACTTAATTCACATTTTTCTTATGAATTCCCCAATTTCTACCATGTATTTGTGCAAGATGAACATGAGAGGCTAAAACCCTCCATCTTTAGGACCGGGAGTAGCCCGGGAATGCATTGTATGACAATTTTATATTGATAATTCATATTTTCTCTCTTAAATCTATGGTATAGTTTCGTTTTCTTCATATATATTGTTATGCTTGATCACCATAATAATAACCTAATGCCCTTAATCACTTCGACAGAAGGATTAACGGTTGAAAAAAGACGAAACCTACATTAATCGATAAAACCCTTGACAAAGGAGTTGTAAAATTAATGGTGGAAACTGAGAGACCGTTTATAATGCGCTTAGTTTAGGGGAATGATTACTATGATGGTGGAATCAACCTAAACCTAAGTAGTGAATTACACCATGACAGTGGGTAATTCTACTTTCAGGCCACTACCCGAATAGAGAGAGAAGAGTGAGGAATTATATAAAACCTAATACAATGTTGACCCGCGGTGAAACCGCAATCCTAAAGATACCTTTTTGAATTGATTAAATTAACATTTAATTGATTGTTTTCTTTGTTTCATTTTATTTTCTTTTAATCTCGACAACAAACCCTACTTTGTCATCCGGCCTAGCTGATTGCAATTAGTTAGTAGGAGTCTCCAATAATTCACGTATCCCTGTGTTCGACTTGGGCCTCACAAAGGCCTATATTACTCGACGTGTATACTTGCGTTTTAGCACGTAGTAAAATACACGTCAAGTTTTCGGCGTCGTTGCCAGGGATACGGAGAATTGTTGGCACTTCAAGTGCTAAGAGCGGCCACTGTAGGCCACATTTTTTTTTTATAATTTTCATTCAATTTCAAATATTTCTAAATCTCTCTATAATTGTTATACTCGTCTAAGCTTAGTACTAAAGTCGGATTTTGTCATTTCAGGTACTGTGTATGGTGCATACACGTAGTATAGACTACGCCAATCGCACACCCGAGGTTCCGTTTCCAGGACCTGAAGACGAGGATTATCAAGAGCAAGAGCAACAAGAAGAGGAGGTTTCCGAATCCGAACCCGAAGAGATGTCCGAAGAACCAACGATATGGGCGAAGATGAAAGCTTCTTCCGCATCTGCCTCTAAAGGGCCGATAAAGAAGCAAGCAATCAATATACCGACATATAAGATTGATCCGACTCTAATCAATTTGGTTAAGTCCAATGCTTTCCACGGTTTGAAAAATGAGGATCCCGTTGCGCACCTGAGTCAATTCGTGGAGAACTGCGATATGGTGAAATTGACCGATTTCCGCAGACTGCACTTTATCTCAAGCTTTTCCCAAGTTCCTTGGTAGGAGCAGCAAGAGAGTGGCTACATAACCTCGATGACGAATTTGTTCAGTCTTGGGATCATATGGTGGAAGTTTTCTTTGAGAGGTTTTTCCCTCCCGAGAAGACCAACGACATGATTAGGAAGATTCACAATTTCACCCAACATGCGGGTGAGACATATTCTGAGACCTGGGAGCGATTCCAGGTTATGTTGAGGAGGTGCCCACATCATGGGCTGGACAGGGAAACACAAGTGAAAATCTTTTATTTTGCTCTCTCCGAGCACGATAGAAGTAATCTTGATTCACCCGGATCCGGATTCTTTCTGAATAATATGGATACCAGATGTTGGGAGATATTAAAGAACATGGCTAGGAAACAGTCATGGGGCGACAGAGGTGTAGTGGAATAGGTCAAGGCTGCTGGTGAATCCAGAATAGTTAGGGAGATGAACAATAAGTTAGATCTTCTAGCTAAGAAACTGCTGACTAAGGAAGATGCAGCTGACGATGAGGAGGCCCAAGTAAAATTCATGCAACAACAGGGTTATAGAAACAATGACTATGCATGGAAAGATAAAAAGTTTTCATGGAAGGATACGGATAATTTTCTGCAGGATCCGGATGCCAAGCCACAGCCAAGAGGCGAGGATAAGAACACTGCATTACTAAGTCAAATGGTCCAGCAAAACCAAGAGATGATGGCCATGTTTGGTAAACAATTGCAATCTCAAGGTGATATTCTAACCAAGTTTGGGCAGACGCTGCAAAGCCATGGAGCATAAATGCGGGCATTAGAAACCACCGTGGCGCAGATTTCAAGTGAAGTGGCAGCCATCAAGCACGCCAATCAACAGAAACCAACAGAGAATGCAAACGTGGCCCAAGCACATCATCAGGTTAAGTACATGTCGGTGGTAAGAAATGAGGAATCTCAGGTGCAAGAAGCTGTAGAAGAAAGAAAAATGACTTTCAATGTGAATGCAACACCGACGATACCGTATCCACGCACTTACTATAGATTGCCGGGCGGAAACCATTTCTTCAGAAAATCAGAGAGAGTTATGAATATTGTATCTCCATCTAGGCAAGAAGAACAAGTGCAGGTTGTTTGTGCACATGTGGAGACATCTAAGGCGAGAGAGGAACCACAACAAGCTGCTACTATTGAGGATGTCTCGCCAAAGCCCACGTCAGAGGGAGTGATTGAAGCAAGCTTAGGGGAGGTACCCCCGAAAAGTTATTATGTGCCACCTCACAGGCGTGTTGATGCAGCAGATGTTTCAAATTCGATCAATACTAAGACAAAGAAAGAGCATCGTCATTTTAAGAAATTCCTAGAGATATTCTGAAAACTCCACATCAATATTCCATTAGTGGAGATGATCGAGAAAGTACCCGCCTATGGGAGGTTCATTAAAGAAATCATAAATAAGAAGAGGCAAATAAAAGACGATGATATTTGTCAGATGAATGGGACGGTGAGCTCTATGATTCATGGGAGGTCACCAAACAAGAGAAAAGACCCAGGAGGTTTTTACATTCCGTGCTCAATAGGTGGTCAACATTTTCCAAAAGCACAATGTGATTCTGGCGCTAGCATAAATCTCATGCCTTTGGCGACATTTCAGAACCTGGGGTTAAAAGAGATAAAGAAGTTGGCCGCAACAATTGAATTGGCGGATGGGTCTACCATGAGACCATATGGAGTGTGTGAGGATGTGCTCGTCAAAGTGGATAGATTCATATTTCTGGTGGATTTTGTTGTTATTGATATGCCACCGCTCCAAAGCTGTGAAATTCTTCTAGGAAGACCGTTTCAAGCAACAGCGGACGTTGTGACTGCCTTAGGGAGAGGTACTTTGTCCTTGGGAATTGGAGGAGATCGAGTTGAATTCAAATTACCGCATGATCCTCTAAGCACAGTCTCCAATGTGAAAAGATGATGAGTTTCATACCGTCTAGCCTAAGACGTTAAATAAGGGCGCTTTTTGGGAGGCAACCCAACCATTGGTACATTAGGATAGTTTAGTTATAGTCGTAGATTGCTTTTATTTCGTTTAAATTTTAGTGTAAAGAAGATACCTTGATCCGTTTGTTCAATGTGCAGGCACAGGCAGGGTCGATACCATCGACACACTGGTCGATGGTATCGACATGGGTTCAGGTTGACAGCTGCAAAAATCGCACTGAGTCGATACTATCGAAGGCCCCGTCGATGGTATCGACATACCTACAGGCAGGTCGCAATAAAAGTGTCGATAGTATCGACACACCAGTCGATACCATCGAGATCTCTGGAGAAGTTCAGAATGATTTTGCTCAGTCAACTCGATACCATCGACGGCCTCGTCGATGGTATCGACATGATCACAGGTAGAAGTGAAAAAGTGGCGGTGTCGCAATGAAGGCAAGTCGATACTATCGACCCTCGTCGATGGTATCGACATCCATGTCACCGATCCGCGTAAAGACATCGACGACGATCGCGAGTCCACGTCACCGATCCGGGTACTGCGTCGATACCATCGACGAGGCGTCGATGGTATCGACATGTCAGCAATCCGGGTTTCCCGATCCAGAAAACGTCAGCCGTCGATACTCACGAGGGAGGCGGATACCAGTGAGACGTGTCGATACCATCGACCCACGTCGATGGTATCGACGGGTCAACAGTGGCGCCGGCCAAGTCTATTTAAGGAGAATTGCAACGTCATTTGACGTCACACCTTCAGAGAAAACATCCTCCTTTGCGCCGAGCACTCCTCCGAGCCCTCCAAGACTGAAGAGCAGCGACAGCGAGCAGGGATCTTCACCGAGCGGAGAATCACTTCTCCATCTTCCCCGAGCTCTTTTCTTCTAATCCCATCTTTATTGCAATAATGGTGCATGCCGCCGGATCATCGTCCTCGCACGCGAATCCCATGGAGATCGTGGAGTTTGTTCCATCCCCTACTGCTTCAGTCTCACGTCCGCGCCTGATTCACCCATCCGCGGAGGTGAGGAAGGTCTATGAGGAAATCATGAAGCGGAAGATCGAGCCGACCCGGTATGTGGACCGGGGCATGCTCCAGGAGCTTGGATTCGAGGCCAACTTGGCCTATGTGCTGAAGGGTCAAGCACGCCGCACCAGCAGAAGGCCAGATGAGCTGGAGCGCCATGCGGATGGGCAGCCGTTCTTCGGCGAATGTCCCACCTACAAGGAATTGGTGGCGGAGTTTATGGCGTCCCTCGATGTCTGCGTCGTGCCCAACGACGTGGTTGCATCGGATCGTGAGTGGATAAAGGGCCGGGTATCGTTTCGGCTGTTCAACATCAACTACAACATCACCCTTAAGCAGTTCAACAACATCTTTAACTGGAACCACTCCCAACATGATCACCGGCGCCCAGATTCCCGCACCGACTACGACACGATCTTCGCCGAGCTAGTCACAGTGCCAGCGGGAAAGACAGTGAGCTACCACAATGCTGTGGTAGTGGACTTCGAGCATCCCTTCGTCCGGGTCTTACACCGGATGTTGAGCCTTACGTTCTTTGCTCGGAGCAATTTAGCATTGAGCAAGTTTCAAGAGAGCGATCTTTTCTTCCTCTACATGCTCCGGAAGAGACAAGAATGCAACTGGGGTGCGTTCTTTCTGCAGCGCGTCTTGGCAGTGAAGAGGAGTACAAGGAAGGCTCCGATCCATTTTGGTGGGCTCATCACCAAAATGGCGATGTACTTGGGGCTGAATTTACAGTCCATGACTCCGATTTCCATGAGGAGTAAGGTGAACGTGTAGCATCTGCACCGTTCAAACCTTATCCTTCTCCGGGATGGGTTGGCGTACGCACACTGCCATGTCAACCATGCTTATCAGGAGTGCACACTGCCGGACGCAGTCTTCCACATCGAGGGCGCACAACACTTCCGGTGGCCGATCATAGCCGTCGAGTCCGATGAAGAAGAAGGCAGTAATGACGACCAAGAAGGCGAGGGTGAGGAGGAAGAGGAGGCTTTCACACCTCTTCGCGCACGAGTAGCACCACGGAAGCGTCCTAGGATGCATCCGGGTGCGTCTTCATCATCACAGCCCCCACCGCCATCACCACAGCCCTCACAGCCAGACGAGGATGCCTACTCAATGCAAGGAATGTACATGATGCTGCAGGACATCCATCAGACACAGAAGAAGCATCTAGAGATGTATACCGGTATTCAGGATACTACGAACCGGTTACTTGACAACCAAAGGGCGATGTTCGAGAATGAACGTCTCCTCCTCGACAACCAACAGCAGATACACAATCGGTTGCAAAGGATGGAGATGCAACATGAACCCTTTTATGACCACTACTGGAGTCAGAGCTACTTTGGAGGCTATCCACAGCCTCCGCCGAGGACCCATTACGATCCGAGCTTCCAGAGGGAGTATCCTTCTTGGGATCCTACGGCCCCACAGTACCCACCTCTGCCTCCACAAGAATGATCAGGGTATCTCTGTTCCACTCTTAAGTTTGTTTTGACTATGAGGCCATAGTTGAATTCAAGCTTAGGGGGGTAGCTGGAACAACTCTATCTTTTCTTTTATTATTTTTAGTTTTTAGCAGTGTTATTTGTTTCTTGCATTTTTAGTTTTGGTAGGATCCATGTGCTATCTAGTGTAACTGTGGATGTCGTAAAAGTTTGTCATCTTGCTGTTAATTCATGGGAAATTTAAGGGAATTTTAAAATTTTTTGGTGTCTTTGGATAGCTTGACTTGGTTGTCCTTGGGGAACTTATCCTATGAAAATGATTGATTATGTCAACTTTAAAACAACATTTCACACCTATACTCCTTTTGACTCATGAAAAGTGGATAGTAATGGTTGTTTGAGCCTAACCTAACCAAATGGTAATGAGACCTTAATTGGATGTAAGAGAGAGAACCCTCCAAACCACTACACAGGTCAGTAAGGAGGGACACATAATATCTTTCTAAGGTTCAGTCATTTAATCTTGTGATCATTCCACATCATTTTTCCATAATCCACCTAAGAACTGGAAGTAAAGTGCAGTTTCAATTCCTTCTTGTGTGCATAGCATTTAGATAGGACTTGCATTGATATTTTCCATACGTTTGCATAAAAAGAAAAAAAATATAGGGATTCATGCACATTACCTTTAGGTGCGTGCCATGTAGTTGCACTCATGACTTTCATGCATAAAGTACACCATGTATCTCAATTTTTCCTCAAAAGTGATCTAAACTGTTCCATACCTTCGAAATATTGCAAAGATTTCCAAGCATGAAGTAAATAGACCAATACACTTATCTCTAAGCAATTATGGATATGTGGGCTAAAGTGAAGAAAAAAAATTCTGAAAATCTGAAATAAAGAAAAAAATAAAGAAAAGAAAGAAAAAAAAAGAGAATTTAGAAGAAAGTGGAATAAGAGGGAGAAAGGAACATGATATCACTCGCATTACAGGAAAATTGAGTACATGATGTGGCTTAATTAGATTTCCATCTCATTTTGAGGTGGAAGGTTAGTGCATGCATCATTTCACCCAATTTTAGGCATTAGGGCATTTCTAATGTACATTTGCATCATTTAGGACATTTTGTTTTATGCATATTGAAACTGCGCAATACTTCCAAGTTCTTCCATGAACCACCCATTTCCATCCACCCGTTGCTCGGATTGGTAGGCCACCGTGAATTTCTCCTCACTAATGATTATCAGGAGAACTGCTTCCATGTAGATGGTAGTTAGGGCGAGCAACGTAGTGTAGGCGATCACAAGATGTACCAATGCTGAATCGGCGAATTTTATTATGTTAACTGCCTTATGTGATAGTGTTCATCGGTTTGAAGGATAATTTCTCTTGTTGATGATTATTGTCGCCTTTAGGGTAATTACTATTCTGTGGTTAGAGAAGGCCGGTTTGAGAATATTCAGTGGGAGTCACATGGGATGTTGGGTTGGTGTGTTGATTTTTAGTTGACATCTGCAATTCTATTCTAAGGATTAGTTGCTCGAGGGCGAGCAATGTTTAAGCTTAGGGGAGTTTGATGTGATGATTTTGAGTCGCATTTATAGACCTTTTTCATATGTGTTTTATGCTCTAATTAATCATTTTTATGGATAATATTGCATAATTCACTCATTTCGGTCTTTGCCATCATTTTATGTCAAATCCCCTTAGTTGTATCATTTTGAGCATTATTTATCATATTATCATAATTTGTGTGGATTTATTTGGTCTTGTCTTGGAATTTCAGGAAAAAACAAGTATCTACTTCCGTCGATACCATCGACGGAAGTCGATACCATCGACCAAGCAACAAGTTGCCAGCCGAGAGGAGCAGCGCAGAGTTGATACCATCGACACTTAAGTCGATGGCATCGAGATCCCTTCAGGTTGCTGGCGAGGAATCCGTCGATTCCATCGACCCAAGTCGATGCCATCGACGCATGGAGGCTAAAGCGTCGCTAAACGACAACAAACGACGCTAAAGAGAGTCGATACCATCGACCCAAGTCGATGGTATCGAGATGATCACAAGCACTCAGACGAAAAGAAAAGAAGGCTGCCGCTAATACGCTGGGTCGATACCATCAACCCGCGTCGATGGTATCGACGCCGGCAGATATGCGTTGGATTCGTTTTGATCTCAATCGGACGGCTGGAGTTATTTGACGACCAAATTAGGGACTTATACCTAATGACGACCGCCGACACGAGGGAGGAAGCTAATTCGTCATTGCAAAAGTGCCGAGGAAGGGGAGAAAGGAGAACGGAGGCCAGAAGCTCATCCCTGTCGATCCGGACGCTGCCGAAGACGAATTTCACCACCGAAAGGCGGGAAAGCTCGTGTTCTTCGCAAAGGATCCACCGGTTCTTCTCTGTTCAGGGGTTTTCCCACTTAATTCACGTTTTTCTTATGAATTCCCCAATTTCTACCATGTATTTGTGCAAGATGAACATGAGAGGCTAAAACCCTCCATCTTTAGGACCGGGAGTAGCTCGGGAATGCATTGTATGACAATTTTATATTGATAATTCATATTTTCTCTCTTAAATCCGTGGTATAGTTTCGTTTTCTTCATATATATTGTTATGCTTGATCACCATAATAATAACCTAATGCCCTTAATCACTTCGACAGAAGGATTAACGGTTGAAAAGAGATGAAACCTACATTAATCGATAAAACCCTTGACAAAGGAGTTGTAAAATTAATGGTGGAAACTGAGAGACCATTTATAATGCGCTTAGTTTAGGGGAATGATTACTACGACGGTGGAATCAACCTAAACCTAAGTAGTGAATTACACCACGACAATGGGTAATTCTACTTTTAGGCCACTACTCGGATAGAGAGAAGAGTGAGGAATCATATAAAACCTAATACAATGTTGACCCACGGTGAAACCGCAATCCTAAAGATACCTTTTTGAATTGATGAAATTAACATTTAATTGATTGTTTTCTTTGTTTCATTTTATTTTATTTTAATCTCGACAACAAACCCTACTTTGTCATCCAGCCTAGCTGATTGCAATTAGTTAGTAGGAGTCTCCAATAATTCATGTATCCCTGTGTTCGACTAGGGCCTCACAAAGGCCTATATTACTCGACGTGTATACTTGCGTTTTAGCGCGTAGTAAAATACATGTCAAGTGTGCTTGAGAAACAAGGTAGAATCTACTTTTCCCATGATATACCCATGATCTAACAATTCTTTAATCTCTCATACTAAGATCGAGGTGCTTGTTTGAGGCCATAGAGAGCTTTTTGCAATAGATAAACATGGTTAGGTAAACTATCATGTTCAATGCCTGGAAGTTGTGTAACATACACTTCCTCCTCAATTGTAACATTCAAAAACACACTTTTAACATCCATTTGATAAATAAGAAAGTTCTTATAACTGAAAAAAGCAAGCAACATACGAATGGACTCAATTCTATCTACAGGTGCATATGTATCATCAAAATATATACCTTACTGCTGATTTTTGCCTTGAGCCACTAATATTTCTTTGTTTCTTACTACCTTACCTCTTTCATCTATCTTGTTGTGGTAGACCCACTTGGTGCCATTGATCTTTCTATCGCATTGTCTTGGCACTAGAGTCCACATTGTGTTCTTCTCAAATTGCTCCAATTCTTCTTAAATGGCTAGGATCCATTCATTATCCCTAAGATACTATTTGATGTCCTTTGGATCGAGTTGTGAGATCAAGGCATTGTTTGTTTGTTCCTTATTGAAGGCAGCCCACATCTTCACTCTTTCAAAGGTGTCACCTATGATCAACTCTTTAGGATGATTCTTTGCAAATCAAGGAGTTGGATCCTTCTTTTTTTCATCTATCTCTTCTTCTTGAGTGGCTACCTCTTTTCCCTTTTGGGTGATGTGGAGTTCTTTGAAGATAGGAATTACTTCTTCTACAACATCATCATTAGCAATATATTTGGGAACAGAGGGGTCAGTCTCAATAAATTTGACATTTATAGATTCTTCTAATTTTGATAGATCAATATTAAACACTCTATAAGCCTTGCTAGTAGTGCTATATCCAAGAAAGAAAGACTTGTATGATTTTGGATCAAACTTGTCGACATAATATTTTACGTTCAAAACAAAACAAGGACATCTAACAATGTGAAAATACTCGATAGAAGGCTTCCTACCATGCCATAGATCATCGGGGGTTTTATTCAAAGAAGGATGTGTGAAAACCCGATTTCACACAAAACATGAGATATTAACAACTCTGGCCCAAAACTTCTTTGGAGTGTCATACTCTATAAGCGTGGTCCTACACATTTCCTATAGTGACATGTTCTTCATCTCTACAACCCCATTTTATTGAGGCATTCGAGGTGAAGAGAAGTTATGTGCACAACCTGATTCTTCACAAAAATGTTCAAAAATATAATTTTCAAATTCTCCCCTATGATCAATACAGATGGAAACAATCAAGCAAGAAGCTTCGTTCTCAACTCATTTGCAAAAACTACAGAAAACATCAAGTTTATCACTCTTAGAAATGAGAAAGAAGGTACAAGTATATTGATAGAAATCATCGACAATAACAAGACAATACTTGGAAGCACGAAGCAATTGAGTTCTCATAGGTCCAAATAGATCAATATTGAGAAGTTAAAGAGCTCTCTTGGTGCTAAGGACTCCTTTAGATTTGAAGGAGGACTTGCTTTGCTTTCCTTGGGTACAAGGCTGGCATTCCTCATCCTTTTCAAAATCTACTTTTGGAAGTCCCTTGACCAAGTCCTTTTTGCTCAACTTCTTCAATTGATGCATATTTACATGACCAAGCCGACGATGCCAAAGATAAATATCGTTCCAAATGACTACAAGGCATCTACCAATAATAGGCTTAATAGAGTCAAGCACAATTACACAAATATTGCCATTTCTAGTTCCCTTTTATATGACATGATAAGTGCGGGAATCTAGAAGCAAGCATTCAAAAGAAGTAAATAGCACAAGGTAACCATTATCACATAATTGAATTACACTTATTAAATTGTGATGTATGTCATCCACAAAGAGAACATTCATGATATATAAGGATTCACCTACATCACCCTCACCTTTTACCTTACCTTTGTTGTTGTCCCTGAAAGTAACCGAACCTCCTTTCTTCTCTGTGAAATTTTTGAAATGGCTTATATCACCTATCACGTGCGTAGTGCATCCACTATCAACAATCCATCTTCATTTTTCCTACAAGTAAGGAGATTGTCGGTTCCCAACTCAAACTTTGGGATCCAGAGTTAGCTTGGGGACCCATTTCATCTTTGGGTTGGTCCCCTTAGTCTTGTAAGGACAATAAGTAGAATAACGATCATCACTTTTTGCAATGGGAGCAAATCATAGGGTTCTTAGTTATAAAAGACTCTCCAATGAAGAAAGGAGTTTTCTTACTCTTTTTCTTACCTTTGGCTTTATTCTTTCCCTTAGGTTCTCCCCCTAAAAATCCCAAACTACTAGTACCACTTTGTTTGGTAGAATGGTCAAGGATTTCATTTAGGGAGTTTTTCCATTTTAGGAATTTATGTAGAGATGCTCTATGTCTATGATTGTCATCAGTAAGAGATATAATAGTAGAAGAAAAACTAGCAAGATCATCTCTAGCATCAATGAGGTCGGCCTCTAAACAGAGGGCTTTAGTTAAATGAGAATCTTTTTCAAGAGTAATGGAAGCAACATCATTAATAGGCAAAATAGGTCTACAAGATAATCATTAAATTGACTAAGTAACCTAGCATTTTCAGATTTTAGCAATTGAATTTCTTTAAGGTAAACATCCCTCTCATCTTTACGAGCATCACAAATAAGCTTACGTTTACCATTTTTAGTTTTAAGTAACTCAATATCATTAAAGAACTTTTGGTTGTCTTCCTTAAGAGATGCAATATTCTTAAGATAGACATCATTCTCTACTATAACTCCATTGTATTAGATCTCAAGATCAAGAAATTGGCCTTGTAAGGTATTAATGCTCTTAAGATGAATTTTCTCATTTTGCTCAAGAATATCAAGTTTAACATACAAATCATCAAAGATTTTACCTAACCTCTTGTTTTTAGATTTACATTTGGAATAAGAAGAATAGGTAGTAACAATCATGTCCATATGAGTTTCTTTAGCTAACTTATGCAAACTTACCTCACTTACCTCACCAATTTCTTTAGTCGTAGAGGCCATGAGTGCAAGGTGGCACTTTCCATTTTCGTCGGAGCTTGAGACACCAGAGGATGATCCTTCCCAACCTACATGATTTGCGTATTTGTGCCTCCTCTCTTTCTTGTCCTTCCTCTTGTATTTGCTATCTTTCTTGTACTCTTCCTATTTCTTAGAGCTGCTCTTGTGGTGTGACTTTCTAGCCTTAGGACATTCATTCTTGTAGTGTCCTTTTTTACCATACTTGTAGCACCTTGGAGTAGAAGAAGAAGATTGCTTTCCTTTAAAGTGATTTCCCTTGGAGAAGTTGGCTTCATGCTCACTACGGCCATCATATGCACTTGAAAGGGAGGAAGAGGTTTGACAAGCAAGTTGTTGTTGAAGGATAAGGGCCTCCACTTGAGCTTTGAAGGTATTATCTTTGATTTTTCATTCTTCTTTTTCTTCTTACTTTGCTTCCTCTTCTTGCTTGTCAAGTCTTGGCTATCTTTGATTTTTATTTCTTCTTTTTCTTCTTGCTTTTCTTCCTCTTCTTTCTTGTCAAGTCTTGGCTAATGAGCTTGTAGATTTCCAATAAGCTCCTAGGTTGGATTGTCACTAAGACCATTACTTCTTCAATGGAGGTCATCTTTAACTCGCATCTCTTTGGTAGAGACCTCAAGATCTTTGAGTTAATTGCTCCTCTATCCAAAGTGTGTCCCAAAGAAGTTAGGCCATTGATAATGATGTTGAGCCTTGAGTACATCTCAACAACTCCTTCTTTCTTCCCCATCTTGAAGTTCTCTAGGAGGTTGTTCAATATATAGATGTATGCATCCTTCACTTGTTTTGTGCCTTCATAAGTCGTGCACAATTTGTCACATATCTCATATGTTGTGTCCCATGAGGATATGCGATTGAACTTGGATGGAGTGAGGGACACATAGAGTATGCTAATTTCTTTGGCATTGAGTTGAGAATTCTTTAGGGCTACTTCATCCCATGTTGATACAACTCCGATTGGTTCCTTGTAGGGTGTAAACATCACCTTCTACATTTCAAAGTTCATCCCTTGAATGCAGAACTACATTCGCTGCTTCCAATAGAGGAAGTAGCTATTGTCAAAAATTAGGGGGTGCATGTAGAAGCCTCCCTCTAGGTTGAGGGAACCAAGTAGGTTCTCACCCATCTTCTCGTCTCATAGAAGATTTGTTGGAGAAGATCCTTGCTCCACTAACCAACAAAGCTAATTTTCAAACTATCGGTCTAGTTTCTCTTGGGAAAACTTGACCGATTAGTCAAAGTCAGTTTTGGTTAGTGAGTCAGTCAGTCGAATTCTGTGAGTGTACAAATCGACCGTTTGATCCATTTCAAAAAATCCATCATCGAGATCCAAACTTGACCGACAGAGTTAATGTGACAAATTTTTCAAAATTATTTTTGAGTTATCAAATGTTGGAATTAAGTATCCCTGATTTTTTCTCATCTTAGTTACAAGTCATATCTTCAGCACAAATGATTACAAAAATATTCTAAGGTGGTTTGGTGTGATTTCCCAAATTAAACATTTGCATTGCTTTTGACTTGAACTTGGACAAGCTATGGCTTGTGTAATTTGATCATTTTCATGTACCTAAAGCCTGAAATCAATATTAAACAAAGATATTAGATACATATGAATAGAATGGTTAAGTCATTATCAAAATATGGACAATGTATAACTCTCAAGTCAACAAACTTACTATAACATGCTTGACTAAAAGAAAAAAATAATGACCAAAATAGATAGATTTTTCAACAAGAGAAAGAGGTACCATAGACCCTTCTTTTATCAAAACCCACTCTATTTCTACAACAAGAAGGAAGGACACTTGAAGAATCAGTTCCCCTACCCACCTCCTCCATGAATCACCAATTCCAAACCAACTAATTGACTACAGGATATGTAAGAAATCAGAATTAGATTTTTACAATTCTTGCATTTATGCAACAAAAATTTTATGATCTTGAAACTATCATATGTTTGAATGTTGGATCTATGATATTCCTAGTGTCAGGCTCAATACTCATATGAGTGACTTGGAATCATTTTAGTACTCAAACTAAAAGCAAGTATTTTTGATATATACAAATTGATAATCTAATTTGATAACTCAGGTCATTTTATATAGTCAAATGTGTGATTGGTTTAAATGTGATATAATGATGATAAGGGGTGAATGTTGATAATTTAAAATATGAGAGACATGGAATATTGTATAATATTGGAATTTTAAGGATAAATTTCCTTTTAAGGTGGGAAGGATGTGATGATGTGTATTCTTGCATGTAATTTTATTAATTACTCATCTACCTTCAAATAAATTATGTACTCCTATTAGTTTTTATGTTTCTAAATGGTTTTGCTACAAATAAACCCCTTATACTCTCTACTTTGGCCCAAAACCCTGTAAACTGGCTAATTTCCTTATTAGATGAAACATATCTCTATAGATTAGCACCTACATATGTGGACCTACCCAACCCGATGAGCATTGAACCTCGATAAAACATCACTCAAAGAGTTCCTTACCTTGGGTAGGAGATAGGTAGGTAAATGATTAGCGATCCCAAGATTATCTCACAATCTCCCTACACTTGTGGCAATCAATCTACCCTTATTTCACATTATTTTGTCTCTTTTATCTCCCGAACCCCCAACTTTAAATGTTTGGTCATGTCCAATTACTTGGGAACCAAGGGTAGACCTTGCTTCCATTTCCAATCTCTATCCCAAAAATCCTTGTTGTCAAATCCCCTTTCCACTTCATATTGCTGTAGTGATTTGCACTGGCCTTTTTTTCTTGCCTCCACCAAACCTTGTTGCCCCTCTTCCTCTTACTAAGGTGTCCATTGTGCTGTAGTTGGAAGCCAATTTAACACTCATGAAAAAAGTTGGGAATAGGCTATAACAATTTTTTTTATCCTGGTAACACCTTAAGAAATGATCATATTACAGCTTCCATGTAGCCAATGACCATCAATAAATGGCTAATGATTTTCTACTAGGAGATGGTAATCCCCCTCTATGCCTTAAAGTCCTAGAAAAGGATCACAACTTATTTAATGCATAAAAAATGAATGCTTTACCAAAAATATTTGGTATAAATACCTTAATTTGATTAGAAAACTAAGATGAAACCATTACAGACGCTTTCATGACCTAAATCTTGATCCTTCTACCACACATATATTGGCACAACAGGTTGGGGAGTGCTCCCCAGCCAGACCACTCGGGTTCAAATATTACCGGGGGTTGACTAGGTAAAAAACATTGGGATGCTCTTACCAAGCAATGACAGCCACGACATAACACGCTATCAGGTGTAGCGTGGGGGGTGAGTGGCCACCACACAACTGATCCTAGGTTTGAGCCTACTATGGTGAATCCATTATGGATCAGCTAGGAGGGGTTTCTCATCATAAAAAAAATTTGATCCTTTTCTACTATAAATTGAAAAGATGGTTCTCTGTGGTTATTTGAAAAACATAAATGATCTTTCTTTCCATATTTTATCTTAATGAATTAATCTACAAATAGGTCATAAGATGGAAATAATTTGACACCTAGATCTTGAAACTATATGATGATGCTAATAATGATGTCATGAATCTTTATATTGATGATTAGGTTTATTTTGATTTCATAAAATATGACCTTGGTATATCATTCATCCTTTTGATATTATTGTTGATGAAATAATTGATCAACTATGAAACTTTGATATATTCCCTAATTGGAGGAGAATAATCCTAACTAGATACAAAAATAGAAAGAAAATACCATAACCCTGAATGCTTGAACCCGATGTTTTGAGTACCAATCTTGACATTTGATCTACTTACCACTTCACCTAGATCTGACCCAAGCAATTGATTAATCTTAATTGAATATAAATAGGTATGTTTTTATCCTTTTATTGGTATATTTATGGAATCCATTAGTTTTATTATATATGTCATATGCCTTGGCATAGTAATTTTTTTGAACTTAGTTACCTTATATAATATGTTGTTTTATTTTTCGATGTATTGTTGTTCTAGAAGAACCTTAAACATAAATTAATGGATCCATGAAACTTGAAAATTGAATCAAAACAAGAAATAAGACCCTCGCCTTTGGGGTGTATACATGATTTAATTCATGAGTGCAAACATGACCCTGACCTACGGGTGTGCAAGGGAATAATTCACAGTAACACACAAAAAGATTCACATCTGCTTCTTTGTAGAGGATCCCTTGTGTCATATAAAAATAACCTCATCTAATGGTGCAGAGGGCATCTGATGCCTCGAATATCCTCAAACCTAGTTGTCAGAACAATTAATGGCCATAATTTATATAATGGATATGTGTGATAAAATACATTATGGTTTCATAAAGAAAAAAGTTGTTTTGATGTTGTTCCTCTTGTTTGTTATATTACCTGACAAATGTTTTACATTATTATGCAACTTCACATGTTTTATCATCAATGTTCCAATGCAATTGCATTAAAGTGTCTTTTTTCCCTATTAGGTTAAAGAAGGATAAATTTTGATGATTTTCTGAGATATTTATTTTACAATTGTTTTGATACTCTTATGATACAATAAACAAGTTATATCCAACCATATGTATGAAAAATATTCTGAAGGTAAACGGGGTTGTATACATTTAGTTTTCTCGTATCCTTTTTCCAAGTTTTCCTGTCATCCATGTTTTAAACCATGAATGATTCACTTCATTATTGAAAAGGAGGATTTATTCAACTATTATGATTGTTGTGTGTTTGATCAAAATTACTAACAATTGGGTTATCCCAGGCTATGACACAAAGGAAACTATAACACATCACCAGAGCTATTTATAAACTTTTGTAATTTAAAACACAAAGGAAGGTTAATTGCAACTTACTTAAGAATATAGGGAATCAGAAATATAAAGTAAGTAATTGGGAAATAAAAGCAACCACACGTAACATAAGATGTACAATGGTTTTTTCAAAGGACTTCAGTCCACTACCTAGTTGTTTTCAACCAAGATTTATAACCTTGTATTTTATTCCTTTTATGTACCAATATAATATATATGAAAATAATCAATGACTTTGTGGCACAAGACAACCCTTCTTTTCTAGCTCAAGGAGAAATAACAATTTGGAGTATATTCTAATAAACCTCCACACCTCAGATGCAATCTTCTCGCAAGAAGTAGCTCCAAGAAATTTCTTCATAGCCTCCCCACAAGAAATAGTAAGAAATACTAAGAACTAACAATGTGAACAAGAGAGGAAGAAGGAAATTACAACTCTTCACAAGATTACAATTAAAGCCCTCTATGAACAATTGATGATTGACTATGCACTTAGATTAGGCAAGGCTATATTTGGTGTAGTAGGACACTACTATTCAGATAAGTCTTAGGCTAGCATGATGGAACCTGAAGATAGCAATATAGAATTCTAAAAATTGAGTAGGATATCATGTAGCAGGTTTCTCAAGTGTGGCTTGGGTGTCCATAAACCAATCCTATTTATAAAAACTAATTAGGGATAGTTTAGGAAACTTTTGGGAGTTTTTTAGGCAAGATAAATGCTAAACTAGCCTTTATAATATCAATAGTCAAGTTTACAATGGCTAGAAAAATGTTCAGAATTATGTCTGTAGACTATTCTTGGTCGAGTTACACTTCGACCAAAATCCATCTCGGTTGGGGTGTTAGTAGACTGAAAGTCAATCTTTTTCTAGATTTTGCAATAGTTATATCCTAGAGAAATTTCTGTTGAAGAAAAGTTTGACCAAAAATATCCTTATAAATGCACTACTATAATATTGAAAAATGCCTCAAATGATTTTTCTAATAAAACCTAAATATTCTAATAGCTTGATATAAGTGTGGAATACTGTTTAGGATAGGTTTGGGCCTATCATCACTTGTTATTGCATCATTTCTAGTAAGTTGCACAAAATATACTTGTACAAAATGTATACTTGGTACAACTTCTTCTACAAACTCCCAAACACATATAATATTGCGTATTCTTTGTTGGCGGATCTTGTCCAAATTCTTTGATCACCTAAAACTCTATATGTACATGTTAGTGACACAAATGGAAAATATTTTCATCATCACAATAAGAGTCTGGCATATACAAAAAAGGCAACAATCTCCCCCTTTTTGAAGCTAACAGATATTTCCATAAGATAATTTGAAAATAGAAAATTTAGAGCATCATACCTTTAAATTGTTGTAGATAGATAATTTTATCTCCATAGATTTTTCTCCCTATTTTTAAATTCAAAAAGAGGTTATACTTACCAATGATTCCCCTCAAGGAGACACTCGCCCTGAACAAGATACTTATTTTGGAGAGGGAATATACCCAACAAAAAGTAAATTGAAATGAGAAATCTATATGAGTACACCAATTGGAAATGGATACATTTCATATTGGGGCATATAGATAAAAATCCATTTATGATCAAGGAACAAAAAAAGTTTTCTAATTACCAATGAGATGAATGTTAAGTCCTTCATGGTAAAAGATACCATTAAGCACATTATAAAAAAATATTTTAAGCCAATGGTAAGGAACGTTAAGTCCACCAGTGATACCATTGATAAGATCTATAAGAAAACCAAAACTGATGTCTCTATCATTATTAAGGAATTTTAAGATCACATATGATATAGAGAACCCTTTAAAAAGTATTAACTAACAATGATAGCAAACAAAAATTACATGCTTTGATTCCCCTTTATGAAATACTCATCGATATTGAGCTCAAACAAGGAAACTAACCAATAAGATAAGGATATCCATTTAAGAACTGAAATTTCCCTTAACACATACTTGTAGATATTGAGCTCAAACTAGGAATTTGACAAATATGATAAGAATATCCATTTAAGAACAAAAATTTTATTTGAAACATGTAAAAGAAGTTATTTTAGGCCTAGAAAACAAATAAAACATGAAGAAAATTGAATTCGAAACCAATTGTAAGAGAGACAAACAAAATTAAGTTACAATATGGTGTTCGGTCAAACTGTACTTTTCCCAAACTGTCACTCAGTCAAACTATACTTCGATCAAAATATAGTCTGTTGGGAAAAAACTTCTAGCAAAAAACTTTACCTATGTCAAAGGAGAAAAAAATGCAAAAGTAAAACTTGTCAAAACTCAATCTATAAATGTGAACAAGATAGAAAGGATATCAATTTAAGCTCATGATCTTTTAAACAATATTTAAATGGAGGTCTAGCAGAAATAGATCCTTGCTTTTTCTTTCTTTTAATGTTTCTTGGAATATAATCGAGTCCATGAGTACCAATATGAGAATGCAACATGCTATTCAACATATTTCTACTAGTTGAAACATTATCTAAAGACTTCTTGAGATATTCATTTTCCTTAGTAAGAAATAGAGATTCTTTAGTAGTAGAAACTTAACATTTTCTAGTACTAGCAATGTTCTCTTCAAGTATATTTGTTTTATCATTTAACTCATCAATGACTTCAAGAAGAAGATCATAATGAAAATGTGAGCAACAAATAAGTTTCTTATCAATATTACTCAATTTATCTAAAAGAGTAGAAACTTGAGTTTGCAAAAAAGTATATTGAGAATAAAGATCATCTATCTTTTTTTCACTAACATGTTGATCATTTATCTCATTAAGTTCTATATTCAAGTAATCAACAATATTCTTTATTTTTTTTTATTTTTCTTATACTTTTCAACTTTATCTAATGTAAATTCAATAAGATCAATAAGTTCACCTTTAAAAAAAGTTGAGAGATATACAATTGCAGGAAAATATGGCAAAAAAATAGGCAACGAAAACAAAAATCTTACTACCATATTCTCCATAAACCAGTGGATCACATCAGCAACTATATAATGGAAAGGATGGTATCAAGGATATACCTGGTCCTGGAGCAAATCCAGAAATATCTCCTCATCATTGTAGATGGGCAACTGTCTTCTAGTTGCATTGGGACTTGTCTGTTGCACCTCCTAGTCCCCACCATGGACAACAAACTCAAACGGTGCATGCAGCAATTCCTCCATAGACTGTAGGTTGATGTTGTTCTCCTAGCGATGGAAAAAGGCCACCTTGTCTCTATGGAAGTCCACACTGATCACCTAGAACTCTTGTCGTTCTACTAGAACGGACAGGAAGGAGTTGTCCTCTTTTGTTGGCATACTAGTTACCAACTTGCTTTCACACAATTCTCATTTGTTCTCTCCCATGCTATCCCTCCTAGTTGGATAGGACATTCTTGGGCTCTCGCGGTTACCACAACCAGAGAGGATAACTATTGTCCGAGCAACTAATTCTCAATTGTGTTTGTTGGGAAGCCCCTATTAACCCTTTATCTATAGGAGGGGTTAGGGTCTGGGTTCCTAGTCTGTGCAGGAGTAGAAATGTTTGGGATTTCCAATTGAATTTTGCAGTATGTGATAGGTGAACCGGATGACAGGGAAAGTGAGCCAATCGGTTCACAGAGTGAACTGGTCATTTCATATTTTTCCCCCATCACAATTGAATTCGCAATTAGTTTCCAACTAATGTCCAACATTAGTTCCTTGTACCAATCAAATTGAACAAGTCAAACCATCAACTATTCTCATGAATTAGGAAAATCACCAAAAGCTTCGGTTGGTGTGACCAAGCCAGTCGGTTCACCAAGTGAACTGATCATCTCACCAACCAGAGCCAATCAATTCACCCAGTGAGTCGATCTTATGGTGTCCTGACTCATGTAGAAATCAACCAATTCAATTTCCAATCATCTTGACACTCTATCCAGTTGGTTCAACATTTGAACTTGATGGTTCTCAGTCAAGTCAGTTAATTGATTGTTGAATTGAATACCAAAACATCTTTAGTAATTAATTTAAACATCTTTCATGGATAGAATCCTATTATAGGTGAATTCCTATGTGTGTGACCCTATAAGTCCCATATTACGTTGGTAGTGAATGTCCATAACCAGTTATGACATCACAAGCAAAGAGTGGTTCCTAGTCACACATCATTTCTACCCAAGTAAATGGAAAGTTGGAGAACAACTTCAACCTATAATTTGTGTATGTTGTTACGATGTTTGTATAGTTCATTTGTCACTGATATCTAGATTGAACTCGAGGCACGAAGTAGTCATCCTCTTCAAAATTTAATCTTGTTCCTTGAACCAGAGCAGCTTTGTGAGATATATGTAAGCTCAATATCACATATTAACTCACATGTGCATGGCCATGAATTTGTCAGTATTTCTTATCAAGAGGCCTAGGATATCATACTCCCATAGGAGGGATGAATCCCATCTACATCACTCACAGTCAGTCCCATATGTCATAGTCACCCAATCATCACTGTTATGGAAACCCTTATTCATGATTATGTTTGATGATGTCAAAGCATACTGAATGACATGTAATGAGTGTAGTGACTTTAGGTCTAAGTAACCACAATCACCACCAATACTATAAGAGATGATTCTGGCTACGAATGTATAGTCTCCTCATATCACTCTTATGATGGGTCTGTCTGATACACTATTCTCTAACTTGTATATATGTGCTTGGTTCGATATCACATATCAAGACTAATGGTATTATGTCATCAACCAACACACACTCTTGTCTTATGTGTTATTTCTATCTATCTTCCTTCCACAATAGCATCCGATCAGGGACATAATGAGAATGTATATACTCTATAACATATGTATGATCTCATTGTTCAAGTCACGTACATGAAGACATACATCATTGAGTAATGTCATTCTCTAGACATTTATAATGTTATTTAATTATCTCATAATTGAATAAACATAATCAAATCATTTACAAATTATGCCATTACAATCATCATATGATTGGCTCTCAGGGAATACATACTAGCAGACTCCCACTTGCACTTAGGGCCAATCACCTACAAATCTTATTCCAAGTGATCTAACATGAGCATCATGATTCTACTGTGAAAATCCCTTTGTCATGGGATCAACAACATTGTTCTCAGTTGGTACTCTATAAATCTTCACGTGTCCTCATTGTCCCTTCTCTTGTATGAGATGGAACGACCTTTGTATATGCTTTGAGCGTTGATGTGATCTGGGTTACTTAGCTAGTGCAATAGCTCCATTGCTGTCACAATATATCTCAATTGCGTCGTTGATGCTTGGAACAACCCCAAGTTCAGGGATGAACTTCATGATCCATACAACCTCCTTTGTTGCATCTGATGCAGTAATATACTCGGTCTCTGTTGTAGAATTGACAACTTTTTCTTTTTTGAAACTCTTCGAGCTCATAGCTTTGTTGTTTAGGGAAAACACAAATCCTGATTGTGATGTATACTCTTCTTTGTCAGTTTGGAAGCTTGCATTAGTGTAACCCTTTGCCACCAACTATTCCTCTCCTCCATATACCAAGAACTGATCCTTAGTCCTTCTCAAGTGCTTGAGGGTTTTCTTCATAGTCGTCTGATGAGCATCACTAGGATCTAACTGATATCTTCTTGTCATGCTTAGAGCATACGAGACATCGGGACAGTTGCACAACATTGCTTACTTTATTGATACAATTGTTGATGTAGATGGAATCAAACTCATGTGTTCCCTTTCTTCATAGGAACCCACGACATAGAGCTTTAGAGATGGTAACACCATGGGTAGGTTTCCTCTCTTTGATTTCTCCACGCTGAACCGCTTCAACACTTTGTCAATGTATGTGCTCTGACTGTATCCAAGAAGCCTTCTAGATCTTTCTCTATAGTCTTAATCCCCAAGATGTAAGATGCTACTCCCAAGTCTTTCATAGAAAATGTATTTCCCAACCATGTCTTTACCTTTTGTAAAGGGGGATATCATTCCCCATCAACAATATGTCATCTGCATACAATATAATGAATGCCACTATGCTCCCACTAAACTTCTTGTACACATAAGATTCAACTTCATTTTGAATAAAGCCAAATTCTTTGATTGTCTCATCAAAATGAAGATTCTAGCTCTGAGATGCTTGCTTCAATCCATAGATTGACCTTTGTAGCTTACAAACTTTATTTGCATCCTTTGAATTTTTAAAACCCTCAGGTTGTGTCATATACACATCCTCTTGAAGATTTCCATTAAGGAATGCAGTTTTACCATCCATCAGCCAAATCTCATAGACCTGATAAGATGTAATACCAAACACGATCCTGATGGGCTTAACCATGGCCACTAGAGAAAAGGTTTCATCATAATCAACACCTTGAACTTGTCTGGAACCCTTTGCAACCAATCATCCCTTATAGATTTGTACTTTACCATGCATGTTGGTCTTCTACTTTAAGACCCACTTGCACCTTATTGGTTTTACCCCTTTAGGTGGATCCACCAAGGTCCACACCTTGTTGGTATACATGGATTCCATCTTAGATCTCATGGCCTCAAGCCCTTTCTCAGACTCTAGTCCCTCAGTAGCTTCTAGATAGGTTGTTGGCTCATCATCTATGACTAACTCACTACCTTCCTAAGTCACAAGATATGCAAATCTCTTAGGTTCAAAGGTGTGTCCTATTAGATATATGAGGTACCTGTGTTACTTGAGGAATTTGAAATTCCACAACACTATGTGATTCTCTTTGTTCCTCTTGTACATCTATCAGTTCAATGTTTTATTGTTGGTCTCAAACCTCTTTGAGTTCCACTTTCCTCCCACTGATTCCTTTGGAAATAAAATCCATCTCTAGGAATGCAACATCTCTGAAAAAAAAAACACTTTGTTGTTAGATAGGGAATAAAATTAATATCCTTTAGTCTCTTTAGGATATCCAACAAAATAACATTTATTGGATTTAGGGCCAAGATTTTCATAAAATATATTCCTCACCTAAGCTTCGCATCCCCAAATCTTCATAAAAGACACCTTGGGACGCAGTCCACATCTCATATGGAGTCTTTTGAATCAATTTAGATGGTACTCGATTTTGTGTAAATGTGACGATTTGAAGAGCATAACCCCAGAAGGTACTCATAAGCTCAGCTAAACTCATCATTGAGCACACATTATCTAGCAATGTGTGAGTCCTTTCTAATACACCATTATGCTGAGGTGTTCTAGGTGGAGTCCATTGAGATACAATCCCATGGGCTCGTAGAAGGTCCTCAAACTCTCAGCTTAAGTACACTCCACCTTGATCAGAATGAAGTGTAATAATACTTTTGCTAAGTTAGTATTGTACTTCATTCATAAACTCCTTGAACATGTCAAGAGTTTTTGACTTATGTTTAATCAAGTAAACATAACCATACCAACTGAAAACATTAGTGTAGGTAATGAAGTACTGATATCGTCCTCTAGTGGTTTTTCTAAAAGGCCCACATACATAAATATGTATGAGTCCTAATATATCACTAGCCCTCTCATTGTTACCAGTGAAAGGGGTCTTATTCATTTTGACCAAGAAACAAGATTCACATGTCTCTATTGATCTAAAATTAAAAGAGTCTAGATAACCATATTTATGGAGTCTAGATATGTGATTCTCATTTATGTTCCCTAGACGACAATGCCAAAGGTATGTTTTATTTGAGTTGTTGAGTTTTAGTATTTTGGTATTTATGTTATAAATATATGTCTTTAGATCCCAAAAATAAAGACCATAATAGATCGGGGCACTGCCACAAAAGATCCCATCTGTAGAAATAAACCATCTACCGTTCTTAATATGAAATTCATATGCATCCTTGTCCATCCAAGATATAGAAATGATGTTTCTATTTATGGTAGGTACATAATAGCAGTTCACTAACTCTATTACAAGCCCCGTGGGTAGAGATAAACTATGGGTTCCAACTATAATGCACACAACGCTTGCACCATTTGCAACTCGGAGTTCAACCTCACCCTTTTCTAAAGGTCTGCTTCTTTTTAGAACCTGCATGTTCGAGCATATGTGAGATCCACATACGGTATCAAGCACCCGTGATGAAGGATTAGATAAGTTTATCTCAATAATTTATATACCTAAAGTGGAAATTTGTATCCCCATCTTCTTCTTCTTCTTGAATTCCTTAAAGTACAAAGGATAAGTTCCTCTTTTACTTTTCTTTCTCCTTATCTTGAGTGTTGAAGATCTAGATTTGGGTGTGGCCTCAAAACTCTTCATGGCCTTTCTATCATCCTTGGACTCAACTCTGCTTGTCACCATCACAGATTTTTCCTTCTACATTCTTGCTTCTGCATGTATGAACATACCAAGCAAATCTAACATCGGTCTGGCCATATTATTCACAAGATAACATGCAATAAAGTGGCTATATGATTTTGGAAATTATTTCATAATCATATCCAGGACCAACTCTTGGCTCAAAGAGCATCCTAATTGTTCAAGATGATACACATGTCCAATAATATTGAGCACATGTTCTTCTACTGAGTTTCCTTCTGTCATCTTACAACGCCATTATGACATTGTTCCTTTCTTGCTTTGTGAGATCATGGTCCACTTTTCTAAGATGTGTTACCATCTCAAGAATTACCATATGCTCACATTGCTCATGCAACTCATAGTTCATCTAGCTTAGCATAAGGTACTTTATGTCCAAAGCATTGTTGGCATGCTTCACGTAAGCATCCACTTTTGCACTAGGCACATCAGGAGAAGGTATTTCTAGCATTGGTTTATCAAGGACATAGAGCTTTCATTCTTCATTGAGAACCCTTCTCAAATCCAAAACTAGTCGTGGAAATTTGTTCTGTCAAGTTTCTCTCTCCTAAGGACTGATCGCAATATTGATTTGTTCGTCATTTGATTCCACAAGAGAAAATTTGCATTTTGTCAAAAACCCATTTTGATTTGATTTGATTTGAAAATTTTGAGGATAGTAAATTAGGTCTTTATTAATTATTGCTCCCAGTATTTTATTCAAATTGATAGTCCTCAATATCAATTTGGAGGATTGCAGTGTACAACCTTCTAGTGAGCCAAGATCCAAAATAATTCAACTATTACCCAGTCAACTCCAATATCCATAGTCAATTATCAAGGTAGGAAAATTTTTCCAATAAAATCATATGTAAATCTTGGATAGATGATATGGGAAACTCCTTGCCATAGTCATTTGTATGCTTCTGGTACTTAATATCATTAAGAACACAAAGTTAAGCCTGACCCAAAATCCAACACAATAGATATGCACCCTGCTTTGGCATAACCTACATATCTACCATCACACTTCCATGAGATGGACGACACACCATGCTTTGGCATAACATACGCTGAGTCGATCAATATTTTCATGTGTTCTACTAATGGAAAGCATCTTATATGTAATATTTTATTGAGGGAGTTTGTATTTATAAATACATATACTTTATCCTATCACCACATATATAGTATGTATCATGTTCATGTTATATCCCGTAATGAAAAGATGCAGTAAAAAAGCAACAATTATGGCCATCCTAATGTAATTCCTTGGAGCCACAAGGAATTACCACCACATCATAGGGTCCACATCACATGTAGAAACCCATTGTTGATGAATATTTGTGCATGAAAATCTAGGTTTATCAGTTCAACCCTTGAACTGATCAGCTCGCCGCCTGACTAGTCAGTTGGTCATCTCACCAATCGTCTGGACTTTGGTCAACCATCTTGTGGATCCTCCAGTTGAACGTTTTTCCTCCATCTTTTTGGTCTCATCATCTTCATCGCCATAACAAGAAACTAAACTATCCTACTATTACATGATTATAGAGACCTCGAGTTACATTTGAGGGGAGCAAAGGTAGCAGAGAATAATACTTTTAAAATTGGAAGATAAGGTTGAGGCTCGGTATGCAAATAAAGATATAACATGAATAACCAACCACACATCCATGCACAGATAATAGGGTTTATTGGCCATAACCACACTACACATCAACAGTGAAAACTCGCTTTTAGGGTGACGCATGTAAATTTCATATATATATATACAATATTAGTTTGGGATTATGCGTGGAATATGATTGGATATATTTATTTGCATTGTATGTAATAAGTTAATGATATATATATATGTATATATATGTATATATATGTGTATATATATCTATATATATATATATATATATTATTTTGGGATTATGCATGGAATATGATTGGATATATTTATTTGCATTGTATGTAATTAGTAAATGATAAAACCAAAATCCAATCATATCCATTATCCCACAATATAGTAGAGTGATGTTGGCTCTGATACCACTGTAGGGAAATATAGAAACTGAATAGGTAGGAGAAACAAAACTTTTACTACCATATTCCCCATAAACTAATAGATTGTGTCAACAACTATATAATACTTGGTCTGAGAGCAAGTCCAGTGACAACTCCTCATCATTTTAGATGCAAATTTGTCTTCTAGTTGCACTAGGACTCATCTATTGCACCTCCTTGTCTCCACAACAGATAGCAAACTCAAATGATGCCTGCAACAACTCCTCCATGGACTGTAGGTTGACGTTGTTCTCCTAGCGATGGGAAAAGGCCACCTCACCTCTATGGAAGTCCACACAGACCACCTAAAACTCTATGGAAGTCCACACGGACCACCTAGAACCATACATAGAAACAACCACATCATCATATCATGTTCACCGTCTTCTTCTTGTTCATCATTAATTGTCTTCATGTTCAGCAATGAGACATCCAACAATATGATTACAATTCTTTTTCTTCTTTAATTTTGGGCTTTCATCCTTCCAATATCCGATCTCTTTACATATGCAAAATCTACTAGAAAAAGGTCTAACATTTTGTTTAGAACATACATTTATGATGTATTTATTCTTCAATACTAGGTGAGTCATTAGAACAAGTTGATCTTTTAGCTCTGCTTTGAACGACACTCCTATTTTCTCTACCCGACCTCCGCTTCGGGTTATGGGAGAGGGGGGGAGAAATCTTTCTCTCTTAATCCCATTAGTGTAGTTTACAAGAAATTGTCACTACAGTCTATTTCTTCCTCTCTTAAGATCACATTTAGATCCATATTGTGGTCATATCTTAATCTCAAGATGAAACAAATAATAAAATTACACAACCATATGATAATCAAATCTAATGATCCTACACTTGCATTCAGATGAATATTTCAATGACCCCTTTTCACTATTATCTTCGTTGGAGGCAGACCTAGGAGGCAAGCATCATTAATCAATTTTCTAAGATCTAAATTTTACAACTAAACAAAAATATTTGATAATTTAATTTATAAACTTTTTCATAATAGGATAAGAAATAATACTCCTCAAATGAGTTACTGTAAAGAGTGGGACCCAAGAGGGAATCCACTTTGTACTTAGAATAAGCCTATCTAATCCAAACACCCTATGAAAGTATGCCGAA
The DNA here is from genome assembly GCA_963693085.1 of Alisma plantago-aquatica. Taxonomy (NCBI): domain Eukaryota; kingdom Viridiplantae; phylum Streptophyta; class Magnoliopsida; order Alismatales; family Alismataceae; genus Alisma; species Alisma plantago-aquatica. The sequence continues at coordinate 20,078,342 of OY856413.1, forward strand.
ATAGGTGTACTTTTTCATTTGTCAATTGATGGTATACAAGAATAACCACAGTGTAGCACTGGAATAATCTTTCATGACTATAACAAATTTTACCAAAGTACATAATCATCTCATATAAATGATACACTGTAAGGTTCCAAGTAGAGGGAAGTCCATCTATTTCGACTCCATCTCCCAAGAGCTCCATCTAGCAGGTCCATGTCAACATGTCCAGTCTTTATAGTCCTACGCCTGGGGTTGGAAGCATACCCCAACAAAAGGAGGAAAGTAGATGATATCAGTATAAAGGTAGGTATATGCGTATTTAATATGGGTTGAGCAATATAAGGAATAAAGGATGTCAAATGAAACAAGGCTTCCCAAAGAAGAGGTAAGTATCACCCAAGCGGGTATCAAGAGGAAATATGAATTTTTAAAAGTGATATACAAAAGAACACTTGTCGTTAATAAAATACAAAAGTTTTGCCACAAAACCACATATAAATCTTGGGAACAAAACCCAAAAGCCAATGTAAATACACTAATTTAGGGCTACTCAATCATAAAACATGCATAATGTAGTGGCAAGTATAAAGTTGTCTGTTATAGAAAAAATATGATTGTCATCACAAAAATGGATAATAAAATCATCCACCACAAAAGTGGGTAAATTAGTGTTCTATTAAGAAGAAAAGTACAATTCAAAGTCTAAAACAATATTCACTAAAGTAGGATGATCATGAAATGTGAATCAAATAGAATATCTCATGTGGAATAAATTTTCAAAAGAGAGAGACTGTGTAGGCTATAAGAGAGAGAAAATTTGGGTTAAGTGCTCAATATAGAAAAATAGAGAATGAAATCATATATTAAATGAGGATAAAGTTAGGTTAATTGCTCAATGTAGATTTAACGGGATGCATCATACCTCACATGAAGTCTACAAATGTTCAAGGTCAAAACCCTAACTCCATCTAAATCCACAAGCAACCTATTAAAGGAACATATGAGATTAGGGTTAGACTTACATTAATTAGGTTACCAAAGCATGTTTTCTTATAGGTTATATTTTTATGAGTTTACACCATATTTTACTTTATTTTTCTAACTTATCTATAATTAGTTATTAATTTTTGAAATTATAACTAATTAATAAACTCTTAAAAATCACATTTTTATTATATTTGATTTTGGTGGTCAAACTAATACTATTGGATAGATTAACATATTCTAATTCCAAAACATATTTGATTTTACTTTTATGATCTATATATGATTTAATATTAATTTTGGAAACGCAAACCAATCACAAAATCTGATAAATCCACATGTATTGAGTTATCCATTTTGAAAAACCAAGATGAGATGGCAGAATTAGGGTTCGACATTTAGACGAACCCACAACTGGGTGGGCACAAGGTTACCACAGAGAAGAAAAACAAAACAAATGATTAAAAGATGATATTGCCCCTAGGAATGAGAAACAAAACACAACTTGAACTGAGGGCTAAATAGTAAAATCAAAACAACTATTCTCATCTTATTGATACACCTCATTGGACTCTACTATGTCCATGGTGCATAACAGAGAAAGTGGGGAGATAAACAACCTACAACACGTAAACCAACCACTCTTGGGGATGATGGCTTTGTTTTGCACAACATCTACCAATCACAAAGACTGGTGACGATGGGAGGCCATGAACTGACCTCCGCAACAAAAACCGATGTCAATTTCAAACGGACAACCAAGGGTTACCTGAACACTTATAGAGAGAAAACAAGGTCCGATCGTCACCGTGGTAAACTCAAGGAAATGGAGATTATCAACACTGATCATGCTAGGGCCTTGCCTTTAAGACCTCGACTACCCCTTTACCAAGATTAAAGCACCATCAGGAAACCAAACCTATCTCATGTGAAGCTTGGTAGAAAAATTGCAACTAGGGAGACCTCTCATGAAAGAAACATGTGAGATCAGTACAAGTCAAAGGTCATACGAGTGTTAAGTACTGGAGGACAGTTACATGCAAGCCTAGTCGCCCCATGGAGAGAGAAGCATGATGCTCCTGGAATTGACCGGTGATGGAGAGAGGGATGCGCACCACTGCTACAGGAACGTTAGGAAGAAATTAGGGGAAACAACTTCATGACCAGACACGGAAAAACCAGTGGTGGAAAATAGTTGTAGACATGCGTTGAGCAATTTGGAAGAGTTTGTAGAGCTCTGATAGCCTAGAGCAGAGAGAAGCTGGGGAAGGAAAGAAGAATAGAGGAGTAATAGGGGACTGACGACATCACTCATGCCCAGAGGAACCAGGCTATAAAAACCGTAGGAAATTCAACATGGAGAGATGAGGAAAACCCAAAGGCACGTGGGAGACAAGACATCACGAGAAAGTATAGAAGAGAGAGAGAGATTGGTGAAGAAAATTCAGGGGAAAGGGGAATTGGTTTCCCATTCACGATGATAGAAAGAACGAGGAAAAAGAAAACATTGTTGACTTGAGAGTTACACATTGTCTATATTTTGATAATTACTTAACCATTCCATTCATATGCATCTAATATGTCTAATTGAGATTGATTTTAGCCATTTGGTACATGAAAAGGATCAATTCAATCAAGCCCTAGCTTGATCCAGTTCAAGTCAAAAGCAATGCAAATGCACTTTTCTCAAAAACACCCTAAAACCCTAAGGATGATTTTTATAATCATTTGTATTGATGTAATGACTTGTATATAAGATGAGAAAAAATCAAGAGCCTTAAATTTGAACATTTAGTCACTTTAATGACATTTTCCAAAATTCATTATTGGGAGTTTTTCGGTCAAGTTTTACTGGTGACAAACGCGGTCGATCCCCTTCATGGATTTTGAAAAGAAAATGTTTGGTCGAGTTTGACCTACACAAAACACGACCAATCCCTACACTAAGAAAAACTAATTTTAGTGTTCAGTCGAGTTTCATCCCGGATAAACTCGGTTGATGCTTTAAATTAGCTTTTTTGCATAGTGCTATTAGTTGAGTTAACTTTATTAAAACTCGACTGAATGCACTGTATGGAAAGTGCATAAAAAGTGGTTCTAACCATTAGAGTGTTGCAAAACTCAAAATTATATCCATTATAACACCCCAAACAATGAGAAAATGTTCCTTAGTTCTCCTACCCTGTAGTGGACATCCCCATCTATAAATATGACCTCTTGGATTTCATTCCATGGTTGCTCCTTCATGTTATTCAAGGTCCTAGCTATAGTTTAGTGCATCCAATCAACTTGAGCCCATTTATCTCTCTTGTCTACAAATCAAAATGTCTTTATGAGTAATATAGGATCCGTGTGATAGAGCTACATCATTATATACTTGTAAAGCTCTCAAAACTTCCCTTTCCCTAACCCTTTTCTTCAAAATCAAGTTGGTGAAAGCTTCTCCCAGTGAAGGTGAAGGTGCAATCTTCTTCAAGTTGTAGAAGAAGGTGAAAAAGCTTCTCCAAGGTGAAGGAGAAGGTCAAGGTTGAAGATCTAGGAGTATAAGTGGGTAAATCGTTCAAGGAAAAAGTCTCGTTGCAAGGAGGGGATCTCCTTGGCTTAGGTTTTCAACTGCTTGCAAGAATGGGTAAGACCTTGTAGAGGTAGAAGACTCTAGATACTCTTAATAGGTAAGACCTTGGATGGTTATTGGCTCTCTTGTACTCAAAGGGAAGGTTGGGTATCCTTGACCCAGAAAAGAAAGGTCATATGTGCAACAATAGGAAGCAACAACCACTATGCTTCACAGCCAGCAACCACAAGGGACAAAGAAGTGATAGCAACATGCGGTATGCATAAGCAGTAAAGACATTGCCTGTGTTATCTCGACAGCCAGCTGTCTCCCCGCTCAACAACTATGTCTTATAATAAAATATAAGTATACATTTGTTGCAAAATCCTAGGGCTTGACCTCTCTAGGTAGTGGACTGACTTTCTCCTAGTTGGAGATTGGAACCACTCTAAAAAGCTTGTGTTCTTGTGTTTGTTCTATCTCTCTCATCCTTGCTATGTATGTTTACTTGCACTAGAAATTCTATATTTGCAATCCCATACATGGTTGTAACTTGAAGGTCTGGAAAATTTTGTGCAAGTGTTTTAGATCTATTAACCCAACCCTCTAGAGCTCATTTGATACAACAAGTGGTATGAAAGACACATTCTTCTCTAACAATATCACCTAAGAGACTAGAAGATGGACGACAACCTACTAGGGTCCCTCAACCTAGAGGGAGGCTTCTCTATCAGAATCCTGGTCTTTGATGACACCAATTTACTTTATTGGAAACAAAGGATGCAATTCTACCTTCAATGAATGAACTACGACATGTGGAAGGTGGTGTTTCTTCCATACAAGTAGTTGAAGGGTAAGATATCCACTTGGGATGAATGTACAGTCAATAAGGCACAATTGAATTCAAAGGCAATAAGCAGAATCTATGCATTCCTCACCCCTCTAAGTTTTATCACATCTCCTCTTGGGATACAACCCATGAGATTTGGGACAAGTTGTGCATCACCTATGAAGGCACAATGCAAGTCAAGGAGTCCAAGATCTACATGTTGGTATGTATGCCCAGAGGGCCAATCATGTGATGATTGGATTGGCATATGTTCTTATTGATTTGATATATATCAAAGGAAAGCTTCCAATTTATTCTAGCTCAATCAATTATGAGATATATGATGGAGAAGAATGAATGTCTAAAGAATGACAATACTCAATTACGTATGTCTTCAGGTTGAGGAACTGAACAATGAGATCATACAGATGCTAATAGTATGTACATTCTTGTTATGTCCCTAGTCAGATGTCATTGTGGAAGGTTGATAGACAACAATGACACATCAAGACTCGAGTGTGTGTTGGTTGATGATAGTGTCTCATTAGTCATGATATATGATATCAAACCAACCCCATAGATACATGTTGGAGAATAGTGTATCAGAGAGACCCACCTTGAGAGTGACACATGGAACCATGACATGGTAGTTAGAATCATCTCTCATATTGATGGTGGTGATTGTGGTTCTTAGACCTGAAATCACTACACTCATCAAATGTGGTTGGGTACACTTTGACATCATCAAACATACTCCTGAAACATGGGTTGTTATAACGATGATGATTGGGTGGCTTTGATGCTTGAGACAGACTATGAGTGATAGATATGGGATTTGTCCCTCCTAAGTGAGTATGATGCCCAAGCCACTTGATAAGAGAGATTAAGAAAGGCATGCGTATGCACATGTGAAACAATATATGATATTGATGTCACACATATTTCAGACAGTCTGCTCTAGTTCAAGAAACATGAATGAACGTTGAAAGGATGAAAACTCCATGCCTTGAGTTCATTCAGAATATTAGAGACAAAGAAATTATACATTCACTGGAACACCAATCATTAGAGTGTAGGATTGAAATTTGTTCTCCAAATTTCCTTTTCACTTGAGTAGCACTGATGTGCGACTAGGTACCACTCTTTGCTTGTGATGTCATAAGCTAGTTATGGACATTCACTTCCAACGTGAAATGGGACCTATGGAGTCACACACAAAGGATTAACCTGGAAGAGGATTTTATCCATGAATGACGTTTGGATTGATTACTAAAGTGTTTAGGTACTCAATCAAATCAGTTAATAGACTTGACTCAGAATCATCAAATTCAAGTGTTGAACCAACTGACTAGAGTGTCAGATTGATTGGGAACTGAATTGACTGTGTTCTGCACAATCTGTACCACCAATTGACTGGTTCACTAGGTGAACCAATCAGCTCATGGTCAGTGAGATGACCGGTTCACTCTAGTGAACCGATCGGGTCAACTGGACCAAACGAGCAGTGTAGAATTGTCCCAATTTGTGAGAAAAGATTTTCATTTCACTTGTTCAATTGGACTGGAACAAGAATTAATATTTGCAATAATTAGAAATGAATAAGGAAAGTCAATTGTAGGCAGGTCTTGGAAGTGAAATGACCATCTCAGTGGGTGAATTGATCGGCTCACACTTCCAACTGACCGGTTCACTGGTGAATTGATCGGCTCACACTCCCAAATGACTGATTCAGTTATGAAATGACTAGTTCACCTGTCGCAGTGCAAATTGTTCATGGAAAAAATTGGATCCTTTGACTCCCACATAGATTGGGAACCCTGACCCTACCCTCTACTATAAATAGAGGGGTACAACGGGCTTCTCTAGAGAAATAACTCAGAATATCAATTGCTCTACAAAGTTGTTGTCCTCTCTAGTTGTGGTAACTGAGAGAGCCCAAGTAAGTTCTACCAGTCCAGGGAGGAACAATGAGGGAAAGACAACTACAAAAAAGCAACTGGTGGTGGGAGAGTGTTTCAGTGACTAGTACGCCAACAAAAGGAAACAACTCCTTCTAGTCTGTTCTTCAGGACGACTAGAGTTCCTAGTAGTCTGTGTAGACTATATATAGAGGTGGGAGACTTCTGCCGCTTAGGAGGATGATAGTCAACCGTAGTTTGGGTCAAGACCAGGAGCAACACAAACACGTCAAAGATAGGTGGTTGAAGACCACACTAGCTGTGAGGTTTTGTCACTGAGTAAGCCTCATGACCTGGTATATCTTTCTAAAACCACCCTTCCCATTACATAGATATTGATGCGATCTGCTGGTTATGGGTTTATGGTCAAGTAAATTTTTTTGTTTCCACTGTCTATTTCGACCACGTGAAACCCAACAGTGGTATCAGAGCCACATCAACACTCTATGTTTTGGGATACTCAACATGATCAGATTTTGGTTTTTCCATCTGTTATTTATTGCATACGATGCAAATATTTAAATGACTAATGTGAATATCTAATTAATATCACATGATCCCAAACTAATATATACATATATGATATGGTATATATGCAATCGATACACGTCACCCTAAAATAGTTTTGATGGTGGATGTGTAGCATGGTTATGGCCTATAAACCCTATGTGCATGTGTGTGGTTGGTTATGGTTGTTTGCATCTCAGTCTGCGCATCGAGCCCTCTTCTTCTATTCTAAATGTAACTCAAGATAACTTGAGATTCTTTTCTACATTTACTCCCCTCGAATGTAACTCGAGATTTCACAAAGATTATGTAAAATAGGATTAGATTTATTTCTTTTTATGACAAAGACTGAATATGAATGCTTGATGGACCGAGATGACCGACTGAGCAGCAGTTGGTGGACCAACGAGAAGCCCAGATGACTAGACGAGCCAACCATCTGGAGGAGCCAGATGAACAGCTGGAGGAGACCAACCGACCAGCCAAGAGGAAAGTTCATCGGTTCAAAGGTTGAACCAGTCAACCCAGATTGGCAAGCACAGATCTTCATCAATAATAGGTTGCATATGATGTAGACCTTAGATGACCGTAGTTCCTTGGGCTTCAAGGAACTACAATAGGATGAGCGAACATCAAGGGAAAGACAATTGTAGAAAAGCACATGGTGGTGGGAGAGTGTGTCAGTGACTAGTACACTGATAGAAGGGGACAACTCCTTCTAGTCTATTCTCCAGGACAACTAGAGTTTCAGGTAGAATGTGTGGACTATCTATAGAGGCGGGAGACTTCTGCCACTCAAGAGGACGACAGTCAACCATAGTCTGGGTCAAGACTAGGAGCTACACAAACATCTTCAAAAATAGGTGGTTGAAGACCGCACTAGCTGTGATATTTTGTCACTGAGCCAGCCTCAGGACCAGGTATATCTCGCTAAAAACTATCTTTCCAATTAGATAGATATTGATGCGATCTACTGGTTATGGGTTTATGGTCAAGTAAATTTTTTTTGTTTCCGTTGCCTACTCTGACCACGTAAAGCCCAACACTACATGCTCAAGGGTCTCCTTGAAAACTTCAATATAGGCAAGAAGGAAAGAGATGGTGATGTACACAAGGCTCATCATCCATCGACAATGGACTTTCTCAATTGGGCCACACCATGGACAAGGGTACCATGAACTCCAAGATCTTAAGGTCTCTCCCAAAGAGATGGGAATCCAAGGTGATTTCCATTGAAGAAGTTACTACTCTTGGTGACATTACCACCAAAGAGCTCATTGGAATCTTGAAGCTCATGAGCCAAGGCTTGACAAGAAATAAGAAGATGAAAAGAAAGAAGACCATGAATCAAATAGGATCAAAGATAGTGCATTCAAAGCTCAAATGGAAGCACTCCTTCTCCAACAACAATAAGCATGCCGTTCTACTTCTCCTTCTTCAAGTGAAGATGAATCCCTTAGTGACCATGAAGACTCAAAGGGCAAGTACTTCAAGGGAAAGTCTCCTCCTCGTACACTCTGAGGTGCTATGAATGTGGAAAAAATGGCATTACTAGAATGAGTGCCCCAAGGCTAAGAAGTCCTACCACAAGAGTACCTCTAAGATAAGGTAGGACTAAACCAAGGATGGAAATTGAAAGAAGAAGGAAAAGAAGTATAAAATGAGTAAAGATGTAGCCCATGCTGCATGGCAAGAGTCCTCATCTAGTGATGCAATATCCAATGAAGGAGAATTCCATTTTGCACTCATGGCCTCAAAAAGTGAAGACATAAGTGAGGTAAGCATACATGTGTTATGATAACCTCCCATTTTGTGATGTTATCTTAGTAATTTTCCTCAGTTTTTCATACTCTTTCTCAGATAAATTAGATAGAATCCTTAACTTTCCTCCTTTACAGCAAATATATCATTAGATTAACTTTTCTCCTTTTTATCCTTACAGAAAAATACAAAAAATCACAAAAGTTCCAAACGGTCCCAAGACTGTTTGGAGACTACCTGGTCCCGAGACCGCATGGAGTCACACGGTCCTGAGACCGCATGGAGTCACACGGTCCCAAGACCGCATGAAGCTACATGGTCCCAAGACAGCATGAAGATACACGGTCCCGAGACCGCATAAAACCAAACGGTCCCGAGACCGTGCAAAGCCAAACGGCCCCGAGACCGCATGGAGTTACACGGTCCCGAGACCGCACAAAACCAAACGGTCTCGAGACCGTGCAAAGCCAAACGGTTTCCAAACTGAACGAGTCCAAACAGTCTCAGAACCCAAACGGTTTCCAAACCGCACGAGTCCAAACGGTCTCAGAATTCAAACGGTTTCCAAGACCGTTTGGGCCTAAGACTACCCAAACCGTTTGGACTTCACTTAAAGCCTATAAATAAGACCCAAAGGGTCCTCACAAGGCATCAAGTTTTCAGACGTCCAAAGGCTGCCTCTACTGCTCCAGAGCTATTCCATCCTTCACCCACCGCCCCAAGGCTACCGGTCTGAGATCCACACTCCATCCAGAAGCTGCTTTCTCTCTCATAGCCAAAGAAGGTGGGAAGAGGAAGATTCATCATCAAGCAATCTACGAAGTGTGAAGATCATCATTCTATCTCTCCAAGGGGTTGACCTTCCTCCCTCCTTCATGGAGATGACATTCTCTCTCTCTCTTCTCGCCTCCTTCTTTGTCCTTCCCATGAGCGAGTAGTCATACACTAGGGTGCGGGGAGTAGCCCCGCTACCCATGTTTTCATTTCATGCAATGTAATCCATAGTTTGCAATACAGATATACTTTCTTTTCAGTTCAACATCAATCGTTTAATGAATGCTTGTTTCTTGATCACCAACTTGTGTTATCTTTTATCTTTTAGTATGAATTGTCTACGTTTGTACTATTAGATTCAATCTCAATTGAATGTTGGTTCTTGATGCATGTATTCACCATGTATCTGTTTTGGTATCTAGGAGTGTTTTTCAAGAAGTGGAGTAAGCTCACTTCCATCGTCGTACTTTCATACTATGAAATGGAATCAGTTGATGCATGAAAGTACAACCTTGATAAGTCGAGAAACACACTTCGCGAAGGGAATGATGTAAAGTAAGTGACCAATCATTCGGGGATGGCTGGCATTGCAACATTCCCACACTTCTCGTAGTTAGTACTCTGAAAGGAAACTTAATCTACAAAGATACTAACTGTTTAGACTCTTATTGAAAGTTATGTTTTTATGTTACGTGTTCTGATCCATGCGTAGTGGTGGTGAAAGATGATCACATCCTAGTGGTTTCTTAACATTGTTTACAACCTTAAATTTACTTTCTTGCTTTTGCTTTACTTGTACTTAGTTTAAAACAACCAAACCAACTCTCTGATCTAGATACCAACTATTAAGGAGTTAAGTGAAATTCTAACGTTTTCCATCTTGTTGTTCCCAACAAGACCGTTGTCATGTGGATTCGACCCTTAACTATACTACGATAAGACTTCCACGTATCCTAGCATACGTGGGTGGAGTTCTCAATCTAGTATAAGCAAGGCTAAACCTAAAGACTCACTATGTTTAGGATTTTTAGTGGTGCACGCAATTCCACGCGAGTGGAAGCTCCATCAAAAATTGGCGTCATTGTCGGGGACAACAAAACATTTTAATTTCATCTATCATCTTGCTAATTGGTTAGGGTTTTACACTTTTCTTAAAACATTACTCCCTATCTTCTTGATTTCATCACACCTTCTGCATCATCTAAAAAGTGTGTTTCTTCCTCTACTCAGGTAGAAGATGTGTATGCAACCATCGCATAATCTTCGATTCTCCCCTGATCCAGAGTACGACTCTGAGGTAGAAAGAAGTTTCCACCACCGCATCAGACTCAACTGCTAAAGAGCCAGACAAATGGCTGAAGATCAACGCCAAGCTGCGCTAGTAATTGATAGGGTCAACGCTGCCATAGTCGCTCAGAGAGCACAACTCATTGCTGACACTCGTGCTCAGGTCCAACCGGAAATCCGAGATGAAGAACAGGCTCGCATCCGAGTTGAAAACGAAGCTGCCCAGTTAGAGCTAAGGAACAAGCAATTGCGGGACTATGACGTTCCCAAGAACTATGAAGACAATCATCCAGTCCGGCCACCAATCATTAACATACCCCATTTTGAAATCCAGACACAATGGATTCAAATCATGCAGGGCATCTCATTCTCTGGTGGTTCTCGAGATGACTGCATGGATCACTTGAAGAGATTCAAGGCACTTTGCCGACTTGTCCCATAAGCCGAAATTGCTTTTGATGCAATAATGCTACATCTTTTTCACTTCACTCTATTAGGAAGGGATTTGAGTTGGTACAACTCACTTGATAGGGAGCCAATCATCACCACCTGGGCTCCCTTGGAAGAAATATTCTTGGAAAAGTTTTTCCCTCCTTCATTAACCTATGAAATTATGGGGCAGATCAACCATTTCACCCAACTTCCTGGAGAAACACTCGCCGGAGCATGGGAAAGATTCAAGGAGCTTATAAGGAAGTTCCCTCATCATGGTATCTCCAAAAATCAATTGATAGAAACGTTCTATAGGGGGGTGAGTGATGATATCAAGCAATTTCTGGATTCCTCATCCGGAGGAAATTTTATGAGGAAGAACTACGAGGATGCTTGGAAAATCGTTATCCTTGGAGCTGAGAACCAATCTAATTGGGGACGATCATCTGGTAAGGGAGTCCTCAATGTTTATAAGGCTGAGGAATCAATGGAATCAATAGCTCATAAACAGCAGGCGCTTGAAACTTCATTTGGAGAATACGATAAGAATAAAAACCCCCAAATCCAACAAGTTAAAGCTGCTATAGGGACTTGTGAATCCTGTCACACATCTGATCACCCTACACTATCATGTAGCTTACTTTATAATGTGATGATGGATATGCAACTACCACAACAACAGTACGAACCAATCATCGAACACCCTAAAGATCAGATGCTCGAACAAGTCAATTTCATTCATTCCATACCAAGACAAGCTTACTATAATCCAAGTCAACCAAGAAACCACCATGGGTTTCAATATGGGAATCTTGTGGGGACTGCTAACCCGCAACATCAAACGCAAGGAGGATCCCCCAATAGATTGCCACCTGGATTTCAAAGTAACTATAACTAAAATCAAGGGAATTTTAGAAATAATTTCCCAAGATCCAACTACCCAAGAAATCCCTCCGCCTACCATCAATATACCCATCCTTCTCTGCACCCATAATTACCTCCTCAGCTGCAGCAATCGCAGCAGCCTCAGTTAACACCACCTCCGCAACAACCACATCAAGGACAACAACAACTCACTCAATTTCAACACAAAAATGTCCCTTCCCAGCCAACAGATGAGATGACTATGATTAGGTAGATGTTACAGTCACAACAAACCATGCTTGCCAATCAGCAAGATCAGCAGAAGGTTGTGGAGGCTCAACTTGCACAAATTGCTACCCAATTGAAACCACCAGCACGTACTTTTGCTGGTCAACCAGAGTCAAACCCTAGACACGACCAAAATAGACCAGAACAATTGAACGCCGTCACTACAAGATATGGTCGTGTCTTTCATGAAACTACAAGAATCACTCATGATGATGATGATACACCTGTCTTTACTCCAAATGCAAGCCCAAATCTAGGAATTGAGAAATCTGCAGAGACTGCAAAAGGCAAAGAAAAGGAACAAGCTCCCAAAGAGCCAGAAGTTCCGCAATATAAACCTAGGATACCATATCCAGGAAGATTGAGAGAGACTAAAATGGACACTAGATTCCAAAAATTCAAGGAGGTGATGAAGAAACTTTATATCGATATCCTGCTCCTCGATGCCCTCTCTGAGGTGCCAGCCTGGGCTAAATATCTGAAAACCTTTCTATCAAGGAAATATATTACTGAAGAGCAAGAGATGGTCAAACTGGCTCAAACCACCTCTGATATCATTCTTAATAAGATGCCAAAGAAAAAGAAGGACCCTGGTTCTTTCGGTATTCAATGCTGTATTGGAAATGCTTCGAGCAAAAAGGGATTAGCTGACTTAGGGGCTAGCATATCTATTATGCCCTACTCCATGTGTAAAGGATTGGGTTTTATGGACTTGCTACCCAAAACAATGACAATTCAGTTAGCTGATTCCACTATCACTTCACCCCTAGGAATTATTGAAGACATTCCAGTCAGAATAGGCAAGGATTCTTATGTCCCATGTGATTTTGTCATTATGGATATCAAGGAAGATCTCAGATACCCAATAATATTTGGCAGACCCTTCCTTGCCACAACTAGGGTGCTCATTGATGTCGAAGCTGGTACGATCATTCTGAGATTGGGAAAAGAAGCAATTCAGTTCCGGGTCCTCAACAGCATGAAAGGTCCCAGCATTCAAGAGGAAGTCTTTCTCTTAGATGCAATACATCAAATGTCCCAATTGGAAATATCTAAACCATCTAATGAGTTAGAAAATGTCCTAATAAATCCAGAGGTCGAATTCTCAGCCAATGAATTAGTTCAACAATGCTTGCAACACTTAGAGAAAGTTGAAGAAGCACCAACAACCACTTTTGAGGAGCTCAAATCTGTAACTATTTTAGAAACAACAAAAGCACCTAAGGTTCCCGAGATGAAAACCCTACCAACGGGACTTAAGCACGTCTTCCTGGATGAAGAAAAACTATGTCCAGTAATCATCAATTCCACTCTGACGAAAGACCAGGAAGAAAGGCTTCTTGATGAGTGAAAGAAATATAAGAAAGCCATTGGGTATAAAATAACTAACCTGAAAGGTATAAACCCAACCCTATGCATGCATTGACTGCCCATGGTAGAAGAATTCAAACCTTCAAGAGAGCACCAGAGAAAGCTGAACCTCAATCTTAAAGAGGTGGTTCGCCTTGAGGTCCTCAAACTTCTGAAACCCAGTATTATCTACCCAATTTCAGATTCCCAATGGGTCAGCCCTGTCCAAGTGGTCCCCAAAAAGGGAGGAACCACTATTGTGTTAAATGATAAAAATGAGCTAGTGCCCACAAGAACCATCACGGGGTGGAGAATGTGTATCGACTACAGGAAATTAAACAAAGTAACACGAAAAGATCACTACCCTCTACCTTTTCTTAACGAAGTCCTCGAACGCCTAGCCCATCAAAAGTAATTCTTCTATCTCAATGGTTATTTCGGGTTCTATCAAATTCCTATACACCCAGAAGACCAAGAAAAAGCAACTTTTACTTGTCCCTTTGGGACCTATGCTTTCAGAAGAATGCCATTCACACTGTGCAACGCACCTGCTACTTTCCAAAGATGCATGTCTGCTATTTTTGCAGGGTTAACGGAATCCATAATGGAAGTATTCATGGATGATTTTTCAGTTTATGGAGATTCCTTTGACAATTGTCTACTCAGCCTTGGACAAGTCTTACAACGATGTGAGGAAATGAACCTTATCTTAAATTGGGAAAAATGCCATTTTATGGTAATGGAAGGTGTCGTCCTCGGACATAGAGTGAGTGATAGAGGGATTGAGGTAGACAAGACAAAAATTGATTTCATCTCGAAACTGTCACCGCCAAAAGACGTAAAAGGAGTACGAGCATTCTTGGGTCATGCTAGGTTTTATCGAAGATTCATTAATGATTTCTCAAAAGTAGCAAAACCCATGACCCAATTATTGACCAAGGACGTCGAGTTCAATTTTGACCAAGAATGTCTACAAAGCTTCACAATCTTAAAGAACGCTCTAGTCTTTGTGCCTATTGTGAGAGCACCTGACTGGTCACAACCATTCAAAATAATGTGTGATGCCAGCGACTATGCTATAGGAGTAGTGTTATGACAGAGAATTGACAAAAAGCCTTATGTAATATACTATGCATCCAAGACTCTTGATGAAGCGCAAAAGAACTACACCACTATAGAAAAGGAGTTCTTAGCTGTCATCTATGCGTTCAAGAAATTCCGCTCCTACCTTATTGGATCAAAGGTCATAGTCTACACTGACCACTCCGCCATACGATATCTAATTCAGAAGCAAGAAGCAAAACCCAGACTTATCCGCTGGGTGTTAATGCTTCAGGAATTTGATTTAGAAATCAAAGACAAAAGCAGAGTGAAAAACGTCGTCTCTGATCATCTCAGCCGCATTGAAGTCGAGGATGATGATAAATTACCTATCCGAGACTCCCTCCCTGACGACTAGCTAATGAAAATCACCACCAGATTC
This sequence comes from Alisma plantago-aquatica, assembly GCA_963693085.1. Classification (NCBI taxonomy): domain Eukaryota; kingdom Viridiplantae; phylum Streptophyta; class Magnoliopsida; order Alismatales; family Alismataceae; genus Alisma; species Alisma plantago-aquatica. The sequence continues at coordinate 20,093,398 of OY856413.1, forward strand.
CCCTAGTATGATGACATAGTGAATTATCTGGCTACAAGAATCATCCACCCTTCCGCCTCTCATCACGACAAAAAGAAATTCCTCCACGATGTTAAGAAATACTACTGGGACGAACCTTATCTCTTTCGCCTATGCGCAGACGGACTTTTGCGTCGCTGCCTACCTGAAGAAGAGATTACTCTTATCTTAGAACATTGTCATTCCAGCCCCACTGGGGGACACATGAGTTCGAAAAAGACCACTATGAAAGTTCTGCAATAGGGCTTCTTTTGGCCAACGATAGCAAGAGATTCCCATGATTTTGTAAAATCATGCAATAAATGTCAACTTTCTAGTGGTATAACTAAAAGGAATTAAATGCCCCTCATTATGTGGCAAGAGATCAAACTTTTTGATGTGTGGGGGATAGATTACATGGGTCCCTTTCCCTCTTCATATGGATTTTCTTACATATTGGTTTCTATGGATTATGTCTCGAAATGGGTAGAAGCTATACCCACAGTTTCCATCGATTCCAAACCAGTCATTAAGATGTTTAAAGATATCATTTTCCCAGATTCAGAGTTCCCCAAACTGTTATATCCAATGGAGGGACCCATTTTCTGGAATGAAGTTTCGAAGCCCTCTTAAAGAAATACGGAGTCAACCATAAAGTTGCCACGCCTCACCATCCGCAAACTAGTGGTCAGGTCGATGTTTCGAATAGACAACTGAAGGCAATCTTAGAGAAAACTGTCAATAGGCACCATACCGACTGGTCCACCAAGCTTCCCGATGCCCTTTGGGCTTACCGCACAGCTTATAAAACACCGATTGGAACAACCCCGTTCCGACTGGTATATGGGAAATCATGTCATCTTCAAGTGGAACTGGAACATAAGGCTTGGTGGGCCATTAAACAACTAAATTTTGATTTTAAAACCACCGGGAAAAATAGACAACTCCAGCTGCAAGAACTAGAGGAACTCAGAATGACCGCATACCAAAGTGCCAGGATTTACAAAGAACAAACCAAAATGTGGCACGATGGTCATCTAAAAAGAAAAGACATCACCATTGGAGACAAAGTCCTTCTTTTCAACTCCAGACTCAAAATGTTCCCCGGGAAACTTCGTACAAAGTGGTCCGGCCCTTTTACCATCAAACACATATACCCGACTGGAGCTATCATAATTATTGACGAAAATGGAGGAGAAAGAACAGTCAATGGCCATAGATTGTAAAAATACTATACTCCAGTTGACAAAACTCCGAGACAGACTATTGAGATCAGAGACCCCATAGCATCACCATAACAAAATCAAAACTTCGTCGAGCCAGCGACGTAAAACCCAGCCACTACTTAGGAGGAAACCCAAGATCTGAGGTTCACCATTTATCTTTTTTTGTTTCCTTTGTTTAACTTAGGTTTATCATCTTTAATATGAAAATATAAAAATTCACATAAACAACCAAAACAAACATAAAAATATAAAAATCAAAAACCTAAACCATCTTAAACAGTTTTGAAACCGTTTGGAGCCAAACGGTCTCAAAACCATTTGGAGCCCAAATAGTCTCAAACCGTTCGACCTTAGGAATTTGTAAAGTCAACCCCCAAATACAATAAATATAACCCTACCCCCTCTCCTTCTTCTTTCTTTCGATTCTTGAACCCTCTAAACCCTCGCAAGCACTGTTTCATCTCCTCTGTTCTTGCTCCCGCGTAGCTCGCGGCGCTGGTTCTCTCCACCACCATCACTCCCATTTCCGTGTGTCTTTACGACATCCACACCTCTGTTACCACCATTCTTCACATTGCCATCGTCATCATCATCCGCGACAGCAAGGTAGACCAGCGCACCACCATCACCGGCACCTCCATCATCGCACCACCTCCGTTTTTACCATCGCCAACGTCTATGTCGCCGACGCGGCCCCCTTTTCTATCACCGTCGTCATCTCTACTGCCTCCCTCATCTCAATCTCCGTCGTTATCGTTTCCACCACCGTCCGTTGTGCCCCCGTCAGTCCACCTTCCAAACGGTCTTGAAACCGTTTGGAGCCAAACGGTCTTGAAACCGTTTGGAGCCAAATGGTCCTTAAACCGTTTGGAGCCAAACGGGCTTGAAACCGTTTGGAGCCAAACGGTCTTGAAACCATTTGGAGACAAACGGTCTTGAAACTGTTTGGAACCAACAAAACCTAAAAACATTACCACTTACATAATGCAATCTTCTTCCTTTTTAACTATACAAATTCAAAAAATTTCTAACATATGATTCTTTCTTACTATCTTTCACATATGGCATCACCAGCTAAGGAAGCTACCAGAACTGCCGACGTTCCTATCTGGACAACGGAGCAACTGATAGAGGACCATGCCAAGCTCCATAAGATCGTAGATACCTATGAAAAGACTAAATAGATCCCACCAAAGGTCAACATGATAGCGGTCATGTGTGAAATTGACCGCATCAACAGATGTCTAACTGAGGATCCTGAAGAAGAAGTGGAAGAAATCTCTTCCAATGATGAAGGCTCCGAATACCAGCCAAACTCTAAGGATGAATCCCCAACCGAAAGGTCCAAGGGGAAATGAAAGGCCCAGGAAACTGCAACAGAACAACCCACAAAAAAATGGGCAAGGAAATAGGTCCGCCCCGCCACTGCTAGGGAACAAACCCTAGCAGGATACATCCTATCAACCGCTACCACCACCCCCACTAACACTCCCGCACTCACCACTACTCCTGTCTTCTCCATCATCACCACCACCACACCACCACCAGAAAAGCTTTTCATCCACACCATCCCATCCATCGACAAAACTTTAAAACCAACAAAGTACGTTTGCTCAAGCGTACTAATGAAGATGGGGATATATGACCGAATCCTCACCCTGCTTGATAATGCTAATCTCTCAAGATTTTTCTTTGTCCCGGAGATCTCATACGTCGAGCCCACAACAAAATTCTTTACACATCTCAACAAAGAATCTATGGACATTATGGACAGAGCAAGGGACGGAGGTGACTGCAGGCTGGTCACCAAACTTTTTGGTCACAAAGTTGTCATAACAGAAAATCTATTGAACGAAATCTTCATAGACAACCAGGAGAAGCTAAAAAAGGCCAAAACTGTTAGTACGGAGAGCTCCTAGTTCAATAGACACAACTTTTGGAAATCCATAACAGGGATCCCAAATTATGAGGCGAAGACCTGCAAGGCCTCCAATATTCATTCTGGGTTAGTGCGCACGCTTCACAAAATTCTCACCCATGCGCTCTTCCCCAGAACAGAGGGCGGGAATGTTATCACCGTTGATCTTTTTATTATGTGGTCCGTCCTACATGGGAAGCCGGTCAACATTGGACGACACATGATACAAAAGTTTTCAGCATACGCCCTAGGGAAAGAAATCTGCATGGGCGGACACATAACTTCCATTCTTAAATACCTCAAGATGGAAATATTACTCCCTCGGTGCACACAAATCAAGGGCGACATCCTCACTAACGAGCAAACCTTGAAGAACTCTTACATTATCAAAGAAAAGGATGCAAAATTGCACTACATTTTCTGCCCTACAGTAAGATCCTCAAGAACTCTGCTACTGCTTCCGGAGCTAGCGGATTACGACAAGGAAAAACTACTCTATACTGACGAATATCTTGCCAAACTCCTAGCTTCGGTCAAAATACAAGAGAAGAAGACCAAATTGGGCCAGACAGAGCTTAGTATCACCGCCCTGGCAGCTAGGGTAACAAAAATACCAGTAAAATGACCATCTAAGGCACATTTACAACCACAACAGCTGTCGGGGATGCTAAAATCAAAGCTAAATCCTGAGACAGAACGCCCCCACCCCGAGGACCTTGTCAATACCTCATCATTAGACTCATTCATAATAAGCCTAACTGATGAGCTCGCCACCACCACTACTCCTACAACACTACCATCCACCACTATCCAACCATCTACCACCCTCCCACCTTCCTCCACAACAATCCCAACAACAATTCCTTTTCCCACATCCACACCTCCACCCACATCTTCCACCTCAACATTTTTCCCTTCGGTTATCCCATTCTCCACTCCAACACCCTACTTCACCTCCTCCGCCCCCATCTCCACCCTATTTCCCTCAACATTTTCGGTCCCACCATTCTCACCGGGAATGTCACCATTTTTTTCTGCCACCACCCCGACACCATAGGTGACTCCATCTACAGTCACCACGTAGATTGTGAGACCATCAATAGTGTCTCTTTCGCAAGACACTTCTACCCTTCCACCTCGACCCCAGCCACCCCACCCTTCTGCATCTGGGGTCCCTTTTACAAAAGTCGGTGAGGAATTTGGACGTCAATTCAACGCTATCCGAAACCTCCTCACCGACCCTTCTAATATTTTACAATCTATCTTTTCTTGTGTGTAGGGTCTAACTACACAAGTAGCCAAGATTGACAAGCAAAGCCATGCCTTTCCTGACATCATCTCAAGAATCCACCAACAGTAGAAAGTTGCATCCATAAAAGTCGACCGCATTGACGACCGCCTGCAACAACTGCCACAGTTGGTGCTTGGGGTGAAGAGCCAGCAAGACGATCTGGCCAAGCAGGTTGATAGGATGTGCAAAATCAACCATTTCCAGAAACTCTACGCGAGCTTAAGCAGCAACAAACTGCTTTAAGCACGCGCTTGGATGACATCAGCACCACCCTCACACAACTCAATAACCGCCAAGAGGAGGCATCCAACAATGAAATCAACCAATTAAGAACTCAAGTGATGGACCTCTCTGCCCGACTCCTCTCTGCCAAGGCTCGTTATTCAGATCTCAAATAAACCCACGACGCACTGCTAGAAACACACGAGCATGTGCAAGTGGCTTTTGACGAATTACAAGCACTCCACCAGCAGTGCAAGAAGCCTACACCAAAGAAGATAACAGATAAGGCGGAAGACGAAGAAGATGATGAAGAAGAAAATGAAGATGAGGATTGTGACTCCTCGGATGACTCCAACAATAGCACCTCCTCAGACGATAAATCTGACGACCCAAACAATGATGGGGAGGGCCCCAGTCGAGGAGTTGTACCAAAAACAACAGAAAAATCACCATGAAGGTGATAAAGATCCCAAATCCCCTACTCACAATGACAACGTTAATATGTCATATGGGGATCAATTTCTTGACTATTCAGCAATGGGATCTCTGGGGGAAACTGCCAAAGAGGCAGCTTTTACTGAGTTCCAACAATGTTTATTCGAAACCAGCACAAGTCAACAACAAGCAACACCAGGTCAACATTTCTCTGTACCAAAACAATCGATGCCTTTTCCCCCAAAATAGGAAGAATTAGAAAGAGTCAGTTTAGATACAAATGAAGATCTCGAATCTACTTTTGATTCAAATAAAGATGAAGATATGTAGTACTAAATTGATGATTTGGAGCATACTTCTTCCCACCTTCCGCAAGAGCTTCCCCCGCCGCCACCTCTACCTCACAAGATGTACGATCTAGACATGGCGGCCATCTCTACTCTAGATGCTCAAGACATCTTCATCCTAAACACTATAGCAGATGATGCCAAAGAAGGGGGTGATGTTATCTACCATAATACAAAGATCCAGCGCAAGTTGACACACGAAGACTTCCGCACCATTCTTCGACCACATTCATCAGTGAAGATGGAAATTTTCCGTGTCCTCCTTGCCAATTCTATCGAAATCTACAGAAGCTCTAAACGGCAGCAACCAGTACTTAACACTTCACCTGCTCTGGCAATGAGTCTTTTATATAAAGATTTACAAAACAAATCTATCGAGCGGTTGCAGCGGGGGATTGCCAGGAAGGCACACTATATTACCGTGCCCTTTCAAGTTTCTGGCCACTGGCTACTTATGATCGTGGACACCGCGGCTCGAGACGCCAAGGTGTACAATTTTTGTGCCAGTGAACTAAAGGCTGAAATAATTAATTTTGCTGGTATTGAAGCCGGGGAGGCCAGAGGCATCCCTTTCCAGCTTCTGAAATTAATTTGGGCTGCATGCCCATCCCTCTGAAGTAGTTGGAACCAACCCTGGTTCCAAATCATAAACCCACAAGTCCAAACACAAGAAGGATCTAGGGATTGCACTTTTTACACTATACGCCACATCCAAGCGCTCAATCAAGAAATCCCTTTCACTGAGCTGGCCACAGAGGATTTTCATTCTTTACGAGGCTGTTACGCCATGGAGCTAATTTTTGACAGAAGGTTCTTCACGGACCCAACTATGGCGCCTAACGAAGTTCCTCTCTACCTCTACTCGGCCAACCAATGTCCTCAAAAACAACCATTCCGGCAAACATTAAAGGAGTTGGAGAAAGAACAGCCCGCCAGGGTCCCCGAGAAGAAACAATGGGACCCTTACCCTTTCGATTTAGCAGATGATACAGGGGACACTGAGTTGCTAACCGGGGCTACCATCAACAGACCACCTTCACAAAAGGTTCCCCTATCTGCCATTACACCGACATTCCCTAATTTTGACCTCAGCGCCTGCAAAAGTCTTTCTGACAATGAACTTCAACTCATCATGTCAAGGCTTTACGCCGAGAAAGATGATCTCATTTTTATAGCCAGAGATATTCTGGTTATGGCAGATGCGCTACAAGAAACTGTACAGATCAAAGGGTCTCTATCTGTGAGTTTGATGGCCGCCTATCAATTTCTTCTCGGACAGAATCACCCTACGACCTATTTGGTATCAGCATATATGAAGGATGATCTCCTTAAGCTAAAGAACTTCGGAACAACTGAGGCACTCATTTCCTTCCTCCAACATACGACTTCGAAGTTTATCATGTTTCCTTTCCTTCATTCAGAGCACTGGATGTTACTGGCAACAAATCTTCATGACGGAACAACAACCATATTCAACAGTTCCGACAGCCAGTATAATCCAGATCAGCAATAGTATACTACAACACCAAGAATGCCAATAGAGGAGGTGGTGAAGGAGTGTGCTGACCAACTACATGACCTTCTTAGAAAGCACACACAGGCATACAGTAAAGAACACTTTCATCGCCTAGCCTTCAGCCACAACTGTCCCCAGCAGCTTCGCGAATCAAATGACTGTGGTTTCCACATCCTCTACTGGATGTACACCATCATGGTCCTTGGAAGACCAGTAGAGGACATGACAGACGTGGATTACCACGCGTTACGTGGAAAGTTCGCTGCTAATCTTCTTTGCACACATGGCGCTAATAAAGGACTAACAGAAGCTTGATGCCCTTGTCCTTGTACTTCTCAACCTATCACTTTGACACTCTGAGGACAGAGTGAGTGATAAGTTAGGGGGGAGTACACTGGACAAGGGCGAGGTATCATTTTTAAATCCTTCCATCTCTACCTTCTTTTTCAATTCTGTATAAAATTTCTTTTAGCTTTCTTTGCACTTTTAGATTTTGTTTTAAGAAATTCCCTGTTAAAATAAACTGTACACATAAGAATAACATCCCTCTTGGAAAAAGTCATCCCCAGCTAACTTTAGAATCCAGCTAGTCCTCAAGAGAAATAACAAGAACAACATATAGACATGTAATGGCAAATTAATAAATTATCTTCACACTAGATTTTCATGCTTTTGCTTCAATTCAACATCTGACTCTCCACAGGTTAACATTAGGGCCAAAACAAGCCAAACACTCTCAAGGACGGGAGGGATATCAGGTGACATCCAAATCAAGAAGCCTCGCAAGTGGACCACTAAGTAGAAACCAAATAAGTGCATGTCGAGAAACTCTAAGAACAACTTTCTTCTCTTCAAATAAAAGAGGCTTGGCCGCCCAACCAAAACCCCTAAAAAATCCCAAATCCTAAGCCTGTGAGTTTATGAATAAAAGCCAGAGTGTTGAATAAAAATATGAGAGTTGTGCCACGCATAAGGATCTATATGAAGAGCCAATAAAGGTCTCGTCCGACCGGTACATTCAACTTCCCTCATAAAGGCAGATGTGTCGTGCCCGGTAGTGAAACCCTAAGGTATCCAAATATATGAAAGGTTGATAAAGGACTCACCCGGTCTGTACATTCAGCTGCCCTCACAAAGGCAGATGTATCGTGCCCAGTAGTGAGACCCTAAACACATAGAAAACCCCTCCCCCACTTGAAGGGGGAGTTACACAACAAGCCTTTAAGACAACCCTCATACCCACTCTAGCTTCTGGCAGGATTTTCAGAGAAGTATAAAACTGATTAGAGTCGACGACATGCATAGAATAAAAAGGTGGTCCCAAGGCAGGCTACGAGATATAGAAGAAACCTGAGATCCAAGCAACTCTCAACACCTGAAAGAGTTAAGGCAAACAAAAGCTCTGATACAACCTTAGGAGATCTCTAGTTTAGATTTGAAGCAATAGTATGGAAATCTTAACTAAATAAAATCGCCTCGCCACTACATGCCTCAGCTTTATCTAACTTGAGGACAAGCTGATTCTAAGTTAGGGGGGGGTGATAACCTCCCATTTTGTGATGTTATCTTAGTAATTTTCCTCAGTTTTTCATACTCTTTCTCAGATAAATTAGATAGAATCCTTAACTTTCCTCCTTTACTACAAATATACCATTAGATTAACTTTTCTCCTTTTTATCCTTATAGAAAAATACAAAAAATCACAAAAGTTCCAAACGGTCCCAAGAACGTTTGGAGACTACCCGGTCCTGAGACCACATGGAGTCACACGGTCCCAAGACCGCATGGAGTCACAGGGTCCCGAGACCGCATGGAGTCACACAGTCCCGAGACCGCATGAAGCTACCCGGTCCCGAGACCGCATGAAGCTACACAGTCTCGAGACTGCATGAAGCTACACGATCCCGAGACCACATAAAACCAAATGGTCCCGAGACCGTGCAAAGCCAAACGGTCCTGAGACCGCATGGAGTTACACGGTCCCGAGACTGCACAAAACCAAACGGTCTCGAGACCGTGTAAAGCCAAACGGTTTCCAAACCGCACGAGTCCAAATGGTCTCAGAACCCAAACGGTTTCCAAACCGCCCGAGTCCAAACGGTCTCAGAACCCAAACGGTTTCCAAGACCGTTTGGGCCTAAGACTACCGAAACCGTTTGGACTTCACTTAAAGCCTATAAATAAGACCCAAAGGGTCCTCACAAGGCATCAAGTTTTCAGATGTCCAAAGGCTGCCTCTACTGCTCCAGAACTATTCCATCCTTCATCCACCACCCCGAGGCTGCCGGTCTGAGATCCACACTCCATCCAGAAGTTGCTTTCTCTCTCATCGCCAAAGAAGGTGGGAAGAGGAAGATTCATCATCGAGCAATCTATGAAGTGTGAAGATCGTCGTTCTCTCTCTCCAAGGGGTTGACCTTCCTCCCTCCTTCGTGGAGATGACGTTCTCTCTCTCTCTCTTCTCGCCTCCTTCTTTGTCCTTGCCATGAGTGAGTAGTCTTATACACTAGGGTGTGGGGAGTAGCCCCTCTACCCATGTTTTCATTTCATGCAATGTAATCCATAGTTTGCAATAGAGATATACTTTCTTTTCAGTTCAATATCAATCGTTTAATGAATGCTTGTTGTTTGATCACCAACTTGTGTTATCTTTTATCTTTTAGTATGAATTGTCTATGTTTGTACTATTAGATTCGAATCTCGATTGAATGTTGGCTCTTGATGCATGTATTCACCATGTATCTGTTTCGATATCTAGGAGTGTTTTTCAAGAAGTGGAGTAAGCTCACTTCCATCGTCGTACTTTCATACTATGAAATGGAATCAGTTGACGTATGAAAGTACAACCTTGATAAGTCGAGAAACACACTTCATGAAGGGAATGATGTAAAGTAAGTGACCATTCGTTTGGGGATGGCTGGCATTACAACATTCCCACACTTCTCGTAGTTAGTACTCTGAAAGGAAACTTAATCTACAAAGATACTAACTGTTTAGACTCTTATTGCAGGTTATGTTTTTATGTTACGTGTTCTGATCCATGCGTAGTGGTGGTGAAAGCCGATCACATCCTAGTGGTTTCTTAACATTGTTTACAACCTTAAATTTACTTTCTTGCTTTTTCTTTACTTGTACTTAGTTTAAAACAACCAAACCAACTCTCTGATCTAGATACCAACTATTAAGGAGTTAAGTGAAAGTCTAATGTTTTCCATCGTGTTGTTCCCAACAAGACCGTTGTCATGTGGATTTGACCCTTAACTATACTACGATAAGACTTCCATGTATCCTAGCATACGTGGGTGGAGTTCTCAATCTAGTATAAGTAAGGCTAAACCTAAAGACTCACTGTCTTTAGGATTTTTAGTGGTGCACGCATTTCCACATGAGTGGAAGCTCCATCATGTTATCTAAGGAAACTCTCAGTGATATACTAAATGCTACCCACTCTTCATATTCATAATGGAAGTATAAGAAGAAGAGGTTAGGGAAGATCATATATGATTTGTATGCTATAATTGATATTCTTGATCAAAATGAGAAGTTGCATCTTGATAGGATTGATTCCTTGTAAGGGAAATTTCTTGATATTGAGCTCCAATACAATGGAGTTGAAGTAGAGAATGACATCTAATTTAAGAACATCAATAGTCTTAAGGAAGAAAACCAAGTCTGAGTAGATGAACTTGTTTTACTTAGAACTGAAAATGATGATCTTACACTTGCTTGTAATGATATTAAAGATGATAATAGGATTTATTTTGATGAGATTCTTATGTTTAGATCTGAAAATGCTAGATGGCTTGATAAAATCAATAATCTTTCTTCTAGACCTTTATTTCCATGTAACGAAGTTTCTAGTTTTACTTTAGAAAAAGATTATTATCTTACTAAAGCCCTCTATTTGGAGGCCAACTTACTTCATGTACAAGATTGTATTTCTAGCTTAACTTCTTCTATCATTACTCTTAGTCATGATAATCACAACCTAAGGGCTTCCTTGTAGAAATTCCATAAAGGAAAAAAGTCTCTCAATGAAGTATTAGATCACTCTACCAGACATAGTGGTACAAGTAGTTTGGCATATGAGGGAGATCCACATAGCAAGAGTAAGGAAAAGGATAAGAAAAAGAGTAAGGGACCTCCTACCTTCCATGGAGAGTCATCCGGCTCTAAGAAACATATGGTTTGTGTGGATTGCCAAAGTGATGACCATTACTCTACTTCTTATCCTTACAGAGAGAAGGGGACCAACCCAAAGATGAAATGGGTCCCCAAGATAATGCCGGATCCCAAGGTTTGAATTGGACACTAACATCTTCCTTTATTGTAGGTAAAAGGAAAATGGATTGTTGATAGTGGTTGCTCAAAGCATATGATAGGTTAAATCAGGCACTTCAATCAATTCACAAAGAAGAAAGGAGGATCAGTGATAGTTGGTGATAATTGAAAAGGCAAAGTGATAGGTGAGGGTGATGTAGGTGATTTTCATTATGCATAAAGAATGTTCTTCTTTGTGGCACTGTATGATTGGTCATGTAAATATGCATCAACTGAAGAAGTTGACAAAAAAGGAATTGGTTATGGGACTTCCCAAATTGGATTTTGAAAAGGATGATGAATGACAAACTTTCACACAAGGAAAGAAAACCAAGCCTACTTCAAATCCAAAGCAGTCCTTAGCATCAAAAGAGCTCTTGAACTTCTTCACATTGATCTTTTTGTACCAATTCATACATGACTTTTCCCACTATACTTGGACCTACTTTCTTATTTCAAAAAGAGATACGCGTGATGTTTTCTCAAATTTTTGCAAATGAGATGAAAATGAAGCTTCTTGCTAGATCCTCTCTATCTGCATCGACCATGGGGGAGAATTTGAAAATGACTTGTTTGAATAGTTTTGTGAGGAATCTAGGTATGCACATAACTTTTCTTCACCTCAAACACTTCAACAAAATGAGGTTGTAGAGAGAAAGAATAGGTCATTATAGGAAATGGATAGGATTATTCTTCTAGAGTATGATACTCCAAAGAAGTTTTGGGTCAAAGCTGTTAGTACTTCATGTTTTGTGCGAAATCGGGTTTTTATTCATCCCTCTTTAAATAAAACCCCCTATGAGTTATGGCACGATAGAAAGCCCTTTATTGATTTATTTCTTGTTTTCAGTTGTTCTTGTTTTGTTTTGAACACCAAGGATTCTCTCAATAAGTTTTATTTGAAATCATATAAGGATTTCTTTCTTGGCTATATCACTACTAGAAAGGCTTATAGAGTATTTAACATTGAATTGTCTAAAGTAGAAGGATCTATAAATGTTAAATTTGTTGAAATTAACCCCTCTATTTCCAAGAATATTGTTAGTGATGATGTTGTAGATTAGGTGATTCCTCACTTGAAAGAGCTTGATATTGTTGATAAATGAATAGAGTTTTCAGTTGATTAAGAAGACAAAGAAGAAGAAAAGAAGGATACAATTCCCCTCTTTGCAAACCATCATCTAAAAGAGCTCATCATAGGTAATCCTTTTGAAAGGGTGAAGGTGCAGGCTGCATTCAACAAAGAACAAGCCGACAATACCTTCATCTCTCAACTTGAGACAAAGAATGTCAAACAAGCTCTCAAGGATGATTAGTGGATCCTATCCATGCAAGAAGAGTTGGAACAGAATTAAAAGAACAAAGTGTGGACTCTATCACCAAGACCAAGTGATGGGATGATCATTGGCACCAATTGGGTCTACTACAACAACCTTAATGAAAGTGGAAAGGTGGTAAGTAAAAAAGAAAGGTTAATATCTCAAGGTTACAACCAACATGAAGGTATTGATTTTAATGAAACTTATGCACCTGTTTCTAGAAATCTATTAGATTGCTACTTGCTTTTGCTAGTTACTTTTTAAGGTGGGAAGGATGTGACAAAGTGGATTTTAGCATTATAGTAAAGTAATTACTCTTTTGACCTCATTATATCCATTAATGGTCCTAAATTAATTTTCTTGGCTCCTAAATCAATGTTGAGACTCAAAATCAAAATATGGTGATCAACGTGAACTTTAAACACATTATGACACCACAATTGGATTCATTGATCACTTTGTCCAAAGAGCAAAATTGATACATCAAACTTCTACTTTTAGTTCCCAAACTTTTTCTAAACGTTCTTCACATTTCTTTAAAGTTGTGATCCAAATTTGAGAACAATTGGACATTTCTACGATTTACTATGATTTTTTGAAGTTTATGTGTTGAAAACCAATTTATTCCCCTTTTATTTGCCCTTTTCTTGACTTGCCAAGTCAGAGATCCGTGGCAAGGGATCGGGGACGCCTCTCCACCCTTGGATATCCTTCCCAAGGATCAGGGATAGATCCAGTGGCTACGGGATCATCTTCTACCTCCACAATCAGCGGGAGGAGTAAATGAGGACCCGATTGAGAGATCTTGTGCCATTGACTACGATTCGAAATTTGAAGCGAGCCAAAATGACTCTCTCACAATTTCGAACTCACCAAGCCCTATTTTGACCAGATTTTGGGCACCTTTGTGCCGCCAAAATGCTTTCCCCTCTTGGCCCTCTCTTCTCGGTGGCCATGACTGCAACTAGACCTCGAATTAGCCCTAAACCTAAGTCCCAATACTATATAAATCCCTCCCAAGGATCGCATACACTTCACCATGCTCAAAGACTCGCCCTTTCTCACCCCTCAACCCCGAGTGCACCCCGTTTGCCTCCCCGACCTCCTTGTTGCTGGTGCGGCGCCACCGCCTAGCCCAGTTGGGCGTCCTACCTCCTCGCTCCCTATCCTCTCTCTCTGGCCACCAATGACTCTGCAATAGCTCGCCGAAGACGAACGACAACTCAGTCGCCTCCCTCGCCCACTCCTTCTTCCAAAGTTGCTCTACACCGGCGAGCCCTCCACCCTATTCTTGGGCTCGTAGGAGGCTTTGTGCGGGCATGATACAGAGCGCTGAACCACCGGCTCAGCGCAAGATCGGCCGGCCCAAATGACCAAGCTGAACCGCTGATTGAACCAAGAAATTGAGCATTGAATCAAGATCGAACCAGGGCACCTCAACTAGCAAGTCGCCCTGCCTATGTGGCACAATCCTGGCCATCCTTTGTGCATCCAACGGTCTTTGTTTACCACTTTTTAAGGTATTTATATCCCTATCTACTCGAAATTGCAATTAATACTCAGATCTTGATTAAATCATAGAAATTGCATCGTAACTCCAAAAATGACAAATAAGTAGTCCATTTTGATCAGAAAAATCCAATGGATCATTTAAAAATACTTTTGAGACCAGATTCTGAATTTGTCTCACTGATATCTCTAGATATTTGATCCTTTGCATATTTAAATTGTCAAATGACTCATAATCATGATTAATCTTTGGAAACCTTAGATTTGGACTCTAATGATTATATTGTAACCTATATTTGATATATTTGAATCATCTACTCTTGAAAATGAATCATTAATGATCTAGATCTTTTTATTGGATTCAATCTTGGTTATAATCTTTATAATGAAGTAATCTTGATCTAAATCTTGCAAAGCCTTGGTATATTCTTGAACCATCAATATGATCCTGAATTCCAACTATACTAAGTATCATGATGATGATTTAGAAATTTGATGATGACTTGGATAATGATCATAATTTAGGGTTAACACATATGATCCTAGAAAACCTAGGTATGTCATTCACACTCGAATATATTGTATACTTGAAATAATGTTGGACATATTGAAATATTGAATTATAAGTGAATGACCCAACCCTAAGGTTGACATAGGAAAAGTGTAAACCTAATCTCAAATATTAAAACATGATTTTATGAACATCATGATCTTGACCTTTGATCCAATCTTGATGATTTAGGATCTGACTCGAAGGGTTGACATATTGATTCAAATATTGATCATACTCGAAATCTTTGGTGAAAGGTACACTATTATATGACTCCTCCTTGATTGTATTGAAGATACTTTTATGTATATATTGATTGTATACTTGGATATTTATTTGGATGAGCTATTGTTCCCTATGATTAGTCTTCTATTTTTCTATACTATATTTTGAAAAACATGGAAATATAAATTGCATGCCCATTATGACTGCCCGTATATTGATAATGATGATGATATTGATAATGTTGATAATGTTGATATTGAGTACAACAACCCCCCTCATTGGAGGTGGGACTTGTACATTGGCCTCCTATGTTCCTATGGTGAGAAGGAGCCAAGTGACTTACCCCATCGCGTTGGGGCGATAAAGTCACACAAAAATATATATGAGCATGCTTCTCGAATTACAGCATAATGGGAACTCGTAATAAAATTTGAATCGTTGAATAACAACTTTTTTGTCGAATGATATTGAATGTTTGGAAATCATTTGTTATACTTTGAAATATAAGTCCTGCCAAGTATACTTATTTTCTTATAAACTGTTTTGCTTTATTTTGATAGCGTACCGTGCAATTGCATGATTGTGTCTTGATTTTCTTTATTTTAGGCAATACAAATGGAATATTGAATAAGATTGCTTCCACACTCATACACTCTGATGACAAAGATAAATCAGATATATCTCCATATTGGGTTAGTTTGTTTTTCAATTATCCAGTTTTTGAGTTATTTATTTCTTATTGTATATGCCAGTGTGATTGATCTTATGGGGCCACTCAGGGATGGACGCTTCAATCCTTTTTCTACTGTCTATGCAGTAGGATTGGGATTGGGGTAAAAACGGTTCTATGACATGAAGCTTCTTGCTAGATCCTCTCTATCTGCATCGACCATGGGGGAGAATTTGAAAATGACTTGTTTGAACAGTTTTGTGAGGAATCTAGGTATGCACATAACTTTTCTTCACCTCAAACACCTCAACAAAATGAGGTTGTAGAGAGAAAGAATAGGTCATTATAGGAAATGGATAGGATTATTCTTCTAGAGTATGATACTCCAAAGAAGTTTTGGGTCAAAGCTGTTAGTACTTCATGTTTTGTGCAAAATCATGTTTTTATTCATCCCTCTTTAAATAAAACCCCCTATGAGTTATGGCACGATAGAAAGCCCTTTATTGATTTATTTCTTGTTTTCAATTGTTCTTGTTTTGTTTTGAACACCAAGGATTCTCTCAATAAGTTTTATTTGAAATCATAAAAGGATTTCTTTCTTGGTTATATCACTACTAGAAAGGCTTATAGAGTATTTAACATTGAATTGTCTAAAGTAGAAGAATCTATCAATGTTAAATTTGTTGAAATTAACCCCTCTATTTCCAAGAATATTGTTAGTGATGATGTTGTAGATTAGGTGATTCCTCACTTGAAAGAGCTCGATATTGTTGATAAATGAATAGAGTTGTCATTTGATCAAGAAGAGAAAGAAGAAGAAAAGAAGGATCCAATTCCCCTCTTTGCAAACCATCATCCAAAAGAGCTCATCATAGATAATCCTTTTGAAAGGGTGAAGGTGCGGGCTGCATTCAACAAAGAACAAGCCGACAATACCTTCATCTCTCAACTTGAGACAAAGAATGTCAAACAAGCACTCAAGGATGATTAGTGGATCCTATCCATGCAAGAAGAGTTGGAACAGAATTAAAAGAACAAAGTGTGGACTCTAGCACCAAGACCAAGTGATGGGATGATCATTGGCACCAATTGGGTCTACTACAACAACCTTAATGAAAGTGGAAAGGTGGTAAGTAAAAAATAAAGGTTAATATCTCAAGGTTACAACCGACATGAAGGTATTGATTTTAATGAAACTTATGCACCTGTTTCTAGAAATCTATTAGATTGCTACTTGCTTTTGCTAGTTACAAAAATTTCATTCTTTATCAAATGGATGTTAAAATTGTGTTTTTGAATGGTACAATTCAAGATGAAGTCTATGTGGCTCAACCTCCCGACTTTGAACATGATAAATTGCCTAACAAAGTTTATTACTTACAAAAATCTCTCTATGGACTCAAAAAACCCGTAGAGCTTGGTATGAGTTACTAAAGAACTTTTTTTCTAAATAATGGCTATATCATGGGCAAAGTCAAATCTACCTTGTTTGTAAAACACACTTCTAGCAATTTTTTGGTTATTCAAATTTATTTTGATGATATTAGCTTTTGTGGGACTGATCTTGATCTTTCAAAGGAGTTTATCTCTCTTATGCAGAGTGAGATCGAGATGAGTATGATGGCGATCTTACTTTCTTCTTCGGCTTCCAAATCAAGCAAACCAAGGAAGGTAACTTCATCATCCAAGGCAAGTACTCTAGTGAACTTCTTAAGCACTTTGGGATGGAAAACATGAAGTTGATGGACACCCCCATGTCAAACACCACCAAGATTGACAAAGATGAAGAAGGTGAGAAAGTGGGTGAGAATCTCTATAGAGGTATGAGTGGAAGTTTACTTTCTTTCGCTACTTCTAGATCTGATATAATATTTAGTGTTGTCTTGTGTAATCACTTTCAATCAAATCCAAGAAAATCACATGTCATAAAGGTTAAGAGGATTTGGAGGTATCTAGCAAAAATTCAAAATTTTGGGCTATGGCATCCGAAGTCAAGGGACTTTACTCGTACCTCCTATAGTGATGTTGATTATGTAGGTTGTTTGATTGATAGAAATTGCACAAGTGGCAGTTGCTTCTTCATAGGACCATGCTTGGTTATCTTAGAAACAAAGAACAATGGCTCTTTCTACTATTGAGGTTGAATGCATTGTAGCTGGGAGTTGTTATTTGCAAGTCCTATGGATGAAGCAAATATTCCAAGACTTTAACATTCATTTTGATGCTTCTCCTATCTATTGTGACAATACTAGTGTAATTAACCTCTCTTATAATCTTATATTGTGTAGTAGAGATAAACATATAAAGGTTCGTCATCATTTTCTTCAAGACCACATTGCCAGGAAGGATATCTATATCACACATGTTGCCACGGAGAATCAACTTACAAACATTTTCACTAAACCTCTAGCTACAGAGAAATTTACATTCATTAGATCAAAACTGTTTGTAACACCTCTTGATGATATTGACATGAAATCTAGCTAGATATTCTCATACCTATATGTATTGATCATGTCTTGCTCACCTTATGCTTGTTAAGTGATATAATTGACATGTTTTCATGCCTTGTTTCACTTGTTTTAGGCTATTTTTCACAAACAGATGTTTTAGCACAAAATGGTAGCCAATGATGAGTGAAATGTTCTTCAATATGTTTAATTTACTTGACAGACTAGAAAAATAAATTTATATAGGACTCTAGAGGCTTAGAGTTAAATTTTTCAATGGACTGGATAGGGTGACGTCGGTTGAGTTTGTCCAATATCACTTGACCGATCCCTGGCTGAGGACAAAGATGATATACCTGATCAATTGAGTTTTCAAATCTCACAGCTCGGCTGATAGAGACACTGGCCCAAATTTATAAAGGATATTGGCCAACTTTTCTCCCTCTCAACTAGAGAAAATCTGACCAAAATCCTTTCTCCAGTGCTCGTCCTCAAACCGTAGGCTAGACCAACCTTTCCTACCCCCCTTCCTAGCCCTAGATTAGCCCTATTTGCCTCTCCCATATGTGACATAGGTGGTTTGGACCCCTACCTTGTGTGTTCTCTTGTTCGTTTGATGGTTATTTATTCACCATCTGACCATATGGCCTCCAACCATAGAAAGAGATCTGCCCCAGATGGAGCGACATCTGTACCAGCTGCTACAAGGCATGTATCCTTTGATGGAACCTCCTTCATCTCCAATCAAGCTTTGAATGGTTACAACAAACTCCTCCCTAGGATTCCCTTTCCTTTGTAAGCATTGTTTGAGTCTCAATTTGCAATGAGTAGGTGATCAAAGAGGTTGCTAGGGTGTTCAAATCACATCACCTAAGTGTTTTGTGTGTAGAGCATTTGTGCTTCACAAATGATATGTCGAGCACGAAGGTGGTCCATGAATTCTATGCCAATCTAACATGGAACTACAACATCTGTGTGCCACCACCTAATACCCAAGATGTTTTTAAATCAATGATCGCTGGTACCAAGATAAGAATCTTTGAGGATTCATTGTATACCTCGTTCTCTGGTACCATCTTCATTGCTTCTTGAGTGGCTTCCTATCCAT